>CM066964.1:7067497-8356497 GCA_033971965.1 Cucurbita ficifolia | reverse complement strand
TTTATTCCGGCGAGTTGCCTGAAAAACGCGGCGTTGGGATTTTCAGGCAGGGTTAAGAATGACCGGTTTCTGGAGGAGGTGTCGGCGGTCTTTAAGAAAGACGACTACTTCATCGTGGTAATTTATTTTCTGGCTTAAATTCCAGCTTGTACTTTCCAAAATAATAATAATAATGATAATAAATAAATAAATCACTTCCAAAATATCTATTTTTTATTTTTCACAAACTTGTAAAATAGATTTTTTTTAGTTCTTAGATTTTATTATATACTTAATTATTTCTTAAATTTTAAAATGTTATTTTTTATTTTTCTTTGGCCCCTGAATTTTAAAATTTACACTTTTAACTACATATTCACTCTTGTTTTTAATATTAATATTTATTAATTAATTAAAAAAATTTAAATTAACTTTCACTAATTTCATATCACTATTACAATTAATTACGAATTTTTATATTTTAACTTAATTAATTGAGAGGACAATAAACATGAGTGAAATTTTAGTTAAAAAATTTAAAATATTAAAAGTAGGGACAAATAAAAATTAAATAGTAAAAATATAATATTTTCAAACCTAATTGACCAAATAAAAATCAAAGGTAAAAAGTGTAACATAGACTAAATGGACGCAGAATAAAAATCGAAAAACCAAAAATATTCTTTTTTTTTTCTTAAAAAAAAACAAAAAAAAAGAAAGTAGATGAAATTATAAATATATTTTAAAATTTAAAAAATAAAATAAACACAATTTAAATATTTAACATTTATTCTTGCTTAACAGGGCTGCGGTGGTGGTGGCCGATCTCTGATCGCCGCTGGAGAACTCCAGAATATCGTAAGCTACATTTCTTTATATACGTTAAATATTTATAAATATATGATTAAAATTAAAAGATATTTGAAAATTAAGTATTTTTTTTTTATATATAATTTAACCTGAAAAGAAAATGGGATTTGCAGGGTTTCAAGACTGTGAAAGATATGGGCGGAGGGTTCCAGGCTTGGGTGGCTAATGGACTTCCTGTGTCTTACCCTAAAGCGTGAAGGACGACCGACCCAGAAATACCTCTAATTTTACACTTTATGTTGTAAAGCTATGTGAAAAATAATAATAATAAATGGTCTCTGTTCGGATAATTTAGGAAATAATTTAGGAAATGATCATGAATTTATAATCAATGAATACTATCTGTATTGATATGAGACAGTCTGGAGAAGTCCAAAGTAAAGTTATGGGTCAAAGTGGACAGACAATATCTTATTATTGTGGGGAGTATTATTTATTGGTGGATCGGTTGCATTTATTCTCTTATGAAGAAGTAGTATATTCTATTTAAAGTATTTATTTTTTAAAAAATAATTAATCTATAATCTTAAATTGTAGAATTTAATCTGTTAATATAATCCAATTTGAAACATTTTTCATTTGATTTTATTTAAAATTAGCTCAAAATCGGCCAAATAAAATTCACCAAATTTAAAATGATTATTTATCTTTGTCGCCTTGATCCCAATCCTCTGGAGGAAGAAAACCATGCACCCAACCAACGACGTCGTATCAAGTAGTTCTTTCTCGAATGTTCGTGGCGCCTTATCATTGGCTTAATAGGATCAATAGACCATACTGCGAAGCACCAGATTGCGTCCTCTTTGGCTCAGGCAACAAGCAAAGATTTGCAGGGAAGACCGAAGTGTCTGTGTAGCGTCCCTTTGTCTTCCCTAGTTCTACCTCTCCTTCCGCAACGATGGTGCTCGAGGTTTATTTCATCCTACAATTTTCTGTTTTTCCATTTCAAATATCTGATTTGCATACACTTGCGAGATTTCATTCCTCAAATTTGAGAATTACGTGGTTTTCTTGCTATTGTTATCGCATGTTAGGGTTTACTAATTTGACTCTCGTTGTCTCGATTGAGTTAGGCGACGATGATCTGTATTGACAACTCCGAATGGATGCGGAATGGAGATTACACTCCTTCAAGATTTCAAGCTCAAGAAGATGCCATCAATCTTATTTGTGGCGCCAAGACACAGGTAACTGATCTTGAACCCGTGTTTTGATTTCCTCTAGCCGTTTTAGCTGCGGGAGTCTCTAAAAATGAAGAAGACTCTTCATTCAAAGTTATATTGCGCAAATTGGGATTCCGTTGCAATTTTCTCATCCTATGATCTGAATATTGCAAGTTGGTCGATCACTTTATCTCTGTAGTTCTTGATTTAGGATCCAATTTTGAGAAAACACATCCTGATAATTTCTCTGTTGGATTTTCTTTTTAGAAGGAATGCATAGGAGGCTTGTCGTGTTTGGAATTTGCTTCTAAGACAAGTCCCTATGTGTTGTTTGCGTGGATTGTTATTATGAGTTGTGAACGAACATTTTGTGTTCTTACAGTCTAATCCAGAGAATACGGTTGGAGTTCTGACAATGGCGGGAAAAGGTGTTCGTGTGCTGGTCACTCCGACCACTGACCTTGGCAAGATACTGGCATGCATGCACGGTTAGTTGCATTTATTCTAGTTATTGTAGTTCGTAGCATCGCACAGCTACCACCAGATACCAATCTGCTGTCCTTAATTATTGGCCCTTTTCTACTATTCTCCTTCACTTGTCTGTAGTCATTGAAAAATTGGAGCTCTTTTGAATTTGTATTGTATTGTTATAGAGGGGAACTCATACCAGTTCTCCTGGATTCCCGGTTATTTCTGGACTTTAAAGCAATGTATTGTTGGATAAGAAATTTCCTACTTCATATTGCTCTGTAGTTTGTTCTATTAACTAGTTTTAGTCCATCTTATGTATTTTAAGTCGTTTAAACTACATCCCAAACTTTAAATTTAGGTTTGGAGATAGGTGGTGAGATAAACCTCGCAGCTGGCATCCAGGTGGCTCAGTTGGCTCTTAAGCATCGTCAGAACAAAAAGCAGCAACAAAGGATTATAGTATTTGTTGGCAGGTACGTGCTCTAAAAGTTTTTTACCCTCACTACTACCATTACGGTACTCCAATAAAATATTTAAAGAAGTTTTTGAGGCTTATGCCATTACGGTACTCCTATTAGCGTCATGTTCAATGCTTAGTGCTCTGTACATTTGGTGATTAAAGGCTCCTCAAATTCACATGAGAAATCTTAATACGATCTTACTTGAACAGGATCTGTTCCATAGGTTGTACAACTGTGTCCTTGAGTCTAAAATGATAAATCTTAATCGGCCAATATGGATGCAAGGAAATGTAAATTATGTGTTTTGTGGTAAGGCCTCCCAAAAGGGTAATATTCAAAGGAAGACTTTAATTACATGGGATATTTTCCTTCTTAAGCTGGTTTATGAAGATTTAGAGAAATTAAGATCCTGCCAAGATGAGCTTTAATAATTCACTTTTAGCTTTCTAAAACAAAGATTTTCCATCTATATTAATTTATCATTACAAAATGGCTGATGCAGTCCTGTCAAACATGAGAAAAAGTTACTGGAGGCAATTGGAAGGAAGTTGAAGAAGAACAATGTGACCCTTGATATTGTTGATTTTGGCGAAGAAGATGATGGCAAACCTGAGAAACTGGAAAGTCTTCTGGCAGCTGTGAATAGTAATGACACCAGTCACATTGTTCATGTTCCTGCTGGTCCAAATGTGCTCTCTGATGTACTCATCAGGTTGGGTTTTGAGTCTGTTTTATTTCAAGATTTTTTGTACCTTTTGTGTCATAACACTTTGTATCCTCATTTTAAGTTTTCTTTATTTGATTTCAGTACTCCTATCTTTACTGGAGACGGGGAAGGTGGAAGTGGTTTTGCAGCAGCTGCGGCGGCAGCTGCTGCTGGTGGCGTATCTGGTTTTGATTTTGGAGTTGATCCCAACTTAGATCCTGAACTTGCCCTTGCTCTTAGAGTTTCAATGGAAGAGGAGAGGGCCAGACAAGAAGCAGCTGCTAAAAAGGCTGCAGAGGAGAATACAAAGCAAGAAAAAGGAGCAGAGCAGCCATCTGGCTCACAGGATGCAACTATGACTGAGCGTCCTGAACTTGCAACTTCTGATGCCGAAAACAAGACTGCTGATTTAATGGTCAGTGTAGCTTGGCTTTTAGATAATTATATTCTAGCAATTTTTTGTTTTGTTTTGTTGCTAGACTGCTCTTTTAAAATCTAACTTTTCAGAGTAATTTGATTTTAACCGTTAGCCTTTGAACATTTTGTTCTATTTCTTCTATTCCGATTTGAATAAACTTCGCTATCCTTGAGAGACGTTGTTAGCCGAAGGGCAAAAACAATTCTTATTATTTGAGTTGATTCTGGATTATAGGATGATGATAATGCACTGCTACAACAAGCCCTTGCTATGTCGATGGATAATCCTTCTGCTACCAGTGACATACGAGACATTGACATGTCAGAAGTAGCATCAGATGATCCTGATTTGGCACTTGGTAATTCCTTGCTGTTTCACGTTTTCCCATTTTTTTAGGCTTTCGCTGACTCACGAGTACATACGTGTTTGCTGTTTCACGTTCATGCTGACGAGTTGCTTATTAATAACAAACGAGAGGACTCTAATTATCCGTAATGATAGTCGACTGTTGAGAAGTACAAACATTTGAGTTTGGCTAACTTGTCCGTTTCCAAGAGTGTTGAACACTCAGTTAGCAAAATTGACCATTAGACATCGCAAATAGTGAATGTGGGTCTAATGTTTGTTAGACACGTATTTTGCGACATAAATAGTAATTTAGAAGGAAATCAATAAATTTTGGAAACGAAATACATAATATGGTTGTGGTATTATGTATGACTTTAAATTTTTCCGTATAAAAATGATATATATTTTCATAAACATATCCTTGCTGTGTTTGCGGCTAAGATTTTGTATTAATGGCTTGTTATTGTGTCCCTATTGTGGGCTATCTGTATTTGTGATTCATAGCTTGATGATGGTTAGACTGGTATGAACATTTTTATTCATGTCCATACAAAACCATGAATCTGATAGTTGGGTTGCAGCTCTTCAGTTGTCGGTGCAGGAAGGGTCTAGTGATTCGGCAAGTCAGACAGATATGAGCAAATTGTTGGCGGATCAGTCTTTTGTGTCTTCTATTCTAGCTTCAGTATGTTACACAATTTCAGCTATTCTCCCCCATTTTTCTTTTCTATGTTTAGATTTTAATGCATACTCTCTTTGTGGTTTCTCGGCTTCCACTAACAAGAATCCCTTTGCAGCTTCCAGGCGTAGATCCAAATGACCCTTCTGTAAAAGATTTGCTTGCCTCCATGCAAAGCCAAGCCGAGGTGAGTCGTGTAAACTTTCGCATATTGAACTGATGAAATTGCAAAGATAACTGTTTTGACCAGAGTGTACGGTCAAGTACCTTTCTGCAGTTTGGTCCTTTTGTTAATCCTCTTGTTTTTTTTTTTTTTTAATTTTTTTTTGAAAACAAGCTAAATTTTTTTAAAAAATAGAACTTGTTTTCAGAATTGAATTTGACTAAGAGGTGAAAATAAGGCCAAAGTGAGTATAGTTTCTTTTTTTTTTGGGTCAAAGGTTCAACTCATATTTCCATTGGTTGCACTAAAAAAAAAAAAGGAGGTAAAAACAATAATATGAAAACTGAGAGGGAACAAATATAAGTTTCAAAAACAGAAAACTCTTCTTTTCGTGGATTTCCTTTTCTTCGTCTTTCGACAAAATATTTTAACCGAAAACTTTCAACGTAACTTAACTAGTCAAAGACAACATGGATACATGAATTTGAATGCAGATTACATTTTTGCTGCATGCAGGATAAGAAAAATGAAGACAAAGCATCAAAGGAAGATGAAAAATGAGGCATTTCAAGCTCGGGTTCGGCCAAGGAAGATTCTTACCCTCATTTCAATCTTTACGTATCAAAATATATGATGGTATCTGCGGTGTGCCTTCCTCCATTCTGGATCTTGATATCTCTCATCTTCATCGTTGTCAAACAAAAACCGTACAAGTTCTTCCCCCATGTGACAGTATAGGACCAATAGCTTCGGAACATTATTTTCCTTTTCACTTCCTCATTCAACACATTTTGTTTATTCATTGAAAATGATATGTTTGTGTCGGAATGTGTTTATATAAGTCTTTTAACTTTGAAAAATATTTAATAGGTCAAACGTGATAATGTCTCTATGGTACGCTAATATGCATTTTTAATGAAATAAATTTAATTTTTCTCAAAAAACGGATAAAATATAATATAGTATAAAACACAATAAAATAAGATGCTATTTAAAAATACATTATTAAATATAAGTTGTTATTTTCTGCTATGAAAGAAAGAAAGGAAGTTATCTTGGAAATGTGGCTTTCAATTAATTTATAATATCTATGAGGAAAATGGACGATGAATTTAAGAAACTTCTGATAAGGATAAACCTGCACTGTCACTCTGTCGGTAGGGCTCCAAGAATAACCTCCATATTGTTGACATGTTATTATTATTTTACAAAAAAAATAAAAAAAATAAATTATATATATATACGTTGAAGGGGTTAGATGAACACGACTCTCCACATAGTATGATATTGTTCACTTTGAGCATAAGCTCTCATGGTATCATTCCCTAAATTAACCGATGTGAGACTTTCATCCAGTACCTCCCCTCGAACAAAGTACGCCTCTCCTTAATCGAGGCTCTATTGACATGACTAAGCTTAGAGCATGACTCTGATACCATGTTAGATGAACACGAGTCTCCACAATGATATGATATTGTCCATTTTAAATATAAATTCTTATGACTTTATTTAGAAAAAGTCTCCTACCAATAATACTGTTTATACGTAACTTTCATCCAACCGAAGGATCAATAAAATTGAAAAGTAAAAACAACGTTTATACTAAAAAAAAGATGCATAATTTGTTTCGAACAATATTTAATTATATAATCAGTTGATATACTGGTTGACATCGTAATCACTGGCGACAAAAAAAATTAAAAAAAAAAAGACAAAACAAAAATAGTTTTCTTAAAAAAAGGAAACAATAATTAACTTTCCACCGTAAAATCCGACCGTCGTTTTCCCTCCACAGTCATCGTGAAACGATGGCCATTAAATTCCTTACCAACCACTAAAAATCAGCTCCCTTATTTTACTTATCCAAACCGACAGACAACTCTCCTCTGTTACAATCTTCCTTATTGTGGATATTTCACTGGATAACGCCAAAACTTTTGTTTAATTCAGTAAGCTCGATGAAAAGCCGTTCATATTCCTGAATCTTAACTGCCCATGATTCGAGTTCAAGTTTCTGTTATGGAAATTCAACGGAAAGATCAAGGAACTCGTCAATGGAGGTCAATAATATCTCTTGTACGGAGGTTTGGTTTCAAGGTTTTAAATACCCGACAGAGTCATCATCATTTTCCAAGCCGGCCAGAAAAATCCAAAAGGCAAGAGGCCCCATCCCATTTTTTTCACCTCTCGCCTATATTTTGCTGTATGAACACTGGATTTGGGGGAATCGGCTTTGAATAATGGAGAAACAAGCCAGTTCTGGGCTACCCTTTTTGTTTCTGGTTCTTGTGCTGATATCTTTTTGTGTTGAAGTGAGCTGCCATTTTGTGAGCTATGACACTGGAGGTGGCGCTGTGGAAGGTAAGTTGAATGTTCACTTGGTTGCTCATTCGCACGATGATGTTGGTTGGTTGAAGACGATCGATCAGTACTATGTTGGTTCAAATAACAGTATTCAGGTTAATTGATATCTATGATCTTGTGTTCATCATAGATTTTCTTGGATTTGGATGCCATTTTTTGATGGTTGAATTTGATGGTGTTTAAATAGGGGGCGTGTGTGCAGAATGTGCTTGATTCGGTTGTTAGTTCTTTGCTTCGTGATTCAAACAGGAAGTTTGTATTTGCTGAAATGGTAAGTTCTTTTCTGCCTCTTCTAATCATTGGTATTCATTCTTTTGTGAGGGTATCTAGAATGAGTACTTTTAACAAAAGCATAAGCTAAATGAGAAGATCTCAATGATTTGTGGCTTGGGTGTGTGCTCTGAAAAGTACTTTTGAAGCGATTTTTGATCAATTCCTGGAGTAAAACTGTAACAGGCCAAGCATACCGCTAGCAGATATTGTCCTTTTTCCCTTTCGGGCTTTCCCTCAAGGTTTTTAAAACGCGTCTGCTAGGGGGGGTTTCTAGACCCTTGTAAAGAATGTTTCGTTCTCCTCCCCAACCGATGTGGGATCTCACAATCCACCCCTCATCGGGACCCAACGTCCTTGTTGGCACTCGTTCCCTTCTCTAATCGATATGGGACCCCCAATCCACCCCTTTGAGCCCCAGCGTCCTTGCTGGCACACCGCTTCGTGTCAACCCCCCTTCGAGGCTCAGCCTCGTCGCTGGCATATCGCCCGGTGTCTAGCTCTGATACCATTTGTAATGGCCCAAGTACACTGCTAGCTGATATTGTCTTCTTTGGACTTTCCCTTTTGGGCTTCCCCTCAAGGTTTTTAAAACGCGTATGCTAGGGGGGGTTCTACACCCTTGTAAAAAATGTTTCGTTCTACTCCTCAACTGATGTGGGATCTCACAATCCACCCCCTTGGGGGCCGAGCGTCCTCGCTGGCACTCGTTCCCTTCTCTAATCGACATGGGACCTCCCTTCGAGGCTCAGTGTCTTTGCTGGCACACCGCCTCGTGTCCACCCCCTTCGGGGCCAGCCTCCTCGCTAGCACATCACCCGGTGTCTAGCTCTGATACCATTTGTAACGGCCCAAGCACACTGCTAGCAGATGTTGTCCTCTTTGAGCTTTCCCTTTCGGGCTTCCCCTCAAGATTTTTAAAACGTGTATGCTAAGGAGAGGTTTCCACACCCTTATAAAGAATGTTTCGTTCTCCTCCCCAACCGATATGAGATCTCACAAAAACACTCTATATGTGCATTATAAAAAGCACTCTTTTTTTTGGGTGCTTTTAACTTAATTTCGAACGTGAAAATTTTATGTGAAACAGCCAAAAAACACTCCCAACCATAGTCTATATACATATATATATAATGTGTACCATCTTAAATTTGCTATCTCTATCCATGTTGAAGTTAACACTATGGATCTCCTAAATTAGGCAGCAACAGCACGAGAAAGCTATGTAAATTGTTTCTAATGAAGTTCATTGTGAATGGCTTAGGCATTTTTCCAGCGATGGTGGTCACAGCAAAGTCCCAAACTTCAAAAACGAGTGAGAGAACTTGTTGAAGTTGGCCAATTGGAATTCATGTATGCAATTATAAAACAACTTAGCCTTTCTCTAAGCCTTATATTGAGGATATTAGCCAATATTTTTCTGTATCTTCAGAAATGGAGGTTGGTGTATGCATGATGAAGCAACATGCCATTACATAGACATGATTGACCAAACCACTCTGGGGCACACCGTGATAAAGGAAGAGTTCAACACGGTTCCTCGTGCTGGATGGCAAATTGATCCGTTCGGCCACTCTGCCGTGCAAGCTTACTTACTCGGTGCCGAGGTTCTTTGTTTCGTTGATCTCTAATCTTTTCCTTAGTTTTTTGACCATGTATTCACTTTTCCTTGATAAAACTAGCTCGGCCACGCTCACCTGTGTTGCAGTTCTGGCATTGGAACTTCTAACACATAGTTCTCGACTCCCATTCTTTTTCCAGGTCGGTTTCGACTCTGTACATTTTGCAAGGATTGATTATCAGGATAGAGCAAAGCGGATGGTCGATAAATCTCTAGAAGTCGTATGGCGTGGCTCCAAAACATTTGGTTCTTCATCTCAGGTGTACCAAACTCATCAGATATACTCTCCAACAATGCCATTTTTTCTTACCTGCTGTTGTATTAGTATACTTATTTTTGTACTTGCTGTTTGCTTGCAGATCTTTGCAAACGCCTTCCCTGTACATTACAGTCCTCCTCCTGGTTTTCACTTCGAAGTGAACGACGACACCAATATTATTCAGGACGATCCTTTACTTTACGACTACAACGTTAAACAACGAGTTAATGATTTTATAGATGCAGCTCTGACCCAAGTAAAATCTCCATTTGATGATTTGCATTCTGGTTTTAGGCTTCAGGGAAACATTGGTTAATTGTTTGCACTGTTGTATCATGTATGTGCAGGCGAATGTCACTAGGACTAATCATATTATGTGGACAATGGGTGATGATTTCCAGTACCAATATGCTGAGTCCTGGTTCAAGCAAATGGATAAGTTTATTCACTATGTTAAAAAGGTTTGGTTGACCGAAACACGATTCTTTGGCACGTGTTTTGCGTTCTGATTACTGGGTTACTGTTTCCCACTCTGTTTTGTTGTTTTGGGAATGCATAATTTATCAGGATGGTCGGATTAATGCTTTGTATTCAACACCATCCATATATACTGATGCAAAAAATGCAGCAAATGAATCGTGGCCGTTGAAAACCGATGATTTTTTCCCGTGAGTCCTGCATCATCTTTTATGTTTTAACTTTGTTTTGGTATTATGTAATTGAACAATATGCTTCCATGTTGATAATAATAGGTATGCTGATCGTGAACATGCGTACTGGACCGGCTTCTTTACTAGTCGCCCGGCGTTTAAAGGATATATAAGGATGCTGAGTGGATATTACTTGGTATGTCATAAGGGTAGCTGAGGGTTTATTAAAGAGTGACTAAATCTATGTTGGAGCTTTAACTTTTGGAATGTTACTATAACGGTGCAAGCCCACCGCTAGCAGATATTGTCTTCTTTGGGTTTTCCCTTTCGGGCTTCCCCTCATGGTTTTTAAAACGTGTCTGTTAGGGAGAGGTTTCCACACCCTTGTAAAGAATGCTTCGTTCTCCTCCCCAACCGATGTGGGATCTCACAATCCACCCCCTTCGGGGCCCAGCGTCCTCGCTGGCACTCGTTCCCTTCTCCAATTGATGTGGGACCCCCCAATCCACCCCCTTCGAGGTCCAGCGTTCTTGCTGGCACACTGCCTCGTGTCCACCCCCTTCGGGGCTCAGCCTCCTCGCTGGCCCATCGCCCGGTGTCTGGCTCTGGATACCATTTGTAATGGTCCAAGCCCACCGCTAGCAGATATTATTCTCTTTGGACTTTCTCTTTCGGGCTTCCCTTCAAAGTTTTTAAAACGCGCCTGCTAGAGAAATGTTTCCATCCCCTTGTAAAGAATGCTTCGTTTACCTCCCCAACCGATGTAGGATATCACAGTTACAATCTCTAACATTTTGTTGGGCCCTTGAATATAGCTGCTGAAGATCTTCAATTGTTATGCCAAGTTGAACTGCTTGCTCATAGCTCTTAAATTTCTTGGTACATGTTAAAAGTTCACATCAGTTGAATAATCTTCTGTTTCAAAATAGGCAGCCCGACAGCTCGAATTCCTTGTTGGAAGGAGATCCAGTGGTCCGAATACTTACAGTCTTGGCGATGCTTTGGGGATTGCACAGCACCATGATGCAGTAACTGGTACTGCTAAGCAACATACTACAAACGACTATACGAAACGGCTTGCTGCAGGATCCTCTGAGGTGGGTTCATATTTCTTGCTCGAGCTTCGGTTGGATCCCATAATCGCACTCTAGTTTACCCTGTGTTCTTCTTGTAAGCTTAAATATATCTTAGCTTTTAAACTAAAGACAGTGGAAACATTTACAGGCTGAAGCAGTAGTCAATTCTGCCCTTATTTGCCTTGGACAAAAGAAATTGGGTGATCATTGCGAGATATCAAAGACACTAAACCAGGTGTTGTTTTGTTGTTGCTTGGATCTCTGACGTTATTTTTCAAAGTTCATCATTTCCCTGAAATTTGTTCTTCATTTTTGGGTCATTCAGATTCTTTTTCTTATTATTTCATTGGAACTGTTGCACTTTATCTGAAATTCCCTTCATTTTTTGTTTAGTGTCCGTTACTTAATATCAGTTTCTGCCCACCAACTGAGCAAGATATTCAAGAAGGGAATAGTTTGGTATGTTCCCTTCCTTTCCCTTTCCTTCGAAAACGCGCTCTTCAAAGTTTTCAACTACAATGTGACGAGTAAACGTGCCTACGTTCAGGTCGTGGTGGTGTACAACCCGCTTGGATGGATTCGTAACGATATTGTTAGAATACCAGTGAGTATAAACTTCCTTTTGCTTGCTCGGTTTCACATTCTTGACAATTGATTGACTTTGATCATTACTGTATCATCTTCAATATGAATGGGAAGAAAAAAATCGAATTCGTTTTATTCATGTAATCTGAAAAGGAGAACTTTCATCAGGTTCATGATGTTGATCTTGTGGTCCAAGATATCTCAGGCAAAACCATTGAGTCGCAATTTCTAGCCATTGATAAAGTCACGATTAACATAAGCGAGTTCTATGTGAAGGCCTACTCGGGACGGGCGAGGGGACAATTTCCCAAGTACTGGCTTCTGTTTCAAGTGTCGGTTCCTCAACTTGGATGGAACACGTACTTTATCTCTAAAGGAAGTGGTGGAGGTAAATATTTGTCGTTCTATCCATGTCTACGTCGAGAACAGTGGACGTCTTTTGAATTCGAGCGTTATGATCTCTCCACTTTTCTTAGAAGTGGATCTTAAGATGTGCTTATCTGCTGAGAAAATCATAGAAATCCCATAAAAAAGTTATATGAGAGTTCTAACTCACTTTTGTACCAAAATTATTCAGGCAAAAGAAGATCTAAATTTCTTCCCACTGACACTGACAGTCAGAAGGATACCATTGTTGTTGGACCTGGCCATTTGAAGATGTCCTTTTCTATTGCTTCGGGTCAACTAAAACGAATGCACAATTCAAAAACCGGGGTAAATTGTCTCGCTTTTTCCACTCGAAGTTCTTTTAGCATTAAAAGGTTGACATACATCGCTCATCGTATTACTGCTTGGCTGGTGATTATATGTATTTTGTTAGTTTCTAAGTTCCGGTGCATGTTTTGTTAAAAACCACAACTCTCTATAATGATATGATATTATTATTCACTTTGAGCATAAGCTCTCATGGCTTTGCTTTTGGTTTCCCCAAAAGGCCTCATGCCAATGAAGATGTATTCCTTACTTACAAACCCACGATCAACCCCTTAATTAGCCGATGTGGGACTCCTCTTCCAATAATCCTCCCCTTGAACAAAGCACACCATAAAGCCTCCCGTGAGGCCTATGGAGTCCTCAAACAACCTCCCCTTAATCAAGGCTCGACTCCTTATTTGGAGCCCTCAAACAAATTACACCCTTTATTCCACACTTGAGTCACTTTTGACTACACCTTTGAAGCTCACAACTTCTTTGTTCGACATTTGAGGATTCTATTGACATGACTAAGTTAAGGGCATGACTCTGATACCATGTTAAGAATCACGACCCTTCACAATGGTATGATATTGTCCACTATGAGCATAAGCTTTCATGAGACCTTTTGGGGAAACCAAAAGCAAATCCACGAGAGCTTATGCTCAAGTGGACAATATCATACCATTGTAGAAGGTCGTGATTCATAACCTGTTTAACTTAATTATGATTGATCTCGTGATCTTACCATGAGATTTACTCAATTTTTGTTTGTTTTGTCTTTGGAGTTTATGATGTTTACAAAATTAACTGAGAAATCTCCATATGGCAGGTTGATGTACCAATACAACAAAGCTATCTTTGGTATGCTTCAGCTACAGGTTCCATTAACAATAACCAGGTCGCTCAGACTCCTTAAACGAAGATATTTCATGAAATTGATATCTGGCATCTACTAATATGACTTTACCATCATTTCTTCATGTAGAATTCTGGTGCATATATCTTTGTGCCTCAAGGGGAACCAAATATCATTTCCAGATCGGTAAGCCTCATGTTTCCCTTGTTCCTTTTATGTAATATTGTAACAGCTCAAGCCCACCGCTAGCAGATATTGTCCTCTTTGGATTTCCCTTCTGGGCTTCCCATCAAAGTTTTAAAACGTGTCTGCTGGGGAGAGGTTTTCACACCTTTATAAAGAATGCTTTGTTTCCCTCTCCAACCGATGTGGGATCTTACAATCCACCCCCTTCGGGGCCCAGCGTCCTCACTGGCACTTAGTCCCCTCTCCAATCGATGTGGCAGATATTGTTGTCTTTGGGTTTTTCCTTCCGGGCTTCCCCTTAAGGTTTTAAAACTCGATTGCTAGGGAGAGGTTTCCACACCCTTATAAAAAATGCTTCGTTCCCTTCTCCAACCGATGTGGGATCTCACAATCCACCCCCCTTCGGGGCCCAGCGTCCTCGCTGGCACTCAGTCCCCTCTCCAATCGATGTGGCAGATATTGTCGTCTTTGGGCTTTTTCTTCCGGGCTTCCCTTAAGGTTTTAAAACGCGTCTGCTAGGGAGAGGTTTCCACACCCTTATAAAAAATGCTTCATTCCCTTTTCCAACCGATGTGGGATCTCACAATCCACCTCCCTTCGGGGCCCAGCGTCCTCACTGACACTTGTTGCCCTCTCCAATTGATGTGGCAGATATTGTCCTTTTTGGGCTTTCCCTTTCGGGCTTCCCTCGAGGTTTTAAAACGCGTCTGCTAGGGAGAAGTTTCCACACCCTTATAAAGAATGTTTCGTTCCCCTCTCCAACCGATATGAGATCTCACAAATATGCATCAAGTTGTTTACTTTCTTGTATTTATTATGTTCCAAGCTTCTTCTTTTTCCTCATTTTCATGTTGAACTCAACAGGTTCCTGTGGAAATCATTCGTGGACCGTTGGTCGATGAGGTCCGCCAACAATTCAGTCCGTGGGTATACCAGGTTGCTTGCTAAAAATAGAATGAATTTGACAAAGGAACTGTCCATTTGGGATCATATCTGTTAATGGCTTAATCTTTGAGTGTATGGTTGTGTATTAGGTCGTTAGACTTTACAAAGACAGAGAACATGCTGAATTTGAATTCACTGTGAGTATGCTGAAGCTTTATTCTCAAACTGCTCAGCTTTTCATCTTCCTGTTTGCAAAAGTCCCAAACTTGTTGATATCTTAAGCGTTCATTGAATGGTTCTGGTAAAATTCTGCTCTTAAGGTTGGTCCAATTCCAGTGGACGATAGTGTGGGAAAGGAGGTCATCACGAGATTGGTGACGAATATGGTAACGGAGAAGGCGTTTTACACTGATTCGAACGGGAGAGACTTTTTAAAGCGGGTAATTAGCATACAAATGTTGTACTTTCAGTTTGAATTATCTTGTTCTACACCATTTCTGTGAGATCCCACGTCGGTTGGAGAGGGGAACGAAACGTTCTTTGTAAGGGTGTGGAAACCTTTCCCTAGCAGACGCGTTTTAAAACCTCGAGGGAAGCCCGAAAGGGAAAGCCCAAAGAGGACAATATCTACTAGCAGTGGGCTTGGGCTGTTATAATTTCTATTTGTTGTTACCATGAGTATTATTTGCAGGTTCGAGATTATAGACAAGACTGGAATCTCTCTGTGAACGAACCACAGGCGGGAAACTATTACCCGGTAATGCTCCACGACTTGATTGACTGTGATAAAGTTCATTAATCAAGTAGATATAGTATAGGGGCCATGACCTTTGCTCTGTTGGGATGTTCTTCTCAGCTCAACCTCGGGGTTTACGCTACGGATAAAAAGACTGAATTATCCGTGTTGGTCGATCGTGCCACCGGAGCAGCCAGCATTAAAGATGGACAAGTGGAGTTGATGCTTCATAGGTTGATTTGCTTTCACACATTCTTATTCTCTGATACTTGCTTCAAGATACAAATTATCATAGACATTGGAAGGCTAAGTTGTTCGTTTTTCAATAATGCAAAAGGCGTACTATCTTGGACGACAGTAGAGGAGTCGGGGAACCTCTCGACGAAATGGTGTGTCTTGAAGACAGTTGTCAAGGGTTAACGGTATAGTATTCGACTGGAACACGATTCTCGTTCGAGTTCAGTTTCTGTTTGAAGAGTTTCTGATGTTTTTCATTCATAAACTACAAAACTGAATCTTATGCTTTCCTAATATCTCATTGACAATCTTTTTATCAGGTGAGAGGAAATTACTATGTGAACATTGACAAACTGGGTTCGGGAGCTCGTTGGCGCCGAAAAACGGGCCAGGAAATTTACTCTCCGCTTCTCTTAGCTTTCGCACACGAGGTATGATATATGAACACTGTAAATAACATCCAAATTCCATCTCTTGGTAGTAATATCTACTGTTTGTACAGAAAAGGGAGAGCTGGATTGCATCTAAGGTGATTAAATCAACAACAATGGATCCACATTACAGCTTGCCTCTCAATGTTGCCTTGATTACTCTTCAGGTGATCACTGCATCGATTTCGTTCTTCGCTATACGCTCTCTCTGTAAGATCTCACATCGGTTGGAGAGAGGAACGAAACATTCCTTATAAGGGTGTGGAAACCTCTCCCTAGTAGACGCGTTTTAAAACCTTGAGGGAAGTCCGAAAGGGTGTTAGTGGTGGGTTTGGGCTGTTACAAATGGTACCAGAGCCAGACACTGAGCGGTGTGCCAACGAGAACGTTGGGCCCCAAGGGGGGTGGATTGTGAGATCCCACATCGGTTGGAGAGGGGAACGAAACATTCCTTATAAGAGTGTGGAAATCTCTTTTTAGCATACGCGTTTTAAAATCTCGAGGGAAAGCCCAAATAAGACAATATCTACTAGCGGTGGATTTGGGTTGTTACACTCTCGCTTTCTCTCTAACTACTAGTTCTGCAGGAGCTGAAAGACGGAAGAGTATTAGTCCGGTTGGCACATCTATATGAGGTAAAACAAACATCCCACAGAATTGGCTCTGTCAGTAAAAATCATTTAGTTTATAAGTGAACCCGAGCTAGTCGTAACGATTTCGACTGCGATCTGTTCAGGCTGGAGAAGATCCTGAATATTCAAACTTGGCTAAAGTGGAACTGAAGAGAATGTTGTTCAAGAAAATGGTATGTAAACAAGAACAAACTCAAGAATGTGAAGTAAATGAAGGTTTTAAGCTGTTTCCATGGTGGGGTTGTGTTGTTTTTCAGATAAAAGAGGTGCAGGAGATGAGTTTATCAGCAAATCAGTTGAAATCAAAGATGAAAAAGATGGCATGGAACGTTGAGGGAGACGGCAAAATAGAAGCCACCCCAGTTAGAGGTGGCCCTATTGACCACTCAGCTCTTGTTGTGGAGTTGGGCCCTATGGAGATTCGCACTTTCATATTGAAATTTTGACTCAAAATTTCATCCCCCTCTATGTAACTTAAATATTTTCAGTAATAAAGTTGGGAGTTTGAGATCATTGCCTCAATTTCTTTTCCACGCAGTATCTCTAAGGTTTAACGATCCAAATTCAGGACTCAATGTCCTCGATGACACACATTGTTCAGTGTCCACTTGCCTTCGAGACTCAACGTCTTTACTACCATACTGTCCGATATTTGACTCTAATACCATTTGTAACTGCCCAAGTTCACCATTAGCAGATATTATCTTTTTTGGGCTTTTCCTTTCGGGCTTCCTTTCAAGGTTTTTAAAACGCGTATGCTAAGAAGAGGTTTCAATACCCTTATAAACAATGTTTCGTTCTCCTCTCCAACCGATGTGGGATCTCATAGAAACCCTCTTTATTGAGTCCTCTCGTATCTTTTATTAGCATATGTCTTAGTCGGTTGAGCCATAACATCACTTTTAAGCTAAATTTTTTATGCTCGTTTCTTAACCTTACCGCTCACCGACCCCGTTAAAGAAATTTTTTGTCGAGTTAAAGAAATAACAACTAGAGATTTTGCTCTAAGCAAAACTATGAGAGCTTATGCTCAAAGTGAACAATATCATACCATTGTAGAGACTCGTTGTCCCTAACAAATGATATCAGAGCTATGTCTATAACTTAATCATGATAATAGAATCTTCGTGTATTGAATAAAGAAGCTGGGAGTGTAAAGCTCTATTTAACACAAATACAATTTTAAAAATTTTATTTGTCATATAATCAAAGAAGATGACACGTGTAATCTAGTTTCAATTACCATTTAATTAGGGTAAAATTAAATCGTCTAATCACGTTTAAGTTACAGTTTCATTAGGTTAAAATTAAATTGGGATAATTTAGAATTATTTTGTCAATCTAGTTGAATAAAAGGTCTCTCTTTAGAGATGGGGACCAAATATATATGAACAGGTCATGCTTAATGAAAAAGAAAAAAGAAAGAAAAATAAGAGTGATTGATACCTTGTTGCTCAAGTTGGGATTTTTCTCTATAATTCCCGCTGCAACAGAGCGCGAGAGAGACAGAAAAAGCTGAAGCAAGAGAACAATGGCGAGATACGATAGGGCAATCACTGTCTTCTCCCCTGACGGCCATTTGTTTCAAGTCGAATACGCTCTCGAAGCTGTGCGGAAGGGTAACGCCGCCGTTGGTGTTCGTGGCACCGATACTATCGTCCTCGGTGTTGAGAAGAAGGCTGCGCCTAAGCTACAAGACTCCAGGTACTTCCATTTCATTGTCTGTTCCAGCTTGTGGGTGGATCTATTTTAAATGGGGAAATGGAATGTGAGGGTCTGAGATTTACTGATTTCATTTGAGCTTCTGTATGGTTCAGTGTTTTAATTTTTTGATCGGTTCGGTGGTTTTCTGATTAAATATTGTTCTATGTTTTACATAATTTAACTGATCGGACATGGTGCACTGTAGAAATTGGGATTTGGAATTCCCTTCCAAAATGGCTGATGGTTCTGTGGGTAACGAACGCGTATAATTGTAGTGTTTCGTGATGATTCCCTGCCAAAATGGCTGATGGTTGGCGTTTAATGATTTTGAGAATGTTGTTTTATATATTCCAATTGTTGCAACTGGTGGATAGTAGTTCGAGTCATCCCGTTATCTGCTTATTTCATGCGATTTTGTTCTATTCTGGTGATATCATTTCAATAAATGGTGCCTGGTGGTGTCCCTTGCTTAACATTGCTGGTTTGTTCTATTCGTTGGACTGCTTACTTTGTTATACTAAGATGACCACGTTTTATGCCAATAATCTTGGTATCATGAATAATCGTCTTGGCTGAACAAATGCCCATGTTCTATGTCCTTACCATAATTTGTAACTGATGGAGTGTATTTCATTCATAAATTCAGTCAAATAACCATTAGTGATATTCTCCTTTTATTTTCAGATCTGTGAGGAAGATTGTGAATCTTGATAACCATATTGCACTAGCTTGTGCTGGGCTCAAGGCAGATGCACGTGTCTTGATAAATAGAGCTCGGATCGAGTGTCAAAGCCATCGGCTTACAGTTGAGGATCCAGTAACTGTTGAGTATATTACTCGTTACATTGCAGGTCTCCAACAGAAGTATACCCAAAGTGGTGGAGTGAGACCATTTGGCCTCTCAACCTTGATTATAGGTTTTGATCCATATACTGGCACACCCTCACTGTACCAGACAGATCCTTCTGGGACATTTTCAGCTTGGAAAGCGAATGCAACTGGTAGAAACTCCAATTCGATAAGGGAATTCTTAGAGAAAAATTATAAGGAAACTTCTGGTCAGGAAACTGTGAAGCTTGCAATCCGTGCATTGCTTGAGGTGAGCTCAATAATATTCTTCATTAGGTTTTCCTGATATCTGTTTATAAAGATGCTTCAGAAAGCTTTCCTTTTATTAGGAAGAACCCAATCTCACATCTTCTTTTGTTTGGTCATTCTCTCAATTTCTTGTGGTGGTTGAAATTGCATATACCATTTATACTGCCTTACATTGGTTTCATGGGCATCTTGCAGTAACTTGCTTTCTAATTTTACTGTCTCTCATTACGTTCTTTGAGTGTAACTGACGAGTGACGTGCTAGAGTCGGTTAATTCCTTCACTGCGCCAGTGTCATTTTGTGCTGCTCATTTTGACTAACTTTGAAATTTGAAGTTGTGTTTCTAGATTTAGTTTGGAAACTAATGACCTTACTTGAACTAGTGTCCTTGAGTTCGAAACATTTTAGTTAGGAAGCCACTCATCTTTATATTCACACATTTCCTATAGGTACTTTCCTGAAGTTATTTGGTAATTAATAGACATTACCATCTCAAGTAGCTCTTGGATGCATGTTACTTATGGCTAAATACGTGTTTTTGTTGTTGTTGTGCAATTATAGCACTTTTACATAGAATACACCAAATCGGACAGATATACACGAAAGGATTTCTAAGCTGAAATTTAGCAGGGGTTTAAACATAAGTGGGCATAAATCTTCAGAAACATTTTGCATTTTCTAAGGTGGAACTGTTTAGAAAAACTTGACAAATTGGGCGTTTGAGGATAACTTCCGAAAGCGCTATTATTGAATGAGAGCTTAACTGAGAACGATCAAGGGTAACTCTCCAAAGTGTTAGTATTGTATGAGAACTTAGCGGAGAAGAATCCTAGCTCTCCAGTAGTTGAAATCTGTCGTCCTGCCTCTGAGTACAGCAAAAGTTCCTAGGTTAAGAAGTTGTTGAGAGCATCCTCCATTTCTTGATCATTCAGCTGTCTTCCAAACTCCAACTTTCTTTTACACTCACTACCCATAGATTTCCCCACTCTTATTCATTGAAGGTAAGTGATAATCAGACAAAACTTTCATGGTTCATGTGACGTAGATTTACTGAAGCTCTTATGACGTTTATATCTAAATAGCTCTTGGGGTCAATAGGGTTATCAATGTTTGGTATCTTTAGATGTCTAAATAGCTCTGCTTGCTTCCTTATTCCATTTCTGGCGCAAGGGCTGTTGTAAGGAACGAAACATGTGGATATTAGCAACCACGAACCTCCACAATGGTATGATATTGTCCACTTTGAGCATAAGCTCTCATGACTTTATTTTTGGCTTCCCCAAAAGGCCTCATGCAGATAATATTCCTTACTTATAAACTCATGATCATTCCCTTAGTTAGCCAACGTGAGACTCCCTCCTGACAATCCTCAACCCTAGATGGCCATGTAATTTTCTTGTGGACGTTAAATGTTTGCACAACAATGTTACATGTCATACACGGCCAAGTCGATAGATAAACCATGAATTCTTTTTACTCTTAAATACAGGTTGTTGAGAGTGGTGGAAAGAACATAGAGGTCGCCGTGATGACGAAGGAGCATGGACTGCGACAATTGGAAGAAGCTGAAATTGACGCTCTCGTTGCAGAAATTGAAGCAGAAAAGGCAGCTGCTGAGGCTGCCAAAAAAGCTCCTCCCAAGGAAACATGATCCCTTTTCTTACATGTTTTCCAGGCATTATTTCTTAATCTTATGATTCTGAACCTTCAAACTTGTACCATTTTGTGCATCGTTGACACAAGGTGGCCGTAGTTGTAGCCTCTGAAAAATGCCTGTTTATCCTCTCCAACCTCTTTCAATGTGATAGCAAAACCATCTGATTGTGTATTAATGTTGCTGAGAACTGAGTAGGGACTTTGTCTAATTGTTGCTCTAAAAGATTGGTCCATGAATACTTTTGAAAAATTATTTAAAATTTAATTTCTTATTTATGTCTTCATAAATTATATCTAAAATTTCGTAACATTTTAGAATTTTTAACCCATTTAGATCGTCAAGTAAAAAGTTACTTTTTTTCCGAATATAAAACAATTTCTTATATTGTTGATATTTTTAAATAACTTATAATTTAAATTTCATTAATTACGCATTAATTATACGCTGTGGAGATAACATTACAAGATATTTTGTTATAATAATGTGTTTGGATATTCTTTTAAATAAGTTAGGCGTAAAAATTATACAAATCACTTAATATAAATAATTTTTAGGCTAATTAATACGTCTTGGATCTTTATTTTTTTTATATATTAACGAAAAAAAAGCATTAATCACTTGCAGAAAAATAATAATACTGACAAATATTTTGAAAATTTTCCTCCTATTTTAGCATTATTGTAATGTATTCCAACTTGTTTTATTTTGATTTTTAATAAATCTTAAAATTAAAAAAATATTTAATATTATTCCTTCTATAAATTTGAAAATATATCCCAGTTGTATATTTTATTGAATAAAAAAAATTATTATTATTTTCCTATAATTGATAAAAAAATCAACTTCAAATTAATATAAAAATATAATAATTAAATTCCAAGATTTCAAATATATAGACGGAAAGTACAAAGATTTAGCCAAATAATAATGATTATAATGTCGCTGAACTCAAAAACAAAAATATTAAGTCTTTTTCAAAATATTTGCTAAATTTCAATTATTTATAAAATAAATAAAAAAATACAAATCGCAATAAAAAATCGGCGATTTTTTGCCCTTTTTTCGAACAGGAAAAAATATGAATATCATAGACAGTTTTTGTACCGATAATTATAATTATAGAGATACCAGATTGGAACGTGGAACCTGCAACGGCTACTTGTAGGAACGGTAACTCCAACGGTCAGAAATTCGGAAATCCCCTCATATTAGCCCCCCTTCCATTTTGGCTACATCCCTCACTCTGAAACTCCCCCCCCGGCCCTTCGCCCTTTGCTCTATCCTCCATTTTCACTGCAGTTCTTTCTTCCACTCTCGATTTCACGATGCTGCAGGACATGTGGAACGCTCCTCCCGGCTTCAGGCCTTCCAAATCCGCCCCTTCTTCTCCGGCGAAGCCTCTCGGCGTTTCGAGGCTCCGTTCCGATACATACCATGTCACTCATAAGGTTCCAGTAGGCGATACGCCCTATGTTAGAGCAAAGAATGTTCAGGCAAGAGTGCTAGGTTTTTGAATTTGTTTCAGTTCTGTTTTCGAATTTCGGTGTTTTGTTTATCGAATTTGTTAGTTTATTGTATTGATTTCTTGTTTCTTATGCTCAGTTGGTGAACAAGGATCCGGATAAGGCGATTCCTCTTTTTTGGGCCGCCATTAATGCTGGGGACAGAGTTGATAGTGCCTTGAAAGATATGGCCATTGTAATGAAACAGCAGAATCGAGCCGAAGAAGCGATTGAAGCGATTAAATCGTTGCGAAGTCGGTGTTCTGATCAGGCTCAGGAGTCTCTGGACAATATTCTTTTGGATCTATACAAGGTCTCTATGATTTTTCCTTTTTTTTTTTTTTCCGATTCATTCGTTCTTTACTTGGAGTTGTTCTTAATTTTTTCCGTAATTTCTAATTTGAATCCACAGAGATGTGGAAGATTGGACGACCAGATAACTCTTTTGAAACATAAATTGTTCTTGATCCAACAAGGTTTGGCGTTCAATGGTAAGCGGACCAAAACGGCCCGATCTCAAGGAAAGAAGTTTCAAGTCTCTGTTGAGCAAGAAGCAACTAGATTACTGGTAAGACGATGACATTCTTGTAATCAACAATTTCTCTGAGAATTTCAACTTAGATTTTGAAGTGTTTGAGTTTATGTTTAGGGGAACTTAGGATGGGCGCTGATGCAGCAAAACAATTATGTTGAAGCCGAAGAGGCTTATAGGAAAGCACTTTCAATTGCACCTGATAATAACAAAATGTGTAACCTTGGAATCTGTTTGATGAAACAAGGAAGAATTTCAGAGGCTAAAGCAACTCTACACAGAGTTAAGCCAGCAGTTGCCGATGGGCCAAGAGGCACAGATTCCCACCTCAAAGCTTATGAAAGAGCACAACAGATGCTCCAAGATCTTGAGTCTGAAATGATGAATGGGGGCGGCGATAGGCTCGAACAGAGGCGGCTCTTCGACGCCTTTCTCGGTTCTTCATCGATTTGGCAGCCTCAGCCTTGCAAGGATCATACAACCTTTCCAACATTGCCTGTCACAATTCCTGTTAGGACAATAATTCAAGATGAATTTGGTGATGAGAATATTGATACCAATTTCTTGGCAAATCAGATGGTTCCTCCTCCTCAACAGCAGAAATTCAGCACAAAAGTTCTAGTTCCCTTAGGGGGGAACTCATTGAATGTTGCTGCTCAACCATTTTTTTGCTCAAAATTATTTAGTGAACCCATTTCCAAGGCCCCCTTGGGGAACCAATTTCCTGAAGGTCTGAAGAGAACAAGATCTGGAAATGCAACCAATTCAATGAGAATGAATGACATGGTGGAATCAAAAAGGCCATTTGTAGTGGAATCAGGGAGGCCTGAAACTAAGACAAGAAGGTCATCTCCTACCTCTGAGGAGACAGACAAATGGGCAGAAATATTGCCTGATGACAAATGGGCAGAAATATTGCCTGATGACAGTGACTTTGAAGAGGCTATTCTTGCTGCAGTTCTAGGCTCCACAGAGGAACCAGAGAAGCAAGCAGCATCCAATGGCAGCGCCGCCGTGGACGGTGGTGGCATGATTCAGAGTAAGATTGAGAAAAGACTCAAGGTTTTTGAAGACATTACACTTTCCTTGAGTCCCAGAGCCTAACTCTTCTAACTTAACAAGTAAGTTTTTACCTTTATTAATTGAATTCATAATTTTTAGGAGTTGAGAGGCAGAGGAGATGAACTTGTTCTCCTTTGCTTACTGTGGTGGCAACCAGTCTACATTAGCTTATATGTTCTTTATTTAATTCACATATGCCTCTAATATGGGGCATATGATGATGATGATGATGATAATAAAACTTGTTCCAGTTTTCTGAACTCAGTGTATTCATTTTTTGCTGTCTTGTGTCAATCACAATCACTTGTATTATGAATTTAAATCTATAGGCAATATGATGAATCTCCTTTGTAAACAAACATTTATCTTGCCAATTTTTCTCAACTTGTAGAAAGCTCTCGTTTGTCCCATCATTTGAAAATGAGACAAATTTTTACAAATGGGAACATTTATACTTGATCAGTCAACGTAGAAATATGTTTTAGTACGACCAGAAGAGAGTTGGAAAAGCAACCCCTCACCGTGCGTGTTGATTCTTTTGAAACTCGTGTAGAAATTCTCATAGGTAAAGCATATTAAACTCATTTTTAGACAAAGAAGATAAAAATATAAAACACGAGAGTGGCTAGACATTGCCCCTAAATAGAAAATTGGAAACATCGAAGTGAACTGTGGCTTATCAGGTACCAGAATTCGATTACATAAGGAGGCATGTTCATGAGACATGTGGAAGGTAAACCGAAGCCTAGCTCGGACAGTTTCTTGTGTGTGATGCTGCATAATCCTCGAAAAACTTGTCTTCAACCTATTGAAAAGAACACATAGAATCCTTCAGAACTAATCCTTGTCAAAGACGAGTTTAAGTGTCCGTGTTTGAGAGTAATTTTCAAGTTAAAATCTCTTTTGTCACGATTAATATCACTCTAGAACATGTTTGCAATCTTCATCCAATACGAGCTTCAATATAATAATCCCTTTAGGGTGCTTTATATCATAACAATTTTCATAACTTGTATAAAAAGTGGAAAGATCTCTTTTGTCCACACATTTTCAAATGAAACAAATTTACAAATGGGAACATACACATACTTGTATCATTCAAGAGATATATATCTTTTTAGTATGATCAGAAGAGAGTTGGAAAGGCAACCCCCTCAGGCGAGACGAGTCTTTTGTAGCTCAGTATCGCCACAGCTGCTACGATTGTGGCTACCACAATTCGATTTTTCCATAAGGAAACAATGTTAGTGAGAACTGTGGGAGGTGAACCGAAGCCTAGCTCAGACAGTTTCTTGTGTGATGCTGCATAATCCTCGAAAAACTTCTCTTCATCCTATTCGAAAGAAAAAACATAAACTCCTCGTGTTCGAGAGTAATTTTAAAGTTAAAATCACTCCGAAACATGATTGTAATCCTTCCAAATGAATTTGATGTTTGGTTCATACAGTTAAAATTAATTTTGAACGATTAAAAACATGCTTAAAATGATTTTGATCATCTCAAATCACTCTCAAAACTTGATCTAATTCATAAAAGCATAGCAACCAAAGTTCACCTCTGCATATGCCTTCACATATTGGGAAAACCGAGGATCCGCGAGCAAGGCCTTATCCGAAGGAAGCTTCAATAGTTGTTGGTCAGCCCCATAGCCGTTTTTCAGCAATTCCCTGATCATAATCACATTTGCAATAGAACTTGTTTTTATCTAAAAGCAAGGAGAAGTTGAATGCAAGAAGTTGGGAAATCATTCTCACACAAAGTAGGAGTTATCAAACTTCAGAGGGTCCTTTGTCCATGGGCCTTCAAAATTTGATCTATCCTTGTGTGCTCTTCCCTGAAGAATTAGATACCATAACTATGATCAATGAAAAGAAAAAGAACAGGACAAAGCTGAAGATCCAATTCCTTCATAGTTTAAAGGAACAATAGAAAGTACCAGTGTGTGGCCTCCAGACAATGCCACAATATCCTTGTCAGTTAGTCCCATCCTGTAAAAGATATCTCTTAAATGGGAAGCACCTGCAGGGAAATTTCATCTAATGATCACACAATCATGGCTTCTGCTATGACTTTGAACAAAAAAAATTCAGACAGCCCACATCAATTTAGATCACAATCAAAAAGTTTAAACTATGCTCCTCTCATATACCACATAGCTATAGATATTTTGAAAGTCACCTTGGTTGGCATCTGGAAGGCGCCCTTCTTCTGGAACTACATTGGAGTCCTAATCCGTTGGATTTAAAAGAAGAATGAAGCTATTCAACAGCAATGACAATTGTGAACGTCAATCAAATTTTCTGGTGTATATTGATACCTTTCTTCCAGGGACAAAGTCAATGGATGGTCCGCCAGTGACCTCCACAGCAACAACCCCAGCAAGCTAAAAATTTACAATTAGAAGACAATGAGCCAAATCTTGGGAGAGGGAACTTTTAATAGGTTCTTTAACTTAGAAAATTTCTTATTTCCCAATTGGTTAAAAGTGACAAGCAGCAGCAACAGGAGTATAAGGGTTGGCTTTGATTGAATTGTCAATCCAAATAGACTTAAAGTTCGAAGACAGCAGAATAGCTTGAATTTGAGAAAGAAAGGAAAATCACCTGATAAAGGTCTGCATATGTGATTTTTGGATGTCTGGCCTTCACAGCTTCTGTTGAGTTTCACAACATAAGGAACGATGAGTAAGAATGTCTGATCATGTAACGGCCCAAGCCCACCGGGGGCCAGCTTCAGGGGATGAATCAAATCCCCTGTGATATCTTCATAGGGGATATCACAATCCACCTCCCTCCAGGGCCCAGCGTCCTCGCTTTAGGGCGCAGCGGAAGCGTGGTGGGCCCATAACCCACAGGTCTCAGGATTGTGATATCCCACATTGGTTGGGGGGAGAACGAGAGTGTGGAAACCTTTCCCTAGCAGACGCGTTTTAAAGCCTTGAGGGAAAGTCCGAAAGGGAAAGCCCAAAAAGGACAATATCTGCTAGCAGTGAGCCTAGGCCGTTACAGATCAGTTGTGGATTTCAATTTCGATTGGCTTTCTAATTGTTTAAGAATTTCAATCCAAACAAGTTCTAATTAATTTTGGTCTGAAACTAACGTGTGAAGAAAGGCATCAGCTCAACTCTACAGAGACTCACAATAAGGAGAGATGACAAAAGCTCACCACATAAATCAACTGCGATTTTCAGTCCCTTGTTTGCAGTATGGTTCAATTCATTCATGAATCTGATAGAACCATTGGGACCTCCAGTTTTGGTTTTAGCATCATAAGTACCTGCATCATGCCACCTACCCAACAAAAATCCTATGAAAGTTATGTTTAAAACTAAAAAATTGAACGTTAAAGCTAGGTTAAAAAATTAATTTTGGTCTTTGAACATTCATACCAGTAGCAATTCAGTCAATGAACTTTATTTGTGACTATTTAATCCACATACTTTCAAATTTATAACAATTTAGTCCTAAAACTTTTACATGTAACGATTTAATTTCTATGTTTATAACTCTAACAATTTAGACTCTATCGGGATAAATCTTATCAAATGCTAATTTCAATAATATAACAACTTAATTTTTATAGTTTATAAACAAAATTAATCCTTAATCAATCTATCAATCAACATGGTAAGAAATTTTGCTCACTCTTAAACATATTTTTCACGATATACATTAAATCGTTACAAATTGAAAAATATCATAACTAAGAACCAACAAATGTGCAAAATCTAACCCTTTCAAACCCTTTCAAAATCACTTCCGAAGCTTGTCCTAGAGCTACTGAGGAAATAACTCATCAAATAACTCACCAAATCAACTGTGCAATAGCTGAAAAACAAAATGCCTAATAATTTCCTAAGCAGATGCAGTATTCAATTTATTTCACTTAGCTAGAACGAGAACTTACGCTAGACGAAGCATAATAGGAGCGCAATTCTCCTTGGCGATTAGAGCGCGAAGGTCTCGACGGGCCTTCTCGATTTCCTTGAGGTATGCAGCATCGACTTTGGAAAGCGCCATCGAAAGCTCGATAAGGATGCAGATATTTCACCTTCTTTGCCAACAAATTGAGGAGGAGTTGATGGCATTGTTCCTCGGAGTTCAAATTTCGGGTTTAAATTGAGGGAAAACAAATAGTGAAAAGAGGAATTTTTGGTGCGATTCTCCGTTCGCAAGAGCGCCAAGGAAAGCAGAGGGTTCTTTGCTTTGCGGTGTAGGCAGAGAAATGAATATTTAAAAGGGGGAAAAATGGATTTTGTGTGTGTCTATTACTCAAAGCAACGCTCTATTGTGGCGCGTGGGAAGAACTCGCGTAGAGATGTAATGTAGGTGGAGACTGGAGAGGTTTTCGCGTGGAGCGTGAGATAGAGCGCGTCGAACTCGGATGGCTTGGGCATCCGTACATATCCGTATCCCGCTTACAGAAACAGAGCCCAGAGGATTAACGAACCGAAACCGGAACCTGACCGCCGCCGGCGTGGAGCCAATAGAGTTTCATCCCAAACGTTGTTTCTTAAATTTCTGTCGCATATTGACATTTTTTTTAGTTTAATTTGATTCGACATATAGGTAGAAAATTCTACAAAATAAATTAAAATTGTTAATATACTACAGACATAATATTAACAATAATAATTTAAATTTATTAAAAAAAAAGTGACATACTTATTTTGATAATTGGTTATTATTTATTTATTATTGTTATATATATATATTAGAAATATACATTGACATTAATATTTTTGTCAATATTTTTTCCATAAAACATTTAAAACCCTAGTTTTAGGAACAAATTAAAAGATATATATAAATAAATTGAAACCTCACATTTTCATTTACATAGATTTTTTTTTGTTTTTAATTTTTTTAAAACAAACTTAGGGACTAATTATCATTCCATTTTAAGTAGAGGTACTTTTACTAAATCTTAAATTTAGTATTAGTTAAATAATATTAATAATAATTTTCATGTATGAAAATACACCACATGGACATATTTATACCATTTATAAATTAGATTAATAAAGACTAACTTTATTTTCTAAAAGAATCTACAATAAACTAAAATAACTAGTGTTATAAAATTTATCAAAAGTATATAGTATAATTTTGGAACTTTAAAAATACAAACATCAAAACAAAATATACTCGAGATATAAGAATCAAAATAATATTTTAACCTCAAGGATTTATTAAAAAAATAGTTTAGTTCAAAGTATAAACTAATGTGAATTTAAAATAGTATGATATTTTTTATAGATAAAACTAGTATGTAATTTACCCTCAATATTTCAGCTTCAAACCATACATGGCAAATTAACTAAGGTTAAGTCAATTGGACCTCTGATCACTGGAGCTACGCTTTAAGTTGGTTCAAAATTTAGAAATCTAATCTCATTTTTTTCCCCCTTATTGGGCAAAATAGACGTGGCTATGCACTCATGAGCTACACACAGCTCAATGACCATTCGGTAATAGATAAAAGAAGACAAAAGTGGAATGACACGTGGAGCTGCTATTTTGTAGGTGAGAGATTATACTAACCACCCTTAATAGTAGAGTTGCGTTACAGTAATTTGATAGGAACAGGTAGGGTGATATCGTCTTTTCAATACGATTATAAAATAGCAGGCTCTCTGCCCAACGCCCTATTGTCTCTCTGGGCTGCATCTTTAAACCTGACCAAAGTATATACACTTCCAACTCCCAACCTTTTTCTTTTTCCCAAACCATTTTCCATATAGTTTAGTTTCTTTATTTTACGATTTTATTTATTTATCTGGGAAGTGCCCAAAGCTCATCAAGGGTTGAAATTAGTCAATTCCGAGTCTTGAGAGAGAGAAGAAAAAAGGCACAGGCTTTGCCAGCGAGTAACAAGGAAGAAAGAGAGTAGCTTTTGTAGGCACGAGTTTGAAAGTGGCCAGAACCACCACCACCACCAACAATGGAAGATCTGCCGTTTTAGCCACCTTCATTGGAATGTGGAGATCGGCGGAAGATCGGAAGTAGAAAGCCGCCGGAGCTTTGTTCTGTTCTTGGAAAGGTTTCTGCTATCTATTTGCTTAAGATTTTGGCCAAAGGAGGTTAAGAGGGAAGAGGCTGAGTAAGGGGCTGAAATGGGTTGCTGTTACTCGAGATTAGAGAGAGAAGAGACTGTTTCCAGGTGTAAAGCAAGAAAGAGGTACATGAAACAGCTGGTGAAGGCGAGGCAAGCTTTTTCTGCTACTCACAGCTTGTATATTCGTTCTCTTCGTGGCACCGGCGCCGCTCTCCGGCAGTTTTCCAATGCAGAGACCTACATTCGCCGCCCTCATCAGCAGCAGCAGCAGCACCACTACCACCACCACCTTCCGCCAGTGCTTCCATCTCCAACCCCACGAACGCCGCCGCCGCCTCTACCTATCCCCATGAGTCCCAGTTCCGACACCTGGACATCGATCACGGCATCCCCGGCATTGCCTCCTCCACCGCCGCCGCCGCCATCTTCCACATGGGATTTCTGGGACCCTTTTGTGCCATCGTCATCTCGCACTGTGACTGAGGAAGAATGGGAGGCTACCACCACTGCATCGGAGGCTATGGTCACTGTAACTGGGGCGGCGAGCTCAGCGCCGCCACCGTCAGTGGTGAGTGGTTTTTCAAAGGATACGTCGAGCACTGAGCTTGCCATGGTAGTGTCGAGGAACACCAAAGATCTGGTGGAGATTATCAAGGAGCTTGATGAGTACTTTCTCAAAGCTGCCGATGCTGGTGCTCAGCTCTCTTCGCTTTTGGAAGTCCCCACTTTTTCTTCTCAGAATAAAGGAGGTAAATCTAATACCAAAGGAGTAGAAAATCAATCAAACAACAGTTTTCCCATCCAAATCCTTCCTCTTTATCATTCATTCACATCCCTAAAACCATAAGGTACCCTAATGAGTTCCATATGATGTCTCTAGCAGGGCAGGTTTACAATAATGGGTGGAACTTGAGCCCTACGTTGAGGATGTGGGGTTCAAACACAAAACCACCTAATGCATTTGGGAAGTTAAATGGAGAAATAACAACACCAAATATGGGAAATAGATGTGCTGGGAATAGTGGCAGCCACTGCTCCACAGTGGAGAAGCTGTACGCTTGGGAAAAAAAATTGTACCAGGAGGTGAAGGTAATGCTTTCACTTTCGCATATCTCAATCAAATCTCCAGTCACATTGGTGGAATAATATGACATTTTGGTACTTTAAATAAAGTCTTCAAATTGAAATGATTCTTTTCACTTTGTTTTCTTTTACCTAATGGGGTCCAACATAACCAAAGAAAGATGAAACTTCAGCATTTCTCAATGCATTTGAAGGCATTGAAGAACCGAATTGTGGAATTTTGTGTCCTAAAGTTTGTGAAATTATGTTGAGTGGCTTTTTTAGACTGCCGAGGCCATAAGGATAGAGCATGAGAAGAAGTTGGAACAATTGAGGAAGCTAGAGCTGAAGAGGGCCGACTATGTAAAGACTGAGAAGACTAAGAAAGAGGTGGAGAAGCTGGAATCACAGATGATGGTTGCTTCCCAGGCCATTGAAACCACATCTGCTGAAATCGTCAAGCTAAGAGAAACTGAGCTCTATCCACAACTCCTTGAGCTTGTCAAAGGGTTAGTCTCTTTCATACTTATGCTTTAACAGAAATAAGAGATCTCAAGTCATTTGGCTGCATTCTGATGCTTAATATTTAAGCTGTAAAGTCCATACCTACTGTGTTTGCCCGTCTGTAATCTACTCAGTACTCTTACCATGCTTGCATCATCCCCCTGAGCACAGGAAAGAATCGTAGAACAATTCAAATTGGCTTAGGATTTAAAAAGCCATTGTTTTCCATTTCACCTTTTGATTAGGATATGAATGATTTCAATTGGTTGACCTAGACAACCAGTGAGAGGTTCATCATTTACAACTACCAGTCTTTCATCCTGTGAATATGCTAACTTTCACAATTCAATGTACTGTCGTGCTACCTTCTGGTATTTCAAAAGGCCGAAATGAAATACTAAGCATATTTTGGATATCTTCATGGAAATGGAAGTACTCTATTCTAGATACTAAGATTTGCTCTGGTTTCTACAGATTGATGTGCATGTGGAGAAGTATGTACGAGTCTCATCAGGTTCAAACACACATTGTTGAACAGCTCAAATATCTAAACATCATACCATCAGCCGAGCCCACATCCGAGATCCACCGCCAATCAACTCTCCAGCTTGAGCTTGAGGTCCAGCAATGGCATGCTTCTTTTTGCAATCTAGTGAAAGCTCAACGGGATTATGTCCAATCGCTTACAGCCTGGCTCCGGCTGTGCCTTTTACAGATTAGTGGAACCCCATTATTAAGAACAGGTCAGGATTCTAGAATTTACTCACTTTGTGAAGAATGGAACCTCGCAGTTGATAGGATTCCAGACAAAGTGGCTTCTGAAGGAATCAAGAGCTTCTTAACCGTAGTTCAGGCCATTGTTGTTCAACAAGCTGAGGAACATAAGCAAAAGAAGAAGGCAGATTCTGCCTCGAAAGAGCTTGAAAAGAGAGCTACCCAGCTAAGATCACTAGAAAGCAAATATGTCTCACATTCCATGCGAGAATGTTCAGCATCCACGAGAGGGAGAGACCCAGTTCAGGAGAAGCAATATAAGGTGGAGAACTTGAGAGCAAAAGCTCGAGATGAGAAACAAAAGCATGAAAACTTGGTCAGTGTGACCAGGTCAATGACAATAAATAACTTGCAGATGAGTTTTCCCCATGTTTTCCAGGCAATGGTGGGGTTTTCTAGCGTATGTATGCACGCATATGAAGCAGTTTACAATCAAACTAAAAATCCTGACCAGCATGAGGTGAAGAGATTACTACCCTAAGGACAAGACTTGATTCGAGAGACAGCTATTCCGACCAATTCCTGTGCATAAATGTGAGCTCAGAAAGGGGGGGGGGGTGTTTGCTGGAAAGAGTGGAAGGAGGAATCTGACAAAACTTCATTTATTTTGATTGAAGATTTCATTAGGATAATGGAAAAGAGGCGGCAAGTGGGCTACTTTGCTCGCTTTCACAAAGTAAGGTAGGAATGGCTGCGCCAGCTCATCTGAATTGGTGTGGAGATTAAAAAATAGGACTGGGGTTTTGTAGAGTTGGTAGTTTTTAAACACTTATGGTCAGTCATGTTGTTCTTGTAAATAGATATCTCATCACATTTTCGGAAGTTTTATTTGCTTGAATCATCTCACTATTATTATTGCTCTATGATACATAGCACAGTTGGGGTTCCTTTGGTGTTCAAGAGGAAAGGCCGTTGTACGGACCCGCAAGTTTCATGCAATTCATATATTTGTGTCAATATTTCTTGAAAAGCAAACATTTATGTACGTGCGCATGTGCATATATATGCATCAAAGATGAAACTAACAGATAATATTTTAAACGAATCTGAGTAACATGTAACCTTACCTACTCAGAAGTTTGAACAACGCCTGAGAAAAACTGCTGGAGGCCAATTCCCAAGGGTCTTTTTGGACACCATCCTAAATGGAAAGGCAACAGGATTTCTGTAACAGAGACGGTAATTTGTACTCAATTTCATATCAAGATTTGAATATTAAAGACAGTTCATTAGATTTTACAAAACCACATGTGGTGTTCGAGCAACACATCCAATCGTCTCGGGATTGCTTACATAAGGGGGCGCCTATCTAATTTACCATTCTTCAATTTCTTCCTCAGAAGTATGACTTTCTCCATTTCCTGAATTCACCAAATCAAAATCTGTATTTTCGTCTGACAATACCGCTAAATTTTCACGATCTCCGGATGCACTACTACCAAGCCATTTCAATGCAGGTACGTACTCTGTGGCAACTACTGAAAAATCCCCTAAACTGATACCACCATAAGCGATAAATCTTTGTTTTACCATCTCCCTCTGTAAAATGGGGAAAAAATAATGAATAACATTATATTACATGTACAACTTAAGGAAATTTTAAGCTATTACTTTTTTTTTCCAACTAATGGATAATTATTTTTTTTCTTAGCTATTACTATTACTAAAAAGTATTGTATTAAGCATCTTTCCCTTAATTGCAAATGTCATAACTTAATCCAAGACTACGTATCTATTATCAGTCATGTCATCCCTCTCGAGTCTAGCAGCTAAAAACCTAAAGTATAAGCTTTAAATATTACTTTTTAACCCTTATACCGACTATAGGCCAAGCGGTGGAACTGAAAATATACTCAAATATGCTGTACAAGAGGGGTCCGGCACCCAAGTTTAGTAGTAAAAGTAAAATAAAAGAACTAAATCCACCTTATTGAACAATGAGGATCCCTCGATTTGCCAAAGCTTTGGTCTACGTATAGCATGCCACCTGCGTATTTGGAAGGGTTGGAATTTATATAAATGTAACTATTGTTGTTTATGAATGATCAATTAAATTCCTAAGAACCACCTGGAAGACAACGGATGAGAGTTGCCAAATAATACCCCCCGGACGGCAACTGAAGCAGCAGCCAGGTGTAGAATATTTTCTGCATCATTATGTCTGGCTAGCATTCTCTCGTAAGAAGAAAGGAGCATGTCAGCATCACCTAAATACGAAGCCACAACCCATGCATCATCTACAGCTTCCTCATTCATGAAGTCTAGAACTGCAAAAAATGGGTAACAAAGTTGAAAACAAACGCAATCTTGTTTTGAACAAGTACAAATAATTCATTAACTTCTGCTATCGTATTCTTTTTGGGGATAAATAAGTACCATTTTCATGTAGAAAATCAGCAATCGGCCTGGCTTGCCCATGTGCTTGAGATAGAACCTTTTCTGGAGGATCCATATTAAGTGGCCGTCTTGATAAATTTTCTTTAACAGAAAACTCACCGTCTGCAACATAAACAAGGTACCAAGTTTAGAAACCTTTAATGACATACCATAAGAATAGTTTTACCCTAAGCTTCACATTGCATTAATCTTTATTCAAATTCCAAATTACAAGGCCTTCCAAGTCAGCAAATTATGCATTGATGAAACGTACCTAATACCAATTCGTTACTAGTATGTCGTTTGTTGTGCAGAAACTTTCCCAAGGCATGAAATAAAGAGAGACTCTCATCGCGGCCAAATTGAAAAGAGAATCGATCATCCACCACTGTGGGAGGCACCTCTTCATTTTCTTGTGAAGATTCCAGAGCACTGGATGATGATGAACATATCTGGCTTGGTTTCAGGCAAAATAATTGTAAAGACATGATTGCATGTCTCACATCACCCCCACTCGATTTGGCTATAGCATCAATTTGTTCAACAGCTACACTATACTGCTCTTGACAACATATTCTCGAAATTATTTTTTTAAGGGAGTTATTCGTTATAGGATTAAATGCAACCTGAAAAAAAAAAAAAAAAAAAAAAAATGACAACCAACACCAGAGGTATGCTTTACTCCCTAAAGCATGATAAGCCAACAAACTTTATCAGGAAAGTAACCTTACAAGCCCCAGCGTTCTCAAGACAGAGCTGAAGCTCTTCCAAGTACTGCACAGTGAGGTCTGTTCTTTCAACTTTGGCACAATCTGTAATTAAAATGGCCGTTGGAACTTGAGTTGATTGCACATAAAGATGCAAACAGTTCTGAAGTCTTTTAAGAGCAGCCTTCCCATTGGTCAAAGGAAGTTCATCTATTAAGAGTATGATCGGCTGTTTTGAGTCATTGGGAAAGCATGAAGGTATCACACCATATTTCCTCATTCTCCCAATGAAATTTTCAAACTCATCCAGTTTAGATGTGTACTGTATCCCTGGTTGAAGATAAGTCAGCGCCAGAATTATTTTTGCAACAATTAGAAGGCAAAAGCATCTCATCAACAATAGAAAATTTCATTAGATTACACAGCATTACTAGACATGTCAAAATTTTACCTTACAGAAACACATCAGAGTAAAATACAGGTGAAGGTGTGTTCTACGTGTTGGCTTAATCAAATTAAGATCTTGAAAAAAAATTCAAGACTTGTTATGGTCATATAAATTAAAAAAATAAAATTGATGGGTAGTTTTCAAGCTCCAAGTGAATGCAAGAGCTTCACATGCCTTTAAAGTTAAAAGGTGCAATAACATGAGAAATTTTCTTCATCTGGGTATCTATCCGTCAATAGTCAACAAGACATAGTAGGATAAGCCATAAATCTTCAAATAATTATCGAAGAGCATCTTGGACCAGTATGAGCATTTGATCTACTCCATAATCAAGATATATCGATTCATTAAAATACCTAAACTCGAGTTATGCAGATGTTCTTGCCAAATCACAGGAGTAGGTGTATCCCATTCACATAATTTAGCTCCAAGATGAGATGCTATTACATGAACAGTTGCCTGCAAGAGAAGCAGTCGTTCTTTTTTAAAAAATTGAAGAAATCCCACGGCATAAACTCTGAAAGTATAGTGAGAAGAAACATCATGAATGAAGGCCATGCATGCACCAACTACTATCAACTCACGACAAATTGATCAAAACAACAATCCTGGCAGCAAGCTCATCAGTCACGATGCCAACTACTATATTAAATTCACTGAAGACTAAGAGATTTCAAGTTAGAAGCAACAGATCGAGGACAGATATACATAAAGTAACCAATTAAACTTGTACCCTGTAAGATTTATAATGTGTACTTGAATAGATGGCACTTAATATAATATATTGCCCTCAAGAAGATTTTCGGGCTCAACATAATACATTGCCCATCACAAAAAAAAAAAACTGGTTTACACCTTATATAATTATCTTTGGCAAAACGGTTTCTAAGTTATGCAAGATTGCAGAACCAAGGACATGCTATTGACAAGGACGTGCTATTAACATTGAATAACAGTTAGATTACAATACTAAATTCGAAACACAATTGAGTATTCATGCATCAAAAGAGAAACGTAAATATTAAGAGTACAAATCCATGAAAGGTCGACACAGCCACATACAGATTTCCCAACTCCAGAAGGACCGGTGATGACAAGAACATTATTCCCGTTAGCATCCTGTAAACCGAGCAAAATGACATCATCACATCCACTAATTGAATTTAAACTAAAAAGATAAGTGGAAAAAATGTGCATGTATAAAAGTGATAAGAGAGAGAGAGAGAGAGAGAGAGAGAGAGAGAGAGAGAGAGAGAGAAGAGAATAAACCTTCATAATAAAAGAATTACCTTAGGTGTCCTCAACCTATCTTCAAACCAAACCTTAACTTCTTCTACCTGCCATCACATAGTAGAAGGCGTCAATATAGGATTTGAAATGAAAAAAGAAGCAAACTAGAATAACCTTCTTCTTGTGGACAGCAAGCTCTTCCAATGAATGTGGCTTATATTTATCAATCCATAATTCATTTCTGCACATGCCTCCAGAACCTGATGCAGATCAAGCAAGAAGCTAAACATAGCTGACCTAGGCTAAAACTTAAAATATGCAATTCAAAACTTCTAAATCAGATTATTCCAAGTAATTGAGGCCACGTAGAAAATATATTACCACCAGATTTTTCCATTGATATAAACACTTGAATAATCTACAAAAAGAGTGAGAGAAGCTATAGCGGCACAGTAATGGCATACCAGCAGATACCTTGAAGGTAGAAAAAACTTGATCAAAATCTTCACAAAATAAGTTGAACTGCATATAAACAAAATAACATATCAAAATGCATAATAGCAAAGAATAAAAAATTCAATTGAAAATCCCTAGAAAACGAGTATTTTCAGTAAGAAGAAAATAAATATATGAGATATTAGTAGTTGAAGAAACTGCCAAGAAGTAGGAGAATATAGAAGCACTATGAACATGTCTCTTCACGAAAGATCTGAGCTCCAGAAAATAAGACGAAAATGCGGGTCGGACGCAAGTTTTCTTCATAACAACTATACACACCAGCTAAATCCATTTTCGTCCATACGCACTCAAACACATTCCAGAATCTTAGACGGTAACAAGAGAGTAGTATAAATCATGGATAAGCAACAAAGGAATTTCAAATATACCTCGTCAACATTGCGGGAATCCTTATGCAAGCAAGACCGAGAACCTAGGAGTCGAGCCTTCTTCGCTTGGCGAGTGCTTTTACGAGGTAATGGTGATTGCGACTTCGTCTTTCGATATCTGCGTTTGGAGCTGGATGATCGACCACCACAGTATTCTTCATCCGACGAAAGTAAAATCAGATTGTTCTCCTTCTTCGTCATCCTCCGAGACCATACAGAGCAACCAAGGTAGTACCAACTCCAGTTTCGCGTTCGAACTCACAAATTGGTCTTCACAGAACCGGAGCAGAGTGCGTCTCAATAGAAAATTTCGTCTTCAGGTGAAAGAAAGTAATTTTGGTCGTGCTGGAGGTTTACAAATTTACCGAGAGGATTTCGCGGGCTCAAGAGGAACGCGGGGAGTTTTTATATGGGGAACTCAGAGAATGGCGTCACCGAGAAGCTAACAACAACGCCTCGGGCGGATAAAACTTAAAAGGGCCAGCCCATTTCGACGTAAAGTTTATTGGGCCCAGGCCCAACTGGGATTGTTTTCAGTGTTTTAATACACTTCCATTAATCAATCTCTCCACATTAAATTTAATATTTTATTTTATTTTGATTCTTTGTAATAACTTATCCTTAATTATTTTAATTTATTAAAAAAAAAATGTTTAAGAAAGATGTGGAATCGTGAACCTATTTGAAAGCAGACTGATTAAAACCCGTCATGATATACCATGCACTTATTTAGTTATTTTCTATGGTTATTGTCAGCTAGAAACGTGCTTGAGCTTGAAACGGGTCTTTTCAAGCACCAATAGAAAGAGATAAAGGGGAAGCGTAAATTTCACTACTTCACGGGCGAGGTCTCTGGTTCAAGTAGGCCGACAGCAACTCCAGCTCATTGTGATCCTGCAAATCAATGGTCCATCAAAAGAAAGGGTTGGCCCAGACCCCTTCTGACATCGAGAGATAGGCTAAGACACCTTTCATGGAGCACCAAATAAGTTGTCCTAATTTTTTTACGAGAAGTCGAATAGAAGCGTGTCCTTCATGGAAGGAGATTATTCCTCTTTATGAACTATTGTACTCGAGTAGGTGACGTGGCTCTTTGCCTTACTATCTAGATAGTTAGTTACTACCGTTGGTCTTGTTTTTCACGAGATAGAGATAGAAACATCGACCATTAAGGATTCTATTAAAAAAATAGAAAAATTACTTTCTGAATTTCTTTTATTTTTATTGAAATACTACTTATTAAATATATTATTCTATAACGTAATAAATTATAATTTTAATTATGAGGTAGAAATAGTGATATTTCCACGTCACAAAAAGACTGAAAATGAAACATCGTCTGAAGCGTAGAGGTTAGAAAATTAGAGGAGGAATCTTCAAGCTGCCTCAAACTTCTTTTTTTTTATAAATTTATTTATTTAATTGAAAAAAACGATTAAAAAAAAGCGAGAAAAATAAATTGTTGGTTAGAAATTGGAATTTTGCATCAGTTTCCGGACATTAATTATGAATAAAATTGCTTTTTATTGAAGGGTTTCCCAAAATGCTGTCAGTTTAAAGGCAAGCAAAAATTAAATTAAATTAATAACGACCAAAGCTGGGTTGAAAAGTCACCAATCCTACACCAGAATGGACGTTGCGACGTCGTTTTGAGCCTGGCAGATTAGTTAAATTATCCTTTTTTACCCCTAAAATAAAATATATAAATTTAAATTATTTTTTTTCTGGTCTTTCTACTTTCCTGTATAATCAGAATTGACAACAATTTACTTTTCTTAAACTTATTTATACACTTCAAATAAAATAATATATTAAAATTTTATTTTTCCATCAACGCGTCAAGGACCAAAATGTAAATATGATAAATTTAGGTTAAATTGCAAGACGACAGTTTGGGTGAAATTTAATAGATAGTTATAAATTTATGGGTAAATTTAAATTTAAATTTTCTTCCTGTTAAATGAACAAGACTCTTTACAATAGTATGATATTGTCCACCTTGAGTATAAGCTTTCAGCTTTGCTTTTGGCTTCCCAAAATGCCTCATTCTAATGGAGGGAGTATTCTTTTATTATAAACTCAAGATCATACCAGACGTGGACTTTCATCTGATACTCCCTATTTTATTATTAAAAAAAAAGAAAAAAAAAGGGACAATACATGCGTTTTGATGTAAAGAAAGATATATATGTATTTCGCGGGAATGGCAATTTTGCAATTTGAGACATTGGAAGGGCCTTTCCATTGGTTACGCACCAAGATAGTTGCTTACATGACTCTCATGGCGTGCGTGTGGGGAGAGCGGTTCTGTGAAAAAGCGCAGGAAAAATTATTCGATTCACGAGAAACTGTGAATGCAGTTTGTGGATTCAGAGGTCTCTACCATGAATGTTATAACTCCACGCAGAGAGGCGAAATAAAGAAATGAAGATCGTTATAGCTGAATGATTTTCGGCAATGTAAGTATTCAAAGATTTGTTTCTTCTTCACTATAGAAATAGTTCGGATTTCTGTGAAGTAGTTGAGTTTTTCTTTTACGGCATGCTCTTTTGAACTTATCGTTCTGCATATCATGATTCCATGGAATTTCAAGTTCAGTTGAAGTATGTTATCGTTATCGTTATTATTGTAAGGACTGAACTGTATTTTATCTCTCATTCTGATTTAAATTTTCAGATATTAGTGGAAATTTTCATGTGTTCTCTTTTCCGTTTCTGTCTTTCCTGTTTAGTGTCGTTTGCCGAAAAGTTTGTCGGAAACTTGAAAAAACAATCATGAAGATATTGGAAAATTTTCATATTGTTTGTGAAATTGTTATGTGTGTGTGTGTGTCGGTGTGGTTGTACATGTATTTGTGTATATTTGTTCTTCTTTGAAGTTAAACTTGTAATTATCTGGAGAATTTTGGGTGCAGCTGAAAATTGCGGGATGATCTTGCGGGGAGGTTTCATTCAAGACAATGCATATTCATCGAAGACATTATTAGTGCAAATGGTTTCATTGAGAACTGGCAACTCGAAATTAAGATTGCTGAATTTTCTGGTATAATCAAGAATTGTTTCTTGAAGATTCTACAGTCCAACTTTTGCTGATTAGGAAAAGGAATTTGAATTTGGTGACTTTCCTGGCCAGAAATTTGGAAATTCTGGGGGGTTATGAACAGTGGTGTTTCTAAACACATTTAGATTTAAGTATGTCTTCGTGGGATAGTCTTGGGGACGTTGCGGGAGTGGCTCAGCTGGTAGGATTCAATGCAGTTCAGCTGATTTCAATGATTGTACGAGCAGCAAACACCGCAAGGATGCACAAGAAGAACTGTAAGCAATTTGCACAGCATCTCAAGTTGATCGGGAACTTACTGGATCAACTCAAGATCTCAGAGCTGAAGAAATATCCAGAGACTCGAGAGCCTCTAGAGCAGCTGGAGGATGCCTTAAGAAAATCATACATTTTGATCAATAGCTGCCAGGATCGCAGCTATCTCTATTTGTTGGCTATGGGATGGAATGTTGTTTATCAATTCAGGAAGGCTCAAAGTGAAATAGATAGATACCTACGGCTTGTCCCTCTGATTAATCTGGTGGACAATGCTCGAGTCAGAGTAATAGTTCGTTTTCTTTTTCTGTTATTTTGCTTTTCTTTTTTGTTATTTCATAAAGTTATTGCTGTTTAATTGTTTTGTCAAAATTTATATGTTCCTTTTTCTTGCTTCTTTTACCATCTAACTAAAAAATGGATACCCATCAATTATTACCTATCAAAACGAAGGTCATTTAGTATCTTTAGTACCTGTCCTTTAATACGTATCATTCTATCTTCATGTTGGAAGTAAAAATGAAAAGGGTTCCTTGTAGTTTCATGCTTGTGCTTATTTAACATGGCCCAACTCTATTAAAGTTATTAAAGTCATTTTCTTTGTTATTTTTCTCAGGAAAGGCTTGATGATATTGAAAAGCATCAATGCGAGTATACGTTCGAGGAGAATGACAGAAGGATTCAGGACGCGATCCTCAAACCAGAATCTATCAAGAACGATGCTTCCATATTGAAAAAAACTCTTTCTCGTTCCTACCCAAACTTGGGCCTCCATGATGCGCTTCAAAAGGAAAATGAAAAACTTCAGCTTGAGTTGCAAGTTTCTCAATCTAACATGGATGTTGGCCAATGTCAAATAATTGAACGATTATTTGATATCACAGAAGCCTTATCTGCAAATTATTTTATAGAAAAAGATTTACAGAAAGGAATTCCAATACAACATGGATATAGTTATTCTGATGTCACTGGTGAAACTGCTCATGCGTATGGTGGAAACTTTCACAAGAATAGAGATGCTAGTACGACAAGGTAGGTTTGTCTTTTCTTTAGTCCTTTCTTTGTGCTTTTGTGGGCATATCGATGGATATGGTTATTCATATTTTAGGAACAAACAAATTAAATTCATATTGATATGGTTCACTTTAAAGATAAGTTTTCACCCGAAAAGTTTCATACCAACGAAAATGTTGTTCCTCGCTTATAATATCAAATTTTCTCCTTTTCTAGCCAATATGAGACTTTGGTTTACTCCCGTAACATATGATGAAAGTTTGCTGAGATAAAGATGCCAATGTGGCAGTGTTGATTTTTCTCCCTTCTCTCTGCCCGACATTTACTCGTGTGAGATTCTAGATCAGTTGGGGAGGGGAACAAAACATTCTTTATAAGAGTGTGGAAACCTTTCCCTAGTACATACGTTTTAAAACCGTGAGGCTGACGGCGATACGTAATGAGCCAAAACGGAAAATATTTGCTAGCAGTGGGTTTTGACTATTACAAATGGTATCAGAGCCGGACACCGAGCGGTGTGCCAGCAAGGACGCTAGGCCCCCAAGGGGGTGAATTTTGAGATCCAACATTGGTTGGAGAGGGGAACGAAGTATTCCTTATAAGGGTGCCGAAACCTATCCTAGTAGATGCGTTTTAAAACTTGTCCTGTGGCTATTTCCAACATGCCTGTACGTTTGTTGTGAAAGTTCGAACTCTTCTATTTCCATCCGGTTTAGAATGCTTTGATAAGTTAAATAATATATATAATGTCTGCAAGTGAAATTTTACTTCATGATGTCGTTTATTCTTGGCATATTGAATATCTCGAAAGTCTTATCATATGGTGGATTCTGTTCTTTTTTTCTTTCAGAAAGGGCTCATCAGTTTCATCAAGACACGATCCGCTATCCAGCAATTGTCAACATGAAGAATGGCATGCTGATTTGCTTGGTTGTTGTTCACAACCTTATCTCTGTACGTTCTTCTCACTTTTGAAGCTGTGCTTGTTAGCTTGTCCTCGTGATAGGCTGAAGAGCGTTATTCTTTTACCGTTGACTGGTTAAAGTTTGTCATTTGAACAGCAAGAAATTCTTGTTTCATATACGTGCTGCGAAAGAACTACAAACTCCGATTATTATCCTTTACCCCGCTATAATTTCCTGAGATGTCATCCTTTCTATATTGAATTAATTTCATCCATAACTGAGAATGTAACCATGACCTTTGACTTTTCACAAGTTTTTCAATTTTCTCTTTCTCCTTTACATGTTAGGACTGATTCCTGGCCTGATTTTCGAGTTCTTCCTTCGACTTTATAGTACACTTTATATTAACTTAGAAGGAAATCAAACATTAATTTCCACTGGTTAACTTGAAGGACCAAGCATTCGCAGACATTGCATGGTCATTCTTTTTGCAGTATTCTTTCTAGCTCAATAGGATAAAGATTTTGTAAGAACTGTGCTTTAATTTTTTCCTTCCATTCCATCTACTGTGTAGTGATTCTCTTGATTAAACGTAGAATGACAAAACTAATGCAGAATAGCCTTCGAAGAAATGTTATACATTATTCATTATATGCGCACGTGTATTGTTTCTCATCCAAGTACCTTTGTACACTTTCCAGGTATAAAGACATTTTTCTGTCCTTGTTGGACATTGTCAAAAGTTGCTTCTGTCGCTACCAACAAGCATGTCTGTAAGTAATCATTGAATGTCTATTTTCTACTCGGGTAGTGCTTTATAATGGATTGAGATGTAGTAGGAAATCATCTCATGATTTATGGGTTCATACAGAACCATCGTAAAATTGTAGTGTGTGTCAAAGAATGTCTCTCTCGCTTTCGTCTTCTCAACACCATATATGGCTCCAATACTGAAGATCTTGAGTAACATACATGCTATGTAACGTATCAAAGCTAAAAAAAAATCTTACATTTCCTCTGATTATCAGCTCCAGCAGATGCATGTAATGAGTTGATGGCATATGCTTTGGTGTTCTCATGCTGTTGTTACACTTGCTGTTTCCGACGAAAACTCCGAAATATGCTAAATATCAAGGTAACTTACGTTCCAACTTGGGAATTGAGACCTATTATTTCATGCAAGTGTGGATGGTGGGTTCAGCAATATGCTTCTTTTGCAAGTTTAGATGATTTTATCTTATAGAAACGCAAATGATTAATTATTGTTCTTGAGCTCATGGCTTAGCAACAAGCCCAAAGCTGATAGGTGATTGAACGAGTATTAAATTACTTCGATGCTCGTGAGTGACAATCATTATGACATTCTTCTTGCTCCAATTCCTCTTGCTGTACTCTAGTTCTATTTGGCGTTTGTTTCTAATTTCTAGGATAATGCATTCATCCCCTACATTTCTGGTACTGAGGGAGTCATATAGCCTAGTTTTTGACTTGTTTTTCTGAACATATATAACCTTTGGTTACCAATCCGAATCGGTGATGTACGTCTTTCACTTGTTCAAATTCTTTGGCAGGGAGGCATTGTTGATGATTTTCTTTCTCACCTTCTGTGTTGCTGCTGTGCACTCGTCCAAGAATGGCGAGAAATAGAAATGCGTTGTGGTATGTATGTACTTACTGCTCCGATCATGGAGTTTTTGCTTTATAAAATCTTGTTTTGATCTCCAAGTTTATACACAAAAATTAGTATAAGTTATTGATGTTAATTTTGTTTATAGTACATTTACCAAATTTATATTCTACTAAGTTTTATACGAAAATAAGCCACCTGATATATATAGGATGTCATACAAAAATTTAATGATGGCCAAAACAAATTTATGTGAACAATATAACTTAGTGCTGCATCATACATCCTTTGACATGTGGATGTCGCCATGTCAGTATGATGTAGAAAGACCTTCATGTTGGTACTATTACAGGTAGAGAGGCGTTCCCAAATGTTTGATTAAAAATATAACTTGTAGGTCCAGAGAACACAAGAACGATCCCTCCACCATTGCAATACATGGAATCCTAGGTGAGAGCCAAAAACATAATCCAGTCGCCTTGGAAAGTTAAAATACTTGATCGTCCTGCTTCCATGTAAGTTGTAAAATAGACATTGCTTAGTCTCATTGATATTGATTAACCCCGTGTAAGAGATTGGCTCTCTTCCTTCTCTTTTCTCCTTTATACTCTGTACATGCTACATAGTGCTACCAATTCTCTTTAAAAGTGAACATGTCTGTGTGAATGAAAGGAGAAAAGGAATGCGTAGACTGTATAACAGATGTTCATAGCTCAAGGAATGATTTGAACTTAATATTGTGACTTTGAATTGTGCAAGACATTTGGGTGTATAAATAGCAAATTATTAAGACAATTGCTTTCCTTTTTTGGTTATCCAAATCAAGGCCAGCCGTTCCTTTGATTCGCGTGAATTGAATTAGAAAGAGCCAACATTCCTTTGATTTAGACAGCTTGATGACAGTTGAAAATTTTAATACCCGTTATTCCATGATAATCAAAATGAATTAAAACAGGATTGAATCGAGAGAAAGATCAAGAACAATTGCTCAAGAAATTCGTCTAGAATTCAGATGAACAAGAAATACAATAACTATCTATTATTGCTCTACCTTCACTTCAGATGCAGCTAGGTTGAAGAGAAAGCTTTGAAAATAAATCTGCCACATAGCCAACATCATAACCTGAAGAGCAGGAAAAACAAACCTTTTCCTTCTGCTGTTCAGCTATCATATGATGTTAAAAGCAAAACTTTCCAGGGCTGTGTGCTCTTTCTTGGGGTAGCTGTAAGCTGTTACCGTCATGGCTTGTTTGGGAGATTGCCTTAATCTGTGAGTCTAGCTTTCCAATCATCTTTTTCATAATACAGGAACAAGCCCCCAGATCTCGAACAGTAAGTATCGAGATCTTTGTGTATACTGTAGTGTCCACACATTTCTTTTTTCTTGCTAGCAAACCAGTTCTAAACTCTAATATCCGATTGCCCTGCAGCAATAGTTGAAAATAAACTCACTTCACTAGCAAGTTTATGCATCACTGTGTTTGTCTCCTTCATCCCCTCTTGCAGAAGATTTCCCAATTTTAATCTGTGAACAATCTCTTTCAGGTCTACCAGTCTACAACCCGGAAATGTTCCGAGTCGTTTTTCTTTCATTAATACTTTGATTCTAGAAACATCCTCCCACCTCCCTGCTACAGCATAAATATTCAGAAGCAATCTATAGTATGATTCATTCTTAGGCTCCATGTCAATCAAATAGTTTGCAATCTGTTCTCCCAAAGAAACATCTCCCCCGAAACGACATGTCGCAAGCAAGTTGGTCCATACAACTGATTCTGATGAAAAGTCCTCACAATCCTCAGGCATGTTTCTAAGTATTTCCACAGCCTGCTGAATCAACCCTGCTGCAACGTAAACATTGGCCAAACACCAGTAGTGTGCAAAATTTGGCCTCACAAGGAATACATTGATCATCTCGTCAAAGTAGTTATTTGCATCTTCCAGCAGTCCCGCCCGGGCACAGGCACATAGAACGCCAATAAACGTAATTTGGTCTGGGAAAACTTTTCGCTCACCTTCATCTTGCTTGAATTTCTTGCCACTGCCTGCTTCCCAATTTCTCTCTCTTAATTTAACAGTCATTTCCTCAAATAGCTTAAGTCCATCTTCAGGATTCCCATGTAGGCAATGCCCCAAAACCATCGCATTCCAGGTAACCAAATTTCGATTCGGCATCCTGTCAAATAGTCTACGTGCAATAGATACTCTCTGGCATTTGCCATACATGTCAACCAACGCCGTGTCGATAAATACGCAGAACTTCATCGAAGTACGGTACATAAAACCATGAACCGATCTTCCTTCATTCAGCCTGGCCGATCGACCACAAGCACCAAGAATGTTTACCATTGTTGTACTGTTCCCTCTTATCCCTATCTTCATCATATTCCTAAACAACTTCATTGCATAGCCAGGACTCCCACCTCTCAAATACTCACTAATCATCAAATTCCAAGAAACCACATTTCTCTCAGGCATTGCATCAAACATGTCATGGGCAGTATGCAAATCTCCAACTCTTGCATAAGCTGTAACAATCGAATTCCAAGACACCAGATCCAGGGTCGACATTTCGTCGAACACCTTCCGGCCAAGCTCAATATGGCCACAACAGCCATACATATGAATCAAACTATTTCTCAAAACCATCACACAGTCAACCCCATTCTTGAAAGCCTGCCCATGACACTTCCGCCCAGATGACCCACAGCCAATACTCGCACAAGCGCAAAAAAGCGAAAGAAAAGTGTACGTATCAGGCCGAAACCCATCACCAAGCCATTGAAAATACACAACTACAGCCTCAAGAGGAACTGAGCTAAGAGAATAAGCCTTGATTACTCTATTGATGCAGAAGGCATTGGGAACGTTTATAAGCTTAAAGATCAAAACAGTATAAACGATGTCCCCAAACTCCGATGCCTGCAATAGAACTCGGTTGGCCCAAAAATGGTGGTTGAAAAGACCAGAGGTAATCAAATGGCCATGGATTTGAACTAATTCTCTTATGCTCTGACAGGATTGAAGAAGCGAGTGGCATCGGTTATGTCTAGGAGGATTTCTGGTGTCGAGTGAAAGATCTGGTTCTGCAAAAGAGCAAAATGGAGACGAAAATCGATCAATGGATTTACAGGGCGGAGGGAGGGAGGCGCGTGTGAAGCGAATGAGTTGTCGGGTGTAAATTCTTGCCATTCATTTGCGGTATGACATTGATTTACTTTCACAGAATTCTTCTTCTTCGTGTTCTTCTTCCTCTTCGTTGCCGCCACTATCGCATATTCGTCGTATGAATTGCTCTTCGGAGGCGATGCCTAATACGTTTTAAACGGCGTTTGACGGCGACGAACCGAAGGAGAATCGGAAGAGAATTGAAGAAACTCCTTAAATTTATATATTCGTGAAAAATTATTGTTCTTCATATCAAACAAATAAATCTACAATCATCTAAATTTTAGCAAATAAAAAACTAAAAACACAATTTTTTAAGAAATAGGATAAAATTGTTCATGTCGATCAAGTTAAGCTTAAAAAAAAAAAAAAAAAAAAAAAAAAAAAAAACATTGAACATCAATTATACATTTTCACTTAAAAAGTCACATATTGTGTGAGCATAATTGAGGGATTCTTGAGTTTTTGTGTTTGTTAAAAGTGTTTAATAAATTTTATTTTTTTAAAATTGTGATTATTTGATTTCTAAAATTTAAACTTGTTTGGTATATTTTTTAACTTTCGATTTTATGTTTATGTTTTTTAAATTTTATATTTAATAGATTTATGTATTTCTATGTTTAATAGGTTATTGACCTATTTAGTATTTTAAAAATTTATAAATTTACTTGACTTAGTTGAATGTTATGTGTCATCCGATTAAATTTTTAAATTTTTTTTATTTAAAATTCATAGAAAGAAAAGTTTGTACCTATTTTCGTGTTGTTTAAGTGAACCCATCTAAGCGAGTAAAAATAATTTTAGAAAATACTGAAAAATTATAAATGAAAAATAAAAAAAAAATTTGAGGCATAAAAGTTGAAAAAACGAAGGTGATGATAGGTATAGTTCATAAATGCTCTACGTACCTTTATTATTTATTATTTATAGATTTATTAACATTTTCTTGTCAAAACTCAAAAGCATAGGAGGGTTGTTTAAATTTTAAAGGCTAAAATGATTTTTTTTTTAAAATTTAAAAGTATTATTAAACCGTAGTATTTTTATTTTTATTTTTTATAATTAATCATGAACTTATAATAAAATAATTAACGAAAAAAGAAAAGAAAAGAAAAAGAAAACCCCTCAATTGCCGACTCTCCGACGTTTCGAAGCAGAAACTCAAACCGCGGAAAATTGAATCCAGCTCAACTTTCTTCGAAGTTCGAAGTAAAATGGTGCGAATAAGCCAAGCGCTTCTGAAAGAAGCGGGCTCTGGTCTCACCAAAACTCTCTCCGAGATCCTGGTCTGCCCGCTCTCCAAACAACCTCTAAGGTGATTGTTCCATTTGAATTCATCATTTTCCTTCAGTCTCCTTAATCTGTTGTGCGTAATTTGGTTTCATTGTCTATTCTGGTCATTAGGTATTGCGAGGCGTCGAATTCTCTAATCAGCGATACGATTCGTGTTTCTTTCCCTGTAAGTACCTCAACCGTATGTATCGGCTTGAATTGTGTAAAAATTTGTGTTCCAGTATAATTCTTCGCCTATGGCCATTTTCTGTTTTCATTTTGGTTTTCCTTTTCCATACTAGCTCTCAGTTCATTTTTTAGATCATCTAGAGTGCGTAGCTGTTATTCGACTTGATAGCGAAAGCTTACATTAACTCTTGAGTCATATTAAGACCTACCTACTGGTAGATCAAGACATTCCTTGGTTTCATTAGTTTAATGAAGCATTTCTCAGTTTTTTCTGGATTAGGTAGTAAAGGTGGCTGTGGGAACCAGAAAGTAGTGTTGAAACCCTTGGTTGTGTTAGATACCGTTGTCTTTTCTCCTCTCATCTGTGGAGTTAGGTTATAGGTCATGTGCCTGTTTCTATTGTATGTTGTAATTTTACTTATGGTTGTGTTAGATAAGGGGCGGAATTCCTTGCTTGGTGCCAAAGGAAGGAAGGATAATCGAAACTGACGATGGATTGAAAGGTGAGGATACCGTTGAGATTCCAGAAAAATGAGCTATGATGCTTGTTTGGGAGCGGAAGACTATTTTTATTTCTTGAGCTGAATAATGAGATGTCAACATAATGGCACTACACCTGTGTGTTTATGCTTGTTAGTTTCCACTTTAGAATGATTTGAATGTTCTCATTTCCTGAAATTTTCTGGCGTTGCCCAATAAAATAGTCAGATCAGACCACTTGTCCACCTTTCTTTTGAACTCTTTTCTAGCGATTGGGGTAATCAAACAGGAGATTATCTACTTTTTCTGCTCAAAACTTTTGGGCTTGTGCTGAATTGTCTGAGGGTGATCTTGATAGTTGCTGTGTCACCTACAATTTCTTGCTGCTTTCCATAAGGTCAACTCCTTATCCTTCGAGTTTAATATGTATTGGAGGTTCTTGTCTTACGTTGTACACTTTCCGAATCACTTAGTTTCTTTTGGGTTCTTAAGAAATTAATAACGAAGACAATATGAATCGTTTCTTTAGCTTTTACTAACATGGAAGGCATTGTTCGATGATCATTTCTTTAGTTCTCGGAAAATTAACTTTCGTGCTCCTCTGTAAATCAACCATGATCTTCTGCTTTACATTGTTCTGTTTGGGTAAGGATGCACGCCAGTTTAGTAAACATCGGGTTGTTCTACGTAGAAAACCACGGTATGCATTGTATGGAACATGCTAAGGACAGCGAAAATATTACTTGTTTATAGTTGATTACATGTTCTGTATGAATGTACGTGTTTCACTACAGGAATTTTTTTTAGTTTATCTTGCATGTTTATCATAATCACAATTATGATGAAGAAAGTGCGTTCAATATTCAATAGTTATCAACTAACTGCCAAATTGAGTATAGCTCAACGATAATTAGCATATACTCTCTCGAGGTCGGAAGTTCAAATCTTCATGCCGACTTGTTAGTATCCTAGGTTTCTTCGTACTATTGTCCAGTGGTTAAGCCTTCAATTTTGTCTTATGTTTTTAAGTTGGATACCATTTCTCCAGATATTTTTTTAATCTATCTTCTCTAGGTCTTATCTTAGGAGCACTTGCATTTCCTTTTATGAGGACGCTGGCATATCTCAATCAAGTTTCCTTTATGAAATGGTTATCATTTTTATCAAGTTAGCCGATGGGGTATAGCAGCTTTAGTTGCTCCTGGCATTTGACACTATAACTTGAAAGGTGAAGTGTAGTAATCTTGTTTAGGTGCAACCACTTTGTCTTTGAAATTTGAGGGTCTCCTTTCTCAATCTAACTACCATTCCTCAAACACAATTACCCCCTATTAAAGCACTATAACCAATTATCCTTCTTACCTTTAACTGAATGGAGTGCAGGACGATATTCTCTTCCTGCTATAACTTCATTGTCCTCGGATTGTTTCCAGGTATCAAAGATGCATTATCATGTGGGGATGTTATTGATTCCTGTTTTATGAAGAGGGCCAAGGAGGAAGGTTGTGAAACTTCGGCACATCCAACCTTGGATGATGCTGCTATGGAGAGGGAGTGGTGTTCTGTGTGTTTGTCAAACGTAACAAAGAGAAAGGTAGCGCAAATTCTTCCTTGCCAGCACGAGTTTCACAAGATATGCGTCGAGAGGTGGTTTCATGAATGCCAGAATCAGAAAACTTGTCCAATTTGTCGGTTCTGGGTGAGAGATGAAGATGGTCAACCAACAGAAGTGCTTACAGAGGAGATGGTAATATGGTCCACATCTTTACATGTTATTGATTACTAAACTGAACCGAAAGTTCTCGTCTATTTCCTTGGGTACCTAATAACCTTTGAGAGTGAGACACAGAGAGTTCATATTGGAGAATAATGGTTTGTGTAACATACGCTAAGATAACCCCATAATGTCCTTTGGTATTGAATAGGTACAACATAGAGATTGGCATAGAAGCCATCTCTAAGAATACCAAATTGTACTTAGTTTGGTAAACAATTAAATGTATAGCCGCAATCTTCCTTGTAAAGCATATAAAACGTTATCAGTTTTTCATAATTGTTTTAGATGTAATTTTGACAGCAATGTACTTCCCAATCTTGATTTTAGATGTGAAGTTTTAGGTCCTTGAGAATACCATTTCTTCCTGTGAATGCAAATAACACAGCACTTTGATAAAGTGCGTGTCTAGAATCCTAAACTAGTTTCAAAACCGCACTGATTTGGTAATTTCTATTCAACACAAGTTAAAAAGCACCACATCAAACACGAGGACAAACAATATACTCAAACTCAAACTCAAACCATTGCATTAGCAGAGCAGAGAAAAAAAGGGGGTTTAAGGGAATGAACGGAGCCACAAAAATTCGGGAGAAATGCAGCACTACTAACTGGTATTGCAAATTCCCATTTTCATAAATATTTGTTCCAAACCGTATCAATAAAATAAAGATATCTCGAGCAAAATAGTATCAAATTCTTCAGGGGGGGGGTGGATGTAGGCAAATCCTCAGAAGTTCCTAATGCAGCTTTTAAATTTGGAAGGTATTTATAGAGCAAACGCCAAGGACAGTTTCAGAAAAAACAGTAACAAAAGATGGAAATAAGAACCTTAAAGATAGAAGAACGGCAGTTGCAACCCAGTCTTCACAATATCCAACCTCTCTTGATTCACCTTGCAGAAACAAAAGCCAAACCTTCAAGTTCTTACTCGAATCACCGTGTTCTCTCATCTTAGAACTCGAAGTACTCTGACCCCAAAGATATCAAAAAAATACAAGCTGAGGGGCAGCCATGGGGAAGCAAATCAAAATTCTCCACATTAAGTAACATGCCATCATCACCAAAAACGAAAATCACAACAAAAAAAGATGAACTTGAGAAACAAGTCATGCCAGCCAGCCAACAGCAGCCCACAAAACCATAAATGCATCCCTCCACCACAAAAGGAACTTCTGTCATAGTTCTTTCTTTTTTCTTTTTTGTTTCTTTTTTTTTTTTTTTTTTTCTTTTTTAAGTTCAAAAGTTTTAGTTTTAGTTTTTTCCTTTTTCTTTTTAAAATTGTTTCTCTTCTACAACTTCAGTTTACCAATTTACTTGGCATCAAGAGGAGAATTTTAGTCGAGCAAACCGTGTCACTAACATCTCCTCGCTTAATCTCTACAACCCACATCTAGTTTTCCTTCAAAAGGACATGGGTTCACAGCACAAACTGGTCTAACTCTTATCAGATGATGAACAATCTGGGCCGGCCTTGGTATTTACTTGGCCTGGACGATCATCACAACATGGCTGTGCCTGCATACTCAAATTTCCAGATGGCCTACTACTGTGCAGTGCCTCAACATGAACACCACCCTGTCCACCTTCGGAGTCCCTATGATTAATATTCTCTAGTGCAATACCTTGAACACCAGCTGCCAACATATCCTGATTGGAACTTACTGGGCTTAATGGGGCTGCAATATTAGGAACTTGACCAGGTCGAATAATCCATCTATCATAATCATTTCGCCTCCTTACTTTATCTCCCTACGAGGAAAAGGGGAAAAAAAAAACAGAAGCAGTTCATATATGCGAGAATTAGAGAAACATGATTATAAATTTTCCGTCTATTCCTATTACTACTATTGCTATTACATATTAAGCAAACTAACTAACTTTCAGTGTTTTTTTTCCCAACTTAGATAAGGAAATATAGTACTCCAAGACCCATTAAAATCTCCAGTTACAGATAGAGGAAAAGGCTTGTTCAGAAGCTGATGATGTCTACTGACCTTTAGTTCCACAAGGGTAGATGATTGCAATGCATCCAATATAGTTTGAATATTTTCAGTCAGACGTTTAACCTACAAAAGAGTGTTGAAATGACATATTCTTGAAGGATAAGAACAATATATGCACTCTGGTCTCCAGAATTATTCATATTAACTTCCATTATAAGCAACATGATTTGGAAATCTAAAAAGAGGAAATGCCTATCTGCTGAAAGAAGAAATTAACAAAAGTCATTCTTCACAATTATCTCAGAAAGCATAGAACCACCAACCTTGCAGTCATACATGAAAGTACATTTTTAAGGAAAAGAACTGCTTTCATCAAGGAGAATGGAAGTACGAAAGAAAGAAACAAAAGGAATGGGGAGGAGGAGGAGGAGGAGGAGGGGGGGGGGGGGGGGGGACAAAAAACCGAGCAAAAGGAGGCACAAACAACAGGAATATCGCTAAAACACTAAGTTCCAAGAGTTGAGAGGATTAAGTTAATAACCCAAGGGAGAGGCCAGCTGCTTCAGTGGATAAATAAGGCCTCAAACCCCACCATTTGTGCTCATATACCATATATGGTGGAATATCATTAAAATTGGCAATGAAACACTTATCTCAGATTCCCAACTAATTTAAAGCCCAAAGACTTAGCCAAGTGTGTGAAGGATCCTTCTAAATTAGACGCAAGGCTCTTCCCTAGAACAGAAAAATACATCACCAACACTGAATAAGTAAGATGCACAGTACCCCCAGCCACCCCACTATCATCAGTAAAGCTTCTATTCTTCCCCCTTGTAATAAATCTACTAAGAATTTTCACCCACACTGTGAAAACAGAATGAGACAGAACCTTGTCTAATACCTAATGAAAGAAAAAGTTCTGATCTCCCATTTATTATAATAAAAAAGTTAGCAAAAAACCTCATCCAAACATCCCAGTCGACATGTTCTCAAGATGATAAGTAGATAGTGAGGTCTATAATAACCCTCAACTTCATCTAACAAAGAGGCCATCTAGGCCTTCCGCATTCTCTTAATCAAAGTATTAGAAATGAATTTTTCAAGACTTGTCACCAAGCCAATCTAAAACCCTTAATGTCAATCATGATCGAGTCACTTGATCCATATGGAAATTTCTCATAATAGCATGGAACATCTTGAGAAAATCACTCTTACAAATGTCCCACCACTCACTTTTAAATGCAATATCATCAAATATCTAGAACTCTGTGAGTACAAATAGGGGATACCTAGAACTCTATGAGAATATTGATAGGTGATATCTTGAGAATTCTAGTAGGATATTAGTGAGTGCGTAATGGTTATTAGTTAGGAAGACTTGGGTATAAATAGGGGAAGTTAGGGATGTTATGCAGACAGGTTAATTTTAGAGATCTACACAGTGGGACTTGGGAGAGACATAGCCCTCTCAAAAGGCTATTGACATTGTAATTTCTCTGTCAATATAGCAATAACAATTCTATATCATATTTCTTGTTATTGGGATCCTAACAAACTCATCACTTCCCAATGTCAACATTTGCATTCATATCCCACACCAAACATGCCTGGACATAAAATTCTTGAAAAATAAAACATGCATGCCATATTTAACCAATGCTGTCTGGCAAAGCTCATACTCCACAAACCCAAAAAATGTGGTGATGCGCATGATGAAACATGGTTTATTAAATGAAGGAAAAATGACATAACAACCTATAAGGAAGCAACAAAATATTAACACCTATCGTGAGATCCTACATCGGTTAGAGAGAGGAACAAAACATTTATTATAAGGGTGTAAAAACCTCTCTCTAGTGGATGCATTTTAAAACCTTGTGGGGAAGTCGGGAAGGGAGAGCCTAAAGAGGACAATATCTACTAGGGCTTGGGCTGTTACAAATGGTATCAAAACTAGGCACCGAACGGTGTGCAAGCGAGGACGCTGGACCCCCAAGGGAGGTGGATTATGAGATCTCACATCGGTTGGAGAGGGGAAGGAAGCATTCCTTATAGGGATGTGGAAATCTCTCCCTAGTGGACGCATTTTAAAACCTTGAGAGGAAACCCATAAGGGAAAGCCCAAAGAGGACAATATCTACTAGCGGTGGGCGTGGGTTGTTCCAATAGAAAGTAATTGGAAGTTCCCAGAACGTTCCACAAGTTTCATTGGCAGGACTTTTCTTTAAAACAGTTTCACAGGCATGCACAGAGTGGGAAGTAAAGAAAACATTACAAAAATAGTTTTTTCAAAAAAATATTAACAGAGAAAAACATGCAAAAGACAGGGCACGAGGCAGAAAAATAACAGGACAATGAAGGTCATCCTGTCATCATCGTCAAGAAAAAAAATTAATTATGCATTCTTGTTGAAATCCTGAAAGCAACTCACCTTGCTGAAGGTTGCTATTAGTCTAACCGGAACCCAGCCATCTTCATCCATTTTCTGCCTCAAGAAAGTGTCTTTTACTAAATTTTCACCACTGCAATTCACAAATATAAGGTGCAATCACCACTAAAATGTTCTCGAATTTCTAACACTAGACAAGGATCATAGGAAAAAGTAGAAAGCTATTAAATTAAATATACCTAAAGTAGTATTCTATCTGACTCACTATCATAGCGTACAACTGAGGATCTGGGCCATGAAAAAACATTGCATTGGGTGGTATTGGAGCGACAAAAGGTACACCTCTAAGAGCCTCAGGAGGAGGGGGAGGAGGAGGAGGAGGAGGACCAATATACACCACTGGAGGTACAAAATCTACAAACAAATTCATGCATTAAGCAAGTTCACATGAGAAAAACCATGAAACCTCAGAAAAATGTAGAGCCTACCAGGGAAGGGTAAGGGACCCCCAATAGGCCTCATTGTTGGAGAAGAAATAAAGCCAGTGGTATTAGGAGGTGGAGGTGGAGGAGGTCTAATAAACCTGTGAACCACTCTATGAGGTTGTGCATTAAAATTTCGGTTTGAATTCCAATCTTGATTTCCACGATCATGATCACGTCTAGAACCATAGTTATGATGATGGGAATTATCACCACGTGGATGTGAACCACCACCACGACTCCGAAATGAATGACGTGGTTGTTGATGACCATGATCATCATGTGATTGTGATGATATAAATGCAGTTCTCTGTGTCTGATCCCTCGAGGAACTGTTAGGAGCTGGATCAATTACAGGACTTGAAGGAGCAGACTGTAGAGAGAGGGCACTGTTATATGAATTACTTGAACCATTGCGCCTCATCGATTTCTGCCGCGAAGTTATTGGATGAGTAAGAGTTGAATCAGGATTAGGACTAACGTCATTATTACCTTCTTTGTTTGATGATGATGACGATGAAGTTCCAGTCCCCTATGTTCAAAAGAAGAAAAAAAAGTAAAGAACTGCAAAAAAAAAAAAAAATCTCACTAGTAAACAGAAATAATAACAGCTAACCCTATGTCTCCATCTCGGCTGTCTTTATTTTTCTTCCTTAAAAAATAAATTACATTATTGAATGAATTTTACAAAAGGAACATTTTATTTCTCCTTATTCAAGAAGGAAATCATGCGAAGAGTAGCCACATTGGGTTTTCAACAGAACGTTCATCCTCTTCCCTTGTTTTTCCTTCTAAAGAACATAGTTAATTGACCGACCCTAATACGCAATAAAATTCTATTAAGCCAATAAATTTAGACTCCCTTAATTAGACATATAACTAATAACTAATAACTAATGTACTGAAAACTCTAGCTATCCCCTGTACGACACTTTTTTTTTATTGATTTCTTAACCTGTTTGAGCATCGGCGTAAGAATATCCCACCACAAGCCGCTTAATGTATTTCAGCGTATCCAAGGTACTCATGAAGTTCATTCAAAATTAAACATTTTTTTTTCCGTATACATACTAATTTTAGAAACAATTGCTTGAATCTACTCATAAATATATCACCTTTTTGTTCGAAAAATAGAAAACATTAGCTTAATCATGGAGATAAATTGCAGAAGTTTAAACATTTTTTTCCTGCAAACAAACTAAGTGTATCCTTTTCATAAAGTTGATAGAACACACCTGCGCGCCAGCGGATCCATCACCTAAACTTTTAATTGAATCCGAAGATGATTTAGGTGTGCCCTTGGCAGACTCCGACAAAGCGGGCCAAGACACAGCCCCCATGACAGGCCCAGCCTCAGTTCCATTAGCGAGTTTGTTCCACGCTGGCTTCTTTCCGGCATTGGCGGACGACCCATTCCCGCCATCGTAAGACTCGCCCACTGGCTCTTCAGACGAAGAAGAAGAAGTAAATGTTACAGGTTCAACAACAATAGTCGGAGATACAGATGATGAAACAGCCGCCGCGGTGTCAAGTTCACCGCGAACAATCTGGTTCCACGGAGAAGACACAGTGCGTCCACCAGAGCGATGTGATGATGATTTGGGGCTGCTGCTATTACTCTGTCCAGAATTACGAGAAGAATGATCGGCACTCGATGCCGTCACCGAATCAGCATCAGGTAAAGTAGAAGCCGCCATCGCAAATTAGTAATTAGGGTTTCTTTCAGACGGCAGTAAGTAGCTTGATCGACGGCAAACAGGACAAAGGGAAACAAAATTAAGCAATAGGATCAAAAGCAAATCATTTCCTTTTTTGAAGAATTCATGAACAAAAGGAGTCGGAAAATTTTCCTCTGAAGGATTTCCAAAAGCTTGAAGGATCGGATCGCAGAGAGAAAAAGAAAAGAGGCGTAGGTCAGTTGGAGAGTGGGAAGAGGACTAAGAAACAGAAGGTTTCTCTGTCTCTAAAAATGTCTCTCTGTCCTTCGGATGCCTTTGCCAGGGTTAGTTCATGGTTACTTCTGAAATTACTTTAATGCCCTCACTTCCCCGCGTGCGCGCCCAGGATGGGCTTCACCGGCTCTGGCCCATATGGAAATAAATCTTTCCATTTTAATTATTTATCTTTTTTTTTTTTCACACTTTCTTATTGTAAATATATTGTATTTTCATTGGGAAATTATTTTCTTTTTGTTTCCTTTTTTGATAAAAATAATTCAAGATATTTATATATCAAAATACGTTATTTATTTATAAGAGGGTTTATTCTAAGATTTTGTGTCTAAATAAAATAAAAATAAATTTGGTGATTGTTTGTGGCATTTTATTTTATTTATCTTTTTTAAACGACTTATAGTCACGCTTACAACATTATTTAATTTTGATTTAAAGGTATTTTTGAATAAAATGTGCTACCAATTGAGAATCTTATACTTTCCAATAAAAAGCTGTGCCTATACAAAAAGAATGGAAATAAAATAAAATAAAAATTAATGACTAAGATTCCTCATATATATATATATATATATATATATATTATTATATTTGTTTTTTTTTCAGGAGTTAAAAGCCAATTTTAACAAATTGAATAGATTAAGAAAGAAAATTAATATTCACAATATATATATATTTTTAACTTTTTTCGTTTAGTAAACAGTAATATTTATTGTGATAATAATGGTACATACCATATTTTAATATGGCTTAAAATGGAATTAAAGTGAAAACTTATAATGCTATCCGAGTAATCATATTGAATAAAAAATTAAAATTCCCATTCAGTACACACTTTAATACTTGTACATTTAATACAAAAAATAACAATAATAGAAACGTTAAACACCGAGAGAGAATAATAATAAAATAACAAGTAACTAAAAAAGTTAAATATTTCTATAAAAAAAATGGATTGTAAGATCGAAACATGTTTTTTTTATGAGGGTATAAAATTTCATTTTAAGAACTTTACGAAACATTCTTTATGAGAGTGTAAAAACTTTTTTCTAGCAAACGAAAATACTTTTCCCTAGAGAGACACATTTTAAAAACTTTTCTCTAGCAGACGTGTCTTGAACACCTTGAGTGAATGCCTGAAAGAAAACAATATCAGCTAGCAATAGGCTTGAACTGTTACCGAACATTTGTTCGGTAGAGATAAAGCAACCAAATTTTCAGTAAAGATGCAGAGAATTTTGTACATAAAAATGCAGGTTTCCAGGGGGCCCAATCTTGAAAGATGATGGTTCCAAAAAAGAATAGACTCAAAAGAATGAGAAATGGAAAAGAAAGTTCATAACAAGATGCGCCAACCACAAGCTGTATACACAGACGGGCACATTTTATGCAGTCAAGTATTCCAAAAGTTACAAGTACCATATGCAAAGTTATTCCATTTGACATCATCATTTATAGAGCAAACCAGAAGAAGTCTTGGAAAAAAAGGAGAAAAGAATAAGAAAAAGAAAAAGAAAAAAAGGAAAAAGGCCTTCATGATGGAGCAGCAGCTGCAATCAGAGCATCCAAAGAAGGCCAGTCTCTAAATTAACGATGAAGAAAGATCAGCCAGCATTTTTACTTCCTTTGCAGAACCATTTTCACTTGTCTTCTCCCAGATGACTCAAGCTTTTCTGCCTCCAAGGATGGATATCTAACCAACTGAGGGGCACCACCATGGGGAAGCATATCAAGATTATCCATGGTTGAGTACATATCATCACCAAGGAGGAGAACAAAAAGGAAATAAATTCAAGTAACAAACGTTGCCGTTAAAAGAAAATGTTCAGTATTTTGTAACTTCTTAGAGTTGTTTCACTTTTTTACCATCATTTTGCCTCCTTATTCGTCATAGTTTGCCTCCTTTACCGAACCACACGAGAGAAAAAAGATTCATCGTGCATCAAGAAGGCCTCCATATTTAACAGAAACCAGTTTTATAACTTATCTCCTTAGTCTCTACTACCCATATCTACTTTTTTTTTTGTCCTCAAAAGATATGGGCATCAGCATGTACAAGGTCTAATTCCTTGCCGAGAAGGAGTGATCCAAACCTGTCTCAATATTTGGCTTGCCTGTACCTGGCAGCTGTGACTGGGTATTAAAATTCCGAGGTGATCTAGTTTGCAGAGTCTCGACATAAAAATCACCCCGGCCTTCTGTATTGCTACCGTTATTAGTCTCTAACGTGATACTCTGAACACCAGCAGCCAGCATATCTTGACTGGAGTTTGCTGGGTTTAATGGGGCAACGACATTAGAACTTTGAGTTGAAGGGAGCATTATCCATCTACTATAATCATTTCGCCTCCTTACCTTATCCCCCTAAGAAACAGTAATTCAAATACAAAATCAGAGAATGATACGAGCCTTAACTTTCTTTTATCTTGTTACACTGAGCATGCAAACTTCTTAAAGCACCAGTGGTGGTCAATTAACCTTTTTCAGGATGTGTTTTGACAAATTTAATTCTACAAACTTAGACCAAATCACCAGATACTTGAAGAGGCCACTCAAGCCTCCCAATTACATACATGATTAAAATTCATTTACCCCTCTACCACCCACACACACACACACACACACACACACAAATAATAATAATAAATAAATAAAACACCCCACAGTGAATAACTAAATAAATTGAGAATCCATGACTAACCTGTACTTCCACCACAGTAGATATCATCCTCAAAGCATCCAATATCACTGGGATATTGTCAGTAAGTGCTCGAACCTGCACAAAAGTCAAAAATGATATAAAACCCCTGCAGGAGTGTATGCACCCTCATTCACACAATAAGCTCAAACACTTTTGTGATAAGCATCCTCATTTCACACTCAACCAATCCATAAGATGCATCAAAAGAAACTATTTGATTTTTTTTCTAGGAAAGGAAAGGGTAAGAAATTTATAGCAGCAAAAGAACAAAAGAGACAGCCTAAGGGCCTAGGGTAGAGGAAACCATAACGAAGCCTCATAACTCGTGTGCATTAACAACCCCATCTAACATACTTACAGAGAACGTTCTATCCTAACTTCAGATATATACGCTCACATGTCACAGCTGCACCTTCGAAAAAGAAATTTGCAAAACAGAAAAAAAGAAAATTCTACACGCTTCATTAAAGTAATGGATCAGCCTCATATTGAACCTTCATGGGAGGTGGCTGACTAAAAATAGGGATTCTATTATTTGGGTGCTTGGTCGCTTAGGTACTTCTTCATCTCAGTCATTGTTCAGGTACCTTACTAAGACTTTGAAGCTATTTGGCAACCCACGTTGGCACCACCTTAAAAAAAGGAAAACACAAACTTTGTGGCTGGCTTCGCTAATGACTCTTATTTGGAAGTTTGAATTGGAGAGGAATGGAAAAATATTAAAAAAATCTTCTAGATGATTTGAACTATAACCGCCCAAGCCCACCGCTAGCAGATATTATCCTTTTTGGGCTTTCCACCGCTTTCCCTTAAGGTTATAAAACGCGTCTGTTAGGAAGATGTTTCCACACGTTTACAAGGAATGTTTCGTTCTCCTCTCCAACCGATGTGGGATCTCACAATCCACCCCCTTAGGGGCCCAACGTCCTCCCTAGCACATTGTCCCTAGCACATTGTCTGGTGTCTGGCTTTGATACCATTTCTCGATTTGTGCATGTCATCCTTGCACAAGGGTCATGCTAATCTTCTCTGTATCGTTCCAATTTTATCGGATGTCCCTGTGTGCTAGGGAGGACACTGAGACCCCAAGGGGATGGATTGTGAGATCCCACATCGACTGGAGAGGGGAACAAAACATTCCTTGTAAGCATGTGGAAACCTCTCCCTAGCAAACACATGTAAAAACCTTAAGGGGAAGCCTAGAAGGGAAAGTCCAAAGAGGACAATATTTGTTAGCGAGGCTTGGGCTGTTACATGAACTTTGGGACTTCGTTAAATTCTTGAGTTCTTGGTGTACCCTATCCTAAATTCTTTCATAATTACGATTTAGGCCAATCATAGTAAGTTTGTTGTATTCTCCCTTGACAGGTATGTCCCACTCCATACCATTCGTATATTATAGAAAATAGTGTTCCTTCTCAAAAGCAAAAAAAAAAAAAAAAAAAAAAAAAAAAAGAAAGGTGTTGCAAAGCAATCCCCAATTCCTAGGATCCCTACAAACTATGGCAATAAGAATGATATGATAAGAACGAAGACAAGCCTCATAAAATGATGGGAACATAAAAAGGAGAAAATGTTAAAAGCCAATGGCAAAGAGATAACAATTACATCACGTTTAACACAGGCAATTTTTTATGGATAAGTGTACAATTCGGTTCACTGCTCAAGTTAGATTGAGATAGTTCCTAATACAATGAAACTTCTTCAAGCTCCGAGTGCTCCTTTTCACTAAACTAAAGTAAACTAAGTTGCTGCGTTGAAAAATAAATGAATATTTGTTGTGCTACTTAATTAAGCCTCAAATTGGATCGCCCTAGAGTCTAGATAGACTTCTCACATTATCCAAAACTATCTTAAGAATACAAATCCAAGGATGTCCTTATGAACTCATGGTCGTACTAGAAGGTTGGGATGATTCCTTCCCCCCTCCCTATTGCAATTCCTCTTTTGGTGGAATATACTAAACTGTTTCCTATAAAAAGAAAAAGAACAAAACTAATAAATAAACAAACCAGTATTAGCCCTGGGTTTTCTTTTTTTCGTCCTAATAAGAAACATGAAACATCAATAACAATTTCAAGATAACTTATAAATTAAAACAACATTCTAATTATTAACTTATAAGCATAGGAATGATGGCTGAACTAAGCAACAGACTTTCTTGTATCCTATGGATTATTGCTTTTTAGTAAATCACATTTACTCAAGAAGTAGAGGCTAAGAAAGACCCATAACAGGAAAATGAGCACCATACTATCATTCAAGAATAATGAAAATTTGGGTTATATACAGTAAATAATAAATAATAAAATAGTAGAAATGATGAAATTATCATAATAAATAATAAAATAGTAGAAATGATGTAATTATCATCAGGAATATAAACAACAAATAGAAATTGAACCAAAAAAAAAAAAAAAAAAACTCAGCTCTCAACTCCCTTAATTTACCCACCATTTTAAAGCCTGCAACTAAATGAATTGGAACCCATCCATCTTCATCCATGTTCCCTCTCAAGAAAGTATCCTTTATTAAGTTCTTACCACTGCAATTAACAAATTTAAGGTGATGCTGTTAAAATTATTTCAAAATGCCAATACAAGACAAGGACGATAAGAAAAATATAAATTTAGTAATCTGTTAAACATATATGACAAGAAAAACACCTGAAGTAGTATTCTATTTGATGGACTATCTTAGCATATAACTGAGGATCTGAAGTAGGGTAAAACACGGCATTAGGTGGCATTGGAGCCATAAAAGGTACACCTCTAAGGGCCTCTTGAGGAGAAGCTGCGACATATACCACTGGATGTCCAAATTCTGCAAATAGATTCAAGCTTGAACAAGTTCACATGATAAAAACCATAAGCCTCATAAAAATAGGGTAGAATTTACCATGAAAAGGTATGGGACCCCCAAGAGGCCTCATAGATGAAGGAATAAACGTGGCAGTACTAGGAGGTGGCGGAGGCCTTATATATCTTTGAACAACTCTCTGAGACTGTCCATAATTTCGATGGGGATTCCAATCATGGTTTCCACGATCTTGATCACGCCTAGAACCATGACTGTGCTGGTGAAAACTGTCACCACGTGGGTAACCAGACCCACGACTCCTAAAGGAACTACGTTGATGTTGATAATTATGATCATTGTGTGATTGTGAGGCAAATGAACTCCTTTGAATGTGGTCCTTCGACGATGGATTATTTGGAGTAGTATCAATTGTAGAACCTGAAATTGTCGATTGTTGAGAGGCACCACCACTGTATGAATTGCCAACACCACTACGCTTCATTGGCTTCTGACGATGAGTTGGGTTTGGATTCGGATTCGGATTCGGACTCAGAATAGGACTTGCAGTACTAAATTCTTTATGTAGTGAGGATGATGGATTACCTATCCCCTGGTTACAAAATGCAGAGATATATATGAAAGTTTGATGTTATTAATGACATGTATGAGCAAAAATTACTGAGACAACAACCAATTATCAATAAACTTATTCCCCGTTGTAAAATGTTTTTAAAAAAACACTAAAAAAGAATAGCCGATAACCATGAATGTCTTTGTTCAAAACATAGTGAATTGACCAAATGAAGAATGCATTACAAAGAATAAAAAAAGGTGGCAGAGTTAACATCGTCTAGCTTAATCGATAATGTCAAATATTTATAATTGCTACTACCTTCAATCAACAAGCAAAGAATACCATAAGCTGACTTCTACGACCCTTTTACCCTAACTCTAACTTCTTCCCCAAGTAAACATATCCGAGCCTTTCTACTGTCTTTGATCCATAACGAAAACAACAAATAGGATGGCCGAGATACTGAGGTGGATCATTCAAAACAAAACATTTCAATGTAAAACATATTCTGGATTCCAAATAAAAAACATAGAAAATGATCACGTAGATGGAAAGACTGCTGCAGTTAAGAAAAGTCAAGGATCAGTAGAGCAACTGAATATTGAACTTTAAGCACGCATCATTAATTAATAAGACTGACTAAAAACTACGTTACAAAATGAAGGGTCAGAACCTGGCATGCAGGGCCAACAGATCCATCAGCTGAGCCTTCCGGCGTTTCCAAAGACGATTTGATCGAGAACCGAGTAGACTCCGATAAGGCTGGCCAAGATACAGCACCCATAACAGGCCCTACCTTAACGGCCCCATTAGACAGCTTATTCCAGGCGGGCTTATTTCCCGCATTGGATTGTGACTCGTTCCCACTCTCTGATATCTCTCCAACAGGTTCTTCCGCAGCTAAAGAAGAAGGCGAAGGAGAACACGGTTCAACAATAGCCGTCGTAGATGTCATATTCGATGGAGAAGCCGAAACAACGGCTGGGATTTCCAACTCACCACGCACAATCTGAGTCCATGGCGACGACACTGGGCGAGTGGCGCGGCGTGGTTTAGGGCTGCTGATATTTTGGCCGGAGTTACGAGAATGGTGGGCTCCGGTGGCCGTTGCAGGGTTGTCATCAGGTAGATTAGGAGCAGCCATAAGAATGAACGGCAAACAAGAAGAAAAACACCGCGAGTTGGGGTTTTCTCAGCCCGAAGTCCGTTGATCGGCGAACAAAAGGGGTAAATGTACTAAAGCAATCAAGAAATTTCCCTCCAGTTCAAAAACAGCAATCGGGAAACAAAACGAAGGGAATCCTAAATGTGAAGAGTTTCCAAAATTTCAGCGATCAGATCACAGAAAGAGAAAGAGAGAGACGAGAACGAAGGCCATGCCGGAGAGCAGGGGAGCGGGCTCAGAACCAGAAATCTCTCTCTCTCTGAAACGCTTCTCTCTCTCTCTCTCTCTCTCTCTCTTTCTCTCTTGGTTGCTTCCCACTAGAAACTCTTCAGGATACCTTGCCCTGGCTGGTTTATGTGCATACAATTACGATAATGCCCTCCTCTGCTATTTGCCCTTGCGCTATCGTGCGCCTATTTGGCCTCCATTCGCCGTCCCTCGGCCCAATTTGATCGATCAATATTAGGTTTGTTCATTGCCTCTTAAATCCCTTCGTCTTAAATACAGTAATTTTCTCTTTTTATTTACCATGTATATTATAGTAACAAAAATATAGTAATTTTCCTTTTTATTTATAACTTAAGAAAAGAAAATGTATATTATAGTAACAAACAAATAATTATAATAATAATAATCAATTTTTAGAGTTTAATTCTAGTACTTTACATTTGAGATATCCCTTTAACCAGTGGGATCGAAGCCATCAATTTAACCAGTGGCCCCAAGTTGAGATGTTCATTTAACCAGTGAGCCCGAAGCCATCTATTTAACTAGTGGGCCTGAAGCTTAACATAGACTATCCCAATAGAGAAAATACTGTTTAAACGAATAATGGGAAAAGACGAAAATATGATGTGATTATTTGAAATATAAAAGCTATATATATAGAGAGAGATTTAAGAAATTAAATGATTTTAATACGAGAAACCAATATTCAAAATCGAAATTTGTAAATAAAATTAACAATATAATTAACTATAAAAAAATCAAAAAATATAAAAAGAGATTAGTCAAAATATAAATTTTTAAATATTACTTTCACCCATAAATTTGTTTATTATTAATGATTTTAAAATCAATACAAGTTTTGAAAAAAAAAAAAAACTTAATTCATATATTATTTAAATTTATTAAATTTTAACTAATACATATATAATCAACCCTTTCTACTATATTCACTATTTATTATAAAATTTTATTATTCTAATTAATCTATACTTTATTTTCAATAATTAAATTAAAATACTTTCCGTGGGCGATCGCTTCTCGCCGGGAAGCGGCATGGACGACGGTGATTCCGACAACTCGGCCGTTCCCGCCATGACGACTATTATTTCGTCACGTTCTCAAGGACGACATTAGAAATCCGGTCTTCTCCATTTCTATCATTGAGGTATACGATACTCGCCTTCCACTTTTTTGTTAAAAATTTCGGTGGACGGAGAAACTTTCAAATCTCTGTGTAACTGCGATGAAACTGCAGAATATGGAAGAGGAATGCGGCCTATATGCGTGGCCCTGTAGTATTATCCTGGCCGAGTATGTTTGGCAGCAGAAAACATGATTTGCTGGTGCTAATCTTGTTGAGTTACTCGCGTAATATCCATTTCTCTTGAATCCGTCTCCAACGAGGTCCGCTGAATGTAAATAATCAGTTTAGTTAGGGTGATATGCTTGATTATGTTATTGGTGGAAGTTTAATGGCCAGGGTGACTCTGTGTCCTCTGAATTGGTTGCAGCTCGGTGCTGGCACTTCGTTGCCTGGATCGGTTGCGGCTAAATTAGACGCTAATGTCACATTCACCGATGATGCTAATAGAGTGAAGGTATTGCTTCGTCTTAGTTACTTTGCCTGAAAATGTAAGTTTCATTTCATGCGCCAATAGTCAATAGCTATGTTAATTGGAGCACCATGGGCAGTTAGATGCTTGATCTGAGGCCGATTCTTCAATCTTCAGGTGCTGGATAATGTTAGAGCCGTAGAATCAATTTGGGATTCAATTGCCTCTCTACTTTTGCATCTCTGTTTATCGAATTAAAATGTGCTGAAACTTGAGTTTGATTTTTGTCGGGAGGCATTTGATGATCCCTGTTCTACCGTGGCCTTTCTTCTCCAAAGTTCACCGGTGGGTCAGTTTCTATAACAACCTACCACAATCGCAGGTAACTTGATAATTGATAGTATTTTCTTACATGATGGGAAAGAAGGGGAAATTAGCAGTGCTGGTCACGATGGTTTTGACTTGACTGTTACTATTATCATTATTGTTGTTGTTTTCTACCTTTACCAATTCACTGTTATTCAAATTATGTTGTGGGTACCATCCCATTGAGTTCTTGACGGTCACATGGGTATTGAAGTGTGAAAAGCTTGTTGATGGCTTTGTATTCATGCTATCGAAGAAGGCATCAAAGCTGAGTGGCAATCATCAATTGGCTGAGATTGTTCTCAATTGCGAACTAGTCAAGGTAACAAAATGCATTTATTAATTCGTAGAAGGCTTTTTTTTCTCTCTCTCTTAGCACGCCATTTATTAATATTTGATCCCTTGATCGAAGATTTTATATCAACATCTTAATATGTTGAGTTATACTCAGTTTGACATACGTGGAAGTTATATATTCCCGTCCCCGGTCTGTTTTAGGTGTTCTTGTAATTTTAAGTCCAATGGCATATGGTTGAAATTTTGAGGGAACCATTTTGAAAACCAGTGCATTCGTGCAAGTTGAAACTTTAATTATGCATAACTTGTATGGAATGAAATACCTGATTTTGGGAGTTCAACTACATATATATGAACAGGAGCTATTGTGCATTACAAACCATCAATTAGCTTACAGTTCTGTTTTCATCCTTTCGAGGATGCATCTGTTATCCCTTTGCATAATTGTGGGTCCTTAATGCGGAGTTGGACAATATTTATCGCCGTCCCCTGAGGCAGTGGCATGCGAAATTGCCGGCAGGTGTCAGCTGAAATAATAAACGTTGTTACTATTCTTCATCTGCCGACAAATCTGCCGGGAGAGGGGGGAGGGGAGTTGAATCAAGTAATTTGGTTGTTGTTTTGTTGTTGCCAAATTTATGATTATATTACTTTTAGGACTTGCTTATTAACTTTTATTAATTCATGACCCGTTAGTCCTCTCCCACCCTGAAAAAAGATGGAAGTTGGTTAACTGTATGCCTATTTGTGGCATCAAGTTCTCACTCTACATTTGCCTTGACAATTGGAACATTCATAATGACTGTCCTGATTCGACTTCTTACCTGTCGGGGTTTTCTGCACAAATTTTGATTGTTTTTAGGTGTCTTGAGCTGTAACGAAGTAGCTTATATCTGAATCCTATTAGATTCTTATCCATAAAGTTCAGTTATGTAGGTAGTGGAGGCATCACAATAAAGGGAACTTTATCTCTAATTGGAGACATCTGAGAATAAAGGCAAAAATAAAGGCATTCCATTAGTGGAAATATATGAGAACACATTTGTACTGTGATTTCAACAGTACTGAATACAAGCTAGCTATGGGTGTACTTTACTCCCATTGCAAACAAAACACACACAGCTATTAGGAGTATCTCTTAGTTCACTGCCCTGCAATTCTTCCTGATCTCTTGACCTCCAGTGATGCTACTCATCTTGATCATAGAATTAACAAATGCACGGTTAAAAGCTTCCTTTGAGCTTGCAAACTTGTAAACAAGATTCTTGGTCTTAGGAAAGTTTAGCAGAGCTTGGTCAGAAGAAAACAGGGCCTTCTTTTGGAGTATCAGTCTATAGTAATTGTTGTCAAATGTGGTTGAAGAAGTATCCATGTAAGCACCAGCATTTTTAGCCTTGTTGTTTACTGGGCATGTGTTTCTTAGACTTGCTGCAAAGGACGGATTCATCTCAGGGTCGACGTTGCTGGCTGGACAGAAGTTGCGAATTCTACCTTCAAAGGATGAGCAATGAGCAAATCCCAAGGTGTGTGCTCCTGCATCATATTACATTGACAATGCTTATGGTTTACAACAATATCTCTATTAGTTTAGCTTTCTCTTTTCTTTAATAATTGCGGTATTTTACACTGAATATTCTCTGATTCTTATGAAAAATATACATACATACTGTGCCAAACTGCTGACGTTGTGTTAGTACTTGAAATTTTCATCCTGAGTTTGTATTTTTATGTGGTTTACCTGAAAGAGCCACTAGGTCGTCCAAGGATAACCCCCTTTGGGAGAAGCTTTGTTGCAGCTGAGAAATGTTGAAGCTTGGAGATGGCAATTGTATTGTTTCACTAGCCTTTGATATCCTTCCATCCTTTCTCCCTTTGGGAACATCCCATGTTGGGCCTCCAGACTGTAAGACATTCACACACAAAATTATACCATTTTACAGAGATAATGTGTTGAACTAAGGAAAAATATCATTTGAATTATATGGTCTCTTACAAGCACCACTGCATCCCTTGCAGCTAGAGCCACAATATCAGCACAAGAAACAACACCAGGGCAATAGGATTCCAGTTCTTTCTTTGCGTTGTCGATCACGAAAAACGAGTGCAAAGACAAATTAGGAGGCCCATCTTTCTCTGCTTTGTTGTTCCCTACTGAATTCAGCAGTACAGATGCATCACAGCCCTTCACCCAAGCAAACAAAACCAGGTTAGTTTTGTCAAACACACAGAAGTTTAAACGTGTTGAGAATTCTAAAGAGAATACCCTTATAAAACAGTCATGAAAGTGCATCCGGAGGAGTCCCGCAGGGACAGTCTTGTCTTTGTAAGCTGCACTCTTGACAGCTTTATTAACGATGAAGTCAACACCTGGACATGTCTTCTCATAGTAGTCTAAGCTCAGTGAACTCCCCAAACGCAAAACAGACAGCAAAAGAATTGCGAAGTGTGAGAATACCACAGCAAAAGAGGCCATGACCTACAAATATAGGTACAAAAGCTACACTCTTATCTTCGCTCTTATCTTAGTAAACGAAACAATTCTTGGTCTATTAAAGTTAAGATTGTGCGTTATTTATAGGACATGAAAGGTGATAGAAGAGTTGTAATACAAAGCCGTGACATGATAGCGGCCCCGGACGTTGAACAAATGCAAATAATGAAGAAGTGATTCTGAAGCAATGCTGATCCAACAACATGCACGACACTGGCTGCTGTTGCTCCTTGAACCTTCAACTTTCGGACTTAGGGAGTGGGACAACATCATGCCAAAATTTTGGTAATAATTATGTTTGCTTTGAATGAAAGATCTGGAAACCCAAAAAGGTTATACCCTCCTCTTGTTGGTTTTGGTATCTTGGTTGGTCCCTAATTTGGTGCACTTTAACGAACGCGGTTTTGGAAACTGTTGTTTGGATTGCTTGCCATTCTTTCACAAAGCTAATGAGTTTTCTTAACTTCAAAAGGTTGCTCGAGAGACCAGGCTTTCTTCGTTTACAAAGTAAAAGGTATGCTACACTTCCCTTGAACTTTATTTAAATTATTAAACGGTAGATTCCAATGCTTCATTTTTTTAAAACCAAAGTTTGAAATCTTTTTAGTTGAGATAGAAAAATTATAGACAATTTTTAGAAATAGATGAGCTAGAGAGAAAGAAAACTTTTGGGGAAATATATATTTTTTTGGGAGAAAATGGAGAGAATTGTAATAGTCCGAGTCCACTACTAATAAATATTGTAAATATTGTTAGCTTGCTATAAGGTCTAACAAGGAGTGGTTTTACAGAAATGTTTTATTCCATTTCCAACCAATGTGAAATCTCACAATCCAACTCTTATGAGGTCCAACGTCCTCACTCACACACCGCCCTGATATTAATTATGATACCATTTGTAACCGTTTAAGCTCACTACCAGTAGATATTGTTCACTTTAGCCCGTTACGTATTATGTCAGCTTCACAATGCATTTACTAGAAGTTTATTATGCAGTTATAAAATTTAGAGAGGGAAAAAAAATTGTTATAGAAATATTATGGATGTAATTTATATCTAACAAAAATTAAGAAAAAATCCGTTGGTATGGGAGGTAAGAGTAAATTCATTGATAATGCACGAAAAGGATTAATTATCCCAAAGATAAAAAGAAAAAACTATATTATAAAAAATTGAATGGTCAAAGATCAAATAATATTTTAAACATAATATTAAAAAAAAAAAAGAAAAGGGGAAAATGGTAAAAGGTGACAACTACATTTGACCAAATATTTTATTTTAATTTTTGCATTTGCATGGATCTAACTCATCAAATTATAACCTCTTAATTTAAAATTAGTAATGTGTTGTGAAAGTAGGTTGTTGGGATAGAGCTTTCCAGTTTGTTTATTATAGCTTCATATTTAAGCTTAATTAGTTATAATTAGAAAAAATAAATAAATTACTTAATTTGGGTGCAATTATTTGAACTTCGACATCTCTTCTAATCAAATCATTTTGGGGAAATATAAAGTGTTTGGCATCAATTTATGGGCCCACAAAGTAAATTTCCAATATATATCTTATCAATTTCATATGTTTAATTGATGGTGGATTTGGGTAAATGTGTTATTAATTGACATTAATAATGCATACATTATATACATATATACACACACATACAAAGTTTGTATTGAGTATTGATTTTTTTTTTTTTACAAAATAAATTCCTTTAATTATATATTAAAAGAAGTGACCAATTGGAAGCATAAATATATTTTTTTAAAAGGAGATCAAAATATATTTTATTAATTGAATTTGAAATGTAATTTAATCCATGATTTATTGGCAAATCATGATCATTTACTTGTCACTTTCCTAACAAATAATATTAAAAGAATTTAAATTAAACAATATTATTAATTTATAAGAGAGAAGATTGACTTTTAAAAAATATAAAATGAAATAAAAACATTTTATATTAGCCAAAATAAATGCAAAACAAACAATTCTGAGCATGCATCCAATCCCACATGGGCATTGGCCTTCGGAATATTTAACCTAATTACTAAAATTATTATTAAAGAAAATAAATAAAACCGTTTATTTTTAAAATAAAATTTTAAAACAAAGTAATATTAAAGAGAAACCAACTAAGTATTATTAAAGAAAATAATTTTTTTATAAAAAATATCTATTTGTTATTATTATCCGTATTTATATAAAAAGGGAAATTGATTTTTAATCTAATTAAAACAAATGAAGCGGTTTATTTTTAAATAATCGTTGTGAGAATTAAAATAAAATACATGAAATAAATAAAGAAAGTCAAACAACAGACAAAATAGCAAGAAGGACAACAGATAGACAGGTAAGCGGGTTTAACTGCGTCGCATCACCCGTCCCAATTCCCGGCGATGACTGCGTGCTGTTGCTTGTTCTAGTGGTAGAAGGTGCCGGAGGGGAGTCGCCGGAAGGTGATGGTGCGTCGGCCGGCGGAGAGTTGGACTGAGGGGAGTTGTCGGCGTCATTGTCGAAACCTGGATTTAAAAAAAAAAAAAAAAAAAAAAAACAAGCGATCAGCGACAATGAACAAAACCAGAAAAACGAAGAGAGGGGTTTTGAGGTGAAGAAATACTGAACAGTTCACTTCTTTCCAGCCCAGAACCATCTTTTCACGATTGAAGACGATACGATGACCAGCCATGAAATTCACTGACAGAAAAGGAAAAGCTTTTTAAGTTCATAATCTTTTTCTTCCAACATCAACAAATAGCAGAGATGGGCACTCACGTCCGAAGAGATTAATATCAGTGCTCTTGGCAATGGTAAGACAAATGGCATGTCCACCCTTATTCTGAAGCCCACGCCACAACCCAGATCAAGAAAAACCAAAAGGATTACAGAAAGAAAGCACAAAAAGCAAATACTTGAACTGTTCAGATACTCACATCGGTAGGAATGGCAACAAACATAAAAATAACGCCAAAAATATAGCCACTTTCCATGGTAAAATTCAGAAGCGGTTGTTGAAAGAGTGTTCCTAGACTGGATAGGAATTGATGGGAATCAGAATCCGAAGGTCTTGTCGAGAATATTTGTTAAAACTATCACAACTAAATGATGGTGAAAATTCTCTATTTACAATCATTTATACGCAATCAAATAAATTATAAAAAAAATGGAAAGAGTAATAAATGGATAGAAATATTTATCTGTCAAATATATAAACATAATTCAAGACTACTAAAAATTGTTATCATCTACTTACGGAAGTTGGTAGCAGTACTCAAATGGGTAATCAGAATCAAATATAACGCGGTCTAATTCCATGGCTGCATCTATCTGCACAACGATTCGATATATAAACCAGAGATTCCATGAACTCATATGACACTTCCCAAGATAATAGCTTACTTTCTGAGTAGCGATAGTGTAAATTGGATCAGATAGGTAGGTATAAGAGGAACCAGAGTCAAAAATTGCAGTAAATTCAACATTGCTGGGTTTTCCTGCCACAGTTATCTGAATGATGGTGACATTGTAGGATAAACTGCCACCAAACAACAGAATTCAGCTAGAAAAAACAGCTTCTCAAGGAGAAATGAAGGACAGAGATTAAAAAGGAGAGAAGATCTTACGAGTTGGGATTGAGGGATGTTTCTCTCTGGTCTGATGGGCCTATGTCTCCAAAATCGATGTTCCCATAACCATCATATCCAAAACACATGGAGAATGAATCTGGGGTAAGCTCTTGGCTTGCTAAGAGGGATGGAACTGATATCTTTCCCATACCAAGCCCAAGAAGACCATTAGCTGCTACATTGGAAAATATACCAGTTTGGACCTTACCACATCTGCCATCAAGAATCCCATTTAAAGTAACGCAAAAACACAGCAGATTGCATATAGTTTCTATAAGATAGTATTGTTGACGTTCTAACGGAAGCGGAAGCAAGATCGATCGTACTCACACACCCAACAAACAAAAATTTAACAAAGAGAGAGATTTACCTGATTCGGAGTGGAGAAGTTCTCTTACATCCACTGGTAACAACCAATCTCAATAATGTAAATGTTTACCGAGTGTATATTCATGTATTAAAATGGAAGATGAACCAAAAAGATTATGAACCAAATAAATGATAATACATGCATAGGAGATGCATGAACCTATTCTTTGTGACAACGCTCAAACATCATGAAACCACCATAGATTTTGTATTTGGTTAGCTTCTTATATTGACATAAAGAAATGTACTGGGAAGAAATTTCTCTACATCCACGGTAGCAACCAATCTCAATAATCCAAGTGTTTACAAAGTGTATATCTTATGTATCAAAATGGAAGATGAACTAAAAGGGTTACAACTAAATAAACGAGAAATGAACTAAATAAATGAGAGTTATGAAATGCATGACAACTTACCACAGAAATCATGTTATATTAGAAAAAAGTCTAAAACATCATGAAACTACCATAGATTTTGTATTTGGTTATGTATTAAGAACTAAAACGAAATGTCTTCATAATTCAGAAGCATTTGATAATTCAGACAGAGAGATTCAACAGAACTCACCCAAAAGTAATCTTGGCATCAAGGGGTTTGGATTGTGAATCATCGGTGGCCAAGTGCAAGATGTCCTCTACCAAGTACCCAGCAGATGAAGTATTGGGAGACAAGCGATGATTCTTGTAAGGACAAGAACTTTTGTTTGAAGGGCATTGGGCTGCAAGCTCACACAAAGAGTTGCTGCAGGCTACACTTTTGCTCGTTGTTGAAGCATTTGGACTGTAATGATTCAACATTAACTGAAGAAACATAAACAAATAAGAACATCAACTTCAAAAATTTGCACTGTTTGTTTCCCGAGAAAATTGAAGAGGGCGGAAAGAAAATACATCTTCCCCATCTGAAGTGCCCACGGAAGTACGGCATTTGCTGCATTCACAAGGTAACCAGAACAAATCGCTTCGAGTGTCCAAGGCCACTAAGAAACCTAACTCCGGCGTTCCCACAGATATATTGGCGTAGTAGAAACTGATAAGCCCACAGGAAACAAGTTAAAGCAAGGCAATCGGCCAAAGTAAATGGGAAAATCAATGGAGAAAGTAAGGCGCAATACTCTCCCAAACTGCCGTATTGGTAGGTGTGGTTGTCGTAAGAGAACGTCAGCGGCGTATCAGTTTTAGAGGTGGCCAATCGCCGGCCGTGAAGTAGTCGATCGCGGTGGACCATAGCCGCATAATATCCAGGGGTGTGTTGCTCCGGTAAACCATCAGAGTTTAGAATCCCCTTAATCGAATCCGAAAACCGACGGTGGATATTGAACTTGAGCGAGACCACCTCGCCGGCGAGAAAGAAAATAGAAAGAAACAGTAGCATTTGGGCGGCGGAAGTGAATGTCGACGCCATGGACGCCAATTAGAGGATCCAAAAGTTTTCCGGGGTGAAGGAGATTTGAGGAGAAGAATTTAAATGGGATCAGGAGGATGCGAGGGTAACATGGACCGGAGGAATTTACGGATTCGAAGTGGAGTAACATGAGAGTCAAATCTTTCAGAAGAAGAAGACGACGAAATTATGATCTCTGTTGAGCAAAGTCAGCCATTTCTCTTCGCGGGAAAAAAGAAATACTAAAAGTATATATGTGTGTGTGTGTGTGTGTATGTATATGTATATGTGTATGTATATATGTATATGTATATATATATATATATATATGTATATATGTATATGTATATTCTTCATTCCTCATCGGTCCTTCTTCTTTGCCTTCCTCTGTTCCTGCAAAAATAGATTAAGAATTGCTATTAAGAGACGGGAAAATATCCAATGAACCTCATAGGTATTCATAATTCTGTACAAACTTTCATCATCATATAATTAGTATCATAATTCTCGATGAAACTTTTCCCATTGTCTAGTTAGCATGTGGCGCTCGAGTGAAACAAAATGATATATGAATGAATCAAAAGCACATTTGAATCAGAGTGATCCCCAAAACTATAACAATAAATTAAGTTATTATCTATACCAATAAAATGTAAATTTATTTTTAGTGGGTTAATCATAGAAACCGTAAAATTAATTAGGTTTATCTTAAAGTAATTTTTATGTTAAACAATTTCTTAAAAATCTATTGAGACTATTCAGGTTGGTTTGTTGCACAGTTAAGTAAACATAATCATAAAACAGCAGAGTCATTGGATGTTAATTTTGAATTTAAATCTGGTTTGAATCCCAGATAGTAATGTTTCTTTAAATTTATTTATTTATTATTTTTTTTTTTTTGGGGTGAACTCCAACATTTAATATGTTATTAAGAAAGAAAAATACACAAAATAAATCAGAACTAAACCATGAAAACCAGAGAATAATTATCATAATCCAACAGCCAAAATTGCAAGAACGGCGACGAAGACCGAGGTCAGTGGGTTCAACCGCGTTGCAACACCCACCCCAATATTCGGCAAGCCGGTGCTTCCTCCTGGGGTAACAGGTGCTGGAGGAGAATCATCGGACGGTGGAGATTTGTCGGTCGGAGGGGAGTCAGATGGAGAGGTGTAGCCGTAGGGAGTGCCAGCGCCATTGTCGTAACCTGGTTTTAAGAAAACAAGCTTCACTGACACAGCAAAAAAAAAAAAAAAACCATAAAAACGAAGAAGGGTTTTCAGGTGAAGTGACACTCACAGTCTGAAGGGCTCCAGCCCAACACCATCTTTTCACGATTGAAGATAATACGATAACCAGCCATGAAGTCGACTGCAAGAATACAAAAAAGAAACAGAAAAAGAAAAGTCCCTCAGATCACAAGAGCTTCTTCGACCGTGAAAACGGTTGGATGAAAGTCTCATATCAGCTAATTTAGAGAATGAGACCTAAAATAAAGCCGCGAGAGTTTATGTTCAAAGTCAGCAATATCATAATTCCTAATAAAAACCACTAATACTAAAACAAATAAAGATAGAATAGCTTCGTAAATTAGATGCAGGGAGAGAAACAGAGGCCTCACTTCCAATTATATTAATACCAGTGCTTTTGATAATCGTTAGACAAACAGCACGTCTAGTATCCGCATCCTGAAGCCCAAAAAAGAAAAACCCAGATCAGGAAATGCTCAAAAGATTGCAGAGACGAGTGAGAGAGCTATAAAAGCCAAAACCTATCTCTTGTTTTCTCTTTTCTAAAAGCTGAAAATTATTTCAAATGTTCAGAGTACTCACATCAATCGAAAGGGTAAGGAACTGACCCAGAGGGGTAAAATCATCTCCACCCTTCATCGTAAAATTAAGCACCGGACAATCAATGGTTTCTGCATATAAACTGAATATAAACCGAGTATGAATAAGAATCCAGGAATGCTTTGAAAGAGAATAACTGGTTTCATTATATATCTCGTTAGCTACTTACGGAGATTCGTAGCAGTACTCAAATGGGAAATCCGGACCAAATGTAAAGCGCTTTAAGTGGATCCCTGAATCTATCTACACAATAGTTGACTAATTTATGGAATAATCATGAATTTATAAGTAAGGAAATACATCTCATTGGTATGGGATCTTTTGGGGAAGCCCAAAGTCCCAAAAACATGAGAGCTTAGGCTCAAAATGGATGGCTTAAAGTGGATAATATCTATAGTGATTCCTAACAATTATATGGAATTTCCCAAGAGTTGAAACTGCAGATAGCTTACTTGCTCGGAAATAAGAGAGTAAACTGGTTCAGCTAGGTATGTAAACGAGGCACCACTGTCGAAAATTGCAGTAAATTGAACATCGTTGGTTTTTTCTCCCACAATTATCTGAGTGATGGTGACATTGTAGTGTGGACTGCCAAAATGAACAAGACAATCCAGTTAGAAAAACCAGACATTTTAACATTCTGAATATGGTTTAGAAGTGAAAAGTTCTAACAAGTGGAGATTTGAATTGATGGGTGTTTCTTTTTGGTCTGGTGTGCCTGTGTCCCCAAAATCGATTCTCCCAAGTTCATCAAGTCCGAAACACATGGAGAATGAATCAGAGATAAGACCTTGGTTTGCTAAGAAACTTGGAACTGATATCCTTTCCATGCCAAGCCCAATAAGACCATTGGGAGCTGTATGTTTCGCAAATCTACCAGTCTGGACCTTACCGCACCTGCCATGAAGAATCACATTTAAGCGCAACAACACAACAAGTGGTATGTGCTTTCTATAAGATGGTAAAGTCAACATTCAATATCACTGCAAACTGCTCGAAAACCATTAAACTCCCACGAAGAAGAACACCAATATCTTCTTGGAACAGTGGTTGAGTTACAAAGTAGAATATAATTGGTTATTGCGTGTTGAGGATCGTTGGGAGAGGAATCCCACGTCCGCTAATTAAGAGGTTGATCATAGGTTTATAAGTAAGGAATACATCTCCATTGGTACGAGACCTCTTGGAGAAACCAAAAGTAAGACCATGAAAGTTAGTGCTCAAAATGGACAATATCATACCATTGTGGAGAGTCGTGATTTCTAACATTACGCACTACATCAAACTAATATAGAAAAAACTGACTCTAATTAATTAGTGTTGGATGTGGATTCAGAAATCTACAGTCCTAATGTAGATACATTTTCCAGTTAAGAGAAGAAATCTATCAAGAACAGAACAAAATTCAGCACAAGAAAATATATAACTCAGAGGATTAAGATAAAGGGAGAGAGAGATGCAGCAGAACTCACCCAAAAGTAATCTTCGCCTTAACGGGTTTGAGTTGAGAATCATCAGTGATCAAGGACACTACGTCCTCTACCAAGTACCCAGTCGACGAGTCATTGGCAGCCCCGTATTTAATTTCATAAGGACAAGTATTTTGGTTTGAAGTGCATTTGTTTGAAAGCTCGCACAATGCGTTGCTGCAGGGAACAGTTGAGCTCGTTTTTGAAGCCTTTGGACTATAATGATTCAACGCAACCTGTAGAGAAACATAAAAAAAAAACAAATAATAACAATAATCAACCAATCGATATCATCAGAGCATCAACTTCAAGAATTTGCATCCCGAGAAAATACCTTCCCACTAGGCGTTGAAGTACGACAACTGCGGCATTCACACGGTAACCAGAACAAATTGCTTCCGGTGTCCAACGCCACAAAGAAATCTAACGCCGGCGTTCCGATCGAAATATTGGCGTAGAACAAACTGAAAAGCCCCAAACGGAAGGGAACAGGACAGAAATTTAAGCAAAGATAATCTCAAAGAGAAAAATCAGAACAACTGAGGATTCAAATAACTCAAAAACAGAAATAGAGAGAAGAGATTAGGGAAATGAAAGGAGAGAATAAGGAGCATACAATCCAGCATTGACCATCAAGTAGGTAGCGTTACCATCAGCGAACGACAGCTCCTTACTACCATTACTAGCGGCCAATCGCCGGCCATGTACTAACCGATCACGGTGGACCAAAGTCGCATAATATTCAGGGGAATGTTTCTCCGGAAAGCCTTCAGAGTCGATAATCCCCTTAACCGAATCCGAAAATCGATGGTGAATACTGAACTTAAACGAAGATGCATCACCACTTCTCAGCCCGCCGAAGAGAAAGAAAACAGAAAAAACCAGTAACATCTGGGCGCCGAAACTGAACGCCCACGCCATGGACGCCGATTAGAGGATTCAAAAAATTCCCGGGAAAGTGGCAAAGACATGTCCGGAGCCGAGAAGGAAGAGAATAAATAAAATGGAACATGAGAAGGATGAGAGAGAAAGAGAGGAGAGGGAAAATGAAATATATTAAAATGTATAATTTTTGTCCTTTTATAAAAAGAAAAATAAACATTATATTATGCATCCGTGTTGAGGTCTAAAAGGTAAATACAGAGAAGAAAAGGGGCATAACTGCAAAAAAGAAAAAGTACGGTAGTGGGTTTACGAGCGAAGAGTGGCATGGAAAAAGGACGTTAGAAGCGGTTAGTGAAGGCCGTTGACTTATCAGATACAAAATGTATAGTTTATTAATGGCTTAATTATGGCTGGAATAATTAAATTAAATTAAATTAAGTTAGATCACAGTTAAATATGTTAATTACAACGCAGAAGCTTCCTTACTTCTTCAATGAGTCAATGTCAACGCTGTATTGCAATATTATAATACAAAATAGATTGTTAAGTATGGTTATGGATTTCCTTATTCAAGCTCGCCGTTTACCGATATTGTCCACTTTGACTCGTTACATTTAACTGTCAACCTCACAGTTTTAAAACGGTCGGCTAAAGAGAGGTTTCTACATCTTATAAGGAATTAAGGAATGTTACCTGACGATTTTAAAACGCGGCTAATGAGAGGTTTCCACACCCTTGTAAGAAATTAAAAAATGTTTTATTCCCCTCTCCAACCAACATGAGATTTCACATTATAATTACTTCAATCTTATATCTTTAAATCTTTGAATTCCAACGTACAATATTTGTCAATGATTATTATGTTCGGAGAATCGTAGAAAAGTCCGCGTTTCACAAAGTACTAATAAACCGATCTGCAATTTACATAATCAATCAATCGTAGAATTGACAAGTGCAAACTAACTCAGTTAACAATTTACAACTAACTGGTATTTAAAACATACGAATCCCAACACTAATGGTTTTCTGTTCTTTTCGGAAATGCTAATAATGTTTTAGCATATGAAATGACAGATCTCAACTACCAGAGAGAAAATTGTAATCTAAAAATGACAGAAAAAATCAGATCTCAGCACCTATCAGTCAATCAAAAAGAGGCTCTGGCTATGGCTACGTTTTAAACATAAGGAATGAGACTTGCTCCCTTGGCATGCATCTTTATCTTGATCCCAAGAAGTGAGCAGAATTATGGGTTGAAAATGAATGCATTTCTAGCCAGCAACAGATAATTCACAGTCCCAATTGCTTGAAGATCACGTGGAAAATGAGGGAGAACAAAAATCAATTGCATCAGAAAGAGTATATTTTACAGTACATATAATGAGAACGAATGAGGTTCCTCGGCTATTGTACTTACAGTGCAAGATACAATTCAGCTAACGTAAGTGTGAGTGCATACCAAAGCCAAGATCATGGCTGATATGAGTCCCAGTCAAATTTAGGTTGAGAATAGACCTCATAATCAATGGGTCCGTCTATAACTGAATCAACTGTTTGAATGCCCTCCAAGTGCATTCTTTGGAATCCATCATCATAAGAAGGCACTAGTTTGTACATAACTAGCAACCCGAGTGTGAATATCGCTTGCAGCTTCGTCGAGTCCCCGTTTACCGAGAAGAACAAGAGCATGGAGAGAAGGAATAAATCGACGCAGAATCGCATAATACCAAGAACTGTATCCATCAACTTTCCATCATTGCCGGCGGGAAAGCCACCTACTCTATAAACAAATAGAAAGTTGTACTTGTCGACAACGTATCTATATCCGAAGTATGCTGTCCCGATCGGAACCACCAGTGGAGCAAACGAAGAATATATCATGGTGAGGGCAAATATTGTTAAATTGAATGCATAATATTGCGCAAAATCAAATTTCTGTTTCGGTGCAGTTGAGGTTCTATTAACGGGATAAACGGAAAGATCTTGTCCCTGCATATCCATATCGATCAGTCTAGGGGAGTCATCTGGTAGTAATGATCTCTCAAGACTATCTATTTCCTGGTACTCAAATGGGTACTCTTCACTTTGTTCAGGAACCAGCTGGAGCATGTCGTTCTTTCGAAACCTTCGAATCTTTTTCTTTATCCATGGTATTGGAGCCAATAAGTCAAAAGATATGCCCAAGAACGTGCTCGTGATTAAAAAAGCAACAGACGAAAGGCATGATCTTGAAAGGAATGATGTACTCATGTACTGCTCAATTCTCTTGCAATCTTCACTATCCAAATAGCACTGTCCCATCCCAAGGAGTGCACTCTCTAAAGATGACTCAACCAGAGCCCTCAGAAGGATGAGGTTTACTAAGAAAAAGCAAACCATCTTCAAAAGTGCAGCTCTCTGCTCCCCAGATACGGTAAGATGCCGTTCAAACTTCGAAAGATAAGAAAGAGCTGATGGAATTATTATATACATACTTATAAAGATAATAACATTGGGCAGGAACTGAAAGATAAGACTGCCAATCCAGCTAGAACTTTGCACCCAATCCAACCATGACTGAGCATTATCCATCACTTCGGCGTTGATAATTCTCCCGGCACTCTTAACAGCCGTGATCACAGCAAGAGGAGAGCTAAAGAACAAAAGCATTAACAGTAAGCATGTGTTCACAAATATTCTTCGAAGTCTCAATGATAGCTTTGTTGATCCCAAATGATTCCAATAAATATCAGTCGCCAAGGGTGCTCGATCAACTTTCCATTGGTTTCTTTGAAGACGTAACTCCATGACAGAAAAGAACTTCCCAATTCGTCTCTTCCTTTCATTTCGAAAATCCATAACTGCTTTATTGGTAGCATAGATATCCTTGAACATAACAAAAGCAACCCCAGCTCCAGGTGCACGCCCTTCCTTGTAAGCAGCCAGTTCAGTTTCCAAGTTGGCTCTCATTTCTTGCAGCCGTTTTAGCCTCTCCTCATTTGTGTAACCAAATTTGTCCATTATCAGACACCACAGATCTTTTACTCTCCTCCAAACACAACGAATCCAACGAAACAAAACCTTCAAACAATCGCTTCTAAATTCACCGTCTTCATCTTCGGGTGCAAGACGAGAATGCATTCGTTCTACCAACTCTGATATTTCTTCCCTAACCTTGACCAATTCTGTGGCCAAATCATCCAAAGCGCACAAATTCATAGGCATTATGACCCTATAAATCTTGCCAGGATACTTGTGCTGGAAATACTCTAATATTGCAGCCCTATCAACCTCTAGGCTTTTGGGAATCCCTTCCACCATTATAGTGAAAATGGCAGTGGAATCAGCAGCGGGATCACTTAAATTCCCATTCCCATCTCTAAATCTAGTTATCTTTAACCTCTTTTCAATGGCAGAAATACCAAAGTGCACAAAAACAACAACAACAACCATAAAAGCAAAATGCACCCAAAGTAAAACCGAACCTTTCTCAATGTGATTGATCGTAGTCTTCGAGAACTGATCGTTCAATACAGCCTGTCCAGCATATAGATTAAGCGGAAGCAACACTGAAACCGACAAAATCGCAATCAATAGTAAAACCGCACAGCTCCCGCCTTCTATCAAAAGGAACTGCGCGGCATCGGCACCACAATGGCGCGCAATATCCCGGCAAGTAGCGTGCCACACCGCAAGAAGCTTTGTAACCAATCCAGAAGGACCAGGAATTCGACGGTGGTCGCTTCGAAGCTTCACAAATAGAAATATGAAGAGGCAAGAGAAGGCGCCAATGATCGAAATATTCAATAAGTATTGAATATTACCATACCACGAAGTGAAATCACCTGCAGAACCGCCATCGTCGGAGGAGGGAGGGGGAGAAGAAGGCTGATTCCCGAAGGAATTAAAAGGAATCATCGAGTACGAGCTTCGTCGGATCTCTGGACGTGGAAATCGAAGGTTCACACAATCAAATTTGACATTCTTCGCGTGGAATTAGTGGTCTGCATCAACAAACCAAATCATAAAACGCACCGATACCTTAATTCGGACGACTAACACCTCGAATTCGAAGAAATTTAAAGGCCTTAGGGCTTGTGAATCAAATCATCTCCCGTTCGACATTAAAGATGGACACCTCCTCCTCGTACTGGGAGTAGAAATTGAAAATTTGAAGCAATCACGATTCACGAACAGGATTGTGTTACGGGAATGGCCTTCGAACTGGAAATCCCAAATTGAAATATTAATGATTTGGGGAAAATCTGAAATTGTAGATTTTTCTTTTCCTTGAACATCTGGAACTTTGGTCAAAACGCTAACTCAAATCAAATTAAATATAAATGAGATAATACTAATAAAAAAAAATTCCCCCTTTTTGAGAAAATCTTCATTGAGGTCTTCCAAGTTTGGAATTTATATCTATATCAACAAGTGGAATTTATATTTTTAAACTCTCTAAATTTAATTTCTAAAAAAAAATCTCTAAATTTAAGGTTTCCTCCTAAATTAAATTTAGATCCGTAGTTGTTGTCGATAAATGTAATATCTTTTAGTATAGTTTTACGGAAGAAGTATTCACGTGAAGTAACAGACTGCTTCGTAGTTGATGCACACACGTTTATCTATAACTTTTTATAACGGTGGAAAAGACTTTTGAAAATACAATGTTAAAGAACCATTATTTAAATATTGTACAAAATATGTGTTAAGGATGTTGGGAGGAGTCCACGTTGACTAATTTAGGGAATGATTATAGGTTTATAAGTAAAAAAATATATGTCTATTGGATTTTTGGGGAAACTCAAAGCAAATCCATCAGAGTTTATGCAGATAATATCCTATCATTGTGGAGAACCGTGATTCCTAACAAATATCCTTGTCCTGTAAAAAAAATAATAATAATAAAGGTTCCTATATATATATATTTTTATTTATTGGAATATTGGGCCGACATTCCATGGTTAAAGCCCACAAAATACGGTTGAGAATTTGTCCGAAACCGACAACAAGCAAAACAAGAGACCCAACATAGCGGAGTTTCAAATTTAAAATCCTTGATAAAATTAAATAATACAGTATTTTAAAGGTTTAAATATATATATATATTAATTAATAAACACAAAAGACTTAAAAATTTGATATTAAACAATTAAAAATTCATTTTTAAAAAACGTTTGAAAAGAAAAATTATTTAAAAACAAAAAAAAAAAATATATTTTAAATAAACAGAATCAGATTTGAATATAATATAGTGCAATCAACCATTTTATTATTTAAATGATATATATTAGCTAAATTTGGCTTTGGCTGGGTTGGTGGGACGGGCACGGGATTAACGCGCCTCCGGTTCTGGTTTTGGTTAAAAAATCACTCAAACAAAAAAGGTTGCATTTGCCGGCCGGCGGCCGGTTCCTTGTATGCTTCGGCGGCGCCACCATTTTCTGTGGCGACGCGATAGGCGATACTGATGGCGAATTTAATATTTACAAATTTAAATAAATCGTCATATATCTAGAAATATAGAATCTGAAATTGCTACTCTTAAACCAAACCATGAACTGGTAGACCGAACTAACGAAACCACAGTCGGTCCGACCGGATTTTTAATTTCTCAGAATTTTTGGCGGAAAAGAAAAAAGAAATGAATAAAATAAAAAGGGGGAGACGGTTGGAGATAAGAAAAGGAGGGGGGACACGTGGCAAGGTTGACTTAGGAATGAAGGGACACGTATGCAAAAGAAAAGTCACAAGAAGAGATACGTAGCACGAGGGGAGGGAGCTATTTACCAATAACTCAACCAACATTGCCACATATTTTATTACCTCTCTTTTTCTCACCTTCCCTTCAATTATTTCCATCATTTTTCACCTTTTAAAGCTTATTATTTAATTTATATATATTTTTTCAAAAAATATCTCTGATGAAACAGCTTTTGGAAATTATTTTTACTTTCTCTCATAGAAATCTTCTCAGTATCAACGGTCCTGCCCATTTGATCTTGCAAGAACTAGAATAAAAGAAGAACGAACATGAACACCAGAGGAGGTACAAAAATTTGAAGCAAATTTGTAGTATATAACAGTGGTGATCACTGATATTGTTCTGTTCTGTTCTGTTCATCCCGTTTGCGTTCACTTCATTCAATCAAGCGGATTCTGGGTTTTTCTTCTTCTTCTTCTTCTTCGATTTCCATCGCGCCCCAGAAAGGGAGCGAAAGAGTTTCGGGAGATCTTTTTTGTATGGTGGATGATAAATTTGAAACCTCTTTTGCCTACAGTTTTTGTTTGATGAATCTCTGGATCTACTGCTTCGTAGATCTCCATCGTTTTCATTTGGTAGCATTCAGTAGCTGACCGAACTGATCAAATAACCTAATTGCAGAGTGAGTTCGTATTACTTTTTCATCGTCTCTTATTTCTATAGTTCGTATTTTTCATTTAGTTTTTCGGAATTTAAGCTTGAGGATGAGGCGTTTCTGGTTCGTGTGCGTTCTTGATTGTGTGTTTTCTGTAGCCCTTTTTCACTGATATTTGGTCAACGGATTATGAGATGATGGGTTTCTGTTGTATTGTGGGTTTATTGTAGTTCATCGAGATAGTTGACCGAAATATGCAATTACAGGAGCCAGTTATCAGATTGAGGAGTTTTGCTGCTTTGAATTGTGAGTGATTTCTTTTCTTCTTTTTGATTTTGGACAGAATGGTATGGTTATCCTTTATGAATGTAGAGTTAAGTGACTGGAGTTGATGAAATGAGGGATGTTATCCAGCTTGATGAACTTTCTGAGGGCTTGCTGGCTGCCGTCCTCGGACAATATCGTACACAGCGGTTCGGATTCAGCAGGTCGTCGCGAAGGCTTACTATGGTACAAGGATATTGGACAGCACATGAATGGTGAATTTTCAATGGCTGTTGTCCAGGCTAATAACTTGCTTGAGGATCAGAGCCAGATCGAATCGGGTTCATTGAGCTTGGTCGAATCTGGGCCATATGGAACCTTTATTGGTGTTTATGATGGTCACGGTGGACCTGAAGCATCAAATTACATATATGATAATCTTTTCCAGCATCTAAAAAGTAAGAACTCTAATCGAGATTGAAATGAGTTTATGTTCTTCACAGTTCATATTGTCTGAGCATTCATTTGTAAATGCAGGGTTCACCTCAGAACAACAATCAATGTCATCTGATGTGATAAAGAAAGCATTTCAAGCTACAGAGGAAGGGTTCATTTCTTTAGTGACTAAACAATGGCAAATGAAGCCCCAAATTGCAGCTGTTGGTTCATGCTGCCTGGTTGGTGTGATCTGTGGTGGCACCCTTTACATAGCTAACCTTGGCGATTCCCGTGCTGTGCTGGGACGGGTCATGCGTGCAACTGAGGAGGTTATAGCTGTGCAGCTATCAGCTGAGCATAATGTGAGCATAGAATCTGTCAGAAGGGAGATGCATTCTCTGCACCCAGATGACTCTCATATAGTAGTTTTGAAGCATAATGTATGGCGAGTAAAGGGCTTAATACAGGTAACTCTTTTACTCAGCTAAGAAATTTCTGACCATCAGGGGATATAACTCTCAGCCTGGTGAATGTATTGTTGTCAACTAAGCATGCGAAGGCGTGCGTTTTAAAGTAGACAAAGGAAAAAGAAGATACTTTTTACTTGCTTTGTTGTAGGTCTTTCGGTAAAGAGTTCTGTTTTTCACTGTGAGATCTCACATCGGTTGGAGAGGAGAACGAAACATTCCTTATAAGGGTGTGGAAACCTCTCCCTAGCAGACGCGTTTTAAAACCGTGAGGCCGATGACGGGCGGTGTGTTGGCGAGGGTGCTGGCCCCCAAGGGAGGTGGATTGTGAAATTCCACATCAGTTGGAGAGGATAACAAAACATTTCTTATAAGGGTGTGGAAACCTCTCCCTAGCAGTTGTGTTTAAAAACCGTGAGGCTATCGGCGGGCGGTGTGTCAATGAGGACGCTAGGCCTCCAAGGGGGGTGGATTGTGAGATCCCACATCGGTCGGAGAGGAGAACGAAACATTTCTTATAAGAGTGTGAAAACCTCTCCCTAGCAGACGCGTTTTAAAACTGTGAGGCTGGCGGCGGTCAATGTGTTAGCGAGGACGCTGGGCACGATACGTAACAAGCTAAAATGGACAATATTTGTTAGCGGTGAGCTTAGGCTGTTACATTTACTCTCAACCAATTCATCTTTTCTCTCTATCCCTCTCTCCCATTAGAGGTCCTCATTTCATTGGATGTTGCCATTTCCATTACATTGTTGATATGTTGTGGAATGAGACATTTTGATCACGTATTCGTTCACATTAGGGATTGTTTTCTTTAATTGCAGGTTTCCAGATCTATCGGTGATGCATATTTAAAGAGGGCGGAATTCAACAGGGAACCCTTGTATACTAAGTTTAGGCTTCGTGAACCGTTTACTCGACCAATATTGAGCTGTGAACCATCAATTTCGGTGCATGAACTTCAACCACATGATCAATTCATCATATTTGCTTCTGATGGCATGTGGGAGCACATTAGCAATCAGCAAGCTGTAGATATTATTAGAACTCACCCCCATAATGTAATCTACTAGAACATCTGCTCCTTGTGGTGTGCGTTTCTGACTGTTTAAGGCGATGATGAAAAGCTAAAGCTATATTGAAAGATTGAATTTGACTTGTCTGCTTGTTTTCGTGCAGGGAAGTGCTAAGAGGTTGGTAAAAGCTGCAATGCTGGAGGCAGCTAAGAAACGAGAAATGCGATACTCAGATTTGAAGGAAATTGATCGTGGTGTACGCCGCCATTTTCACGACGACATCACTGTCATAGTTGTATTTCTTGACTCTAATCTTGTAAGCAGAGCGAGCTCGGTCCGAGGTCCAACCATGTCTTTGAGAGGGCGCGGGGTTGTCATACCTACAAAATCTCTAGCTCCTTGTGCCACACCTACAGAGCTTCACACAATCTGATGAAGCGATCTGACTCTCGTTCTAGCTGTTACGTACGCACCGCCTCGTGCTGGGTCTTCAGAATTGCCATGGCCCCATCACCAATGAATATCAAGTATAAGTTAACACAACAACGAAGGTTTGCATACTTTTACATTTAACATGGCATGTACTCTTTGTAGTTCCTAACAATTTGAGCAGAAGTAAAGGAAGAACTGGAAAAGCTTCTATTCCTGAAAACTGAACTTTCTGCACTAAAAACTTGCTGATTCTGACTGAGCTCAACTATTCAGAAAAACGAAGAACGAAACCAAACCGAATCTGTTTCGGGCTATCTTACGCATGTTTGTCACAGAATCGGTTCTTATGTTGTTCATCGTTTGCAGCCATGGACAGCTGCTGTTCGATACTGTGATCGATGTCGATGGAAATACTATTAATCTCGAGGCACTTTAAGCTTGCACTCTCAAATGCAACAGTATCCATCCCCACGTGAAACTTCACAAATTTGACACCTTCAATGCTCACCAAGCTCTCAGAATGTTCAAACTCCATGGATTGCTGTCTGAGGAGCTTCCTCGTGCTGAAGTTGTCAGCTTCATGAAGAGCTTCCTGTAGCTCGAGGCATACCCGAGCCATGGTTGGGCGGTACTTAGGCTGGTGTGAAGTGCATTTCAGGCCAAGTTGCCCCATCTTTAGCATCACTTCCATGTTGCATGGCTCGGAAATAAGATTTACATCCAAAATCTCTTCAACTCTGCCCTTTTCTAAGCTGGGTCTTGCCTGGAATTTTCGTTAGAATGTTAGACGAAAATTGAGATTTGAAACGATGTGACAGTGATATGGAACGGAAATTAAGGATAATAGAGCAACTTTTGAAAGAGTATATATATTTTTAACACAAATGAAAAAGTTCTAACACGTTTCTTTTTATGTATGATTTAGCGGATAAAAAAGGAGTTTGGTTACCCATTGAACAATGTGAGAGTTTGGGAGTGATTCGTTGGAAGTGAGCACTGGACGAGCAGAAACGAGTTGTAGAAGAATAATGCCAAAGCTATAGACATCGCTAAAAGGAGTCAAGTGGAAGGTAGAGCAATATGCAGGGTCCAAGTAGCCCGGCGTGCCTTTGATTTGGCTGCTCACATGCGACCGATCACCGATGGGTCCCGACCTTACCAACCCGAAATCTGAAACCTTTGCCTCGAATCCATCTCCAATTAAGATATTGCTTGGCTTTACATCCCTATGGATTATGCTAGCCTTCATCCCATTGTGTAGATGAGCAATCCCTTCCCCAAAACGAAAACAAGAAAAAAAATGATTGAATCTCCCTCTCGAGTAGGTTTGAACTAATTGATTGAAACCGTCTCTTAAAGAAACAATCATTTCAGAAAGTAACGAAAGTAGACAATAAGTTGGATCGAATGTCGTGTTCTAAACAAACGAAATAGATATCAATCTCAAGAAATGGCATACCTTTGGCAGCTCCAATAGCTACGTTAACTCTTTGTCTCCAAGTCAAGCTTCTTCCTTCATGGCCTATGCAAAACCACAACGCACAACACTACAAAACTCGACCAAAATATTTTACAAATGAAAAAGAGATCGAAATATTAATTAATTAAAATTATTACCAATTATGTAATGTAGAAGTGACCCATTTGGTACATATTCATAAACCAATATTCTCTCTCCTCCATTCCCTGCCAAGAACACATGATTTTCACCTTTTTATTAATTTCCTTTATAAATCATCAAAATTCTCTCTTTTTTTTTAGCTCTAACCTATAGTTTCTTCGCAATATCCCACCAGAGCTGCCAAGTTCTTGTGCTTTACTGATGACAATAGCTTCACTTCTGTTCAACACCAAACAAATAGATCCAATCGTGGGATCTCACATCAGTTGGAAGGGAGAACAAAACCTTTTTTATAAGCGATTTAAAACCTCTTTATAGTAATATGCGTTTTAAAACTGTGAGGCTGACGCTTATACGTAATGGGTCAAAGCGGATAATATCTGCAAGCGGTGAGTTTGGACGGTTACGTCAAATGTTTTGGATCGCTATAAGCTGATGATGATCAAATCCGCTACACCCACCCACTACCCCGATCCTAAATTTATCCACTTAAATAGATTTTGCATAAAAATAACTATGTCTATGTTTGATCTTGAATATGAAAATTATTTTATGAAATTTCTCATTTATTTTAACACGGAGCAGAGATCAAGTTCTCCCCCAAAATTTTTTATTTATATATATATATATTATAAAAATACTGATTTCAAATAAAATTTTAATGGATAATTTCTATTTTTAATACCATTTTTATAAAAAAAAAAATAATAAATTCAAGAATATTTGACTTAATCTTTATTTAAATATAGATTAATGATCATTAACCATAAAGGAAAGAATTTGAATACAATTTCTTTTGATAAACACAAATTTTAGGGATTAAATTGTTAATTAAAATAATAATAATGTTATTTAAAAAAAAATTAAAGAGTAAATTAAAAAAGAATTGATTTACCATTTCGAAATTCTTCGAGACTCGTATAGGAATCACTATGCGGTCTTTTAATGGCCACGATTTCGTGGCTCTCAAGAACACCTTTATAAACATTAGCAAACGAACCAGACCCTAACAAATATTCGCTTCTGAAATTCTTCGTCGCCTTCTCCAATTCCTCAAATCGGAACCTCCTCAGCTTCGATTTCCCTTCCTTCAACCTTCCGTTAGGGTTCCGCCGCCGCTGCCGGAAAGTCCGCAGAATTTTCCGACGAAAAACACAGAACAGAAACGCGCCCAACGACACCACCACCACTGCTCCGACGATATACTCTACCCACCGACTGCTCCGATTCGGCGGCGGAGAAATTGCCGGCGAAGAAGCCGATTCGGCGGCGAAGAAAGCCATTTGTTAAGAGAGTTTGAAAGATTCGGGAATTTGAAGAAGAGTAAGGAGATGATTGAAGAGAAGAAGAACGGGTCTTGTTGTTGTTGAAAGCAGGACGGCACACAGAGCCAAAACAGAGAGAGGTATAGAATTATAAACATGAACACTACGCCGTACCGTTTTGTGGATTATTTAAATCAGAACTCAAACCATTTGCTATCGTTTGTTGTGGATCTTTGAGAATTTTTTTGATAATTTTCATATAATTTGCCCATTTCAAATGATTTAGACATTTATGTATATTTTTTCTGGATTGGATTCACTTATTTGGATCATTTATTCGAGTTTTTATTTTAAAATATATAAATAATATATATTTTTTTTAAATTAGAAAAACAAGACAAAATGGTTTTTCTTATTTTTTATTTCGAGTTATTTTCAAATTGTTTTTTTAATATTCGAGATAACGTCAAAGAAATTAATTATTTATATATTGAAATTTTTTAAAATTTGGAAATCCCACATTGGCTAATTTAAAGAATGATGATTGGTATATAAGAAAAGAATACATCTTCATCGCTACGAGGGCTTGTCCAATTATTGTAGATGGTCTCATACGAAAAAACACCAGAATTTGAGAATATTTTGTAAATAACATACACACGTTCATAATAATTTTTTTATTTTTTATTTTAAATAAATGGGTATTATTGATTTTTAATTTTTTTTAAATAAATCAACAAAATTTTCAATAATTTAACCTAAATTTTGTAACTCAAACTTAAAGATAGTAATTTTCTCACAATTATTTATTATGGTGTAATCATACTTTTTAAGGAAAAAATTAAATGCAAAATCATTTTCAAACAACCGTTAAACTTTTGATTATATTGATTGACAGATTAGTTCCCCGATCGGTGAATGTGGTCGCCTTTGTTCATTGTTGGTACAAAAGATGACAGCTTTTGGGTTAGCCAATTCACATCAACATATTCTTGTAAATTCACGTTAAAATTGTTTATCTCGATCCAATTCTTATCAATTACTCACGATCTTATCCTCATCCAGCAACATTCCAATGGAGAAGTCAGAGAATCATGAATAAACACTTTTAATTAGAAATTCCACTTTCCCATTAAGAAAATCGAGGCAATACAGGCTCCAAAAGGCATGAATATGTTGATGAAAACAAAATCAAACTCATACCCATGTTAAAATCTGGAGAAAACTGTATGAAAATCATAAGTTTTGATCATTAAATCCAAGCAAATGATTGGAGATGAATGAACTTAGTCAAGAACTGGAAGGAAAGCGCCAAATTGCGCCAAAAATCTTGCGAATTGGGTTGTTGAGAGAGGTAGGGACCGCCCACTTATGACCGATTTTTGCGTCTCAGCGATACTCAAGAGACCCATTCTTAATTTTTTCCACCGTTTGTGGCCGCCTACCGCTTTCTCTTCCCTTTTCAATTTGCTACCCCCCCCCCTCTCTCTCTCTAGATTACCATAACTGGATTTCGATTCAGCCCATTTGATCTCGTACCGTTTCTCCTCCATTTTTCACTCCCCTGCCTTGATTTCTTAAGTTGATCGATCTCTCTTTGCTTGTGGAGTTTCGCATCCATCGCATCCATGGGTACTCTTCCAATCAAATCGATCTTTGTTCCTTCTCTTTCGCTTTTTTCTGGGTTTTTTATGGTTTGCATGTTTGCGGCTGCTTGCGGCGGCGATTTCTTTTGGGTGTGTTTCATTTTTAATTCTCTGATGCTGGTTTTGATGGGTTTTTTACAGCGACCGAAAACCCTTTCAATAGCATCTTGAAGACCCTTGAGAATCCTGAAGGGTCTGTGTTTGGAAAGTACTACAGCTTGCCTGCTCTGAACGATCCTAGAATCGGTGAGTGGTTTTGCTTTATTTGATTATCTGTTTGATTCTATCTGTTTGAGTGTGCTTTATTAGATGGTATCTGTTTCTGAATCAAAAGTTCAAGTGGTTTTAGTGGTGTGTGTTGAAACTACATTAAACGTTATAAAGGGTTGGATGTTGATTGTCGGGTGGATGTTTCTTTGGCAGAAAGACTGCCATATTCCATTCGGATTCTTCTCGAATCGGCCATCCGAAACTGCGATGAGTTCGCGGTTAAGGCTAAGGATGTCGAGAAGATTCTTGATTGGGAGAACACCTCCCCCAAACTGGTTGAAATTCCTTTCAAACCTGCTAGAGTTTTGCTTCAGGTCAGCATTTTGTTTCTGAAAGTTGATTATGGATTTGTGTTGTCATTCGATATGTGAAATGTGCTTCGATTTAGGATTTTACTGGTGTGCCTGCTGTTGTTGATCTTGCTTGTATGCGAGACGCTATGAACAGGCTTGGTGGTGATTCCAACAAGATTAATCCATTGGTGAGTAGTGAGCTATATAAATTCTTCGTTCTTTATATTTGTCGATCGTTCCAAAGTCTATCTAATACATGAACAGTTGAAACACATAGTGATGGCTTATGAATACAATCAATACAGGTTCCTGTAGATCTCGTCATTGACCATTCAGTTCAGGTCGATGTGGCAAAGACCGAAAATGCAGTACAGGCAAATATGGAACTGGAATTTCAACGAAACAGAGAAAGGTTTGGTTTTCTGAAATGGGGATCTAGTGCTTTCCATAACATGCTTGTCGTACCTCCCGGATCTGGTATAGTTCACCAGGTATACTACCATGTCTTACAACACTTGAGCGTGCAGGATCGTCCACCACGATCATCCTGTTGTCTCGATAGAAATGTACTTTTTTGCCTTTTACTTATCTTATAGTATTTTATCATATTTCAGGTTAATCTTGAATACCTTGGCCGAGTCGTTTTCAACACAAATGGCTTGCTTTACCCTGATAGTGTTGTGGGAACCGATTCACACACAACGATGATTGATGGATTGGGCGTTGCTGGTTGGGGCGTTGGTGGGATAGAAGCAGAAGCTGCAATGCTTGGACAGGTATGAAATAATCATATTTTTTGGTATCGTATTTTTGTTATCTTGCGGAAAAATGGTTGACTTTGTTCTTTCTTTCTCTCGTCAATTTTAGCCCATGAGCATGGTCTTGCCTGGCGTCGTTGGGTTTAAATTAATTGGAAAGCTGAGAAATGGTGTAACAGCTACAGACTTGGTTTTGACTGTGACTCAAATGCTCAGGAAGCATGGTGTTGTCGGCAAGTTTGTGGAGTTTTATGGTAAGCAGAATCGAACTTCTGAACGCCATTTTAAAACTTACGCCACCCATTTTCTTATAATGCCATTTTACTTCTATGCAGGGGAAGGTATGAGTGAACTATCTTTGGCCGACCGAGCCACAATTGCCAACATGTCTCCCGAGTATGGTGCAACAATGGGCTTCTTTCCTGTCGATCACGTCACCCTGCAGTATCTGAAACTGACCGGAAGAAAAGATGAAACAGTTAGTTATTACTCATACTGGCGTTCAGCTAGTTAGTAGTTCATGTTTGCTTTTGTTCAAGTGCTAACTTGAGAATTACCATTCAGATTTCTATGATCGAATCCTATTTGCGAGCGAACAAGATGTTCGTAGACTACAGTGAGGTAAATATAAAATATTCTCTTTCCTTATTTTATTGTCGATATTTAGAACCTTCCGTGTCTGAGTTAGATTTTACTGAATGCAGCCTCAAGTTGAAAGAGTGTATTCCTCTCATATAGAACTGAATCTTTCAGATGTCGAACCGTGCATATCAGGTCCAAAAAGGTAGTTTAAATTATACTAGAACTTGTGTAAAATTGAATAATAACCTAGCCTTGTTTAACCTTGCATTCTTCCTCTTGGTTTTGCAGACCGCATGATCGAGTTCCCTTAAAAGAAATGAAAGCTGATTGGCACACATGCCTCGATAGTAAAGTCGGATTCAAGGTGAAGAACACTTACCCGAGCAAATTGATTTTGAATTTAATTACAAATACCATTGATGTTACTTTAAGCGAACGGGATTTAGCATGGCCAAAAATTAGAGTTTCAAAAGTTGTCATCAAGATATTTTTTTAGCACGTTTCTAAATCTATTGCCGCTATTTTCACCGATCCTATATTCTTATATAATGATGTTATAGGGGTTTGCCATACCAAAGGAAGCTCAAGCAAAGGTTGCAGAGTTCAGTTTTCATGGATCCCCCGCCCAGCTTAGGCATGGGGATGTCGTAATTGCCGCTATAACTAGCTGCACAAATACCTCAAACCCAAGCGTTATGCTTGGAGCTGCTTTGGTGGCTAAGAAAGCTTGTGATCTTGGGCTAGAGGTTAGTTGTCTGTCTTCACCCACTGTTTTAATAGGACCTCTCTCTTGATATGTTAGACTCATAGTAATCGATTCCAGTGAGCTCTTAACGGTTTTGATTTCGTTGCAACTTTGTAAATCAGGTTAAGCCCTGGATTAAGACGAGTCTTGCTCCAGGCTCTGGGGTGGTGACCAAATATTTGGCGAAGAGGTAATTTTTCGACAGCGCAATAGATGAAACTTTTTTTTTACGAGAGAATACTCATCTACGGTATGTGTTTTTACATCTGCAGTGGCTTGCAGAAGTATCTTAATCAGCTAGGGTTCCATATAGTTGGGTATGGGTGTACTACATGCATTGGAAATTCAGGAGATATTGATGAATCTGTTGCTTCAGCGATAACCAAAAATGGTAACTATTTGTGTTCGGGTGGGATGTTGGATACCGTTCTTTGGTATTCTAAAAACTGTGTTGCTAATGATATTTCAACGTTCAGACATGGTTGCTGCCGCCGTGCTGTCTGGAAATAGAAATTTTGAGGGTCGTGTACACCCTTTGACGAGGGCTAACTACCTCGCTTCTCCTCCTCTTGTGGTAGCCTATGCTCTTGCTGGCACTGTAAGTACCTTCTTGTTCTCTATCTCTCTTGAATTGGAAAAGGTCAGTGCTTGTGGATGCCAGATTCAGCCCTCAAGCACCTCTCTTCTCCTTAAAAGTCGGTTCTATAGCATAAAAATAAATGTGAGATCCCACATCAGTTGGGGAGGAGAACGAAGCATTCTTTATAAGGATGTGGAAACCTTTCCTTAGAAGACACGTTTTAAAAACCTTGAGGGAAACCCAAAAGAAGACAATATTTGCTAGCAGTGGACTTGGGTTTGGGCTTGGGATATTACAAATGGTATCAGAGTGGACTTGGGTTTGGGCTTGGGATATTACAAATGGTATCAGAGCCAAACATCGGGCGATGTGTCAGCGAGGAGGCTGAGCTCCGAAGGGGGTGGACACAAGGCGGTGTGCTAGCAAGGACGTTGAGTCCGGAGGGGGTAGATTGTGGGGTCCCACATCAATTGGAGAAGGGAACGAGTGCCCGTGAGGACGCTGGACTTCAAAGGGGGGTGGATTGTGAGATCCCGCATCGGTTGGGGAGGAGAACGAAATATTCTTTACAAGGGTGTGGAAACTTCTCCCTAGCAGACACGTTTTAAAACTCTTGAGGGGAAGCCCGAAAGGGAAAGCCCAAAGAGGACAATATCTGCTAGCGGTGGGCTTGGGTCATTACAATAAATGTACCCACCACATCAAATTTCTTTTGATATCTTAAAAGATAACTCGTCCAATGCATAACTTGAGGCTATTTTGCAGGTGGACATCGATTTTGAAACTGAGCCTATTGGGCGGGGAAGGGATGGAAAGGAAGTGTTTTTTAGGGACATTTGGCCGACTAGCGAAGAAGTTGCCGAAGTAAGCTGCTATACTTTGAAGTGCTTTTTAGATGCTGAGCTCTTTGATTGTTGTATTTGGATCTTATTCATTGCTCGAACAGGTCGTACAATCAAATGTGTTGCCCGACATGTTTCGGGCCACATACCAAGCAATCACCGAAGGAAATGCAACTTGGAATCAGTTATCCGTTCCCGAAGGAACACTCTACTCTTGGGACCCAATGTCAACGTACATTCACGAGCCTCCGTATTTTAAAGATATGACCATGTCTCCTCCCGGGTCTCACGGGGTCAAAAACGCGTACTGCTTGCTCAATTTTGGTGATAGTATTACAACTGATCATATCTCACCTGCTGGTAGCATCCATAAAGATAGTCCTGCTGCTAAATACCTTCTCGAACGTGGGGTTGACAGAAGAGATTTTAACTCGTACGGTAGTCGCCGTGGGCATGACGGGATTATGGCACGTGGCACATTCGCCAACATTCGCATAGTCAATAAACTATTGAAGGGGGAAGTTGGACCGAAGACGATTCACATCCCCAGTGGGGAGAAACTCTCTGTATTTGATGCTGCAATGGTAATTTCTCGATCCGAATAACTTTTCCTTTCAAGATTCTCCATTCTTGTCCTTAGATTACGTATCTGTTAACAGAAGTACAAGAACGAGGGGCACGGTACGATCATTCTGGCCGGTGCCGAGTATGGTAGCGGAAGTTCACGTGATTGGGCTGCCAAGGGGCCAATGCTTCTGGTACTTTTTCTGAATTGTATAGATAGCTCAATTCTTATGAACTTGGACGACTCCCCTGGTCATTACTTAATGCTCTTTGAAACTTCTCCCAGGGTGTCAAAGCAGTTATAGCAAAGAGCTTTGAACGTATACACCGCAGCAACTTGGTCGGTATGGGTATTATTCCTCTATGTTTCAAGGATGGGGAGGATGCCGAGTCTCTCGGGTTAACTGGGCACGAGCGTTACACCATCGATCTTCCAAGCAATGTGGGGGAAATCAGACCTGGTCAGGACGTGGCTGTGGTGACAGACGCTGGAAAGTCGTTCAGTTGCATTCTAAGATTCGACACCGAGGTACTTGAATCCGAACATCGAATAACTCTGAAAAACCAGGTCGCCATTGGTAATTTCTTAATCTGAAAGTTTGCTGGTTTTGATGTGCAGGTGGAACTGGCATACTTCGATCATGGTGGAATTCTGCAGTATGTGATGAGGAATTTGATCCCCGCAAAGCACTAAAGGAAGTGGGATCAGGTTGGAGCTCTGAATTGCTGAATAAAATGGGGAATTTCACACAGTTTGTGGTTTTTCAGAGAATTGTTTGGGACTATCAAATGTTCTTCATTTCAAGGATTTCCCATATCTATATACTCTGTATGACATAATTTTATTAATTTTGTCGAGGGGAAATGCTAAATTTTCAGAGAAATTTATTGCTTCAATTTTCAGCTCTAATATAAGATCAATTAGGGATTCGATAAATTTAAAATTGAGCTAAAAATATGTATCCCACTTTGCATTTCAAATGGGTAGCTAATTGGAAGAATGAAGGCATTAAAAGGTTGTATCAAATAGAAAAATGTAGCAATGTTATATAGTAAGGGAGTTGTACATGAATCTGTAAGTGAGGTTTGGAGGTGGCATTTCTGGCAAAAATATGAACTCTTATTCTCTCGTGGCCATAAAAACAAGAAATCGATGACAATGTAAACTTGTAACTAAAATATTAAGCACATCAAAATTCATAGATTCAGGGATCGAGTAGTAAGGTTAAATTATAGAAATGATGAGATTCCCTACAGCAAATGCACCTGTGACTTTGAGCAGTAACAAGAAATGTCAACCAACCTGCCAAACAATGAAGCGCCAAACCTTTAGGAATAATTCTTTGAGCAGAACCAAGAAAAATCACCAGAGGGCGGGGTTAAGTCTATTTCAAATAGAATGATCTAGGAAAGATTGAAGAAAGACTATCCAAATGTTGAGAAGCCAAAAGAAATTTGAACTGACAAAATGATTTAGTGTTTGAGGTGTTCATATGTTTACAATTCTAGTTCATTGTTTAGAGTATGGAAATTACCTTAGTCACATCAACTCAAGCTTTGTATTCATCTACTCGCATCCATTTAGTAGCAGACCATTTATTCCCCTTGATAACAGGACAGCCACCTATATATGAACAGCAGGAGAAACGTCATCATTTTATGAAGAAAACCCGATACTCTCCGCATAAGAGAAGGAAAAGAAAGCGCACTGACAAGTCGAACGAAACGTACATCGCTGAAATCTAACATGCTCAGAAAAATGAATGGTGGGTTTATAAGTTTGAGAGTATCTAATCTAACCATGCAAACTTGAAGGATCTAGGGAGGCATCGGGCTTCATGCTCCAGAAAAGCAATGCATCGCCCCTCTTCGGTTTAACAGAAAGTCCTTTCTTCCCACAATCTGAAAGCTCATTCCACCAAGGTACAGAACTAAAGTTTCCTTTGGCAGCAGGGAACACTGTCTCGCCTCCTTCTTCGACGTCTGAGCTGAATTACGATAGAATTCATATAAAATAATGGGCGAACCATGCAAGATGAAGCACTTGTTTAGAGTCCAAAGCATGGAAAATATGGATTACTACTTACAGGTACATAAGCACTGTTGCTATACGTTGACCTCCATTCTTTGTATTGTAGTCGTCGAGGAAGTAATCAAAATGAGGTTCATATTTCTGTCCCACTTCGTAATGAAGAACCTGAAGTCCTTCTCCATGCTCTGCATATATTATGTGTGCACTTAAGTAACGAAGTATGAAAATGAAGTGTCTAATATTTATTGATCTTATGAAAATTTTAAAAGATAAGAAGACAGTATCTACATATAATAAACAAAAACTGGCACAGTTTATCAGGTGAACCCGATTCTCATTCATTCTTACGAGGGACAATGGGCAGCTAAGCTCATACGACAAATATCTGGAACGTATTGGTATTCCTACGTCTGAGTCGATATTCGTTATTCAACTCTTCAGCCATGATTAAAAATCTTCTTCATCCATTGCAACTTAGCACGATTATTGTATCTATTCGACTAGTTTCAGGCATGATAAAAATCTTTTTCGAAAAGTTATGATTGGGGAAGCTAGACTACAGGGGAAAAATTATACCAAAACGATAGGTGCACTTGAAAATAATCTAAAGATTACAAAGATTATTTTAACCTTACATAATAGAAAATAATGCTCGATGTAGTTGGAAGAAACCAGGAGGAAATGGACTCAAAAGTTGTACCTATGGGTATGAAGGTGAAATCAGCAATCCTTTTCTCTATAGTGCTGATAATCTTATCACCTCCTCTCGGCAAGAATGTTCCGGAGCTAGTGCGAACTCTGTGAAAGAGAGGTCAGGGAGGTTTCCACAAAAGAGATCCAGCATTACTAACAGTAAAGAATTCTGAGGAAAGGAAGAGCACACCTGCTATCTTTGCTCTTTCCAGTTTCACTGTCAACAACGGTAGACTTTTGCATATGAGGCTTGGCATGGCTAATTAGGTACTCACACTCCTCCTTTGTCTGAGCAATTCAAAAGTAAACCAATTCAGTATTTCCCTACTCCGGGATTAATCGATGGGTCTCAGCCTCAGTCAACTCATACTCCAATACCATCTAAAGACAAACACAATGGGAATTATCCTTGACTCATCATAATAAGAACGAAGAATGATTTCTTGGAGGAACATAAACATAATAAGCTTAAAGAAGGTGCAGCCCCAAAGCCCTTGGTTCTAATTAACAAGTGCAGCCCCAAAGACGCATTCAACATGTATAAGCATGCACCAACCAAGTTTATTAAAGAATTCCATACACAAATTGCATTAGGAGAGAGATGAATGAACATAAATCACAAATCTCTCATTCAAGATCGGGAAAACAGAAATACCAGAAAGTTGTGATAAACAAAGGCTCTAGGTTCCCATGAGATCACTTCAGCCCACCGTTCCCCTTTCTCCTCGTCAACACTGAAACAAAGTCAAACAAAACCACTGAATCAATCAAAATCCATCCTCATACAGAACAAAAAATCGAAAGAAAATCCACAAGATACATACTCCTCGGAGGTTTTCCGCACAATCGAGCTCAGATCACGAACCTTGGGCGAACCGCCGGAATTTCCAGGGATCGAGAGGATTCCAAGAGCAAGAAGAATCAGAATGACGAAGGTGAACATAATGAGCAGGGTAAAAATAAGAGTAGATGAAGAAGACGACTTCCGAGTAGGAAAACGAGATTGCCTGTGCTTCGCCATGGAAACAAAACCCTTGGGGAGCAAGATCTGGAATTCCAAGCTTTTGGTCTTCGTCTCCAAAGTCCAAAGGCCTCGCTGTACAGACAAACTGTGAATTTTTACACCGTAATTAAAGATTGATTTTGTCTTGATTATGAAGTTTTATTTCTTAATTATTTATTTAATTTATCCCCTTCCGTCTCCGGCGGCTTTCTTTTATTTATTGTTTTTTATCCTTTTTCTTTTCTTTATTTATTTATTTATTATTATTTAATTTTTATCTGATCTATTTTAATTTTTTTATTTAAACATTTTAATAACTTTTAAGCGAAATTAAAATCTGATGGGTATCAAATATTAATTTTTTTAATTTAGTGTTAAAATATAAAAATCAGGATATAAATAAAAAAACAATTGAAAATATAGAAGAAGAAAAAAAACAAAATCTAATTTAATCTAATCATTAAAATATAGAAAATAATAGTAAAGGACTGTTTCCACCAAATAAAATTAAATGGGAATATTTCATAATTGATTTATCTAATTATAATATAAGCTTCGTCTAAAAATATCGTTGACTTCCAATCTCTCCATTTATTACTTTAATTGTAATTAAAACCCATTTATTAATTGAAAAATAACTCGATTAAAAAAAATTATGATACTTAGAAAATCTTATGATAAAGTATGACATAAAGTTTATTTTAAATATGCTTTCATTTTAGAATTTGATGTGTCATTATTTAAATTCAAAAAAGGAAGAAAATAAATGTGATATCAATTGTAGCTTAAAAAAAATTAGGTAATTAAATTCTGAAAATATAATCGTTTGAATAATTATTAGAGAAAGATTTTAAATATTTCCAAAACTATTTAAAAAAATAATAAAATGTTGAGTTAATAAATTGTAAATTATTATATGAACATGTATCTAGCTAATATATAGATAAAATAACTCCTAACAATGCTAAAATCGGTAATTTCAAATTTTTTTTATTCAATAAATTCTAAATTTTTAGTTTTAATTATTTAAAATTCAATTTTTTAAATAAATTTGAAATTAAAAATAAATTTGAATATATTTGATTTTAATCCACTCCGTTCTCTTTGACCAATTTTGACTATCCAACTCAAATTATAAGAATTGGGTTAGATTTTTTTATTTATTATTTATTAGTTTGGGTTGAATTTTTAAAAAAGTGAAAAAATCGAATTGTTTCGCATGGGTCAATCTGACTAATTCGAAAACAGAGTTAAACTCATCTACTTTACCCTACCTTTAACATTATTATGAAAATTAAAAATATTTAACGTTTATAAAGATAATAGCTACATGTTATAACGGGTGGATTTTTTATATTTTAATTATTAATATAATATTTATTGTCCATCAATAGATTGTTTGAAGGCAGCCCAACAAAAATAACAGAGGGTTGGGTTGTGAACTATATTTGGGTCGATGAGTCTAAAAAAATTTCATTATATTTATAACCTCCAACATACTTATAATATGATTAAAATATCATTTTAGTCTGCGTTCAATTTTTTAGTATAATATTTAATATTTGTAATTTCAATCAATTTTAATTTTAGTAAATATCATCAAACTTCAATTGATTTTTTTTTGTTTATAAATAATATGTATTAACATTTCCTCCCTAGATTTTTTTAAATATATTCATGTGATGTTTTTTCTTGCATTATTTAATATAAAAATTAAATTTAAGATTGGTTGGAAGTACACCGATTAAAATTATACCATACTTAAACTACATAAATAAATAAATAAATAGTATTTTAATTTCATAAAATTTTATTATTTATTTATCATTTTAAACTATATCTATATAATATACTATAAAATTTTAATTCTAAAATATTTATGTCACTCATAAATTATATATAAATTATAATTCTCATCCGGTCAAACTAAAAAAAAAAATATTATTTTTGAAGTATAACTCATTAGCTTGTTGAAATTATTGTTAAAATATAAATATGAAAAATAGAATTTAACCAAAGTTTGGTTAAAGTGAAATAAAAGTTTGTCGAAGATAATTGCGAATCATATTCATATTATATAATAATTATATTATCAATAATGCTAAGAGATTTGATTCTGATAATGAATAAAATCAATAGAATATTCTTACACTAACTTTTATTTTATTTTATTTTATAAAGTATGAATAGTTGTTTATTAATATTAAAGTTTATTTAATTCTAGTTCAAAAGTCACAATCATATTTTCCACACATATAGGGAATAATGTTAGAAAAAAATTATTTGTAAAAAATAAAATTGATTTTTATAATAACTACTTAAAAAAAAGTGATTCTAAAAAAAACTTTATTTTAAATAAGTTCAATCCCTAAAAAAAAATATAAAATAATATAAATTAACTGGCTCATAAAAAATTAATTTAAATTAGTTTTGAGTTTTTATTAGAATTCTAGATTTTAATTGTGGTATTAGAATAAAAAAAAAAGATACATGAATAAATCGAGATTATGCCACAACCAGGAGTTTATGAGAATAGAATGATTAAAAGGTTAAAATAATTGAAAGTTACTAGCTTGTATTTTTCTTTACGACTGTTTAATCATAGTAATTCTAAAGTTGAGCGTGTTTTACTTCGAACGAATTTAATTTTCTAGTTAATATTATGCGAAAATCATATAAAAATAGTAGTCTTCTAATTATTGGGGAATTAGCAATTTATTAATTTAAAAATTCTCAAATTTTAACTTCTTGTCATAAGTGTTTGTTAAATTATTATTTTAGATAAGTTATTTGGATATTATTTGACACAAAATCAAACTTATTTATTATAAAAATCCTAGTCTTCAATTAAAAAAAATCATTTGTTTTTTCAAAGGTGACAGGCTCACACGTCACCAAAAGAAATATCAACCCAAATTGAGTGAAGGTAATGGATAACCAAAAACAAAAGAAGACGTTTCTTTCCATTCAAACGTTGAAATAAGATCGATCCATTCATTGGTCGTAGATCGATGCCATTCGTCCATGTTCTTGCTGTAAACACAAAGTAGCTACTGAAAATGGCCATTTGTTGATATGAAGATCCACCAATCTCTGTGCCCCACGCTGAGCTGCCATGAAAAGCAATCAATCAGCAAAGCAGCAATGAATCCCATCTTATCCTCTCGCTTCCGCGTTTACAGTAAGCGGTGAAAAGAGTAGCAGAGATGGGGATGGGTATCAACCACGGTGGTTTCGATTGAGAAATTTCAACACTCGCGTGGGCTCAATTGGGTGCTCACTCTGTTTTTGGTAAGATATTTATATGTAGTCAAAACCCATTTCATTTCGCTTCAGTTTCCATGGCGGAAAGTTCAGAAGAGGTCTATCTCCATGGCGATCTTGACCTTAAAATCTTCGAGGCCACCCAGTTGCCTAACATGGACATAGTATCCGAGCGTCTTCGTCGTTGCTTCACCGCTTGTGGTACTCTCAACTACTCCGCCATTAAATCCGTCGCTACCAACTCACGTTCCGCCGCCGGTGAGGGGAAAGTTCACCACAGCCATGGAAAAATCATCACCAGTGACCCATATGTTACCGTCCGGGTTCCTCAAGCCACCGTCGCGCGAACTCGCGTTATTAAGAATTCCCAAAACCCCAATTGGAACGAGCATTTCGTTATCCCTCTTGCACAGAAAATGGCCGAGTTGGAATTCCAGGTGAAGGACGATGATGTCTTTGGCGCTGAAGTTATGGGGACAGTCAAAATCCCGGCTCAGCAAATTGCCTCTGGTCAGACAATTAGTGGGTGGTTTTCGGTGCTTGCCTCAAATGGGAAGCCACCGAAGGCCGGCACTTCACTAAGAATCGAAATGAAGTTCACCTCCGTTGAGAAAAACCCTGTATATCGCCATGGCATTGCTGGAGATCCGGAGCATAAGGGTGTGCGGCACACTTATTTTCCGGTCAGGAGAGGCAGCTCCATGAGATTGTACCAAGATGCTCATGTGCCTGATGGGCTGCTGCCGGCGATTGAATTGGATGGAAAGAGTGTTTATAGACAAGAGAACTGTTGGGAGGATATCTGCCATGCTATATCAGAGGCTCATCATATGATTTATATCGTTGGTTGGTCAGTTTTTCATAAGATCAAGCTGGTTAGAGAGCCGAGCAAGCCGTTGCCACGAGGTGGGGATCTTACTCTTGGTGATCTCCTGAAATACAAATCAGAAGAGGGTGTTCGAGTTTTGATGATGATTTGGGATGATAAGACTTCTCATGATAAGTTCTTCATCAATACGGTGAGATTTTGAACACATGCTTAGTGATTTTAGGCTAGAGTTCTGATGACTTATGTGAGATCCCATGTTAGTTGGAGAGGGGAACGAAACATTCCTTATAAGGGTGTGGAAACCTCTCCCTAGTATACGCGTTTTAAAATCGTGAGGCTGATGGTGATACGTAATGGGCCAAAGCGGACAATATCTGTTAGTTGTGAGCTTGAGCTGTTACGAATGGTATCAGAGTCAGTCACTGGACAGTGCAAGACATTGGGAGTAGGGTTAGACATTCTCCAGAATAGAGTAGGGTTTTAAAACCGTGAGGCTGACGACGATACGTAACGGGCTAAAGCGGACAATATCTGCTAGCGGTGGATTTTGTCTGTTACAAATGGTATGAGAGCTAGACACTGAGCGGTGTGCCAGTGAGGACGCGGGCCCCCAAGGGGGGTGGATTGTGAGATCCCACATCAGTTGGAGAGGGGAACGAAGCATTCCTTATAAGGATGTGGAAACCTCTATGTAGCAAACACGTTTTAAAACCGTGAGGCTGACGGCGCTACGTAACAGGCCAAAGTGGACAATATCTGTTAGCGGTGAGCTGTTACATTTTACTTCAAGCTAGTTTCTATAATGATATAAAGACGACGTTAAAGAATCGATTCTAAATTGTGTCGTCGCCGGTTGCAGGGGGGATTGATGCAGACACACGACGAGGAAACGAAGAAATTTTTCAAGCATTCTTCAGTGATCTGTGTGCTCTCACCTCGCTATCCAAGCAGCAAGCTAAGCTATGTGAAACAAAAGGTATTGGTGTCAAGGGTTGGCCTATGTTTATCATAGTTAGAAACTCCTTGAGCTCATATAGTGTGTTTGTCCAGGTTGTAGGCACTGTCTTCACGCATCATCAGAAATGTGTCCTTGTTGATACTCAAGGATATGGTAATAATAGGAAGATCACTGCTTTTCTTGGAGGTCTTGATCTCTGTGACGGTCGTTACGATACACCCGAGCATCGACTATTCCATGGCCTCGACACAGTATTTAAGGATGATTTTCATAATCCTACATTCCCTGGAGCCAAAGCTCCAAGGCAACCATGGCATGACTTGCACTGTCGGATTGATGGCCCAGCTGCATATGACGTGCTTATAAACTTTGAGCAACGTTGGAGCCGAGCCACAAGATGGACCGAGTTTGGCCTACGCTGCAGGAGCATTACTCACTGGCGCGATGCTTTAATCAAGATAGAGCGCATATCATGGATACTAAGCCCTCACATAACCATCTTAGCAGATGGTTCAATAAAAGTTCCAGAGGATGACCCCAAAGTATATGTTTCAAACGAAAAAGATCCTGAAAACTGGCATGTTCAGGTTGAAACTTACACAACTTATGGGCTTGTTTTTCGGTTTCGTTTCGTTATTAAATCCTTCTCTTTCTTTCGTTCTTTAGATTTTTCGATCCATCGACTCGGGATCGGTTAAAGGATTCCCAAGAGATGTCCATGTCGCCGAGTCGCAGGTTCTTACTCTACTGCTGTTTTTTCTCCCCATTTTGGATGGTAGATATGAAGTTCATTTGTGGTTTGCTTGTGGCTGCAGAACCTTGTATGTGCAAAAAACTTGGCTATAGAGAAAAGCATTGAAATGGCGTATATCCAGGCGATCAGATCAGCGCAACGATTCATTTACATCGAAAACCAGTATTTTATAGGATCATCATATGGATGGCCGGGGTATAAAAATGCCGGTGAGTTTCGTTCTTTGAAGTAGTTTACTTTGTTGCTTCTACATTTGGAAGTACTATTCTATGTTACATATTTGTGGGTTGATGGCATGAGCAGGGGCTGATAATCTGATTCCCATGGAGTTGGCCCTTAAGATTGCTAGCAAAATAAGAGCCAATGAAAGATTTGTTGTGTATATTGTCATACCAATGTGGCCTGAGGGAGATCCCAATAGCGGTCCCATGCAAGAGATTCTTTATTGGCAGGTAAATGGCTATATGAAAAAGAATCTAGATAGATTGAGAAATATTTTGAAACGCTGAAACTAGCTCGGGTTTCTACTGTATCTACTACTGAATGCGATGGACTGGTACTGTGAGATCCCATATCGGTTAGAGAGGGGAACGGAGTATTTCTTATATGGGTGTGGAAACCTCTCCCTAGTAGACGCGTTTTAAAACTGTGAGGCTGATGGTGATACGTAACGGGCTAAAGTGGACAAGATCTGCTAACAGTGGATTTGGGTTGTTACGAATGGTATTAGAGCTAGACACCGAGCGATGTGCCAGTGAGGACGCTGGGCTCCCAAGAGAGGTGGATTGTGAGATCCCATGTCGGTTGGAGAGGGGAATGAAACATTCCTTATAAGGATGTGAAAACCTCTCCCTAGTAGACACGTTTTAAAACCATGAGGCTGATGGTGATACGTAACGAGTCGAAGCGGACAATATCTACTAGCGGTGGACTTGGGCTGTTACAAATGGTACCAGAGCTAGACACCGGGTGATATGTCGGCGAGGACGCTGGGCTCCCAAGGAAGGTGGATTGTGAGATCCCACGTCGGTTGGAGAGGGGAACAAAGCATTCATTATAAGGGTGTGAAAACCTCTCCCTAATAGATGCGTTTTAAAATCGTGAGGCTGACAGTGATATGTAACGAGTCAAAGCGGACAATATCTGTTAGTGGTGGATTTGGGCTGTTACAAATGGTATCAGAGCCAGACACCGTGCGGTGTGCCAACGAGGACGCTAGGCTTCCAAGGGGGGTGGATTGTGAGATCCCACATCAGTTGGAGAGGGGAACGAAGGTGAAAACCTTTCCTAGTAGACGCGTTTTAATACCGTGAAACTGACGGCGATACGTAACGAGCCAAAATGAACAATATCTGCTAGTGGTGGGCTTGAGCGATTACAAGCATGAACCTAACTCATTAGCGTAATCTTGAATATTGTAGTTGATTATTGCAGGGACAAACCATGCAAATGATGTATGACATTGTTGCAAGTGAGCTGAAATCATTAGAGGAACCATATTTGCACCCTCAGGACTATCTAAACTTCTACTGCCTTGGCAAACGGGAAAAAGTTCCAGAGAATGGGCCGACCACTGATGATGCATCGGTAACTATTCAGCAAGCCAATGTTGGTCATAACCTCGATACTCTTTTTCGTTGAAATATGTGTGTATTCATGTTTCAGGTATCTAGTTCAATAAAACATCAACGGTTTATGATTTACGTGCATGCCAAGGGGATGATAGTAGATGATGAATATGTAATTATTGGGTCTGCAAATATTAACCAACGATCTATGGCTGGAACGAAGGACACCGAGATAGCCACGGGCGCATATCAGCCACATCACACGTGGGCGAAGAAAAAGAAACACCCACACGGTCAGGTTAGGCTCTTTTCGCTTTCCGACCTCGTCGTTGATTTCATTTTGTCACTTTTCCCTCTTAACTCGAGAACTGTGAGATCCCACATCTGTTGGAGAGGACAACGAAACATTCCTTATAAAGGTATGGAAACCTCTTCCTAACATACATGTTTTAAAATCGTGAGGCTAACTGCGATACGTAACGGACTAGAGCAGACAATATTTGTTAGCGGTGGGCTTGAGCGGTTTACAAATGGTATCAGAGCCAGACACCAGGCGGTGTGCCAGCGAGAACGCTGGGCCTCCAAGGGGGTGAAGTGTGAGATCTCATATCTGTTAGAGAAGGGAACGAAGCATTCCTTATAAGGGTGTGGGAACCTCTCCCTAGTAGACGCGTGTTAAAACTGTGAGGCTGACGGCGATACGTAACGGGTCAAAGTAGACAATATTTGCTAGTAGAGATACGTGTTTTAAAACTGTTAGGGAGAGGTTTTCACACCTTTATAAGGAATATTTCGTTCCCCTCTCCAACAGATGAGAACTAACAAGGAAATGAAGCATATCGCTCTGTATAACTAGGCACTAAACCAACAAGTTGCAACATCAACTTGTTACTTAGGTTGAGTTATTTGCTAAACAACTACTTTGTTAGACGTGCGTGCATACACACATACATAGCACTTCATGAACTCTTGCTATACAGATTTACGGATACAGAATGTCGTTATGGAGCGAGCATCTCGGAATGCTCGATCCATGTTTCAACGAGCCAGAAACTTTGGAATGTGTAAGAAGAGTCAACGGGGTAGCTGAGGATAACTGGAAGCGATTCACCGCTGATGAGTTCACGACGTTGCAAGGCCACCTCCTCCGGTATCCTGTGCTCGTGGATGGCGACGGGAGAATCACCCCTCTGCCTGGACATGAAAACTTCCCTGATGTAGGAGGGAAGATAATAGGATCTCATTCAGCTGCAATTCCTGATGTTTTGACCACATAGTCTCCGCCTTGTTACAGCAATGGTGCTTTCTAAGGCAGCTGCCATTGCTAGAATCAACGCTCTCTACCTCGATTCGGAGTCGAAACAGCGAAACGGGAACGCGAGTCGATCACTTACTAGTCAGTAGCCAAGCTTACTGTCCAAAAACAATGAAAATTACATAGCTTTGGGCTTCTTTTGGGTGCATTTTCCTTGTGGTGGGTGGGATTTTCTTCATTGTTCTTCATTGTTCTTCATCAATGGTTGTATGTATTTGAATGGAGTTGAACTGTGAATATGCAGTATAGTGATGTTGTGGGGATAATCATTCATTTTCCTTCAAATAAAGTTTCAAATTGTTTGGGAGAGGGAAATTCTTCCATTCTTTACCGGTAAAATCCATAATAAACAATAATTATTCTTAATATTCATTTTTTCCTTGTCTTTATATTTGACTATCAAATTAATAAGTGTAATTTTTATTTAAATTTAAATTATGAAAAATAAAAAATAATATCGGAGTTAAATATTTATTTTGTAAACTTGCAGCCTAATGACTTCATCGGTGGTAAAGGCTAATCAAGCCAATGATGCTTAGCTGGTCTTTTCGAATGATCAACCACACTGGGATTGAGACATGGCTCGGACTCTCACGAGGGACAATAGTGAGGAATCTTGGACAATGGGCGAAAAAAGGTGAGCACTCGGGATGATTTAGTCGGACACACTTGACTTTAACTCATTAAATTCCGCACAAATTACTTTCAATTTCAAAAATTTACTCAAATTATATATATATTTATTGAATAATATTAGAATTTAAAAAGTATTACAATTTTTAACTTTTTAATAAATTCTGAAATTTTTAAAATTTTAAAAGCGTTCGATACTTTTTTTGGGGTGAAATTGATGAATTATGCGGTGTTGTCTGGATCAGAAGCGAGTGTGCACGATAAGTATAATGGGCACAGTGTACCTGATAATTCTTAAAACATATACGGATATATTGTTTTCGCGAACCCATACACTCTCTCTCCTCGCACAAGTCACGACGGCGAGTTGCGATTGCTGGGCTCGTGGAGAGGCCGTCTTCAGAAACCCTAAAATTCCTGTTCGTATCTGTACTATTCTTTAGCTTTTGCTGGCCGCCGTTCTATTTTTCATCTCATTGTGAAAAATGGTAAGCTCTTCTTTCCCAGTTCTATTTTTTGTTTCTTTGTCTATTGTTGTTTTTATTTCATCGATAAAAGGTTTAATAATCGGCGTTTCTGATTCTTCGCAGGCCGATTCTCATCGCAAAAGGTGAGCTTATTTACGCTTTGTTGAAATGATTTGTTTTCTTACGATTGACGATCTTGGGGCTTTTTGTATCTAGGGCACGGAGATGATTTGTGTTGTGCATTCATGATCTTCTGTAGCGTTGAACTTTTTAGCACTTTTTATCATGAGTTGTCGATTAACTAAATTTTAATCCTTCATGAAGGAAATAATTCTCACGAGTCTTGAGCATTTTTAGAAGGATTTTATTTCATTCATTGAGATGCCTGTAACTAGGGTTGAGCATTTTCTTGACAATACACTGGTGGCTGTAATCTTTTTAGGGTAGTAGTAGTTGGTTATGATCGCATAGAACGCCATTCTCCTTTTCCAATCTTCATGTTTGTTGATTTCTATAAAATCATTTAGTTTGGAGAAAGTAACAAGTTCATGCAGTACTTTTCTTTTTCTTAGTCTTAGGAAGTTCTAACAGGTAGTAATCAAGAAATCAAATTAAAAGCAATTACAGTGGGTAACTATTGTTGTAATTAATGGAGTTTGAGAGATTTGAGTATTCAAATTTTGAAGTTACTCTACGGTCTGAATTGGGTCAAGTGCCATGTGATAGAACTCTGGTCGCTTGAACTCGTACCCTTTGTTTTCATTTTAAAATATGGCTGTTGATGATTGAGCTGGGAAGAATTTCTGGTGATTTCCCTTCCCTTGTTCTGGGTTTCCTTTTTCCATTTTGACCATATTAATTTCTCCGACTTGAAAACTTGTTCTGTCAGTAATTTACACATTAAGGATCAATAGAAACATGGGTGAAAGAGATTATGTGCGTTTACTATATTATAAAACTTGGCAGTTTGATAATTTAGACCGTTCCATTCTTTTAAAATATCCTCATTTTAGTAATTCTAATGCATGTAGATCGTCTGTGTTAGTACTACTTATGGTTGTAAGTGGCACAGGTACTCTCGATCTCCTTCTCCCTGGAGAGCTCCTTCAAGATCAAGATCTAGATCACGATCTAGGCCAAGGTCTAGATCCAGATCGTGGTCAAGGCCAAGGTCCCGAAGTCGTGGAAGGTTGGTTTTGATTTTTATTTATTACCTGGATAAATGGAAAGTAGAAACTACTTTTATGTTTGTGAACTTCGGTAGCTTAGAGCCCTATTTTTATGGTTACACATGTTTCTGATACAGATCAAGATCCAGAAGTCGAGGAAGGTGTGTGTGTTTCTTCGTCTGGAACTCTAGACAAAATAATCAGCGTTCTATTTCAGTACTTGAATTGGATCTATTTGTACTTTTGTTTCATATATTGTTAGTGTTTGATTCTCCTTGGATAACATTTTTAGCTTCTTCCAGGGGGGAGAATGTCAATAACCCTGGGAATACGCTTTATGTCACTGGCCTATCTACAAGGGTCACTGAAAGAGACCTTGAAGAACACTTTAACAAGGAGGGCAAGGTTAGCTTCCTTAACCCTATAACTTGCACATAATTGCATGATCATGTGAGGAGTCCCTACTTGGATCATGATGTGAAACAAGTGGTATGACGTAGATAAGACCGTATTTATTGAGTTTATTGAAATTAAAAATGTTTTTAATAGTATTTCCTGAATTAAAAAAAAACATTTAAATGGAAATTGGGTAGATGACAAATGGCCTCAAGTTCAGTGTATTCATAATATCCCACTGTATTGAAAAACAGAAATCGGATTAGACTCCAAATGGCCCGATGTTCTGCAATTACTTGTTTTATTGATCACAGTGTAGTCAGTTTATTCTTCCTTTCCTAATGCTTCTAATATTTGCAGGTAGCTTCTTGTTTCCTTGTGGTTGAACCTCGAACTCGGATTTCCCGTGGTTTTGCATTTGTAACGATGGACAATGTTGATGATGCTAATCGGTGTGTTAAGCATCTCAACCAGTCAATTCTAGAAGGTCGATATATAACTGTGGAGAAGGTACTACGATTGTTCTGCTCTGGATAGCCTTGAACAAATTTGATTGTTTCGTTTTTTGGTTTTTTCCCTTAACTTGGAGGTTTTCTGGTTATATTCAGAACAAGTTGTGTGAGCTATGTTGGCAGCAATCAAAGATGATGAGTTCATCCATGTCAACTTTAGTGAAACAGCTTGGTCAATGACAAGCTTAAACAACAGATTTCAAATGCGCCTGATCAACTAAACATATCAACTATATTGCCCAACAACTTTTCTACATCAGCATTCACTTTCAACACAACTAACCAACGGACATTATCAAGAACTTTCTAATCAGGCTTTATGGTATTTCATGCCTAGTCATTGGACACTAGTCAATTTTTCCCGACTCTTGATATCAAGTGTGCCCATTTTAGGTGGCCAGTCCCCCCCTATGAACAATTTCAAAACTAGTTTTTGCATTAAGTGCTCACCGTGAAAACTATACAAACAATATAACCCTTTTATATAGTCTTGGGACCTAGAGGTTACCAAGAGAAGTGAGATGACACCTTTTTTGTCTTTCAGTCACGGAGGAAACGGCCAAGAACTCCAACGCCAGGACACTACTTGGGGTTGAAAAGCACCAGAGACTCTGGTAAGTGTAACCTGTCAATTTATTCAAAACGATGGTTGTTTCATATATTCTGTGCTTTAAATTGCAATTTACTTAAACATTACCTTAAATAACTTTGTTGGTTATTGTATTAGGCTACCGTGGCGAACGAGGTAGCAGGTATCGTGGTGGCTCCTTCCGTGAGGACTATGGACATCGTCGGTCCCCAAGACGCTCGCCATATCGAGGGGCCCGAGAGTACTCCCCTAGACACTCGCCGCCCCCTTATGGTGGTGGGAGATCAAGGAGGGATCACTCTAGGTCGCCTCCTTACTCTCCTTACGGCGGCGGCGGCAGCCCAGATAGGAGGTATCCTCGTGGCTCTAGGTGATATTGCCCCTTTTAATGTACTTTTGTGGTGCGATTAGTTAAAGACCTACAGTGGATGATGGTTGTGTGTGTACTCGAACGTTTGTCTGTACCTCATAGTTTTAAGCAGTCCAACTGCCAGAATGTTACCATATGCTCTTTTGATTTGGTGTTTTGACATGGTTCTATAAAAACATTGCTCTTTGTCTTTCGTATATTGTTCTTTTTCCTTTTCAAAAAATGATTAGGCTTCCCAATAATCAATGGGTTTTTTAGTATTTTTAAATATATTTATTAATTATTATAGACGCAAATAAAAGATTACTTTCAAGTTTCACACCTAACCCAACATTTTTAATATCCATGTTTCATCAAATCTAAATACCATATAGTTAGTGAAATGAGATTATGTGTGACAAATAAATAATTTCTCTATGGTATTAAAAAAGAATTAAATGATTCAATTTACTATACTGCAATGGATAAACTAAAAAAATCTGAGAATCAATTTCGTTCTAATTTTGAGCCAGCGATGATAACTTGGGCCCACTATAAATTGCAGATAATGGGCCTGAAGCCCAACTGCAGTCTTATGGGCTTGTACCCGTAGCCCAATCTTATGGAGAAATCTCTTCCATTTTCTCATCAGAGGGGACGTGCCATCGGGAGTCGATCGGAGCAACCATGTCACTCGCGGCTTCTCTCAATATTCCAGTAGCTAAAGTCGTCTTCCTCTCGAATTCGCCGCTTTCTCTTCCCAATTCTACCAAGCTTTCCTTCGTATCAATTCCCAGACGCCCAAACAGAGTTTGTTCGGTTAATTCTTCTTCCCACAACTCTTACTCTATCCAACCAGATGAGTTAGAAGACTTTGTTATCGGCGATTGCGTTATCTTCGAAGACGGCGTGTTTGACGACCCGTATGTGTTGGATGATTCGAATGCGGACCATTATAGTCCGCGAACAACGAAGTCTAAGCCAAAGAATGGCGTCGTGGAAATTAAGCCCGAAAATCTGGTGCCGGATGAGTGGAAAGAAGTGCAAGCGGAGATTAACATCACCAAGAAAGAGAGGCGGAAGATTGCTCAGGAATTGGAGTTTGGTACTCGAGTTGAGAAGAAGAAGCAAGGGCTTGTTCCTTTGAGGAGTGTGAATTTGGAGGAGTATTTGTCGTTTAAGGAGGCCAAGTTGGCGCAGTTGAAGCCACTTGTTCTTGATAATCCTTCTAGTTTCCCGGAGACTGAGGAAGTTAACAGCGCGGAAGGTGTTAAGGAAGTGAAAGGAGGCGAAATGAGCGGGTCGAGCGAGCGTGTGGCGCCAAAAAATCCCAAATGGGCGGTTTATGGTAGGGGTCTGGAGGATGTTTCAGAATTCTTTAACAGTGTACAATATCAACCCGCTGATAAAAAAGCTGAAGGTATTGCCTATATTTTGAATGTGATTATTTGAGTTGCAATCTAAATGAAGCATTTCCAGTAGTAATTAACCAGTTATCCTTTACATTTTGAGTATGCTCGACTCTATGAACACTGAAAGGATAATCTTATGTGTCTCCTTTAGTTTTTGGTTATTATCCATTTACCTCAATGAATTACTCTGTTATGCTTCCATGGACAGGACCTCGCAAGTTATTTTCAAAAGAGGAAAAGGCTATGCTGAATAAAAGGGTGCCTGATCTTGCTTCTGCTCACTCTGTAAGCCTTGTTATGGCCATTGTATTTTAAAGTTATGTTCTATGGGCTTGCTAAATTGACTCGTCTTTGATATACTTAAAAGTTATCAATATCCCGGATTTGGATTTGAAATAGTACTCAGCTACTGTAACCACTTGTGTGTCTTGAAATTATGTTCAGGACATGTGGTTGCCTCTACATACTCTTGTTGGATCTGGCGAATTTTACCTGGTCGATGAACTACTGAAAAACAATGTTGATATCAATGCTGTGGATAAGGTACGGAACACTGCAATGCTAAAAAGCACAAATACGTATATGAGTCACGAATATACAATAGTCATGACAGCACATCATTTTTAAAAAAATGAAGGATACGAACATGACAATGATACGTTTATTAAAATATACATTTTTAAAAAATATATATAATTTATATGAGAAGAAAGTTCAAAATCAATGAATTTTTGCATTTATATTCTTAAAAAGTTAGTTTGATGTATTTTGCTCTCAAATTTTATTATTTTTGTCATATTTAGTATACTTAAATGGTGTTTGATGCAGGTTTAACAAATGTTAGACCAGCTTTTGACTTTGTACAGCTAGTATCTAATGCATCTATTCTACTAACAAGTGCCCGATATGTTTCCAATAAGTTTTGGAGTGTCCGAGTGTCCAACAAATGTTGGACACAGACACGTCTAAAATGTTCGTGCTTTTAGTCAATTTACAGTTATTTCATTAATCCTCAGTCATTTTTGTTTATATTTGCTTACAGGTTGGTTTCACAGCTCTGCACAGGGCCATAATTGCAAAAAAGCAAGCCATAACTAATTATCTTTTACGAGAAAGTGCCAATCCTTTTGTTCGTGATAAGGTTAGCTAAAATTTTCACTTATGCGGTTGACTAGCTTCAAGGAATGATGTTTGTCATTTTATCTTCAAAATTGAAACCAGTAATTGACGTTATGCATGAATTGTTGATGCTCATTCGAATTACATAGAGATGTAGTTGAACATTGAAACTGTAGAAATCAAGCCTTCAAGCTGTATATGTTTTAATCCTTATAAACAAAGAATATATAGCGTCCATTAGTTTTTTTTGTCTTATTTTTTACATTTCATGTCAATAACACCTATCTGAAGTCAATTAAAAGTCGAATTATATTGCCTACTTTCTAAATTCCAAACTTCCAAAGTAGTGTAATATGATGTATGTTTGCTTTCAGCTAATTTTTGTTGCAAGCCTTTTTTTTTACTTTTATTTTTATTTTTATTTTTATTTATTTTTATTTATTCAAACCTTTTCTTATCAAAAAATTTCTAACTACCCTTCTTAACAGGATGGGGCGACTTTGATGCATTATGCTGTCCAAACTGCTTCGAGTATGGCAATTAAAGTTCTTCTATTATATAATGTTGATATAAACCTTCAGGATAAAGTACGTTTATACTTCTCTTTATAGATGACGTGCCTTTTACAATTCAAAATTTTAATCAACACTATTCTTATCATACACTTCCCAGGATGGGTGGACGCCGCTGCATCTTGCTGTTCAGGCTCGTCGAACAGATGTAGTCAGGCTTTTATTAATTAAAGGAGCTGATAAGACACTAAAAAATGTGGTAAATATCGTTAAGTTTCTACATGGCATGAACATTACAATGTTTAATTTTTCTTCGTTTTTGCTATTCTACATCTTTCCTGTAATGCACGATATTCTTGCTGATTTACTTTTGTATATCGTTTGAGCTAAGTTAGAATATATTGATATGTTTAAATGCTCTTTAACATACATTTTGCCTCACTGCATTCCAGGAAGGGTTAACCCCATTGGACATTTGCCTCTATTCTGGTCAAGACACAAAAACTTATGAACTAATAAAGCTGTTGAAACAGCTTCCAAAGCCAAGTAAACTGCCTTCATGACAGAGATGATTAGTTGAGTAACTCTTGCTTACGCTCTGGAAGATCGCCTATCATCATGTTTGGTATGCCATAGTTGTCCGAGTCCCATATTGGCTGTGCGACTGTTCAACATTGGGTTCTTTGCTAGATCATTCTATCAGAGCAAATAGCACTATGAAAGTGACATCATCGCAAACCGAGCTAGAAACATGTCTCTGTGTGAGCTCTCCCGCAGAGAAAATGCATCTATGTCAATGACTGACTGATGATTATGGCATGGGAAGCCCGATGAGTATCATATTCATCTTTCTTTTTATGTTGAAAGTTGTAATAACCCCTTCCCTTTGTTTTGTATCTGTTGTAACTAATCAAAATCTTGAAGTATATACACGTTTTATTGATATAAGTTATGAACTTAATGGATGAACTCGAAGAGCTGTAGCTTTCTTATTGATGATATCCCTTCACAGTATGAAGAGGAGGTACAAACTAGTTTATTGAAGTGGGGAATGTGTGTTGAAAATTTCTCTGATTATAGCTAGGTGGAAATTATTCGTCTTTGGCTGCTGTAACTGTCATTAAACGAATAATGAATACAGCTATTCTTTTCCTGTTGATAAGCTATATTTACAGGTATGCCGCCTGAAGACCCCTGAGCTGGAGTGACTACAGCAGCAGCGAGAATTAATGCAAAATCTGGTTCTCCTAATCCCACCTGCATAATGATGGGAACCTAGGGGTGTGTGGAAGACGAAATGAAGATGGCATCTTCTCTCCGTCGCCCCACAATGCATAGGGTTCTTCTCCATGAGCAGCGTCGTCGCCAATTTCCAGGTCCTCTTCTTTCATTCTTAAGTTAACAATATGGCTAATCAGGTAACAGATAATGCTGGTAAAGATGGCATTCCAGAGGGTAATAAACACTGCTCCAGCGAACTGGATGCCAATTTGTTTGAGGCCATCTTTGAGCTTTCTACTAGAGATGGCATACAGTAAGCCTGGACCGTATAGTGAATCCGGATACATCATTCTCAAAAGGCTGGGTTTAGCAAAGAAACCTGTGAGGAGTCCTCCCATGGAGCCAGCCACAGCATGTGTGTGGAAAACACCCAGAGTATCGTCGACACACTGAAGGAATGCCAGCTTCCTGTGCAGCACCATCATGGTGTACCATGGAACCAAACCAGCAAGCACGCCCATCACCACAGCTGCGACCGAGTCCACAAGCCCTATTGTTCATGTAAACCATATACCCTGCTTCTAATTGGATTCTTCAGGTAAGGTAAAATTAGCAGTTATGTCTTTCTTTCTTTCTGTTTCTAGGATGGGTGAAAGGGACTAACCTGCACCAGGAGTGATACAGACAAGGCCAGTGATGATCCCTTGAACTGCACCAATCACAGAGCTCTTCTTGTATACTATGATGTCCATTGAAACCCAGATCAACAGACTTGTTGCGGTGCAAATATGCGTGTTCAAAATGGCTAGCGACGTAATCCGACCCGCTGCAAATGGAGCTCCTCCATTGAATCCAGTCCAACCCAGCCAAAGAAACCCTGCACCGAATACCATGTGCAGTATGTTGTTTGGTGGGAAGCTCTGCCTGTCGCGGGAGTGTCGTGGCCCAACCTGTGGGCACGGTCACCAAATCAGAAACCATCATCACTACAACTTGATACCAAAGCATACAGAGAAGGAAGATCACAGCAAAGAGAAGGTAATAACTTGTTTTTGTAGATCATTTACCCAGTAAGCGGCAGTGAAACCAGCCACCCCAGAAGAAAGATGAATGACATAGCCGCCGGCGTAATCAATGAGGTACTTCTGAATAAACCCATTCCCCCATATACAGAATGCCCCAACAGTGTAACATACAGTTAGCCACATTGGAACAAAAAGCATCCATGCACCAAAATTCATCCTTCCCAGCAACGACCCGGCAAGCAACACGACAGTAATGGCGGCGAAAGCAAACTGGAAAAAGACGTAGTCAGCCATTGGAAAACAGCCTTGTGTAGAATGTGAAAGAAGGTACCCTTCAGACAGCGCTACGCCGGGCACACCAATGAGCCAGAACAATCGGTCGCCGAATGCCATACGATGTGCCCACAACACCCAACAGACGAGCACAGAAGCGAAGCCATAGAGTGCCATGAAGGCGGAGTTGACAGCCCATTTTTTCTTCACCATGCTGCCATAGAGGATGACCAGCCCCGGAACAGTTTGGAGGCCGACCATGGTGGCTGCCGTGAGCTGCCATGCATTGTCGGCCTTGTTGTTCCAGTAGGGAATTGATTGTTCTGCAGCAGCAAGCCCGGGGCGCAAGCCATGGTCTTGAAGCATACAGGAACTCATAGGAGAGGGAATTTGGACTCTGTTTTCCTTCGAAGCTGCGGTGGGAATATAAACATAAATAAGATTCAGTTTTTGGCAGTTGGCTTGGGAATGTTCCATTGGTATAATCTCCCTGTTTTGGCTTCTCTTGTCCTGGTATCCCTAAAATGCCCCACAGGAGGAAGAAAAATACTTTAATAGGTGTCATCAATATTCTTTAATTATTGAAGATGTTGAGAAATATTGTAAAAATGTCGGAATACCAACAACGATGAACAACGATGAAGGAGAAGAAAGAGAAGAAAGGAGATTGAGCTAGTCTTTTTTTTTTCTTTTTTTTTTTTTTTGTAATTTTAAGAGTAGAGGTGTGAGATCCCGCATTGGTTAGAGAGGGGAGGGGGAACGAAACATTATTTACAAGGGTGTAGAAATCTCTCTCTAACAGACGCGTTTTAAAATTGTGAGGTTGACGATGATACGTAATAGGCCAAAACGGATAATATCTATTAGCGGTGAGCTTGAGTTGTTATAAAATGTGAAGTCAAATGATTAAGATCTCGATAATGAGACAAAACCAAGACGGAAGAGCACTTAGACAATTCACTCTTACAGAGAGAAGTCTATTGGTAGAAATTTCTGAGGATGTGTAACGGTTAGAGAAAAATTGATATGAAACGAACCACTTGTAACTTTCCAAATTGTTACATTTTTTCACCATAAAAGTTAAATTTTAAACTGAATGAACTATTTTTTTTTATTACATATTAAATTCTTATAAATTTTATACAAAAACTATGTTACATATCAACTAATTAAAATTTTCTTATTTAGAGTACAATACTCTAAAATATTAATAAATGTTGATATCAAATTCTAATTATACTATATAGTTTTATTTTTGTGGAAGTATTCACAATAGTTAAAAATGAAATCAAGAAAAAAAAATATCAATTATTATTTTAAAATTATCTTCCTTGAACTGAAAAGAATTATAAATAAATAAATAATATATATGAGAAATATGAGTTCACGCGCTGTATCATTGGTGGTAACGTTCTGATTGGCCCTCTCTTTGTTTTCTTCGTACTATTTTATTAATCCTTTTAATCCTTTTTAACATTTCTTTTCTTTCCATTTTATTTTTTATTTTATTAAATCTTCCTTTCTACGTTTTAATAGCTTTGTTTCTTGCCACATATTTGAAGATCATCAGCTAATCATTTTTAAATTATTTTTATATAATTCATCTTTAAATAGAAAATTAGTTTTTCAATTAATCAAGTTTTAAAAATAACTTTATATATTAAAACAATTTCCTTTTTAAAACAACCTCTAAAATCCCCCCAACCCGTGAAACTTTCCAAATATATATTAATTATTATAACATTTAAACTCATTAAGAGAGAAATATCTTCGTTATAATCATCATCATCTTCCTAATAATTCATTAATACGATAAATTTCATAACTCACAAAATTTAAAAAATGAAACTAAAATTTACATTTATTGAAATTTACAAAGATCATCGATCAAACTATCTCAACCAGTACATTTTCTTTACAAAACAACTGAAAATGAACCGACAGACAGTTTAACCAGTTGAACTATGTTTAAGCTAACCAGTTGAGAAATATGACAAGCCATTTAACCTATGGAAACCGACCTTTAATATATATATATATATATATATATATATATTTTGGGGGGAAATATAGGATATTTTGTGGAGATTATATTAAATAAAATTGATTTTGATGGTGGCTGTACAAAATTAGGAGAAGGTGAGGTCCACAAAAATATTTAGAATTCCATGGGCAGTCCATTGCGGGACCAAGCTTCATATCCACCCGCTATGTCCGTCACGTTCCCGTATCCCTACACATAATTCATTTCAATTTAATTTCATTTTAATTAAATTTCAACTTTAGTCCTTCAATTTACCTCTAATTAATATTTAAGTCCTTAAACTTTCAATTTTTTATTTAGTGGGTCATTCACCTATTCCTCATTTTCTTTTAAGATTCACGAACTATTAATCACTTGAACTTTTACAAAATTTTGAATATGTTATAAATCTATTAAACACGAAAATTAACCAATTAAATATTTTGTGACTCAAATTCACCATTTTTTAAATAATTTATAAATGTCACTTTAAAATATTTTAGTCTCGAGTAAATTCAAATATTTAATTTAAATTCCTATACTTCTAATAAAAATTTAAAAATAAAAATAATATTTATTATTTCTTTTGATAATAAAATTTAATCTCTTTTTAATATTCACCTAATGCTTATTATATAATAATTTTAAATTAAAAGCAATATAGAGTAAATTTAAAATTTACTAAAAAAATATCAAAACTAAAATGAAAAATAATATACTTATTTTAATCCAACATTTAAAAAAAAATAACATAGCGAAATTATTCAAAATTCTCATTTTTAAAATTTGAATAATTAGAAAAATAAAAATAGAAAATAGAAAGCAAAAGACTTACGGAAGCAAGAAGATCAGCGGCCGCCATTAGAGAGCGCTTCCCACTTAGGCATCCCTATCCAATAATACAAATCCATTAAAATTTATAAAAACAAATTAATTAATTAATTAATTAATTAATTAAACCATAAAACTTACCACAAGAATTTCATCCTCTTTTCTGAAATAAACCGCCACCTCAGCTAAGAAATGTGGGTTCCTCGTCATTCCTGCAAAATTCACATTAAAAAAATAATAATTTAATTTTTAAAAATTGAAAAAATTATATAAAACCCATTTAATTTTTTATTAAATACCTGATCCTACCCTGTACATATAGGGGATGTTAATGGCGCCAGGGGCATGCCCAGCGCTGAACTCTTCAGGGGTTCTTACGTCTAAGTATCGCTGTCCGGCTTGAAGAAGCTCGAGAGCTACACGCACTGGCACCGACGTCGGGACCGCTGTCGCTTCCATCTCTTCTCTCAGGACAGCGTTCCGACTATATTAAATTTATCGAAATTTAATATATATTCTCGACTAAAAGTTTAGGGTATAAGCTCAAATTCTTAAGAGTCGCTTTTATTTACCTAGTGCTCCAATGTTTATGACTGATGGCAGAGTCTCTCCGACGGCGGCCGTGTAGCGAACCCGTGATGGGCAACAACCTCCCTCTAGAATTAGGCAATTTTAAAAGATTCCCATTAAAAATAAACTCGAATATAGCTCAATTTGTTAGAGAATTATGCATTTGGTTTGAATGAGAGAAGTCGGGGATACCTTGAAGTGAGATTGTTGTTGTGGGGACGGAGAAGAAAGGTGGACGACACGAGGGATGATGATGAGGAGGCGAGCGACATGGTCGGGCGAGCGATGGATGGTAGTAGAGGAAGAAGATTGTAGTTTTGAAAGGATGAGGGGAAGGAGATATATAATGGAATTGGGGGATGGGAGTGATGGGAATGCCACGCCATTAATGAAGAGCTTTGTTTGGATCTTCACGTAAGGAAATTGAGTGGATAAGTTTCAAAGGTAGTCACACTCAGCCATGGCCATCCATCCAATATGAAAATCACTTACAACTTTTATCCGAACTCTTCGACTTTTTTTACTTTCTCCAACGACTTTTTTACCGATGTTGTTTGCAATTTTCACTAAGTTGCATACTGAATCATATTCGTAGCTTTAGATCAATACGTTGATTAAAAAAACAGCTCAACCGAGTATCTATTCATGCTCGTAGCTCAATCAAAAGAACGGAATAGATTTCGAAACAATATTTACTAAAACATAGGAATGGAATCAATCGAAAAGACTTATTACTAATTTTTGGAAAGGTATTATGTAATGTTTCAAATATTTATCTTACGTGTTACATAATACTTTTATTAATTTTTTTGTACATTTATAAAAGATTAATAATCTTTTTATTAACTATTTTATATGTTGAGCTATGTTACATAGATTGGAAGAAGGAATGAGTGCCAGCGAGGACACACCTCAAGAGGGTGAATTGTGAGATTTCACATTAGTTGGAGAGGGTAACGAAGCATTCTTTACAAAGGTATGAAAACCTCTCCCTAGCATACACGTTTTTAAAATCGTGAAGGGAATTTCGAAAGGGAAAGCCGGACACCAGGTGGTGTGCCAGCGAGGACGTTAGGTCTCGAAGGGAGTGGATTGTGAGATCCTACAACGATTAGAAGGAGAACGAGTGTGAGCGATGACGTTAATTTAGATTAGTTTTTGCACACATTTCAAAGCCTTTGGTGGTTCCTATCCTCTACACGTGGCTGGCGCAGCCTTACCCTCTCGTCACCCATCTAGATATTTCTCTCAACCTTCCAATTATTTAACTTTTTTTTTTATATAATATAATAAATATAATATGGCCAATAATTATTTTGAGTTTTGAAGATTTTATTTCTAGTTTGTTTTATTATATTTTTTAAAAAGAAAAAAAAAATAAAATAAATTTTGGACATGATTTGAAAGCACCTCGCCTTCTTATCAACATTTTATTTGAAATTTTGAATGCTTGTAATAACATGTTGACGTGGACATATATTAAATTTTGTAAGATGTTGATGTATTGAATTAATTAATATTATAAATGAAATAAAAATGATGATCAAAATCATTAAACTCAATAATTAAAATGAGTTTAAATAATAAAAAACAGTCCCTAATTACTTTTTAATACTATTCTTAATTTTTTTTATAATAATTTAATTTTTTTTAATTTCGAATAAAAATAATAACATACATTTATTGTCACCGACATATCATTTTAAATTCTAAATTTTTCGTTTTAAATTTTAAATATTTTATACTTTGAAATGATTATAAATTCTCCATTTTACTTTTGCGGGAATCGGGGTTGAATTCCCACATAGAATTTGAGGGAATTGGATTTCCAAGAATAATTTTTTCATTTATTATTCTTTAAATAAAATAATTATTTTAAAGTTTTCATTTTTAATATAATTTTTATTAAAAATTTATTACAAAATCTTAATAATATATTTCATCATCTCTACCAATATAATTTTTAAAAATTAAAATTTTAATATTAGAACTCGTCTTTAATAATTAAAAAAAAATATAATCTTTAATTTAAATATTAGCGTGAGTCTCAAAATTAACTAATTTAATTTAAATACTATAATTAAAGTCTTAACATATATATAATTTTTTTATTTATTTATTGTTATTATTTCTATTTCTAACTTCTCTAAATAATATTTTATACACATAAATAGTAATTCCGTTTGTTTCCACAATTATTTTAAACAATTTTATTAATTAAATGATGTTGGTTCTTTTATTATTATCAAATTAAATTATTAAAATAATTTAACTAATTGAATTTTACTTTTCTTTCATATATCATTCTTAAATAAATGAATTTAATAAAATAATATAAAATTTTTATTTATAAATAATTAGTATAATAAATAAATTGAAGAATTAGTTATACGAAAACTAAATGAAAAATAGAAGAAGAAAAAAATGAGAAAAATAAAAAATAACAAAAGAAAAAAATGAGCATTTTCACGTCGGGTAAAACTTGTGCAGTTAAATATCAATAGTGAAAAAGTGGCAATTGATTATTGGGCCGTTAGGCCCAATGGGCCTCAATCTCTGCATTTTCATCGTCCCTGAAAGCTCGTCTTCGTCTCTCTTTCATTTCCCGGTTGCGTACAATCGGGAGGAGGAAATGGCGTGCTCCGCCACTCTACCCTGTCTTCCATGCTCGTTTCCGAGACCTTGTACTCGCCAGAATCTTTCTCTTTTTCATCAAAGATATGATTCTTTCAAGCACAGAAGAGATTTGATTCGGAGACGGCTTGTGGTGCCTGTATTTTGCTTGTCCAATGGAACTAATCAGGATACTGAGCCGGAAGCTGAATCAACGTCCTCAGCTTCTTCTTCTTCTTCTTCTTTTTCTTCTTCTCCATCAATTTCGAGTAATTTGACGGATAATTTATGTGCTGCTTTGGGCGGGATTGGATTCGTTGAAACTGCGTATTTGAGTTACGTCAAGCTCACTGATTCAGCTGCCTTTTGCCCAATTGGTGGAGGAAGCTGCGACAACGTTCTTAGCAGTGATTATGCTGCTGTTTTTGGTATCTTTTTTCAATCTGTTAATCTAATTCATCGTTTTACTTGACTAATAAATCTCCTTTTATGTTGGTCAATGCATCTATTCTCATGTCTCCCCTTCCATTTTTTTTTTTTTGGAAATTTTGTGTATCTTGCCTGTTAATAACTATGCTTTTGCAATTACAAGGTGTACCACTGCCATTGATTGGAATGGTGGCGTATGGCTTAGTAGGAGCAATTAGTTTGCAGTTGGCAGCAAAGAAATTGCCTTTTGGTATTGATGAATCTGATGGTCGTTTAGTCATGCTTGGCGCTACTACCTCTATGGCTACTGCCAGTGCATACTTTCTATACATTCTGAACACAAAATTTTCGGGAGTGTCATGCTCATATTGCCTAGTATCCGCCCTGTTGTCATTCAGCTTGTTCTTTGCCGTTCTGAAGGTCTTTTACTTTTATTAATGTTTGTTTTGCATTTTGGGTATCTTTTTTTATGGAAGATTATTGTTGATTCATACATTTCTGAACTTTTCTTGCGGTGATGGCCTAGGATTTTGGATTGCAAGACTCTATGAGACGATTGGGCTCTCAGATATTTATCGCTAGCGTGGTTTTTATCACCCTTTCTACCTCATATAATGGTTCCCTACCTAGTTCTCAAAGGTGTGTATTACAAAAGATCTTGAAATAGCTAAAGGGCTATTCTCATTCGTTCATGTGTTCTTTAACAATTGGGCGTTTGACTTTTGATGTCTATTCTTTTCAATTGCTGCGCGGAAGAGAAACGTATGCATCCTTGTTTTTGATTCCTTGTCATCATGGACCTTAGAATGCTGATTCTTTTGATCTTGGTTACTTAGGAGCTATCATGATATTTGGTGTTGCTGAAGTTACAAATCATTTCAATATTGTTTTGGAACATAAGATCCATTTTTGGTTGATATATATATATATACAAATCTCAAATGATCTATATCCATTTTCTTTTTATTAATTTGTAATAGATATATGACTTCATTTTGGTTTCCTTTCTTATAATTTATGTGAAGTTTTTTTGTTTGTTTTACTTTACAGTGCTGCTGAACTGGATCTTCCATACTTCAAAACCGAGTTAACAAATTCCTCGAACGCTCTGTCCATTTCCCTTGCGAGGCATCTGCATTCTATCGGGGCCAAAATGTATGGAGCTTTTTGGTGTTCACATTGTGTAGAACAGAAAGAGGTACTTTCTCCATTTGTAAAATGGTAGTGACTTGACTGAGTAATGCGATAAAATAATCTTGTTTTGGTGGCACTTATCTGAGCCTTCACGGCCACATTATCAAACTATAAATAGATTTTTGACATTACATGTGATCATCAATATTGCTTCATTTTTACCGTTGGGCTCATGAATTTGCTTGCAAGTAAGACAATGACTATCAATTATATGCTATCTTGCTGTCGACACAGATGTTTGGACGCGAGGCAGCAAAACTATTGGACTATGTAGAATGTTTCCCCAATGGGTATCATAAAGGCACTAAGATAGAGAAAGCTTGTTCAGAAGTTGGAATTGAAGGCTTCCCAACATGGGTGATTAACGGGCAGGTAAAAAAGCATAAGTTAAGGGGCACTTTATTCATTCCTGTGCAATCTTTACAACTAGCAATGTTCCATTGTGTGCCTATGGATACTATTCCAAGAAACTTAAGAATGCTATGGTAGTGTTACTATTTTTCTTATTGTACTTGCTAGACTCGATTGCACTAAATTTAACCACCACTACACACACACATATATCGACGAGCAAGCCCACCGCTAGCAGATATTGTCTTCTTTGGGCTTTTTCTTCTAGGTTTCCCCTCAAGATTTTAAAGCACGTCTGTTAGGGAGAAGTTTTCACACCTTCATAAGGAATGTTTTGTTCCCCTCTCCAACCGAGGTGGGATCTCACAGATATTGATGGAAATAGTTAAAGTATGTAAATGAGGTAGTTATGGAGAGAAATGTAAATGAGGTAGTTATGGAGAGAATTTAGTAAGAGAGAGAGATATGAGTGAGATTGTTGAAAACGCTCGAGAATGTAAAAGTATTCCCGTGAAAAGAATATTCCTAAGATCTGTGTCTTGGTACTTATTTCATTGTGGATCATAGAGAATTAGAAACAAGGTGCTTAGAGTAGCAGCAACCATTCACCTCCCTAAACATTTCTCTGGATCTTCTTTTTCTGGTGTAAAAGTTTCATGAACTGTCTGAGCTAGAGCTACATGCTCCCTTTTCTTCCTTGTTAGGATGTTTTTACTTCTAATTGTATCATCAAATTCTGGTTTCCTGCAGGTTTTGAGCGGGGAGAAAGATCTGTCAGAGCTTGCAGAAATTTCAGGATTTAAGGCTGATGGGATAAGTTAAATTATCCTTTCACATTCTCATCTGTTTATATCAGTTCAATCGCCATTTATAGATTGTAGATATCTATCTCATCACTTCATGACATGATTATTATACCCAGCAAAGTTGCTTCTCTTGCAGTATAAATTTAGCCATCCCTATCACTCATGAAGGAAATAGGTAATCAGATCTTCATGTAGATACTTACAGGCTACAGTAATGGAAATATGAACAGTTTCAGTGTGAGCATCTTTTTTGGTCCCTCCTAAGATTAACATTTTAGTCCCTGAATTCTTTCATTTTGCTTCTTTCAACTTTTTGATTTTTAGCCATTTAGTCCCTAAATTTTATAGGTAACAATTTAGTTTATTTCAAAATTCTTAATGATCTAGTCTCCATAAAACATGCTCGTAAACTATAAAAACTAAGTCGTTGCATGATAAATTGATAGTTAATTTTGATGTAATTTTTCATAGTAGGGAATAAATTAAACTATTGTATTTTTTTTTTTTTTGTCGAGGATTTTTAATGACATTTTCGTTTTTTCTATCAATTTTTTTAATGTTATTGAGATCTTATATTATGAAAGTAATTATGTAAACTGGAGTTTTATATCTTCGTTAATTAATTACTTTTTGGAAAATAAGATTTCTATATCCATTAATATTTTCTTTTATAAAGAAATTCGAAAATATGAAAAATAAAAAATTTAGAATTTTATTGCAAACTAATTGGCCTTTAAAATTAGATCTATTCTAATGGGATTATTATTAATGTTAACATTAGCTAACTCGAAATTAATAGTTAATTTTCTATTTGTCAATCTAACTATTTAATTTTGCATTTTATAAATTTGTATATATTTTTTTAAAAAAATCAAATTGTTTAAAAAAAACGTAGATATTTGAAGCTCAAGATTTTATTTTTATTTTTATTTTTATTTTTAATTTGAGTAGAGATTTGAACATTTTTAATTTATAATATATTAATATTACTAGTTGAGATATACGTGAATTATATCACTACTATATTATTAAAATATAGAAAACATTTATAATCCTAATATTTATGATGACAATAAATAAATTTATTAAGTATATTATAATAATTTATCAAAGGAATAAATAATTGTTTTTCTTTGTTTTAAAAAACTATTTTATTTATTCGTCGCTAGCCAATTTTCTCGCGCTCTATCTTTTGTGCTTGCGATTCAGAGAACCGCGGTAGCGCAGAAGTAGCGAAGCTGAAGTAATTGCAATCCAGTATGTATCTTCTTCCGCTTGCTTCGTTTCTAATCTCTTATGTCGAATCCGCAACTTCTGGTCTTACAGATTTCTTGTTCGATTTTTGGATTTTGACTGTTTCTGCTTCGGAATACTAATCGACGCGCATGAAATTGTCGGTTCTTATGAGATTTAGTACTATTTATTCGTCTATTAGATTCGAATTCTTTAGCAGTTTGTATCAAATTTCTTCTACGAAAATGGATCAAGACGAGATATTATTCCGAGGTTTTTGATTTAATTGGATCATGGATCGTATTTTCCTGTGTTATTGTGAAAACTCTTTGGTGGTGAAGGGAACTAAAATCCTGAATCGTTTTTTTTTTTTTCTTTAGCTAATCTGTTTATAAGTTTATCTGATAAAAATTCGTGCAAACGCTGAAGAATTTTGAACCATCTGCTCCGTATTAGTGACTTATTTTGTATGAAGGATATTGCTGTTGTTGATAAAGATGGTCTTCTTGTGTTGGTCTCGTCCATCTCCTCAGGAGCAGAAGACGTGCATTGACAGGCAAGAACGATAGGATTGTAACCCCCACCCCTAGCCAGAAGAAAGAAAAAGAAAACTCCCATAGATATATGCTTGTCTCCTTTTTCTAATTGGAATGTTACATGATGTTCATCATTAGGTCTGGTTCCTTCAACTATAGCAGCAAGTTTAGAGGAGCTACTGCTAATCCCAGCTCTTGCCTGCAAGAAGATAAGGGGCTCTCACAAGAAGGTTTTCTTCTCAACCATGCTCGTATTTTGGTGGGTTCTGGTGTTGAGACTTATGAAAAGGGGAAGAAAGCTCTTCAGAACTGGAGGTTGGCTGGCTATATACCTTTTGGTTGAACAGTGACCTATTAGATGAGAATTCATAGTCTCTTTAACCCAGTGCAAATTTTGCAGGCATTTTGGGTTGAATTGGGCATTTGTTGATTCCTCAACGCCAGTTCATCCGGGAGTGAAGTTTTGTGTCTGTGCCAAGGAGTTCCTTCCATGGGTGGTGATGCCTCTTCAAATTGTATATGTAAATGAGAACAGAGGTACCAATATGGCTAGGACATGTTTCAGTTTTGGCAGTGGTACCCTTCAAGGCCATCTTCTGGTTCGTCCATCATTAACTTTTTTTCCAGGCTAATTTTCGTGTTAATGTATGATAGTCCAGGTTTTAATCCCATTCTGGATCGTATAATTGATAAGTGTGACTAATATGATCTTGAATTCTCTCCATTCCAGGCAGGTGAAGAACGGTTTTTGATCGAGATGGACTCGAACAGCCAGGTGTGGTATGAAATTCTTTCCTTCTCAAAGCCTGCCCACATATTATCATTTCTTAGTTATCCCTATGTAATTCTTCGGCAAAAGTATTTTGCTTATCAATCTACAAATGCAGTTAAGAAATATTTGACTGCCAAGCATTCCTAACTCCTGGTGTGCTTGTGTGTATGTTCTTAGTGTTCGAGCAGTGCTCTTCAATCCTCCTATAGTGTAGCACTCAATCCTTAGATCATAGCCTTAATGTTAAAAGAATGGCATCATCAAGACATATGGACTCTATCATGATCATTGATGTTTCATAAATTTGAGAACATCTTATCACTGGCTGCTTCTAACCAGTTGCCAACTTCCATTGGAAGTGCAATCCCTTGAGCTTGTTTTTTTTCACAGCCCCATCAAAATTCAGGTCTAGGATGATCACTTTTGACTGCCGATGGGCGAAATTCCTATGCAGCACAAGCTAGAAAGGAGACTTTCTGAAACTAGGGCCGCTTGGTAACACTACCATTTCTCTTTTTTTTTTTTTTTTTTTTTCTTTTTTTTTTGAGAAACAAATTATCCCTAAAAATTGAGCAAAGTTTCAAAAACTACATAGATTATGCTCATGTATGTTGTCCGTACAGTCCACTGAGGTTGCCATCTCTTTTTTTTTTCCTTCAAATTTGGTTTTTCTTTAAATAAGTTTTAAATTTTTAAAATTTATTTTTGGTTAAATGATAGAGATTAGTTATGAGCTTTGTCATATATATATATATATATATATATATAATGCTGTGAAATAGAAAATTTCAATATCCCAACCAGTTTTGAGAATTAAAAACGTTTTTTAGTTTTTTTATTTTTTATTTTTCAATATACCTACTTTCATAGACCCATTCAAACTTCTAGCAAGTTCTTACCGATTTGACTCAAGAATTTTCAATTTTTTGAAACATAAAGTTTTTCAATTTCATCATATGAGACTTTAAACTTAAAGAAATGTTACAATTTTAACTCATGTTCAATTTTTGTTAATCAACTCGCTTGTTTTATTTGAAAATAATGTAAAAATGTTTCTAAACTCATTAATTTCAGTACAATAAAGTGTTGTTTGCGTCAAAATTCATAAACTTGAAAAAAAAAAAAAAAAAAAATCTTATGCTAATTTTCTCTAATGTTTATCAATTTTTTTGTTCTACTTTGGTTAATAATTTATTGAAATCCTAAGTTGATTCTTTTAATGATATTGGAAGTGGTAACTCAAGTAAAGGGTTGAAATTGCAAGGGATTTAAAGGGGTTTTAGTAATTAAAGTCTCTTATTATTTTTAACGTAAAACACAGATTTTGATATCAAACAAGAATTCATTTGAAATCCCTGTAAATCAAAGATATACCGAATTTAAAGCGAAGGAAAGAAACAAAAGAGAAAATATCAAAAACTTATCCAATGCAGACCTTAACTTAAACAAATTGAAAAAGTGACACTACATTTGGATTTATGCAATGATGGAGACTTGCAGAACATGAACAACATGAACATCAAATTGTTGAGACTTCCAGACAAAAACGAGCTATGAATTTTGAGATTGAATGTTCAACCCAACGAAATTGTAAATTGATTCTCCCCTAAACCCTAAGAAGAAGAAGAAGAAGAAGAAGAAGTAGTAGTAGTAGTGAGGGACAAACCTAATGAGTTGTTGGATGGATGATTTGCAGAATTCAGAATCCTTTCTTCATCATCATTGATCTTCGAGCATAATATATGCAATTCCCTTGAATTCCTTCCAAATCTGTTGCCGGAACAGAGAAACTACTCTCCCTCTTCCTCAAAAACAACGCTTCATTCCCTAAATTCTCCACCTCCTCCAGTCTTCTTCTCAAGTAGTCATCATCCAAATCCACTCTGTACACTTTGATTTCGACCTCTTCCTCTTCCTCTTCTTCTCCCTCTTCCTCTTCATCTTCCTCGTCTTCTTCCTCTTCTACTTCTTCTTCTTCTTCTTCCTCACTCTCACTCCCACTCTCGCTTTCACTGGAACCAGTCTCTGTGTCACTCACATCATCGAATCGATCCACCATATAAACCTCGCCGCCGCACTCCACTAGATGTTTCTGTTTACCTGAGCTACACAATGGAGGAGAAATCAGCTCCAATCTCATCGATGATGAATCGATCGAGAAAACTATTCCTCTTCTATCAACTGCATAGAACTGTCCCCTGCACGCAATCACATCCCCGCGGTCAAAATTATGTTCCCCAATCAGCGTCCATTTCTCATCTCCAAGTTTAGCGAAACCTAATTTTCCGTTCTTGTACATTGCTAAAACGGTGCAGTTTTTCGCGTCGATCCAGGGAGAATCGGGGAACATTACGACCTTGCTAATTTCAGGAACACAAACGCCTTCGGTGTTTACAAGCACATACGATTTAGCCAATTCGTGAATTCGAAATTCCAGTAAGTTCACTTCCTTCCGAAAGGTTTCGAAGGTTAATCGAAGATTAGACAGGTTGGCAGGAGCTAGAAATCGGAATTTACCTTTCTGTGTAGTCTCCACCACGGCGGCAAACCATCCCTTCGCCACCGCAGATGAAGAAACCGCGTTAGTTTGATGGAAATCGAGGGGACTGAGGCGATAGATTATCTTTCGGGTGAGTATACTGTATTTGATTAGATAATCGGCGTCGTCATTGCAAGGAGAAGGGACGTGGAGAGGTAGAGCAGGAGAAACGTCGTTGAACGGAGGAAACGAAGCACGCAGTGATCGGCAGACGCCGCGACATCTGAGGACATCGATATAGGTATCGAGGTATTTTCCGATGACCGTCCAAAGTTCAGGAGGGAGATCGGACCACTGTACACAGCTGTCGTCCATCGGACGAGAAGAATCTGCTCCGCCGCTTTGAGAATGATGCGGGGAACAACCACCGAGTCGAAATAAAAAAACAAAAAAAAAGAAATCGCCGTAAATCGGTAAATATATACTATTTTTGGGCGTTTAGTTGGAGTTTTAAAAGGGCGGAAGTGGGTTTAAGCATATATATATAGCCCACGTTTAGTGGTATAATATGGATTATTTACAGTAATTTAGGATTTAAGTGAATTTAATTATAATTTAGACAAAATTTGACCAATAATACTTATAAATAAAATTGTTTAAAACGATCTTATAATTATCTCTATAAAATATTTGAAATCTTATTTAATTTAATTTAATTTCCAAAAGAAGTTTTCGTATTGATGAATTTCAAATTTAATTTTAAAAGAAAATTTCAATTTATGAGACATTTTGAGATGAATGGGTTATATTAATTTGATAACAGTAAATAATAATAAGATTTTCTTGTAGATTTTCATATGGTTGAATTTTGTAGATTTTTTTTGTATTAATTAGGAAGAAATGCCCTGTCGTTGACTAGGGCAAAGTCAAATAGGAGAGCACTCGAACACCCTTCCCTAGGACTCTTTACTGTAAGAGCATATAATTGCTCTTAAAAGTCAAATAGGAGAGCACTCGAACACCTTAACTAGGGCTCCATCCCGGTAAGTTTGAAAAGTCAAAGGAGAGCACTTGAACACTCATGTTGAGGTGGGCGCTGATACATACTTTCATTAATTATCCACTTGGCACTTGACTACATGTGGGCACAATAATTGGTACATAGATGGTGTGTAACAACCCAAGTCCACTACTAGTAGATATTGTTCGTTTTGGTTGGTTATGTATCGCCGTTAGTCTCACGATTTTAAAATGTGTCTACTATGGAGAGAGTTTAGCCCTACTCCAACTAGTGTCTCACACCGTTCGATGACTGACTCTAATACTATTTGTAACACTCCAAACCTACAACTAGCAGATATTGTCCACTTTGGCCCACGACGTATCACCGTCAGCCCCACGATTTTTAAAACGCGTCTGTTAGGGAGAGATTCCCACACCCTTATAAGAAATGATTTGTTCTCTTCTCCACCGTTCAAAGATGACAATATCTGATAACGATGAACTTGGACTGTTACAAGGTGTGTCCTCCATAGTCATCTCGTATTAGAGAAAAGAAATCTCAATGCTCTAACTCTATTATTGTTTTATGGAGATGTTTGTGGAGGAAGAATTTCAAATTATATTACTAATTTCAAATTCTTATCTATTATGCACTACCAAACACTGAATTAAATTTTATTGGCCAAATTATAAACATGATGAACCTGCAGCGATTAATATGAGTGAATCTCTGCTCCCATTGAAAGATCAGAAACAAGAAGATTGGTATGTTTGCAGAGAAATGGCGAAGAAAGCATACTTGGTCCAGTTGTGATATTTGATGATCCAGACGCCAGTTTCCTTCCAGCTGCTAGTTTTCATGGCGATGTGGAGAGCCAGCAAACAGGATGTCCTACAACAGTTGTGGAAGAAAGCTCAGAAAATATCAATGAAAATTTAAGAAAGTTGAGACAAAATGGAATTGAATTGGACCTTCACGGGGGGAAGGGATTTGGAGAGCCAAATCGGCGGCGGGATGAAGATTCCGATGCGTCCAGGATAACACAATATGTTTCCGGTTCTTCTTCCTTCAAGATCGAACACACGGCTGCAACTTCTTTTAGAGAATTCGCCGTCGTTAACATCGGTGTAGTAAATGCAATTCTCTTTGCATCCTTTGAATTCCGACGCTTCAACTGATAAACAACAGTCATTCCCCAATATAATCGATCGATTCCCCAAATTCTTTATCTCCACCCATGTCCCCCATTCTTGATCCAGTTTATGAGCCTTGAAATCGACTGCTCTTGGTGACGAATCGTTCCCCGGCCGTCGAAATGGAATCGCCAATGGATGTGCGTCGTCCATGACATCGATTGGGTGTTGAAACGAACGCTCCTTGTCGAGGAAACGATCGATTACCAGAAGTTCGCCGCCGCACTCCACCAAATGCTTCTGCTGGCCGAGACCGATCAGAGGAGGAGAAAATTGTACCAATCGCATCGATGAATCGATCCAGAAAACAGTTCCCCATCTATCGACTGCGTAGTACTGCCGATTGTAGACAATCACATCGTCGTAGTGGAAATTCTGTTCGTCGATTAGAGTCCATTTCTCGTCTCCAGATCTGGCAAACCCTAACTTCCCGTCCTCAAACACTGCGATTACAGTACAATCTTCAACGTCTGGTCCGGTGGATGTAGGGAACACCACGACTTTAGCGATTCCAGGAACACAAGCAGTATCAGTGTATTTGAGCGAATACGATATGGCTAATTCGTCGATTCGAAGATCCAGTAAGTTCAGTTCCTTGTGTTCTTCCGGATTGCATCGGATTAGGCGCTTGGACAGAGGATGAAGAAACCGCATCTTACCGAGCTCCGATTTCTCCAGCTTCACCAGTCGGCCGTTCTGGCTAGAGGAAGACGAGTTAGGGCTCTGTTCGTGGATGAGAGGAGCGAGACGATAGAAGGTACTTTGGGAGAGGAAGGCGTCGACGAAGAGACCTGCAGTGATGATTGGGGAGGGAAATCGGAGACGAATAGGAGGAGATATTTTGGGGACAGGAGGAACAGAGGACCGCCATGATCGGCAAACGCTGCGAAATCGGACGGCATCGATGTAGTTGTGAAGGTGTTTTCCGACTACCGGCCATATCTCCGGCGGGAGTTCCGACCACCGCACTCCGTTGTCCATTTTTAATTCGTGGATGGAATTGGACTTGCATCAATCCTATCCGTGGAATTCCCATAAATAGATAAATAAATAAACAAATTCAATGATTGGGATAGTCTAGTCTAGTCGTCTTTATTTCTTTTAAACCTATATTTTTTTTAAAAATACTTTATTATAATATATATATTTTTTAATTTATAGTTTAATATTTATTTTGATCCCTATCTAAACTTTTTAAATATTAATTATAACCTTTATTTTAATTTCACACAAATTAATATGTGATATAAAAGTATTCTTTTCTAGCATGTGTCATACTAAGTTAGTATAAATATCCAATTAATTAAAGGCATAATTAAGTTAGTCACCATCTATTTGTATTAATACTTCGGGTAAGTTTTACTTATCTTTTTTTAAAACATATTAATTTACCTTATTTCATCGTAACTTAATTAGTTTAAAGACCCCTTAAATTTATATTAATTTTAAAAAAATATATTTGTGATTTGTTAATTGATTAGAAAATATTATTTCCAACCTAAAAAATTTATAGTTCAATTTTTTTTTTATCTTAAATGGAAAATCATTTAAATTCATATGGAATGAATAAGTATACAGTAGTTTCGATCAAAATAAAATGTCACAATAAAATGTCACAATCCACCCGATATGAGATGTGAATTTACAAATGTTATTAAATTTACCTCTACAACTGATGTGAGATGTCACAATTCACTCATTTTGGGGTCAGTATCTTTGCTGGCACTCGTTTGCCTCTCCAATCGATGTGGGATCTCATAATCCACCCACTTTAGAGACCAGCGTCCTCGTTAACTCACCGCTCGGTGTCTACCTCCTTCGGGGTTCATCGTCCTCACTGGCACACCGTCCAGTGTCCACTCCCTACAGGGCTCACCGTCCTTACTACTACATCGCCCGATGTCTGACTCTAATAGCATTTGTAGGCTCAAACCCACCATTAGCATATATTGTCATTCCTAATTAAAGACAAGAATCTTACCTTCTCAAACCAAAGCCAACCCACATAGTGTTAGCAAATTCTCACACACTAAGGCATCAAAATTATTTTACTGCTAATCAGTCCCAAACTCCCAATGTATGCATTTCATATTCATATTCATTTTCATTTTCATTTTCATTGTGTTCACAATTCAAATAAGCTCTCATGATCATTGATGGATCAAAATAGTTACAATTTACACTGCACACAAACTGTGATATTCATAAAAGTGCATAACATTATCTCTGATGAACCTTAGAGAATACCTGGTTAGAGGCTACAGAGCCATGTTGGGAGTCTACAGCTTCCACTGAAACGCAGCACACCTTGGTGCTTTCCCATGGATTGAGGCTTCCAAAATCCTTCTTTCTTTGAAATCGAACACAGCAGGAACACTGTCCTGGCTGAACCACCCTTTTTGTTTGTGGTTAAAATATATGCAATTCGCTTGAAGCCCTTCAATTTCCGAGGCTGAAACAGAGAAACAGCAACCGTCCCCCAAAACAATGGCTTGATTCCCCAAATTTTTCACATCCACCCATCTTCCCCAATCTTGATCCAACATGTACACTTTGAAATCAGTTACAAGGTGAGGATTGTTGCGAATGCAATCATCTGGATCAAGTTTGCGCAGAAATCGATCCACAACAAAAAGTTCGCCGCCACACTCCACTAAATGTTTATGATCCCCAAAACCACACGATGGAACAGAAAACTGTACCGATTTCATTGATGAATCGATCCAGAAAACTGTTCCCCATTTATCAACAGCATAAACCTGCCCCTTGTACACAATCACGTCGTTGTAGTGAAAATTATCGTCATCGATTAGCGTCCATTTGTCATCTCCATGTTTAGCAAACCCTAATTTACCTCTTCCATAAACTGCTACAATGATTCTAGTCCTAAAATCGGTCCAGCCAGAATCAGGGTACATTATAACCTTGGTAATTCCAGAAACAAGACCACCACGAGTGTATTGAAGCGCATACGATTTGGCAACCTCACAAATTGGAAAGTCGAGGAAGTTTACATCCTTCCGAAAGCTTTCGTCGTCGAATACAACTAATAGATTAGAAAACAGATCTACAAAGCGGATTGTACCGAGTTTTGTGCTCTTATCCTTCGTAAACAACCTTGAAGAAGAAGAGTTAGAAGTTCGACGATGATGGAGGGGACTGAAACAATAGATTATCCTTCGGTGGAGTAAGGTGTGGCCAGCGGCAAGGTAACCACGGCGAGCGTTGTTGGGGGAAGGGAATTGAAGAGGTGAACGAGGAGAAATGCCGTCGAAACGAGGAAGAGAAGCTCGCCAAGATTTACAGACGCTGCGAAATCGGAGGACGTCGATGTAGGTTTCGAGGCGTTTTCCGATGAGCAGCCAAAGTTCAGGAGGCAGATCGGACCACCGTACAGGAGATTTCTTCATCGGAGTCTTGGACTTCACCCGGATGAAAGTTCGTCTTGACTTGAAAGAATTGAAGTCTACTCTTATGAATCAGAAGACGATCAGATTAAGCATGCTTTTTTAAGGAAATTATATAAAAGATTATGCCACTAATCTTACTTTATTATTAATGAATAATCTCTAAATTTTTGTCTTAAAAAATTTTCACTTTTCTAAAAATACATTTAAATTTTCAAATTTTTTAATAATATCCTAAACTTTAAACTTTTAAAAATAAAATTTGAATTTTTAAAAATTTCTTTTTTTTAAAAAAAAATCTAAAATAATATTAAAATGTTTGGAGATAATCTATAAAGTGTCAATAAACATTTTTGTTTATATATTTACTGTAATTTTAATTTTTTTTTATTATAAAGATAAAGAATGTTAATGTTACTTTTAAAAATATTTGTAATCGTAACAATCTATGTCCAAGATTTGGAATCTCGGATATTCTCCAACAACATAGTTTCATTACTTACTCCTCTCTTACAATCTTACAATGAAGATTATCCTCACAGACCAACACAAGTCATTCCAACACCTCACTCACATGCATCCCATGAAAAATCAAGTAGAGCACACTTAACCATAAAGTTCCTATGATTGATCCACACAAAAAAGTACACCTTATTAATATAGGTAGTGAGTTTCAAACCATTTATTTTTAGAATTGCTCTCTTTCGAATGTAGTCTCAATTTATTGAAGTAACATCTTTTACTCGGATGTCACCGTAATAGTAATGTAATATATTAGAAGATGTATGTAATATTATTTATACTTATATAGAAAATTAACATGGTTATTAATTTCATTTAAAAAATAATTTATATAATAAACTTTTACTAGAATAAATAATGCTGTAAATGTAAATGATGTTATATGTGTATTCTAATTTTTAAATACTAACCGTCGCTTCAATTTGCATTTTATTTTTAAATATATATATTTTAAAAATTGATAAATGTTCTAACGTTCAAGTAAAAAGCTCACAAAAATTGAAAAAATTGAAATTAAAAGTATTGGTGCAGTGAATCTATTATTTCTTTTAATATTACTAAACAAGATATTAATTAAAAATACATAAATATTTGGCATTAATTTAACTATTAATTAAAATCTAGAGAAGAGGATATAGTTAAAACAAGATATTAATTAAAAATACATAAATATTTGGCATTAATTTAACTATTAATTAAAATCTAGAGAAGAGGATAGAATTAAAAAAAAATATTAATTAAAAATACATAAATATTTGGCATTAATTTAACTATTAATTAAAATCTAGAGAAGAGGATAGAATTAAGAAGTTGGAAGAGTTAAAATTGATTATACTTTCTCCCGCAAATTCAGTTCAAGTCTCACTTTCTCTTCTTCGATGGTAATTTCGGAGTAAACTGCGACAAAACTCTTCGCCCCAAACGCCGATGTAAAATTCCCCCATTTTTTCATGGTTTGAAGATGATCATGGATGCTTGCCACCACCGCGACTTCTCGGATCGAATAATGGACCGATACATTCGTTTTTTTCCTTGTCTTTCCGATCCTGGTACGTCTTAAAACCTTTTCCCCTTTGAATCCTTCATTTTAGACTCTAGGAAGTGAGATGTGAACTGAGTAATGGATGCAGGTTGTTTTCGCTTTTCCTCATGTTTTTATGCGGTTTGGCTTCACTAATTTACATTGCCTTGTCTGAATTTTAGTTGAACTTGAGGCTTTCGTCGTTTTTCTGATGGCTGTTTCGTTTTTTTTTTTTTAATCGTTACCGTTGTGTTTTTCGTGTGGATTTTAATTATGTGGGAAGTGGGTTTCAGCTCGGAGATCTTCGTTGGGTTTAAAAGTAGCATTGGTGATGCTGCACCTTGTTTATGCTGGAGTTCTATTTGCACTCGACCGGCATTTGATTGAACCTTGGTATGTTGTTGTTTGGTTTTGGTTTGAGTCTCTAAGTTCGTAAAAATTGGGTCAGCTACTACGTTTTTTCTGGAAGTTCTCTAAGATTATACTGGCCGCCATGTTTATTTTGTGACTTTACGCTATCTACTACCTGTCAACTTTAGCTTTTATGTGCATCAATTGAATGGCATTAGCTTTCGATGTGAAGTTTAGTTGGGTTCTCAGAGTGGAAAACGCAAAATTTAAAGAGTTGATACTTTTATATTTCCTCCAAAAGAAAGAAGGAACTATGAGTATGCTTCAATATACTTTCACCTTGACGAATCTTTCACGGTTGTTAAATCATACAAAGTTTGGAGTCATGAAATCTATGACTTCGAAGACGTTAGAATATGCGACTACTGGTCTCGTGTGTAGGTTATTAACATGATATGGGTCTCAAAACAGGCGTGTTACGATTATTACACGAGTTCTTGCTGCTGTCTTCTTTTTGTAAATCAATATGTAGGAAGTAATCAAGAGCCTTGCAAAAAGATATTGCAATATCTAAACATGGGAGAGGCCTTGGGGCATTTGCTAGTGGGTGTTCGGGTCTTAATCTATGGTAGCTAGTGTTAGTATTCGGGTCATTTTGGTAACTATTCATAATAGCTTCCTGTAATTGTTCCTGTCTTAAAAAGGTTTCCAACATCTTTTTGTTTTTTCCTTCATAATTCTCAGGTATACGGCTTCATATTTGTTGCTTTTCGTTGCTACCCTCATTCAATACTTTTTAACATCATGTTCATCTCCTGGGTAATGGCCACTATCTTGTGTTTCCTCGGCACCTCTTTTTATATAGCTATATTTCACTTTCCAGGAAAATTTAACTACTTTTTCTTCCTTTGCCCCCTTTTGTTCAGCTATGTACTCGACGCTATGAGGGCTGCTAATGAAAAAGATATTGCTTTTAGAAAGGCATCAAAGTAAGTTTTATCACAATTTCTTTAGTAAGTATTTAGTGGGTATCTCATTCTTTGTATTTAGTGAGAGAATAACCAATGAATATGATTTAAATTTAAAATTACTTATTTGTTTTCTAAATGTTTAAGCAAAGACAGCCTGCTTCAAGCAACAATGTAAATGTGGTTGTTACCATAGACCGGAGCCCTTCCGGCAATAATGTACAGGCAGATGTAACATCGTGGACAAAGATGGTAATGGACATGTATCCCCCTCGAACACCACTTAGGTAACTTTGCTTTAAGAAGAAAATTTTCCATTCAATGTCTAAGAAGTCGAATCTGGTAGTTCTCAAGCCGACGTAAAGTTGTGTTGCATATAACATGTATTGACATGACATGATTGTTTGCAATGGTTTTGTCATCTTATTTAATTGACTATATTGAACTGAATCATTTTTAGTTTGAACATGGAGAAGAGGACTAAAATTTAGTTGGATTGTCAAGGAGTTTATTTGGCTTTTCGAGAAGCTTATGTCTTGGATTGAAGTAATTCCTTTAGGAAAAGAGATGCATGTTTTCACAACTCCGATAAATAAAGGCTGATTTGGGACAAATTTTGCAATTGGACATGCATTCTTAGCTTTTTATTTTTCTTTTCTGTGATTTTGGACATCCACTTTTATCGCTCTCAATTTGATATCTATGCTAAAATTACTAATTTTTTTCCGGGCTTAAGGATGATAACGCCTTAACCACTTCATACTTGCAAAATAAACTATTCTTTAAATGCCCAAAATTCCAATAGAATATGAGAATATCATTCATGTACGTGAAGTTGAGGAAAATTGTTACTGCTATCACTGCTTACCGTTTTTTATTTGTTTTGCAGAAATTTTACCTGCTCTTATTGCCATGTAGAGCAGGTACTTCACGCTATATCATATTTTACTCAGTTTCTTGTGTTATTCTCATCATTGCTTCAATCAAGAATCTTGGTGGCTCATAGTCTTGCAATTTTTTTTTGTGTTAAAGAGTAAGAGGCTGTATGGATATTGTTTTGAAAAATCTGTTTAGGAGTTGCTTAGAAAAATAAACTTTCTTTTAGCAACTGTGATTGGGTGGCTAAGAACTCTTTTTAGGAACACCAGTGATTTGTTAAGGAGATTATACACTTGAAATCATTATTCACTAGCCTATGAATTTAGACATAGAAACAATTTCTCATAATCTAAAAAAATAGGATATTAAGAAAAGTAAACTAAAGAAAAAAAATCTAGAGACTACTACTTTTGAAAAACAATGACCTCAACATTTTTCTGATAATTAACTCTCTGAAGAATCTTCAGAATATCTACTCTCATTACCTTTGAAGTATCTCTTGCTTTCCATATATTCTAAGGGTAACATTATTATACTAATAATAATACCAGACAGATGGTAACACAAGTAATCATTGTTATCGAATTGAACTGGAAAGTTAGTAAATCTTTCAAAACTTCCTGTCCATTTCAGTTGCAAAGATATAAAGTCTAATGAAGTAGAACATATGCACTGGTACTGAAACTTGGACTGGTTATAAAAATGATAGATGGATTAGGTATTATTTCTGTGAATTATTTTAATGAGTCATTTATTTTGGATGGTTGCTTATCCACATCAGCTCTGCTACTTATTTATCTAGTTTTAATCTTCAACTTTTCTTTCATTAGTCCCACTTTTTTTTTCCTTGTACATTTGCAGCCTCCACGGACAAAGCATTGCCATGATTGTGATCGATGCGTACTTCAGTTTGATCATCATTGTGTTTGGCTTGGGACATGTATTGGTCAGGGCAATCATTGTCGATTCTGGTGGGTTTACAATTTTGAGATGTCACAAATATTCAACTTCATATAAATTGATTGATGTGGTCGGTACTTCTCTGTGTGAATCTGTCTTGCATCACTTTAGCTGTTTTATGTGTTTCGTGATGCATTTATGTAAAATGTTCTTCTTAGAAGTTCTGATTCAGTAAAAGAGTTTGGCAAATTGTAAAAAGCCTTGGATGGATTCAACAAAATAGTTATTGGGTTAAAAAAAACAATTGTACAAATTGTTCCAAGTTCCTATTAATTGAAGAATATTATTACTACTATAATTTCTACCACTACACTTCTACTTAATTGTTGAAATATACTGTTTACTGTGCTGCTTCTTTTTTCTGTCTTATATCTTTTAAGATATTTCGCTTACAAAAGTTACTTTTGCTCACAATTTAGGTGGTACATTTTTGAGGAGACAGCTTTATGCTTGTGGACTGGCATATTGTTCATTTCATACCTCAAGGCTGATATAGTGCGGGCTTGGTAGGGTATCCTTCCGATGTTTTTAATTCACTAGAAGTTTTTAGCTGCTCTAGTAGTATTTCATGGTTAATTCCATTATCAAATCACGAAAGATAACGATAGGAAAAGTAGAAGCTGATAGGTTTGTTGTGTGCAAGTGTCAGGTTTGAACTTCTAGTGTCAAATTCAGTGATCACAAACCATGAACTTACTAACTGATGCTGAAGAAAGATCTTTGAACGGTTTATTCTCAGGTGGAAGGATGCGATTGTCATCTTGCTGCTGATTACCTTATCGATTGCCCTAATCTTTCTACTGCTCTTGCTTCTATTTCATAGGTCTGCTGATTACCCCCATTCTCCCAGTCATGGACGAGCATCTAAATTTAGTAGTTATGACCAATGACGTAGCTGTAGTTATGACATTGTTTCTTTTTGCAGCTATCTTGTCGTTACGAATCAGACAACATACGAACTTGTTAGACGTAGGCGAATCTTTTACTTAAGGTTTGCTCATCTCCTTCATTCTCGTGACAAAGCTTTTCAACAAAAGAAAAAAAAAAACCGTTTGGAATTTTTTCGTTAAGATTCATATTGCACTTTGTCCATAGAATGTTATATGTTAGACTTCCAAGATATAATGCTTTGGACACGAGCATTTAAATTTAGTAGCAATGACAACCAGTTTGGTTATCTGCAGGGGCATTCCTGAAAGAGTTTATCCCTTCAGCAAAGGAGTTTGTCACAATCTATACGATTTCTGCTGTCACAGAAGCAACATATATAACTTGGAGCCCCTGCCTTCGGCTCAGATGCTTGAAGAGAGATCAAGACCGTACACATGTTCGGACATCACGAGGTGTAGATGCTGCTGACTTATTACACTGTACTATTTGCTTAACATTCTTTCGGTTATCACTAGGTTATGGTGGTTGGTGTGGGAAGAAGCTTGCATGTTTCCTGCATCCCCTTCCCCATTGAAATAGCTGCAGCACAAATTAGCTTAGGTAGCCTCCTTGCTTCTTCTGGTGTAAAATTGTGTGTTGGTGAAATAGATGCTTTATATCAAAACTGGCCTCTCTAATGGACCATTGCATTTCTGACTTCCTCCAAGCATGACATTTAATAGAAGTATAAACTGATTTGGTTTGTTTTTTTGGCTTAACTAGCTGAACCAAGATGATTGGGCATTGCCATTTAGCAAATCTTAGTAGACTCGAGTTTAGTTCAATTTGGTTTAGATTAGGTTAGTTCGGGTTTCTGATCGCCCTAGAATTCAAGGACCCAAAGCCTACACACACCATGATAAGTTCATCAATATATCTCAACAAATATTGTATATGCATTCTGAACATCATAATCTCTGATCTTTTTACAGTATTTGATTATATAGGATAGTGTTGTAAACAGCTAACAAAAGAATACTCCTGGTTTATTTGAATGCAATAAGGTTGAGTAATTACATGCACCATTGGCAAGTAATTAACAACATTCTGACTAAGTTCAAGTTTTCCTGTACTTGAGAGCTTCAAAGCGAGCAGCAAGAGTGTCATAATCAGGCAGCTTGGGGTGAACACGAGATGAAGGTACCGATGGAGGATTCCCATCAGGAGGTCGACTAACACCTCCGTCAGCTCCGTCGTCCATTTGAGTTTCTTCTTCACAATCCGATTCGTCGAACTTTATGTTGGTAGGATTATAGCTATGTCTCCTGTAAGCCATCTCATAATCTGTATTTACATTCGTTGTTCTCTCTTCTCCTGCCTTGAACTGATGATCAATATGATGAGAGCCGATTGGGGTAGAATTAGCAGGAGGGCCGAGATCGAAACCCGAGTCTCGAGCATCCCAATTCAAGTCTTTATTTGCCAGAGAGGCAGCTGCCTCTGCAGCAGCAATCGCTTGCTTCGCTGCTTTTGCAGCAGCCTCTGCGGCTGATGCTGTATCTTGAAAGTGCATACTTTCATCCTCTCTACCGTTCCTCCTGCACAAGACACGACAACGGAATCGAGTCGAGGAACAGCTCCAATGGAGTGTATCAAATGGTTCCAATGTACCTTCCCTTACCTTTCAATTTGAGCATCATTTCCAGCAGATTGGCTTGCTGCTGCAGGCTTCACAGGTAAGCTGGCAGCACTAACGAAACTCCGAGGCCCGTCCTGATCAAACGACAATCGAAAACATCGTTAACTTGTTACAATATTATCATCAGAGGATAGGAAGAGAGGGAGAATGGAACAAACAATAAGTTCTTCAGGAGGCTTTAGTAGCTCCTTCTCAGATTCTGTTGTATCCCATTCAATCTGGTGCTCCTTAGCAATCTCCTTCATTATTTTAAGCTTCACTTCACCCGCAGGAGTTCGAACAGAGAGCTTGTCAATCAGCTGGAAAAGCAAACGCAAGCAATTCAATACAAATACAGCTCTGTGAATATAAGTAACTTACCAATGTCAGCCTTACGATTTTAAAACGCGTCTGCTAGAGAGGTTTCCACACTCTTATAAAGTATGTTTCATTCCCCTTTCTAACTAAGGTGAGATCTCACAATCTATCTCCTTGAGGACCAGCGTCCTCACTGACACACCGTTTGCACACCGCTCAGTGTCTGGCTCTGATATCATTTGTAATGTGAGATCTCACATTGGTTGGAGAGGAAAATGAGCATACGTTATAAAGGTGTGAAAACCTCTTCCTAGCAGATGCGTTTTTAAACCTCAAGACTGACGAATGAGCCAAAACAGACAATGTAGTTACCAGCCGATTCACTCCACAATTGGGCCTCAGATCAGTGGCAGCAGAGACAAAATCCTTCCCATATTTCTTCTCAAAAACATTGGTAAGTGCAGAAAGCTCTGGAATTTCAGAGCACCTCGGAGCTGCAAAGATCAAACTAGCAACCCCTTCTTTTAGATCAGCCGGACATTCCCTGCAGCAATTGATATTAACATCACAAGAAAATCCACCCATTACAGAGTAATTTAGCCAATTCTCCTCAACTTTTCTACCTCTGTTTCGCTATAATTGATAGTCTAGCCACAACCAACTCGCAGAAGAGTTCGATAATGTCATTGGCAGCCAAAACATTCTGTTCTCTTATCACATGTTCTACCTGAAGAACACAAGCTTCATTTCTTTGATTAAAACATTTCAATTTAATCGATTTTAACGAAGGCGAAGAAATTGAAGATAGTGAATGACCCGAATCCGAGCAGTGGCGGCCTGACCCGACTGAAGAAGCAGAGCAATGTCGCGTCTCATCTGCTTTACCGCCGCCTCGCGCTTGTTCCTCAGCAGCTTTATCCTCGCCACCGCCATTTTCGCCGCCGTTTTACTGTCATAAAAGAAACCCCCCAAAACCCAGAGAGAAAAAAGCGAATCAATCCCTGTTCCTCTCAGAAACAAAAATCGATGCAAAAAGAAAAACCCATTTCTGAGAAACAATCGTAGTACCATTTGGAGGAGTTGAAGCCACGGCGGAGGAGGGAGATGAACTGCTTGATGATCCTGACGGAACGATCGGCGGCGCTCATGGCCGGAGAAAAAAAAGGGGTAACGAAGAAGAGTGGGGTTAAGGGAGGTGAAAGTGAAACGGCCTCTGGAAGAGAAAAGTGAGTGACAGCTTGGGCAGAAAATGGGGATCTTTGAACGGTATATCAGCGTAGGATGCCCCACTGCCACGTGGCCATTTTAGATATTAGCCGTTGGAGAGGATTTTGAAGCGCGAAGGAAGAATCCGATGTGGCTCCAGTTGTGTACACGTGGCGAGGATAAACTGCCACGTTGGCATGATGTTACACGTGGCGGTATGAAAATTTGCATTTCCACTTTGATGCGGAGAGCTTATTCTATAAAAATGCTAGCAAGGTCTCAACGACAAATGATACCTATATCAGATTCGGCTGATCTTCTTATCTATGCATGGGGTTGGACTTAGACCGAGCAAAACTCATCAATTTCTTCGTGAGATTATTAAGATCACAAACGTGTTGTTGTGATATGATTCTTATACTTAATTGAGGGATCTTACAATATGTTGCTCTATCTTTTCTCGTCCTCGTACCTGATCGAGAGACCTGAACGGTTGAAATATTATCCATCCTGCCTCCCGTGGTCGTACTCCCACCAACTTAATTTTATTAAATTTATTAAAAAATGAGATGAATTACAAATATTTTAACGGATTAATTAATTAAGGTGGAATTTCAAAGCATAGACATGTACTCCAATTCTAGAATTCTTTTCTTTTTGAATATCTAGAAAATGTTGACTGGGATCACTTTTTTATTGGTACGATTGTCTTTACTTGATTCTTCTAAAAAACTCTTTCATTCTCGTCAAAGATTTTATTTTAAATATATAATTCTAATAAATTTAAGCAAAAATGTTTGTCACGACTAAGATGTTAGATAACTAATTTATATTAATAAATTAAAAGATTCCCGAGAATGAGATCAATACATAAACAAACATGAACAAAAAAAGTTACAGAAAGAAGATAAAAGAAAGCAACCCGACTCACCAAACATGACCTCAAAATCATAAAAGGATTTCATAAGAAAGAGCCGAGTCGAGTCGAGTAGAACAACTTAGGAACACATCAAATCTAACAATTTAACAGATCATTTGAGGGATCGAAAAGTAGCACTATACGAAGGTTATGATTCTATTAAAGATTGAACATCAGAACACTCTCTCGATCCTATAATGCAAATATTTGTTTGTACTAAATTGACAAACTTTGTGTCTCATTGAGATATTCGATCAGACAAGAACATCAGACAAGAACATCTTGAAAGAGCTCAACTAAAGGAGTGGGTCAATTAAGATTGATTTATAGTTGGAGTTGATTCAATCTAGGTGGTTGGAAATGGAGGTTGAAACTGAATTTCTTGGAAGCCAAACCAAAAACGGACAATAGAACAAATTTATCCAAATAGAAGTGATATGATTCTTAAAACTCCAAAGATTCAATGCAGTTCTTCTATTCGATTTGGATTTCAGCTCACAGCTCAATTACAGAGAAAGTGTTCTTGAAGATAGAAGAAGGATTTATACAGACTGAAAAGCACTTTTTTGGTTCAAAATCACAGCCAACACATTATCAAATTCAAGGACAGAGTTCAGTTCACGAATGTACAGAGCCGATTTTCATCGCCGGATTTCATAAGGGGGAAATCACAATGCGACCAATTTTACTGAGTAATTATATTCAGAAGAGAAACTCTGGTATGAATCAATTCCCTGAACAGTCCTTCTGTTCCATGTTCGACTCTTTCAATGCTCGAATCCAACCCCAACAGTCTCTCTCGAACAATCGATTGAATCTTCTCCTCCGCTTCTGCGTCTCTTCTCAACGATCCGAACTGCATCGCCTCGATCGCCATGTCCAGGTTCTCCAACTCGTTGGCTCTCTCTGCCTGATTGTTTCGTGTGATTGCTCCCTTGTGCACGAGCCTTGACACCACTGACCATCGGCTAGGTTTCGGTCTCCAGTGCACCGGCACGGCGAGGAGAGACAATAGAGAGTTGAAGATGGAGGAGGTGATGGAGCTTGCTTCTCTCAGCACTCTGATCACCGCCACCGTCACTTCGTTCTCTAATTGAAGAGGAGGAGAGGCTCCGGAGGTGTAATCCACTTGTCTGAGCGATGCGAGCGATTTCTTCAAGCTTTCATGCTTGATCTTCTTTCTCAAGCTGATATATGCAGCGATGCTGTTCTCGACACCCGAATCTTCGTATTTGCTTCGCCGGATCGCCGATTGGAGCTGTCGAATGCTTTCTTTTATCACCAAAACAGCGTCTCTCGTGTTGTCGCAGATATCCAAGAATCTTACAGAGCCATCCACCAATTCCTGTACCCAAATTTCACGTCGGTGTGAGGCTAGGGCTTGTTGGGCCAGTGGGAGGTTCAGAACCTCGTTTATGCATCTGTAGAGCTCAACCAGGCCGGAGAGAGCGCTGCAATTCGCTTCAATGCTTGAGAAGGAAGAAGAATCCAAGGATCGAAGCTTGGCTAGCTCTTGCTCAACCCGAATCGTGGATGGATGCGATCGAGCAGGTAAGCTTATACATCTATCTCTATAGCGACTCCAAGGTGTTTGTGAAAATGCAACCATGGCTATTCTGTTGTAATTCTGTATGAGGGTCTAATGAGGGGAACTTGTAGATGAAATCCACAATTTCCCATCATTGCTTTATATAGGCAGAGTGGATAGAAAAGGGGGAAGTTGTTTAGGATTTGAATGTACCGAATTGAGCATGTGAAGGCGGCCAAAGATTCATCAATGGTGTGGGTTATGAAGTCACATCTTTTGCCGGCTAAAAAGTAATATTAAATTGGCATCCTTCAGTCTCCATATTTAATGGAACTTGATTTTGTTTTTATCTGGTTGCGGGGGAAGTGACTTGTTATCCCTTATTAACATCCCCCATATCTCCACCGCCACACCGCCAATTCACGCTTTTCCATGGTTGAGAGTTGAAGGTACAATAGAGTTGGAAATCGATAGCCATTAAACTACACCTGGTAGCAAGAGTCAGCCCTTAAACTAAACAAAATCAGTAGGAAGAGTCCAAGAGCTTAAAGCTAGCAGATATCTTTCGGTACATTACATATTGTCGTTAGTCTTACTGTTTTAAAATGCATCTACTAAGGAGCGGTTTCCATTCCTTATAAGAAATATTTTATTCTCCTCTCCATCCAACTGACATAGGATCTCACAATCTACCTCCTTGAGGCCAAGTGTCTTTATTGACACACCGTCCGGTGTTTGGCTCTGATACCATTTGTAATATTTCAACTTCACTGTTAGTAAATATTGTCTGCTTTGGCTTGTTACGTATCGTCATCATCCTTACGGTTTTAAAACGCTCTACTAGGGAGAAGTTTCCACACTCTTGTAATGAATACTTTGTTCCTCTCTCCAACCGAGAGACTTCACACTAGTCATTTCCATAGACAATTGACCTGATTTCATTTAGCCATAGCAGTATTTTTCCTCCTACTACTGTTTTACACATTTTATAGAAGAACTTTTAGGCTGTTTCAGGGGAGGTTGATGTAAAGTTGACCTTGAAATGGCTCTCAAACTTCTAGAATTTATTAGGCAACTGGTCTTCCACGGGATATTGATGGAATCTGAGGTCTTGTAAATTGTTTTAGGGGTAGATTTTGGTGGTGAAATGGATTAAGGTTCTAAATCTTGGCAAGGATTGAGAGGGATTGGGAGTGGAGCCCAGATGAGATGGCTTGGCTGGGTCTGTAGAGGAGTAGAAACATGAGTTATCAATCAAATCCTCTTGGGAAATGGCAGCTGGTGATCAGAGACAACTTATCATGCAAATGATTGGAGATAAGAGCATTTGGTGGGTAGTCATGGGAGGGCTTTACTATTGCGTTATTTCAACTAGTGGTTGAATATTGGAAATGTCTATCAGATTAGATAGAAAACTAGGGATGGATACCAATTTAGTCCCTTCTTAGCCACACCATTCGTGTTTGCGATAAACTTATTCACATGTCTTGTCCAAACTCTGAGTAAACCATATTAGTTACTTTTCCTATTCAACAGTTTTATAGGCTGCATTTTGTGCAAACATGTGGGAAGCTGCTTCATTAAGACTCCACTAACTTTTTTCCTTTATGATTCGAACTCATCCCTTCCACTTTAATTTCTTTTCCATTAGAATTTAGGACTCCATTGATTACGCAAATGCAATCTTGTGGGAAGCTGCTTTAATGGAGTTTTCTTTTTCGGGGGATAGCATTAATGAAGCTACTGTTCAGAATAGAAGAGGATAAAGAGTGTTGAAAAGAAAGAATCTTTCACAAACTTTTTGGCAGGTGTAACAGTACTCACCCACTTTTTAGTGGGTCAGCGTACTCACTAGCACATCGCTCGATATCTGATTTTGATACCATTTGTAATAGTCAAGTCTACTCCTAGTAGATATTGTTTTCTATGAACTTTTACTTTCGGACTTTCCCCCAAAATTTTTAAAACATATCTATTAGGGAAATGTTTCTACACTCTTATAAGAACTGTTTTGTTCTACCGACGTGAGATTTCTTGTTAAGATTGCATTGAAGAGAGGCACTTGGCTTGGGCAGATGAGGAATCAGGTTGGGTTGGTTAAGTTACAAGGTCCATTCAAATTGTTTGCCATGGAGACGTTAAAAGGCTATTGGCAGATTGAGTTAGATGGCTGACTGGGATTGGAATCTCCTACTTACAGAAGTCTAAGGTTTCACCAACCAACCCTCCACTCTTCACTTGATTATTGGAGCAGTTTGAAGAGTAGTTTGGTCAAAATCTATGGTAATGCGAGTGAAAATGAAATCAAGGTGGAGATGCGAACATATTCCCCTGAACTTCATCTTTTAGAATATGTAGAGATTTCTTGGGTAATCTTAGATAGAATGAAGTATTGAGTTTCCTTATAGATTCAACAAGTTTCAACTTTTTAGACTTAGATGTGAATTAATATGATATTATGATGTACTCTGTTCATCCCTATCTTTTGAACCTTTTTCAGATGGTGATTGAATAAGAACACATAAAAGGAAGTGATCGAACAAACAAGAGATTATATCATTATCAATGACTAAACTGTTGTTCTTGTTTGGATCAAGAACACATAGAACACTATCGTATTATGGACATGGAACTCGAGCTAAATATCCCTATGGCGGATCCCTAAAAGTTGGATGCCTTTGCAGGATTCAGGGTGTCAAAAAATGGCTATGGGAATACAATACATCTCCTATTGAGATATTATGTTCAACAGAGAGGCTCTTGTTTTGATCAATCTCCTGAACACACCATCCAACCCACTCTCAATTTCTTGTGCCGCCATTTCCAAACTCTCCAATCTTCTCTGAGCAATCTGCAACTTCTCACCCTCCATTTCTTCAACAACAGAGCTCAAAGCCACATCCACGTTCTCAAATTCGTTCGTGGCACTGTTTGACTCACAGGCAATCGCACCCTTGTGCACCCACTTGGTAACCAAAGACCATCCTCGAGCTTTTGGTTTCGTCAATGGTGTCAAGTACAACAACACGGATTCGAAAATAGAGCTGTTGGTTGAGCAAGCTTGTCTCAGCGCTTCAACCACAGAGCTCAGGTGATTATCTGGATTTTGCATTGGGGATGAGTTGAATTTCTCATTCATCTTCTTCATTGATGTTATCAAGTTTTTACCTTCTTTCTTCATCTTTTTTCTGTAGGAAATGTAAGCAGCGGTGGTGGTTTTCACGGCGGAATCGCCTTTCCTCCGGCGAAAGGCAGAGTGAAGAGCCCCAACATGCTGTTGGGTTTCTAATGCTATGTCCTTTGCTAAGCTGCAAACATCCAAAAGCTTCATAGAATCATCCAACAACTCGACCACCAACTGTTTGTTTTGGGGACAAGACAAAACCTGCTGGGTGGAGCCCATTTTGAGAAGCTCATCAATGGAGTCATACAAATCCTGTAATCCCAAAAGAGCACCACAAACAGAAGAAGAAGAAGAAGAAGAAGAAGAAGAAGAAGAAGAAGAAGAAGAAGAAGAAGAAGAAGAAGACACCCATGTCTTCACCTTCCTCAACTCCTCCTCAACCTTCACAGCACAGGGATGCAATCTAGAAGGCAAGCTTATGGACCTCGCTTGGTACTTGGCAGCCATTATTAACAACCTTCCTTTTCTTTTTTTTCTCAACAGAGCTAAAGCTAAAACACCCTTAGCTTACCACTTCTAAGTGGGTTATGCAGGTGCACATATATATAGGCAGCAGAAACAGAGGCGTCATATGGTGGGGGAAGTGTGCAGCCATTGATAATTTGGGTGTCAAATGTTTATGCAGCAATGAATTTGGACCAAATAATTTGGGGATTGAAGATTAGGTTAATGTGAAAAGGGTATGAGGTGTCGTGTAATTTTGTGCAGGGAAGGTGTTTGTTAAAATGCGGAAGAGAAGAGTCATAGAGGAAGGAAATTGTGGTGCCGCCACATAACCCATTATCGCCTACTCTCTAAAGCTGAGCTGCACACCTACCGAGGGCATCACCTAGCTGTGCTGTCTCTTTTTGCGCACATAATTGGGAGCAAAGTTAGGTTCTTTTCTCTACTCCCAAAATTTAAAATTATTTCTTTTATTATTATGTTAAATTATAAGTCTATCCATTATGGAATTTCTACATAATTGATTCTTAAATTTATATTATTATTTATCTAAAAAATTATAATATGTAAGATGAGGTCATGGGAATCACGATAAGGGCACACAAGATTGTAAAATTTTAAAACTATTTTAATATAATTATTATATGCATAATATTGAACGGTGGAGATTTAAAATTGATAATAGAAGGGTGTGTGGCGTTGGCATAGGCAATGACCTCAAATAACCTAAGCCAGGCGTCACCATTTTAAATCATCAATGTTCACCTTTTTCCCTTTTTTCTTTAGCCAGAAAGCCATTGTAATCTCTTCTAAATCTTATTTCTTTTCTAATTTTTTTTCTTCTTTCTATTACGGTGAATGGGAGTAGAACCCTTTGGGTTCGGTTTGTTTTGAGTATACGAGTCATGCGAGTCAGACCGCCTAAAGAAGTTGATGCAAGTGACTGAATAGATACAACTTCAATCAAATTTTTAGTTAGTTTAGGGTTGGATCTAAAAACCCTCCAACTTATTGTAGATCTTTGACTTTGAGAACATCTTTTGACAGTTGTGTGAAGCTTAGCTTACTTTAGCAACAATGAGATAAATTCAATGTTCGTGTTAAGTATAGGAGCTTGGTGAAGCAATAGTGAAGCTTGGATGGTGAACTTAATCGCCCTCTCGAACATGATCTTTGTACAACCAAGCGAAGAATTAGTAAGGTCAGAATGACACGAAGCAAGGTCAATAACTCAAAAGGGGTTAGGAATTTGGTTCCTCACCAAAAAAAAAAAAATATATATATTGTTTATTTTTTAAATATTTTAATAAGATGGTTTTTTTTAAGGAATAGTTCGATTAAATTATTTAATTTTTACTAAAAATCTCATTTAAATGATTAATTTCTTAGTAAAAATATTTTTTGGTATAAAATTATCAAATTTCCTTCAAAAGGATTCACATATATAAAAATATCATAAGTCACTAAATATATACAACTTTAAATTTAAAAATATTACTAATTATAATCATAATAATAATAATAATAATAATAATAAAAGAAATTTGGAACCTAATTATGTAATTTAAAAAGTAAAAAAGAGAGTTTGGTGGGCTTACTTCCGTTGTTGTTGGAAAGGAGGAGACGCGTGTCCTCTTCTTAGAGGACACGTGTGGCAAAGAAGTAGCACTTATGAAGTGTATGCACTATAAATGACAGTCCAATTGGATAAGGACACGTGTGACATTGAGAAACGAAGCGTGCCTCCATGAGCCGCTCATCACCCAGCATTTGATTTGATGAAATCCAAAATATTATCCAAAGAAAATGCGCATTTAATAATTTTCTGAAGTTCCTTAAGACACGTGTTTCTTTCCTATTGATTGTGGCATGAAAAGGCTTTAAAAGTACCATAAATGTATGGAAAATTAAAAATAAGAAAAAGAATTAGATGCATACTTTTTACCTTTAATTTAAAAACGAAAATAAAACTTAGATTTAAAATTGAACGTGACATACCTAACTGATATAATTAGCAATTCATCAAAATACAAATGTTGAAATTTTTATTTATTTAATTTATGAGATTTTACAGGCTAATTTTAATTAAAGAAATTGTAAGAATCTCGAAAAAAAAAAAAAAAAAAAAACTCATTTAATTTCAATGAAATCAAGTTGTTAGAATAGTTATCAAACGAAGTCTACATGGAACAGCCAAAGTCCATCGCTAACAGATATTGTTCACTTTGACCCGTTACGTTTCGTAGTCAGCCCTCACGATTTTATAACGTGCCTGTTAGGGAGAAATGTGGGATCTCACAATCCACCCTCACCACCTTGGAGGTCGACGTCCTCGCAAGCACACCACTCAGTGTTTGGCTCTGATACCATTTGTAACAGCCCAAGTCCATTGCTAATAGAAATTGTCCGCTTTGACCCGTTACGCATCGCTGTCAGCCTCACGCGCATCTACTATGGAGAGAGTCTAGCCCTACTTCAACCAATGTCTCACATCGTTCGATGACTAGCTCTAATACCATTTGTAACAGGAAAGTCCTCTCGGGCCCAATTGCTGTTTTTGTTTCTGTATTCCTGATTTATCCACTAGGTCAGTCTGGTTGGTTCTTTGCGCCTAGTTTTGGTGTAGCAGCTATATTTCGATTCATCCTCTTTTTCCAAGGATTTCATAATTGGACATTGAACCCATTTCATATGATGGGAGTTGCGGATGTATTGGGCGCTGCTCTGCTATGCGCTATTCATGGTGCTACTGTAGAAACTACCTTATTTGAAGATGGTGATGGTGCAAATACATTCCGTGCTTTTAACCCAACTCAAGCTGAAGAAACTTATTCAATGGTCACTGCTAACCGCTTTTGGTCCCAAATCTTTGGGGTTGCTTTTTCCAATAAACGTTGGTTACATTTCTTTATGTTATTTGTACCAGTAACTGGTTTTATGGATGAGTGCTCTTGTAGTTGGTCTGGCCCTGAACCTACGTGCTTATGACTTCGTTTCTCAGGAAATCCGTGCAGCGGAAGATCCTGAATTTAAATCTTTAGCAGATATTGTCTGCTTTGGCTCGTTACGTATCGCCGTCAGCCCCATGGTTTTTTAATGCGTCTATTAGGGAGAGATGTGAGATCTCACAATCCACCCACAGAAGTGTTATAAAACCGTGAGACTGACGACGATACGTAACAAGTTGCTAACAGTAGACTTAGGCTGTTATACCAGATTAAAAGTTTCGTACTATGAAAGAATCGTACTATTGGTTATATTAATCTTAGATAAAATTGTGACCACAAAGTGGCTAAAATATACAAGACTTTGGAATGTTTGAGACCTCAACAATTCAATGAACTAGCATGTTAAGAAAACACACTCTATATTTAACTAAACATCTGAACATGCAATCCAATTCACTCTCTATTCCTTCAAAACTTGACGCCAATGTTCTAAGCCTTCTTTGTGCCATTTGAACTTCAGCTTTTTTCTCATTGCTTTCGTTTTCTCTCCCATGGCCAAGGAGAGAATGGAGAGCAATATCCACACTCTCCAACTCATTTACTATTTTCCGTCCTTTCCCCGATCTCGACCTGATCGTGGGCATCAATTGTGAGACCAATGACCACCCGCTAGCCTTCCCCTTCGCCACCGACGTCGATAGGAATGCTAGAAGCTCTCCGAAGATGGAGATGCTGATGGTTCTTGCTTCTCTTAGCAGTCTGATAAGAGGCAACAAATCATGATTTGGTAGATCCAATAAAGGGAAGCTTGTTGTTCTATCACTTTGCATTTGCTTCAACGAACCGAGGAAGCTTCCGATGTCTTTCTTCGCTTTCCTTCGGAAGCTGAAGTAGGCACGAACATGGCTTTCGATGCTCGAATCCGCTACTTTTCGACGTAAAGCCGATTGAAGGGTTTGTATATTTTGTTTCATCATAAGGATTATGTCTCTTGCAGAGCAACAAGAATCTATCAATATAACAGACTCAGTTAAAGCCTCTTCCACAAGCTTCCCCTCCTTATAGTGAACAAGAGCTTGCTGGGTGGAAGAAGACTGAACAAGCTCCCCAACAGAGTTATACAACTCTGCTAGCCCAACCAATGCAGCTTGAATCCTTTCGAGTCCAAAAGGAGTCGTTTTCGCATTGAAAGACGAAACTTGAAAGGATTTTAGGCTCTCCAGCAATGGTTCTGGCTCGAGCTCCACCCTCGCAGGCAAGCTAACCGATCTAACAGGCTGGTGGGCGTTGGTGAATATCGATGAGATCACCATCCTTGGTGTGTAAATTGCTGAAACTCAAAAGAGAATTGAATGGCTTGAGCAAAACCAACCAACATAACAGCCAATTTATATGGAAAAGAGAAGGTTATGAAGTCTCTATGCATGCATGTCAAAGCCACAGCGTTATAGACCATAGGCTCAGCTCTGTTTGATTCTCTTGTAACAGTTTCAGCCTACAAACTGAGCATCTATGTCAAATTTTTTAATCAAATGCTCCACCAATTGGCCAACATCAAGCTCTGACAACAATATACAATAATAAAGTATTGAACATGTTGGCATAGTTGCAGGCCATAATGATACCAATGCCACCCTGCCTCCCCAATAATTGGGCTCTCCTAAACCCAACATAATTTAAGATGAATCAGATGAATAATCATGTGGGCAAAAAAAGAATCAGCTAAATTCAAACCTAAATATTCTCGACCCATGTTTTGTCTCCACCCATGAAGAAGAATGTGCATAGAAATAAAAAGTGGCTACCCCCTTTTAAATGGTGGCTTTGTTAATATCTATAGCCATGAATCTAGGCTTACAATGAGCAAACATTGCTACTACCATTCCAATATTATAGTAATGTTTGTAATGCAGCAGCAGACAAAGGGCGGGGCATGCGGCTAACACAATGGGGAAGAGAAAGTTACCTAAAGAGCTGGTTATGAAAAATCCACAAATGCTCATCAATCACTTCGTAAGAACTTTAAAAAGTCATTCTACAGTGGAATTCATACACAAAAATCAAGTAAATAGTGCATGATCTTGCTCTATAGAACACCATAATTTTCAATTTGAGAGATAAAGAGTAAAATTTCTTATGATAACAGAGGGAATGGCTAAAAAAAGAAAGTGGGTATGAGATTTTAAGTTCAAGGGTTGGAGCAGGGAAGAGAGAAAACAAACCACATGGTCAAAAATTGAGAGAAGACAATGAGGCCCCGGTCGTGGAGAGACGCCATGAGGGAGACATGAGAAGCGGTTCAGTCAGGCATTTTGTCGAACATGTGAAGGGCGCAGAGCGAAAAATAGAGCAAAAATCTTTACGGTAGCGGATGAATGTGGAGGTGCATGAATGTAATGCAATGCATTGCCTTCAAGGATAAGAATAATCAACGATTCTGTCATCATTCACCCAACAAAAAATAAAAAGAAAATAAAATAAAAGAACAAAAGAACGTAATTGTGTAATAATTTCATGAATTTATTGCTTCCATTTTTTAAAATTAATTTACAGCTATACTTATGAATCCATAGTAATTTAAAGGATGAAATTAGGGAATATATTCTTCCGAAATCTTTTGATATCTTTATATTATAAACTCTATTCAACTTACATAGTGAGTAAACAATTTATTATACAAGTTAAAAAAGAGGGTAAAAAACACTCATTTGTTAGTTTACCTTAGTATAATTTATGACATCGAAATAAAAAAATAAATTAATAAATATCACATTTGAATAAGATGGATCATAAGGATATAATTATTAAAAAAATATTTAAATGAAATTAAATGAAATTACAGTTAAAGCATATATCAACAAGTTGCATAATCATTTTCAATTGTTAAATCATAAAAATTCTAAATTAAATATATTTAGTTTAGATTATTCATGTTCAATTTTAAAAAAATATTTAAAAATAACGAATGTTAGTAACATTAATAATCCTCTTAGCACTTTGAGACAAATAGTTAACGTGATTATGTCACAAAGGATGTAGTGAAATGTCAAGGTCATTTAGGAAATTCGAGTTTCAAAATTTGAACATAGAGCGTTACCGAAACAAAGATTTAAATCTATATTTTTCAATCAAACACTAAAGTTAAGCATTTGGATCAATATGAGACTAATATAAAGTACGGATCAATAGAGAGAGGGAGAGAAAAACGTACAGATGTACAAAACAATAATAATAATAATAAATTTCGTATTTATAAAACCATATGGCTTGGCATTGCAATGTGGTTTCTGAACATTAAAGCCTGGCAATGAGTGGATGTCTCCCAATTCTAGAAAAAAGAATCCACATGAATCAATTCCCTTTGACCACACAAGATTATTATACAAATCATGTTTATTGCCCTAAAAATCACCGAGAATCTAGAGTTTTGTTTGTTTCTCTTGCAAAATTAATTGAAAGTATTTTGTTATTAATACTCAGCACAATCAACTCAAACTCCACCTAAATAAGTTAGCAACTCAACCCAAATCATAAATCATACCTTTTGAGATGAGTTGATCAAATTTTTTGGGTTCAGCATGTTCTCCTGTGAAAATTTACCAAGCAAGCTCTGATAACCCGGGATAAACCACTTTGTTCATCAGCCAGCCAAATGCTTGTTGAGGTTGTTGATCCAGGCCTGAATCACAGGAACTAGAAACGTGAGATTTGGCAGCTATTATCAGCACGAGTAAAGAAATAGAATTTGGTATCAGCTACCATCAACAGTGTCGAATACTTGATATTCTAATCCATTCCAAAAGTATAAATCTATAACCACAATTCATAACATTCAAGAAGACTTAAAATGTCACTGCATTAAGCTGCTAGACTTATACCATATCAATTGGAGAGAGGAACGAGTGCCAGCGAAGACGCTGGACCCCGAAAGTGGGTGGATTATGAGAACCCACATTGGTTGGAGAGGGGAATGAAACATTTTTTATAAAGGTGGGGAAACCTCTCTCTAATAGAGGCGTTTTAAAAACCTTGAAGGGAAGTCCGAAAGAAAAAGCCCAAGGAGGATAATATCTACTATCAGAGGGCTTGGGCTTGGGCTGTTACAATGTTTATCCAATCTAAGAATATTCTTCTTCACAATTGTCCCACTCTTGAGGAAATGAGTCGGCATCAAAATTCTAGATCCAAGCAGAAGTTGGAGAGTAGAGCCAAACATTTCTTATAAATGTGTAGAAACCTTTTCCTAACATACGCATTTTAAAAACCTTGAGAGAAAGCCCGAAAGGAAAAGCCCCAGAAAGATAATATCTACTAGTGGTCGGTGGGCTTGAGCGGTTACACTATCACTATCATTATATGGCAAGATTTGGCTCATTCCTCAAAATAAATGTTCCTTCAGGAAAAATAAAAGGCACCCTTAACGACATTGAGTTCAAATGGGGGAAAGGAAAAAGACAAAGGAAAGCAAAAAAAATCCTGAAATTTTCAAAAGATACAAACAATTAATACGAAATGACCAAAGTTTTACCAGTTATATAGCATGGCTTTGCTCCCTCGCCTTCTTCAGAGACTTCAGTGTACTCTCCAACGTTGAATATGCAGCAACATCAGTCAGACTTTTACTCTCAACTGCATAATCAAACACTCGATAGGCTTCAGCAATTCTACCACTCCTGCAAAGCGCCCTCACAAAAGTTACAACATCAGGCTCCAATCCCTCCTCCTTCATCTTCTTATAGACACCAATTGCCTCCCTGCCCCCTGCCAAGTGTCACGGTCATGCTCGTTCAAGACGTGTTGTTCGTTACCGCATGCTCATGCCACGCCAAACCTTTTATGTTATTCCATGTTGTAATATCTTACTATTGTATTTTTTGTTTGTATGACGGTTCAGCAAGATCATGTCTAGGTCTACTAGACTTTAACCGCCCCAAAATGTACTATAGGGGGTGTGATTAGTTGTCTAACTCCTCCCCTAATTTTGTATGACCGTTCGGCGAAATCACATCTAGGTCTGCCAAACCTGAATCACTTCAAAATGTACTATAGGGAGATGCGACTGCTGTCAAATTCTCCATACCTGAAAAAGTTATATACTGCTCAAGCCGTTCCGTTGTGTTGCCTTTTTCTTGTATGTTACATAACATTGCTTTCAAATTCTCTCCATCTTACTTTCAAACTCTCTCTAAATCTCTCTGTCCCTGTTTTCTAAAACCTTATTCTCAAATCGGAGTAAGAGGTATGCTTGCATACATTGACTCGCCGCAGGCAACGCGAATACAAATTGACTTGACTCATTTGGTGTTGAGAAGTGAGTGTCGTACCATCGCGCAAAGTCCACTACCCAAAAAAAAGTGTGATGGTGACAGCAAGCATACAATAACCCTTCATAATTGTGTTATAAACAAAGCAATCCAGCCTAAAACCCTCCTTAGCCAGCACACTTACCAACCGCGTCGCCTCACGTAGATCCTTGCTATTACACACATTATCTATCAAAATTGTATAAGTAACAAGATCTGGCTTCGCACCACAGCTACTACGCATTTCATCAATAAAATCATAAACAGTAGACAGAGCTTTGGATTTGCAAGGTTGTTTAACGAGATGATTAAATGTATAAGAATCAAGAGGCGACTCTATAGCTTCATCAACCAAACCTACCGAACAAAGCGAACGCACAGCAATATCCGTGGTTACCTTGTCAGGATTGAAGCCATTGTTAACCATGAAATTGAGAATTTGCCGAACCGAATCGAGAGAGGAATCAGTACCATTCCCGGAGGTGGAGAGTAAGATATGAAACGTCGGTCGATCCGATGAGGTTTTGTGGTGGTGATGAAGGAGCTGTAGAGCTTCTTGGCATCTGCAAGACTAGCCGATTTGAACACCGTCGGGAGTTTCGGCTTTTCCGGGTGGCCGGATCTCTGACTCGATGAGGTTTTCTGGAGAAGTTTTGTTGTTCATTTTTCATATAAGGAGCGGTACTCGCCGGACAAAAGCGGAGGCGCCGCCGGAGGACGAGGCGGTTGGTTAACGACCGTGGTGGAGAGAGCTGAACGAAACGATGGCGACAATTTCCCCATCTTCCAGTTCCCCCGCGCTGATCGAACCAATTTCCCCATCTTACAGAAATTGAGATTTGCGTGGGAAAGTAAATGGGCCGTAATTCGGCCCAACAAGACCATAAAAGATTTGCGTGGGAAAGTAAATGGGCCGTGGTTCGGCCCAACAAGATCATAAAAGATTTGAATGGGAACAACGAACTTCCCGTCTTTATTTAAATTTGAAGGTTACACCATTTATTACACAGAGCAGCCATAGCTTTACTGTAAGCGGAGCCATCTAGAAAGACCTTTGATTGTTGCAATCCAAGTTGTTGCCATAGCCGATGCCCAACAAATCACAGTACCTTTTATAAAACCCAATTCTATCAGCAACTCTGCTATCGGCACCACGCCCACACTCGAGCCCACCATTGATGATGTTGGTGATGACACCATACCCAGGCACTCTCCCGGCAGCACTGTCGGCGGCCGAAGGCTGCCATCTCCCAGTGATAACATTATGGCACGATGGCTTGTTTCCTTGTGGCGTCATCCAAAACCAAATGGCTGTCTTGAATGCAACAACCGCATCCGTGGCTACCAAATCAGGGTTGCCTAGCAAATTCGAATTTAGCGCCCTACCCGCTGGCCCGTAGTTGTAGTTACTAAAAACGTTTGATAATTTCACGAATTAGGATTAGAATCTCAGAATTTTGATAATATATTGTGCTATAGGAAGAACAGAGGTCTTACTGGGTTAGCTGAATTGGGCCACGGCCGTAATATTTCTGCCCAGGAGCGCACGGCCATTGTTGGTTAGGTGAGCAATATACGTCTTGGTTTCTCTCCCTTATGAAGCAATATCCCCACGCATATGGGCCATCCGGTGCGGTAGGCCATCCGCCTGCGCCACAGTCGTTTTAATATTCAATTGTAAGTCAAAATTGCAACTTTTCACATAACTATTTGGCGTGGAGTGAACGATTACGTGAGTTGCTCAAACAATCCCAATCAGTAAAAAAATACATTTCAATTGAAATGAGACTTTCTGAGAAGGCCCAAAACAAAGTCATAAGAGCTTATGCTCAAAGCGGACAATATCATACCATTGTAGAGATTTGTGGTTCCTAACATGGTGTGAGAGTCATGTCTTTAACTTAATCATGTCAATAGAATCATCAAATGTGGAACTAATAAATTGTGAGCCTCGAAAATGTAGTCAAAAGTGACTCAAATGTCAAATAAAGGGTATACTGTGTTCGAGGGTTCTAGAGAAGGAGTCAAGCCTCGATTAAGGGAAGGTTATTCGAGGATTCCATAGGCCTCATAAAAGGCTCTATAGAATACTTTGTTTGAGGGGAGGATTGTTGAAGATTGTTGAGGGAGGAGTCTCACCTTCGCTAATTTAGAAAATGATCAACTAAAGTAAGAAATATATCTCTATAAGTACCAGACATTTTAAGAAATCAAAAGCAAAACCACGAGAGTTTTTTTAACACTAACCAGTGGTTTCATGAGAAGTTTGGCCGAAGAAAGCTGCGAGCTCTCTTTTACGAGTAGCGGCATCTCCGGTGGTACCAAATTCAGGGAAGGATTGAGCGGCAGTAATGAAAGCATTGTATCTATAAAATCCATTACTGGGGCATCGAGGATCCTTGCTATACTTGAGCATTTGATTGTAGAGGCCTTCGGTGATGATACTTCCGACGGTACTGGGTGGTGTGGAAGGAATCGAGCCGCCACACTGGCTCTGGCAATTGTTTTTACAGTACTCGTCGGTGTTGCCGCACCACCCGAACTGGCTGCAGCAGAGGCGATTGGGGCAGAGAGCGCCATTGGCCTGCCGCCCACATTGCTCTGCTGCGGCTCCCAAAACGAAGGCAAAGGCTAAGACAATAAGCGTATGAAGCTTCATTGTTGTTTGGTGTATGAGAAGATGAGGAAAATGGGAAGAGGAAGTGCAGTTATTTATAGGGCATCTTCGGTAGAATTTTCAAACCCAATTCCAAATATTAAAATAATTTTGGATTATTGTTCACGCTTGACCGCAACCTTGTTTATGAACGTCACGCTCTTTCAATTATATATATATATATATATATACACACACACATATATACATATTGAGAATTCTCCTTAATTGACGGGGAGTAATTGGTGGGGCCCACTCCGACCTAATTTGAATAGTCATACGATCAATATCCTTAAAATTGAAAAGGAAGATGATCTATATGTACACTAGATAAATAATTTTCGTTCATATATTGATAATAATTTAATTTTTTTAAAATAAAAATTAAGGATATTTTTAGATAAATAATATATTTTATTAATTTAGCCTAATTTTTAAAATAATTGTTATCGGCTGTGTTTCTATAAAATAAAAAATAAAAAAAAGAAGTAAATAGATTAAAGTATTTGGAAATTAATGTTAAATTGTTGTGATTAATAATGACTAAAATAAACCGTAATTTGATTAATCTATTTGTTGATAATTTATATTTGTAAATAATTATTAAAAATATTATATCATATATATTTTAAACTTAAATTATATTTTGTTTGTTCTATATTATTGGTTAAATATAAGAGAATGGGGTGCATTTATGTATTTATTTATTTTACAAAAACATGATAGTTGAAATAGTGAGTGTTCTTAAAGGTAGAAATTTATCTGAATTGAATTTTATTTTATTAAATTAATTTTAAAAAAATATCTGAATTGAAAATGCTTTGTTTAAAAAATAAAAAATAAAAAAATAAAAAAATCTTACAAATTATTTTTTAAACATTTAAGAGGGTTATATTTATTTATTTTTAAATCAAAACTATAAAAAAAAAAATTATTATTATAATTTGTCATTCTAGAAATTATAGCTTTTTCGGCGGCTTTTAAATTCAATCCATAGCTTTAATTAAACTATGACTAAAGAAAATTCAACGCCTTAATTTTAATGTTGGTTTGAAAAATCAACTCTATAAGCTTTTTTGATAATATCTCGTATTTATCCATAAAACATAAAAATAATATTTAATTATCAATAATTGAGTGTAAAAAATAATTTCGTTTATTATTAAGATTTTAAATGATATTTGATATAAATAGTATGTTGAAAAGTCTAGTGCCCACGTTTAATTTGTAATATATATTAATTACACGTAAAAATTAAAAATATTTTTGTAACGTTCCAAGTTCAAACTATTCGACAGCTGATAGTCTCAACATTCTTTTACGTATTTTTTAGTCAATCAGTTCACACGTATCCTCATCAGTCTCGCAATTTTAAAATGCGTCTATTAGGAAAAAGTTTCTACACATTTATATAAAAATGTTTTGTTCTATCTATTAGGAATCACGACCCTCTACACTTATATGATATTGTCCACTTTGAGCATAAGCTCTTGTGGCTTTGCCTTTGGTTTCTCCAAAAGACTTCATACCCATAGAGATGTATTCCTTATTTATAAGCTCATGATCATCCCCTTAATTAGTCAATGTGAGACTCCAAAACAACGGACGGTGTGTCAACTAGGAAGCTGGACCCCAATGTGACCACGATACGTAACAGACCAAAACGGACAATATCCGCTAACGGTAGGCTTGGACCATTACACCCCTCTAACAGGATCTCACATCTTAAAAAAAAAAAAAATCCATTTTAAGCCTAGATTATAGCCTCGTTAATTACATAAAATCAAATGAAACACGCAAAATTATTATAAATCTTGTGTATAAAAAAAAATAAAAAAAAAACTATTTGACCTTCTTTATCTGTAATAAATAACTAAATTCTATAATATTTATTTAAAAAATATTTGAATTTCATTAAAAAGAATAGAAATCCATTTTGACTTTTCTAAACCCAATTTATATCCTTCCAAATCATTTTTAATTTTTTCCAGCCAACCTAATTTAAATTTTATCCAACTGGTTGGTAATTTAATAATATTTAATACAGTTCTCGAAATTAGAAATAGCATATAATAGTATAATTATCTTGTTATGCAAAGTTAAATTTAATATTTTTAAGTTGGGGTATAATTAAAATATGTTATATAAGAGAATAAATTATAATTTTTAATCATTTAGGATTAATTTTTTTTATAAAAAAGCAACACCTATATGTTGGTGTAATGCTGAAATTAATTTGAGATTAAATAATAATAATAATAAATTAATATAATAATCATATTAAAATAAGTTGTTAATCCTTTTATATTTAATATTTCTTTTAATGTGATCTCAATTTATTTCATGTATCCATTTTATACTCGAGTGTCTTAGTTCATTGCTTCTATTCACATTTATGTCATATTTGACTGTTAAGTTTCTCCACCCACCTGAAGTCATCCTCCATTCACCTCTGGTTTCATTCTCGACTCAAAATCATCTCAACACGCCTTTGCTACTAACACCATCCTTAGCCGAGTTTATCGTCATGTATTGACGGTATGGCTTCATCCATCTGTCAGTTTCTCATCTCCATCCTCAAGGTGATTGCTACAATGTCGTCTGAAGGTAGTCACAACAAGAGGAGCACACATAGGGACGTTTTTATGTAATTTATTATTATAACAGCTCAAACCCATCGTTAGCTGATATTATCCTCCTTAAGTTTTTCCTTTCAGGCTTCTCCTTAAGGTTTTTAAAACGTGTATGGTAAGGAGAAATTTCCACACCCTTTTAAAAATATGTTTGGTTCTCCTCCTGAACCAATGTGGAATCTCGCAAACACAATAAAAAAACGTGACAATTTTGTGCAGACAGAAACCAAACTGATTTATTGCATAAAGATATGTGTGTAGACATTACACATAGCAACAGCCATACTTGTCTTTTACAACATCAAAAAGACATTTTATTACATGATATTATAAGATTACGTAAATGTTTAAAACGACCTTTGATTGTTGCAATCTAAGTTGCTGCCGTAACCGACACCAAGCATGTCGGAGTATCTTTTGTAGAATCCAATTCTATCAGCAACTCTATCATCGGGGCCATGCCCACACTCGAGCCCACCATTAATGATGTTGGTGATGACACCATACCCAGGCACTCTCCCGGCAGCGCTGTCGGCGCTCGAAGGCTGCCATCTCCCAGTGATAACATCATGGCACGATGGCTTGTTTCCTTGTGGTGTCATCCAGAACCAAATGGCTGTCTTGAATGAAACAACCGCATCCGTGGCTACCAAATCAGGGTTGCTTAGCAAATTCAAATTTAGTGCATTACCCGCTGGTCCGTAGTTGTAGTTACTAAAAAAGTTTGATCATTTCACGAATTAGGATTAGAATCTCAGAAGTTTGATGATATGTTGTGTTATAGAGAGAATTGGGAGCTTACTGGGTTAGCTGGATTGGTCCACGGCCGTAATATTTCTGGCCAGCAGCGCATGGCCATTGCTGGTTTGGTGAGCAATATACGTCTTGGTTTCTCTCCCTTATGAAGCAATATCCCCACGCATATGGGCCATCCGGTGCGGTAGGCCATCCTCCTGCGCCACACTCGTTTTAATGTTCATTTCTAAATCAAAACGGTAACTTTTCAAAGAAAGAAATAAGAGTACCACGTGGGTTAATTTAGGGAATGATCATAAGTTTATAAATAAGGAATATATCTCGATTAGAATGAAGTCTTCTGGAGAAATCCAGAACAAAGCTACGAGAACTTATTATTCAAAGTAGACAATATCATACTATTGTGGAGATTTGTGGTTTCTAACATGGTATTAGAGTTATGCCCTTAACTCAGTTATGTTAATAAAATCTTCAAATATTGAAAAGATAAGTTGGGAGCCTCGAAGTTGTAGTCAAAAGAGTCGACCAAAAGGTGTAGTCAAAAGAGTCGACCAAAAGGTGTACTTTGTTCAAAGGCTCTAGAGAAGGAGTCGAGGGTCGATTAAGGGGAGGTTGTTCGAGGGCTCCATAGACCTCAAGAGAGGCTCTCTATAGTCTACTTAGTTCGAGGAGTCCAGCCTCAATTAAGGGGAGGCTGTTCGAGGGCTTCATAGACCTCAAGAGAGACTCTATAGTCTACTTTGTCCGAGGGAAAGATTGTTGGGGGAGGAATCCCGCATTGGCTAATTTAGGAAACGATCATGACTTTATAGGTAAGTAATTTAGGAAAATCAAAAGCAAAACCACGAGAGTTCTTTTAACACTAACCAGTAGTTTCATGAGAAGTTTGGCCGAAGAAAGCTGCGAGCTCCCTTTTACGAGTAGCGGCATCTCCGGTGGTACCAAAGCCAGGGAAGGATTGAGCGGCAGCAATGAAAGCATTGTATATATAGAATCCATTACTGGGGCATCGAGGATCCTTGCTATACTTGAGCATTTGATTGTAGAGGCCTTCGCTGATGATACTTCCGACGCCGCCGCCGCCGGAACTGGGGGGTGTGGAAGGAGTTGAGCCGCCACACTGGCTCTGGCAATTGTTTTTACAGTACTCGTCGGTGTCGCCGCACCATCCGAACTGGCTGCAGCAGAGGCCATTGGGGCAGAGAGCGCCGTTGGCCTGCCGCCCACATTGCTCCGCTGCGGCTCCCAAAACGAAGGCAAAGGCTAAGACAATAAGCGTATGGAGCTTCATTGTTGTTTGGTGTATGAGAAGATGAAGATAATGGGAAGGGAAGTGGAGATATTTATAGGGAGCATTTGGTGGAAATTAAAATAAAATTAGGAATGTTGGAGATCGACCGTTACCTTGTTTATTATTAACGTTGTCACTCTGATGCTGATGCAATATCAATCTTTTTTTAAACCTTTCTCCTTAATTCATGGGTCAATCCCCATGTCGAAGAAGTTTGAATCGTAATTATTATTATTAATTTCGAGTTAAAATACTATGATTGACCACTGACTACTACCTGTGATCAGTTACAACAATGGTAAGGTTTAGATTGATTACTCTAATGAGCGGTGGTGGCAACATGGTGATTTTTATAGTCAGTGGTAGACAACAGCTAGTAGTGATCGGTGGTTGTCGACCGCATCTGTGAATGAAGGGTGGAGAGATTTAAGAAGGGTAGTGTGAGGGCGTTTTAATCATTTTCAAGGAACCAAGTAGATTGGGTCGAGTCCGAGTTCAGTATATGCTTAAGGTCAGCTTGACCCAACCCAAACAATATATATAAAAATTTAGGGTTGACTTGATGTCTGTTGTCGTGCCACCTTCACAAAATTGCAAACCTTCTCTTCTCTCTTACCTTCAGTTTCTAAGATAGACATGCTCACGTAGAGCAGTAATCCATTCAAAAGCATCTCACTATTCAGTCGTATCTATCCATAGTGAGTTTGCAATAACAACTATAGTCGTTATTTTTAAGTTTATTTAAAAATAAAAAATAAAAATTGAACCCAACAACCTAATCTAACGAGTTATCGTGAAACAATTTTGAATTGGGCTGGGTTACTAATTCAACGAATCTGAACTTTTGAGTCGATCCAAAAAAATTTATCAACCCAACCCAAATACACTTAATTGATCTCAAATTTAAAATTGGTTCAATTTCTTATTAATTTAATTAATTAAAAGGGTGAAATTTATTTAATACAAAAATAAAATTTTAAATATATATTAGATTTATTAGACAATTTTCCAAATTCAAATTCTTATTAAACACTTAATTTATTTTTTAATTGATTACCATTCAAAGAACCTATTGATCAATGGAAGTGTAGAGAAGCAATGAAGACGGAAGCTGGCGGCGTCTAGTCGCCTCTGAAAAGTCAAAGAAGGAATAATAATAATAATAATAATAAACTTGAATGATCGTCGTGATTCCGGATATTCCGGCGCCGATTATGGATTCTATGATGACTGACGAAGAAAACTTAAACGACTACTGGTCGTCCACTTCATCCTGAAAGGCCGCGGCGGCGGTGACGTGGCGGTGGTGTGGTGGAGACGTGCCGTGCAAGGTTTACGTTTTCTTTATTTTTTTCCTCTTCAAATCGTAGTTCTTACGGCTTCTTTTAGTTCTGTGTATATAGCCTTGTTTCAAAAATCCGTTCAATGGTGCGGCGCCACTGATCTCTAATGTGGAGCTGGTTGTCAAAGCCAGTGTCGTTCCGGTGGTTCAGCCCCGCCGTCGAACCCTACTCCGAGAGGCGGAGGCGACGTTGGCACGCTCATCGCCACCGCCATTTCCGGTGGAAAGCTCAAGTGTCGGTGGATATGATACTCTGTAAAAGCAAATTTTAATTATTGAAGACTATTTATAGATTTGCTAAAGCGAAGCTTCTTATGAACGAATATTTGGAAAAATAAAAGGAAACGTCGCCTGAGAGATTCGAACTCTCGCGGGGAAACCCCATGTACTTAGCAGGCACACGCCTTAACCACTCGGCCAAAGCGACTGATGATGCCAGGTTTAATAAACTAAATTATAAAAACTAAATCTTTTTCTTCAGCCAAAAATTAATCAAATTTAATATTCAATATTTCACGGCTAAAGAGAATGAATTTTCGCAATTTCAAAGTTTATAAAATCATATTAACATTTTCTTCAACTAAATATTTTTGTTTTTGGAAGAAATTTAATTCTATTTAAATAAAAATATATTGATAAGTTTGGTTATTTTAAATTTTATTGGATTAATCATTTTTTGGATAGGTCTTAGCTCAAATTGGTGGTTGACTTTGACCATATCGTGATTTGAAATGCTTTCTATGGTCATGTTTTTCTTAAAGAATTAAAAAAAATCGTCACAATACAATTACCTTAAAATAATTGTTAGATGTAGATTTAATAATTTGTATGTCTCCAAATAATTTCGGGATTTGAATCTCTCCTACATCCAACCGTGATAGGCTGTCAGTCATATACTATGTTATTTCTACTATATCAAAATTTAAAGTTTAACGAGTTATTTATTATATATATATATATATATATATATATATATATATATATATATATTTAAACCCAAATTAACTAATTTTGTAATTTAAACTTAAAAGTTAATTAAGAATGTAGTTAAAGGAGCACAAGAGGGATATCTTGAAAATCTTTAACTAAATCAACTAAATCTATGGTGGATATCTTTGATGATTGCAGCGCACCAAAGGTTCCAATATGTAAACAATGGTGGTGGAAAATTCAGGCAAAGATTTGAAGAATGAAGGATTATGCATTGATCTTCTTGTCCTTTTCTCTGTTGTTGTTGGGAGCCTCTGCTGAGCAATGTGGACGGCAGGCCAGTGGCGCTGTCTGCCCAAACGGGCTGTGTTGCAGCCAGTTTGGGTGGTGCGGCACCACCCGTGCTTACTGTGAACGTGGTTGTCAAAGCCGATGTCGTCGTTCAAACCCGACTCCGAGTCCTAACGGCAGCAGAGGCAACATCGGTAGGCTCATCAGCTCCGCCACGTTCGATCAAATGCTTAAGTATCGTAACGACCCAAGATGTCCTAGCAATGGGTTCTATAGCTACGATGCTTTTCTCGCTGCTGCTCAATCCTTTAGTGGCTTTGCTACGACGGGAGATGATGCCACTCGTAAGAGAGAATTGGCGGCTTTCTTAGGCCAAACTTCTCATGAAACTACGGGTTTGTTAGAATGATTTGAATTGACTTTCTAAGTGTTTAGTTATGAAAATAGATCGATGTGGAAGCTAAATATAAAGTATGGTGTAGGAGGATGGCCAACCGCACCCGATGGTCCATATGCGTGGGGATATTGCCAAATAAGAGAAATCAACCGGGGTACTTATTGCTCACCGAGCTCGCAGTGGCCATGTGCTGCAGGCCAACAATACTACGGACGCGGACCCATCCAAATCACTTAGTAATTTTTCAATCTCGTTTCTACTTTAATATAAGTTCTCGTAGTTTTGCTTTTGGATCCACCCAAAAAAATCTCGAGCATGAACCTTTCTCTACAACTTCGTTTGCACGAGAATTAAATTTAGATATTGTTTCGTGACATCCCACATCAGTTGGAGAAGGGAACGAAACATTTCTTATAAGTGTGCGGAAACCTCTCCATAGTAGAGACATTTTAAAACTATGAGGTTGACGGTAATACCTAACGGGCCAAAGCAAACAATATCTGCTAGCAGTGAGTTTGGACTGTTACAAATGGTATCAGAGCCGAACACCGAACGTTGTGCCTACGAGGATGTTGGGCTCTCAAGAGAGGTGGATTGTGAGATCCCACGTCGGTTGGAGAGGGGAACGAAGCATTCCTTGTAAGGCTGTGGAAACCTCTCCTTAGTAGATGCATTTTAAAACTATGAAGCTGATAGCGATACCTAACAAGCTAAAGTGGACAATATCTACTAGCGGTGAGCTTGGACTGTTACAAATGGTAATAGAGCCAGACACCGAGCGTTGTGCCAGCGAGGATGTTGGGGTCTCAAAAGAGGTGGATTGTGAGATCCCACATCGGTTGATGAGGGGAACGAAGCATTTCTTATAAGGGTGTGGAAACCTCTCCCTAGTAGACGCGTTTTAAAATCAGAAGACTGACGGCGATACGTAACGAGCTAAAAGGGACAACATTTGCTAGCGGTGAACTAACACGTTTTGAGTTTACTTGATTTAATGATTAGCAACTACAACTACGGGCAAGCTGGTGGAGCACTGAGATTGGATTTACTGAACAATCCTGAGCTGGTAGCCACGGACGCAGTCATAGCATTCAAGACAGCCATTTGGTTCTGGATGACGCCACAAGGAAACAAACCATCAAGCCATGATGTTATTACTGGCCGATGGCAACCATCAAATGCTGATAGAGCTGCTGGAAGATGGCCTGGTTACGGTGTCCTTACCAACATCATCAATGGCGGGGTTGAATGTGGAGGCCGTGCTACTAACGCGGTGGCTAGCAGAATTGGATTCTACAAAAGGTACTGCGACATATTAGGCGTCGGCTATGGAGATAACTTGGACTGTAATAATCAGAGCTCTTTTGCCTAAGGGTTAAATATCCGATGTAATAAAACCACGAATATTTTTGTCGTCATAACTATGAGACATAAATATTTGTGACCTTATCTTAATGAAAGTAAACGTCTTTATGTACGTGATAACTTTGTAGTGTTTGTAATGTTGAGAATTGTTGGGAGAGAAGTCTCACATCGGTTAATTAAAGGGTTAGATCATGGGTTTATAAGTAAGGAACGCTATCTCCATTGACATGAGGCTTTCTAGGGAAACCAAAGGCAAAGTCATGAGAGCTTATGCTCAAAGTGGACAATATCATGGCATTGTAGAGAGTCATGATTCCTAATATGGTATCAGAGTCATGTCAATAGAATTCTTAAATGTCAAACAAAAAAGTTGGGAGCAGCCTCGAAGGTGTAGTCGAAAGTGACTCATGTGTCGAACAAAGGGTGTACTTTATTTGAGGGCTCCAAAGAAAGAGTCGAGCCTCAATTAAAGGGGAGACTGTTCGAGGGCTCCATAGGCCTCAAGAGAGACTCTATGGTGTTTTTTGTTTGAGGAGGATTGTTGAGGATGGTTGGGAGAGGAGTCCCACATCGATTAATTAAAGGGTTGATCATGAGTTTATAAGTAAGTAACATCATCTCTATTGGTATGAGGGTTTTAAAGAAAGAGGCGAACCTCAATTAATAAGAGATTGTTCAAGAGTTCCATAGGCCTTAGGAGAGGCTCTATAGTGTACTTTGTTCGTAATGAATTTATAAGTAAAAAACACCGCTAACGGCCAAATCCAACTAAAATAAAATTGCTCATCAAATTTTGCAAATCAAATACACCACAAATTGTTGTCATGAATCGAGATTATTGGAACAAGAAATGCATTCCCAACTCTGATGTGATTGGGAAAACTGAAACAAAAAATAATAATAATTCAAAGGCATATCTTGTTTCTTGATTCAGGAAACTGGGCAGGATTTTGACCACCCAAAAATGGTATAAATTGTTTATGAATGGTGGGGTAAGTTATTCTCCCTTACTTGATCAATCTAAAGCAGCTATGACTGCATCAACAACCTCTTGAGTCGTGCTCTGCCCGCCGAGGTCCTTGGTCCGATACTTGCCTTCGGATATCACCTTCTTTACCGCTGTCTCTAATCGATCGGCAAAAGAAGGAAACTGGAGATGTCTCAGCATCATGGCAGATGACAAGAGCACCGCTACAGGGTTTGCCTTCTTTTGTTCCACTAGTCTCTCATTCCCCACATTTCCTGCTGAAGCTCCTTGTTCAAAAACAGCGTGATCAGCACCAACATTGCCTGAATAAAGAAGACTCCAAATTGTGAGATCCCACGTCGGTCGGAGAGGGAAACGAAGCATTATTTATAAGGGTATGAAAATTTCTCCCTAACAGGAGCGTTTTAAAACCTTGAGTAAAAACCCAAAAGTGAAAGCTCAAAGAAGACAATATCTGCTGGTGGTAGGCTTGGATGGTTACAAGAATCAAGCAACATTTTATCTCCTACCTCATAGAAAACCAAAACAAAGCGACTCCGAGCTCGGGGAGACAGAATTTCAACAGTTATTTTTTAATATTGCATACCCATCTGCAATATTCCCAGTTACGGATCAAGGAAATAAAACAATTTCACCTTCTATCCATCTTAAATTTGTTTGACATACAAGATGAAAAGGGCAAGTACGTGATATGATATGCCATATGCTGTCTCTGCCTCAATTAGGTTTCTAATAAAAACTTGAGAAATGCTAAAAAGTAAGCACTGAATCCGAAACTGCGAAAGATTTGAGCATACCTCCCGGCATAACTCCTGTTCCACCTGCTATACCTGCAGCTGTGTTTGCTACAAGATTTCCATAAAGATTGGGTGTCACCTGCAAAATTATATCCAATCATAATCAAATATCATCTCCTAATTTCCAAATCTGTGATAATCAAAATGTAAATTTTCTATGAAAGGATGTATCAATCAAGTGAAATTAGTAATCCACATAACAGGGAAATTATTTCAATTCCCACCCCCAAGCTTTCTACCTCCTTCCTTCTTCCCCATAGTAATAGGCAAGGAAGAAAGGTAGGTGTGAGATCCCACATCGATTAGAGAGGGAAACGAAGCATATCTTATAAGGGTGTGGAAACCTCTCCCTAGTAGACGTGTTTTAAAAACCGCGAGGCTGACGGCGATATATAACGGGCTAAAGCGGACAATATCTGCTAGCGGTGGGCTTGGACTATTACAAATGGTATTGGAGCAAGCGAGAACGCTGGCCCCTAAGGGGGTAGATTGTGAGATCCCACGTTGGTTGGAGAGGGAAACGGAACATTCCTTATTAAAGGTGTGAAAACTTCTCCCTAGCAGACACGTTTTAAAACCATGAAGCTGATGGTGATACGTAACAAGCTAAGGTGGACAATATCTGCTAGCGGTGGTCTGGGGCTGTTACCATAGGAGTGGAGAAGGAAAAAGGGAGCAACTGCCCCCGTCTCAGTAAGACATCATCAAATGATATTTGACCGTTGGAATCACCCAACCACTTCAAAATGTGAACACAAATTCGCTTCATATTCTTGACCATGTATTAAGACCTTACAATGTGATTCAATTGTACAAGTGCATACCATAACATCAAATTGCTCAGGCTTTGAGACAAGTTGCATGCAGCAATTGTCGACAATAACTTCATTGTACTTGATTCCAGGATACTTTCTGGCAACCTCTCGACAAGATTCTAGAAACAGACCATCTGCAAGCTTCATGATATTTGCTTTGTGCACGGCTGTAACTTTCTTTCTGTTGTTCAGGTAAGCATACTCAAAAGCATATTTAGCAATGCGCTCAGAACAGAACTTTGTAATCACCTGCCAATAGAGTGAGTATGAGAGACAAAGATACTAGGATAAGGGGGAAAGAACCTTATTATGCCAAAATTTAACCAATAATTTGAATGATTTCAAGAAGGGCAAGAACAGTACAAAGAAAATGCAATGAAGAAGCATTGTTTCTCAAAAAAGAAAACTAAAATTGAAATTCTTATCAAACGGGCATAAACATTCTCAGTCACTCAAAACCAGCTATTATCACATCATACTCGCTAACTAATACTTGCCACGTTCTGAAACATGGTTACATGCAAGGAGAGCACTTCACGTTGGCCTATACATGTACTGTAACATCTAAATCATAAAGTTCTAATGTGCGATACAACATCGTCCAAACATGCACCTGGAACGTGTATATATTGATAGAAAAAACGAGCATCATTCATCAGAAAATAGAAAAAACTGTTAGGAACCACGAATCTTCACAATGGTATGATATTGTCCACTTTGATCTTGGTTTTCCCAAAATGCCTCATACCAATAGAGATGTATTTCTTACTTAGAAAATTCATGATCAACCCTTTAATTAGTCGATGTGGGGCTCCTCTCTCAACAATCCTCAACAATTCTCCTCTCGAACAAAGTACACCATAGAGCCTCTCATGAGGCTTAAGGAGCCCTCGTACAGCCTCCCCTTCATCGAGGCTCGACTCCTTCTCTAGAGCCCTCGAACAAAGGGTGAACAAAGTAACCCTTTGTTCGATATTTGAGAATTCTATTGACATGACTAAGTTAAGGGCATGGCTTTGATACCATGTTATGAACCACGAATCTCCACGATGGTATGATGGTATGATATTGTCCACTTTAAGCATAAACTCTTATGACTTTAATTTTGGTTTTCTCAAAAAGTCTCTAATTTTGGTTTTCTCAAAAAGTCTCTAATTTTGGTTTTCTCAAAAAGTCTCTAAGGGAGATATATTACTTTAAACTCATGACCAGCTCAACCCTCAACAAAAACTACAGAAGCTTGGAATTGTGAACATGGTAACTCAATTAGGGGATCGAACTGAAATAACTAGCATTGCGCGTAAAGACAAAAGTACCTTGAGGCTTTCCACGACGCCAGGAACTACCTCGTGCTCCAAACCAGCGTACTCGCCCTCTGTATTCTCCCTAATCACAACAATATCCACATTCTCATGCCTGGTAGGAAGCCCAGGAAGATTGAAGCAATTCACAAGCGACGCATAGAGATCAAGCTCCTTCCTCAGCTGCACATTCAGCGAACTCACACCACCGCCAACAGGGGTCACCAATCCTCCCTTCAAACACACTTTATTCTTCTTAATCGAGTCAATTGCTTCTTGGGGAACCTTCTTCATGTCGCCATGAACCTCAAACTTCTCGAAATACAAAGGAGCGTGCATCGCATCCATGACTTGCTCCACGGCGCCCGTAACCAAGGGGCCAATTCCGTCTCCGGGAATCAAGGTAACAGTTCGGGGAGCGCCGTCTCCAGGTCGGGGCATGTAAGTGACGGATCTATTATGAGCATCGATTGGGGATTTGAAACATGAGGACAAAAGGGCAGGACTATCGGAAGCGGAGGATTTGGAGAGAAGCTGCTTGAGGATAGGTACGGATCTTCGAGCCATCGCTGGAAAAGAGTTGTCAGAGTCGAGCTATTTAGGGTTCCGGCGGTGTGACGGTGGTCTAACAATTGCGATAGATCATTAGAGGGACGCCGGAGAGGGTGAAGAACAGCAGAATGAGAAAGTCCAAAGGGAGAAAAATAAAAAACAGCGTTAGACAGCCGATAGAAAAGGAAGGAAAGGGTGAGGTATTTTCCAGAGCGGACAAGATCACTGGATTTTCGTGAAACTCGTATTACTGACCAATCGTTGACTGCTTAATGTCGGCGCTATCCGCATAATCTCTCTACAATTTAGGAGTCATTTCCTCATTTATGCCTTAAAACCTTTTTTTTCCCTAAAAAACGAAATTACGGAATTAGAGTTTTTTTTTTTTTTTTTTAAACGTAGCATTAGGATTCTCATTCCTAATGACCCGATAATCATACACAATAGGCTCGAAAACCACTAGTTCTTATTGTGTTATCGACACTATACTATGCAAGTGTAGGTACTTCTTCTGCAGGCTACAATTGTAACAGCTCGAGCCCACCAAGCAGCAGATATTACACTACAATTCATTCCCTTGGAGGCCTAGTATCCTCTAGCACATCGCTCGATGTCTGGCTCGATACCTTTGGAGGCCAGTATCCTATGGCACACCGTCCCGTCTCTGGTTCTAATACCATTTGGAGGTCACCTACTAGGAGACATTTCAAATTTTCCCGGATAGAATTTCTACCGAATTGAATTTTTCATGATACCTCAACCGATTGAATTTTTTTAAAGAAATGAGTGGAATTCAAATGCTTTCAAATGGGGCAATCTTCTACCGGTTATAATTCAAGTTATTTAATTTGATATTATTTTTTAATCCAAAAATGTAGTGAAAACATTAATTAAATATATTATTAAAAATAATAAATAAATAAATAAAATATTGAAGGTGGAATTTTAGGCCAGAAGGCCAATATTATTCTTTGTCAAAGGAATTATATGGTTTGGTTTGTCATCTCATTGCTGATGATGAGAATGAAGCCTAAAATGAACAGACAATTAAAAGAAGAAGAAATGGCCAACGTTGGAAAACAACAACCATCGGTTGTTGTCCTCCGATATTCTTGGTTGCGCTGCCCCTGCCGCCGCCGCCGCCCAATTTTGAACATTCATGTAATGTTGTTAGTAAGAACACAATGCATGTTCTGTTCTGTTCTGTTCTGTGGCTATTATTGCTGAGTCTGCAAAAGAAAATGTGCAGGTTCATGTTTTGCCGTGTAGTTAAATTTTGATGTACAGAACTTCCTATGAACTCCGGTGAGCTTCCCCGTCGCCGCCTTTTGATGGAACCCCACCATTAGTCTCGAGCATTCTCTGCAGCAAGATCCGAGGTCAGCCAAGGTTTAAAGAAAATGGAAATTACCAAAAAATGGAGAAGAAAATCAGACAAAAACCGTACAGGAGCTGCTCTTCTGAGTAGCTGGAATGCCACTCGCATGTCCGGCTCCAACAACACTCCACTCCGGCAATAGTACATTGAGCTGTGTAAGTGGCCGCCGCAGCTAGCAGCGACGGTGGGAACCTCAGCATTTCATACTCGACCAGCGAGAGTTCGATCAAGAAGAACGCCATCAGCTCGAGCTGTTCCCATTAACAGAATTCTTAGATTTACAAGCTTCAAAATTTTGTTAGAATTGTTGGAGGATTTCCACGTTAGCTCATTTTAAGGTTGATCATGTGTACGATTGGTACGTGGACTTTTGAGGAAACTAAAAGTAAAGTGACGAGAGCTTATACTCAAAGTGGACAATATCATACTGTTGTGAAGATCGTGATTACTAACATGGTTTCAGAGTCATGCCCTAAAATTAGTTATGTAAATAGAATCCTCAAATGTCGAACAAAGAAGTTGTGAGCCTCGAAGTTGTAGTAAAAAAGTGACTCAAGTGTCGAACAAATGGTGTACTTTGTTCGACGGCTCCAGAGAAAGGAGTCGAGCCTCAATTAAGGGGAGACTGTTCGAGGGCTCTATAGGCCTCAAAAGGAAGGCTCATTGGTGTACTTTGTTTGAAGGGGAGGATTCATACGAGGCCTTTTGGGTAAACCAAGAGCAAAGCCACTAGAACTTATATTCAAAGTGACACATTAGCAAGGAATACATCTACATATGAGGCCTTTTGAGTAAACCAAAAGCAAAGCCACTAGAGCTTATATTCAAAGGGGACAATATAAGATACGTGATTCCTAACAAATTTATGGCTCCACCCCGATTTAAAAACGGCCCCCTCTAAAAGGAAAAGAGAGAATCTTTACCTTTTTGTCAGCTTGAGCAGCCTTAAGGAACCTTTGGAGGAAGACAAAGGGTGTGGGAACAGACATGTTAAACTGCAAACAGTTCAACATCACTGTCTCCTGCAAGAACACGACCAGTTCAGTAAATTTTTCACAGAAAGATCTGATAGAATGAGAGCAAAAAATGGAGGAGTACCAGTTCAAGAACTTCTGTTCTAGAGTAAGCTTTATCAGAAATAAGAATCAAATCACCCACAACAGGGACAGAAACCTCCTCGTACTTGCAAGCTAACAGCATAGAAACCAAACCAACCAGCTGAAGCTTCTTTCTCACTACTGTTTTTTGTGACAAAAACCTGTCTATGAGATTCACAGTAAGGAACAATGTTTCTCCCATGAGATCAAACTTGTCGTGCACCTCTATAAGCCAATCAATCAATATAGCTCTCATCTTCTCATTAATATCAATTTGTTTGTTCATGTAATTTGGAGGAACACAGCTTGAATTCTGCACCAGACATAACTCAAAAGCTGTAAACAATGAAGAGATCATCCCTTAATAAGCCAAGAGAAACCAGACATTTATTTACCTCAATTTTTCTGTAGTGTTCATAGAGATCGTCGACATACTCGACAACCGCAAGCGGGTTCTCGGAATCGACACTATCGATGTCGATTACCGGGTCGTCGTCGTCGTCGTCTTCTGCAATATCCTCCATTTCAACCTCCTCCTGTAATGCAAAAGTTGTTCATATAACTTGAAAAGAGACAGGTTTGCAGGTTTGTGGTATTAGCTATGATAAAGTGGGATTTATTACCATTTGGCTTGGTTCTTGAGACAATGATGGCTCTGGTTTCTCCAAGAACATGGGAACTGGATGGTCGTTTTCTATGGTTTTGCAATCTTCGTCTACAAATATGGAATGCCCAAATGCATTATTTTCCTGCCCAAGATGAACAAACCCCAAAGATCAAAAGGCGAGTGGTTTTGATATCACATAGAGTTCTTGACAAAGAACAGAGGAGACAATCCTTACCTGGGGAAGATGATGAAGCTGTTGGCTACTCGCGATTTGAGCAGCAAACTTTCTGAAAAAGACAACATTTTCAAATTTCAAAACGACCCTTTTGGTCTTTTCTTTTAATGATTCAAAAATCGAAACAAAACCCACCTCGTAATCGGTCTATGAAATGGATCAACCTGCTTCTTCTCGCAGATCTCTTGCTTTCTAAGTCAAAAAAAGGGGGAAAATTGGCACGAAATTCAAAAACAACTTTGAATGAACTGGAAAGAATTCAAATTAGATATGTATATACATACCCCGAGAACCCTCTCTTGTAAACAACACAAGGGTAGGCTTGATTCACCACAGAATTCTTATTAATCACATTAAGAGCCCTCCGATTATTAGCTCTCCCTCTCTCCTCCAACCCTCCTCCTAAAGAACAACCATTCAATCATCAGAAGTTATAAATCAAAAAAATTCTCAATGTTTAAGAACAAACAGAAGAGATTTAGCAAACCTGGAAGAAACCCAGTGGGTTTGATCAAGTTGGGATTATTCTCATCGGAAAACGCCATTGATTCCGGTGAACAGAAAACAGAACAGCCCAAAACAAGATCTAGAAGGAGAAGAAGGAGATCGTGGAAGCAAAATCCGTCAAGATGACCAAATGGGTACTGTTAAAAGAAGCATCTAAAACGACCCAGTTGAGAGTGAAGGAAGAGAACGAGGGGAGTTTAATGGGAGAGGGTGTTCGTCCAGAAAAGGTATATTAATTAGACGCCATGTATTTTTCAAAAGCAACGGCTAGTGAAATGTGGCCGTTGGATTGGCGTGTGTGGGTTGTCCAATGCGAAAAAGAGAAGACTTTCCCTCTGGGGTTTGTCTGAACAACGGTCACCTGACCTTAGGCCATGTGCCCTTTTTATTTTACCACATCTCATTTCAAATTAAGTCTTCTAGATTTCACTTCCTTACTTCCTTTTTTTATGTTTTAGCCCCCCTTTTTTAGTTAAATTACAAAGGGATGGTTTTAAAAGTTTTTTATTTAGTACTTTACTTTGATCTTAATTTCAATCTAACCATTATCGTTCGATTAAATTTTATAAATTATTCGTAAATTATCTTTTATCTATTTTTTTTTAATTTCGTAGTAGGTGAATAACATTTTGATCCAATATATATTAGCGATAAATAGACATGGTCAATTTGTAAAGTTAGGCTAAATTACAGGGGTCAAATTGAAATTAATCTTAATTCTCAAGGACCATTATAAAATAATGTTGGTTAAGTGAATGGTCCGGGAGAAGAAAAGTTAGAGATTTTGGAAGGGACTCGAAGATTATGAAAGTTAGGGAACAAGTCTATTACGATGGTCGATAATTTATGACATGAAAAATAATCGAAATAAATGTAAATTGATTTAAATAGTTACGATAATATAAAATATATATATATAATAATAATAATAGAATAGTATAGATGAAAATTTAAATTACATGAGAGAGAATTTTTGTATGGATTCACGCGCTCCCTTAGGCGCGTGTTGCGGGGATATGTTGGTTTTTCTTAGTTAACGGCAAAAGTGAGTAATGTAATTACCTTTTGTTTTTACTTAATTATGATTCCAATTTCTCCTATTTAAGAGCCAATTTTTCATCATTACTGAGATTTAAATTTGAATATGAACAAAATATATTAATTATTAATATTATTAACTAACTTTGATCGAGAAATTCACTCGAGTATAGTTATTATTATAAATAGATATTTTTATCTGTTGGTGTCTCATATTGGCAATGAGATTCAACTTTGTTCGAGAACTCTAAAAAATAAATAATTTTTAGAGTGGAGGTCTGTTGTGACTCTCCGCTCAGATTATTTTTTTATTTAAATAAAATTATATGAAATAAAAAAAATGTAACTTTAAATCTAATTTGATGTACTTTTTAAATTAAATAGAAATTCAAACGTATGCTTTTTGGGTGGATAATATATATATAAATAAATAAATAAATGGTTAACCTTTTGTAAAATATTATATATATGTGTGTGTGTGTCTCCGAAAAGAACAATATTTTAATAAGAGGAGAGCGTGGATTTGAAAGGGGTGATATTCCATTGCCAGCCTGTCCCCATAAAAGGGGTGGCTCCATTGGTTTTTTATTTGTTTTTATTTTATTTTTATTTTTTTGAATTTTATGATGCAGATGGCTCTTAAAAAGAGGGGTCCAATGGCTCCTGGATAGACCTCTATTTTCTTTTTTCGTTCTTCCATTTTCATCCTTACTCATGAAGTTGGACTAATTCTCAAATGTTCACGTGATTCGATTCGATTCTGTGTGAGATCTCATATCTGTTAGAGAGAAAAATGAGATATTTTTTGTAAGGGTGTGTAAACCTCTCTTTAGGGGATCGTATTAAAATCGTGAGTCTGACAACGATACGTAACGAACGTGAACAGTATCTATTAGTGGTGACTTGGACTGTTACATTCGAAAATCCAATCAATTCGAACCACCCATTTTAAACTAGGAAGATTAGATTGAGTTAGATTTTTTGTTTTATTTGAGTAGGGTTAGCAAATTTTTTATTGGATTACTGACCGTTTCAATCCAATTTTACTATATTTTAAAGATTATTATGAAAATTGATGTTAAAAGATAGCGTAGTTTGAATATTTGATATTTAATTTTTATAAGTTTTTAGTTATTTATATAAAATATATTAAGTATAATTTTTTTAAATAATTTTTTTCTAAGAAATTATAACTCAAAAATCCAACAACCTAATAAAAAATAGACGGTCGGGTTCCATTAGATTATGATTCAAGTTGTTCAGGTCACTAACTCAACCAATCCGAAACTTTGGATTGATCCAAAAAAAAATTCTAACTCAACTCAATTAATTTACATCCTATTCAATATTTATGATTTTTTATTTTAAATGATTATACTTGAAGGAGAAATTAAATTAAAAAATCATTAAAAAAATGTTAGCTACCAAATAAAAATTAAACTTAAATTTTAAATACCATAAATTTATTAAACTATACAAAAAAATAATAGTTTAAAAGATCAGCCTAACGTAGTTTAATTGGTTAAAAACATTTATTTCAATCTAAGTAATTTACGAAGGTTAAACATTTTTTCATAGTATGATTTTCCTTCGTAAAATGGTTAAAGGTTAAACATTTTTTCGCGTCTACCCCCTTCGGGGAAGGGCCTCCTCACCTTGGTATGGATTTGTTTCAATAATTTCTCTCTTCTTTTTGGTACTTATAATAAGGGTTTATTTTATGTCATCCAATTTTTGTAGGTTTGTGAATTATATGATAATTAATAATTATTACAAGATTTTTGAAGTCTTAAATTAAAAAATGAATTTTGACCAACCTTTGACTAAATTACAAAATCGGTTTAAATATGAATATTGGTATGGTTGGGAGTTAATTCGGTGTTATAAATTATATTAAAAAGAATGGTTTTTTTGCGTCATAAACTTTATTTATTTGTTTATTCTGAGTTAAAAAAAAAACAGTATGCACAATAATATTTTGTATATTAGTACTTAATGACGTCAACAAGAAAACACATAAAACCAATGTTTAGTCCAAATTGTAAAAATGTTTTCTAATATTATTTTAAGTTTTTGTTTTTCAATAGTAAATTTAAAATAGAAAATAGAGATATCTAATTTATCAGCAACCTAAAGAATTCCCGTTTAAATAGAGGAATTCTCTTTAAAAATGGAGGATTCCAAAAACCGGCCGGTGGATGGTTGGCATCCGGTCGGCAATGACGGAAAAAATGAACCGGTGCAACCAACAAGTGCATGCATGTACGTACATAAAGTTGGTTAAGAGTCGGCAAAGCGCCGCACCTGTTCGGAAAGGAGTCCAAAATTCCTCGGTTAACGGAAAATAATTCCCCGGCTTCATATAAATGTGTACGAATGAAGTTAACTGAGATCCCCTTGTTGCTAATTTGATGGAAAGGGACCATAACGAAAGCTCCCCGGAAAACTCCACATCCCATGACGGCGGCGACACCCCTCCCATGACTCTCACTGATACCCCTGACAACGTCGTAGTGTCATCTTCCTTCCCAATGCCTCCTACGACGACATTCGACATGGCCCCATCGTCTCCGCCAGAGACTTACGGGAGGAAGAGAGGTCGAGCCGAGCAGCACGTAGGAGGGTCGAGTAGTGGTAGTGGACAAAAAGGGAAGAAGAAAGGAGAATTGATTGACCCGCCCTCAACCAACCCAAAATGTGCCACTTGTGGCAAGGCTTTCGGGTCGTGGAAGGCGGTGTTTGGGCACTTGCGATCGCACCCTGAGCGGGACTATCGCGGTGCCTTCCCACCGCCGAAAGTTTGGGAGGAAATGCTTCAACAGGAGGCTAGGCAAGGTAGTAGCGGGACGGTGGTTAGCTGTAGTGTTGGAGGCGAGATGAGGATGTCTTCTCCGTCCGGTAGAGGTATCGGAATTGATCTTAATGACCCAGACGAGCAAGAGGCTCGTAGGGAGGGATTCCCTTTTGATCTCAATATGCCTGCGCCGGAGAATGAGGAGGACGACGACGACAATAATTGAAGAAGTTATACTCACCTTGGTATGGATTTGTTTCAATAATTTCTCTCTTCTTTTTGGTACTTATAATAAGGGTTTATTTTATGTCATCCAATTTTTGTAGGTTTGTGAATTATATGATAATTAATAACTATTACAAGATTTTTGAAGTCTTAAATTAAAAAATGAATTTTGACCAACCTTTGACTAAATTACAAAATCGGTTTAAATATGAATATTGGTATGGTTGGGAGTTAATTCGGTGTTATAAATTATATTAAAAAGAATGGTTTTTTTGCGTCATAAACTTTATTTATTTGTTTATTCTGAGTTAAAAAAAAACAGTATGCACAATAATATTTTGTATATTAGTACTTAATGACGTCAACAAGAAAACACATAAAACCAATGTTTAGTCCAAATTGTAAAAATGTTTTCTAATATTATTTTAAGTTTTTGTTTTTCAATAGTAAATTTAAAATAGAAAATAGAGATATCTAATTTATCAGCAAGGTAAAGAATTCCCGTTTAAATAGAGGAGGCAGTGGAAAATATTTTTTTCCGATAAATGGGGCTGGAGACGGGATTTTATTCCTCGTCCCTGTCTCCATCTAATTTCTTGCCCACCTGCCCCGTTGGATAACTGGGGCCGGCACACAAACGCATATGTACACGCTTTTTGGTTATTAGTTATATTTAAAAATAAATTAGTTAATTTTGACACTCGGGTTATAATATTGAAATTAAGAATATAATATTAAATTTTTAATTTTTTAAAATTATATTAATAGGACATTATTTTATTTATATATATACTTGCTATATTTATTTATTACCACAAATTCTTGGTAATTATGGAAAAAGAAAACCTTAGATCATATTAAATATAATAGATTTAAAATATAAATATGAAAAATAAAACTTTAATTCCTAAAATAATACACCCGAGTAAAAATTCTAGATTTTTAGTTCAATAATAAAGAGATGAAGATTTGAACCTCTAACTATCGAGATTATAATATTTTAATCAATAAGATCAAACTTTATAATATGATATTTAAAACATATAATTAATGTGTTAACCGATTATACTTATAATAAACTATAAATTTTTATTAAAATTATAGCTTAACATGGAAGGAAAAAAGAAAAAGAAAAAAAAGAAGAAATTTCTAAAATTATGAGCGTTAAGATCGAATCCCATCGCGAAATGTGGTGGGGCCGCGCCCGCGCGAAGAACAATGTGGCTTTCCTTTTAACATTTGTCCGATAGTTCGGGAAAGGTCGTTACTCCAACCATCGCCTGAAGCTTAAATTCAGTTAAACAATCGGATGCTTTCCGCCCAAGAACTGCGAAATTTTCCAATATCCAATTTGGAAAGCAGAGAATCAATCCAACTTCAGCAGCTCAATTTCTCACCTCCATTGCCCCCACGTTCTTCTCCTTTCTGGATCGGACCTCTCTCCGCGAGAGGATCTTTCTGTTCTTTTTTCTTCTGATTTTAGTGTTTCGTCATCTTGTACGAGATAGCAGCTTAAAAGGTTTTCAGAGCATCGTTTAATCGGTATTTGTGTTTGTTTGATTGATCGTATTTGTGTTTTTGTTGTGGATGAGTTTTTGGTTATTGGATCTTTGATTTGTTCGCTAGTGAGTTGGATTGGATACAAATAATGATGGAGAAGGCAGATTCTGCACAAAAGTTGTATACACGCATGCGATTATGGGAATTTCCTGATCAGTATGTTATAGAGCCGACTGATGGCTCTTGTGGTTCGTCTCTGTCAGTCAGCCGTGTTGATGGATCCATGAAACTTATAGGTTGGTAATGAGATGCTTGGTCACATTGACTTTGACGATTTTGGCATTTTATGATTTTGTTGATTCTGAATGTTCTACTGAATTGACAATTCTCCTCTTTGCTGCTCCAGATGAGCTTCCTCAATCCAGCTCTATCAGGGTTCCAAAGATACGGACAATTTTTGGAGTAATTGGCTTGCTGAAACTACTTGCAGGTGACAAATTCTCAAGAACACATCTTCTTTACGTTGAAATTTGATTAAGTTTTTTTTATTTCATTGATAAACGATTCAAGTTTTATTTAAACAATTGTGTACCTCGTCTCTGTTTTGACATATTTGTTTGTGGTTGTGATTATGAAAGTCAAATCGTGTTGGCTAAGAATTGTTGACGCTAGAAGATATAAGATTACCATATTTAGGAGGATTTAAGTTTTTTCATGGAGAACAAAGCTGTGGGGAACGTATCTTTGCTTGCTAACATAGTGAGTTTGAAAGAGTAGCAAAATAAATTAGTATGCATAAGGTTGAAGCTTTTTAAGTAGAATCATTTTGAAAGCAGAATCAAAATGGAGAGAGTTTCAAGCTCCAGCGATCTACTAATATTTGGAACGAGATCTAGTTTTAGTTTGATGAGGCTGCTTGGAAAAATGAGAGGAAAAAAATTTAAGTATATTTGGAACCCTAACTTCTTTTTTTTCCTTTTGTTAAGAAACAAAGCTTTCATCAAGCAAAGTGAAAGAAATACAAGGGAATACAAAATGCACTCATAGATTGGAACCGATTGGATGGCCTTCTCGAGGAAGATATTGAATTCAAAAACTTCTTAAGAACATATTGATTTTGAAATTGCAAATCGCACTCATATATTGATGTTTTTTCAATATATCATGCATCTTTTGCAAGCGAATATAGAATAGTTTCTTGTTTGAATGCCTGAAGGCCACATTCTGACCATGAAACCAGACTTTTCACTTAAATTTAAAGTAAGCATGGTCTAAATTATATGGTGTCCAACTGGCCTATTATTTGAGTTGGGGCCTTAATTTTCATTAGGCATCATGTGTTAGAGTGATTCTGCAAGGAAAAGACTGAATTCCAACCCACTTTTACTCCAATAGAGGGAAGAAGGCTGGTCCAACAAAAATCAAACCTGAAATCCCCGAAACAAGTTTATCCACGACATTTTATATTAGAGCTCAATTTTCCATAATTCATACTTTGTATGGATCAGCTATATTTTTATTTTTCTTCACTATAAGCTGCTCACATGATTAGATCTCCTCCTATGTCTTCCATCTTTCAGGATGCTACTTAATTGTCATTACCAACTGTGACTGTGTTGGGTCTTATTTGGGGCACCCCATCTTTAGAATTTCATCCTTGAAAGTTTTTCCATGCGATCGTTCAGTAGACAGTTCTTCTGCGGAGCAGGCAAGACTTTATTGCTTGTTTTCTTCTATAACACATGGTATTAAACTGAAAATATCATTTCATTTAAGCTAATTAGATAATCTCTAGCAGAAAAAGATGGAGGCAGAGTTTTCTGGACTCTTGAATGTTGCAGAGAAGACTTCTGGTCTCTTTTTTTCCTATGATACCAATTTAACACTGAGGTGAAGTGCTTTCCTCATCTGGATTAATTGATAAGAGACAAATGGGCTCATATCTAAAATGGTTATTAATCGCATGGGATGACCTGTCTCTGTTTATTTTTTTATTATTCAGATTTGTCCTTGCGTATTTATATGCACCCATGCATAAGCTTCGATTTGTTCATATTGCTTACGTCTTTATCTTGTGCTCAATTCATTATTTCTTTTTGGCCGCAGTACACAAAGATTGCATGCTTTAGGTGATGAATCAAGGTTACTACCCTTATGGAGACAGGTTCGCCCTCATTTTGATTTGTGTTTTTTTTTTTGTGTCTTGAATTGCAAATAATTGGGAGTTCTACACAATTTTTTCTTGCCTGCAGGCAGAACCAAGATTTCTTTGGAACAATTACTTGTTGGAAGTGCTCATCGATAACAAGGTTGGGTAAATAGAAATTTAGTTGCCATCCTTTTTTCTTTGCTTGTAACCCTCTCACCTTGAACTTTTCTCTGCTTCATATTTGCAGCTTGATCCATACTTACTTCCTGTTATCCAAGGGAGTATCCTTACATTATTCTCAACTCAGTTCTTTTAGCTATGGGTGCATGTGAATGGAGTTGTGCAGTTTATTTTGTTTAGTCGAAATTTTGCTTGAACATATTTAAAGCATCAGTTGTCATCCTCAGGGTAGTCTTTCCTTAATAGTTTGTTAGGCTTCCAGAACTTCCAGGCTGCAATTGGAAAAGATATTGTTGATGTAACACTGATTGCTCGGAGATGCACAAGGAGAACAGGTATGTTTAGTGTTTCACTCTGTTCTAAATCTTTGAAGCGTTATGTTTAGTGTTGGCTGTCTCTTCCTTAAAAAGTGATGAATGAAATACCTGAGCTAAATATGCCAGGGTTACTGTCCAAGTTTGACTCAAATTTTCCGATACCCTAATAGTATTTTAGAAAGAGTTCGCACCAAAGGGAAGAAAAAACAAAATAAAAAGCAAGCTTTGGTACATAGTGTACCCTTTTCACTCTCTTTTGTAATTATGATTCGTTTGGTTCCAACTACCTCGAATACTTGACTTATCTTGTAATTCTTTTATCTTTTATGTTTAACATCATTCTAGTTGTTTGATTCTATCACATACAATATAACTTGAAGTTGTAAGATCTAAAAGAGCCAAATTATAAGAAAAGAAAGAACAAAAAAAATATTACGAGGTATTATTACTCTCATACTTTGTATGTTTAGCTTGTGCCAAGTTGCAAGGAAAAGCTGAGTATTTTGTGGTCAATTTATTCAAAGAAAATCTTGCAAAAATGTCAATTCATCCACAGCTAGCAGTTTAAAAGAAAGTTTATCACATAATTATTGACCTGCATGTTCTGAAAGGCACTCGATTGTGGAGAAGAGGAGCCGATTCTGATGGATATGTTGCTAATTTTGTGGAAAGTGAGCAAATTATTCAATTGAATGGGTTCACAGCATCGTTTGTTCAGGTAACACGGCACGTAGACCATTAACGTGTATTTTGCATGTGTATCCCTTTTCTTCCATTCATTGGAAATCTGAGTCATGCTGCAATTCCCTCATTGCCAGCCAAGAGTGTCTGAAAAGGCCCTCCCTGATTTTTCCATTTAGACTTTTGTTGAGTCTTAAAAAGATTACTCTTCTAATTTTATGTTTCATCTAAAAATTGGTTACCTGTCTATGTTGGTTAAATTATCAAACTACAATAGGGCTGATTGAAACCATTCTGTTCTGAGTCAATGTGTTCAAAAGTTCACACAGTGATCAATGCTGATCATAATCAAGGCTGCCTAGGATGCAGAGAGAATCTAAATATTTTAGTCAGGAAGTCTTCTAGATGTTTATAGCATCCATGACTTTACATCTCACTTTTGACATTGAATTCTGTAGATTCGGGGATCAATTCCATTACTTTGGGAACAAATTGTTGATTTGACATACAAGCCCAAATTTGAGTTAGTGAAACTTGAAGAATCTGTAAGTATTTTTTCTTACTTTGTATTATTCATCGGATATGGATTACTATAGTTTTGAACCATTGGTTTGTGTTGCTTCCAGCCTCGAGTAGCTGACAGGCATTTTCTCGATTTAAGGAAGAAGTATGGGGCTGTATTGGTTATTGATCTTGTCAACACGGTGATTCACTAGTCATCTACTTTTTTTTTCTTTTCTTTTTGGTGTTCTTAGCATGTATGCATATATATATATATATATATATATATATATATGCATGTATTTGGCAATGTAATTCCTATGGTTAAAGATTTTTATATCACCTTCCATCAGCATGGAGGTGAGGGGTACTTGAGTGAAAAATTCGCAAATGCAATGGAACAAGTTACTGGTGATGATGTAAGGTATAGTTTTCTACCTTTTTCTTTTTATATTCGTTTTGGAGCTTATCATTCGCCCAAATTGAGAGCTAAAAAATTATTTTAGATACCTGCATTTTGACTTCCATCATATCTGCGGGCACGTTCATTTTGAGCGCCTCTCGATCCTTTATGAACAAATGTCAGATTTCCTTGATAAAAATGGGTAAGTTCCCATCATCTCTCGCTCTTACTCCGAGAATTATGAAATAGGCTTTTTGTTCCATTTTATAGTCAGGCTCCTGTTACTATAGTTTGGAAATTTTATTGAGCTGCTAAAAATTAGACCCCTTTTGACCTCTCGTGTTTGTTTACTATTTGGAATATGCAGGTACATGTTAGTCAATGAAAAGGGTGAGAAAATGAAGGAACAGCTGGGAGTTGTGAGGACCAATTGTATTGATTGCTTGGACCGCACAAATGTTACCCAGGTAGCTTAGCTGACCAAGTAAGGGTTGGTGAACAATGAAATAAGCTTTAAACTTAGTGCCCTCAAAATTTGTCCACTTTTCCTGTCGATAATAGCAGCCTTTAGTTTTCTATCATTCCCCTCTTTTTTAAGCCTAGTCTGACAGAGAAGATCGACAACGTTATGGACGGGCAATGTGTAAAAGTTCATATCTGTTGTATATTGGTTTTAAAAGATTTTCATTTTGCACTTGTTTTGTTTGTACTTTTTATGTTTGAATATGGTTGCAGAGTATGATAGCTCGAAAGATCTTGGAATCTCAACTCAGGAGGCTTGGAATTTTTGGGGCTGAAGAAACTATTAGCTCACATCCGAACCTAGATGACAGCTTTAAAATCAGTGAGTCAATTCAGTGTCCCATTCATTTCATGTGTCCTTTATAGTCTTAGGCTCATCTTTTCATGTAATTTGTACCGCCGTTTTTTATCCAGTTTGGGCTAATCATGGAGATGATATAAGCACACAATATTCTGGCACTCCCGCTTTGAAAGGAGATTTCGTTAGGTACTCCTACCTCAGTTTCTTTCCATTTTTTGGCTTATAGCTTCATGCTGTTTAAATATTTTTTCTAATGGCTTCTATCCAACTCTACTTTGTTCTTAAGATGACTAAATGCTTACTTTCGCCTCTAATGAGCCCACTTTTTTACAACATTAGTCAACTTCATGTAAGATAAGTTACTCTGGATTGATAACTCACTGTCTCATCTTTTATACGAAACTACATTATCATCTTCTTTTTGGTGTAGTAATGGTTACTGTTTGGGTATACTTTTGTTTTAAATCATTCGACATGGTTTCGTTGAAGATATGGCCAACGGACGATTCAGGGGGTCTTGAAGGATGGTTGGAATGCTCTCCTGCGCTATTATTTGAATAACTTTGTTGATGGAACAAAACAGGTAGGATCCATTTTCATCTTTAGTTTAAAGAGATACTTCGTTAAGCTTACAACCTTTTCAATTGACTTCAAATGCACTCTGGCTCTTGTGAAGGATGCTATTGATCTCTTGCAAGGACACTATATCGTTTCAGTTAGTCGGGATATGACACCCACAACTCAAAAGGGAGGCTTAGAAGCTATAGCTGTGAGTGAAATTTAAAACGGCAGTTCAAAACTTCTGCAGGAAAAGAACTGCTCATTCAAAGGATTATCAAGCAGCCGACTACTAACCCTTTTTTATGTCTCTTGTACAGTCCTTCCCACTGGCTTTATCTCTGGTGATGGCAGGATTCTTTTTTGCAGCCTTGTCATTGAGGCAAGGTGAGTCTCTCTCTCATTTAACTTGTTAAGTAGATTGAAGAACGTCCAGAGGACCATGTCATAGTCCAAATCTCTATTCACACTTCAATTTCATCTCACTTTTTCTCTTTTGCAGCTCGCTATGATATTCGACACTTGTTCTTTTCTATCCTGTGGGCAGGCCTGAGCATAGCTATAGCAGGTTTTGTTCGGGCCAATGGTCGAATTTTCTGCAATCGACCTCGTCTGCACAAACCTCGATCATGATTTTGGTTCCAGAGATTGGCAAATTCATCTAACTATCATTGATTCATTTGTTCTTTCGAATATTTCCAGTCATTTATGTAGTTTTCTCTTGGTTCCATCTGAGGAGCCAAGTTACTCATTAGTACTGATATCCCAGAATGATATCACAGTTCCCTTTTCAGATGTTTATGTTTGTATTGTCGTGTCATATCCAATATGACTCCGAGCAATATACATTTTAGAGATATATCATTGTAGCAATTATTCAAACTCATTATGGATTGAAAATATAATTTTTTAATTTTTCAACCGATGTTGCACATTTCCCTCTTGCCTAAGTGAGCTACCATGTGGCACATGTGTCACAGCGAGGGCAAGCGTGTTGAGACGAGTGTCTCAAGCGATTTCCTTTGAAATGAGTTTTTGAGCGGCACAGGTGTGCCAGTGTTGCGCCCCAGCCCATGTGTTAGAGTTTGAATTATACACCTGTTATTAGGTACAATATCCGTAAATGACATGGCATGGGCACGGGAGGACCAATGTCTCGATAGAACCCAGATGGATGGATGTTCGGAATGTCCTAATGAGATGAGGGACACGTGGACCCATTCTTGATGGCATGGGCGAGTGATTATTGATGGCCGACGACACCCTGAGACTCGGGATGACATCAAGACATGTGGACCATGTTGATTGGGAGTCAATATGAGATGCAATATTGCATTGAAAGACCTTGATCTCGAGACAAGATCAAGTCAAATGGAGATTAAAAAAAGTAACAAACTACTTTGCAAGTCATTTATTTTGTTCAATATAATGGCTGCTGCAAACTAAACTGGACTGTGACTTACAAGAGCTCTAGCTTTATGCCTTCTCTTGAAAACATCTTGCCTAAATCTCTTGGTCTCAGTCTCCAGCTCTCTAAATGGTGTCCTCTCGATGCTCTCTCTTTCATTCTGCAACATCATTTGCCTCTTTGTCACTGCCATCAAAGCTTTCTGATCTTCCTCTCTATGCTTCGCTTCTTCCTACAAACAAACAAACACCCTTTTCCATAAACAAACCCATCTGCCTTTCTAAGCAGCAAATCAAGTTTTACTCACAAAGTAGGAAGAAAAAGATGATAACCTGAAGATCTCGGATTAGACCATCAATGGACTTGATCTTCCTGTGCGGCCATCGATGAATCCCAAACTCCCTGCATTTTCTTTTCAGTACTGTTAATCCAACATTTAAACTTCTTGAAGCTTCTGTAATAGGAACATCAAAGTATTTAGCCAGATCTGATAGAGCAATTCCGGCAATATGCTCACTTGTTGCTCTCCTTTTCTTCTCTGCAAGAACTGGGAATTCCCCACCTGGTTAGCCAACTTTCATAACAGGGCCATGATCTCCTAGTTCTAATTGATTCCCTGTATAAAGAGAAAGTTGAAGCAAAACCTGGTTCACAGAGTTCTTTCATTTGATGAATCTCAGGCCCTTTAGATACAGCCACTGAAGAAGAGCAAGGAAGGAAGTTGAGGTCTTGATGAAGAGGAGGCACATTTGGGAACTCTGTACTGAACCCAGAACTCATCTTTAATCATAAACAAATGATGTTGTTAGCAGAAATAAGAGGAGAAAGTGACAAACAGAAAAGGAGAAGCAGATAAAGCAAGCAGAGTCAGAGCCATGGCATGTGCCAGAACCAACTTCCATAAATGGATGGAAATATTACCTGTGAAACAACGAAAGCTCTGAAAACTTAGAAGCCCTTTACATGGAAGCTGCTCTTATTCTGTTCTGTGAAGAAGACAAATTCAAAGAGCAGAAAACTCCAAGCACAGAATAAAGAATGAACCAAAAGTGGCTCTTCAGGAGATGGAATGGGAGGTTGAACTTCTTTGTCATTTAGCTTAAGAATCACGCACAAGTTCCCATTTTCTGTTGCCCATCTGGGCTGTTTTTTAGGGATTTTCCCTTCCTAATATTATTCACCATTAATGATCTGACAGTTTCTTCCTAATGGTCTGACAGTTTCTTCTAAGAGATTATAGGTTTGAATGATGTAATATCTTAAAATAATAAACGACATTATTATCGTAGATAGTTCAGCCGATTGAAATGAAAATAGATATTGTTGTCGATATCCAACGTCTAAAATTATTTCTTATGTAGCTTTAGGATCAACAAAACGACATATAACATCTCATAAACCATAACTATATTTTAAAAAAAAATTGTGTAAATTTGAATTTATTGCAAAACCGTGCTCAAAGAAATCAACATGATATTAATTTTATCGATCTTGAAAGTTTCAAATTAATCTCATCTTCAACGTTCAACTTCAAGGACCTCCACAAAAAACCTACTGATGATTGATTATTCAAGAACAATCATAACATTCTCATACATGATAATATATCATTCACAAAAAAAAGTCTTAAACTTTGCATTTTGTGCACCATTTCAGATTCCAACAAGAGTACTTTCAAAACAGAGATAATTTTATAACTTATCCTAAATTTTAAATGAAAACATTAACCGACCCTCGCCTCATGTATGAAAAGTGGCAGATGAACAGAATCCAGAATTCATGACAGCTTTTAAATCTGGCTATTGGGTATTGTTCAGCCATTATTGGTATGGCCCTTCATAGTACCTTGAATAATTGAATTTCAGAAGCTGTCGGCTAGTCCTCATCTCATTTTTCAAGTAAACCGCACAGAGAAGAGTGTACCTCTAAAAAATGTGGTGAAATTGAGGGAAAAAGTCGGTGTTCTAACCAAGTTATGAACTCATAGGACTTCAATCTCAAAATGCAGTAACTATTTCCTCCACAGATTCAGCCTAAACTGCAGAGAACTATACCACAACGACAGTCATCCTAGAAACTGGAAAAGTACAAGAACAGCGAAGCCTAGGCACCAAAATATAGCAACAGATAACTTTAGACTCCATGATCAAGTTACCTACATATTACTGTCTTGATCTTGACTCAGCTCTTCTAGCTTCATTTGGGGTTGAAGGAAACAACTCGACGTATCTCGATCCAATTGTCATCTTGTCCTTGCTCATTGCTCTCTTCGCCTCCTCTGCTGAAGCGAACTCCACATAAGCCTCCCCAGTAGCCTTCCCATCTGGACGGCTTGCAATATGTATCCTATCTTCAGCAAGGTCGAACTCTCCAAAAAATTCAATGATGTTGGATTTTGTCACAGAGAAGGGGAGACCACGCAGCTTCAGTATCTCGGTGTATTCCATCTGGTCCTTGTCGCTGATCCTCTTTTGTCGAGGAGGAGGAGGAGGAGGAGGACTTCCATTGTAGTCATTATCATAAATGCCCTCATAGTTTACTTCAGCAGCAACAGAATTATAATAATCCTGCCTTTTGCAGCTGAAGACTTCTACATATCTACGCCCCATATTCTGTCGATCCCGTTGCAACGCGAACTCAACCTGCAAAGAGCCAGCAAAGACAACAAAGGCTTCTCCCATGAACCGCCCATTCTTGTTGACAAGCAGCACATCCACAATGTCCAGTCCAGCAAAGAACTTGAAAATATCAATGTCAGTGCAGTTGAAGGGAAGTCCTCTAAGACGAACCACGGGAAAGGCGGCATGAGTAGGTGGAAAACTCCCATAGCCGTAAGGTTGAAATCCAGCAGTGCTGCTGCTAACTGCGAAGTAGGGATTCGGTTCCATCATTCTTTGTCTTTTTGAGCCGACTTCGTACCCATCCGAAACCCCCCCGCTCCCCAACATTGCCCTTCAATTACCAACCCAAAAAAACAAAAAGGAAAATCCCCACTCAAGCAAGTTAATAAAACCAAGCCCAACCTACACCTCTAAAACCTATTGGGTCAATGAACTTACATGCCATTACCACTCCTACAAACAAATCAATTCAACTAAATATGGAAGGGATAAATATTTCTATACGTAGCAGCAAAAAGTAAATTTCAGGCTCAATGAACATCAAATCAAGAAGCAATAAAAAATGATTTTCCCATGTTTATACCAATGTAAGCCCTCGATGTAAAGTAAAGACTACCAATGAGAACATTAATTAGCCAATGAAATCACTGGCCTTCATAGCTGAAATACCGCTTCAAAAGCTTCTTCTAAATTTGACAGTGGTACAAAAAAGAGAGACAGATCATGAGACACTGATACCGTAATCGAATTCTTTGAAACTAAAAAAAAAAATCAAATCCTAACAGGATTCAGATATATGGCATCCTATGACAAGACTCTTGATATCTATCTTATCGGAGAAAGGCCTAGAAAAGGCACCCACAGCGATAAGTTCATTTTAAAGTTTAAATATAAAGAAGGGAATCATGTATAGAACATTCAACGCATGGATAACTTCATAAATCGCGCTTTCGTTTCTTTTTTTTTAAAACAACTACTTTACCTTAAATTACACTGTCAAAACATATGTTGTTCTTCGAGAATATTTTTACTGGAAAAAAAACATTTCACAATATTTGCATACAATCAACAGAGGCCATGGAGAACAACAGAGGAGCTCATTCATCGATCCCAACACGCAATTTCAAGCAGAATCCATCACAATTCCCAGATATTCCAACAAAACAAGACAAGCAACCCAGCAAAAAGAAGAACGCCGGTATAAACACAACAACCGAGAAACGAAACAAGAAAAACCGACACGGAAGAGTCATAATAAACAAGGTCAGAAAATCTCGACTTACCCTCTTGGTCCGTACATGATTGTCTTGAATCCCCAAATGCTAGTCTGATAATCCAACGAAAAGGAGTAAATTGGAGCGATTATAAAGAACAAGGGAGTGGATTCAGAGGGAAATAGAAGGGAAAATAGCGGGAAAAGGGAAACCCTAACCAAGATTATGGACGATTCTGAACTTGGATTTGCCTTCCTATTCCACCACCGAAATTGAACACAGACACAACCAGGGTTAAACTTTGATTGCGGATTCAAAATTACCGAAATACCCTTGTTTGCCCATAAATGGTATAGCCAACGATTCCAGGATATTTTACCCCAAATTGGAGTTTAAAGCTCCGAAAAATATATTCTATATTCTATATAAAAAAATAATAATAATAATAATAATATAATTTTTAATCTTTTTTATATAAAAACATAAAGAAAGAAGACAAAAGAAAAATGCACATATTAGTTTATATACTTTTAATTGTTTATTGAATTAAATTTTAATTCTTATTTTTAGTAAAATTATTGAGAAAACAATTTATTAAAGTAATCATAACAATATTAAGTTAATTATACTTGAAGCTTAAGCTATTAATAAACAAAGGAAGATAAATAATCTCATATTAGTTAAAAAGTAAAATATTTAAATTTACATTATTTTTTTATTTTAAAAGTATTTAAAATCCTCCTAATTAATCCTCCGTCCCTTCTCATAATAGTTTATTATTATTAAAAAATAAAAAATAAGAATAAGAAAATGAGAGTGATCCAAATTTATTATAGGTACAGAAGAATTTCAATATTATACTCAACTCAAAGGTTCAGACTATATGTACGCTTTATCTGATATTATAACTAGTTAGAATCTTTTTTTCTAGTAAACCGTTAGAATCTTTTTTTCTAGTAAATCATGAATTTGTCTCGGTCAGTATTAAACAAAAGCTAATAGCTATTGGATTCAAAAAAGCCTCAGGCAATTTGGGCGGTGAAACTTCAGATATTAAGCATAACAATTTTTTTTCTTTATTGTTGAAGATAATTAATAGTTTATTGTTATTTTTTTTAAAGTCAAAATAATGAATTAGCATACCTTCATTCTTCATCTATAAAAATATAAAAAAAAATTAATGACCAACTTGAACATAGCTTAACTAATTATTGAATTCTTAAGATGGGTCTTTCGAGAAATCAAAATCAGTTTATGTGCATAAATTTTATCATAAAACTTCAAAATTTAAATTATTTGAATCAATTAAATAATAAATTAAATAGTTGTGATTTTATTTTTCAAAATGTTGTTTGAAGGATTTAATTTATTAAGCTATGCCACGTCGTTGAAAATTGAATAAAAATGAAAATAAAAACAAATCTTTTTCAGAAAAAGAAAGAAATTTAAATTATTATTTTCCGTACTGACTTTTCAATGGCGTCCTAATACTTACAAAATCGGTCAGTCACAGATGCCATGTCAAAATGACACGTGTCACCACACAGTCACGCTAATTTTTCATTTATCCCAAAAACCATTGAGATTGATGAATTTAAAACACATCGCCATTTTGACACTTTCAGAATTACAGAGAAGCCCACAAATATCAACATAGATTCACCAAGAACTCATTCAAAATAATGTTGTCACAGGATCGCTCTCATAACAACAACTAGATGCATAATCAATCTCTTAGAACACCTATGAAGTGCCAACCCCATTATGTCAGCCACAAGAACGGAGCGACCAGGGGGATAAAACGATCCTGGTGTTGAGATAAAGATTCAGGTCAACCAAGGGGATAGGACGATCCTGATGTTGAGATAATGACTCGACGATCGAATACAACTACAAGTATTAGAATGTAACTGAACAAGAGCGATTTTGCAAGCAATTCAGTGAATCTAAATATTTCCAGTTCTTCCTCAAACAAAGAAGATGGGTATGTATGTTTGTAGGGAGAAGGCGAAGGCAATCATATTGATAGCATGTAGCAGAAAATATAGATCAGTGATCATCTGGGTGCGCTTTAGAGCACAGCACATCCCCTGTGCTGATCCCACCAACAGTTTCTATATCCGTAGTCAATATTTCACTCACTTATGTCAATGAACTTGGAAAAACAATACTAATTTTTACATGCTATATATCAGTTAATCAAAAATCAAATCATTTCAAACAACAAAATAATTCACCTGTAACAGAAACGACGACGATCAGACAGAGGTAAGAACCTGAAAATAGCGTTTGCTCTGCAGTCGAATGGTGTCGTTTATCCAGTCTTCACTTCCCCACTCTAATCTGGAGTTTGCTCATTCCAACATTCACCTTTTCAACCTCTGATTTATTCTTCAATTCGTTTTGAGCTATGTTCCTAGGATTGAGCCAAGGATGCTGCAGGCATTGCTGAGCAGTTGGTCGCTTCTCCGGAGCGAAATCGAGAAGGGGACAGAGAAACTCAGCAAAAGCTTGAGCATCAGCTTCCGAAAGTTTATATTTCTCGACTAGGAGTTTATCGAGAGACCAGAATTTCAGCCTCCGAATCCTTTTTAGGTCCCCGTGCCTGTCAAAGTAGTCTTTCGATCGAGCTCCTCCTATTGCAATCTGGGTGCCGAGCCAAGCATATAAGAAATAGAAATCAGGAGGTATTAAGAAGCTATAAGGAGAAGTTTGATGTGCTGTGGCTTACCTTTTTAGGCATCTTCCCAAGGAGTTCCATCATCAATGCAAGATGGTCCTGAAAGCAGCACATTGAAGAATTCGAATGCGTGACCAAAACAGAAACTTGATAATGTAATGAAATATCAAACTTGTACCTTTTCACATTCCCTACTCATATAGTTAACTAAATGAGGCTCAAAATGCTGGTAAAGATAAAGCATTATCAAACAAAATAACAGCTCCCACCCTCGTTTCGACATCGTCAGTACTACTGTAAACAGACATCCCCGTGCGTGCATATGAACACAGGAACATAATGACTTTTAGACAAGTGATGGAATTGCTTCAATCCTAATCCAACACTTCGATTGCATGCAATGCAGTTGGTCTGTAATAGCTCAAGCTCACCGCTAGCAGATATTGTTCTCTTTGGACTTTCTCTTCTGGACTTCTCCTCAAGGTTTTCAAACGCATCTACTAGGGAGAGGTTTCCACACCCTTATAAGGAATGCTTCGTTCCCCTCTCCACCAATGTGAGATCTCATAATCCACCCCCTTGAGGGCCCCTAGTGTCCTCGCTGGCACACCGCCCCGTGATTGGTTATGATATCATTTGTAACAGCCCAAGCCCACCACTAGCAGATATTGTCCTCTTTGGGCTTTCGCTCAAGGTTTTAAAACGCGTCTACTAGGGAGAGGTTTCCACACCCTTATAAAAAATGCTTCGTTCCCCTCTCCAACCGACGTGGGATCTCACATGGTCCATTCAACTCTACTATCTACTCATCGATTCAGAAAAATCAAAATTAGAGGACATGCTTATGACCTACATATATTGACCACATCTTCTCACTATTCTTTTATAAAGAAGAATAAAACATGACATGGTATAATAAAAAATGTCTTTGGAATCAGCTAATAATGATAAGTTCTGAGAATCCATATTGCGTCGTTAGCAATGATCCTTACCTCGTCCTCGCTATAGTCTTGTCCTCCTTTTGGGGTAAACATCATGTCACCTGTGGCAAGTTCAAAAGCAATGCAACCAAATGACCACATGTCAATCGGGTAGGAATATCCAGACTGCAGTATGACTTCAGGAGCTCTGTATTGTCTTGTTTGGATCTCTTCCATAAACTGCCTATCTGCCCAACACGCATTACCGAAATCGACAATCTTGCACCTCAGATCAACGCCATCTAATTTTCTCTCATCAGGCTTTGGGGTTTCTCCTCCCATAGAAGCTCGTTTTTCGGAGATCCTCGAAACTGCTCTCCTGGCTCTTCTTTTCAATTTCTTCTCAATAAGATTCATGGTTCCTCCAATCGGGTTCCCCTCAGGTTTTTCAAGAATAGGGGCCTGTCCAGACCTCACAGGATCTTTGGTAGGATCAATGGTGGAAAACAGAAGAATATTTTCAGGTTTCAGATCAGCGTGTATAATGCCAAGTTCTCTGTGCAAATAATCCAGAGCAACCAAAATACATTTGCAGATCTCCCTGACTTTATTCAACTCAAGAACTTTATAACGGTTATACTTGATCAACCGAAGTAAGCTATCGCCAAGAAATTCAAGAACCATGCACGGATGTTGCCCATTTGGCCCTGCATGCTTAAAATGATCAATCAGTTGCACAATGCACTTGGAGCTTGAAGGATCACTATCTGAAATTGCTGAAAGAACTTCGATTTCATGACGGGCAGCTTCAGCAAATTGTGGAGCACTTTTCTGGATCTTAAGTGATACATATTTCTAAGGGGAAAAAAAGGAAAAATTAGAAAACCCGAAAACATACTGCCGCCACCACCACAATTTAGAGATATTAACAAGAAACAACATTATATATAATCTACCAAGGATTAAAGCTCACAACAGTACTTTTCCTGGATCTAAATGCCCATTTCACTTCATCTGACAATCAAATCTATTGGAAAAATAGCTGCACTTATCGCTAATTTTGTGAATTTGCCTCCCCTATCCTTCTTGTAATCCTCTACAACATTTATTTTCTTTCAAATAGTTGAAACCATCCTGAAGCACTTTTACAAGTAGGCCCAGTTGCAAGTTGATGGCGAAAATGGCGGTCGAGTCCCTGTATAACCATGTCCCTTTTCCAAAATGCTAGCCTAGCCATTCAAACATTAAAGCCAACCAGGAATCTTTTAATCCCTCATCACCAAGCTACTTTCCTGTTCTCCCATTCAATCTTAGAGTACATCGAACAATTTGAATGATTTTCAACAGCATCTGGTCAATACGAAAACTTAATGAAGATTTCTAAGTTACTAACTTAGATCAAAAACCGATATCCATATCCATAAATGGAAAATGTGGATATTAATCATAATAGGAACAGCCCAAAAGGAACCCCACATCAAATCCTCTAAACGTTCCAACCAGGCATGGTCGTAGGAGGGGAAAACAAAAATATCGAATTAATGATAAAATGGAAAGAGGCAGAAATAAATGAGAGTTATATCATAAAGATCTAACAAGCTAAGCTAAGAAATGTATGCCAGAAATGAGCATCGCCGCCCAGATCCAAAGAAACCGCACAAGTTCACAAAAAATCACGAAATCTACAAAATGCAGCAGAACTGATACGAAAGAGAAACAGCGTAATAGAATCAAGATTCATGAGAAAACGAAAGATCAAAGCAAAATGATCAAACACAGGAAAACGTACGGAGGTGCGAGTATCATAGGCGAGCCAGACGGTGGAGAACTGACCCCAACCGAGCTTTCTCTGAGCGACATAGCGGCCACCAGCGAAATGATCGCCGATCCTCACCCCATGATATCCTCCTTTCCTGTAAGAATCGACTCCCTCATCATCCTCAGACCCCGATGAAGACGAACACGACATGTTATTCGCTCAAATTGCGCCGATCCGAAACGATCCGATCAGGGTTTGAAAGGGATGGATCGATCTGGGTAAGCTAGAATCTCTCTCCTGGGTTGATTCCTTTGATGGGTTTGGATTGGAAGGAAAAAAGAATAAAGGGAGAAAAGGGGGGAAGTTTCCTTGTAAAACAATCGCAAATTTGCAAGGCTAATCAGAGATAATTACAAATTATATATACCAAATAGACTGTAAATCTCTACAATTTTTGATGGATGGTTGAATGGTGGGGTTTGGGATTGCTGATTGCTCTGCCCTTCCCCCACAACCCTCTCCCCTCTTTTTACTCTCTGTGATTTTCAGACCTCCCGTCTTCCTGCGTCAGCTGGTGGCGGGTGGTTCTTTCTTTTTCCCCCGCTTCGAATATTTGGCTATCTATATACCTACAATTATTGTTTGGATTAATACCCTTCTCTCTCTAATGGGCACGCTAAACCCGGGTTATTAGCCATTAATATTAGGCGCAACAGATGTTGATTGATAACATATTACTCAACTACTTGTCCTAATCAGTTCTGAAATTTTATCAAATAACTCAATTAAATATACAATTATGTTCGATTCATGCAAATTGGTGAACAACAATGAACTATTTCATGTATATCAATTAAAACAAAATGGAGTAATTAATGAGATAACCCTGAAATATAGATTTCTTCCCTTCAGTTAAATGGGGAGACAGATAAAGATTATATTTCTTGTTTATGACTAAGCACCCCATCCTGCCCCACTTTTAATCATATATATAAATAAAAGTGTGGAAGATTATGTTGTAATATTAAAATATAAGCTTTGAAAAATTAATTTAAACACAGGTAAAATATTATTATATTTATTAGGATATTTTATATATCATATTGAAGAATGAAAATTACCTAAAAATTAATATATAAATTCGATCCTAACAGATTTTTCATGAAATTTTTTTTATAGATAAAAACAAAAATATTAGATGGGTTAAAATTGACATCATTAAATGTTACATGTTTAGATTCGATATGATTTAATCAAAATTGATGTTGATTTGATAAATAAAATTATCTTCATTTTACTGTCCAAAAGCAAATGGGGTTATAATTGCATCCAAATAAACGTTTTTATAAAATGTTAATCATATCTTTAGTAATGTAAACCTAAGTTTTGAAAATATGATGCAATTACATGAGGTTCAAATAATTATTTCAATTATGTACTAGAAATCATGTGTATTAAAATTGTCCTAAGTTTTATTATGAAAAAAAACCCAAATGATTTGTATTTATGGCCCAATGTTTTGTTTACAAAAATTTGATGGATAAAAAATATTTTTTTATTTGTATCTGGATGTGGAGTTTTCTATTATATTAGTATTAGTTAGTGATCACGACTCGGTGAGTCCTTTATTGTATGAGAACTATTGGCAATAGTCTTCCCGTATTGGACTTATCAATCGATTCATAACCTTTCAAACACAACCAACCAATATCTATTCAAACTCCCTTTACTTGTAGGAGTAAATCTTGAATCTACTGATTATGTTATGGACGAAGTACTACTCAAGGAGACCTAAGTACTACTCAAGGAGACCTGGTCGAATTGGGAGAAGCCGTAGGTATTATTGCAAGTCAATCTATTGGAGAACCAGGTACTCAACTAACATTAAGAACTTTTCATACTGGCCGGCCGAGTAGCGAAAGAAGATTGTAACATGAGAGAAGCAAGAAGGTCAACTTCTTTCAAATATACAACATGGAATCTGACAACGCAATGTAGTTGGACTCTCGTGTCGATCCAAATGAACCATCCTTTCCATGATAGACAAGAGGATAGCAAGTTACAAATCTGTACGACATGTATTTCGATCACTATGAATTTCATTCTCCAATAAAAATAAACTATTTTTAACCGTTCATGGATATATTGAACGTACAATTAAAAGTTTGAAACCTATTAACGATTTAGAAAATTCAAGGACCAAATCGACACAACTCTCAAATTTACAAACTTTCTCTATCACTAAAAGAGAAATGTAAGAACATAATATGAAATTATTTAAAAAAAAGGCTGATATGATAACACCCTCATATTTCAGAAAAAGGCAATGTTTAGACACATGACTTGAGATTGAAAAAAGGGAAGACGAATGCAATAAGTTAAAGGCTCTAATACTTTCAAAAGTTAGATATCCAATCCAGGAAAGTGCCGACTTGACTAGGATGCCTTAAACAGTGTGGTTGGAGCTAATCAACCCCGTATTCAAGACTAGTAATGAATCTATATTGGTTGTTCTTGTGCCTAATTTTTCATAAATCTGGTCAATATCATCACAGGTTGCTGGTGCCACTAAGATAAAGGTGAAAACCGACAATCCTGAAGCAGTAATGCAATCAATGACACATTTCAGCAGCCAGACACATCAAAGCGGAAGATAAGATAAGAATCAAACAGGAAACTGCACATTAAAGTGTTCTTTAATTGCTCCAAAAGACAAGCAGTGAAGAAGCTATGAACCAACCAACAGTCTATCATTTTGCATTCATGAGATTGAGAAACTCTTCACAGTTCCAGATTTTCTCAGATCTTTCTTGGCTTAGTTGGTCAATCATTGGGGCGAGAGCAAGGGGCAGGTTGTATAATGGTGAAGCACGTTCCATTAGCATAACAAGAATAGAAAATCCAAGTTCCCTGCCCGAAATGCTATACTAAACTTCCTAATCTTTGATGACGCTGTTGAGGATTGTTGGGAGGGAGTCTTTCGTCGACTAACTAAGGAGTTGACCATGGATTTATAAGTAAGGAATACATCTTTATCGGGATGAGACCTTTAGGGGAAACCAAAAACAACATCATGAGATTTTATGTTTAAAATGGACAATATCATATAATTATGGGAGTCGTGATTCCTAACAGACTCCTAATGTCTCATGATAAATGAGAGCCAAATCAAAAGTCATAATTGAATCCAATTACAATTTAATAGTGTTGAGCAAGTCGTGAAACATAGCCGTAACACCCCAAATATGACAGATCCAAGTGACTTGTGAGGAAGGGTAGAAAAACAACGCATTGTGGTGTAGAGTTGTTGTACTAAGAGATAGTCTTAAGTCATAACTTTACATCATCTTCTGCATTTTCTTCAATTTCGTCTATCTGTAGTCTTTATCTGTAACTACACAAGCCCACTGTTAGTAAATATTGTCTCTCTACTTTAGCCCGTTACGTATCGCCATCAGCCTCACGATTTCAAAATGTATCTACTAGGGAGAGGTTTCACGATTTCAAAATGTATCTACTAGGGAGAGGTTTCCACACCCTTATAAGGAATGTTCGTTGTTGTTCCCCTCTTCAACCGATACAGGATCTCACATTATCTCTAATATTTGAACCAACTGGTCTAACCCATAAAAATCCAATTAGCTGATGCCAAGTAAATGAAAAGCAATGGACAGCCAACCAATCAGCAAGAAATGGGCAAGTGAATGATGAACCAGAACTACTATTCAGCATGACAATGAAGCACGGTTACATATAGCTAATCGAATTCAGGATTTTATACCAGACATATCGAATTGAAAGGAGTTAGTAACCGGCAAATGCAGGCAAAGGCAGCACATTTATTAATCAAGATGAAACCAGTTCACTGATTACAAAGGCTACAATCCCATAGCAAAATTGTAACTCTCATGATCAGGATAAACTTTGCTTTCAAGAAAGATGGTTACATTTAGCTATTATCCCAGCTCCCCTTTCCTAGAAATTCAGTAGTAAATCGTTGGAATTGATTCAAATTCTATCATATTTAGAAGAAACTCAACATGTCAGCAGATTAGACTGCCGACTTAGCTGACAGAGTAACACTAATTCACACTAAGAATAATGAGGTCGCTGAAACAACGTTCAATTTGAATCGAGATACCGAAGAAAAAGGGGAGAAAAACCCTAAAACTTTAGGTATAGCATTAATCCAATTCCTTAACAACCTCAATTCCCATGCTATTGGCAGTGCCGATAATGGACTTACAAATGGACTCTAGTGGCATGTACTGGCAATAAGGATCGGACTGCTTGACTTTGGCGATATCGTAAATGTGCTTGAGGGAGAGCGTGGAGGCGACCACATGGCCGGGGCGGCTGCTCCCAGACTCGATCCCAGCGGCTTTCTTCAGGTACCATGTGACCGACGGCGACTTTACGGTGAACTCAAAAGTGTTGTCCTTGAAAGCCGTAATGATGACGGCCATGGGTGTGTCAGGCTTGTACTTTTGAGTCCGGGCATTGAAATCCTTGCAGAAGGCCATCAGATTCAGCCGGTACTGACCCAGCGCCGGACCCACCGGTGGCGCTGGGCGAGCTCCACCGGCAGGTACGGTGAGCCTGATGGTGGCGGCAACGGGTCGTCTTGTTAAGATCTCTTTCAAGGTGGCCATAGCTGTTCCCCGGAACTTTCTTTTTCCAGTGAGGTCGATTCAGGAAATGGGAAAATAGGGCTTATGTGTACTGAAAATGTAACGAAGATAGTGATGAGGTAAATGGGCCGAAATTGGAGGCCCACGGCCCACCAACTTTTAACATTATTTGTGTTTAAAAATAAGATTTAAAATTTTAAAAATGTAATATATAAATTTAAAATTCTCGATACCACGTGACATGAACACGACTCTCCATAATGATATGATATTATACACTTTGAGCATAAGCTCTAGTGACCTTGCTTTGAGTTTTTTAAAAAAGCTTCATACCAATGGAGATAATATTTTTTGATTATAAACACATGATCATTCCCTAAATTAGTCGATGTGAGACTTTCATCCAACATAGAGGTTTTAATTTATTGATACAGATGGTTGAACAAAAAAAATCATTGAATAAAAAAATATTATTGATGATAAGATAAACAAATTTAAAGAAAAAAAAAGTAGGATGCTTATTCCTTTAGGTAAAAAGAAAAAAAAAAAAAAAAACTAATCTTGCTTGAAGAATGTCTCGCCAGAATTAGAATTTAGACCTACCTGAATTTTTTAAAGTATTATATCTATGATTATTCGCGGGAATCAGTGTGTAATGCACATGATTATTCGGGGAAAGGACGAAGAAATTCAAATTCTACGTCAAAATTTCTTGGGTTTTAACTTTCGTTTTGTTATGAACCAAAACGCAGTAGCAATTTTGCTGCAAAATGATTCCCCTGCACCACCAAACGACTCCACTACCATGAAATTCGGCCCACGGGTCTTAAATTTCATATCGCTATTGATCGTAATGGCGGGTGCGAGTGCGAATATGCGCACTGCGCACAATGACGGTGCAATATTTGTTTATGGCTGAAAAGGGAAGCGTGCGACTCGTGAGAGCTGTTCTTTGGGTCCCAAAATCGGCGATGATTGATTCACAAGCAGGACCGCTGAGCCGCGGATTTCAACTCTCTTTCAAACATTTTGAAGGCTCAGTACTCGAGGTAAGTCTAATGGCCTCTTCTGTTTCCAATAATCCATTACTTTTAGGCTTTTCCCCCTTTGGGTTGTCCTCTAATGGCTCTGTTCCAGCTTCGGAGGGCATCCGTATCCACATGAGACGACTCTCAACCAGTCCGAGTGGATGGAGGTGGCCCCTCATTTCGTTCACGAACTAAATTTTCTTTGCTTGTTCTTGTGGATGAGGGTTCTGTTTATAAATATCTTCACTAGGAAGAGATTATTGATTCGTCAAGTTCATGTAGCTTAGCGGATTCTGTGAATTCAGTTTATGAAACTTGAGTATCTATCTGGGAATACCCTTTGAATATTTTGGGTTTTTGATCTCTGATCCTTCTTCCTTTTCCTCTAATCCATGGATTATTGCTAGCCGATGTTGTTTTCCATTTGATACTGATTTTTGTTCTTTGAGTTTGGTTCCCTCTTGTTGTGTGTGGAATAACAACCATCAATTCCTTTGAACTTCCCAAAAGTTTCCACTAAACCACCTTTTGATCTTTTTCATCTCTGTTTAATTCTGTGATCTTGTTTTGAATGAACATTTTCCCGCACGTACTTTGGTTATGCTTATGGATATCTTCTTTTCCACTCTTAGGACAATGCGTGCAAATTTATTGAGCAAAGAAAGCTATGATCTAGAGTTACTGTTTCATGTTTAATGTATTTGGATCATGAACTCATGTAATTCTGTACTTGCTTTCATATTTTCAGGTGCTTTTTCTTGATTTTGAAGTACTTAGATCTTTGAGTTTGCAGTTTTATGTTCATCATTCTGTTTTCTTTTCCTCACATTTCTGACAGATTGGGTTATATTTGAGGAATAGTGATTATCCAGTTCATATCAATGAGGGTTATTTGCCTTCTAGTATTGATGCTTCTCTTCAATGGGAGTTCCTCAATTGGAGATGGTAAAAATGTATCCACTAGACCTGATGTTGTCAATATTGGGGCTTTGTTCTCTTTCCGTTCTATGATCGGCAGAGTTGGAAAAATTGCCGTAGAAGCTGCGGTCGAGGATGTAAATTCCGATCCATCCATCTTGGGGGGGACGAAGCTGAAGCTCAGTTTACATGATACCAATTACAGTGGATTCTTGGGCATCATTGAATGTATGTCGTTCGTTACGTGTCAAACTTTTTGCGCATAAGCTCGTTCTGATATGTATTCTTGATTGTTTTATCTTGAATGAAGATGGTTTATGATTCTTCTTTCTTACACAGCCTTGCGTTTCATGGAGACTAAGACTTTGGCCATAATTGGCCCCCAAAACTCTGTGACTGCTCATGTTTTATCTCATATTGCGAACGAGCTCCAAGTCCCTTTATTGTCGTTTTCAGCCACAGATCCCACACTGTCATCACTTCAGTTTCCTTTCTTTATTAGAACTTCACAGAATGATCTGTATCAGATGGCTGCCGTAGCTGAAATAGTTGATTACTTTCAATGGAGACAAGTGATTGCCATCTTTGTTGATGATGACCATGGTAGAAATGGTATTGCGGCATTGGGGGATCAACTTAATGAGAGACGATGCAAGATCTCGTTAAAAGTACCATTGAAGCCTGATGCAAGTCGAGACGAGGTCACTGATGCACTTGTTAAGGTGGCTTTATCAGAGTCTCGGATACTCGTTGTTCACACTTATGAGACCACAGGTATGGTGGTGCTCGATGTGGCTCGATCTCTTGGAATGACAGAACCTGGGTATGTATGGATAGCCACTAACTGGCTTTCTTTACTACTCGACACGAATTCTCCTCTTCCTTCTTCTTCTATGGAAAATATTCAAGGACTTGTTGCTTTGCGTCTTTATTCACCAGATTCTGCACTGAAGAGGAGTTTTGTTTCAAGGTGGACCAATTTGACTAATGGAAAGTCGTCAAGTGGTTCGCTCGGGTTGAGTACGTACGGATTATATGCTTACGATACGGTTTGGATGCTTGCTCATGCAATAAACGCATTTCTTGATGAAGGTGGAGATCTTTCATTTTCAAAACTTTCCAAGTTAACTGGAACTGATGTTGGAACTTTGAATTTCAACTCTATGAGTATCTTCAATGGTGGGAAGACACTACTTCATAAAATTTTAGACGTCAATTTTACTGGAATAACAGGTCGAGTTGAGTTCACTCCAGATAGGGACATAATTCGCCCTGCATTCGAAGTGATCAATATAATCGGCACGGGAGAGAGGAGAATTGGTTATTGGTCTAACTATTCTGGCCTGTCAACTGTGCCTCCTGAAACCCTTTACTCGAAACCACCTAACCGAACCAGTTCAAATCAAAAGCTATACGATGTGATATGGCCTGGACAAGCAACACAGAAGCCTCGTGGTTGGGCATTTCCAAACAGTGGAAGACACTTGAGAATCGGAGTCCCGAGACGAGTCAGTTATCAAGAATTTGTCTCACAAGTAGAAGGAACCGACATGTTCAGAGGCTACTGCGTCGATGTCTTTACCGCAGCAATCAACTTGTTGCCTTATGCGGTCCCCTATAAGTTAATTCCATTTGGAGATGGCCTTACTAATCCGAGTGTAACCGAACTTGTTCGTCTGCTCACAACTGGGGTGAGCATTAGACTGAAGGATTACTCGGAACAGAACTTTTTAATACAAAGCTTCTTCATTTAACTTGAAATATATTCTTGTAGGTCTTTGATGCAGCGATAGGTGACATTGCAATTATCACGAACCGAACCAGGATGGCAGACTTTACACAGCCATACATCGAGTCTGGCTTAGTCGTCGTAGCCCCGGTCAAGAAGTTGAACTCTAATGCTTGGGCTTTTTTACGACCATTCACCCCGAAAATGTGGTGCGTTACTGCTGTGTCTTTTCTTGTGATAGGAGCAGTTGTTTGGATTTTAGAGCATCGGATAAACGATGATTTTCGGGGGCCTCCGAAGCGACAAATTATTACTATTCTATGGTAAGTTGTTTGGATTTCAAACGTACCGTATTGGCCATGAACTTTCTTATTTTGGTTCGTTTTCCTCTCTGCAGGTTCAGCTTTTCAACTCTGTTCTTCTCTCATCGTAAGTGAACGGACGTAAACTAGATTTCTTAGTCTTGATCGAAATGAATTTGATTGAAGCTCATCGAATATTTCACGTCGTTTGTGTAGGGGAAAACACCATCAGTACCCTCGGTCGCATCGTGTTGCTCGTATGGTTATTTGTTGTTCTAATTATCAACTCGAGCTACACTGCAAGCCTGACCTCTATCCTTACAGTTCAACAACTTTCTTCTTCTGTCAAAGGGATCGAAACTTTGATTTCAAACAATGACCCAATTGGCTACCAGCAGGGTTCATTTGCTCGAAACTACTTGATCGAGGAACTTGGCATTCATGAGTCGAGACTCGTTCCACTCATCTCAACAGAACACTATGTCAAAGCATTGAATGACGGGCCAACGAAGAACGGTGTTGCTGCTATTATCGACGAGCGAGCATATGTAGAGCTCTTCCTTTCGACCCGTTGCGAATACAGCATTGTTGGCCAAGAGTTCACCAAAAATGGGTGGGGATTTGTAAGTACTTCAATCATCAACAACGTTGTCTGTGTGTCTGTTTGTTTGTTTGCTTGCTTGCTTCTGTCTATCAAGTCGTCTATCTGATGATCATACACTGTACCAACAGGCTTTCCAGCGCGACTCTCCTTTAGCAGTTGACATGTCCACAGCTATTCTTAGACTCTCCGAAAATGGCGATCTTCAAAGGATCCATGACAAATGGTTAATGAAAAGTGCCTGCACATCACAAGCCTCGAAATTCGAGGTGGATCGACTTCACCTCGATAGCTTTTGGGGACTTTTTCTAATATCTGGATTAGCCTGCTTGCTCGCTCTATTGATATACCTCTATCTAATGGTGCGCCAATATAGCAAGCATTACCCTGAAGAACTCAGGTCGTCCGAGCGATCTTCTCGATCGTCAAGCTTGCATAGATTTCTCTCTTTTGCAGATGAAAAGGAAGAAGTCATCAAAAGCCGATCCAAGCGTCGACGGATGCTGGAGGCTTCAGTTCGAAGCATGAATGAAGAAAATTCGACAGGCAGTTCAAGAAAACTTGGCCATGATGATGGTTATGATATTGATGCATGATCTGCTGGAGAATAGCATATGTTACCTATGTGCAATATTACAAAATATTTGCTAAATCCATAAATGAAACGAATTTTATCATAGATTAGTCAACCATATTCCAAAATACGAAAAAAAAAAAAAATTGGCCAATCAAATTATCTATCGTTGTATTGTATGTAAGATTTTGTTTACGGGTTTTCTTCCTTCTTCCCTCTCTTACTCACGTTCCTTTCCTCCCTCCTTCATGTCCCTAAATTTGATATATGGGTTAGCCGTTTAAGACAAATGTATGTTACTGACCAGAGATGAAAAACGACATGGAACGACAGTTGAAAGCAACACTAAATAGAGGAGGAATTTGCATTGCGACTAGTTCAAATATATAGAGGGAAGAGAAATAGCTCGAGCTAGAGTTTTTCGCACGAGAGGCTCGACGAGTGCGTGAGAGAAGGAATAGTACACTACTGATACATCTCATTTTCAAAATTAAGAGCTCAAAATTTTGAATTATAAAAGTCTTAAAGTTTGAAACTTCTAAAAAATTATTAGGCCAAAAAAAGAAATTTATAATTTTACAAAAATTAGAAAGTAAAACTTGGGAAGTTTTTTTATTGGTGAGGCTGTCCTCTAGTTTATCAATTGTCACGGTAATCTAGGCGTTGTGCTTATTTGACAGCCGAAGCGTGTGGACTGTGTCACTGAAATCAAAGCCTCCAATCCCATTTGGAAGAAAATTCCATTGTTTTGATCTCAAAAGGTAAAAAGAAATGATAATGCGTGGTGGTTTTAAATCGTCAATTCTTCACCAAAAAGGGTCAGAAATGGCTGATTCTGCAGATATAATTTTAAACACGCAGCCGCCTAATTCCATTAACCCCCACCACCACCACCACTGTCCTTGACCGACTTCTTCTCCAGCTTTATCCATTCCAAAAAGCTTACCTAATTTAGTACACCTTACTGTTTCAAAAACCCCTGGTCTTGCAATTATGGTCAATCCAAGACCAAGCCCGTGGACCCATCTTCGTCTTCTACTCGTCGCCTTGCACGTACCGTTCGAAAATGAACTGAGTTGTTTGAAATCATGGACTTTAACAATAATATGATATTGTCCATTTTAAATATAAGTTCTTATGGATTTCGTACAAATGAAGATACATTCCTTATTTATAAACTCCTCCATTTCAAAATTTCTAAACACGTTTCTCTATATACGAACCGGGGCCTTCTTGGGGTCTCTGTAATTGAGTCAAATATTCGTTTATTTTAATCCCCAAAGCGAATGTGCCCCCTCTAGCTGTCTGCGCCTAATACCCCACCTAAAGGGTCGACTTCTTCCTGCCTTCTTTCGCCTGCTTCTTTGCTTTGTCGTTTTCTCTGTTCTTATATATATTTGGCTTTACTCTTTGATATACAACTTCATTTTATTGCTGTTTGAGCCTGACCCATTTGACCCATTTGACCCATTTGACCCATTTGACCCATCTTCTGTATTTCTTCATTCATCTGTGCTTGCTTGCATTTGGGTTCGTGTTTTGAAGCTGAGAAATGTTGCTGGTTTCTTATTTGTGTCTGTGTTTGAGTTTGTTGTGGGGGAAATCGTGGGCGGCTTCTGCCGGCGGCGATGGCACCACGAGGGAGCTCGATCAGACTCCAACGTGGGCCGTTGCCGGTGTTTGTGCTATTATCATCGTTATTTCTATTGCCTTGGAGAAACTCCTCCATAAAGTTGGAACGGTAGGCCTCTTTTTCTTTGTTCTCTTGTTTGTGAAATTCAAACCTTCTTAATCAGTTCTTTTGATCTTTCTTTCGTCCCATTAAACATTACCCAGCTGAGTTTTTCTCCTATCTTTGTTAGTTTTGGCACCACGGGTCTTTCAATTTCATGTTTCTCTGTTTTTGTTCATTTAGTGGCTTACGGATAAGCACAAGAGAGCTCTATTTGAAGCTGTGGAGAAGGTTAAAGCTGGTACGATCCACAACAACTCTGAATAATTACTTATAAACTTTGGTAGATCATCAAACTTGAATAATTACATTGTCGTTTTGTTTTTGGTTGCAGAGCTGATGATTCTGGGATTCATTTCACTGCTCCTCGCCTTTGGACAGAACTATATCATCAAAATCTGCATTCCCACAGGGGTGGCAAACACTATGCTACCGTGTTCAGCGGGCAAAGGGGTCGACGAGGAGAAGGACTCGAGCGGAGTCGGTGAAGGTGAACATCATAGGAGACTTCTATGGTATGAACGGAGGGTGTTGGCTGGTGGTGGTGGTACTGTTACTTGCGATAAAGTAAGTCTTGGATACGTTGTTCTTTGACTGTCTACCTTAATTGTGTCGAGCATGTTTTAGAAAAATTCTCAGACCAATTGTTTATTGTGTTTGTTAACAGGGTCATGTGCCACTTATATCTAGCTCAGGATTGCATCAGTTGCACTTGTTCATTTTCTTCTTGGCTGTGTTTCACGTAGTGTATAGTGCTATCACAATGATGCTTGGGAGGCTAAAGGTATGACAATTATTTGTATGCTCAATGTGAAGCTTTATAGAGTGTTTTCTATGGTTACAAGAGCTTTTGGATTGTATATTATATCAATTGTAAGGTACCTGGACTATATTTTCTCATGAATTCGAGTTTAAGTGGTTAACCATAATGGTGAGATCTTACATTGGTTGGAGAGGAGAACGAAACATTCCTTATAAGGGTGTGAAAATCTCTCCCTAGTAGACGCGTTTTAAAACCTTGAGGGGAAGCTCAGAAGGGAAAGCCCGAAGAGGACATTATCTTCTAGTGGTGGGTTTGGGTTGTTACATATGGTATTAGAGTTAGACATTGGGCGGTGTGCCAGCGAGGATGTTGGGCCTCCAAGGGGGGTGGATTGTGAGATCCCACATCGGTTGGAGGGGAGAACGAAACATTTCTTATAAGGGCGTAGAAACCTCTCCCTAGCAGACGCGTTTTAAAACCTTGAGGAGAAGCCCATAAGAGAAAGCCCAAAGAGACAATTTCTACTAGCGGAGAAAATTGCTAACCTTTTTCATAATGATAAGAAATCGTCCCTCAACCTTTCCCTTTCAAAAAACTTTGAAAATGGGATGGAATGTATACCAAAATCTAAAACACCAACCAAAGGAAGTTGAGCATAGCAAGTCATGGTTATGGATTGGATATGTTTTTGCCTCTTCTACTTGTTTAATCTACCTGTGTCAATGCTTTATGCCTTATTTCCTTTCTATGCACAGATTCGAGGTTGGAAGGCATGGGAGGAGGAGACCTCAACTCACAACTATGAGTTCTCAAATGGTATGCCACAATCCTTTTCTTTTCATGTCCTGTCCCAAACACAAGTTTAGTGACTTCTTTTCTGATGGATAGATCAGCCTTCCCTCTTTGGAGCTAAACTATATGAACATGTATTGCAGATAACGCACGGTTTCGGCTCACTCACGAGACATCATTCGTGAAAGCCCACACGAGTTTTTGGACAAAACTCCCCGTCTTCTTTTATATTGTAAGTAAAGTTTCTCCCAAGCTATGCAACTCTTATGTCCTACTGATCTTTCTGCTGTGGAATCACTTGGACCTAATAATACTGAGATATCACATAATTTACTTGGAACACTAGTGATTTGAAACTCCTGAAATACTTCAAATTGTTGCAGGGATGCTTCTTCCGACAGTTTTTCAGGTCGGTTGGTAAGGCTGACTACATGGCGTTACGTAATGGATTCATCGCTGTGAGTTTCTGATTCCGAGCTACCTGCTGATCGTAAACGTCTTATTTGTTCGTTTTCTGACAATGTTCTATATCTGTAGGTTCATCTAGCTCCAGGAAGTAAATTTGACTTTCAAAAATATATTAAAAGGTCTCTAGAGGATGACTTCAAAATTGTTGTGGGAGTGAGGTAAGAAATAGATATACCATTTTCTCCTCTTTGACAAGAGTACTGTAATAGCCTAAGCTCTAAGCTCTGATACCATTTGTAACGGTCCAAGCCCACCGCTTGCAGATATTGTCTTCATTGGGCTTCCCTTCAAGGTTTTTAAAACGTATCTACTAGGGAGAGGTTTCCACACCGTTATAAAGAATGTTTTGTTCCCCTCTCCAACCGATGTGGGATCTCACAATCCACTCCCCTTCGGAGCCTAGCGTCCTCGCTGGCACACTGTCTGGTGTCTGGCTCTGATACCATTTGTAACAACGCTGGGTCGTGAGGGGGGGAGGGGAGGGATTGTGAGAACCCACATCGGTTGGAGAGGGAACGAAACATTCTTTATAAGGGTGTGGAAACCTCTCCTTAGCAGACGTGTTTTAAAAACCTTGAGGGAAAGCCCAAAAAGGAAAATATTTGTTAGCGGTGGGCTTGGGTTGTTACACAAGTATTGTGTTTTCATGGGTGGATCTTTTCTTCCAAATGACCAAACCTGTACGCATCCTGATTTGTTTATTTAATATTGTTTGCAGTCCCGTGCTTTGGGCATCGTTTGTCGTGTTCTTGCTCATAAACGTTCATGGTGAGCTAGTCGATCTGAATTACGCTCTTTTGATGTCGATAATTTCGAAAGCCGTTCAAGTGTGGTTTATTAATGTACTATTTTTCATTTCAGGATGGCAGGCATTGTTTTGGACATCCTTAATCCCTGTGATTGTAAGGAACCTGTTCTTACTTATTGGAACACGAGTCTAGGCTTGACTGATTATTCCAAGTTCTTAACAACTTCTATCAATGGCAGATAATCCTGGCTGTTGGAACAAAGCTTCAAGGAGTTCTGACAAAAATGGCTCTTGAAATTACAGAAAGACATGCTGTTGTCCAAGGAATCCCTCTTGTTCAGGCATCGGATAAATACTTTTGGTTTGGCAAGCCTCAGCTGGTTCTTTATCTCATCCACTTTGCTTTGTTTTCGGTAATAATGAACAGCATTCTTGGCCTCTTTTAGATCTTCTGAGAGTTTGGTGATAAATCTTTGAGTGTTTTTTTTTTTTTTTTTTGCAGAACGCGTTCCAAATAACGTACTTCTTCTGGATTTGGGTAATTTCTTCTCCTTTTCTTGTCCTATAAACAAAATCCTTATCAAACGAGACGAGTTATATTCGATCATCCCCACCGTCTGTTGCGTTGTAACTCGAGAAATGTTGAATGTTTTCATGTGCAGTATTCCTTTGGGCTAAAATCCTGCTTCCATACTAATTTCACGCTTGCACTTGTAAAAGTTGGTCTCGGGTAAGCCTAACTCCTTTAATGTTACTCTTGTGACATGAACTGACATGAACTCGTAAACATACACGGATATATTCATCGCTTGAAGTTAATGTATCATAGCTCGAGACCGTGAACATCGATCGGTTCAAGTTAAATGGGTTGTTTTTTGTTCTTGTGGTGGATTTGCAGGGTTGGCGTTCTCTGTCTTTGCAGCTATATTACTCTTCCACTCCATGCTCTTGTGACTCAGGTACAACTTCTACATTGAATTTCATGCAAATGTGCTGTTCTTGAGATGGAGTACTTTAGAACTGAAACTGTTTGATTAGTATCATTTTACTGGAGAAGTGGGTTATGGTTGACTTGGTGGCTTTGCAGATGGGTTCGCGTATGAAGAAGTCGATCTTCGATGAACAAACATCGAAGGCCCTCAAGAAGTGGCACATGGCTGTTAAGAAGCGACATGGAAAGTCCCCGACTCGTAAGCTGGGGAGTCCGAATGCGTCGCCAATTCATTCATCATCTGCATACACATTGCGTCGTTTCAAGACCACAGGTCACTCAAACAGATCACCCATGTATGAGGAGGCTGAGGCATCTGATTATGAGGTTGATCCGTTGTCGCCTAAAACCGATACTCCAGATTTTATGGTTATAATAGACCGTGGCGATGAACATCAAACTGAAATAGTTGAATCCCAGCATTCAGAAAACAGGAATGAAGAAGATTTCTCATTTGCTAAGCCTGGACCAACGAAAAGACCTTGAAAATTCTTTCTGCTTGTAATTAGCTTTTGATAATGTTCAGTCGTTTCACACGTAGGAAACAGTATGTTTAGCTCATGATTTGTACATTCTTGGGGTTTATAATGTTGGATGTTCATTGGTCAAAATTTTACTTGAAGATTTCAATAAGCAAACTGAACATATGCTGAATATGAAGAATGAGTATCTCATTATGAAATCTGATACAACCAAAATCTGATGTCAAGTCAAAAATCTGCAGCGTCAGGCTGTTTGGCTCCCACTGCAAAGAAGTCAGAGATCACCTCCAGGGGCATGCCCTTGGTCTCGGGAACTTTGAGGAAGACGAATATCCAGGAAATGATGCATATAATGGCATAGGCACCGAACACCCCGCCGAGACCGATGGAAGTGAGCATAACTGGAAGTGAGTAGGTGACGATGATGTCTCCGATCCAGAATGTGAGGGCACATATAGCAATGCAAAGGCCTCGAACTCGAGTTGGAAAGATCTCGGAGCAGAGGATGTTGGGGACTGGACCAAAGCCCATGACAAAGCAACAGAAGTAAGCTACAACACTGATGGTTGAGATTGTTGCATTGGCAACAGAACCCATGTCCACCATGCTACCAATGACAAGCACGAGCAGTGATATTATAAGTACAGGAATGGTAGATAGCAGAAGAGACCTGCAAGAAAAAGAAAGCTTCATGGTCATAATTGAGTCACAGGAGCAACTCAAAGACCATTTTGAACAACAATGGATTGTTATTTTTGTTTACCTTCTACCAGCTACGTCCATCAGCCTCATGGCAATGCCTATGGAAGGAAGCATCAGTAATGTAGTCAGAGCACTAATGAGCAGTGATGCAGAGGCTGAACCGAGGCCCAGATTGGACAGAAGCACTGCGACTCCTGCCTGTTCTAGAATCTGAGGTGTGTAATAAAGTACACCATTTATACCTGAAAACTGCATTAACAAAAGAAAATTTTGTCCATGATTGGTAATGCAAAAGGAAAATCCAAAAAGGTTTCATTGAAAGTGGAATGACTGTGTACGGGATTTAAAAAACCACCTGCTGAAGAATCTGAATTCCCATCCCAACAAACAGTGCACGTTTAACGCCTGGCTCGAAGATCTCTTTCCACGATGGCCCTTTAGTGGCCTTTTCAGTTGGACGCATGACTTCTGATCCGATAGGAAAACTGCCAATTCGTAGTGCAGATTGGCTGACCAGACCAGCTGCTTGAATATATTCTCCCTCTCCCTGCATTTCACCTCCAGGAACAGAAAGAGCAGATCCATGCTGATGCGCATCTGCGCCATCTTGATGCAAGTATATCCTTTGATATCCCTCTTCTTTTTTCCCAGTTACATCAACTCGCTCGGTTCTTTTCCACATCAGTTGCCAGCCACCACCAATTCCAGTAGCATTTACGGTCTCACCAGTAGCATTTGGTCGCATAATGATGCTGCTGCCTCTCCTTGAGACGACATCCTTGTCTACCGTGGTTGACGTTTGACGTGAGAGCAATGGGCTCTTCAAATTCTCCTCATAATCAGCTTCTGGATCAGATGCATCACCATCTCCTTCCTTCTGGCTTTCCATATCCCAGTTATCCTCTTTCCCTTGTAGATTACAAAAGCTAATATCAAATATCAATGCACCTTTACCAGGTTCTTGAAGTAAAATATCGATACACTAATAGATTAATAGTATTTTCTCAAAAACTCACGGTTACATATAAATATCATGATGATAATCTTATTCATCATTTCTTGCCTATTATTTAGAGAAAACAAAAGCTATGAACGAACTATGATCGTGAAAACTTGGGGATTTTTAATTTGAAAACAGATACAGAAGAAATTCATATATGGCATACATTATTAACACAAAAAAATTATCTAATTCAAACATAAATATTAAAGAGAAATTTCAGGAATGGTGAAACTTTATCCTCGTACCTTGCTGATCGCCTGCCATATTATTGAGCATGCTTCCAAAATTTGGAAGAAGCATGCTGCGCATACTTCCTGTCTCACCAGGAACCTTCTCATGGACACTGCCAAAGAGAGTTACCACAGGATCTATCAATGGCATACTCTGGTTAACAATGCTACCATGGCGGGATGCTATGCCAAATGTACTCTGTCCAGTAACAGGTTTGGCAATCAAAGACTGGCCTCCCTCAGGTCCATATAACCTGATCTGACCCTTTCCCGTACTCGATTCTGCAGATGCTGGGCCAATTATGTACTCTTCTACGGACGTGTCTCCACTTGAACCCAGGCCCTCGACCAGCAGGGCCAGCTCCCCTGCAACATCCTCCCTCCCACGTAGCGCCTGCAGAACTGTCTTGGCCTCGTTCATTCGACCTTTGCTGACAAGCCAACGTGGAGATTCAGGGAGAAACAGTACAGTTAAAGCAAGGTAAACTAGAGATGGCATAAAGAGGATCCCAAGCATCATTCTCCAGCTAGGTGATTTCGTCAAGGACATTCCAAAAACCATACAGTATGACAAAAACATTCCAATAGAACCAGTGAACTGAGGTAGGGTGTTTAACAGCCCCCGAATCTCAGCTGGAGCAGTTTCAGAAATATAGACAGGAACCAGGGTAACAGCAAGCCCGATTCCAAACCCATCTAAAAGCCTGGCTAATAACAGGACATGAACATCAGGTGCCCAGAACATAACAAGACCACTGGCGAAATAAAGAATCGAGGACATTATCATCATAGGACGCCGACCGATTGAATCGGATAAGGGTCCCGAGAATGTTGTAATAACTGTAGCTCCAATTAGTGACATGGCCACGATTAGCCCTTCAGTTGTAGGATCACCTTCCAATTTGAATTCCTTCTTGATGTACATAACAGCTCCTGAAATGCGTTAGCGGAGTACTTTCAGAAGCTCAGTTTAATAGGCTCATTTTTACATTTTTATAGGCCCAGAATACAGTCTCAAAACAGGTTCAATGTTAAACTAATTCCTCTCATCCCTGACCCTTAAAAAGAAGTTCTAGAGATTAAACAGATTACTTATGCTCCAGATATTCCACAAACATTTAGAAAGTATATCGATCGTACCTGCAATTGTCGCATTATCCCAACCTTGCAACATGTTCCCTATTGCAGCAGCGGTTGCAACGAGCACAGCTCCCCTCATCCTTACCAATGCGATGAATTACAATAACTCTCCTAGCCAGCAAAAGCAGTTACATCAAATGGACGCTGATGACACTGAAAACCGACTTCCTATGATCCAATGACACTAAACACCACGAACATATACACAATTGGAACGTCAAATTCGAAACCAGTGGTGAGAAGCACCAACGTAGTTTATGATGTTAAATGAAAATGCGATCAAGAGATAGAAGAATCGAAATGCTTAGTCACAGATTGTTGCATTGGAGGGGAAAAGGAAATTATGAAAAACAAAAGTACCTAAAATGAAATCGGAGACGACAGAGTTGGGAGTAGCGACTAGGTCGTAAGGAGAAACCACATGGCAATCCATAGCCGAGAAACGTGGTGGTGTGATCTATTTTCCTCCATCTGCGTGAGCTCGAAATACGCAGGAGATTCGAATTTGAAGGAGATCGAAATGGTTGTTAATCTCAAAATTTTTACGTAGTTTTCTCTGAATGATGATTATGGAAAAATATGAACAAAAAAGAACGCGACTGATTCTTCTCTCTCAAGCAAGTCCTTCCGAAAATCGATTTTGATTTATTTTATGGCGACACGTGTCCTTCTATATTGCTTCTGAAATTCTATTTTTTTTAGAGAAATTACTTCATATATATATATATAATTTTTTCCAAACGAGAAGATTGATGTGAATTTTTCTGGTTATATTTTTAAAATCTTTATTGTAAACTATAACACTTTTAAAAATTAATAAATATTTTAATAATTAAATTACAATTTTAGCCTTTAAATCTTCCAAAGTTTAAAGAAACTACTAATTTTCATTTTTTTTAAAATTAAAATATTAGTATTCTATTAGTCACAAAGTTCAAACTTATATGGAATAAATTAATTAAATTTTATTTTTATTTTTAAGGTTTGCAAAGTTATTAATACAAAATGAACTTATTAAATATAAAATTAAAAAATTTCAAAAGAATTAAAGAAAAGGGATATATATTTTGGGAAAATAAAAGCCACGTGGAAAGCGTAGAAATATGTTTCCCAACCATTTACTTACAACCTGAATTATATATGCTTTCTCCTTTTCATCATAAAATTCCTAACAGTACAAAATTCACAAAACAAAAGAAGCTAAAATTACAGAGAGAAAGAACAAGACCAGCTTGTTGCTTGGCCTCTGATTCCTCACAATCCTCTAACCGCCATTGACAGATCTCTTTAAGCTTCTTCCTGTAAATAACTCTATTTTCTATTCAGATCATTAATGGGCGTAAATGATTAAGCCCTCTGGTTGTTGCTTGTTGGATCGCTCCTGCATAAGATGAACATATGCCACCACCTCCTCTTCCTCTCCCTACTAACTGGTTCTGATCTCACATTTCTATTCTCATGTAGATCAATCATGTATTGAACAACAGCCTGAGATATGGTGACAGTACAAGCAATGTGTTACAGTTAGACATAGACAATTTGAGCAATGTAAATGTTTCATTTGCGCTCATTACCTGTGCGCCGTTAGCAAATATCTGTCTGGGGGGTACTTCGAACGGATTCTCTTCTGCTCGGAGAACACGAAGCCGAGTCAGCATTCTGAACGAATCTGGAAGAACCCGTATCTGGTTATTGCTAATATCCAGTTCTTCGAGCATTTCTAGGTTCCCGATCGACTTTGGCAGATATTGCATATCCGCAAAGTTGTTTCCAATGTTTATCTTGACGAGTTTGGTTGCAAAACATAAGCTCTCTGGTAGAGATTCAAGCTCATTGAAACTTACATCAAGCTCCCTCAGATTGGTGAGAGAGGACATGGTTGTTGGCAATTGTTTGATGTTATTGTAACGCACAGACAAAATCTCTAGACTCTCTATCTTTCCTACAGCTTCAGGAAGTGCTTTAAGCCGATTATAATCGGCAGTCAGCTCACGGAGCGACGTACACCGACCAATCGTATGAGGGATCTCCTCAATATTATTCGTCTCCAAGTTCAATCTTCTCAACTTCACAAGATTACCAATGGATTCAGGGAGTGAAGTGAGTAAGTTTGAACTTAGATCAATCTCCTCAAGATGAATCAGCTTCCCAAATGAAACAGGCAAAGATACTAATTCGTTTCCCCGGAGATCCAAATGGATCAAACTGGCGAGATCTGTGAAAGAGCCTGGAAGATCCTTGAGCCTGTTCGCGTGCAAATCCAATTTCTCCAACTGGGAAAGAGCTCCAATGGTGTCTGGCAGAGCCACAAGACGATTCTCAGATAAATCTAAAGAAACCAAACTGGTCAACTTCCCTATAGATTCAGGCAGCCATTCTACTTGGTTCATCAGCTTGTTTCTTAGATCAAGAACTTGACTACCCTTCTTTGCTTTCTCAATAACACTAGCCAGCGCCATCAAATTATACTTTTCACCATCTTTACCTGTGACAATGGAAAATGGAGCTCTATTCAAAATGGGATACCTAATAAGAACACTCAAACACTAGAAAATGAGATTACCCACCTGAGGAAGTTGCTTGTTTTAAGGATGGATCTTTGATAAAGGACGAGGAAGAAACGCCTGGCCTAGCTCCAAAGCCATCCATATACGAAGCTTTGTTGCCTGTTGGGACGTAACTGTCATCTCGAGAGAATAATTGAGCGGCGGTTTTTGTAGGCCCTTTCTCAGAATTGTAGAACAAGCTTGAAGGTGCTGCGGTGAAGGTACTGACACTACCAGAAACAGAAGGGACGGCGGAGCTTCTATTCAAACTAGCGGTCGAAGTTGGATAGAAAGGAGAGGAAACGGCATTGGGTGTTTGTAAAGAGGTTGAAGGAGAAGAAGGAGAAACGCACTTTGAAGCTCTCTGAAGCATTTCGTCGAACAGGTAGTGGACATTTTCAATTTCCAGCAATCTCATTGCTTCCCACTTATCTTCTATGCTTTTGAAGGAGATGAAATTCCTCTGCATATCGAGCAAGATCATGAAAAGCTCTTCTGGAACATCTTGATTCTTGGTTTGTCTTTCAATGGCTTCCAGTTTGATTTGGGCTTCTTTATCCACATTGCTGATAAGAACCTTGGCCCCTTCAACTTCTTCAATTCCAGGCCTGAGCGGCAGAGATCTGTGGAGTTTCATTATCTCATCCACCACTTCTTGTGTTGTTTTAGGAGAAATCGAAACCTCCATTTTCACTTGAATCCAATCCAAACCAATCTCTAAAGCACCGACAACCACCCAAAATTAAAGAACCATTCAAGAATTGAAAAACCCCATTCAGATTTCCCTTTCTCTTTCTTCTTTCTTTTGACCGAAAACCCAGAAGTCTTAGATCCACAAAGAAGAAAGACAATTGACCTAAACTTCAATAAACTTCGCAATAAATTACAGTAAACCACCCAAAACTGCAATCAGCAACACAAACCAGTAACGAAAGCAGCAGCACAAAAAAGAACAACAACCCAGCAAGATCAAGAAAAGGAAAGAACCCGAGTATTCAAAGCTTCTTAGATTAGAGGAAGAACTAAGAAAAAATGATGAAAACGACCAACCCCAGTTGAAATTCAACTGAAAAAAGAGTAAATTAATGGAAATGGCGAAGAACACAGCGAAGTTGAGGTGGGTTTTGGAAGAGAAAAAGAAGCGCCAACAGAAAAAATGGAAAAAAATATGGATTGTGATTGAGAATGACTCGCTTGAATCTCGCCGATACCTTTTTAAATTCGGATTCGGTTCAGTTGGGGGTCGGCTTGCAATGCTTCACATTACAAATCCAGCTATTTCCCTGCTGCCCTCTGCCCCCGTTCTTTAACCGTTTCTTCCTCTACCATTTATCCTCTATATATATATATATATATATATATATATATATATTATATATACACACTTTAAATAATTTTAATTACTATATTCCTACTTAAAAAAATAAATTAAAATTAATTTTCTTTTTATAAAAATTTGTTAGAACTTAATATCTATCAACTTTCAAACACTTTTCCAAAAATGTTTAAAAAAACCCTATAATTACATATATATATATATATATATATATATATATATATATGAGAGACAAAAACGGTTTATTTTAATTCTTTTTTATTTTAATGGTAACAATATTTTTTTAAACAAAAATTGGACGATATATTTATGAATTTTTTTTTAAAGTTTATAATGGTTTTCGAAACAAAATACTATCAATTATTACTTTTATCATATTTGAAAGGACGATAGTTATTTGTAATTAAAATAATTCTACTTATTATATAAAAAATAAATAAATAATTTTAAACAATACAAAAATATACGATCATGGATTTATAATTAAAAAAATATTATCTTCATTAGTTTGAGACCTTCTAGGAAACCCAAAACAAAGTCATGACAACTTAGGGTCAAAGTAGACAATATCATACTATTGTGGAGAGTCGTGTTCATCTAACAGAGGCAATAGAGTTTTTTTAACCTCCGGTGTCGAAAAAAATAATTAAGTCTTCACTCAACTATCGAGCACGTGAATGACACGATGTTGATATTAGGCAATGGAATCTTAAGCTTTTTAAAATTATAAACGTTCAAATTTATTTTTTAAAAGTAAATTTTTGGGACAGAAAAAGTTATAAAGTAAATATATATATATTTTTGTTTTTATATAAGAAAAGAAAACTTTAGTTCATAGGACTTTTTCCAAACACAGATCTTTGTGTCCAAAATTAAAGATCTTTTGGTTGGTCACTTGGAAGAATATTCTAATTAATTTTAGAAATATTGCTAAATTACATTATCATTTTAATTCAATATAATTTTTATAGCATAGTTAATTTCCTTTAAAAAAATCCCTAAATTAATTAAATATGTTAATTATCTTATATGGCTCGTTTTCTTTTGCCTTGAACTCAACTATGGTCTATCGTATTTAAATAAAATAAACACGAAAAGTTTCGTATAAAGTCTTTGAATAATAAAACATTTTAGAAATTTTAATAAAATCACAAAATAAAAAATTAGAGAATAAATTGAAAGGGAAAATATTAATAATAATTTGAGCTAATACATGTGTAGACTGTAGAGAGAGATGGAAATGGAGTGGGGAGGGGCAAAAAGGGAAACGAAAAAATAGATGACGTCATTGTTTGAAAAACCAGTTGTCAGTGATGGATAATGGAGGAGGAGTGCCTTGGTGATGGTCACACGCTGACAGACCAATCAAATGTGAGAACTAAATGCAGAATTTTTTTTAAAATAAAATAAAAAAAGACCTCCACATGTTCTACCTTCCGATGGACGACACGTGTTGGTTGTTGCTCACCTTCACTGCCAACTCCATCCAGCTGTCACCCCACTTCACGTTATAACTGTTTCTTTATTTTCAGTTTGCTTGACACGTCAGCCTCCAGCTCATTTCTTTTCAAAATTTAAAATTCATAGAAGTTTGAAATTACACGTGCCATGTCTAGCCATTAAATTTTAAAAGAATTTTCAAACGACAAATTGGAGAATATTATCGAAGTATATTATATATAAAATTAAATGTTTAATAGTTCATATATTAAAAAAATGTCAAATAAATGAAGACTCTATAAATAAAAAAATTGAAAATTTATTAACATTTAGCCCCTAAACATTGACAACTAAGTCTATATAGTTCTCCATATTTAATAATTACAAATTGAATCTCTAAACATTATCAAAATACAAATTAAAAGTAAAAGACCCCTTAGATATAAATTGAAATTACATTTAATAAATCAATTATTTAAAATTATCATAAATCTTTCTTACCTAAAATTAAAAGCTTAAAGATCTATAATACACTATCAAAAGTTTAGTAATAAAATATACACAAACTTTAAAGTTCAGTTCAGACACTAAATTTATAATTTAAATATTTAAATAAATGAAAATTGGAAACCCAGATAAATTATTTTAAAAATTCTATAATAATTTATTAGACTAAACTTGTGAGTTGAAAATAAATTATAAAAAGCTGTTTTCAGAAACCCAGAAAAAATGAAAAGGAAAAAAAATGGACATTAATTGTGAGGGGCGGCCTCACGTGCCCTGTTATCTCCTCTGTCTCTGCTACACGCTACACTGCACGAACAAAACAACCTTCAGATTACCCTTTCACATGCCATGGAGGTTGGCTTAACGCCCCTAACCCAAATTCCCTGATGGACCTTGTCCCTTTCCCAACCCCACATTCTCACCTTCATTTCTTCTTTCACTGTTTCCCCCTTCTCTCACTAATCGAACTGTTTTTGTCTTCTACTTCCACAGTTCCAAGAAATTGCTGCAAATGAATCTAATCAGAATTCTCGTCAAAATCAATACAATAAATCTATAATCATCAGCATGTTTGTAAACACAGCTAGTTTGAGTTAAGAAGCAGAGTAGTACCAAAAGTGGCGAGAGTCTCCAACTGATAATAGTTGGGATTGGTGGCGTGGAACAGCCTGAAGTGTTTCTTTATCCAATATTGGGCCGCTCTGTCATCTTCTTCATGATAAAATCAATACATCCACGAGATCTCGGCTTCTTTTTATGTACCGTGGTTTGGGTTCGGAGGCTCGCATACCCCCTGGACCCTCTCTGGTTAAGCAAGTTGTATGTAGCAACGTCTAGAGGTCAGCAGAACCCCTAGTGTCATGCTCCCCATGAACACCCTCATCATCATACTATGTGCATCCGCACTCATCATCATAAAGGAGAAGTATCTCTATGCTTATGTACACCCAACATGCAAGAGGTCCCTCTAGTTCTCGTCTTAACATTTCTTCTTTCTTCTGACACAATCCTATTCTCATCTCTTTGTTACGATGTTTGGTTTTACAGGATGGCTGTCAATGAACTAGTCAGCTTGATTGCTGAGCCCACCATGAGTGAAGACTGAAGTAGGATGGTGATGATGATGATGAAATGGACTTCCTCATGACAACCCCTGGTTTAAGATATTACAAAGTCTCGCGCACCAAAGTACTGGCCCCAGATAAAATCCGAGTCCCTGTCTTCGTCTAGTTAGTAAGATATATGATTATCAGGACTTGAAATGCTAAAAAAAGGTACCCCACATCAGTCCAGCTAATCAATCAGAAGTATCAGAAGTTGGAACTAAAAACATACCCATGTCAGTTTAGAAGTCAGTTCTTTCAAGAGAGGCTGGTAGATATTGGACCACAAGTCACTGGTCCTGCGTCTCCCTTGTCAGCCAACTCGCGGGGGGTTTTGATGGAAACACAAACACAGTAGATTCCGCCATTGAAGGCTGAAAGCTAGCAGAACATCTTGCTGAGGTTAAGGTAAATCTGGGTAATTCTAGCATGCCTGAGGCCAAAGGAACCAGCTTGTAGCTAAGTATGTGCTCGGATTTAGGGAGTATTGGAATTGTATCATCATGAGAACCAGATATCACAAAACTCTGTACATCTGCTAAAGAAAACTTGACTTCCTGTAATAACTTTGATTGATTTCTAATCTTTATAAAATATGTGAATGGATGTCCGAGGATGGTATAAAGAGGACTCTCCATGCACACAATTAAAGGTGAAAACTCTATATCTACATCTGGAAGCCTCGGCATGGTCAAGACTGAAGGTCTGCGCGTCCTCGAGTATCTTTTCAACATGATGGCTAACCGAAAGGTGTTGTGTTTCCCTTGGGCAAAAGAAACCACCTCCTTGCACATCAACCATGTTGATCTTTAACTCGCCCGAGGGGATATCAGGACCCTTGGAGACCACGGTTACAGGTACTATGAAAGTCTCTCCAACTAATGCAAGGTAGAAGCGCTTAAAGTAAGATCTACTTCTGGGTCAAGCTCTTCAACCTGGATTGCTTTAAGGCCAGAAAAGGCTAGAGCCGGATCCTTGGTTGGGAGCGACTCCACATGATCTTCAAACTTCCAAAGAGGTAAATCATCCATTGAAACAGGGCTTTCAGCTCTGCAACAGATCGTAAAGTTTGGCCGTATCTTTGCAATAACAGAGGTGCATTCGATTTTCCCACTTCGATCTGAAGGGGAAAAAAAAATAGCATAAATCTCAAAGCATTATAACCATAAAACCACATATACATATACATGCGCATCTACCTATTCATATGTATGTGTATCTCTCTCTCTGTATATAATCTACTAACAAAACCACACACCTAGGATAATGAGGGAAAAACTGAAATGGTTAAAATATTCAGAATCTAGTAAGGTGATCTCCACAGGATAAAAAATCTTGCTTAGAACATAAGTCCAAGAATCCGAATGTATGCAGTACTTTGGAACAATTTCGAAACAAAGGAAACTGAAAAACGTAAACTCTTCAGAACCATTATGAACATGATATAGAATCAAATTTCCCCTAGGCATTGTTGGGATACCAGAATCTCATCTCCGTTTTTTGTATACCTTAACCTCTTTAATGCATGTTTACTATTAGAGAAAAAAAAAAAAAAAGCTGACATAGAATCAAAATTCCAAGAACTCATGAGAAAGAAACTAATTACCAGATTTTATTTGATATGTCACCCGTAGCCATTTATTTGATGAAAGTGCAAGAGAAGGAGCTTGCTCCACTCTGTTTTCATGTTGAACACTGGCAAACGCAACAGAAGGAAGTATTTCAGCATTCATTATGATAAAGTTACACTTTGATTGATTAAAGTGAATTTCTAATTGATCAAGTTCAATGGTAAGGAGCAAGTGAGATAAAAGTGAAGCTCACAATAGAAATGATAGTATACCTCCCACAACTTGTTGTAGGCATCCTCATAAAACCGTAAAGCTTCAATCCAGTCACTTAGGAACTCTGCATAAACGGCAGCCTAGCACAGGATGGCGTAATGATAAATCAAGTTCAATCGAACAACTCAAAGAACATTGTACGCAATCATAGAATTTCTGTATACATGCAATAAGGAGTGCATCAGTTCCGTAGCATTGTTAGGTTTAACAAAGACATGTTTTGAGTCCACTTCAGCACGTTTGCGTAAAGCAATCATTCGATCCTCGTTGATATCATCTGCAATGAAAACCTTAAATGTATACATAATTATAAAAAGAAAGAAATAACACACTCTTCTATCAGGAAAACAAAAACAGCCATGGAAAATGTGCATACCTTTGGAATCGGAAAAGACAATAACAACAACTAATTTGATGTTCCTGGAACGAGTCACAGCTCTGCAAATAAAATGAAATCGATTTCCGATTAAGTTGGTACTGAAATTAACAGAGAAGAGTGAGAAGTGATGAGGAAGTACTTGAGGTGATCGAGATCGGAGCAGAGCTGAAGCCACTGAGCAGGATCGCCGGAAACATGAAGAGAAGGGAAAAGAGCAGTAACGACAGCAGGAACCTTGGTTCGATGCTCAAGAAGCCAATCCCTCTTGAAGATACCGGGAGGGGTTGTGGAAAGAGGAGGTTCAGAGGAGTCCAATGGCTTTATGATCTAGGAGAGGTCGGAGAAGGCAAGAGTGTGGATCGGAGGCTGCTCGGAAAGAAGGTGAGAGGAGATGGTGGGGTGAAGGTCGGGGCATCCGACGAGGGAAATCAGCCTCACAGGTGGAGTCTGAAGCTCCTCCGACGTGACGTAATTAGGCGCCAATTCATTTTGCGTCTCATTGAATAAAATCTTTTTAACTTTTTTTTTTTAAATTTCTTGAAGTATTTTATTTGTGATTTTAAATTTTGTAAATAAATAAATTTATCTTGAAAAGGTCGGTTTAAACCAACCCAAACCGATGTCGGTTGAGGTTGAACCGGTTCAATTCGAAAAAAACAATATAAGACTGTTATCTTTTCGTTCTCTTCTTTCCTCCCTCGCCTTTCCTGCTTTAAACTGACTCGCCTTCCCTCCTCTTTCACTCTTTCCGACTGGATCAGCGGCGCCGCCTCCATGATCAGTGGTTGGAGAGTCAACTGACGGTCGAAGGGCATGGACGGTAGCTGCGAGATGGAGGTATGGAAAGCGATGGAATTTGGAATCAGACAATTGAGAAATCGAGACGATCTGAGAGGAATCGGCTTCAAGCGAGTATGGCACCGTCAATTCTGAGTCGTCGTCGTCGTCGAAGTCGAGTTCTAGTGAAAATTAACCGGCGAGAAAATGAGTTCCGAACGGAGAGATTGATTGCGGCACTGGACTATGAGATCCATTCCGAGGACGACATTCGAGAAGCCGGGGAAATTCTCGACCTCGGTAGTGGTGGTTAGCTGTCCGCCCGTCGCAATGTTGTTGGCCATCCATCATTCGAAGAGGATTGGCCACAGCTCCGCCCGACCGGCGTATATAGCGGCAGCGTGGACGGCTAGGCCTCTTACGATGATGCAGAGCTTGGTCCTCAGGTTTTGGAACCGGAATTCGCAGGACTGGAAGAATGAAACGCCGCCGCAACTGTGGTGGACGCTACGCTGATTAAATATCGAGCTCCTCCGAGCAAATTAAAGAGCCTCTTTCCAACCTATCCATCATCATAAGGCTAGGAGTTCATTCGTTTCCTCAGGCTCTGTTGAAAATAGAAAAACCACCACAAATCTATATATATATCAAATCAGCGGCTTATAAAGATCAACCAATTGGATCATAAAATTTGAGATTACAGAAATGCATTTTCACAAGGGGGAGGAAGAATCATATAGGAGCTTCCTTTCTTGTCTTGTTAGCCTCCAACCTAAAATGGTTAAAGGTTAAACATTTTTTCTTATATCCATCGGCAGCTCCTAACAATCTGTTCATGTTTTTCCAGCTCAAAAGGCTGAAAATTATCTACAAAGAACCTAAAGTGGATGTAGATTTGACTGGGCAAGCTGCAGTTCTGAGCGATCGATCAGTCCTTCTAAAACAAGAAGTTCATCCAAAAGACCAAGCTTTTCTTCTTCAAGGGCCTTCACCTCATCTTCGACGTCTTTCAGTTCTGTTCCCAGAGAAAAGCTCTCTTCCTCCAGGAGCAAATATTTCCTTCTTAAAACACGGTACTCGTTCCCAGATGCAGAGGAATCTGGCAGCGAATCCGAATTCGACCTTTCGGGCTGCTGGAGAGCTAATGATGGTTCATTCTTCAAACTTCTTTTGGAGGCCTTCTGAGGTGTTTGTGCTGGAAAAGACCCCTTAATTCGATCGTTGGGATCTTTCCCTTGTAAATGAGATGCTGTGGAAGCTTTTTGGTTCAAAGCTTTTTGTTTTGGTGGCCTAGAATATGGTAAATCATCAATCCGAGACATGGCTGTTCAGTCGTTCTTCTCGCTGCAGATGCTATGCAAAAGATTAAAAGCACAAAGAACAGATAATTAGTCATTATTTATTGCAGGGATTGAGAGCCGAACATAATACAATAATGTTTGTCACAGTTGGCTGAAAGGTGCGCGAGAACATTCGCCATCAACAACAAACATCATAGCAAGCCAGACATCTTATTTTGAAAATTACTTCAGAGCATTAACTTTTAACATTACAGAAAACAAATCCGCAATAAAACGCAACTATTTTGAAATTGAATGCCCAACAATCAAAAATAGCAACAGTCAATCGAGAACACCAACGGGAAGATACAATCATAATCATAAACTAGTTGTAACAGTCACGCCCGCCCATCCCTAGCAGATATTGTCCGCTTTGGACTTTTTCTTTTGGGCTTCCTCTTAAAGTTTTTAAAATGCGTATGCTAGGGAGAGGTTTCCACACCCTTATAGAGAATGCACTCGTTCCTCTCTCCAATCGATGTGGGATCTCACAATCTACTCCTTTCGAGGCCCAACGTCCTCACTGGCACTCGTTCCTCTCCAATCAATGTGAAATCTCAATTGTGAAGATGAGATTGGTCACTGACACTCATTCCTCTCTCCAATCAATGTGGAATCTCAATCGTGAAGATGAGATTGGGAAGAAAAAGCAATATCTTCCCTTTTGGACTTCCCCTCAAAGTTTTTAAAACGCATCTGCTAGGGAGAGGTTTCCACGCCCTTATAGAAAATGCACTCTCCAATCGACGTGGGATCTCACAATCCACCCCTTTCGAGGCCCAGCATCCTCACTGACACTCGTTCCTCTCTTGTGAAATCTCAATTGTGAAGATGAGATTGGTCACTGACACTCGTTCCTCTCTCCAATCAATGTGGAATCTCAATCGTGAAGATGAGATTGGGAACAAATACTCAAAAAGCAATATCTTCCCTTTTACCTGACCTTTTGGATTGAGAAGTAAACGAAATCAACCAAGATGAAAATGTGACAGAATCCTAAGATAAGGATATGCCTAGATGGGAGGCATGGGTACAGTAGTTTGTCAAATCTGCAAGGCGTATAAACAATCATAAATGCAGGTCAAGCAATAAAGCATCCATCTTGTATTCCCAATGGAAGAAATCAAAATAGAAAACTATGCAGCCCTGAATCCAAAAGCCTACGAATAAATCTCGGCAAAAACTCTAATGTGTTCTATAGAAAAACAATAACATAACAGATGAAAAGTGTAATCATCAAATAATCAATGACAATCAAGAGAATGTATAAGCAATTGCTCAGTTAACTAAGATTCTAAATCAACAGAGCTACAACTAAAAGCTTACAAAAACTTAGCAACTCGTTCACCCTAAAATTGATCGCTTTGTAGAACACTTGAGCTTCGAATACCAAACGCTGATAACGAAAACGTAATGAAATCTATTTCTTCCATAGTTTAGAAACTCTCAGGGTCAGAAAACCGTAAGAGATCAAAACCGACGATGTCATAAGAATAAGAAGTTCATTAGACGATTAACACTGAACCCCAAGCCAAGCAAAGGGATTGAGTTGAAGGGGAAATCCCACCATAACGTGAACCGAAACAGATCGACACAACGCACGGTAAACCTAGAAATTAAAACCGCTGCTTCTAATCGAATTCGAAACCAAATGAAAAACGAACAACCCCAATCAAACCGCTCATGCCACTACATTAAATTCTATTGAAAAGAAATTTGAGGAAAATCACCTGCCGATGAAATAACAAACAATAACAGAAATAGGAACAAAGAAATCCGATCCTACCTCAAAGAAATAGCGATTAGCCCCTTCCAGAGTCTTCCGGAGTCTTCCGGAGCGAGGGACGCACAAATCTTATGATGGTTGTGGATGAAATAGGGCGACGATTGGAATCGCTCTGGCGGCCGGAAGAGGGCAAACGGACTGGATCAAACTTCTGGACCGCCGTTGCGTGGAAATTCAGAGATCAGAGAATGAAAAGCAGCAAGGGAAATTTCCAATTTCTTCCCCCGAAAAAGAACGGTATAAATTATCGAATGTCCCACGATGTGGTAGTTCTTTAGTCAAATTGATATTCCGTAGTTTTTAAGGATTATGTTATTTTCTTTAAGTTCACATCCATGGTTATTAAATAAAGATGGCAATGGACTAAAACATTTGAAAATGCGGCATGGTTGAATAATTTTTATAGATTATTTTATTACTTGTGAGATCCTCTAAGATCTTAAAGGAGGTGTATTTTGAGATCCTATGTTAATTGTAAAGAAAAACGAAGTATTATTTATAAAACGTACAAACTACTGTGAGACTCACGTGTGAGAGTCCCATATTGGTTGGAGAGAACAATGAAATACCCTTTTATAAGGGTGTAGAAACCTTTCCCTAACAAACATGTTTTAAAGCCTTGAGGGGAAGCCCGAAAGGGAAAACTCAAAGACGACAATATCGGCTAGCGGTGGACTTGGGCGTTACAAATGGTATCAGAGCCAAACATTACACTATGTGCCAGCGAGGAGGCCCTTCCCCGAAGGGGGTAGACGCGAAACGGTGTGCCAGTAAGGACGCTGCGCCCCGAAGGGGGTGGACTGTGAAAGTTTCGAGGGTAGACACGAGACGGTGTGTCAGTAAGGACGCTGGGTCCCAAAGGGGAGTGGATTGTGAGAGTCTCGAGGGTAGACACGAGACGGTGTGCCAGTAAGGACGCTGCGCCTCGAAGGAGGGTGGTTGTGAGAGTACCACATCAGTTGGAGACGACTATACATAACGTGTCAAATAATATGGATGATGTATTTTTTAAAGCTAAAAGTATTCTTTTAATTGTTTTAAAAGTTATATTTTTAAAAAAATAAAGATATTAATTTTTTTAATGTTAAAAAGTATTTTTGAGATAAGTACAAAATAAATTATATATTTTCTATTAATTTAACATTATTTTTTTAAACTCTTAATATATTGTCCACTTTCAACCTGAATTTCCATACAAACGAACTACAAAGATGAACACAATTGGTAAATTTTAAATTTGTATCATAAAATAATTTATTAATTTAGGTTATTAAAAACAAAAATAAAGATGGGTTATTAATTTGAGTAGTTTGCATCTAAAAGAATATCCACTTTGTTAAAGCTTAAAGGGGTCTGCTTTAGGGAAATCCCATGGCGGCACAGGTACAGAACAGCAAGGCACCAGAAAGATTTCGGATAATTGTTTCGAAACACTTCCATTGTTGAGAGCAATTAAAGCATTCGAGCCAATAATCTTTCCATTTTCCCCCACAATTTTCCCTCTTCTGTAAGCCGTACGGTTCTCGAGAACACAGGCAAGTTTTAACATCAGGAATCACTCGGTAGAGACTTTTTCAATGATTGTGAAGCTCTGGACGAGAAACAGCAGCAGCTTCAAAGGAATTATCACTACTTGGGGCCACCAGCTGGATTGCCTCTGTCTGCTGCTGTTTTTGTAGCCGTATCTCTTGCTCTTCTCCTCGCCTTCTGCCGATGACTCTGGATCTGGATATGCTTACTGCCAGGTAATGTATTTGTGATTTTGTTCTTCCAGGTTGATTTTGCTATGGTGGATTGGGATCGAGTTGAGAGTTTGTGGCGTTCGTTTTGTTTTGTAGATCGAGAAGTGGTTTTGGTGTTTGAGATGCTTGCGGAACTTGTGTTTTGAAGAATGGTGAACTGAAATTGTGACTTGAGATTTTTTTTTCTATGAGGCGGAGTAGCCGTCGGGGACTTCCGGAGTCGATATGATTGATCAGTTCATCAATTTTGTTATTCGGCCGCCTAGGTATTTTTCTGCTATGCCTTCTTGCTTTGCTTAGAACCAAAAGATTATGTGGTCTTAGTATAGCTTCAAGTGAAGTGATGACAATTCTGCAGCTGAGATCTTGTTTGTTTTCGAGGTTTATGAGCAGCGGCGTTACTCGAATTAGTCAACTTTTGCCTTTATACTGTATATTTTTCTTGTCATTATGCAATTTATTTCATATTTTTGCTGTACAGGGCGGATTATAACCCTGATCAATATTTATGGGAGAAAAAGTTCACTCTCGCGGGTAGAGCATACCAACGACAGGATTTGGAGGTATGGACGGACAAATTCTTCCGTAATTTCCACTTTTTGTATGGTTGACTATTGAAGAACATTTATAATCTTTCTGTATGAACAATTCTTGCCGAACATGCAGCTAAGAAATTTAAGGGGCCATACCTTGCAATGCAGTCATTATTTTCCATCATCTATTCCTGAAGATACCCATCTGCCTTGTGTCATCTATTGCCATGGTAACAGGTACATATACCTTGTAGAATTGGAAAAAGTTTCTGAATCCGATCGTTTGCTACATTGGAAGATTTCCATGTTCTGTTGCTTTTCTTTAGTAAAATTGTTTTTGGACTTGTTTTTTTTTTTATAAGTGACAACTTGTCCAATTTTTACTCTTTGCTTTGATTCTATATGATTTTGGACATTCTACGTTAAGAAATTCTTAACTTAGTTTATTCCTGGGCAACTATTCAGTGGATGTAGAGCAGATGCTAATGAGGCTGCTGTCATACTACTTCCATCAAATATTACTGTTTTTGCACTTGATTTTTCGGGTTCAGGCTTGTCTGATGGAGATTATGTTAGCCTTGGTTGGCATGAGGTATTTATCTGTTAACCATACATCTTGGTTTCAGTTAATTGAGGTTCTGAATCTGAAATATTTTGAACTATGATTTTAATGATGTCAGAGAGATGACCTCAAGGTTGTGGTGACATACTTAAGAAGCAACAAACAAGTATCTCGTATAGGTCTCTGGGGAAGATCTATGGGTGCTGTAACTAGGTATGTCGAGTCATATTCGTTTGCATGCTGTCTTCACAATACTGTTGATGTTTTAATTTGTCATGGAATTGATCTTAGAGAGAAACTGTGAAGTGCACATTCATTAGGTGTATCGAGTTGAGTTTGTTCTCTGTAGTCCTCATCTTTTGACAGATGATGTATTGATGCAATCATTCTGCATCACGATTTTGTACTTCTTAGCTGCCACGTAGTAGTGGCTCGAACTTTTAGGTGAGGGAGTTGGGTACGTGTAGGAATGCTGCAACTTCTCTCAAGTTCGATATAATTTATTTCCCGTAATGTTGTTTACTTTTAAAGTGAAACCTTCAATTTATTAAACCTCCTCATACTATAGATGAAGTTTCTACCCAATAATGACCTTACAGATGGCCCCCAAGTAATGGAAAGTTTACTTAGTCTGACATGAGAGACAATGTTGTCATAAAGCATACTCTTATCTATTTTTTCTTATTGCTAATAAGTTGTCAGATTTTTCAAAGTTCACGAGAGTCGAGAGGCTTGGTAGAGTTTTCAAACCACTTTCCAACCTACTTGAGACAAGATAGTTGACATGGGACCTTGCTTCTTTCAACATTGGTTTCGAGAAAGAAGAAAGGCAAAGCCTAGGCACTCAAGCTGTTCAACTAAAATGTCCTATTTGTGCCAATTATATCGACCCTACTGATCTCTTGACAAGGGCCTACTGGTTGACTTGGGCAAGGAATTTTTGTCCTTCTAGGGGAAATTGAAGGGAGATTTTTGGGTCCCGATTGCTTAGTAGCAAAGTGTAGTCTTCTGATAGAGTGACATTAGCTGGATCACAATTTTGTCTTTTTTATTGGAGTGCTGGTTGATGTTGGCCGTTTGTGCAGATAGTAAATGTAGGCTTCTTTTGACCAAACAAATATTTTCTCGTTTTTTAATGAGAGGGTTTCTACTGGTAGAAACTATTTGCCATCTTCCTGAAGGTATGAAGTTTTAGCCTTTATCTCTGTGTATGAAATGTCACGTTGGAGAATGGATTTAGTGTTTCTCTCGGTGTATGAATGCAGACTTAATTAGTGCTGGACTCTTAATTAGTGTTTTCTGTATGCCTTTTTGTGTGTGTGTGTTTTGTATGCCTTTCTATTTCTCTTAATTCTGTGAAAAGAAAGATGTTCGGTGAATGTTTAAAAATTTTAATGGATGATCTACATTTTTTTTATTAGACTGGATTTATGATATTTCAAAATTTCTAGGATGTATTCAATTACCTGAAGCCTTCTGTGATACAATGCAGCCTTCTTTATGGAGCTGAAGATCCTTCCATAGCTGGAATGGTGCTTGACAGTGCCTTTTCTAACCTTTACAATCTAATGATGGAACTAGTTGATGTTTACAAGATCCGACTACCTAAATTCACAGTACGACCTCTACCTTATTCCACCTTTCACAAACTAGTTTCACCCATCTGCATACTTCATTGCTTGCTGCAAATTTTGTCACACATATTACTATTGAGACCTATAATCCAATAGAATCGCCTGATTTCTAGATTAAACCATAGCTGTAGCAAATCTGTGAAAGCGAACTGTTTTTTTTTTTTTTTTTTTTTTTTTTTGAAAAATAACAACTAAAAAATAATTTATTAGTGAAGAAAGATTGTGGAGTGATTTTAGTGAAGCGTGAGGCTTTGGAGGAGCAAAGAATGAAGAAAAGGAGTTGGGTCTTTAAACTAGACCTAAAAAACTCTTACGATAGGGTGGATTTAGAGTTGTTATTACATGTAATGGAAAGAAAAGGCTTGGAGAACTGTGGCAGAAAGGATAGAAAGGTTGTGAAGAATTACTTGACTGTCCTCATTAATTTGGATGGGGAGTGCTTTCCTTAGTCCATAGATAGTGGAGATATCTTATTTTCTGCCTTTTTGTTTTGGCTTATCCCCTGTTTTCCTCTTTTGTGTGATGATTAACTGAAATGCTCCAGAGTGTTTCTTCTAGTAGAATACGCTGTAGCGTGGATGGTGATATAATGTAAACTTGGTATGCCAGGTAAAGATGGCTGTTCAATACATGCGGAGGGTAATTGAGAAGAAGGCAAAGTTTGATATCAAGAATCTTAATTGCTTACAGGTTTGTCTGACCTATTATTATATTAGGGGTCTTGGTAGATTGACTTCTTCATCTATAATTGTCAGTTGTGCCAATTATTTTACTGGAAGGAACAATCTTTAGAAGTTTGTCATTGACTCTACTTGAACATGAATCAATGTTATTTTACTGCAGTGCAATACATTTATGTATGAAACGGTTTTTTGAATTTCCTCCAGGTGACCCCACAAACTTTCATTCCTGCTTTGTTTGGTCATGCTAATTGTGATAAGTTCGTTCAACCGCATCACTCCGAACTCATCTATAATTCATATGCGGTACTGTCCACTTCTGAAAGAATTATACCTTTTAGCTATAGGATTGAACATTTCTCATTTCTGATTCATTTTTCTTTATCATGCAGGGGGATAAAAATATTATAAAGTTTGATGGGGAACATAACTCGTCAAGACCACAATTCTATTATGACTCAGTTTCTATTTTCTTCTATAATGTTCTTCATCCACCTCAGTTACCTTCTGCTCATGCAAGTAAGCTTGAGAAATATTATGATTTAGGGGATTTGAAGATTGGGGCCGATAAGGATGAGGTAAATTTCTTTCTGGATGCCTTAGACCGGTACTCTTTTGTATTCAATATATGGTGTTTTATTCATAAGTTATTCTTATTGTTTTTCAAGTTGTTAGCAGTATTAGATAGGTTAGGGACCAGTGCTTTCGAAGTGTTTGGAGCTTTATAATTTAGTTATTGTTATTATTTTAATACCTATAACATGTTTGTTTATTAATCAGTACTTGAATTTCTAGTGTCTATTAGATTCACACAATCTTCAACATTTTGATTTCCAGAATCTAATATACGAGATAATAACAAGTCTTCGTTCTAGTGGAAATGATGTTGCTGGTTCATCTTCTGCTCCTAGTGTTCCAACCACGAAATTTGTTGGTGACCTTATTTCTGAAATTCCTCCAGTGATCACAGAAACTGTGCGTTTTCATTTCGTTGCCATCTTTTGATTTTTCCTTTACCCATTGTTTAATTTGTGTTCATGATGCCATCATGTCTTTCAGGATATCATACCTAATGACTATTGTACAATTAACAGTGATGAGCCATCACATCTGCAGGTGATCTCAATTTACTGTCATTGAAACTTGAAAGTGGTTTAAAGATTTAATCAGTATCTATTCTAGCTTTTGCATCTTACAGATTATGCCTCTGCACCTTAAAGAAAAAAGGTCAATAGTGCAGGCCTTGTCATTTCTCATCATTAATAGGTTCTGTAGTTCCAATTTGCAGGACCAGCCAGATGGTGAAACTGAAGAATGTTGCTCATACACGAGTTCAAATAGAGAAAGCTGGGGAAGATGTTCTTCCCTAGGGGTTAGTGAAGAAGAATCTTCTGCTGCTTGTGTGGTTTCCAAGAACAAATATCAGGTTCTCTCCCCCATTTGATGAATTGAATCATGTTATGAACAAAATCCCATTTCTTAGAAATTGAATTAGATATAAGTGTGCATTAAATCACATGGAAAATTTTTGGTTTTTAGTCTGATCATAATGGGAAAGATTTGATTTCAGTGTTCAGCTTCAAGATAGATAGTTGCCATTGTTCTTTTTCTGTATGCATGATGTTCCATAAAATGATTACAGGAGACTTTAGAAGCATTTCCAACACCTCTTCGAAACACACAAGGAAAGCCATCGGATTCGTCGAAAGACGACAAGAAGAAAAAGAAGAAAGTTGCATCCCCTAAGTCTCAGAAGCAGAAGAAATCGAAAACAGAGAAACTAGAAGCCCTAAGTAGACACCTTAGGCTATGCATTTTAAGGCGAGTACATCGTTGACGATGGCCTATTTATGATTTACACTGTACCATGCCCACAACATTGTAAAATGTCAGCCGTCGTTTCTTTAGATTAAATTGTAGCTTCCCAAGCCAACATCTACACGAGGAACAAAGTTGGCAGTAACCATTTAGATTCTTGTTTAGTAAATTGTATTAACCTGTGCGGGTGTTTGATTACTTCATCTTCATGTAGGAGCTATAACAAATGTTACAAAATTCCGACCATAACAACAACAGATTCAAATTACAGCTATAACAAAACAAACCAACTTGATTCAGTGGATCAGAAAAGAACAGAACATGTAGAATCGATGCGAGTGTATGCAAAGATTGAATTCAACTGCAGATAATTCTCTAACAAGATTACATATGGCTCGCTCGGATTGTGGACATAATCATCAGGTTCATCAAATATTGGTCCTACTCGGGAGAAAAAATCATGTGCCGAGATGTGCTATGATATGATACACCACAATATGTAGAGACTAGCAAAACTACAACAGGAACTAACCGTGGAAGATAAACTTGTGTAAACAAGGAACACTAGGACTAGGAGACCCTCTGGTTTAGTCTACCGCTCATCGTCCAATATAGATAGTCCAGATGAAGGATCCAACGTTTCTCTGGCTGGAAAAACAGAGCGTGGTCCCTTGTGAGTGGAGTTTAAACTTGACTCCAGTATCTGATGTGCAAGTATCATCTCTGATTTGGCAAATGCTCCATCCTGGTACTGTCTTTGCTTCTTCACTGGCCTTGGACTTTCATTTGGGGAGCTATGGCAACCAGAATCGGGCGTCAATGGTTCGTGATGAGACGAGAAAGAATCATCGATAGAGACACTCTTGGCTTGGGCACGTTCCTTTGATGCTTTCTCTTGGCGAGGAAACTCGGATGTGGGCGCAGGTGTTGGTGGGTCGTTCTTGTCGGTTTCTGGGCAGTTCTCACCAGAAGCAGGAGCTGAGAAGGAAGAGGCAACTGGAGCTGCTCCTGAAAGAACCCCACTAAGTTTTTGTTGCTCTTCAATTATCTTCTTTAGGTACTTGCCTTGAGCTTCAATCCGTAACTGTAGCTGTCTCTGTACCTGTATTAGATATGTATAAGATGAAACGATTCAATGCTTGGGAAAATTTAGGCTGTTTCAAAGCCTGTCCTGCATCAGTCAGAGGCATCTCATATGCCTTGAAACAAAAGTTGAACTAATGCACAAGCAATCATGGTTCCTTATAATTGATTGTTGAAGACATCAACTTATGTGTAACAGCCCAAGCTCACCGTTAACAGATATTGTTTGTTTTGGCCCATTACGTATCGCTGTCAGCCTCACAGTTTTAAAATACATCTGCTAGAGAGAGATTTCCACACTCTTATAAGGAATATTTCATTCTCCTCTCCAACCGATGTGGGATCTCACAATCCAGTGTCTTCGCTGGCACACCACTTGGTGCCTATAGCTATGATACTATTTGTAACAGCCCAAGCTCACCACTAACAGATATTGTCCGCTTTGGCCCGTTATGTATCGCCGTTAGCCTCACGATTCTAAAACGCGTCTGCTAGGGAGAGGTTTCCACACCTTTATAAGGAATGTTTCATTCTCCTCTCCAACCGATGTGGTATCTCACATTATGAGTTAAGCCGACTGTTTTTAGGTGAAGGCATGCTCCAAATTCTAGAATATCTAAAATGTCTACTTGAAGTTGCAGGGACAAAATTTCACAGGTTATAGTACACCTTTAGCAGGTTTCAAGCAGGCTTTTTCTTAACCTTTATTTATAAAAAACAGTCATTCTTATTCCCAAAAAGAGAGGACAACTAGAACATGCCTCTAATTGTTCATGCAGTCGCTTCTGGACCTCCATCTGCAGCTTAAGTGCTTCGGTAATTTGCATTCCCCTGCAAATGAGTGGTGACAAATTCTAGAGTTAAGCCCATCAAACAGTCAGCTACCAACCAAGAGCAAGAGGGGTGCCTGCTTCTAAATCGTATTTACATCAACTTTGAATAAAAAATGAAGGCGATTAGATCAACTTACGACGAGCCATCAATGTTCGATAGAACGTCACTAGAATCCTTCTTGTCAGCCTTTTTCCCTTGCATCAACAAGACAACAAACGGGTGAATGACTTCATGAATGTCACTAGAGGTCTTACGACATGCCTGCAAAAAGTTCGAGCGCATAAAGATGGAAAAAGAACAATTGGGAACTAGATTCACCTACCATCAGATGATGAGTCGGGAAGGTATTTTGCGAGTCGATATTTCTGGATGAATCCAAGGAAACAAATTAGAAAATAAATTCTATGCAGGCTAATATAAACCTCTCTTGTTTAAGAATAAGAAATGAATCTTCAATCTGTGAAAGATCACAGTACCTGCAGGTGGCTTTTGACGTGGTATATTGTTAAACCTTGAACGCCCATTACTCTAAGGACGCCTTTGGGTGTAGCACCTAACAAAGAGATCACATAGACATGGTTAAACATCGTTTGTTGGCACATAACTTCAAGATAATCTACTCTACCTGCAACTTTACTACAGTTTATCATGTTTTACACTTTTACTCTTCTATTCTCTATGCTAAAATATGCTTCTCCTTGATTGACAAACTATGAATGATCAACAGAAAGTCTCGCCCCAGGTCCACCCCCTTCAGGACCCAGCGTCCTCGCTAGCACACCGTTTGGTGTCCACCCCCTAAAGTCTGGCTCTTATACCATTTGTAATAGTTCAAGCCCACCGCTAGCAGATATTGTCCTCTTTAGGTTTCTCTTTCGAGCTTTCCCTCAAGGTTTTTAAAATGCGTCTGCTAGGGAGAGGTTTCCACACCCTTATGAAGAATGCTTTGTTCCCTCTCCAATGCAAGAAAAAAGACTATTTACGTAGGAAACCACCTCCTCAATGTAAATTTGCGTAATGACTTTTTTGGAAGAAGATCAATGGCGTGATGCATACAATTTATTATGTCTCTTTGTAATATGTTTGTTCTTTCATCCTTAGCCACAATATACATATAGATGAATGCCAAACCACAAAGCCACAGGAGGTGAGTTTACTCACGATCTGGACCACCAAGTTGTGCCACTGCATTAACGAATCGTTCGTGAAGATCATGTGTCCATCGCAATCTCTGTTTTGAGGCCAAATTTGGGGTGTTGCTGGGATCATTGCTTCCATTTGTGGGTTCCATCGAGCTGGCATCAAAAGGTATGTTCTGATCACGAACTAATGAGTTGTTTTGAAGAAAGCTTGAATTATGAGCACTCTGTTGTTGAAACATGTCATTTACCTGTCAACAATAAGCAAAAATGACAGAAAACCTCAGAACTCGGGAAGTTTATTGGGATTAATGAGTCCTACAGATGTTTGAATCATTTGCTCTTTAGAAAGGGCACTTTTCCTCAACCAAACCTATACCCAGCAACATGAAAAACGGGGTATCTGGAGAATTTATAAGAAAATCAACACTAACTTAGCAATGGCCGAGCAAAGAGCATAGTATCAAGAGAGGTGTCTCCCCTAGAAACACTTTTCTTCACCCCACCAAGAAACAAAAACAGATTAGAATCTGAAAAAGACTAATTTCTAATGATATTATAAAAATGGCACAGAAACAGATGCCAATAAGACAAGGATTGTTTACCACAAACATCCAATAAACCAAACCAAAGTAATCTTGATAAGAATTAAAGCCAGCCAAATGAACATATCTAAACCCAGGACTTAAAACGAGCTAAGAAACTACGAACGAATTAACTAGCAGGCATTGCAACAAGCGAAGAAAAGGAAGAACAACTCATTGACTAGGATTCTAGGAAAGACAATCAAGGTTAGATAAAGGGACAAGAAATCAATATCCGAAACCGAAGTGTAGAGAAATGGGGGGGCCTTACAGTTCAAAACCTAGCGATTGCAGAGCTTAGCAACAACATAAACTAGAAGAAACCCATGTAAATGCAAGATAAAAATATACGATTAGAGAGAGAGAGAGAGAGAGAAAGAGGATAAGTAGATACCCAGATCTAAGACCGCATCCCTGAATATCGGGATGGCGCCATTTCTGTCTTTCTGTAGCTCACGAGTATCAAAGGAATCAATCTTTTGTGGGTAGTCGAAGCAAGAAGATAAAATTGGATTCCCTCGTGGTTGCGCTGTGTTAGTTAAACTGAAGGGCATCAGATTCCTTCCTGTATCTCGGTTTCTGCGTCACAGTGACTTGGGTTGGGCTTCAAACTTGAAAATCAAAGTTGAAAAAGAAGAAGGCGTCTGCGACTGTGAGCAGTCTCATCATCAGCCTTTGCCTGATTTGTAGGAACGCAAAATCCGCGCCAATTCGGACTTTCCCTAAATCTCAATCTCTTCTCCATCACTCACCTCTCCCCCATTTCATTTCTCCCTTCAAACACTTCCTTTTCAAATTTTTGGATTTTATTGGATAAAATTTTTTTAAAAAAAATCTTACTTTGAGATTGTTTAATTTTTTAAATAATTCTTTAGAACTGCTTTTTTTTTTAATAAATTAATTAATATTCGGTGAATTTCAACTTTATGCCTTGAGAAGGTAGCTTACGTAATAAATAAATATTAAATTGTCGTGATTTATATCGAACAAAATTTGAACGATGGGCATAGGCAGAAATATATAGTTTCATTAGACATAAAATTCGACAGAGTAATTAATTTTCTTACAATTTTAGATAAATTATTGACTTATTAGACACGGATATTAAAAAAATTTAAAAATTTATTGTATAATTTTAATATTTATAATTTATTAAATATAAAATTAAATCTTCTTAATTGAAAGTTATTGGGCTTATAATTTAATAATTTTTTTAAAAAATAATTTTGTTAAAAAGTATTCTTTATTGGAACTATTTAAAAATAAATAAATAATAAATAATAAAAAAGGAAAGGAACGGCTCTTTCCGTTCCAACAGCAAAGTATTTGGGTTGTGGTCAGAGTCAAAAAGACATTGGAAGTTGGGAGTTTTCCTTAGCTTTTGGAGGACAGCTACACATCAAAATATATAACTTTTTTTTTAAAAAAATAATCTTCAAATATAAATAATCAATCTCTTTAAGAGACATCTTAGATTTGCTTTCATTGGTTGCTTTAGTCATCGAGAATGATCTATATGGGTTTCCACTACATTCAACCATAATCGGATTTGGATTTCTACTACATTCAACCATAATCAGATTGTGAGATGCAGCTCCAAAGAGATTGAATTGTGAGATCCCACATCGGTTAGAGAGAAAACTTCTTCCTAGTATACACGTTTTAAACCATGAAGCTGATGACGATAATATTACGGGTTAAAACGGACAATAGCTACTAACAGTGAACTTGAGCTGTTATAGTTAACACATTAATTATGATACCCATCCCATCATCATTGGAAGACAAAGGTCTATTTCACTGCTAACAAGTGAAAGAAAATGTGTTTCCAACAGAACACTACTGATTACACCCTGATAATAGATTGATGTCTGCCTAAGCCAGACAGAAAATCAACTATAATTGTTCAGAACAGCCAAAAGAATGCCTAACTACTTGCATTTTCGACGAGTTGTCTACGTACTAAACGGCGTTCGCTCGTGCCAGATTCTATGGATGGAAAATGATGAAATTTTTACAAAAGCTGGAAATATAACATACTTTTCATCAATTCTGATGAGTTTTTGTCTGCAGAGCTTCATCCCCACATGTTGCACCCGGATATGCTTAGATGGTTCACTTGGATCATGTTGCCATCTTGTATTCTTTCCTTGGCTTCACCCCAAATCAAAGATGCATTTTCTGAATCCAAGTTAGCCATGTTTTTCTTGCTTGCAACAGGAGTTTTTTCCATGCCCAATCCCCCAGGACTCTCGTTCGAGGTTAGGCAGCTTTCGGTCGAACAATCAGCCCTTTGGCGACGAAGATTAGTCTGCACTTCTTCTGTACCATTCACTCTTTCCATCTCTTGTGATTGTGAAGCATAGAAACCAAGTGGGTCGATAGAGAAACTTCTCGGGCTCTTACGATTTTGTCCTTGGGACTTCTTGCTGTCCGAGTCCGAAACCGCACCTCCAATGAACTGATCTGCAAGCATTTTACAAGCTCTCTCAAGCATAGCCAAATATCTTCGCTCGGCATCTTGACGAATCCGGAGGTGCTTCTCTGCCTGCCCAACAATGGTAAGGTCAGCTAGCTGATGAATGTAGTGTATCATACATTTTATATCAGTAATTCTCAATGTACTCGATCACGAGGATAATCAACCAAGCAAGTAAGCAATCTTTAAACCAGAAAGTTATATGCTTCATATAACAGCCCAAGCTCACCGCTAGCAGATATTGTTCTTTTTTAGCTTTCTCTTTCGGACTTCCCCTCAAGGTTTTTAAAACGTGTCTACTAGGGAGAGGTTTCCACACCCTTACAAAGAATGTTTCGTTCTTCTCCCCAACTGATGTGGGATCTCACACTTTCTCCATTTAAATTAAGTTTAGAACCCACCAGGTATTCATCAACAGTGTTGGATCTTCATGAAATCTATCTAAAACCATCATAAATTTCCATTTTAATGTCAAGGATGAGAATTTTACCTCAACTTGCAGATGTAACTTACTTTGAACTTCCATTTGCGCTCTTAATGCCTCCTTGACTTCATAACCACTAAAACAGACATCAAAGTTATACACGGTTCGAAAATACGACAAATCTTGTAAACAAAACATTCAAGGCATTATCATAAGTGTCTTAAAGGAGGGAAAAAAAACTCTTATCTTACTCGGCCATTTCAGAAATTGGCAAGTCAGGAGAGAAATTATTGGTACTTGGACTTTCTAAAAGATATGCACCTGATGTTCATTGCACCAAGCGATAAACAAAGATTTAAATATTTGGACCAGACAGGTTAAAGCTTTCAGAAATGAGTAGCTAGTGCAAATACTGGTGGTGAGAGGAGGAGAGCAAGCTCTTTTGGATAAGAACTCCATGACCCAACACTAATAAATGTAGTTGATATCAGCAGACTCATGGAGGCTATATCACTTGAAATGCAAAGACAAAACAGAAATTTATTGCTTACCATCCTTAGATGCCTCACCCATATCTTTCCCTGATTGCTTACCTAATCTGTATTTCTGTAATGAAGAAACAAGCAATGCATAAACAGAAATTCATCATGAATTCCAGCATCAGTTTCTTTTTGTTCATAAAAACATGCCTTTTTATGTCATTATGATTACCTGGAGGTGGCTCTTCAGATGGAAGAGAGTAAGTCCTTTCACATTCATTGTTCGCATTATTGCTTTTGGTGTAGCTTCTGCACCAAGTGTTCAAATGTCAAACCCTTATCCAATCAAAGCATGCATAGCATATTCTCTATGCTGCAAACAAATGGACTTATGATTTTTTCTAAAAAGCGTTGAAATTTGAACCTTTGACCTCTATGAAAGGAGAAAACACCTTAACTACTGAGCTGTATTGGCAATAAGTGAACTTAATGATTACAACCCAAGTTCTGGTTTATGTAAAAGCTGGAGTCTTATGGTCAAACATGTCAAGCACTCTCCAGAAGACATGAAATAACAGGATCTTCAAAGAAAAGCATAGAAGTCCAATTGATTTTTGTCAGATTGTACAATTTTAAACCTTAATGGGAGCGTTTCACATAATCCCTTTTGTCTAATACTTTCTCCTAGCAAGGGAACACCTTGTCTCCTTGGCTTCTAAGTTGTTCTTTTGGGTGTTTTAAAATACGTCTGTCTATTAGGGAGAGGTTTCTACACCCTTATAAGGAATGCTTTGTTCCCCTCTCCAACCGATATGGGATCTCTCAATCCACCCCCCTTGGAGACCAGCGTCCTCACTAGTACACTGCCCGATGTCTGGATCTGATACCATTTGTAATAGTCCAAGCCCACCGCTAGCAGATATTGTCCTCTTTGGGCTTTTCTTTCGGACTTCCCCTCAAAGTTTTAAAACGCGTCTGTTAAGGAGAGATTTCCACACCCTTATAAGGAATGTTTCATTCCTCTCTCCAACCGATGTGGGATCTCAAAATTGCAGTGAATACGTGAACATAAAAATGACGAGTCATACTACTTAGGAATCAAACAAAATTGTTTATAGATGTCTTTTTTATCCAACTTCAAATCTTTTAGAATTGTATTTTAATAGTTTATGATGTTCAATAGAATCATCATATTGACTGAAGTGGAAACATAGTTGGATAGAAAATCTAAAGGTGCTGACATCCTAATTATAAATTCATAATTGAATTATATCTGAAAAGTCTAAATAGAATTCTAAGCTGACATACACCTTAGATTTCTAGAACCAGATTCGCAAGAAAGATAGCAAAGTTTAATCCCTTTTCCTGTTTTGTCAACCTTGGAGGTTTTCTCTGCAAGAGTGTCCTTTTGAGCTAATTATCAGATTCTTAGTCCAACCATTTCAACTAAAAACATAGACAAAACAACTGAATCTACTCAATGAAGTGTTCCCCAAAAGCTTACTCCAAGGAATTTTCCACTCAATAATAAAGAGGAAAATAGTAATCGAAGAAAAGAAAAGATTATGAGAAGAATTTTATGAAACGAAAAGGAAGTGGAAATCAGCAAGCAATAACTTTATATATGTGTGACAAATGTTTCCTTTTAGCAAGAAAAATGAATGAATACACCAAAAAGCTAATCAAAGAAACCAAGAAAGCAAAACAAAAGTGACTATCTAAATCTACTCAATTTGTGAGCCAATTAGAAGCATACCCTTCCCAGAAAACAATCATTTATGAACATTCTTCAAAGAACTCAAGCACAAAACCCCCATTTAAACTTCCATGGTTTAGAATCTGCAGAATTTAACCATTCTAGAGGAATTGAGCTTGGCCTCCCATCCCATTTCTCTTAAGTCTAGACCCATGTTTTCTTTTCTGCCATAAGCTATCTAGTTTATGTTTTTCTACCAGGCCAAATGCTTTAACGATCGTTATGGATGAGAATCTTGAACAGGATCAAACTTCCCATTTACATTGTGAGAAAAAGTGAAAACCGGAAATAAAACGTAGGCGTTACAGTGCTTGGCCCTTAATTCAAGAGTACTTAGAATGATGATCGAACACCGAAAAATAGGTTATAAGCAAACCGTCGCCGCTATTTCTTTGTAAAACAGAGAAATCTTATTCAAGCTAGTTGAGTGAACAGGTTTTCTGCTTCAAGTAGTTCGTGTATGGCAGCAAACAGATGAAGAACAAGAAGAAAACATCCAGATTAATGAGAAGAAAAGCTCTAGAAATTAGGTCAAAGAAGAAAGAAGCACTAACTGCTAGCACCACCGAGCTGAGTGACGGCATCGACGAATCGCTCGTGAAGATCGGCAGTCCATCGGAGGCGAGGTTTGGGATCTGAAGTCAAGACGAGACAAGGATCTCCGCGATGGCTGTGGGTGAGTTCGGAAGCAACAGAACCACGGCCGCCATGGATCTGGATATCTCCATCGGGATTAACAAGCCTCGGAAACATACCCTTCCGAAAGAAATGCTGAAAGTAGAAACGAATCAACAGAAGAGGGAAGGCGAAACTCTGAAGAAACAATGAAATTGTTCACAGAAACGAAGAAGAAGATGAAATCTGTAGTTTGGGTAACAATGATTTACAGAGAAATTGAGGCTCCATTCCCTTTCTGCTAAGAAGGTGACGAAAAGGGTGGGAAAAAGTAGTGCTTGAGAGAGAGAGAGAAACAGAGAAACAGAGGAAATTGGCGCACACTTCGAAGCTTTGTCTTTTTCTGTCATCATCGTCTTCGATGCACCAATTACTTGTCAAATTGGAGAATGTAATAAACGACGACGATTCCTCCATGGAAGGGCAAAACGGGAATTCAACCTTTTACCATGTCGGATATCAAAATCGAATTATCGACCTTTAAAATAATTACAAAAGAAATTAGTGTAACGTTACTTTCTAGTAAAAATATTTTTAAATTTTTTTAAGTTGAAAATAATCGTCTATAAATGTTTTACGGCAATTTTTTTTTTAATTATTTTTATAAAACTTGAAGATATTAATGTTACTTTTAATATTTTATAAGTATTTTTTTTATGGTTAAATTTGATTAAATTTTATAAATGATATGACTCATAGACTTTTTTTATACATCAATAATAATATAAAAAAATCGAATTAATAAAAGAAAAGCAGCTTTAAATTTTGTTTCAAGCAAAGTAAAAAAAATAGAATCCATTGCTAAAATTATGTATATATATATTTGGCAGCTGCCCTTATTATTATGTTTGATTAGAGCGAAATTCCCATATTGTCCTTTCTGTCACGCCACCAATAATTTTGTCATATTGATGACTTTGTCGACCGGTAGTTGAATGTTTACTTTTTGACCTAAGAAGTGTTCGGTTTTTTTTTTTTTTTTTTTTTTTTTAATTTATTTGGTTGAGAGATTAACCAATTTCAATCATAATCATTTATTCTTCAAGAACTCAACACTAAACTCGACACTAAACTCAACACTAAGCTCGACTAATGTGTCTAAACAATTAATTATAGAGAGTGATTCATACCATTGCTTTAATCTTCAAGAACTCAACACTAAACTCGAATGCAATCTTGCTTTCCAGAGGACGACCCAACTTGATCCAACTCTCGAGACTGATCGGAACTATAAATAGAAGTGTTAGAACCCATATATGCATGTCTTACGACACAAGTAAATATAATAAAATTGAAACCAAGTTTATATTAATTGAACTTTACTGGTTGAATCTTCACCAGTGAATTTCCACCAAGTTAACAAACATTCCTATCATTAACAAGTATAATAAAACCCAGCTACCAAACATACTGAATCCTCTCTGTCCTTTTTACAATGCCATCTTTTGGTTCTGAAGAAAGGAGAAAGAATAGCTTAGCGTTGAATCTCATGCTGCTACCCCATCATCCAATCACTTCAGCATCAGATACTGTGTTGCTCTACATTTTGGAGCTCTCTTCTAAACCTACCTCTGTGTTCCATCCCTAAACTTAAAGCCGGTAAGAATGCAGATGCTTCGCCCATCTTCTAGCCATGAACGGGTCGTGATAATCCCATCTTTCGATGCTGCTAATCCTCCCGCCCAGACTCGGATCCTCTTCACTGTTTTCACCACCAGCTTCATTGAAAGTACTATTGTTGTTGCTCTTGTTTCCTAAACTTAGAAAGATTTCGCCTGCTTTCATGCACTCCTGATCGTCGACCTCCCCATCGACATAGCTGTATCTTACCCTGACATGACCTTCATTATCACCGCACAGGTTGTCGATTACAATTCTCTTTTCTTCGTCACCTCTCAACTCTGCAATACTGATGATGGTTGATCTGCCGCTTTCCTCTCCAACTCTTAGTTGGATGTCTCTGATGATTCCTCTCAGTACTTTTGTCATCAGAAACTCTTCAAACTCCTGCATTACAAAACCATTTGAAATGCTGAACCCCATTCCTACATGAAACCAATGGATTGGGACAGCGGGCGATTCCAAGTTGATGAGATGGTACGGTTGAGTTCGGCTATCAGATAGATGCAGAATGGAGGAGTTGGGATTCTTGTGAATACTATCCTCAAGTATCTTAACTGCTTTCTTCAGCCCTTCCACGGCATCTGCCTGCCCCATGTAGAAAAGACGGTCAATGACTTGTAAGGCAGCTCTCTTTCCATAAGATGTCATACGTTTCAAGGGAAACACACGGGTAGCAGCAGACGAGTAGGTAACAATGGCCAAACGGTCAATGGAACGGAGGGAGGAAACCACCAAGGCCATGGCTTGCTTGAGGAGTCTCAGGTGTGGGCCATTGGAACATGCAACCAGGACTAAGTCAGTCGCTCGTTGATGTGCCAATTTCACCGAAAGGAAAGCTCTCGTTCTGTTCCTGAGGTTGCCTGTAATACGAGGTGTTTGCCGAGCTGGTGATTGTAACAAGGGAGAGGGGCTTCTGCAGGGGAAGTGCTGACGCAGTGGTGGCCGAGCATGGTGGTGGTTGGAGCATAAATAACCAGGGGCGCAACCACTCACCTGAAGCGGAGGACAGAAGCTTGATGGGGTTGAATGTACAGAGAAAGAGAGACGAGAATCATGAGTAGGTGTATGGTCAGGTTCAACAGGGTCATCATCATCATAACGTGCAGAGAGCAGGAAGGACCGGCGATTGATGCGGAATGTGGCAATGGAATCATCAAGAATACGGAGAATAGGATCACTCTGGGTACAAAGTGGGGCTGAATTCCGGGGCAACTGGGTCCATTGAGCTCGGCAAATGGGGCATGTGACACTGCCATGGCGGACATTAGAGGAGATGCAAGTGAAATGGAATGCATGAGAGCACTGTGCAGTGAAAATGGCCTGCCCTGGACGACTCCCTTTGGTCTTGTAGTTTAGAGGATCAAGGCATATGGCGCACAGATTCTGCCATGCGAATCAAGACAAATATGCAGATAAGATAATTGATACTGAAAAAGAAAGAACCTTTGACTCAATTTAGAGCTCAACTTTTCATAATGTTTATTATTTATTAATCATACAAGTATACTTTATTGCTCGGTATTAAATATGTCTCATTTTAATTTAAATAATATAACTATGACATGACAGACTAAGCAAATAACAACAACCAGTTTAAATCTTGAAACAGAGAAAAAAATTGAAAAGTAAGCAATTAAGATGAGTTAGGAAGAAATCAAAACTTTTCTGGTCCAAGAATAAAGTTGAACTCTCTCTACTGGATATTCATTTGAAGTAGCAATCGAATATTGGCTCAAGAAAAGCAAGAGAGGATTTGACTGCCTTTTTGCTCAGATCTTTTCAAAGGGTAAATATAATGTTTCACTCCAGTAATCAGATTCACATCAAAAGCATAAAAACAAAGATCAAGCAATAAACAAAAGACTTCTTAAATTGATAATGGCTAAAAAGCTGTGCGAGTATCTACCATAATCAAGAAATATTTTGTCTGTTCCAATAATCAAATTTTTATGACAATCTTCGGAAAAGCAATAAGAGATTTTAATTCCTCTGCCAATTCATGAACCCAACAAAGATTCATCTACAAGAAAATCAACTAAAGTTTGCACTTTTGTGGGAATTATGAGTTTTAAATGTGCACAATTATAAAAAAAAGGACTATAGGTTAAGATTATAATATACTTGAAAACATGAGATAACAATTTTCTAAAAGCAGCTATTGGAAAATGTTTTCATTCAATTGTTATTCTAAGTAAACAGAAAATCCATTTGTATCCATCTGTATCCATCTTCCAAACAAATCAGACAGGAACGCAACACTAAATGGCTGCAAGAATCGCAAAGATTTCTGCACTCGTACTCAAAATGCTAAAATGTTTTCTTTGACCAAGACAAGTTGCATATGGGGCGGTACTAAAACTAGGCAAATTGTTCATAAGGGGTCAATTACCTTGGAAGGCAGATTGTTCGTGGTTCTTGATTCTGTTTGTTCTGCAATTTCAGCTTCTCCAACTTCTTCCACGACGTGCCTTGGTTTTACAGCGGATGGAGCAGCCGAAAAATCCGAGGCCTGTAATACAAAGTCCAATAAGAGGAAAACCAAATTAGAGTCCCACCAGAACAAAATTGGGACAGATCATACACCGTAGTACAGGAAACAAAACAAAAACTCGTATGCAATCAAGATTCCACAAAAGAAAAAAAAAATCCACAGGAAGAAGTGAAAATCGGGAACAAGAAACCAACGGCATTTGAGACAAAAGATCGAAAACAAAGATTTCAGCCATGAAACCTAGCAATTGAAGCAATGTGAAGATCAGAAACAAGTGGAGAAGCTTACAGAGCGAGCTTTCCGAGGAGAGAAAGAGCGGCATGCGTATGCAATCTTTCTAGCAGCTTTCTTAAGAATCGAGGTTCCCCGTCCGCCGCCTCCGCCTGCCATTCTGCAAAACCTCTCACCAATGCACTACCATCACAGCCGCAAGAAGAGTAGAAAGCATGGAATGAAGAACAAGAACACGAATAGCAAATCAAAAATGGCGAATTCTGCAAAATCCGCAGAGAGTGCGAGGTTTCTGAGGAGAGGAGAGGAGAGGAAAGGAATGGAAATGCGAAGTGTAGAGAGTCCCCACAGCTTTAAATTATTCAATGCCGTCCTTTCGCTTTAATTATTTCCTTTTTTTTTTTTTTCTTTTTTCCTTCTTTTGTCAGTTTCCTTTCCATTTAAATTTAGTATCTATAATTTAATTCTTTCAAATTTTTTAAAATTTATATTCAGATATAACCAGATGTGAAATTAAAAGTTTAGAAATTTTTTTTTATTTTTTTTATAATTTAATCATTTATTCTATATTTAATATAATAATTATTATTCTTAAATCGCTCTTGAGATCCACTTTTCTTTCCCCTCCAAAATCCAAGCTGCCTTTATTTATTTTTTTATTTTTATTTTTATTTATTGAAACAAAAGCACTGTTGAAGTAGATGGCCTTTTTCTTTTTCTTTTTTTATTTATATATATTTTTTTAAAATTAGCCATTGGGAACTCATAGTAATATTGAATTTAAATTACTACTTTTTTTAAAAAAATTGATTTTATAATATTAATTCTACCAATAAATTTAATTATATTGTTATTTGTTTTCAAAATCATGTTTTCAAAATTCTCTAATTTTGGAAAGTAAAAAATATATTTTTTTTTTTAAAATTTGACTAAAAAAAGTAAATTTTTGAGTAAAAACATGGTATATATTTATATTTAATTTATGTGAAATTTAATGATATATTAATCAGAATGCAGTGATAATTTTACTTTTAATTTTTTTTAAATGTCGAATGTATCAAAAACTTATGAAATACTCTTAAAAAAATTTAACAATAATAAAATTGATAAAGTCATAGGACTGCGACTCGTACAGGTGGTCCTTACCAATTCCATTTTTTGATCAACCAGTAGGGCACATTTTTTTAATCGAGTACATGTACGAGAATTAAGTAATATAAATTAGTAGCATAAACGTCCCTAAAAGAACACAAATTTGAATCGAGTATGTGTACGAGAATCTAATAAACTTAGGTCGATAAAAGGATCTGGTTGTTCGGATTTGAAAATTGAAAGTTTGAAAGGGGAAGGGAATGAAAAGGTTGAGAATGATGGGTTTGGCACTGATCCAGGCAGCCCACCCCCGCAGCGCTTGAGTGCATTGCATGATGGCGGGAAGCACAAAAAGGCAAAGGCAAAGGCAAAGGCAAAGGCAAAGGCAAAGACAAGGCCAATTTGGGAGTCAAATGCTTTAATTTTCTTCTTCTGCCCGTTGTCTTCCTTTTGGCACTTTTTGGCATATGAGGAGGAGTTCTTCCCCCATTCATTCACTCCAACCAACCAAACACATGCCTTCTTTTCCCACTTCTCCTACTTGCATTGCATTTTACGTGTTGATTTGATTGTCGTTTTGTAACGAAAGAGTACGGATAAGATTGGACTTGATGCTGGAAATGCACAAACGGTTTGCATCCGTTACTGATCGTGATGTTTTTTTTGATAGCATCTCTATTAGCACCAGCCCTTTTGGATAGATTTTGAAAAATTAAGTAGGTGGGATTTAGATTTAGGGTATATTTGCAATAACTTTAAAAGTGTTTATGTAACTGTCGAAGTCCACTACAAGTCGATATTGTCATCTTTACCTAACGGCGCTAAGGTCTCCTTCTCTTACTAACACTCTAGTTTGGGATTTTAAGGATAATGGTATTAGTTCAAAACCTAAACATGAAGAACTGAAGAACACAATGGCAGAACAGGGCACTGTGGTGACAGTAAAGAGAGGGACCTCACCCTAAGCTAAGCTAAGCTAAGGTAAAGCGTTGGCCTTTGCCTTTGCCTTTGGCTGAGCTGCTGCACATGAAAAGAAGGGAAGAGGGAGAAGAAGCAGGGCCCAGCAGACAAAGGTGACTGCTGTCTGAAATGCCCTGCCTGCTGCCCCAAAACCAAATTAAATCCTTGCTTGCTTGCTTGCTTGCTTACCAAAAAAGTGATTCATTTGACCATTTTCAAAAGCAACCCTCCGAGTTTTGGCTCCAAACATCGAGGTTGTTTGGTCTAGGCTACCCTAAGGCTAACACTAAGATAAGATGAGCCAATGAATGAATGAACGAACGAACCACCTCATTTGCTGTGTCTTTTTTTCAGTGCCCTTTTTCTTCTTGTGGGCTGACTTCACTGTCTTTGTTTGGTAACAAAATGAGCCTACCACTGGCCACATCACCCATCTGTGTACTCAGAAGTTAGTTCAGTCAGAACAAAATTGGTAATTATATCCGCTTACCTATTAGAGGTTCGAGTCTTCTACCTTCATGTATTGTTGAACTCAATGTCTTTTCTAATCAAAAAGTTGTCCAAAACTTAAACAACACTCAAAAATCCAACTTTAAAGATGCCCAAACCGAACTACAAATACATTCAATCTTAGCCACAAAACTCAGTATTCACAAATTATGTTGAATCCACCATTAAAATAGGTAGATCTTATTCAAACACAAACACCCAACACCTGTAAAAATGGAGTTGATTAAGGTTAAATTACTAAAAATATCCTTGAATTTTGCTCTTTACTTCAAAAATACCCTAAAAAATTTGTTATTTCATATGTAGTATTACTTTAACCTATTAGGAACATTTCAAAAATATTAAAAGTCTGTTCGAATATTGGACTTAAGTTAGACCTTGGAAAGCGTAGCAATAATCTACAATAATGTGGTGGTGTCTAGGTCCCACTTTTTATTTCAAATCATTGGCACATTGTTTTAGGTCTCAATTTTCTTCACATTTCAATAGTAGTTTTGAAATATTTGTGAAAGATGAGGACTAAAACAGCATACATAGAAATAAGAGAAGCATTTTTTAAACAAAAAGAAACGAGTATTTATTTGTAATTTAGGATCGATATGGTCGCAATGGGTATCTAACCCCCAATTGAAGCATTGCACATAGCAAAAATGGGATATGATTGGTTTGATCTGATCTGATATCACCAGGTACAATCATTGATGATATGGAGGCCAAAGTTGCTTATTAGATCATTTGATCCACTCGGTTCCACCCAAAAAGGTTCAAATCTTAATGCACTTTCCACATCCCCAACTTCTACTTCAAATAAGTCTACAAGAATCAACCAAGTCTGGTGAGCCCGGTTGATTCAATCTATTTGGCCAATAGATTTCTAGGTTTGTTCTTATGCAATTTTAAAAGTGAGTGAAAAGTCCTCAGCTCTTTCAATCATTGTTGATTTGATTAGTTTTAAATGGATCCCTATGTTTTAGTCTATTCTTCAATCAATTAAATTAGTTTTAAATGGATTCCTATGTTTTAGTCTATTCTTCAATCAATTTGAGCATTCTTTAGTCAAATTCTTTATGTATTTCATATCAACATCTTAGTCCAATCAGACTTAAATTACTTCGCTTCTCACATAAGAGAAAATGTTCATAGCTACGTGAACAATTGATACAAATTAACCTACGATTAACCACGTAGATTCACAAAGAAGATATAACTTCAACGAGGATTTAATTTGAATTCAACCCAAAATTTTGGGTGTGAGAATTCGAACTTTTAATACTTTTAACTTGTTGAATTATACTTTTGAAAGACATAAAAATACAAGGAGTTTTGGCTTGGTTTTAGTCTATTGCCCATGAGTTTACCCATCCAACCCATAAGTTTCTAAGAGGCATGGAGCTGCATGGAAAGAGAGGGTTACGTATGCAGGCCGACATCTACTGGGCCCTGAAGTTAGTGGCAAGCAAACGACTATGAATCAATAGTTTAAACCCAAAATCCAGATGCCAAGCAGAAGTAAACCATTCGAGTCATGTACAAGAATTGTGGCCACACACTTTGAAATTTGAATGACAGATGGGCGCCATTTTCAACAGGCCCCACGAAGAACCATTCATTCAATCAATCAATCAAATTGGAGTAAAGAAGGCAAAAGATACCAAACAAGCACGCGTGATTAGAGGAATAAAGTGGCAGCTGCACACATAAATGGCATATAGCCAAAACCCACCTTGCTTTTCCCTCAAAATTCACCAACCCTCAACTCCCACCGCTCTTCTCATTATGCAGCGAGCTCCAAATCACAAGTTACAACCCAACCAGAGGTCTTTCTGTTTGATTAAGATCATAACAAATGAAGCATTCTACGATTAAATGCTGATTATAAAGCAAAGAATGAACTCAACAGACAAGCTACTAGAAGATGTCAAATCTAAGAAAGAAATGATCTTCAATGAACCTGAAAGAAATTTTATTTTTGTCTTGCTATGGTTTCCTTCGTACCCTCCAAATGAAGTCATTTGGCCTGTTTCGGTAATAATATTTTCATGATACAAATAAATGAGAGAGAGAGAGAGAGAGAGAGAGAGAGAGAGAGAGATGCCATCTTTTTCAAAATCTCAAATTGCAACTGGCAATATTTGAGGAAAAGGAGTTGGTCAAGTACATTTTGTAAACCAACAGAATATAGAGACCCACATATGATATACATCTAAAGTGGGGGAATTAAGAATAGATAGCATCAGTTAAGTTCTACTTTACATAACCAATAAACAAATCAAGAAGGGAAAAATAAATTAGAGAACCAAAAAAATAAGCAGAGATCCAGACCTGGAAACTTAACTATTGTGGATGTTAAACTCATCGAGGAATCTTTGAATCCACAAGGACCATTCATGGATTGATGTTGCATTCTCTTAGATATAGATTGTCAAAATCAACATGCTTTGCCCAATAATTTCGGTACTTGGGTATGGCTATCTCGAGCCAAGGCTTCATGTTCCCATTATAGTGTATAACGGCCGCTCGTTCAATGTCCTTCTGCCCAACATTAGGATTGTAACCAAGGCCTAGAACATGCCAGGATTTGTCAAGCTTATAAGTGCGCTTCCAAAATGTGATGAGACCCGGTGGTAATGTCCCCAGCTTCCACAATTGCATGTCGTGATTCTGGAAAAAAAATACAATGTTTTGAGCAGGAGGACTAGCCTAGGTAAGACTACTTCCAAAGAGCTAGGATCTACAAGTCACAATAAGGCAATACTACCCAGCACTCTATATATATGCATCACTATCCATCTTCAAAAAAAAATTTATTGATGGCACACAAATTTATTATATCCACCAACTCCAGTTTACTACGCATAATTGGCACACAAAAATTTAACTAGAACGAACACGTTTCTGTTTCAATCCTTCTTCCAGACGTATTTCTAATTTTGAAAATGTTTGTTCACTACCAATGATTTGAATGTTCCCAAGTCATATGACAAGTGGAATAGATATCAATTCATAAGAACTTACCAGCGTCTGCCAGGAGTGGTACACCTCTGTAATATTCTGCCTCTTCCATTCATCCAAATCAAAGACATTCATACCATATGCCCAACCACAGGCATGAGGATCAAAATTTTTTGAGATGAGAGGGTTTGAGAAATTGAGATATCTATCAAACCGATGAAAGCTTTCTCCACAAGTCTCTACAGCACCATTAACATTTCCTTTCAAATCAACGAACCAAAGTTTTGTGAGATCTTTCTGCACTACAATATCATCATCCAGGAACAAAACTTTTTTGAGCTTCGGGAATAACTGTGGGAGGTAAAATCGTAGATGGTTCAAGATGGACAAGTACTTCGGATTCCGGAACTTCATATTTGAATCAGAGCTAGCCTGATGAGCCCGGAAATAATAGTCTATCATAGACGAAGAACTCAACTGCTTAAGAACTGGACTATAACTGGTGTTTAACCATGTAAATTCTTCCGTATTCTGAACCTGGATGGTAGCTTTGCCAGGTGGATTAGCTTGAAACCACATCCTCATTGCTGCATAATTGAGTTTATCTGTAACAATGTGGAAAACGTGTTTTGAAGGCTCCTGAAATGATCAAATACGTGAAATAAGTCATGATTTCAAACAAAGGGAAAGGTCCATAGTTGTATCAACTTTAACAATGACAAGAAATCAGACTCTTTCTGCAAATCCCAACCAACCGTGAAAAAAGAAATCAATGTATAAAATATGAAAAGACATCATAATTCCACGAGAAATACATACCTCTGCATGAGTGATTGTTGAGTTAACAACTACTGCTGCTGCCAATATATTATCTGAGAATAACGCATAATGATACAGGTCCGGATCTTCTAGTTTCTCTTGACCTGGGAAATGCTGTTGGGACAAATTCAGAGAATAGTATTCAGTTGTCAGGCGCAAGGGAAGGCAATGAAGGCCTTTAGGAAGTGTTTTTGCTGTTAATTGCGTCAAAAACAGGGTTTGCTTCTTGTTCACTCGTAACTGCTCTTCAGTTGAGTGAAGCATCGCTCGCAGTTTCTTTACCACAATAGAACAGTCATCCTGAGTTTGTTTCCCTTTTGCCAGTGTTTGCTCCATTGTCTTCAATCTCTCGTTGGCACTGCAACATTAATAGCATCCAATAGTGAACACAAAGACCCTCTCAAGAATGTCCCATCCCATTAGATTTAAATAGATATAGAAGAAACAATAACTCATTCTCAGATGGAACATTAACGTGGACACGGATGCCATCAGAAAGAAAATTTACTTTTTAGGTAGCTCAGAATCCTTGCTTGCATCACCTAATGTTCGTTGAACTTCCTTTATCCTCAGTCGAAGTTCTCTTGTAAGGTGGGGATTGTTCCTAGTGCCTGGAAGAGAGAGGTAAACTTTGGCCCTTATGAGCTGATCCTTGAGATGTCTTACCCGAGCATTAGGAAAAGCAGCTTGAACATTCTCTGATTCAAATCTTGATCTTCCTATTTCTCCCCCATCAGCTTTCTCAGAAGTTTGGGTGGGTGGCTGCTCATGTTTGGGATTCTGGCAGTTGGCAAGGAAACATAGACACAAGGAGAAGAGAAAATAGAGTTAAAATAAGTGATTCTGGGAATAAGGAAGTTCATCCACAGTATATAGTGGTTGCATAATCTTCTGGGAAATTCATTGTATACCAGAATAAAGAAACATTCTGAATAAACCAAAAAGTTGATTAATTATTCCTGGCAGCAAGATGAGCTGACTCTTATGTGCTCCCCTTATGGCTCTACTTCGGGAGGGCTTTAGAGATAGAGCCATTTGGTTAAGAAGCAATAGAGAAACTACATAAATGACTCCTTTGGCATAGTATTGGAGCCAGAAAATTACGTTGCAAATTTGCTATCTAGCCACAGCGATAGGCTTCTCGAGAGAATGGAAATGAAAGCTCTCGATATAAACAATAACTCTTGCTGGATAATAAGTTAATCAGAACTATCCATGAGAAACTCATGAAAGAACTATCAAAGGTTTCTAAGAATCACCCTGCACATGCAAATAAATCTATAACAACAGGACAACTAAAAAGTATAGGAGAAATGGCAAAAAGCCAGATTCATACAGGATCGACTTTGCTGTTCTGTTCACTGGTACTATCGGGATCCCCTGGAATGGTATTTGCCATCCCAAATGAATCCGTAACCTGCTTGATTGGATTCTCGTTTTGAGAACGATCTTCCTCATTAGTCGTGGTCAATACTCTATTAGATTTACGCTCTATTACTCCTACAGATTGTGCACCAGAAGAAAAAATTAACAAATGACAAGGTAAAGAAATATACAAAACCAGAAAGCAGTGTTATAAACAGAAATATTTATATAGCACATCCTTGGCCAAACCTTGGGTGCCGTCGTTGCTCTGCCAAACCGAAGCAGCGGAATCAGGAAGCGACTTGTTGTCGGAGTAAACAATCGCGACGGGCTCTTTGACGGTTGATGAAGATTTCTTTTACCCAAAACGATGAATCAAAGAAGAAACGTCAGAAAAATTGGTATCCAAAAAATGCAAAAATCAGAACAAAAGCGAATAAAAAATAGATTTAAAAAATTGTAGGAAATTGACAAAGTAGCTACCCCATCGGCAAGATCTAGATGCCTGCCATCGCTATTGAAACCCTGGTTTATGAAGACACAGGGAAATTAGACGAATAAGTGGGAGAAAACAGCCAAACGATCGAACCAAACGCTTCTTTTTTTCTTTTTCTTTTTTTTTTCAATATCGCAATGGCAAATAAAAAGATGAAGCATACAGAGCGAGTCTATACGGATTTACTCACCGAAGTTGACAAATCTTCAATAAAATCGCCTTTAGCTGCAGAAATGAAAACCCTATTTCAAAATCTATAGATAGCAGCGAAATGAAAAAGTAAATGAACCGGATTCCAGAACGAAATCGGCGAGATAGAAGGACACTTACATGAGAACTCGATGGTGGCGAGGCGATTAGTGTAAAGCAGAATCGGTGCAATAACCGTCATAAAGAGCATCAACACCACCAGATTTCTGATCCGCATTTTTCATTCAAAACACGAAAAACCTAGCAATTTGCAAAGTAACCAAATCCTCACTCCGCCGATCGGCTCGAACGGTATGCCAAATAAATACCAAACGTCGTCGTCCGCAAAAACTCCGTCAGAATCTTAGATAGAAGAAATGAAAATAGGAAAGAATATAAGAAGCATACGGCAATCGTTCATCGAATGATAAAAATCCCTTTTGGCGGGGACGGAACCGTATTCTCTCTGCTCTACCTGAGACTACAGCACAGCACAGTGCCTTGCAGTGATGCCTTCTTCAGAAGAAAAAAAAAATGGCTGAAGAGGACAGGAAGAAGAAGAAGGAGTTTGATTTTGATCAGCATTCAGCAATCAGCGTCGGCCTTCCCGCACTTTTGAGGAAGAAGAATGACAACTACGAATCAACGAAGTCCAACACGTGATAGAAAGAGAAAATTACGGACAGCCCAACCTTATTATATAATTTTCCTTTATTTATTTATTTATTTATTTTATTATTATTATTTTATTTTATTTTATTTTGGTTCTCTATAGCTATTTTGTAAGTTATAAATTACGTTTGTTTATTTTCTTAATTATTTTAGTCGAAAATATTTATAACCTTTTTTTTATTATTTTACAAATATCTAAAATTTCATAAATTTTAAAATTAACGAACTTAATAATATAAAATTAAATTATATCTTTTAAAATTTAGGAACAAAATAAATATAAATTTGAGTGTCTAGAAATACATTACAATAATAGAATAATAAAAAAAAATTAGGAATTATTGTATTTATATTAGTTAAAATAAATATTTTATTATTTTATTTTTGTTATAAAATTTTAGTTATTTGTTAAGTTTTATGACAATATTTTAATTTAATTAGATGAGTTATAATATAAAAAAAAGTATTGGGTAAATTATTTTAATTATTTTATGAGGATCAACCGTCAATAAAGAAATAGTAAAATAATACTGTTATAATATTAAAATATTCCTGGATCTCACATGTTCCTCGCTAAAGGCCCAAATCGCCAGCTGCCAGCCCATTTACGAAAACAGAGAAAATTAAATTATTATATTACATTTCTTTATATTTTAAATTTTAAAAAGTAACAAAAAAAAAAATATATATATATATATATAGAGGTTTCGAGATTGAGCCGAGTTAAATAGGTCATTTTTATTAACAAACAAAAGACTGCACGAGAGTCATCAATTGCTTTAGAACGGGAAAAATTTGAGATCACGTGGGTCGTTAGGCAATCGTGCTCTATCTCATGTAACTACACCGCTCGGGACGCGTGATCACTTGTTTCCCCACACATTCGCACAACATTTTTTCCCTCTTATTCTCTATCCTTTTAATTGGCGTCTCTCGTGAATATCTATTATTTGTTAATGTGAATAACCTGTTTGATTCGAGATTTATCTCGACGAACAAAATTAATTTATTCATAAGAAAATGTTGATCATTTAATGTAAATTTGTTTGCTCTTTAGTCAATTATATAAAAATTTCAAGCAATATCTAATATTTGAAATTACTTCTAAATTTGCATGAAATTTAATTATATAATTATTCTGTATTTAGCTATTTCCATTTTGAAACAATTTTAAAAATCTTAATTGGATTTTAAAAGACTGTCTTAAAAGGACAATAAAACCTCAAATAATTAAAATATAATTCTTTTAAAATAATAACCCGATAAGACGTTATTCTAACACGACATTAAATACAACGTTAGTAGAATAACCTAACATTAAAACTATATTTATACAAGCTACAAATGTTGTTAAAAGGGTTACTAGGTCTAGCTTATGATATTAACACGTATTCATTCTGTGTCGGTCTCAATCTAGTTCAACTTTAATGCTATTCCGACCTGTTTTAATATCATGTTAGCAACTCGAGGATAACTTGGTAATAAAGCATCAGTTATCATTAGTTGAATTCGAGAAAAAAAAAGTTATTATATCATATTACCAATTTAAACATAATTCAACAGATTAAAACATTATAACTTTTACCAAAAGCAAAAGTGTCTGAGTTTTTTTTTCCGAGAAAACTTTCATTTTTGTATTTAAAAAATCCATTAATATTAAATTTATCTACAAATTAATCCATAAAATCAATAAATTTGTACGTAAGGGTCATAATAGATCTGACTTTCTTTTAAGTCTTTCCCTTTTAGTCGAGGACACACATTTGGACACACATTTGAACCAATTTAACTATATTCAGGTTAACATCGAGTAACCCGATTAGAGGTGTACACAGGTTGAGTTGTGTTGGTAAATCTTTTGAAGCAACCACAAGAGTCGGTGGTCTATTTTCGAGTTGGCTTTTTAATTATTAAAAAAATCATATTTTAACAACCATACCGCATTAATAACTAAAATCTCATGAAATTCAAGTATCAAATATTCACAAGTCACAATACATCACTAACGACCGTTACAAATATCAAATATTCATAATAATAAGTAAAGTAGGGTATGGTTAGATTGTAACTCCATTTTCGAATGGGTTAGACTAACCCGACTAAAAAAATGTCAACCTATGAATCGACCCAATTTATTCGGTTTTCAAAACATTCAATTCAACCCAACCCAATCCAAATTTTACGATCGGAATTGAATAGTCCAAATTAATTGAATTCTTGAATTATATGAACGCAAATCAAAACTTAATATGATAGTTACAAAGATGGAAGCAGATCAAATGGAGATAAATATAACTTAATTAATTAGGCTCATAAGCTCAAAAAAAAAAAAGAGATGAGAGAGAGAGAGAGAGAGGCCGGAACGTGAAAAGTGGAACAGACCTTAGAAGCTGGACCTCATGTAACATGTTGGGTGAATGATGGCACTGCGGGACGAACAACAACGCCAATGCTCACAAACTGCGTGACCCAATTCCATTTTCCATACAAATCAAATATATATATATATATATATATATATACATACATATATTTATTTATTTATTTCCAATTTACCTTACCCGCCTCGTTTCATTGTTCATCTTCCAAACCACTTGATCAATGGACCGCCAAAGCACCAAGCGACCAAGAGAATCGCTACCGGAGATCGGTAATGGAAAGAAGCAGCACCTCCACGGCGGCAGTGACGACGCCAAGGAACCTCGTTCTGGAACATTCATTGATTTCGATCTGTCGTTCAGCGTCTTCGATTTCCCCTGGTTGAAGGAGAGCCCGATTTATTCCGAATCCGAGGACTGGAAATTGGACGATGTTGTCTTCACCTCATTTTACAATGGACCATCCACCGCCGATGCTACTACGATTGGGACGGAGTTGTCGGGGCAATTGGTTTGGAGTAATCTGCCGGATCCTTGGGAGGCGGAATACGAGGCACAAGTGCCGGCGACGTCGCTGGACGACGGCGGAGGAGGGCAGGCGGGGGAGGGGATGGATTGTATCTGGAGCTCCCTGCTAAATCAACCGCTTCAACAAGGGAGTAGAGCGTTGTAATGAACTTGGTGTTCTTCCTGTTGGAGGCCCTCTTACAGAGCCATCGGCGGCTCCTTCCAACCACTTGGATCCAATAAAATTAAAATTCTCTAGTTTGATGGAAATCAAGGGTGGATATGAGTTTGATGGAAATCAAGGGTGGATATGAGTTTGATGAAAATAAACCTAGTTTTATTTACTTTTGTGAATTGGTTTAAAAAACTATTGCAAAACCTTCTTAAAACAACAATACAAGCCCACCCGAGTTCCGGCTCACGATACCAAATCAGATTACAAATAAAAGATGGTAACAGTTCAAGCTTACCGGTACTAGATATTGTCAGTTTTAGTCGGTCACTTATAACCATCAATCGACATGGGATCTCAACAATCTATCCGTTAAGGCACACCGCCCGGTGTCTGACGCTGATACCATTTGTAATAACCCCAAGTCTACCGCTAGTAGATATTGTCTGCTTCAGCTCGTATAGCCAGGTTGTGAGATCCCACATCGGTTGGAGAAGGGAACGAAGCATTCCTTATAAGGGTGTAGAAACCTCTCACTACCATATGCGTTTTAAAACTGTGAGACTAGCGACGATACATAACTGGTCAAAGCATACAATATCTGTTAGTGGTGGGTTTGGGCTGTTACTTAAGAATATGATGGTTAAGAAAAAGTTAAACGAATTGTTCGGTTTAACTTAGAGCAATTTTATATGCATGTGAACAAGAACAAAACATGCTAAAAGAACTCGGGTTCATTTATGGCGGGTGTCGAATTTGGATTATAAATCTTGAACATGAATTGTTACAAATAACTTACGATAATTTTGATGAATTCTCACTCGGCCAATCCAACCTGATTTTTGTGGAAATTTATGGTTGGTTTGATGCGATAAGATTACTTACAAGCGAAGTAACATAACCGAAACCTACTATTCAAATGTCACGTGAACTCTACGATTCTTGCGGTTATAACTCCTCTCATTTTAAAATTTTTTCGACATGTTTTAACCTCACTCGTATACTTTATAGGAAAAAATTTTAAGAGGTCACCTAATATAGAATTGCTCCAAGTTAAGCTCGCTTAACTTTGGGTGTGGAAACCGTGAGATCTTACATTGGTTGGAGAGTGAAACGAAACATTTCATATAAGGGTGTGAAGACGCTAAGCCCCCAAGGGATAAGGGTGTGAAAACCTCTCCCTAGTAAACGCGTTTTAAAAATCGGAGGCTGATAGCCATAAGTAAGCGTAACAAACCAAAGCGGACAATAACGGTTAGCAGTGGGTTTGACGGTTACAAAAATAGTCTTCACTATGAAAAGCTACACGACCTAAGATTGACAATATTTGCTAGTGGTGGACTTGGACTGTTATAGAAATATTGGGCGAATAGTCTTAACTATGAGAAGCGATACGTAATAAGCCAAAACAGACAATATCTGTTAGCGGTGGGCTTGGGCTGGTACAGGAATAGTCTTCACTATGAGAAGCTATACGTAACGAGCCAAAACAGACAATATCTATTAGCGGTGGGTTTGGGCTGGTACAGGAATAGTCTTCACTATGAGAAGCGATACGTAACGAGCCAAAACAGACAATATCTATTAGCGGTGGGTTTGGGCTGTTACAAGAATAGTCTTCACTATGAAAATCGATACGTAACGAGCCAAAACAGACAATAACTGCTAGCAGTGGGCTTGGACTATTACAAGAATAGTCTTCACTATGAGAAGCGATACGTAACGGGCCAAAACAGACAATATCTGCTAGCGGTGTACTCAGTCTATCACATAAATATTGAGTATCGAATCCCGATTTCAAATTGTGAGATGAATTATGGGCATGAGATATTATAGTGGGAATTAATAAATTTGACAAAATTGAAAATGAAGTGAAAATTGAAAATTAATTTTGTTAAAAACAATAATAATGAGGACATTGAAATGGACGAAAGATGCATAAAACAAGAAAGAAAAACCAAAAGCCACGCTGTAAATTAAATAGTTAAAAAGTAAGTAAAAATATATTTAGTAGGATGGAATGAATCAGACATTTTTTCACAGCAAACCTGACCTGTCAATGTGAGCTTGCCTCGTTGTCGTTTAGACTGGTTTTTGTGCCGGTCCAGAAAACACACAAGCCTACAAACAAGCTCCCCCTTGGGTTTATCCCATGGCGTTCCCTATAAAACCACGCAGATCGGCCTAACCCATCGGCATCGGGTTGGGACTCTGGACCCCTGCCTGGCTCCCTGCATGCCAACTATGAAGCCTTTGCCAAGCCTCCTTCGCATCCTTCCTAATTGGCATCAAGGGAGTCATGCAGGCTAAATTTCATCATCCTCCCCGCCCACCATTGTCATCGGAGACTCGAGCGTGGCTCACTTTTCTAACCAGGTTGAATTCATGGTACGAAAAATGTTTCGTTTTTTTCGTTATCTCTAGCTTGCATCATTCAATGGGTGTAAATTTATTGATATGTGTCACTGTAATAGCCTTGTCGAACCATAAGTTATTCGAGGAGGCTGTCACAACTAATCATCTTGTTACTATGTGTGTGAGGAATCCCCTCCTCCATCGGGGACCATACCTAAATTAAATTCCCCCGTTTAACCTCCTAACGGATCAAATAAGAGATTTCTAGTAAAAACAAATTTTATTTTAGTTCTTAGTTTTGTGTTTAAGTTTTAGATATTATATTTATGCTAAATTAATAAAAATGCTCTGACTTTTTATTTTGATTTAAAAAAAATATTATTCAACTTTCAAAAGTTTCAATAACATCTTAAACTAAAAAAAATTAAAAAAAATATTTTTAATTTTTAATTTTTTTTTATTAATACACTTCTATCTTATTTAAAAAACTTAAAAACACAATTATCGGTGGTACTATTTAAAAAAATATGCATTAAATTTTAAAAATAGCATTAACATCATTTATTTTTATAAAAAAAAAGAATTTTTTTTTAACCATCTATCCATATTTCATAAATTATCTCAAGATTTTTTAATGTTAGTTTTGAAGGTTTAAAATGTGAGATATTTAAAAAAAAAAAAAAAAAAAAAATTAAAAGTGCTTTTGATGTTCTATTAAAAGTCTTTTAAGGTTATTAATGAATTTTTTTTAAAGACAAATTGGAAAGTTAAAGGTAATTTATTACTTTAACCTTATACATAATATACATTTCATGTGGCATTAAAGTTAAAAAGAATATTTTATTTTTAATAAAGTGGTTTTAAGATAATTTATACAATTAAATTATAAAAAAGTAACCATAGATTATGAGTCTTGTTCAAGAATACCCTTCAACGTGAAAAAAATTTCAAAAGTACCCAATAAAAAAAAATTAAAAAAAAAAAGTATTCAACTTTTGATTAATTAATTTTGAAAAATGAGGTATGAAAGTTTTGATTAATTAATTTTAAACCCACTTTTTTCAAATGTTTACAAAAAAGGCAACCAATAGAAACAAAGCAAGTAGATAAACCCCTTTACACCAGCATCTGCCAAGTTTTATAATTATAATAATTATATATATAAATATATATTCCATGGCTACGTTAAAAACCAGCCACCTCAACAACCGGTTCATTCTTCATTTCACTCATCCCCTCAATTTCCCCTTCCCCTAAGATGGCCGCCGCCGAAATCTCTGACCGACACCCACCCATAGCCGTCGCAACCCTCCCGCACCTGACCGACCACTTCCCGAACCTCCAAAGCAGAACCAACCCACTCCAGAACAACCAATTCTTCCACCCAATAGACGGCTTCTACGCCACCTCCACCGACGTCGTCCTCCGCCGCATCGCCTTCGACCTCTCCAGAAAGCCTTCTCCAGCACACGTGGCGTACAACCGGGCTGGTCCACGGCGGTCGGTTTATTTCGAACCGGAGGCGGTTCGAGCGGCGATCGTGACTTGTGGAGGGCTGTGCCCGGGGATGAACACGGTGATCAGAGAGCTGGTGGTGGGGCTGTGGGAGCTGTACGGAGTGCGGCAGATATATGGGATTGTGGCTGGCTACAGAGGGTTTTACTCGAGCGAGCCGGTGGAGCTGAGTCTGAAGCTGGTCGATGATTGGCATAAGAGAGGCGGCACCGCCCTTCGAACCTCCCGTGGCGGGTTTGATCTTCGGAGGATCGTGGATGCCATTCAAGATCGTGGTTTCAATCAGGTTTTCTAATTTAATTTTAATATACTATTTACATCTCTTAATTTTCAATATAATGGGTAATTGAGCTATAAATGTTTGGAAATTTCAATTTTATTTTATTTTATTTTATTTTATTTTATTTTGGAGTTAGTTTCAAAGCATTTATTTTAGAATTAGTTTCGAGGTATTTATTTTAGAGTTAGTTTCAAGGCATTTAAAAAAATGTAACAGTTGGCTCTCCAACCGTAAAATTGGGATGTTTTGGTAATTAACAATACTTCGAAAATTGTGGGAATGCTACGTATCTATATATATATACACACGTATCTATGCATATATATACACGTATCTATGCATATCTATATATATATATATATATATATATATGTATGTATGTATATATACATATACATATACATATATAATTAAGCTATATAATTAAGCGTGGCTTGAACGAGACAAAAAAATTGGGCGATTTATCTGACGGTAGAAAATGTTCTCTAGCTCCTCTCTCGTGGAACGGGAATCCGGTACAAGAATGTTCCCTAGTTCTTCCCGGGAATTCCCTTTCCGTTCGAGGCTGGTTGGGCGGCAGATAAAATGAATATATCTAATATGGCTACACTAAATAATTTCTCCAATATTTCTGTTTCCTAATTTTTCAATAGTCTTCGTTGTCAAGCAGTTTAAGATTTCAATTAGGAATTATGGTTGATTTAATGGGAGATTCATTGCAAATTAATTCACTAGGTCTATATAATCGGAGGAGATGGCACAATGCGCGGGGCCGTCGAGATATTCGACGAAGTATGTCGTCGGAATCTACAAGTCGCCGTCACTGGAATCCCGAAAACAGTTGACAATGACATCGGAATCATCGACCGATCATTCGGATTCCAAACAGCCGTCGAAATGGCGCAGCAGGCAATCAGCGCAGCTCATGTGGAGGCTGAGAGCGCGGTGAACGGCATAGGTCTCGTGAAATTGATGGGCAGAAGCACCGGCCATATCGCTCTTCACGCCACATTGAGCAGTCGAGACGTCGATTGCTGCTTAATACCTGAAATGGAGTTTTATTTAGAAGGCGACGGAGGTTTGTTTCCGTTTCTTGACCGGAGGCTGAAGGAGAACGGGCATGCGGTTCTGGTGGTTGCAGAGGGAGCAGGACAGGATACAATACCTAGAACTGAGGCACAAAAGGAAGAGAGGGATGAATCTGGAAATCCGGTGTTCTTGGATGTGGGCGGATGGCTGAAAACGGAACTCAAAGATTGGTGGGCGAGAACGCACCCCGGTGAGTTGTTTACTGTTAAATACATAGATCCTACTTATATGATTCGTGCTGTGCCTGCAAATGCTACAGATAACTCCTATTGTACATTGCTTGCTCATTCGGCAATTCATGGGGTAATGGCTGGTTATACTGGATTTGTCTCTGGCCCTATTAATGGAAACTATTCGTATATTCCTTTGAAAGATGTGGCAGAAGCAAAGAATGAAGTTAATACGAGAGATCATAAATGGGCATGGGTTAGATCTGTCACTAATCAGCCTGATTTTGTAAAAGCTCGACTATTCGATCCAGGAAATCAGAGTTCATCAGGGGTTTCTAATTGAAATAGATTTTAGGATTCTGTGTCTGGATATCTGTAACTGTATCATACCTTTAACCTTTTGAAATCAAAGTGCACTTCTGTTCTGTACACACAAATCAAAATGATCAAACACTTGATTGTTCTTAAGCACACAAATTTCTGCTACGATTACTTCAGAATTACAGAAAATGCCTTTCAGAGAATTCCTGGAACTGGCTTGTCAGCTAGTTAGCGCAACCTTATCCTTCTGGTTATGTGGATCTGACATATTGGGCAGACGATGAGATCTTCACCACACACCGAGCATATCTGCAATAAACATGCTTGTTAATACTAAACCATTGAAAAGGGGACAAAAAGGATAGAGAGAACAGCTTGGAGTTGTTCCCATTTACCTGATGTCCACAACCAAATGCAAGATCTTTCTCATTGATGTAGCATTTTGAACAGATCTGCAAATCACAATGTGGTCATTAAGAAATCGATCGTTCTATGAATGAACATCATAGGTTTCTAGCCAATATATGTTTATGTGATGTTACAGAGCTCTTTCAAGTGTAGCCTTACCCGATTAAATGACGACGACGACGAAGACACAGAAGATGATCTGGGAAGTGCTGAATGAGATGGAGAGGAGGAACCATAGAAAGATGCAGATGATATGTCACTTTCTGTGCGCCTAAAGTTTGGAAAATAGTTGCGGGAAATATTGGTGGTGATTGGAGGAGGCCGTGGCAGTGGGAAAGGTAAATGCCATTGTGTGTTTCTTTTTTGGCTGAAAGTAAAAAAAAATTAGAAAGTTGAGTTGACAATATATGCACTAGATTTACCATTTATTCTACTGATAAGCAGCATTGTTGAAACATTCAGCTGGTAATTTACCCCAGAAGTTGGAGTCTCATTGTTGCCTTGTATTGTGGTGGTATCTCCATTAGACAGTGCAGTGCAAAATCGGTCTTCTTTTTAGATGGGAGTGTACCCCTGGACATGATATCGGTAAAGTTCACGAACTGCACCAGACAATGAACACCAGAATGAAAAAGATATATATAGAATAGAACCAAAAGAATGGTTTTATGAGTCTGGTACTGCAAGTTCTATCTCGTCTCTTTTCACCTGAAAATTGTCAAAATCGCGAGCTGGGATTTGATCATCGCATCGGTACATCTGGTCCCATGGTCCATCACCCACACCGACTAAAATTATCGATAAAGGATATTTGCTGCATAAAGAAGATGAAAGTTGAAGCTACAAAAGGCAATGGGAATGTAGCAAACGTGTGCTTGTTTACATATATTTCAACCAACCTTGCTTCAACAATCGCTTCAATAGTGCTCTGTTCTTGAGGACTGAGGTGGCTTTGACAAGTGTCTACACTTCTTGTGACCTATCACAGAGAACATGAGTTATACAAATAAGTCAGCTTTAGAAGAACCATAAACAGTCTAATTCAACTTCAATCATAATGTAGCCAGTTACTTGTCCATCAGCAATGATCAGAAGAATATGATACTGGCCATCGCTGTTGTTGACAATTCTGATGGCGTTTCGGATGATCGGAGCAAATGATGTCGGACCTGATATAATAAGTAGTATGCAAGGGAACAGAAGATGTAGTGAATTCAAATTGAGCAGGATTAAGGGAATGGAGATTCCAGTGAGGAAGATTTACCAGCCAGTTTCACGTGAGGTACTGTTTCTCTGTAGCAATGGAGTACTTCCTCAAAACCATGGCAGGGCATATCTTCCGGATGGAAGCTAAAAACGTCCCGATCGCCAGTAGTAACTGCAGAAGAAAAAAGAGAAATGAATGGAACTTCTAAGAGAATCATGAAATTCTACAATTTGATCACAAAATCACACCATCTCCGAAGCCATAGCAGGGAATTATGTTATCATCATCGAATTTTTCCAGTGTCTTCCCAATGATGGATATTGCTTGTTCATAGGGATTGAGACAACCTCCACCAAGGTCATGCAGATTCCTCCCCATGAAAGATTTCTTCCCAGTCCATTCATTGCTTTTTGTGAAGTCAATCCCAACGATCAGGTTGGAGGATTCCAAACCTGCCTTTTCCAGGGCTTCAGTCACCTGCAAGTGCAGAAGTCAATAAACTTCGGCATCAAATTCAGGATTTATGAATCCAATTAACAGATGTTGAAAGTGAAACATTAGATGAATGATACCTGTTCAAGGGATTCAAAGTCGTCACCATTTATTATAGGACTTGGGGGTCGGGAAGAAAGCACGACACCGGTGCTTGGGGATGGGGATCGGGAAGAAGGCCAGAGACTGGTGGTTGGGGGAGGAGGACTATAACCACAAGAACATCTTAATGCCTGGTTCCGCTGATCACCATAGATGTGCACATGACAGTGAATGTTCTTAGAAGATTTTGCTCCCATTTTCTGTTTGGATGTTTGCTTTGATTAATAATCTCTCCAAAGAAGAAGCAGCCCGGGAAAGAAGATTACTGAGGTGAAGAACAATGTCTAAGAATCAGAATTGAATGCCAAATCTCAGGAGGGACAAGTATGGCAAGTAATGACGAAGGATACCGTGGCTGTTCGAGAAATGATCAAAGTCAAATAAATTAAACACATTCGAAGCTCAAATCAGGAAGCTTCAACGAACCCATCATTCAAATTCCCTATCAGAATTGTATAGAAATAAAAGTCCATTGTAAGCCTCTGAATAATCTTTCTGTTGAATGATTCAATGTGTAATTCAGTTGAGAATTGCGGTATTTTATAAATGGAAAACCAGTACTATTCAACGGAATTGATAGTGATGCTTCAATTATCATCTAGTTTTATAAAGCTTAAGTGAGAAAACTGATTTTTATTTTCCCTTTTTTAATGAATGAATATATTTTGTTGGAATGTTCTTGGAGAGTCAATGGGCATTCCAAACACTCAAATGACATTATTAGTCTTTATAATTTTCTTATAAAAAAAACTAGAAGTAATTATGTGAGAATTTCTTGAAGGTACTACCTTCTACCTCAAACATGTTATACTTTAATTTAATATTGAAATTTAACATTTATAGAGTTTATGGTGTAAGATCAGAGAGGTTTGAGGTATGCACAAATTTATATATTCGTTGCCAACTTGAATACAATTCAACTAATTTAAACATATACACACTCGTACTAAGAAGTCAAAAGGTTCAAATAATAACAATAATAACTAATATTTATGTGAAAAACACCCCCTCCCTATAGACATTTTGAACCAAAATTAGACCCAAACTTGCATATCCTCTGTGGTAAAGAGTTAGGGACCTCAACCAGTTCCTTTTGTTGCCAAACATTGCCTTGCTGTATCGTATATTAGCAATACAAAATAAACAGTCCAACATGAGTAGGCATCTGGTACTCCCTTAACATCCTCACTTTACATTAGAATTAATGGTGGTTTTCTAGTTTGATTTTCAGTCCATCAAAGTTGATTCAGATGAGAGAGGCATTCTCAGCAAAGTAACCCACATTTCTACACTACAGTAATAATTCCAGCAGCAAATACAAATCTTCAAGAACAAAATATTCCAATGGGCTAATGCTTTACCTCCCCGAAGTTATATCTAGTGAATACCATTGAAAAGAAACGTCCTAATTTTCAAATCCCATAAAACAATCTTCACAGGAAGGGGAGAAGTCACCAAGAAGAAGTCAACCAGACCTGAGCGCCAGCACCGACAAGTAATCGATCTTATGACTTCAGGATGATTTTACCTTGGCTAGCTCGCTCAAGACACTGTTGAGAGGTTCACTCAGCTTGCTTCTTTTGCTCTGCTTTGTAGTAACCATGTTGAAGCAAAACAAATTAAAAGATAATAATCATAGGAACAAAATTGCTATGATGCGGAACCAATCTGACCCATCTAGGAAGGACCACTAATAGTGTGTAAGAAGCATCTTTAAAAGGTTTGACTAATAAAGCACACTTATCAAGCACTTGTGAAACATTTAAGAATAGTTCAGTTTAAAAAGATTACAGAAGAAATACAAAATTTTAAATATTTTGTGTACACTTTTAGACTTACGACATACTAAGAGGGAGGTGATACCCCTCCATCTAAGTTCAACAAGTGTGTTTTCGTAGAAACTACATATGTGTTTTTTGAGTTCAACAAGTGAAGAATCTCTAGCCTTTAGATCAAGAGTACATTGCCTAAACCAGTCAAATCAAGTACGGAACGAGCCTTGTCTAAGAACTTTAGAGATAGGGGCGAGCTAGGCTTAGGTGGGCAGAAACTCAGTAGGTGTTTTAACTATATTCATATGACATGGCGATGTAAATTACAGAAATTTTAAAAACTTATACCGTACCTTCAAGGATGGAAGAAGAGCAAAAACTTCATCAGTAGTGTCTGGGCAGACATTAGCAAGCACACATATCTGCGTTAATATTAATATCGAGTCAGTTCATCATTCGAAAGAATAAATTTTAGGAAAGGCAAGAAAGAACATAAAGATAGCTACCTCACTGTCCATTACGCCATATTTCTTCAGGGTTCTGGAACATTCAGTTAAGTACTCAACAGAATGGACTAGATAGAATGAAAAGAGCACTATACAGCACACCAGGAGTGCTGGATTGGTAAAATGCACACTTCCACTGCAGTATGTAAGTTTTTTTCTATCCATAAAAAGTGATGCAAAGAATTTAACAATATAATTTGATGGCCTATTCATCAGATCAAGGATACCCGAGAACTGGTCTAACTGACTCGGCATTTACGTAGTGGTTGGCTCTTTTGGCATATTGCAATCCCCTATCAAATGACCTAAGATAAAAGCAATTCAAGTTTGTCAGCATGCGGATTTCTTCTTTCAAATAATTAGTTAATAGCATTCACTTACGTTGGGATTTTTATGGTTGGATCTGCCGATAGAAGAACCATCTGATCTTGGATTCCCTGTAAAATTTGTGCAGCCTCACAGTCCATAAGGCATTGGCATTTAACATTCTTGGGAAGTTCTGCACACCAATTTTAACCAAAACAGCACAATTTGAATAGCATACAGATACCCTCCACAAATTCCATGGAACAAATAACATAATAGGAGACATACTGACACCAATCACTTATCCCAGCAAGAACAAACAAAAAATACGGCCTCGAAACAGAAGGAGAAAACATTCAGTTGCCCATAGAACGAGGGAAAAACCACGTAACGATGAACAGCACTAGAATCAAGATTTTTAAAATGAAATATAATTCTAAAAACTCTCTAGAAGACAAAATCAAATGTTGTTTTTGTTGCTTGCATACAAAACTGAAACTCAAATTTGAATCCCTAGAAGCCAGGCCCCAAATAGAAATAACAATAAACATCATATATTAGAAGCTCAGTAAACAATAAACATCATCCCTAGAAGCCAGGCAATACTGATCTTCCATGATATGAATAACAGTAAAAACAAGTCATTGATGGCCATATAAGTATAATTATATTCTTACCAAATAAAACCATATTCAAAGTCAAGGCAGTACCCACCTTGCTCAATCTTCAATTCTAGTGGTTGGGGTTCCTTCGCAACAGAAGCCTTCGCACCACTTCCGCCTTTTCCTCCTTTACCCAAGTCACCTACAAGCCAAGATTGGAAAGGAGAGAAAGTCCATGAATTGCAGTAACATCAAAATAACAAATAATAGGCTTATGAAGTTAAGACAGTAGAAAGATAAAAATAAAATGAACACTTAAAACTGGTACCATTTTTGCCACTGAATTTCATTGAAAAATTAATCTGCGCATCAACTGATCCTGTATGAATTACAAGTACTTCCGAATTAAGTAGTATTATACGATAAGCACATGAACTTTAACAGGTAATTTATTGAACATATAGAACACTGGCACATCAAGTGATTTGTATAACACAAAAAGTATAAAAGACTATTGACCTTGAGCATCGAACTGGACTTTCCTTCCCCTCGTTGGCTTTAACAGACTATCATCCTTTCCTTTTAGAGAAGCTATGCAACAAGTCAGGAAGCATTTGATATACATTGGGCAAACAAAAGAATTCCAATCATGCTTAATTATCCCAATCCTGATCTAGTTCGTTTAAATGCCCAGCTCCATAGAAAATATCACTATGTATTCCTGTGACCTATGATCCATTTAGCAAACTGCATGCATAATCCATGGAAACCTGGACAAATTTTCAGCTCTGTACAAACAGTTGTGATGGTAGCTTTAAAATCCAAGTGATTCACAGAACAAAATCTTGGTTGAACAGAGAAAGAAAAAGAAGATTGAGAATTAATTTGGACAAGTGAATTCAAGATGCATTAAGCTCGAAGACATGAGTAGTTGAAAGACATTAACGATACGAACCATCCTTGAAAGAGGAGGACTTGAGCGAAGACTTTCCAGGTTTTTTTGGCAGTGGATAACCCTTTTCTCCTTTCTCCGACATCACTGAAAATTGTATCCCCGCTTTCACTTCGATTAAGCTCCAAGCAAAATCTACTTCAAAAAACCAACACTAAAGCATTCGAAACTGAAACATTAAAAAATTCAAATAATCTTTCCCACAACAAAAAGCAGAAATACGGGGGGAATCGGCAAAAAGCAGAAATGGACCTGTTGGATGATCGGAAAATGAGAGAACCGACGAGCCGGCTTTCAATTAAAATTAAAATTAAAATTAAAAAACGAGAAAAACAAAATTATTATCTAAATTTTACCGCTTTTTCTTTAGGAATATAATTTTTACTTGGAATAATATTATTGTCCTCCCTCTATTTTTTATGATAAACTAAAATTGTAATTTAACGAAAGTTGAAGGATTAAAACTAATATTTTATATTTAAAATAAACCAAATATTAAGATATTAGTTTTATTTTAATCATTCCTTTTTTAGTTTTCCAAATTTTACAAATATTTGTGGGATTTTTTTTTTTTTTTTTTTTGGAAGTACATATCTAAAATCAATTGAGCGCTTATTAAAATTCAAACATTTAACTTTTAAAAAAAATATTATTAATGTACAAAAAAAAAATTTATGGTATTATATATTCAAGTGGAGAAAACAGCAATTTTTAGCATCCAAAGCTTTCAAAAAATAATAATAATAATAAACAAATTGGGACAACACGACAAAAACACCCTTCAAAATTTATATTCCTTTTTTTAATTTTATTTTCTATTTCAAGGCTTTTTTTTTATTTTCTTTTCTGAAACGTATATCATAGTATTATTATTATAGCACCCAAGGTTTTAATATAAAAATTATTAGAAATTAAGAGACTAAATTCAAACTTTAATAAATTTTTAAAAGTTATTAAAATTCCTTTGAAACCTAATCATATTTAACACATAATCTACCATAAAAAATAGAAATCCAACATTTTAAACTATGATAATTATATTTAATAATAAATAACAAAACAATAGAATTACTATTGCCACTCATATTCTTCTAGTGTTAAGCAACAATTCCATTACGTATAAAGATATTACTGATTCCAACTTCAATATTCATAATATAGAATATCGATAAATTCAAATAATAATTGATAATACTGCTAATTATTGGTTGAATGAAATGCAGCCCAAAAACAGGCCATAGCGAGATAATCACTTTCATGTTCGTACCGCCATCACATTTAGAACTTGGAACTGATGAGTTTAAAGAAGAAACAAATAAAATTGTACAAACCAAAACGTAAAAAATACAAAACTACACATTAACACCACAAGCCTAACTACAATTTATACTCAGAATTTTGCTCAACTGGGCTCTGATTCACAAAGGAGATGCGAGCAGGACAGGAAATTTCCCATTTTCGTTCAACAAAAAGAAACAAACAAACAAACAAACAACTGCAACCACAACAATCAAATTTAAAACAAAACTTGCAAGTAAACAGTCATTTGACCTGTACCAAGGAAACTCCACAATGAGAGACGTCTCACGTATCATCAACTTGCGAGTGAAACACAAAACTTGGGAACGTCGTCGTGATATCCCTGCCAGTGGCAACACAAAGAGAGTAAAGCAACTTAGCAGTAGAGTGAGGACAAGATGAACAAAAACAGCTAGTCAGCCAATCTCATCTCACGATGATTCCGTGACACCTTTTGGAAAAAAAGTATTTTAAAACACTTTCAGCAATCACTTCAAAAGAAAAGTGATTAAATGCTTAGAAATCCGAAGTGTTTCGTCAAAAAGCACGTTTAGTTTCACTACAAATTTTGAAAAATAAAACGCATTTAGTCCTATAAACACTCTAAACAACCTCTTGGTTGATGGGGAAAGTTGGAAATACAGCTCACTCACTTGAGATATTGGAGTGTCATATTCTTCAAAAGGGATGGATGCCTCATAACAAGGTTTCGCCACTCTTCCTTGTCAATCTTGCCATCGTGTTTTGTGTCAGCTTCTTCGAATGTCTGCATAATTAGGAGACATCCAGTTATAATTTCAAAAACAGAAACACATCTGCAGCCACTTAAGCTATAGCTTAATTTTAATAGACAGCACAAAAAATTGCACCTGATAGACACATGCAACAAAGGAAGCATCGATAGAACAAAAATAGTCAACAAACTCCAAAGGTATAAATTATAATGAAATGCTTTACACTTTTATCAATGTTCCTCTTGTCAATATAAAAGAAAATCCCTTTAGAAGACAGGACCAAGAAGGCATCTGCTAGAGTACAGCTTCGTATTGTTTCTTGAGTCTAAATTATTGTGTATTTTGAAAATCTCACATATTTTCTCCCACTCAAGATTGGCACTTAGATATTAGCAAGCAGTAACCAATAGAGATATGTTCATGTATCAGAAAAGTAAGTGTTAACATATCAATCAACTATAACTCAGCAGGTCTAGAATCGAAGTAGTGAAAAACGAAACATCAATAGAAAAAGTGTGACATTCAGCAGATTGGACAATTGAAAGTTAAAAGGCCCAATAGTTAAATAATATTGAAGGTAATGCAATAGAAAGCCACTATTATTCCCTTACAGTTGACTACAAAAAGACTAAATGTGTCAGAAGTAAACAGATTACAAAGAGAACCTTGTCGATGATACTTTCTATAACATCATCTGACAAATTCATGCCAGATTCAGCAAGCGTAGCCACAACCATCTGCTTTACCTACACAACATTTTATTGTATAAAAGACTACAATTATTGAGCAAACCATTTCGGGAATAGTAATCATATGGCAATAGTTCGATAGTATAGAACATGGAAGGGATTCAAAAAAAAATTATTTAACCCAACCTCATTGAAAAACCATAAACTTTAAGTGGAATAATCTTCATCAATGCAATTTGACATTTCAATTTTAACTCCAAGAATAAAATTAAAGATTTCAAACACTGTAATGGAAAAGAGGCTGTTGGCTGTCATGAAATAAGTCTCTGCCTAGAAACTAGAAAGTCAACAACCCAACAATCAAAATTCAATTCCAACCATTTCTGATCATATAGCAGCAAAGAAGAAGAAAAAAAGACTTATTTAGCTGACATACTAAGAAGAATTAAAAACTGGATTTCATCAAAAGAATCGGGCATCCTTCTCTAATAGATCCAAGGGGGTAGACGATAAAATGCATAATTGACAGTCTTTACAGATCAATTGGCATCATCTATGTAAAATGTTCCCAAACAATCATCCATTAAAAAGGGTAGCCTGATATAACAATCAGTTTGAAAGTGGTCAGCATCCATGCAATGTTATTGTTCAAATAAGGATAAAGAAGGCATTGGTGAAGTTACCTCCTGTCTCTCAATAAATCCTTGCTGTTTAAGATCGTATAATTGGAATGAAACTGCAAATTATTATCAACATGAGATCACAAGATAATCAAACCAGAATGATAAGAAAAGGCAACACCAAGAAATTAACTCCAACAACCATATAACACCATTAGTTGCTTTCCCTTTCTAATGGAATGTACATAATAAAACAGAGTGATACAACCATGAATAAAATATAATAGTGTAATAGTTACCTTGGTAGAGGTACATGTGAAAATTGACATTAAAAACTTACACTCAATTTTATCATCAATGGGGGCATTCGGGTGAAAGACAGAAAGAGCCCGTGCAAATTCTTCAAAATCGAGTATCCCATTGTGCTTTGTGTCAAACAGGTCAAAAACCTATAACGTTGCATTACAGAAGTTGTAAGTGGTAAAATCCTGCAATCAGCTAGCAAATGAGTGCAACATTTGGTACCAGGAAATTTGATAAGATAATAAAGTGCTAAAATAGTGTATACACCAGTTCTCAGGAAGCACAAACCAAACCCCCATACAAACAATTCGAAAAGAATCTGATTAAAACAGGAAACTTGAATTGTTCTTTAGTCTTTTTTAATTGTTCTAACTGATTGAACGACAGATATGCAGGCATATAACTACTGTTCTGAAAACACAACGATGACAACAAGCACACACGCATTTTAGAAGGTAACTAGTCCAAAAGAGTTGCTAAATATAAAAAGTAAAGCAATGAGAAACCTTGCAAACTGACAAAGTAATCAAGTATATTTCCATCAAATGACACATAGTGGTCACACTGCATAACTTTATTCATAAAAATGTATGACTAGATACCTTAATTTCAATTACTTATATGCAGGAACTGGAGATTTATTAGAATCTTAGGACCATCTAACTTCGTTGGTAGGTAAAAAAATCAAATAAAATATAAAGGGCCGTCCAGGCCAGTCAAATTATAGTTAGAACCAAAGGTTCAATTGTAAATGATAAGGTTACCCTATCTGCAAATAAGCTCTCTTTTTTGTTTGTTTTGAACAGTGCCAATTGAAATTCTTCCTGCAGTATAATACAGAGAGAGAGTCAGAACAAAGCAAGATAAAGTGTAGCTCAAACATGAACAGAGTATCTTCTTGCAACACGATTGAAAACACAACATTAATGGGGAACCTAATTAAAATAATGAAATAAACCTTATTTATCAGCCCATCGTCAATCACTGCACTACTGATCTTCTTAAACAGTTCGTATAATGCCTCTATTTCACTTACACTGACTGCGATAGAGAAAACAAACAGCTTATGACTGCCAAAATTTACAAGCAGATAAAAGAGTGAAGGTCTTATCAACACAAATGAATCCAGTATGAAACAAAGAACAAAAGGGAAGAACAATAAAAAAAAACAAAGAAAAGTACAAATTACTTAACATATGAAAAACAAGATATGAAATCGAATCAAATATCCACGCCAATAAATCAGAAAGATGATAGTGTCAGGCATCAAGACTGAAAATTCTAGAAACATACATACTGTCTCCCTTGCAAGAGCCTCGGGATCTTGAAGGCCCCTGGGTCGCCTAGACGTATCTGCATCACAGCAGGTCGCTACAGCAGCGCAGAAATGCCTTATTCCCTCTAGGCATTGAACCATGTTCTTTTACAGATGTCAAAACACTCCATACCTGCGCCAAAAATTAGTAAAAAAAATATTTGAACAATTTTGTTCAAACAAGCTCACGGACTAAAGAACACGACAATCAATCACGGTACCTCTTCACTACACAGCATGATTTCATAAAACAGACATGATTTATCATTGCAAAAAAAAAAAAAAAAAAAAAAAAAAAAATTAATGACAATTTCCAAATCAACATCAACTTCTCGTCAGTAAAGCAACGTCAAAGCAATGAATCTTGTTGAATAATAACCAAAATGAAAATAAACGAGACCGAATTACAATTTCATTCAAATATTCCCTAAACGCAATGCCAATCACGATAGCGAACAAATCCGATATAAGGAACAATCCAAGACGGAAGCCTCTCAATCAGAAAAAGAACACAATCGATCGAGTAGTAACATATTGCAGAAAACTAGGGTTTCAAAGCAAAACTAAGAACTAAAAAAAAAAAAAGATTGCATTAATAACGCCAAAAAGGAAACGAGAAATCACCATCAAAAAAGGCTGGAAAGGAAGATGAACACAGAGAAAGAGAGTAGGGATCTTCTTGTTTTACCTTTAAAAAATCCGGAGAGAGAAACCGTTGCAGGTTGAAGGCGAATTTGAGTCGAGATTCTGATACATGGCTAACTAATCCTCCTTTTCCTCAAAAATCAAGTTTTGTATTAATACGGAGTAAATTCCAGATTTTTTTATTATTATTATAGAAAAATTAATATTTTTGTAAAGAAAAAGAAATTAACTGATAAAAATGTGTTTTAATTTAAATGATTAAAAATAATAATAACGTGTATTTTGTGAAATGATTAGTTGTACCCGTACATAATGTTGTTGAAAATTGTTTTTAAAAGTAAATAATTATGTTTTTCTTTTAAAGAATTATTAACATGTATATTTTTATTATAATTATTTTAAATAAACTATTTACCATATTCAAATTTCTCTTTCTACCTTTATTTTATTTTATTTTAATTTTTTTTTTAATAAATCTTAAATTTATACAAATCATGTTTACACTTCTAAGTTAATAATTTTTTTAATCAAAATTAGTTAAATAATCATTTTCACAGTTTTTTAAGGAAACATTGATAGGGATTAGTTTTCTTTTTTCATTTTTTAAATAATAATAATAAATAATGTAAAGATTTATTAAAAAGTAAATTTACTAAGATTTATAGTGTGAGTATTTAATCATCTTTAATTATAGAAAAATATTAAAATATGCCATTACAATTTTCGTTTGTTATTGTTGATGAAGAATTTGTTTATTTGAATAATTATAAATTAATTTGTGTTCGTTTGTGAACTTTTAATATATTTTATATGTTATTTTATTGAATAATCATAAATAGTAAATAAATAAAAAAATTTAAAAAAGTAATTTTTTTTAACAACCCAATTTGAAGCCAGCCCGAGAATAGAGGATTGAGTTGAGTTGTGAAAAAAATTCAGGTTGGTCCAAAAATTTCTCTCAACTCAACCCGACTCATGTACACCCCCCTACAACATTGTTCACACGTACTGTTTCACACAAGAAATGGGATATTATTACAGTTTAATAGATAGAAATTTTGTGATTGCCCAATTGACAAAGAGTTGCCTATCTTAAAGCTATGAAGAACATGTTTTTGAGCATTAGATCTAGAACAGTAGAACAGAAATGAAACCATAATAGAAAAAAAAAATAAACAAACAGCGTTGAAACAAAATGGTGTCTTTTGATCTTCATCTTTTTACCTGTCTTTGTTCACCACCATGATCTGATCTGCTTCCCTTTGGTACCATCTTCTTAGACTCTGACTTGCTCAACGACTTGATTTCCCTGCTCATCTCTCTAGTCCTACTACTCTTCACTGACTTCACATCAAATTCTGATCTATCATCTTTCATTTCCTTCTCAGCCGCCGGCAGCTTCACATCTGTTCTTCTTGTTCTATGTCCATCCCTCTCACTGATTTCAGAGAAGCCAGTTCGGTCTCTCGCTTCTTTCTCGACGCCATTGTCGATATCCGGTTTCAGCTTACCATGATTGTCACTGGTGATTGCTGCCTGTTCTTGATCAAAGAACAGGACCTGCACAACAGTCCTCAAGGGTAATCGCTCGTTCTTAACAGCATGGGCGCGGACTTCTGATGATAACTTTTGGCAGTCTAGAATTCGACAAAGGCGCTTTTTATCCGCCTTGCTCAAATCAGGGTGTTCCTGCATGCCATTAGAACATGTTTTACCAATCAATGAAGTAAGAGATGTCATAAGCTAGCTAAACTATTTGAGTAATATGTTACCTTGAGATACATGTTTATGGCTTTGTAAAGATCGTCATGGTTTGGGCGAGCGATATCTGGCAGGGCTTCGACGAGTTGTATCACTTTAGATACGGGCATATTGATATCCATCACAACAACTCGAAGATATGAATCGACAAGCTTCCCCACCTTTCTAATATATCTCAAGAAATGGCTGTTTTCTGCAGCCCCAGAGTATTGCCTTCGCCAAAGCGCACGAAGACATTCCAACACAGCCACAACTGAGTCAACATCATAGAAGTGTGTATTGGAGGTTGACTGTGAAGGAAAGAGCAAGTCACTCACTTTTGCCTCCTCAAACTGCAGACTCGATCTCCGGATTAGTTCAGTTTTGGTCGTTGATGACACGGCGAGATAGTTTGCTATGTTAAGGAGTTTGAGCAAGAAGCCAACTGAAACTGATCCACGATCTGAAGGAATCATGCCAACTATTTTCTCGAGAATTTGTCGATTCTTTTCCAGATCTTCTTTGCTCTTTGTAATCTTCGTCTCTGAAGGCTTGACATTTGCAGTGTCAGGCAGCCAACGACAGGCATAGACGTGCAGGGCTTCTCCAATAAGTTGTGGTGGTAGAATGTATGTAGATCTAACAGCCAAAATTATGCAGCGAAACAATTCGATGTCGAGATCTGACAAATCCTCAGTCCACCAATCTTTTGGGACACTTTGACTGTTCTTTTTCGTGTAACCTGGTCTTGTATAAGTGTAGGACCATGATACCTGCAAGGAATCATCTTATGTCAGTAGCTAATTCAAAGACCGCTAGCAGATATTGTCCTGTTTGGACTTTCCCTTCCGGACTTCCCTTCAAGATTTTTAAAACGCGTCTACTGGGGAGAGGTTTCCATATCCTTATAAGGAATGTTAGGTTTCCATATCCTTATAAGGAATGTTTCGTTCCCCTCTCCAACCAATGTGGGATCTCACAGTATTGAACACTCATTCTTGAACTATTCGATGAATAAACTAATGGTTGTACTAAATCAATAACTTCAAATTTTGGGGCTAATGATGCTTCGACATTAAGAAAGTAAGAACGCTGATTAACCTTCGAGTGTGGTGTTAGGATTTTTTCGACAATTGAATCGATGCACTTTCGGACAATTCCAAGATTCTCAGACCATTCAGGTAACTTCACTGTGCTTTGTAGGGTAACAATGGAATCCTTCCAGCCAACAAGAATGCACGAGTGGAGGAAAGCCTCGAGCTTCAGAACAAGATTGCCCTTCTCCACTGCTTCAGTCATGCGGAGGAACTTAGCAGCACATAATGCGGGTACGAGATTATGGGCACTGATATTAATGGTCATGCCATAACAAAACTTAGCACAGAGTTCAAATGCTTCTGCACCTCCGGGAACATCATGAAGCTCAATAGTGGCAATGTTAGAATCTCCCAACTCAGGGCAGAGATGTTGCAAGAGACCACACTTTGGTAGAAGCTGAAACTGTAAGCAAACCAGAAAATAAAAGCTACATAATGAGTGAAACGTGTCGGTATAAGAGCTTAGATATGTCATCCTCAATTATGAAACATAACAAGAAATCGACCAACGTCGAGGCACTACCTTGTGGAGAAGGTAACTAACGTTGTCGATGCATATAACAATATTTCCGGGGACGTCGGAAAGAACCGTCCTGCAGTGTAACCAATACGTGTTTAGTCAAGCAAGTTTGAATGTTCGTTCTTGGAGGGTGATTCTGAAAAGATACCTGGTAGCTGCTTCTGAGTAGAAGGAGTCAGGCCTCGTTCCCAATTTCATAAACTTCATTTCTACAATTGCCTTTTCTTTTCATCAGTCTCCGGTATTTAACTACAGAGCCCCTTTCCTATACAAAAAGCTACAGTCAATTCACAACTACGTTGGCTGAATGAGGTATTATAATAAAGAACAGCCAACAACAGTTTGCTATTGCAGTTATCTGTGCTCTACAGTACAAATGCATAGAACAATGGAATACAATGATTTGAATATGATCTAAACTGTTCTAAACCAACCAGATTCATTGGCATGTACTGCAAAATAAATGCGAGAATGAAAAATAGTGGCTGTGTGCAGCGGATATCACATTTTTCTACAGAAATGTTGGTAACATTAAGTAAAGAAGAAACTAAAAACATGTGGATTTAGGCAATCCATCTATGAAAAACGGAAACTAAGAAGAATTAAAACCAATTGGAAGAACAACGGCCAGAACAGTCCAACTTGGAAGAGGTCACAATGGAGGAAAATGACTTAATTGATGCAGGAGCATTGCATTAAGAACCAAACAACAAACATCTATCGAACCAATTATAAAAACGGAAGAAACAAGACTTCAAAACTTCAAAACTTACAAAAAGAAGAGACGATACGAGAGGAAAAAGGAATATGGACTTTAAACAAGTGAAAAGGAGAACGGTAAGTCCAAAAAAGTGAAAAGCTACTGTTGCTCCTGGAGGAAAAGAATCCAGTATCCTTGTTATAACCTATAAGACAAGAGAAAATGCCTTCCCACAATTGATTATTCGCAATCTGACTTAGCAATAAATCAAAGATTGCGTTTTCACAGACAAATGGTGTTAAACAGTGGGTTACAGAGAGATATCTCATTACTTTTCCAGAAGAAAAAGTTCTCTGAGGTTCTTCTCTCAAAGGGATATACAGTCATATATGGAATATGCGCATTGTAAGTCCATGCTTTTCTTTTCTTTTCAATGTTGATTTGATAGATTCTCGACAAGGTTTTTGCTTTGTTCTGTTTTGTCCATACTCTATTGGAAGCATTCTGAACATGTCCACACCAAGCATAGTAAGATTAAAGGTATTCTTCTGTGTAAGACAGACGAAAAATGGAAGGTATCTCAGCTTAATTCAAGATTCAATTAAAGTAAATGGGTTTTGTTTAAAACCCATCTACTTTACTTTACTAATCGACCAAATTCACAAGTCCAATTCCAGCAACAAGAAGAGATGAGAGCCCACAAATTAAATCTAGCAAGAAGAAGAGAAGAAGAGATAAGAACATTTACCAATTCCAGAAAAAAGGAAAGTGAACAGGAAAAGCTGCAGAAGCACCAAACAAAGCCCCAAGTGATCGGACGAAACAGCTGAAAAAGCTTCTCGGATTCAGATTCAACAACACAACGCCATATGTTATGATGCAGAAGATGAGAAAGGCTCAATGGTGAAAAGGGTTTGGGAATCAGAAGCTGATTTATTCAGATTTTATGATGGAAAAAATGGGTGTTAAAAATCTACTGGTGAGGCACGCCAAGTAAAGGCAAATTGGGTATTGAGTGCATGGGGACAAGGAGAGGGACATGGGTTTGGAATCTCCTGATTAGTCAACCTAGTAATAATCTAACACAACGCTATCATAAACCGCTTGAAGATATACAGAACGGAAATGTAATGAAAAAGTTATAGCAAAATGGTGTTCTGATCCATGATTGAATCCCCAAGTAAATCATGCATAATCAAGATCAAGAACATTGATATGCACTGAAATCATTCACATATACAGAGATTAGTTCTCGTTGATCTACGGAAATTAAGCTCAATTTGAAACGGAATCGAATCGAGATTATAAAGTGAGACAGGGAAAAACAAAAACGAAAACAAATTGCAGAGGTGGGGTTAGGGCTTGGGATTTAATGCTCTATAGCTAAGAGAGGGAAAAAGGGGGTTTACTGGGTCCCTGCGATTCTGGAGATTGAAAGATCGCCAATGGCAGCCTTCATCATGATTCCCCCCACTATCTCCGCTGATTCTTCTTCCATTAATCGCTGGTTGGTTCTTGTTGATCTGCATGTCGGCCACGTGTCGCCGGATTTATCACTCTGACGTTGGATTACTCTTCCTTTTGTTGGTGGTTTCGGAGGCCAATCGCAGACAACTCTCTCTCTTTCTTTTCAACTTGTGTCGCCTAATTTCTCCATGCGCGCGCGGAACTGCCGCATCGCCGCCTGCCCGCAGTGGACGCCGGCCATTTTCCCGCGGCGGCGTGAACTTCGTGCAGAACAACCCCCTTTCCATCGTCTTTCTCACAATTTCATCATTGATTTGATTGCTCAAAATCATGGAAGCTTGCAGAATTCGAATTCTATTTACGTATTCCATGACCCACCGATTCTATTTTACTCATCATTTTCATGCTATTCCCTTTATTGATTTTAAATTTCACAAATTTCAACAAATTTTTTGTTTAAGTTATTGCACAGATTTTTAATATTTAAAAATCATGTTCTTAATGATTCTTCCATTATTTTATGATTAAATCAACGGACCACAAACATTTTTAGCAAATTTTAAAATGAATATCAATATAAAAATAAATATTACAAAGTTCATTCGAGTTTTAAGGTAGAAATTGTATTTAGCTTAAATTAAATTTTTGTAACAAAAAAAATATAATTTATCAATTTTATTTTAAAATTACGTGATAATTAAATCATTTTAATTTTTTTAAAAGCCAGCTTTAGAAAAAGCAAACTTTTTGTTTAATTGATTTTTTAGGGTAAAAAGGGAAGGCAAGTATTTTTTTTTTTTTTTCATTATTTAATTGGATTATTGCAACCTAGGTGCTAGCCTAAAATTCATAGGGAAATTAGGCTTTATAGTTTTGACTCAAACCATGTCTCTCATTTTGTAATATTTTATAATTTTTATGATTTTTGCCTCTTCAAAAAATTATTAAAACATCATCGACCAAAATGTATCGATATTTACCGACATTAACATATTTTGCTATTATAAATGTTATTTTTATTATAAGATGTCCGAAGATCCATGGAAATAATTTCATAACAATGTCCTATTTTTTCATCGACTTGACTTTTTTATAATTATGACCTTTCAGAAATTGTTAAACGATTTTTTCTTCAATTTTTTTAAATTTTAAATTTTAACTTTTAATTTTTTTCATTAATATTATAATGTCTTAATTAATGGAGCATTGTATTCTCTTGCATTTACCATATAAGAAATAAACAAAAATACATTTTTAATCTTTCGGGTATAAATTTGGTGTTTATTTGACCTGTAAAATAATATATATATATATACTTTAAAAAATGCACGTTAAAATTTTAATTTTTTTTTTTAAAGTTAGGACGGTTTTTTTATTCTTCATTTATTTGTATTTTAAATTTTCTCTCAACCCTTTTGCTCTGTTTTTCTTCTACTCGTCGATCTTCGGCTACAACGGCCACTGTTTTCTCTTTGTTGAGTTCGCCACTACCTACCCTAATTGTTTTGAGTAGGTCGACTCATAGATTCGAATTTTGCTCGAGTGGGGTGGCTATTATATCGATAGGTAACGTTTATAACAAAAAATTTACATTATTGTTAAATATATTTTTTTCGGTACCAAACAACGATTAATTTAATTCAATTTATTTAAAATAATTCAACATAAAAGTTTATCCTTATAATTACTATTTATGTTTTTTTTAAAGAAAAATGGTTCCACCTGGTTCGCGTATCATAATTAATGTTTTACATTAATGAAAATTTGATTGACGTTGTATAATGATTTAGCTTTGTTTTTTTTAATTGATTATTTAAAAAAAAATTACTTTACATTTTTTTAATATATTTAACTCCAACGTGACCAAATAATATAATATTAATAAATTTAATGTTTCATTTAAAACTAATTATACCAGTAACGTCATATTCTCGTTATATGTGTCCATATAATTCTTAAACTTAAAAATTACTAGTTATAATTAATTAAAAAAATTATTGTTTATTAAATTTATATTTTTAAAACAATAAGAATAAAAATATAACCTAATAATAAAATAAATAATTTAAAATTTTAAAAGGATATAAAAATAAAATCAGAATAAGATATTAAAGCGAGTGAAAAAGAGAAAATCAAACTATTTATCTTAATTTTTTAAACAAATTTTAAAATATTAGAACCAAAATAGTTTAATTTTTTTAAATACAATTTATTTATTAATAGAGCGATTATTTATAATTTTAAAATTCGTACCCAATTTAATTACCTGCAAAGTAAGCATGCAAGGGCGAGTTGATGACTCCGTATCAAAAATGATTTTCAATTTTCATGTTAACATTCATTATTCTCGAAAAGTTTTTTTTCTTTCCTTTTATTTATATATATATATATATTAATTATGTTCGAGAAAATATCTTATTAAAAAGAAAATATTATGCTTCAATTTTATCCCTCTCCATACGATATAACCATAATTCAATTGACATAAAATACGAACTTTTAATTTAAAAAATTATAGGTTCGAAATTTTCATTTTGCATATGTAATACTCGAGTAAGTAAAGAGTACATGAATGAACTATGATCATATTTGAATGAGAACGATCATGATGACTAGATGACTAAGAAAGGTTTAAAAGAATTAAAAGTCACTAAATATCTTAATCATATGAATTTCATAGTTAAACGTGTTTTACTTTGAGCAATACTATGTTGAGTGGCCTCCTAGAGAATTTACTGGGATGCATGAGTGAGAATAGAAACATGTTGGAATAACTCGTGTTGGTTTGTAAGGATAGTCATTACTCTTAAGAAACGAAGAGTAGATAATGTGACCATGTAGGAGAACGTCGAGGTCTTCAGACATTGAAAATATATATATTTATTTAAAGAAAGAAATAAAAAATGGCAATATTAAAATATATATCACATAACATGAAAAGGACTTAAAAAAGAGGGAATATTTTGATGAGATTGGGAATAAATGATAAGGATAGTCAAACTCAGCTCCGATGATGATGTGTTTATTGATAAATTGGTATGAAAAATAAAAAATAAAAAAATAATAATAAAAAATAAATAAAGCAAAGAGATTTGGATTGGTGGGGGGCAACCACATAACACTGTCTGCCTCATTGGGGTATCACTTGGAATTGGGTGCTTTAACTTTAAGGAAGAAAAAAGGGACACTTCTCCAACAACTCTTAATCAAATTAATTAAAGTGAGATTATATTTGGTTTCCTTTAATGCTTTATTACCAAGCTGCTCCCAATTTAATTAATGCACCCTAATCATGTTTCCAAATACTAATTAAAAATGCACCCTAATCCACCTCTATATTAAATTCTGAGATGTTTTGAATAAAGGTCTGAATGAGTTAGGTTTAAGTTGTGGATAATATGTTATTTTTATATATTTGTTGGTATGAAGGGAGTGATATATGGACTATAAGGGTTGTGGTCTCAAAATTCTATAAAAATTAACGGGAATTTTGGCTATGATTTGATTAGTTAAGGACCTGTAATCTCGACTAAAAACTCAAAAGTTTGATTCTTCGTGTGAATGTTGTTAAACTTAAAAAACGAACAAATTTTGCTTAGTGCGAACTTTGGAGTGCTAGAAATAAAAAGTTGTTCTTTAAAGAGTTATTCATGATATATGAGCCAAACTTCAACCAAATTATTTAATTATGATCGTGCTCGGTAAAATTACAAATTTAAGATTAGTCATTCAGCCATTTTGGCTCTTAGAGTCTAAGATATTGAACTCAAGCAGTTGATAGTATTATCGAATATTTAATTAAAAATAGAACGATCCGTGATATTAAAATTCATAGTAACAAAATCTATGGTCGGTTTGGGTTTGATCCGAAGGTATATAGGCACATAAAATTATTTCGTTGATGACGATGATAATAATAATAATAATATATTATTGAATCAATTGTTTTGGAGAAGATTAATCCAATGATCCAAAAACATAGCTTATGAATTAATTTTAATAAGCTACCATGATTGAATTATTCGAAATACTCTTACTAGGCCATACTTTTATAAGTTTAATTTTTAATTTATTCTCCGCATTAATTTTGTTTAAAGAAATTTAAAATTAAATTACAGCATCATAAAATATGGAGTATTTAAATTTGAAAAAAAAGAAAAAGAAAAAAGGAGTTTCCACTGTGTTTCGCCGCCCTCGACAGTGGTTTAGGGTAATAAGAAAATGAAAATATCTCTGCGCAACTGCACTTTACAAATTGGACCAACCAATCACCGGATAATTCTCCAAGAACACGACAGCCATTCGATTGCCACTCGCTGCCGTACACGGAGACTGTTGTCCTGCGGGAGGTATGAGTTCAGTCGAAAGAACCTCCGAACCCCAGCTGCTTTCCTCCGGCAGTGCCCGGGATCTGATCGATTCCGTCGAGGCCTTTCTCTTTGATTGCGATGGTATTCTACATTTTTCATTTCCGCTTCATTCATCTTTAATGTTTACTCGATTGCATGTTTTTGTTTTTGATGGATTAGGTGTTATATGGAAGGGCGATAAGTTGATTGATGGCGTCGTTGATACGCTTGAAATGCTTCGGTCTAAGGTACACTTTTTCGTTATCTTATTATGATCATTCGAACCACGGATTCTTGTTTCCGACTGGAAGTGTCGTGCATTTGTAGGGGAAGAAATTGGTTTTTGTCACCAACAATTCGTCCAAGTCAAGAAGGCAATATGCGAAGAAGTTCTATTCCCTTGGAATCTCTGTTTCAGAGGTCTGTCTCGTCGATTAGAATTTGAAAAGCTCTCTCCTATTGTCTAAACTGTTGTCTCCATGACTTGTTTTGTAGGATGAAATATTTTCCTCCTCTTTTGCTGCTGCCATGTTCTTGAAAGTCAATAATTTCTCTCCAGAAAAGAAGGTTGTCTTTCCCCACATCATGCTTCTTGTGTTCTTTGTCGTTTCAAACTTATATTTCTCATGTATTGATTTGATTACAATAACTACAATTCTGTTTGAAAGAAACAACAGCGTGGGTAGGATTAGAAATTTTGTTGATCATGTTTAAAGAATTCATTTCCCAGATGCATGATTGTAATCCTTCCAGATTTCTTATTTGTCTCTATACTGTTGTGTTTCATAGGCCATCTTGGTAGTTATCTAGTTTTAGTAAGTGGGGTCTCTTTTTTCTCTGTGTAGGTTTATGTCATAGGCGAAGCAGGTATCATGGAAGAGCTTCAGCTTGCAGGATTCACTGGTCTTGGTGGTCCAGTAAGTAGATAAGACAACTCTCAATTAATGGTTTATAAATGATCTTTTTTCTGACTCAATTTTGAGATAATTGGTGATTTAACAACCTATAAAAGGGGGTAATTTCCTCCCCAATTAATATTGATCTTCACCTGTTCGACCTTCCACGATATTAAGCCCACAAGTGATGTGAGATCCCACATCGGTTGGGGAAGAGAACAAAACATTCTTTATAAGAGTGTGGAAACCTCTCCCTAGTAGTGTTTCAAAAACCTTGAAGGGAAGCCCGAAAGGGAAAACCCAACGAGGACAATATCTGCTAGCGATGGGCTTGGGCCGTTGCAAGTGAGGAGCATTGAAAACATTGATATAATTGAATTTACCATAATTCATCCATTAAACTTTTGGGTTGATTAGTGATTTAGCATAGAGTAGCGTACCACCCGTAAAAAATATTTGCTAACCTTGACCGATGTGGGTCTTTTCGAGTAATGCTCAATAACTTTAGTTTACACTTCTAACATTGTCTAGCAGCTGGATACGAGTATTTCCAAATTTCTTGTTCGAGTAACACTCAATAACGTTAGTTTTCCTTTTTCAGGATATTGCAATTAGCTTTCAGTATTCATTAGTCCTGTTCTTTTTATTGGCATTCACAGGAGGTCAAACTTGACTGCAATCTGTTTTGAAATTTTACTGAAATCTTTGTTGGGTAGTACTTCGCATAGTAATGTAGGTGGCTTCCTTGTAACTTGACGCAACAACTTTATCAATATCTTCTCCGTTAGATAATTGAATTTGATCAAACCTTGCAAGTGCCTTTCAACTTTGGGTGCAGGAAGATGCCAAAAAAACTGCAGATCTTTATCACGATTGCGCAATCGAGCACGACAAGAGTGTAACATAACATATTGGCCTTACCTTACTCTAGTGAGCTTTTGCTTGTATTCTCTACATATGATTTATATCTGCCATGTGATGTACCAGGTTGGAGCAGTTGTGGTTGGAATAGATCGGCATATTAATTATTACAAGCTTCAGTAAGCAAGTTCATATCCCACAAACCTTTCCCTTGTCCCATCCTCTTCTTCTTGGCTTCTACAGAATTGATCTTCTATGCCTTCAAAAATGCTGGATCATAAGCCATTCTAGTTTTAACTACTAGATTACGAACATGTTTGAAATGACTTTTGAAGTGGTTAAAAAACTTTTTAAGCGCTCGGTCCCTATATCTTGTGCTTCTTGCCTACAGAAGCCTTCAATATGCAGTCAATTACTGGCTGTTCAGTTTTATATACATTGTCAGTAACATAATCACTCGACTATGGAGTTTTATTTTTTCACTATCAGGTACGCTACACTTTGCATTCGTGAGAACCCGGGATGCCTCTTTATTGCTACTAACCGTGATGCCGTGGGCCATTTTACTGATTCACAAGAAAGCCCTGGTACATTTTATCATACTGTCTCTTGATTTTCTCAATATCAATCAACTTGATTGAATGCTATTTCACATTGGTTGGCTCATTAACTTGATTATTCTGATTCAGGTGCTGGTTGCATGGTCGCTGCAGTGTGTGGATCATCTGAAAAGGAGCCCATTTTGGTCGGAAAACCATCAACATTCATGATGGACTTTTTACTGAAAAAGTAAGGGAAATATAAACAGTCACGCTCATTAATTTTTTTTTTATGATGAATCATCACAGCCACGTTGTTGGAGATTTCAAACTCAAATCTCCAATTTTCTGATCACTATGGTTCATGACTCAATGTTAATGTGCATGAAAATGTATATGAAAAGGAAATGTTAAATTATAAGTTTGGTTTTAACTTAGAGATTTGTGTTTATTTGGTTCATGAGCTTTCAACATTCGTCTCAAATAGGACATTGACCTATTCGTTACATTTTACAAAATTCATGGGGATCCATTATGTAACCGCCCAAACCTATCGCTAGTAGATATTGTCCATTTTGGACTTTTCCTTTCGAGTTTTTAAAACGCATCTGCTAGGAATAAGTTTCCACACCCTTGTAAAGAATGTTTCGTTCCCCCTCTCCAACCGATGTGGGATCTCACAATCCACTCCCTTCGTGGCCCAGCGTCCTCGATGACACTCGTTCCTCTCTCCAATCGATATGGGATCTCACATATTAGACAATTTTAAAGTTCACAGATCGATTAGATTCAATATTCAAGAACCTATTAGATACTTTTGAAAGCTTCGAATCCATTAATCTTTAAAGCTTAAAGCTTAGGGAGTAAACTTATAATTTAACCCAAAGAAAATAACTTGAAAGACTATATGTGATCTATTGTGTGTTTTGATTTTCAGATTTGAGTTTGGTTGCTCTAAGATGTGTATGGTGGGTGATAGACTGGACACAGACATCCTATTTGGCCAGAGCACAGGCTGCAAAACACTACTTGTTTTTTCAGGTTTGGACTCTAGATTTCTATACCCCTCCCCCTCCCCCTCCCCCCTGGAACCTTACTCACGAGTACCACAACCATGACAGGGGTGACAACTCAATCCAATCTTCAAGACCCCTCCAATCATATTCAACCAGATTACTACACAGCCAAGGTATCTGACTTGTTGGAACTATCGGGATCATGACGATGATTCATTGCACCAAAACTCCTGACTTATTAGATGATCATTCATAATAAACCCATTACTTCTTTGAATGGGCTGAACTAGATGCATTTTGTCTTGTGCATCTAACATTATAACAATTGTAGCCATTGGAGCCCTTGATGATGGGCTTGTGGGGTTAGCCGATTCTCCTTTTTAAGCACTCCCATTGAATAAATTATGAAGCTGTATCATTACTCTGTTTATTTCAATCATTACTCTGTTATTTCACATCGGTCAAAGGGGTAACTAAACCTTTTTTATAAGGGTGTGAAAATCTTCTCCTAACAAACGCTTTTAAAGTCTTGATGGGAAGCCCGGAAGGGAAAGCCCAAAAAAGATAATATGTGCTAGCGGTAGACTTGGATGATTATAATTTAACTTCACGCTCATCTCCTTGTTTGAAGCAAAATTTTAATGCCGGCATCTTACGGATTGATTGTACAGGATCATAACTAGGGACAATATAAAAAATCCAACAAATCGAACCAACCTGCTCAAACCGTCCAAATCGAGTTGGTTGGTTTAGGGTGTTGATTTGCTCGGGAGTTGGTCGATTGACAAGTCCAAGAAGTGCTTAAACTAAGATCGATCAAATTAAATTAAAACAAATTGACGATGGATTGATTATTCTATTCTAAAATAAATAGGTAATGATTCAAATAAGGGGCTAAATAAAAATTAAAACAAAATTATGTGGTTTAATAACTCATTAGGATAACAGTTTTGTTATCGTTTATTTTTTGAAAAAATAATAATTTCAATATTTGTAATGCTAAATATACAACTTTCAATTAGTTATTGAATGTTATTTAATAGATTATTGAATAATGTTCTAATTAAATAATATATTCAAGTCTAATATGAAATCAAATAATATCATTAATTTGAGAGTTGTATTAACATGATTTATTTCAATAATTATTAGATTATTCTTATAATTATTATAATTTTGATTATTGAGTATAAATAAAAACAATATTAGTAATTTTCAAAATTGGCGCGTTTTTCTTCCGTTCTCCACATTCATCATCTTTCTGAGGAAGAAGAAGCGAAGAATGAATTCCGAACCTCAGTTATTCTCCCCTGCACCGGCGATGGCAGGGATTTGTTCAAAAATTTCAAGGCGTATTTCTCTTCGATCGCGAGGGTATTCGGTATTTTCATATCCGCTTTTGAATTCCCCTTCCTCGTTTTCTTCACCCTGAATCATTGTTTTCGTTTGAGATTTCTCGATTGCATATTCGATACGGTAACTGTTCTTCGTAATGATGATGGGTTGATTGATGGCGTCGCGTACGCAATTGAAATGCTGTTATTCTTTGAATCGTTAATTCTCGTTTCCTGCTCTTAGCTTTCATTTTTTTAGGGAATATGTCAAAATTTGGTTCCTAACTATTCGTCAAAATGAAGAAGGGTTGCAATTTAGATTCAGTTCATTGGAATCTCTGCAGGTGATTGGGAACAAACTATACTCATCCCAGATAAATTGTTGTCCGCAGGGCTTCCTCTTCCGGTGGCTTTGTATTTCTGGATTAAGATTCGTCTTCTCCTCGTTATGCCGGGTACCGAGTTACTGAAGATCAATTTATTTCTCAGAAAAAGGTTCGTTTTCCCCCCAACATGCTTATTATATGATTTCTATCACCCTCAATGAATCCGACTAGATGGCCAATTTGAAAGATGTAATGTGCCGGAGAACATATTGTATCAAATTCGTCTTCAACCAGATCAACGATCTTTGAAATCTGACTGGCTGGAGGACGAATTTCAAAGTTAGTACGTGCTGGGAGAACATTTGTATCAAATTTGTGTTCTAGCAGATCTTTGATTAGTGTAATTATAATGGCATTCAAGAGAAAAAGGAAAAAGTCACTATGACGTGCTTACCAAGGTCAGTTGCGCCTTGCACACGTCAAACTTTTTAAGCCTTCAAGGCGAGGAAGGAATCATAGGGGTCTTGGTGATCCAGTAAGTTGATAACTGTCAAGACTAACAGCTCAATTTCCTCTGATAACTTCTAGGTATGATACAACTATTCAGATTTTCTTTGTGTTCATCATTTTTACTAATTTTGCATCAAAAAGATTTTGGGTCTGCTTGGCTTTTGATGAGCGACTTTACATGTCATCAATTTTTAACCCTTCCAGTTTTCAAGAGCTGCAGTTCGCTGGATTTCGTGGGTTTTGGCGATCCGGATTCTCCTCAAATACAGTTTCAAGGTACGATACAATTATACAATCTCCATTTATGTTTTTTGTTTTGTTTTGTTTTGCATTCACCCTTCGTTCTTGCCACTTTTGGATGAAAACAATTTCGTGTCTCCCTTGGTTTTGACGAATTTTTATTATGATTAAGCAAATGAATAATTTTGTCTTAGATAGAAGCTAAAGAATTAAATCACTTGCCCTACACTTGTCAAATGCCTATCCTACTCCTAGTGTGCTCAGAATGAGGGCTCTGAAATGAAATATAGGCTTCCACTGCCAAGAATATCCATTCAAATGAAATTCTCAGTATAAGTCTGTCTGTGTCTTCCTAGGAAATCCATTCCATAAGACTAACACCTGAACAACCATCTTCTCCCATTTCTCGCATCATCTTTCTGACTCTTGCTACATCATTCCACCTCCCTGATGCTGCATAAAGATTTGACATCAACACAAAAAATCCCCCATTTCTACAGTTAGAGAAAAGCAACTTTTTCGCCACAGATTCCCCAAGCTTAACTTCCTGGTGAATGCAACAAGCACTGAGCAATGCTCCCCACACTGCAGAATCTGGATTGATTTCCATGTTTTTGATAAATAGAATTGCCTCTTCAAACAAGCCTGCCCGTCCAAGCAGGCCAACCATGGATGCACAATGTTGTGACTCTGGCACTATGCCAAGTTCTTTCTTCATGACTTCGAAGTATGTTCTACCTTCTTCAACAAGTCCTCCATGAGTGCAAGCAGCTAAAATTCCTGAGAAAGTTATTTTATTGGGCTTCATCCCCTTCTCCATCATTTTAGAGTAACAGAGGAAAACATGATTGTCAAACCCAAATAAACCATAACCAGAGATCAGTGAGTTCCATGAAGCTAAACATGGCTCTTTCATGCTCTTAAACATCTTTTCAGCAAAGTCCATTCTTCCACACTTGACGTACATGTCTATAAGAGCAGTTCCAACAAAACCTTCCAAGTCCAGATTGTTTCTTAGAATATAGGAATGAAGTATCTCCCCAAAATGCAAGTTCCCATTTTGGCAACAAGCAGATAGTAAACTAGCAAGTGTAATTGAATCTGGCCCATAACCTGACAACTTCATTTGGGAAAACAAAGCCATGGCATCAATTGACCTTCCTGCCTGTGCACAGCTAGATATCACAGAATTCCAGCTGCTCAGTGTCTTTTCATGCATCTCTTGAAATAAAGAAAACACTGCATCAATATCATCGAACTTAGAGTACATGCTTATGAAACCATTTGCAACCAAACAATCAATAATTAACCCACTCTTTAGCCCATAACCGTGGAAAGCTAGTCCAATACCAGAGTGATCAGGATATGTAATACCTTGGATTATACCAACCATTGCAACTGCATCTAGTTTCATTTCTAAATGCTGCACACGGGAATACAGCTTCACCACAGATCCCATGTCACCTTTCTCAGCATAGCCTGAAATAATCGCAGTTACTGCAACCAAGTTTTTCTGGAGTTTTGACATATAAATCAGTTCTGCTATTTGTATGCATCCCCATCTTACATACGAACAAATTAGAGAGGTAACCACGGAAACGTTTTCCACAAGACCAGTTTTGGTAGCATAACAATGGATAGATCTTGGATTTGCATTTGCAGACAAGATACTGACCATCGTCACCGAGTTAGCATTGATACTTTCCTCAAGCATTTGTTTGAAAACAAGCATTGCCTCCTCAAAGAGCCCATTTTGGCCAAATGCCCCAATCATGGTATTCCAAGAAACTACGTTTTTTTCAATAATTTCTCCAAATAAGAGTTCCACACCTCCTAAATCTGCACATTTACCATACATCGATGCAAGAGAATTTTTCACTTGGGAGTCCAAATCAAGCCCAGCCTTAACACCTAACGCATGGATGCATTTTCCTTGGACGAATAAGTGTTGGGTACCACAGGAAGGAATTAAACTTACCAACGTTCTCTGACAAGGATCGAACCCCCTCCTACGCATTTCGACAAACAGTTCGAAGGCATCATGGTTATATCCACTTCGTGAGTAACCAGATATCAACGCATTCCACGATACTACATCTTTTTCAGGAATATCATCAAACAAACGTCGAGCAGCTTTAACAAAACCCAATTTTGAATACAAGTCGAGAAAGGCAGTACTAACATACAAAAATTGGTCAAATCCCCATTTAATGAAATGGGTTTGGAGCTGATTCGCCTCCGCTTTTGCATTATCAGAACAGGATGATGGTGCAAAAGAAGAAGATGAAGACGATACAACGAAGGCTTTAATGAGTAAGGAGAAGGTAGAATCATTGGGCTTAACCCGACACCTTAGCAGCTGACGGAAAACCAGCAAGGGGGGCGTAGAAATTTTGCCTTCGACGCAAGATTTGAATGCAGAATGGAAGGTAGAGAGCGAGAGACTTGCTAGGTGACCTACCGAAGATGTAAATTGCATAGTACTGGGCGCCCGATTTGGCCGTTCCGCACCTATGGGATGTGCATGGATTCGTTGGCAGTGATACTTGGTACATCGATTTCAAATTAGATAAAAATGTGAAAGGATTTTGTGTTACTAGAGGCTTTTACTTTAAAGATTGTTTAAATTAATTTACGGTTTGATATGGTAGAAACTAAGCTTGATGAAAATCCTCATTGAAATGAACAAATTCGAACAAGGATATGTAAATATACTGTGTATTTTGTGATTCAGATTTGAGTTCAGTTGGTGGGCGATAGATTGGACATGGCCATTTTGTTCGGACAGCTTTGCAGGCTCTGAGAATTACTCTCCCTTTGCAGGCTCTGAGAATTACTCTCCCTTTGCAGGCTCTTTCTTCAGGTTCCTCATTCTGATCTCTAATTTTTGTCGATAAATCACTCTTTATGCTTCATTATCCAAATCAGAAGCATTTCTAGATGAATATTTTGAATCTCTCCATTGTTAGTTAAAATATCTATTAAAAAAAGAAAAAACCCTACCCCTTATTTACAAATTTAAATAATTATTTAAGTAAAAAAAAAAAAAAAAATTCATGTGCATAATATATGTTTTATACGGATAGAGTTTTAGATTAAAAAAATGATATTCATAATTATTTAATGGTCCATTTTGTGATCAAGCTCAATTTGATGCAAAAACTTTATTTTTATTGAAAGTTTTTTTTTTTTTTAAGTTTTTTTCCTTCAACTTTTTGAACCATATTTTCTTATGTTAAAATTAGTGGATGAATAAGAAAAAAAAATCAAATTTAAGATAAGAGTGAAGCCTCTTATTTAATTTATAATCCAATTAGATAAAATTAAAAGTTTAAAGTTTTAGATAAAAATTGATATATGGAAAAAAAATAAAAAAATAATTTTCTCTCGATTTTTTATTTTGTTAATTGGCATTAGGAAAGCGACAAACTGAATATGTTCCGCAAAAAGGTTTTGGGACGGGGCTTATAGATGTATAGCCACACACACACACACACACACATGCCTCTCTTGTGCCTTGATGCATCTGCCTTTTCTTTTTACCCCATTGCCAAGTAATTTCGTAGCCTTTTCCGTAAACCCATGAATTACGTTTGAAAGTTTTAAGCTCTTTTGATTCCTATGGCTATCCCACTACCTTTAGCCCCTAAGTCATATGACTCCCTTTCCAACAAAAGATGCCCACTTCATTTTGTATGGGAAAAGCTATCTAAAGTCATGAAACATGGAAGACTATCAATTGAATAGGAGTGGTGAAACTGAAATTCAATCCTTTCTTTATTTGAACACGAACAGTTGATCAGAACTCTGGAAGTGAATATCATTCTAATGAAGCCATAGTAGTTGGGTGTTGATGGTAAAGATAAATTAGCTAAACCTAAACTTCAAACCATCACAAGGAATAAATACAAGCCCCAGCCCGCCATTGCGCATCTCTTTCAAATTTCAAAACAGGGTATCCATTGATTTTACTGTTTTGAAGCATCCAAGAAGCTTCGAACAGTGTAGCCTTTGAGCAGATCGAAGGGGAGGAGGGGGGGGGGGGGGGGGGGAGCATCTAAGTTTAGCTGAGGAATATATTCCATTGTCAATTTTATAAGACTGTAGATTCAATTACTTTATTAATCAAGCAGATGATGCCAAGTGTCTCCATCTGTTTTTACATCCCTTTGTCTTCTTTAAGCTACTTGGCATTATCAAATAATCAGATGGGATGAGGACCACCATTTCTCTGCTTAAAAACTGGCAAACTGCTCCTAACTTCTCTTTTCTCTTTGATATATATTTTTTTCTTTTTAAAAAATGAAGCGTAGGCACGTGGGACAGGCTGAACAGCTCACACCTCTAAGCATGGAGCTGCGTGATTCTTGAAATCTTTGTTTAAATTATATGTTAATTTGAATTTCAATTGCTAAAAACAATGTTCATTTTGTAATAAATTGGCACAGATACAAAGAAGGGAGTGCATAAGCAGCCGGATGAGAAAGCTTTCAATTTGATTGGTTCTAAGCTATTGGGATTAATATATGTACAGTACACAGCCACTTCCAGTAGGTATTAAGAACATTGAGTTACCAATAAGGTAAGAATTAAGATTATCCTTCATTTTTTGTTCAAGTATGTTTGAACTCATTTCATTGCTTCCCCATTTCTACTTTTCTCTCAAGATTATGTCTAGAAAAAAGTAATATAAAAAGGAGAAGAAAAATGACTAGAAAGAAGTTGTTCCTTAACCAAAGTATGGAAGCTTTAGTTGAGATGTTGATTAAGACATGGGCAGGTCAAGTCAAAACCCCCACTAATTTATCTTCCTTATTGCGTCAAATGTGAGCTTTAGTGGGACTGAAAGGTGACTTGAACCGGTAACGCTGTCCACGACCAAGAAGAAACAAACTGAAGTGGGTATCCAAAGTTGATTTATTGTTCTTTTTTAGTTTCGTGTTGATTTGTTTACATTGAAAATATATAACCCATTTTAATGCTTTTCCACTTTACATTTATAAATATTTCTACTTAAAATTGTAGTGAAAATTCATCAATAATGTTGACAGGGACATGCTTAATTATATTACCTTAAATAAAGATGGAAACATGTTTTTGAAATTAATTAGTGTTGTTAGACTAATTATATTGAATATCTTTTTCTGTGTGGTCTTGATTATGATTGTACAATTCCAATTATGCACTTTGCTTCTGTATGCAGGCACTAGGGAAAAAAGTTGCAGGAATTTTGGACTATTGCTCTGTTTTTCCGAGTCAAATCAGAGTCTTACAACGCATCCCGGCTTGATTTTGGAGGCAAACTACTATTCTTTGTTGACAAACATGATGAATATATTCGAAAAAACAACAAAAAGTAAGTTTGCGAAATCCTTATTTTATGGAGAAATATACTTTCTCTCCTACCTGAAGTTATTCCTTTTATTTATACCTGCTGAAAATCACCACTTTTTTTCAACTAATTTTGTTAGAAAAATCTAAATCAGACGACGTCTGTTGGTTTGTTTTTCCCCATTGCTAATATGGGTTAGTTCTTAATATTGGAAAAAGAAATGATTACAGGTGAGAGAATTTGTATGGAAGGAAGGGTGAAAGGAAAGAGAAAAATACTCTATTGTTGAGCTTGAAAATGAAGGATTTTGTGTAAAGGCGTGATAGACAGTGCGGGACCTCAGATGAAGTGTTTGGTGACTAAAAATTATTTTCGTTTTAGTTCAAATAACCAATAAAAATTTAGAGTACAAAGAGCTTAACTTTATGGTTTTGACCGCTCATTCTCTCTCTACCCCTCTCCTTCTAATCCACGAGAACCAGAGCTAAATCTATTTTTATTACTCTGGTCTCTCTCCCTTCGCCTGCTCTCTCTCTCTCTCTCTCTCTCTCTCTCTCAGGGCTGAGCTTATTGAAGACATCTTTCTACAGCACTCCTTTCACGCTGCCAAGAAGAGCAAAGCTGCTCAGCTCCAGTCCTTGAAATTTTCTTCTTTTATTTTTCTCGGTATACTTTTCGGCTTCTCTCGCTTTGCTTTTTGGTTTCTTGCCTTTGTTCTTCAAGGGTCTGCATCGCCCTATCTTCTGGTTCCGTTTCTCGCATCTGGGTCGCGACCTGGCTTTGGATCTGTGATGGGGTTTCACTGAAAACTGTGGTTCAGTGGGAAAGATCTGGCTTTTTGTCTCCTATAAGTTCATATTAGTCGTCGATCATGTTTATGGAGTTCGTTTAGTATTTTTGATTCAGTTTAGACTTGTGGAAATTGAACCCAGAAACTGCATTTGCAAGCTATGTTGCTCGACTGATACTTCGATTTGGTGGTCATTTCATCTGTTAAATTTCCCCTCAAATTCTCGTTGCGTTTGTTTTCACTATTTGAACATCTTCTTTGCCCTCTGCCTGTCTTTTTTTCTTTCGTAACGCATCTGAATATTTTCCGTTTGAGTGGGTAATTAATTCATTTTTCATGATTTTTCGTAGATCAATCGTTGCTTTCGGTGGACCCGAATGGAAATTAGGATGGGCTGTTAATGGGAGATAGAATGGTCTGGCCCGGAGAACAGCTGCTGACCGATGGACCCCTTTAATCTGATTCCTTCGAAGATTCTTTAGTACCCTTATGGCCTCAATTGCTGGTTCCAAGGCTTCCTCAAATCAGCCACAAAAAACAGCTAATGGTGAAATGGCTAATGGAAAGGATGCCGGGCTCTTGCCTCCGAAGATTTCCAAGTTAAGTAAACCTGAATCAGTTCCTTCTGATCAGTCTAAGTCAGTAAAGAGTATCTCAAAGCAGGATATGGAAATATCTTCCGACAAAAAGTCACCAGTATCGAATCAAAATGGATCTGCTAAGTTGTTGACTGAAAAATTTAATTTCAGCATATCTTCACCTGGTCTGAAACAAACTTCAACTGAAGTAGATTCCCCTCACAATGAAGCTAGATCCTCACCTGGAAGCTCACTAGACCAGGAGAAGAAAACATCAGAATATGGAAGTGTTAAGAGCAGTTCTGTTTCCGGCAAAGTAAGTGATGGGACTAGCTGCCTTGCCAAGACCAGTGGAAGTGCAAAGGTTAGCGACCATGGTAACTTTGTTGAGAGTGGAAAGAGCAGTATATGCAGAGGGAGCACGAGCAGTGATATAAGCGATGAGAGCTCTTGCAGTAGTTTTAGTAGTAGTATCAGCAAACCTCACAAAGCAAATGATTTGAGATGGGAGGCCATTCAAGTTGTCCGTGCAAAAGATGGGGCAATGGGATTAGGTCATTTTAGACTTCTGAAGAAGTTGGGTTGTGGGGATATTGGGAGTGTCTATCTCTCTGAGTTAAGTGGAACCAAATGCCATTTTGCCATGAAGGTTATGGATAAAAATACTCTAGCGAGTCGCAAAAAATTGCTTCGGGCGCAGACAGAAAGAGAAATACTTCAATCTCTTGATCACCCCTTCCTTCCAACGCTATACACCCACTTTGAGACAGAAAAATTTTCATGCTTGGTGATGGAGTTCTGTCCTGGAGGAGACTTGCACACTCTAAGGCAGAGGCAACCAGGGAAGCATTTTCCCGAGCAGGCAGTGAAGTATGTTAAGAGCACTTATATACTACAAGACAATTATATATCATTTTATTCATACTTACCATTCTTGCTGCTTATGCTTGCTAATGATATATTTGTGTTTACCATCCTGGATCTGACTTAATATACCTTGCAGGAGAATGTTGCACTCAGTATTCATATCCTAGGTTTCATGTTTGAATCCGATTCTCTGTTCTATATATCTCATATCTTTTTGTTTGAGGTGGATAATGCAAACCAATTTTTTTTCTGTATTTTTCTGCCAGTATCACAGATATTTAAAATGTTTATCACTTCTCCTTCTCCAATAAAAGCTATGAGGAAGTTCTTTTGCCCATTCCATTTGCAGCTAACGAGTATTTGCTCGAACATATCTTAACTTCTCCTCACTGGATGAACTACCTCAACAGCTATTAGGTGATCCGATGAACAATGGGGTGCATATACAATGGTGCAAATTACTGATTTTCTTGCTGAGAGTTCCTAGAATATATATATCTTCTTGATCAAATAAAAGTTTTATAAGTTATCCTGGTCTAGAAGAAAAGGTTTATCCAGGAGTATTAGGAGGATTCTCAATGGTTTCTACTCAAAATTTCATTTACAATAGCAAGACATCCATCCAGAACAAACACAAACGCCAAATCTCATGCTTATTGTCATGCCGCCATAAAGAGCAAAATAATAGTATTTTGAATAGCACGTTTAGAATGGATTTCTGTGTGATAAAGAAACAGTATTGCCACCATCAGATTCATCCTTTGGGCAATGACTATAGGAATGAAAAGAATGAAGTAGTTCATGATTATGTAGATGTGGTATTGTGTTTGATTGTTATTCTCAAGATTTTGCTTGCTGCACATTTAATTGAGGTCTTTTTGGATAAGTAATAATATGCCACTATAATAAAACTAATACAATGAGAATTAGTATCCTCCAAATCAGTAGCATGGAATAACATGAATATATGAGGACCTTTATATAGATGATTTCATGAGGTTTATGTATTGTTTCCTACTCTGGTTGAGATTTCTCGGCTAATTTTATGTTCTTTCTTCCCTTGTTTTTTGTACTTCAATTTTCAGTAGTCTAAGCAGGATTACAGCCATAGATACTACTCAAGTTGGGTCATCTTATCTATGTTGGTAGTATTTTTACCTGGTCCAGGCTTAAATTTATGTTTCTTTCGGGTCAGAGTAACTCTGGTAAACATCTAGCTAGAATATTATAGTCTTTAAAACTTTTCGATGACCAGATGTTGTGCAAGTTAGATTGTCACGTGAAATTAATCTAGATGAGTGTCTATTAGCAAACATGTTCCCAAACATACACTACACCAAATCTTTCCATTTCTTAGAAATAATAGAAATTGCCATTTATAGTGCATTCCAGTCATTAGGTTACCTGTTATTGCTCGTAATTTTGTGTCTGGTACATTTGCATCTATCAACCAGAGTTTTGGAACTTAATGAATCAAGAAAGGTTGTCTTCATATCGTTTCCTGATAGAAGTGTTGTTTAAGAACTGAACAGCAGTAGTGAGAGATTCTCTCCTTTTTTGCCGGACCTGATCTTTCAGGCAAAAGCGGAATCGCTCAAGAATTATAGCCCCGTACTCATGATGTTGAATTAACATCTGTTCTTTTGATATAGCCATATTTGCATATAAGTTGACAATGGTACTGAATTTTTCCTCTTTGTTTGATAATGCAGATTCTATGTAGCAGAGGTTCTTCTTGCACTGGAATACCTGCACATGCTTGGGATTGTGTACCGTGATCTAAAGCCAGAAAATGTCCTTGTGAGGGAAGATGGACACATAATGCTTTCAGATTTTGACTTATCTCTCCGTTGCACTGTTAGTCCGACTCTTGTCAAAAATCTCTCTGCAGAGTCTGAGGCTTTAAGAAAGAACACAGGTTACTGTGTGCAGCCTGCTTGCATTGAACCTTCCTGCATCCAACCATCTTGTGTAGTTCCTACAACCTGCTTCTCACCACGCCTCTTTTCTAGTAAGTCGAAGAAGGAACGGAAACCCAAAACTGAAATTGGAAATCAGGTCAGCCCATTGCCAGAGCTCATTGCAGAACCAACTGATGCCCGATCCATGTCTTTTGTTGGAACTCATGAGTACTTGGCACCTGAGATCATCAAGGGTGAAGGCCATGGAAGTGCTGTAGATTGGTGGACTTTTGGAATTTTCCTATACGAGCTACTATTTGGTAAAACTCCTTTTAAGGGGTCTGGAAATCGAGCTACGTTATTCAACATTGTCGGTCAGCCACTTCGGTTTCCAGATGCACCAGTTGTGAGTTTTGCTGCAAAGGATCTGATAAGGGGATTGCTAGTGAAGGAACCACAACACAGATTGGCTTATAAACGTGGGGCAACTGAGATCAAGCAGCATCCTTTCTTTGAAGGTGTAAATTGGGCATTAATACGTTGTGCTACTCCTCCTGAAATCCCAAGGCCGGTCGAGATTGAAAGAATACCACATGCAGTGGCATCAACCAGTGAAAAGGCCGTTGCTATTGCAGCAGCAGCAGCTGCAGATAAAAAGGCTTCCGATAATTATCTTGAATTTGATTTCTTTTAGAAAGAAATCCTTACACGTTATACAGGTTGTTCATCAATGAAAGCCTGCCTAAAACATTTCTGTGTAGGGCAGTGGAACCGATGAGGAAGAAGCATATTATTGATAGATGATGAAACACTGTAAGTTTGTTGTCTTTTAACAGTTTCAAATTTATGTTGCACAAGTATTGAATGGATTCTTTGCTTTCCTCTAAAGGCTTGATTCATTAGAATGTACATGCTTAGCTATTTTCAGCACCAGGATCCAGACTATTATCTCCACAGGAGTATCAATCTTTTGCATTCATCTAATCTCATTGAAGTTCATTTACATAGAAATGATGATCCTTTATAGGAAGAAAGCACAATCCTAGGCACAAGAGAGCTCCTAATGTACTCGATGTACTCGATATACACGTAGCTCAGACAAACTTAGTTTTGAAACACATGCAAGAAACTGAATTGTTTCGTTGTTCTTGAGCTTCTGTAACACTGGAATTAGGATCGTTATTATCCTTGGAGTTATCATCTTGGTAGCGAGGAGAAGAGAGAGGAGAGGGCGATCCACCCGGTTGGCTCGTTTCTTTCCCTTCACAAACAATCTTTACCTCACAAAATCCTGGAGCTTTCTGAAGTACCTCATTAGCTATTCCGCTTCCCCCTCGAGATCTCGACTTCCTAATGATTTCCAGTTGACAATGAAACAAAAACTTGAGTATATTGAGTTTATGAGTTTGCTTTGACATCTAGAGAAAGGTACCTGGATTTGTTTACTCCAAGGATTAGCTTCCTTATATTGAGAATTGGAATAACATCCAAAATGGCCCTTGCTACCTTGTCACTCTCAATCAGCACAGTATCTGCCTTAACCTGTTTCATCAACAAGTGAGAAACAAAACAAAATCTCATACTCATTAGGTTAGAAAACAGCCATTTCTTTTGGGTACCTTAGCTGCAGAGCAGGAGTCGATGAAACTCTGAAGAAAATCCTTCCTTTTGCTTTCTTCTTGTGCTACATGGATAGCCACTTGTTGTTTACTAACCTGATTTACTGGAATCTTTCCCACTGCCATCACAGAAACAAACGCATACCCTCGATCATAGATTCATAATTATATCCAACAGTTTATGACTTTTCTGAATAGATTTCACTCCAAACAAGATAAAAATCAACGTTCTGGAGTCTCTGTTCATCACTCATCCTCTGTTCAAGTCCAACAGAACCCAGAAATAAAGTTAAAAACTTTTGTCCTCTCAAACACATAATACTGTAGAACATACGCATGCGCACAGACCAGCAAAGAAGAAGAATCTGAAATAAAAGTGTCAAATACAAACAACAGCATCAGAGCAGAGATTCTCTGCAAGCAGTAAATCATCCATCTCAGAACCATTCCCACCATGCCAAATGGCCTCTTTCTAACTTAAAGCTAAAGCTCCAGACATAAGACTTTGACCATGAAGGAGAGAGAAAAAAGAAGAAGAAGAGAGATAAAGAGAGAGAGAGAGAGCCATAGAAACAGAGTTATCAGAAATTACATGGGCTAGGAATGTAACGTGTTTCAGGGAAGACATGCAAAAGATAGACGACAGCGGTGGAAGCTGTAATGGCGTTCTTGAGCGTCCATTGAAGCGCATCAATACTCGAATCGCTTTTCTCCACTCCAACATAAACGCAATCTTCCCATTTCAGAGCATCCGACGAGAACGAACACCCACCACTGTAATCTTCTCTGATGCTCTCTAACGCCGCCGCCGGCGAAACCATTTGCCGTTTAACCTCAAACGTCTCATCCGAATCCTCTTCCTCGATCTCGCTTGTGCTGCTGCTGTACTTGTAATTGCTGAACTCACTTTCGAGCCCTTCATCGGAGTGGAAGTGCCTGTCCTCCGCCGGAGATGGCAACGCCGACATGGCCGATGAAGGTCGGGATCGTGATGGGATTGAGCTGAGAATCTGAGAAATCCTCTGGTGCAGTGGATTTGGGGAAGAAGAAACGGAAATGGAATCAAAGTCGCCCAGATTTGAGAACACAAGGAAAAATCAGGAGGCCAATGTGGCTACCGTATTAACTCCCTTGTGGCGGGGCTCTGATTTTCCATCTTCTCGGAGTCATTTGGTTTGACTTTTTTTAGTACGGTCTCTTCCACCCATATTATGTGATTGTTTATAATGGTTCCATGTGTTTGTAATTATTCTACTTATTAAAAAAAAAAACAAACAAACTTTTTCCATATCTAACACGAACATAGTCGATCATAGCCGAGCATAGCTTTAAGGGTAAGACAATCTCATTGAGGATTGTTGAGAGAGGAGCCCCACGTCGCCTAATTAAAGGGTTAATCGTGGATTTATAAGTAAAAAATACATCTTTATTGGAACGAGATCTTTGGGAGAAACCAAAATCAAAGCTACAAGAGCTTATAATCAAAATAGATAATAATAATAATATCATACTAGATTTCGGGAAACCAAAAGCAAAGCTACAAGAGCTTAATACTCAAAATAGATAATATCATACAATTGTGGATGTTCGCGGTTTATAATATCCGATATCAAACCTAAAATGGTTGATGAGCCTCTCATTCTAAACAAATTAATTAGTGAACTTATTAATTCATCCTACCTTAGTCGAATATTTAAGTTCCAATTAAATTGGAGTCAAAAGAGTACGTTAAGATTGTTTAGCCTATATTTTTTTTATTGTCTATTAACTTAATCAATTAAAATTAAATTTAACGTTTCAAAAACACTTTTGTCATTGACTAAACATACAAACAAAACTACATTAAATTTTAACAATTTTATTTAATAAAAACTAAATTATTATCGACTCTAAAGTTAAAAAAACTAAATCGTTACATAGCAAAAATTAAATACTATTAGTTATTATTTGAAATTACATACTAAATCGCTTATGAAATTAAAGTATGCATGTAGGTATGGTGCTTATTTATTTGAATAAATTAATTATAATGGGCTGTATTTAAATTAAAACCCCAATGAATAATTATATATAATCCAGAGATGTAGGTGGTTGTCAAGGTTGACATGGCACCAAAATACACCATTGGAATATTCGAATATCAGATAATTTCCATTTTAATATTTCTATATTTTTTTCAAGTCAAATGTAATCATTTAATTTTTAACATTTTTTTCGACCCATATTTAATTTGTCGATACTCGTCAATTTCAAACCTAATCGGTTAAGATAATATATATTTTTTTATCTACTCTCGCATGATTGAATAAAAAAAAAAAGAATTTATAAGAACCGAAAAACTTTTTATATCATAAAAATTAAATTTAAAAGTAATGAAAATATTGGAGAATAAAACATATATATAAAACATATTTTTGTTTGGTATTTACAAAGGTTCTCATCTTCTTTAGCAATCACTTATGATTAACAAAGCACTTTTAGATTCCTAAAAAGAACTTTATGAAGCCCAATTGAAAAGTAACTGTTGAGGCCCAAAAGAGGCTGGCCCAATATTTATTTTTAAGATTAAAAAAATAGTATTTTTAAAAACTATATATATGAAGTTGATTGATGTTCACCCATGCTTTCAATAGTATTTTCCAATAATATTAATATTATTATTATTAAAAAGCTTTTAAAAGTATTTTTCAAAATAATAATAATAATAATAATAATAGAATCAAAAGTGTTGGTATGGCTACACCCCTTGGTTATATAGCCTTTATTTAAAGGAATCTTTCGGCTTTGGATTAAAAAAAGCCACTTTCGGTTTGGTCAACTTTTATGTTTTAAAATCTTCATATTGTTTATTACATTATAGATTTTACTTTTGTTTTTCAACTCTTAAATTATGGAATATGTGGATTTTATTTTTATTTTATTAATATTTATAATAAAGTAGGTAAATTAAGCTATATTACCAATAAAACCCCACAAATCAATAAGCACAACTTCAAGGGAGAGTTAGAGGAGAACATCCTCTGTGCTCGAACGAGCTCCCTTCTCAAGGTTTGAAAACTTCACAAGCAAATTGATCAGACTTACATGAATACTCGAGCATGTGCCTAGATCAAGAATTGTCAAAGGATGAGTATCGTGCCTCTCAAGTGTAGAAACAGTGGAAACCAACATCAAATAAATAAAAAAAGACGAGAATAGGAAGTGAATAGAAAGACGAAATAATAAGATTACATAAAAAAAAAACAAAAAGTTCTTACGACTCGTGAGGGAACTTAAAAGGAGACAAAAATGACGATCGGAATAAAGTAAACAAAAAAGTATAGCATGTGCTATTAAAAATGGAATGAGAATGAGATTGATCACATCTTTGTTTAATAAATGAAAAATAGAATAAAACTACAAAATTTAGAAAGGGTTCCATATTCTATTCTCATTCCTCGACTCCGATTCCAATAAACAAATAAGACCGAGCTATCTTTTTAATTTAATAATTTGGTTTATATATATGTGTGTGTATGTGAGAGAATTATATGATAGTCCCGAGTTTCTCTAACCTATTACCTTAATCTCAAACTCAAATTGTACATGATTCAAAGTCCCTAATTAACTCTAAGAATCCAAGAATCACAAACCTTTGGCACTCCCTCAAACATCTCTACGAAGTTTTCTCCAACATATTTGTGCGCTAGAGCTTTCAAATTTCCTGACTTTAGGCTCCAACAAGCAAGGGAATGGGCATTTTCCCTGCACCTCTCCTATTCAAGAAGGTTCCCACGGTTTTGCTTTCCACAATTAACTGGCCACAGTGTTTGGGAATAAAAAGAACAAATGGAAGAAGAAAAGAACCCGAAATCAAATGGTGAAGGGCACATGCAAGGACCAGTTGGACGGCCGAGATTGAATGATTGTGATATATATTTATTAGTGGAGAATACTGGAAAAGAATTACGGAAGCGAAAACTGGAAAGGGAAACAAACCAGAGCCAGCAACTTCGACACGAAGAACCCATTCAGAATGTAAGCAGCTCCTTTTTCCTCTTCTTTGCTTCATTTTTTAAGGGTCGTATTCAGATTCCCACAAGACACTGATGACTTTTGCGTGAGCTTAACAGGCATTGAGAAGGACAGGGCCATAAAGAAGGGTGAGTCCGTGTGAGACCCTTTGGTATTTAAACAGCAGCCTGGCCTCTAAAGGTTGTGACTTGCGAGATCTTAGGTTCACTTTCTTGTCCGGGCTCTTCCTGTATTCTAGCATCGTCATTCTCGTACTTGAGCTGGTTTTCAACCTTGAGTTACAAGCCCTGCAGAGAGAGAAACAGAGAGAATTAGAGAAGCAGAAACTTTGGCAGATTGCATTTAGCTTTGGTGTAATTTCTTTTCTTCTTGAGACGAACCAAATGGGTGTCAATCCTCAGGACGCGATCAAGAAGCTCAAAGTTCTGATGGATCAAGGTCAGATGATCAACTCTGTTTTCTTCAATTCCAGTTCTGAAAACTTCATTCCCTATTAACCATTTGTTCTATCTGTTTTATTTCATCACCTGCAGTTGATCACTCATCGAAGGAATCCTTTCAGGTTCGCCAGCTTTCTTCTTCTTCTTCTATCCTCCATCTTCTGTATGCGACCTGCAAATTCTAAGAGCTTAAAATGCTGTTAGTTCTGTTGGGTTGAAGCCCAAATGACCTCTTATGAAACTTCTTGTAAATGACATCGAATGATCTATTTGCAGAATGTTCATCAAGGATTCTTAATAGAAACGCTGGACCGTTTCCTAAAGGCACGAGACTACGATGTTGGCAAGGCCCATAAAATGGTTAGACGCATGTTTTTGGTTGAACTTCTGTAAACATCAAACTATCATATGCATTACTAAGATATGCTGACAAACCATTCCTCTTTAATGTTGCAGCTGGTTGACTGTTTAAAATGGAGGGTGGAAAACAAGATTGACAAGATATTAAGGGTAAGTGTTTCAACGGCTCGTTCACTGCGATGGCCCCCAATTCTTTTGTTGACAGCATTTTATTGTCTGCAGAAGCCAATATTTCCTGCTGATGTCTATAGATCAGTGAGAGATTCACAGCTCGTAGGACTTTCGGGCTACTCAAAAGAGGTCTGAGTTTTGTTAATCAATGTCTATCTTGTTTAACTAGCAATCACTGTAATCTTAGGGTACCTTGTTCTAATGAGATTAGCATATAGCCAGCCGTTCTTAACTGCAACTTGTTCTGTTTCCCCTCAGGGCCTTCCCATATTTGCCATTGGTGTTGGGCTCAGCACATTAGACAAAGCACATGTAAGTATTCGCGGTTCAGTTCATCTTGACCCTTTCTGTGAATTTCAATGCCACAAACAGCAGCCTAGATTTTTGAAAATATGTACTTCAAAAACCAGAGAGAAATTGAGAAGCTTGTCAAGTTTACTAACCGGTGTTTTGATCTCTTCACAGGTGCATGATTATGTGCAGTCGCACATACAAATCAATGAGTATCGAGATCGTGTTATTCTGGTGAGTTTCTGAATTCAGGGATTCAAAAGAAGCTTCTCTCCCTGTATCATTAACACGTACATTTTTGCTGTAGCCTTCTGCATCAAAAAAGTATGGAAGGCCCATCACTACCTGCGTGAAGATTTTAGATATGACTGGTCTGAAGCTTTCGGCACTTGGCCACATAAAGGTATTCTCTTTTCCTACAATTGTCTCCAATAGATGTCAGTGCAAGTTAAATATGTCCATATAAATCTGATTCCCTTTCGTGTGGTTCTGATTGGTCTAAATTAATGACAAATCCGCACAATAAGATCACAAAGTTAATTTCTTTAGTTTGAATCCATTTATCACAAATCAATTTCACACTGGATCGTGCGATTTTGAGGGAAGAAAAAAGAGACCAAAAAGAAAAGATTCAACGCATATCATTTTGTTTATTTGTCTGGGAGGAATTTCTTCCTGACCATCATTTTAAAACAAGACCATAATGGTGAGGGCATATTCTCCATAATAAACTATAGCAAAGTGGAAAGCAAACTTATGATGTGTTTTGATACCTTAAATATGCAATTTATGACTAGCAAATCAAGGATTTCCCAAATCTCTAATGTTCATGCAACCGCTACTGTCTCATGTTTCTTCAGTTCCTGACAATTTTATCAACCATTGATGATCTGAACTACCCAGAGAGAACAACTGCTTACTACATTGTAAACGTACCTTACGTATTTTCATCCTGTTGGAAGGTAAGCCATTAAAGAGACAGATCTTGGTTGATTTTGTACCTTGAGTGTTGCAATAATTTTTACTTGAACACCTGTCTGATGTATATAGTCATGTATTCTCTTCGATATTGCAGGTTGTCAAGCCTCTCTTACATGAAAGGACAAGGAAAAAGGTTCAAGTGTTACCCGGCTGTGGGAGAGATGAGCTGTTGAAGGTAAGGCCTGCATTATTTAAAGAACGTAAAAATGGCTGACTCTTATCAAACATAAAAGCTCTTTTTTGGCCTGCTTGAATATATTGTAAATAAAATGGACCACTACATGTTTTTTTATACAAAAAGTTTTGACATTTCATTTGACAATGGAAGCTAGAATCAAGTTTTCCGAAACATTCCATAATAAAAAATAATATATGAAGTGTATAAAGCAAGGTACATATGCTATTGTTAGACAATTAAGAGTGGCAAGAGTAATGTTAAATACTAGTGGGGGAAATACAATAATCAAATAACGGGATTCCCTACCATATGCAAGTGATGATGCTTTAATTATTCTCTATTTCTTGCAGATAATGGATTATACCTCTCTTCCACATTTCTGTAAAAGAGGGAGCTCATTGTCCTCCCGATCATCGGCTCATCAAGGAGGCAATAATTGCTATTCCTCGGACCACCTTTTTCATCAACAGCTATACAGCTACATCAAGCAACAATCCATGATCAATGAACCTACTGAGCCAATTAGAAAAGGATCTTTTCATGTAAGCCTTCAGGCATCAGCATCAAAAAGCAAAGGAGCAGCTAAAACTATTGAATCTGAGTTTCGGAAGTATGAGAATGGGATTTCTGATACACTGATTGAACTCGAAATCATGTAGTGATTGAAGCAAAGGCAACTTTTGAGATGAATTTCTTTCATCGATGGTGCATATTCCTTCATTGAGGAGATGGAAAGGAAAATCTGGCTTTACTGATCCTAACACTATAGCCCTATGGACAGTCCCAGTTTCGTAATGGCAACATCCATAGTCGTGTTGAAACCCACCTCTAAAGCAATGGAGAGTCATATCCAAGATGTATCTTGAAACGTGCCTGGTTGATATATAAAGTTCGCTTCTTAATATATAGCCTTTTCACGGCTAATTTTTAATTATCACTTGGTTTTATTATCTGAAACCACATAATTATTTGTATTCAAAGTTTCTAGTTCTAAAATCTAAGCTATTGCACACACATTATAGAGATTAAAGTGGCAAATTAAAAGATGAATTTGATTTTGGATAATTGTGGGCTGTAGTTGAAAATGAACCATCGGTAAGAATATAAACTGCAATGAGAGACATAGAAGCTAACATATTAGATGAGCCAAGTTAGAAACTGGAGCTCTTCCCCCTTACATTGATCTATGAAAGAAATGTCCACGATAAACAAGGAAAAACATACCAAAATCAATGGACGCCCACTCCAAGATACAGCCACTTGGAAAAGATGAAGGACATTCCTACAATAATCCTGTATTAACTTCAAGATCAATCAACAGACGTGCCTGAAAGTAAGGTTGATGCGGGTTGCCTCTGCCTTGAGGCGCTTAGGCACTGAATGCATCCAATCTCGTTGAGTGTAGCCTTTCATAACCAAAAGCGAACCATGCTTTAGTACAAAAGAGTGTGTATCAGCCACACTGCTTTTCTTTGATTTCTTGGCTGGAGGTTCCTCATCATTCCTTCCTGGGGCCACATCAAATAAACCATAAGATAATGAAACTTTTTGAAGTGAAGAAATCAATTGATCAAAAGACTGAAGATTTGACAAAAGAGCTTTTCAAAATCAGAACAGAGACGAGAAAAACAGATGAACTAGACCGCGTACGTTGAGAAGTTTTGTTGGACTTCTTTTTCAACAAGAAATCTCGCTCACATCCAAATGATACAGAAGCAATCTCCTGGTTCAATGCATAAAGCTTCTCATCATCAGAATGCCAACCCACATAATCATTTCCACCTTTATATCTATTCAAGAGTAAGCTATTAAAACTACTCCCCGGTAGAGCTTCGTGAACCTTGACAGAGAAAAAGTGAAGACAATTAGGAGCCACTAGAAACGTCATCGAGAACTTGTAGCTAAAGAAGCCAAAAAGAAAACCAAATAGGGAAAGATTGAAACAAAATATCTTACAGCATTCAAAATGTCCTTAAGAGGAGGAAAATCATCCCAAGTATAGGCATGAGGTTTATACCCGCTGTAACTAAATGTCGTCAATCCAGGATTCACAACGTAACAAGTATCTCTAGGCTGCATTACAACATAGACGTTACCCTCAATCGCGTGAAAAATGCAATAGCTCTTCAGAAAGAACGCGAAATCCCAACATAAAGAATGGCGGGAAAGAAGGAAAATCATCTAAGACAACCAACAGTCAGTCGTTAAATCTTCAATTGCTAATTAGGTTGACAATGAACTAAACGAGAGAACATAATCGAGAAAAGGGAAGACCTGGACGACGGAGCGACCGAAGACGCGAATCGTAGGCCTGGTCCATGGAATGTGTTGATTGAGAAAATCGAACCAGGTCCAAGCCTGATCGGAGGACACGAACTTGCTAATATAGACGATTTCGCTTCCGTTTCCGAGATCCAATGTCTGTTGCCTTCCTAAATCTAAAGGACGAGGGATCTTCGTCTCCGATTCTGAGTCGATCACTTCTTTGAACCTCAAACTCATTCTGCCAAATTCTTCATAATTTACGACAATGATCATGTTCACAATTTATTTAGTTCATGCTGTCGTTTCGTTTCTTTTCGTCTTTTTTTTACTCAATTTTCATAAATTAAAATTCTAATCGAATTCCAATTTTACCCCAACATAATTTTTATTAATTCATCCACTCATTTTAACAAATAATAATAATGACTCCAAAACTCATTAATTGAATGGTAAACAAGTTTAACACAAAATTAGATTTAATTAATACAACCATTAACTATCTTTATCCAAACACAAATTTTTTCGTTTTTTTATTAAACATATGTGGCCCAAATCCGTTCTTTGGACTTTCACTTTTGAACTTCCCCTCAAGGTCTTAAAATGGTTTCCACACGCTTATAAAAAATGTTTATGTCACAAAAAATGTTTATGTCACAAACCCACCGCTAGCATATATTGTTCTCTTTGGGCTTTTCTTTATTGAGTTCCCCGTTTTAAAACGCGTCAATTAGAGAAGTTTGCACACACCCTTATAAAGAGTGTTTTATTCCCCTCTCCAACCGATGTGGAATCTCACAATCCACCTCCTTTTATTCCCCTCTCCAACCGATGTGGGATCTCACAATCCACCTCCTTGGGGCCAGCGTCCTCACTGGCACACCATTTGGTATCTAACTCTAATATCATTTGTAACATCCCAAAACCACCGCTAGCAGATATTGTCTTCTTTAGGTTTTTCCCTTCTGCGCTTTCCCTCCAAGTTTTAAAACGCATTTGCTAGAGAAAGGTTTCAACACACTTATAAGGGAATGATTTGTTCCACTCTACAACCGAGGTGGAATCTCATATTAATTTGTCATTTCTTAATTAATGATGAAATTACATATTTTTAAATTTGAAACCAAGTACAAGCTGACACTTAGTCACTATGTCCATTCCCATGAAAAACCCAGTTCACACACACTAACACAAGCTTCAGACACTAAACCTGCCTCATTCTACTCGTAATCACTTGAAACAGTAGGCTGCAGACAGATCAAAACTATGGAAATGGAAGCAAATTTACAGGCTACCCCATACTCAAGGCCGAAAACTTCCCGTAATCTTTATCTGGATGGCCGACCAGGTTGGTCGATGAACTTGATCTTTAGCTCTATTTCACCAGATTCTACATCACGAAGCTTCAACCAAACGCTCTGTGTTACACCCCCTCCCTCCATGCAACTAATGCTGCTGTCCCTTGCTAAGCAGTTGTCAGTGTCTGGAGTAACCTTTCTTAACATTGTTGCCCCCAATGAAATTCCAAGAGCCCGTCTCAATCTAGCAGCCGAAACTATTGGTTTAAGGCTCAGCTCTGCATGTCCCATCTTGTCATCTGACTTGAACCGATCTTTGTCGAACACTTCCTGCAGAAAGAACGTAAATTTTTGGTTGCTTACTGTTATTCATAGAAGAGTACGTGTTGTTTACGCCCACAAAGAGAAACGATCCATAGTTTCTTCTTTCTGAAATAAGTAATCATTAAACATTGTTCTAATTTCATTTCGAGTATTCAGTCCCAGAAATAGATCAGAATACCGAGCTATAGAGTATGATAGAAGACTATACGCAAAGACGAATGAACAATCAAGAACTTTTTTTTCCTTAAATATAACAGCCCAAGCCCCACCGCTATCCCTTCAAGGTTTTAAAACGTGTTTGATAGGGAGAGGTTTCCACATCCTTATAAGGAATGTTTCATTCTCCTCTTCAACCGATGCGGAATCTCACAATCCACCCCCCTTGGGACCCAGCGTCCTCGCTGGCACACCACCCAGTGCTTAGCTCTGATATCATTTGTAGCAACCCAAGCCCACCGCTAGCAGATATTGTCCTCTTTGGGCTTTTCTTTCAAGGGTTCCCCTCAAGGTTTTAAAACGTGTCTGGTAGGGAGAGGTTTCCACACCCTTATAAGGAATGCTTCGTTCTCCTCTCCAACCGACGTGGGATCTCACAATCCACCTCCCTTGGGGGCCCAACATCCTCGCTGGCATACTGTTCGGTGCCTAGCTCTGATACCATTTATAACAGCCCAAACCCACCGCTAGTAGATATTGTCCTCTTTGGACTTTCCCTTCAAAGTTTTAAAACGTGTCTGCTAAGGAGAGATTTACACACACTTATAAGGAATGTTTTATTCTCCTCCTCAAAAGATGTGGGATCTGACAGTGACTTTGATAACACAAACACAAGATAGCCTAGCTAGCAAAACAATATGCACTCTTTCACTGACCACAATTAGTTTGATACTTGTAATGGTATTAATGAGTTCCCATATTGAAATAATCCACCATAACCACAATTCTTTTGCATAACCAAAATCCTTGCTTATGTACAAGTCATGACAGCCTGATGGAGACAATATGTATAATTCATTACGGCCTAGTGGAAGATATCAATTCAAAGTTATGCAACTTTGGAGAAAAAATAAATGGATGAACAACGGAGAAAATAAGAACAGGGACTATCTCAATGAACACAGACAACAATAGGTCAAAAAACTGACAAGCAGAATCTTACTAATGTCAGATCTTTAACAGGTTGGGTGAGGGAGAAGCTTAGCTCTTCATTCCAAACAGGGTTAAGGCAGCTATTGATAACTTTGGTCTTGGCTGTCTGAAAAACAACGTAAAGAAATGAAATTATTCAACAAGCCACATCAGAAAATAAGGGTGTCCAAAGAAAAATAAACAATATAGAAGAAGGCAAGACAAGAAATGACCTGATTGCCTAACTTGATAACAACATAAGGATCGCTGCTCTTGAAATCACGAATTACTAGTTTCTTCCCTTGAACCACAAGCACTTTAAGCAATCCCAACCTCTCGCTAGTTGATTCACTTTCCATAGCAATGGCAGCATCCAACTAAAAAGAAGGCGTATACAGGGTAGCTCCAAAACGTGTAGAAGCACCGGAAAAGCTGCAATTAAAAGCCAAGATGACAGATTTTAAAGTGAACAAAATGACCAAACATTTGGACCCATTAAATCAAACAATCCAAGAACCACATTTGAACCATTTCTTGCATCTATACAAAGCGATCTGAGTACATCTACAAAAGTTCACAGAAACAAGAAAAGGGAAAACCCCAAAAACCCCAGAAATCAAAACGAAAGTAAAGAAGATACCACTCAGAGAAAGAGGCAGAGATGGAAGAGGGCTTAACCAAGAGCCAGGCAAGTGAGGTTTGAAAGGAAAATAAAGGGGTATTAAGGGTTGGTGGAGGGTGTCATTTCATCAAACAGTTGATGGGCGGAGTGATAAAGAGAACCAGTTTCAAAGGGAAAGGGAAAAATGATGGTGTCTGGGAGAGCGAGATTTTGACTAGAAACAGTCATGGATGGTGGCCCATAGTGAGTTCGAGTTTGACGGGAGTAAATGATTTGGACAAGCATGTTTGAAAAGTAAAAGCAATGCGAAATTAAAGAGAGATTTACGATGAATTTAGAATCTTTGTGAGGGGTACCTGACTTTGCTGCCATGTGGGACTGATTAAAGAGGGAAAAAGTGGGATGGGTGTGGTTGGAAAGAGACAGTGACTCAATGAAGGAAGGTCCATTGTCCACCATGTACGCTTTGAACTTTGAATTACTCAAAATTGCAGAGGATGAGGGCACGACCAAGAAGAAGAAGAAACACACGTGTGCTGACACCTGGATGTAGGGTTTATGCTTATGTGGATTTTTTAAATAAAAATAATTAATACAATTCTAGTACTCTTCCACTAATTCTCTCATGGATGGAAGTGGTTTAAGTGTTGATCCTACCTATTGTCGTCCGTCTCGTGTTTTTAACCTCTTTTGGAGGTCCAGCGTCCTCACAAGCACACTGTCCAGTGTCTAGTTTCGATATCATTTGTAACGGTCCAAGCCCACCGCTAGTAGATATTATCCGTTTTGATCTGTTACGTATCGTCGTTAGCCTCACGATTTTAAAACGTGTCTGCTAAGAAGAGGTTTTCACACCCTTATAAGCAATGTTTCGCTCCTCCTCTCTAACTGATGTGGGATCTCTCAATTCACCATCTTGGGGCCAACATCCTCACAACCAAAAATGTCGGTGTTTACCTCAAGCCCACTACTAGCAGATGTTGTCCACTTTGATCCGTTACATATTGTTGTTAGCCTCACGATTTTAAAACGAGTCTATTAGAGAGAAACTTTCACACTCTTATAAGAAACGTTCGTTCTCCGCTCCAACTGATATAAAATCTCATATAAGCGGAGAGGTGAAAGCCAGCTTGCCTTTGGCCCATGTATCATCCGGTACGTGGAGAGAAAAGTCCATTCTCCTCTTCAAGTAATAATTCATTCTCCTCTCCAACAAGTATGAGATCTCATACCTGGAGAGAAAAGTCCAAATAGAACAATATCCATTAGCGGTGGGTCTGAGCTATTACAAATAGTATCGAGCTAGTCACTAGATGGTGTGAGACACTAGTTGGAGTAGGGCCGAATCCTCTCCATAGTAGACGTGTTTTAAAATCGTGAGGCGAACGACAATACGTAACAGGCAATACTGATCTACGCATTGGACTTGAACTATTACACTATTACCGTTCGTCTATAATTTTGGTTTGAAAAATAAAAATTCAAATTCTAGAGATAAAAAAAATGTCTCTTGTATAAATTTATTTGTTTGATGTTCTTATATAAAGCAGGAATGAAATTTTTTTTAACGACAATTATGTGAGATTCCAGAAACTAGAACCGTACACTGATTTTGTAACCATTATGAACTTTTTGTTCCTTGTTTTTATCCAATGATGTGATGTTTCAGACAATAGAATCCAATACTACTTTTTTATTAATTAACAACTCTTTGCTTGTTAATAAACACTCTTAATTAATGTAATCACAATAACCCAACAACGTAACGCTTAATGTTTCATAACTCAAATCCTTGGTTTAATTAAAAATATAATCTTCATCAAAAGACATTAACGAACTGCACAATTATCAAAGCTGTGGGGCGAGTTGCGCCGACGTGGGCGCCCGATAGCCTCTTAGATTTTGGAAATTGTGGTTAAGAGTGTCATTTTCTTATTAATTTTTGGGTATCAATCAAAGGGAATCAACCAACTCCCAGAAAATTAAGCAGAACAACGAGGAATTGGAGCAATACAGGAGGCTGCTGAGGCTCAATGATCAGATCCCTTTTGTTTTCTTCCACTTTTTTGCCGATTTTCAGAACCACTCGGACATCTCCCTCCAACTTTCTGGGATTTCACTGCCTCCCTTTCTCTGCCACTGCTCGTTTTACACCCATATCTGTTCTTCACTGCCCAGGTTATGATTTTCACATTTGTGTCCTTGTCTCTCGGTTTAGTGATGTTAATGGACCTGGAAATTTGAGATGCTTTATTAATGCTTCTTGGGTTCTTCGTAAACTTTGCTTGTTATTTAGGAGTTGGAGGTTCTGGTACGTTGGTTATTAATGTGTTGCGTTTGTGTTGTCTGTCTAGAACGATGAAACGAGTGTTTGGCTAACTTGTAGCTCACTCTCGATTGTATCAATCAGTTTAAATGTTTGGTTTGCTGTTGTTTGTTTATGTTTACAATACCCAATACCCATCTCCCATCTCGAAGTCAGTTATCTTGGGATACAATAAGAACTCAAGTTCAATGCTAACGGACAGGGTCCTATATTGGTTTTTCCGTTTTTACTTTTGAGTTTTCTCTCAAGGTTTTTAAAACGTGTTTATTAGAGAGAGGTTTTCATACCCTTATAAAGAATGCTTTGTTTCCCTCTTTAATCGATGTGGGATCTCACAATTCACCTCCTTCGAGGCCAGTGTTATCGCTGTCACACCATCTAGTGTCCACCTACTTTTGGAGCTCAGCGTCCTCACTGGCACACCATCCGGTGTCTGACTTTGATATCATTTGTAACAGCACAAGTTCATCGTTAATAAATATTGTTCTTTTTGAGCTTTCCCTTTTGGACTTTCCCTTAAGGTTTTTAAAATACGTCTGCTAGGGAGAGGTTTCCATATCCTTATAAATAATGTTTTGTTCCCCTCTCCAACCGATGTAGGATCTTAGAATTCACCTCCCTTCGGGGCCTAGGGTCTTCTGTGGCACACCATCCGGTGTCTACTGCTTAGCGTCCTCGTTGGCACACCGCCCGGTGTCTAGCTCTGATACCATTTGTAACAGCCCAAGTTCACCGTTAACAAATATTGTCCTTTTTGAGCTTTCCCTTTTGAACTCCCCTTAAAGCTTTTAAAACACGTCTACTAGGGAGAGGTTTCCACACTCTTACAAGGAAGGTTTCGTTCCTCTTTTCAACTGACGTGGGATCTCACTCATAAACATTCTATCTGTTTTTCACAATGTTATATGATTCAGTTAATGAGAATCCACTGAACTGTTCCTGTAATGGAGAGTTTAGCATGAAACTAATTGGTTCTTATGTTACTAGGCATTGGGGTCAGAAATCCAGCTTCTTTCTGCAGAAATTCCCTTTCAGTTTCTGCTAAGTCAACATTGTTTATGGGGGAAGTCCTAGCTGCAAATGAGGTTCAACTGGTTGAAGTACTTGATGCAACCGACGATGATCATGGAGGCGTTATCGTGGAAATGGATAAACCTATGGACTCTGAGGTCTTTGTGCCCATCCTAAGAGCTTCAATTTCACATTGGAAACAACAGGTTGACAGTAGTAAACTTTTCTGCCCCTTTTGTTTACACACCTTCATATACTATCAGGACATGCTTACTCCATATTCATTTCTTGTCAAGTGGACTATGGTAGGCAAGCTTTTGCTTTTGCTTCAAATTTTGATGCCGCTGTAAGAAGTAATGAATTTTTGTTTAGGGTTTTGATACATCTGCCATTTCTTTTGGCTTCCTTCTTGACCATGTGATCTCCAGCATCCTACTTCTTAGTTGAACCGCTAGTAGATATTGTCCGCTTTGGCCTGTTACGTATCATCGTCAGCCACATGGTTTTAAAACGCGTCTACTAGGGAGAAGTTTCTACATCCTTATAAGAAATGTTTCGTTCTCCTCCCCAAGCAATGTGGGATCTCACAATCCACCACCCTCAAGGGCCTAGTGTCCTCGCTGGCACACCACCCGATGTCTTGCTCTGATACCATTTGTAATAGCTCAAATCCACCCCTAGTAGATATTGTCCGCTTTAACCCGTTACATATCGCCATCAGCCTCACAGTTATAAAACACGTCTACTAGGGAGAGGTTTCCACTCCCTTATAAAGAATGTTTTGTTCTCTTCTCCAACCAACGTGAGATCTCACAGTCAACGAGTAATCTAGTATAAAAGCATGGAAATGTGATGAATGAATTTTCATTGTGACTCCAGTGTTGAATGAATATCTGGGGATACTCTGGCGCTGTGCAACTAAACTATTCATATTTTCTCCTGTTTTATATTCATGATGAGCAAATCTTTTGCAGGGCAAAAAAGGTGTTTGGTTTAAACTGCCTATTGAGCTTGCTAACCTGGTTGAAGCTGTTGTTAAGGTGATATTCTGATAACAGTTCTTTAGATCGTTTTAACAGTAGATTTTGGAACTTGCACTTTCAATTGCTGCAAGTAATTGTTTTTATTCTCTATATTTTCCCTTCTTTTAGGAAGGATTCTGGTACCACCACGCAGAGCCAAAGTATTTGATGTTAGTGTACTGGATACCTGAATGTGCTCATACTCTTCCTGTAAATGCTACTCATCGAGTTGGCGTTGGTGCGTTTGTTTTGAACGACAATAAAGAGGTACATTTCTAGATCCCTTGTAAGTGTGTGGAAACCTCTCCCTAGTAGACGCGTTTTAAACCCGTGAGGCTAACGACAATATCTGTTAGCGGTGCGCTTGAGCTATTACATCTTGGGTTTGTTGTTCCTCGTCCGAATCTATGTTGTGATGTGTTGAAAACTTTTGTTATAGGTACTCGTGGTTCAGGAAAAGAGTGGAGTGTTACGAGGGACTGGTGTATGGAAGTTTCCCACAGGAGTTGTAGATGAGGTAAGGAGTTTTGGATACGCTCTGATTCCATTTCTGCATATAAATATAACTAAAATCTTTGAGTTGCTTCATTTGACGATATCAAGGGGGAAGATATATGCAAAGCTGCAGAGAGAGAAGTCAGAGAAGAGACTGGTGTAAGTTATCTGCTCATCAGTTGTTCATCATGTTTGTCTCAATAAGAGTTATCTTAAAGTTTCCAGGTTTATTCTTCTACAGATTGACACAGAATTTGTGGAAGTTTTAGCATTCAGGTATGAAGTTACACTTATCAATCACGGTAACCGTTCAAGCCCACCGCTAGCAGATATTGTCCGTTTTAGTTCGTTACGTATAGCCGTCAGCCTCATGGTTTTAAAACGCGTCTACTAGGGAGATGTTTCCACTCCCTTATAAAGAATGCTTTGTTCCCCCCTCCAACCGACGTGAGATCTCACAATCCACCCCCTTTGGGGCCCAGCGTCTTCCTTGACACTCGTTCCCTTCTCCAACCAATGTGGGATCTCACAAGGACCCAGCGTTCTCCCTGGCACTTGTTGGTGTCTGGCTCTGATACCATTTGTAACAGCCCAAGCCCACCGCTAACAAATATTGTCTGCTTTGGCCCGTACGTATAGCCGTCAGCCTCACGGTTTTAAAACGCGTTTGCTAGGGAGAAGTTTTCACACCTTTATAAAAAAATACTTTGTTCCCCTCTCCAAATGACGTGGGATTTCACAATTCATCCCCTTTGGGGGCCCAGCGTCCTCCCTGACACTTGTTCCCCTCTCCAACCAATGTGGGATCTCACAAGGGTCCAGCGTCCTCCCTAACACTCGTTCGGTGTCTGGTTATGATGCCATTTGTATCAGCTTAAGCCCACCGCTAGCAGATATTGTCTGCTTTGGCCCGTTACGTATAACCATCAGCCTCACGGTTTTAAAACGCGTCTGCTAAAGAAAGATTTCCACACCCTTATAAAGAATGTTCTGTTCCCCTCTCCAGCCAATTTCTCCAGCCAATCTGAAATCTCACAATATAAATGGTTCATTAAGAAGGTGAATTTCTGCCCCCACATATGTAGAATTTGGCTAGCATGTAAGCCATAGATTCTTCATTTAACCTCTTGAGATCGCATGTTATTCAATCTTTCTTTTTCTCATTGAAGTTCATTATTCTTTTTACTATTATGTATCCCATTCAAATTTTTGCAGACAGACTCACCAAGCATTCTTTGGAAAATCAGATCTGTTCTTCGTTTGCACATTGAAACCTCTAACTTTTGAAATAAGCAAGCAAGAACTCGAGATAGAGGATGCGCAGGTACGTCCCGGTTCACTAGGCAATGTTTCGATGTAACAAATCGAATCGGCTCTTAGTAAGCATAAGCTACAAACTTGATGCACATATCATAGTACAACATCATCAGTTGTCTTAGAAACTTTTAGGCCTGTCTGAGTGTTCTAAATCTTTTCTAGTTGAACTTTGGTTCAGTTCAATTGCAATGCTGAATTGTCCTTACAATTGTTGGAACCATTGTCGTTGCAGTGGATGAAACTCGAGGACTACACCGCTCAACCGTTACTCCAAAAACACGAAGTATGGAAGTGTATCAACAACATTTGTGTCACAAAGATTCAGCAGCAGTATTCTGGATTTTCTCCTGTGCTCACTTCCACAGCGTTTTCGAGCAAACGAAACTTCTTGTACCTAAACGAACACGACATGAACAGGCGGTGAGGTCTCGTCGTCAATCCTTGATAGATATCAGTCCTTGATTGATACATTTAGCCAAGTAGCATCAATCTTGTTTCTTTGCTTCTTAATCTTTTCTAGCTATTGGACCATACCCTTGTTTCTGATACTCAAAACTGCAGTGATTTGAAAATACATTGCTATAATTTTCTATGCAGAATCTGATAGAATTTAAAGTGGAACTATGAATTTGACTGCTGTGTTCTAATTTGATTCAAAAAGCTATATAATTAAATGATACTCATTTCAAACGATCATGATAATGTACAAGAACTTTCAAGATTCCAAATGAGAAACAAAGGGTAAATTCCCATAAACCAAGAAGAAAAAGAAAGGCAAAGAGTAATAAGTTTGTGTGGAATGAATAAAAGTATAAAGCTTTGTCATTTTCACTGCAAACCCAGTTTGGGTTCGTTTTGGAAAGATGTGATTTTGATGGGTAAAATGAAAGAAAGAAGGTTTAGAACGTGGCAGCCACGATTGAGGAAAAGAAAGCATCGAAGGGAAGCTGTAAATTAGCTAAAGTAAATGGATGGAGGCCATGGGTGGGGATCGGGAGCAGGACTTTGTCAACCATGACGTGACGATGATCCCTGTTATCCTTAAAAGCCCATCAACCTTGGGCCACCATTCGATCTTCCTGACTCATCGGAGAAAAGATTAAGAAGGTTAATCTTTCCGCTTTGTTCTTTTTAGCATCCGTCTCGTAAGAACTCATATCTAAATCCTTCACTTTGTTTGGATTTTCAATTTTATCCCACTTTGATTTCCTTGCAATTTCTGCTGGATGAACTATGAATCTTAGGTTTACGAGGGTTTCTCTGTTTATGTCGTTCCTAATCACTTGATTTTTCTTTTTCTGTGGAGAATCGTTTTTCCACCCATTTTCGTTCTTTTTCGCCCACCCACAAAGGATTCCGGGGTTTTTTTTTTTATTTTATTTACTTTCCATTTATTCTTGTTCGTATTAATGGGGAATGTGAACGGGAGAGAAGATGAGGACGCTAATCCATCTGGGGTTGAAGAAGAAGATGAAGAAGTCGGTAGCCGACGGAGGAGTTTGCCGGACGGCCTGGCTGCGCCTCCCGATGCTCACCTTGACTACCTCACTAGCGATCCGCCTGCAGAGCTGATGGGTCATTCTCCTCCTCGTAGCCCTCGCGCCATTCCATCTCCATTGATGTTTACTCCTCAAGTGAGTTAGTTCCCTGAATTTTGCCTTAGATTCCTGGTCGTGAATTCCTTGAGTTCAATGAAAATTGATATACGGTGGGGACGTTTCCTTTTTCGATAAGTTTCTGCGAGGAATCTTGGCCTTTTCGTGTCGCTACTTTTCATGCACAGTATGTGTTTGATGTAAGTCCTACATGAATAGATGGACGATTTGGTGAATCTATAGGGCTATTGTTACACTATAATTCTCTGTGCAAATTCGATCGACTGCCTCTATCTTTTGTCTTCCCATTACAGTGTTGTTTTGGATACGCTCTTGATTTAGGGTTCCATTTTATCATGGAATTCTTCTACTCATACTTCTAGGAAGATGAAAATATCACTCTGTCATCCTCTCAATCTGGGAAATTGTTGGTTAAATTATACAAAATACGCTTGAACTTTGGTGTAGATTTCAATCATGAAAAAGCACCTTCGATAGTTTTCTGTAATTATAAAAACTGGAAAGCGTTCATAGCATCATTTACGATTCAAGCTCAACTATATAGAAGATTAAGATCATCATTGTTAGTTTCAAGTCAAAAGATGTTTATATCGTTAACTCAATCAACATGAACGATATTATAAACGATGGCATACAAATTTTCATTCACCATTTTAATGAAGAAGTCTTGGAACGGTTTCGATATTATAACTCATCTAACTTGCAAATTCACTTTGAATGCCTAGAAAGTTACCCATTTTGGATTCTGGAAAACAGTGAAAGATGATGTTGAGCTATAACCACAATGTTCCTCTTTAGTTTTGATCAATAATATTACTATAGATTGAGCTGTGAATCATTCTGTGATCTCTGCATTGGTTTCTTTTCTTCAGTGTCTGATCTTCGATCCTTACGAGCCATGATTTTGAGTTCTTGTATCTGTCTTACAGGTACCGGTTGTTCCACTGCCAAGACCTGATGAGGTGCACAACTCAAGCCAGTCGTGGATGAATAACAGTTCATTGTTTGACGATGTTAGCAGTGAACAAGGAATCCCAACGATGATTACCTGGAGTCATGGAGGCAAGGAAGTAGCTGTTGAGGGATCTTGGGACAACTGGAAATCGAAGTTTGTTGCTCTGTTCTCTCAATTCGTAGTTCGTTTCTTACTCGATTGACTGATCGCCATCTGATACCCAATGTCTTCTTCCTGATCAGAATTCCGTTGCAGAGATCTGGGAAGGACTTCACGATTATGAAGGTATTGTCTTCTGGTGTTTACCAGTATAGGTTTATTGCTGATGGACAATGGAGATATGCTCCTGACTTGCCTTGGGCCCAAGATGATGCAGGCAATGCTTACAATATCTTGGACTTGCAGGTAAAAATTTCTTTCTTGCTGACCATCTCATACCCTATTACTATCCTGATATGAAAGTTGTCGATGAAACTCGGTTTCGTGAGATGCATGAAAGTTGATCATTTGGGTTATTTTTGTTTAAAGTTACCAACAAGTATGGAGCTTTCTGATCTTGTGCTCAGGGTTGAGAGTCAAATTCCTCTCATTCTGAGACTACCTTGGTAATGATGTTATTTGTAACAGCCCAAGCCCACCGCTAGCAGATATTCCTCTTTGGACTGTTCCTTTCGAGTTTACCTCGTCTACTAAGGAGAGGTTTCCACACCCTCGTAAAGAATGCTTCGGTTTGCTCCCCAATGTGGAATCTCACAATCCTCCCCTTTGGAGCCCAGCATTCTCGCTGGCACTCTTTCCCTTCTCCAATCGATGTCTCTCTTCGGGGTCCAGCGTCCTTGTTGGCACACCGCCTCGTGTCCACCCCTCTTCAGGGCTCAGCCTCTTCGCTGGCACATCGCCCAATGTCTGACTCTGATACCATTTGTAACAATCCAAATCCACCGCTAGTAGATATTCTCCTATTTGGGCTTTCCCTTTCGGAGTTCCCCACAAGGTTTTTAAAACACATATGCTACAGAGAGGTTTCCACACCCTTATAAACAATGTTTCGTTCTCCTCCCCAACCGGTGTGGGATCTCACACTACTTTTTTAAAAATCCAAAATATTGAGTTTCAAGAGAACTTTGCACTTTGTAAGCATGTGTTTGTACCATCATGGATGACTCTCTCTCTCGTTTTTAGTCAAGAAGCTTGATAACCAACTGAGGTCAACTGAGCTCAATTTATGCATATCTGACACTTTGATGCAGCATTTGTTATATATATTGCAAAAATAATCGTGTTTTTTTTTTTCCATATTTCCACTTTGATGAGTTGATGCGTGGAGACCTGTCATTTCTGGTGTTGTATTTGGAATAGAAGCTTGTAGAACACATGTTTTTTAATTGATAAATGTTACAGGACTATGTCCCAGAAGACATCGAAAGCATATCCAGCTTTGAACCTCCTCAGTCCCCAGAGTCAAGTTACAGCAGTTTGCAGCTTGGATCTGAAGATTTTTCAAAGGAGCCACCACTGGCTCCTCCACACTTGAAAACCACACTGCTCGACATGCCTTCCCCATACAATGAAATTTTGCCTCCTATATCAAGACCTCAACATGTTGTGCTGAATCATCTTTACATGCAGAAGGAAAGGGGTGGCCCCTCCGTCGTCGCACTCGGGATGACTCACCGGTTCCTTGCCAAGTACGTAACCGTCGTGCTCTATAAATCTTTGCAGAGACAACGTTAGAATAGGCATCCTGTGTAATGAAATTCACAATCTTATCCCATTTTTCCTTACTGTAGCTTTATATGGTGTCGATGCCATTTCGTTTAAACACTTCTGAATCAACCAGGAAGTCTGAATGGATCGTTCTTCAAGATTGTACCTTACATAGTACCATCTCTTGTTTATCTGACATGCATTTTAACCAGTAGCTGGATCATCTCACTCCCTCTCCCATTTGTCTCAATGGCTGCAAGTTTTGCTAATGAAATAAATTTGTTTCGGATACGAATATAGCTTTTGTAACAGTCTAAACCCACCGCTAACAGTATTGTTCACTTTAGTTCGTTACATATTGTCGTCAGCTTCACAGTTTTAAAACACATCTGTTAGGGAGAGGTTTTCACACCCTTAATAGGAATGTTTCGTTTCCCTCTCCAACCGATGTGGGATCTCACAATATCAGCTAGCAGTGGACTTGGGCTGTTACAAATGGTATCATAACTAGACACCGAGCGGTGTATCAGCGAAGACACTGAGCCCTCAAAAGAAGTGGATTGTGAGATCTCACATCGATTGGAGAGAAAAACGAAGCATTCCTCATAAGGGTGTGGAAACCTCTCTCTAACAGACGCGTTTTAAAACCGTAAAGCTGACGGCGATACACAAGAGTCAAAACGGACAATATCTATTAGCCTTAGAAGCCCTGGGAGATTAATATTAACCATTAACCTTGCTTGCATTACTCAGATACAAAGTATCTCCAGAAGGTACAAAACGGCAAATTAAGCCAAAAACAAAATAGAATGGCAGTCTACATTATTGAACAAGCATTTGGATTCTCGTCACTGAACAGCCGCTCAGGCACATATGCATACTCAGTGTAATATTTGGTTGATGGCCAATACTCCATCCTTTTGATATCAAACTTCTTATCATCTTCTTCCTTATCTTCTTCCTGAGTATCCTTCTTCTCCTCTGGTTTCTCTTCAGCTGCTGGTTTTTCCTCTTCCTTCTTCTCCTCCTCCTCCTTCTTTTCTTCCTCCTTCACTACAATGGAAGCCGGCCTTCGGCTTCTCTTCGAAACATGGTCGACCAGCTTACTCGGATCCATAACCCCTTTTACAATCACCTGATTGCTAGCTAGTTCTGTTTCCACAGACTCTACACCTGCAAACAAACCACAAACACATCCTCAATCCTCCTTACATGTTTCCCCCCTTACCTCTTTTCATTCATTAAAACTATAATTCTACCTTTGAACTTCTTGATTCGCTTCTTTAAAACTTGAGCACAAGCCTCGCAGTGCATCTGCACGTTCAGTACCACTGTTACCACTGCTGGAGGTGGAGAAGCCTGCATCAAATTTTGTATACTTAAAAAATAAGCACTTAAAAAGTAGATCCAAATCCAACCCGACTCTAATTAGGAAACAAAGTTGGTCCCCGCAGAAGGGATTTTGGCCATGAATTCAATGTAATGTTTAGCCCGTGAGTAGAAGGCAATAATGGGTGGGTGTGTGGGGTCAAAGGGGTTTGGAAGCCATAAATAAGAGCTACAGCAACATCCATCCAGCTCTGTTCTTGTGTAATGTGCATATCAGTTCTGTGGAACCAAAGAGAAGAGAGAGAGAGCTCAGAGACTGAAACAGAGGGGGCTGAGAGGGTGAAGTGAGGTGGAGTGGGGTCTCCATTCTCAGGCCTTTTTGTTTTGTTTTATTGTTTTCATGACAGTTTCTCCCAACTCTCACTGTCTTCCTCTTCATTTCCAACTTTGAATTTTTACCTCAGTTTCTAACATTCAATCTTTCAATTCATTTCTCTGACAGCCAACAAAAGGACCCAATTATGAACCCAGAGAAGAAAAAAGCTTCAGACAATTGCCTCTGCACTTGGAGGTACTTGAACTTAAGATGCTCAAATTTCTCAAGTACAAGCTTTTATGAATTTGTATTACAATTTATCAATATAAATCTCCTTATTCTTGTTTCTCTAATTTGACTGTAATCCGAACGTTCAAAGAAGAAGATGTGAGATTTCGCACACGCGAGAATGTTGGGCCTAAAAAGGGTGTACTGTGAGAGGCCACATTGGAAAGGAGAATGAATACCAGCGAGGACGCTAGGCCCCGAACGGTTCCACCTCTCCTAGCAGAGGCGTTTTAAAAACTTTGAAAGGAAGCTCGAAAAGCCCAAAAAAGACCATATCCGCTAATGGTGTGCTTGAGCTATTACAGAAGAAACAGAGGGAAACAACAACGATTGGAGAGGGGAACGAGTATCAATGAGGACTCTTCTGAGGGAAACAACAACGATTGGAGAGGGGAACGAGTATCAATGAGGACGCTGGACCCTGAAGGGTTTCACACTCAACCTAGCAGACCCTTGAGGGGAAGCTCGAAAGAAAAAAAAACCCAAAAAGATAATAACGGCTAGCCTTGAGCTCATACCCTCTACGAGGGACCTAAGTTTCAAGCTCAGCCATTCTTTTTGTTCATCTTTCACTCTCTTTTGTTTCCTTTTGTGAAAGTTAAGAAAGTGAGTGGTATTTGCACATATGCATGGATGATATGCAGAGTAAAGTGAAAGTTAAAGGCTTAAAAGGATGTTGATGACTTTACCTCTTCCTTTTTCTCTTCCTTTGGCTGTTTATCATCTTCTTTAGGTTGTTGCTCCTCAGGAGCAGGCTTAGGCAAAGGCGAGATGAGCTCCACTTTTCTCCCACTTTTCTTCTGTAATCTCTCACAAATTTTCAAAGGGTCTGCCCCTTTCCCTTTCACCACCACCTTCCCTGCTCTGCTATCCGTCGTCACATTCTCCACTCCTTCAACCAAATTAAAACAACACCCTTATACTCAAAACAACACAAAGCAAAAAGTAACTTAACCAAGGTGAAGCTGACCTTGGAAGCCCTTGAGGGCTCTGGCCACTTTCCTGGCGCAGGCTTCACAATGCATATCCACTTTGAGCACAATTTCTGGGGGCGATTCTTCTTCGTTTTTCTTGCTCTCTTGTTTCTTTTCTTCTTCTGGGGTTGCCGCTGCTGATTCAGTCGGTTCCTTTTTCTCTTCTTTGGCTTCTTCCTTCTTTTGATCTTCACCTTCTTCCTTCTTCTTGATTTCCTGAAATGGGTACCCAAAAAGAAGCAATTTTTTTTAAGTTTCAGTGGATGATTGAGTGGATGATGAAGAGGGAGAATTTTGCTTACTTCACCCATGGCTGAGGCGGAGAGTTCTGGGTAGCGGTGGGTGTTCTTGGCTTCGGCTGCTGTTTCTGTGTCTATGTGAGAGGGAGTGTGGATTTTATGGGCGTGGGAGAAGAGGAGAAGAGAAGAGAAGGGGTTTTGAAAGCTGGGTAATCTGCAAATCTGACGTGGAGCCATTTAATGCAGGCACCCCATATGTCCCTTTGTACCCACTCTACTTTCCAATTTTGCCCTTCACTTTCAAATTTTTGTTTCTCAATTTTAGAAAATATATAATTATGTTCTTTTTATATTTAATGAATTTTTAAATTTTTTAAAAACTAATCTAATTTTATGACTCCATTTAATTTTTTATTAAACATATTTATAAATTATATTTGTAATTTTAAAAGTCAGAGGTATGTGAATCATAATTTTTTTTATTTTTTATAAGATCTCACGTGGATTGGATTTATCCGTATAAACTTCTCCCTGATAGATGTGTTTTAAAACTATGAGATTGAAGCGATACATAATAGGTCAAAGCGAATAATATTGGCTAGCAGTGGGCTTGAGTTGTTACAAATGGTATCAGAGCCATCCACCAATCAGTATGCTAGTAAGGACACTAGGGCTCTGAGGGTGGATTGTGATATCCCACTTCCGTTGGACAGAGGAACACATTAAACCTCTAACGAGGGTAGATTAGGTAAGTTTGACAATCCATTAAACATGGATATGATACGTAGGGAGTTGACTTATAATTTAACCTACAAATAATTATTTGTGGAGGTTGATTCTTTTTTCTAATATCCATATAATTAATGTCAACAATATTTTTATAGCATCAATATTACCCACCAAATAAATGAATTTTCCTTTTTTTACATTTAAAGTTACTTTAGTTTTATTGACTAAACCCTAAATTTGAATTAAAAAATAGGAAATATAATGAATATATCCCAATAATCTCGATCTTTTTTTTGGTTCTATTTTAGTAATTTTCTGGATTCATTTTTATAATAAAATGATTATGGTTATTTAAAAAATAAAAATAAAAAACAAAAAATATGTATTTAATGCAGCGGGTTAGTCAAACGTGGGGTTTTTAGTAAAAGCAATGCACCATTAAACGGCCATCGAAGGGTTTTTTATTTTTTATTTTTTTAAAAGAAAATATTATATCTCAACTTGTAAACAAATAATTTGGTTGATAAATATTAATGAGGGTTCAATTATCAAACTATTATTTTTAAAGACAATTAAAATGTTTGATTCAAACCGCTAACAAGTTAGTATGTATAAGTCAACTTTGCGAATAGTCTTGACGTATGATCAAGTCTCGAGTCACATTCGATAAAAATATATCAGAAAACGTGAGCAAATAAATGAATTGAAAACAATTTAAAAAATAAATAAATAGTATAGACTAGAAGAGAATAAGCAACCATTACAACTTTGGTAGCGTATAACTCATACAGAATTGACAACGGGTCATATCACATTATAGTACATATTAATCCAACTACACATGAAATCAAGTAAAAAAGGATTAAAACAGACGTACAACCATAGACAACACGTTATAAATAAGCATGATCGAAACATCTAATACTCTAACGCATGCAATATGTCTTGGACAAGCATGGTCGTGACACATTCAACTATGCATTACTTTAAGCATAATAAAAAGATTAATATTTATTGGGTAATTGTATCAATTTTTATTATAAACAGATTTAAATAAATGTTGTAATTTCCCTTTATTCAATTTTAAATTAATTATTAAAAAAAAAAGTAAAAATCTCTTAAACTCACCAATTACATTATGTTTGTTTGTTACACACTTTTATTTTGGCACTATCTCACCATGGCTATTCATTCACGAGTTTCAATAAAAAAAAAAGAAGATAACCAATATTTATAAATAACAGTGCCTTTTGTAATCTGTGGGTTATAAAAAGCAAATAGCAAAGATGTAAAGAAAAAAAAAACAAAATATAAAAAGGGTAATTAAAAAAGGTATACGTTGTACTAATAAAATTATCTACTTTTAAAATTCTAAAAAATCTTATTGATATTTTATTTTTAAAAATATATTATATTTGTTTTAAGTTAAAAAATAAATTAGGTTAGTATTATGTTTAAAAATACAGATGAAATTTTAAAAATAGCATTAACATCTTTTAATTTTATTAAAAAAACGTTCAGAATTTTTTTTACCCATCATAGATTATATCCAAACTTTTTAAGTACTAAAGTTCACTACTATTTTTGAAATATAATATTAATGATAAATGTAATTTTTAATTTTTTAAAAATATTTAAAAGTTAAAAAGAGTATTTTTTTTAAACCAGTGTTACTTGTTGTTACTGTTTATGGATATTTGTATTAATTTAGCGAATAAAGATAGTCACATAATAATAATAATAATAATAATAATAATAATAATTATTATTATATATATATATATGCCAATTTATTTAGAATTTTGTAGTAAAAAGAAGGGAATTTAATTTCGGAATTTGTAGAGAGACAGTTAAATACAAAAAAACAAAAAATGAGGTCATCATGAAAATGAAATTCACCCACTAACCAAATTATTGTACCACGAAAACAAAATTCCTCCCCTCATAAAGAGAAAAATGAATGGGTTGTAAAGTGAAAGGAGAAATGGTTTTATCCTTTTCTTTTTATTTTTTATTTTTCTTGAGAAAAGAGAAATTATTTTTTTAAAAGGTATAAAAGTTATTTTTAGGTAAGGTTGGTGGATAGAAATTAAATTGCATAATGATAAGAAATGGAGCCCACCAACCCATCACAGTCCAAGCCCAACCCACTCCAACTTTTCATTTGCCTCTCCCCTCTGGCCCTCTTCTTTAACCACTTCCCTACCCATGGCCACAGGCCCCACTTACACACTCATCCCCACGTGTCCTATATGTATAATTTCTTTTCTTTTTTTGTTATTAAAATTCTGTCTATTTATTAATATATTTCTTTCGCTTATTTATCATATAATAAAAATGGAAAATGAAATGAAATGACAGGCTTTATGAAAAAGGGGGAAAAAAGTGAGATTGCTTCAAATTTGTAGGAACCTCCCATTCACCAACGACGTCGTATATTCCAAAATTCCATGTACATAGCCAAAAAGCAACCCTCAAACTTGTCGTTTACTTATATTTACACCCCACTCCCCTATTTATTAAATATATATTTATATCACTCAAATTTTTATGTTTGTTGTTGTTAATTGAATCAATTATACCCTTTAATACTATTTTAAGGCTGTTATTATATATTTTCGCACCTATGTTTGACTTATTTAAATCTGAAAATTAACGTATATTAGAGTTAAAATTAAATGATTAGTAGTAAATTTTAATTACTTTTAGTGATTTTTTCTTCTTTTTTTTTTGTCAATTATTTATAAATAATTATATATATTGCTGCTTTGATTAGACAGGGGAGAAAATTATTAAATTGATATAGTTACGAATATTTAAAGTTTAAATGGATATAACTATTGGATTACCAATCATTTAAAATAAATAAAAAAATAACAAAAATAGTATTAAATGAAAAAGAAAAGGCTAATACTGCAATTAAAAATGAGAAACAATAATAGTAATTTAAAAAAAGCATTAGCAAAGTCTGCGTATCTGGTTTTTTTTTTTTCCTTTTTTTTCTTTTTAATTTGAATTTGATGCAACTGCAACCTGGAACATATAAAGCCCTATTTTCCAGCCTGGATTTCAGCCGCCCGCTGCCCAGCCCACCAGCCCAAATTTCTGCATTTTTTTTTTTTTGTAATTAAAGGGTTTTTACTATGTAATAATTGAATTTGTTTATTATTATATGCACACATTTGTTCGATTAATTAAATATATTTTCTATGTTTGCGTCATCTTAAGTACGTCACATCAAACTTGGACTCCAAGAAAAAAAAACGTTTGAGTTTACACATAATTTATTAACAAGGCAGATTAAATACCATATTGTTAACGTCTTTATTTATGTTTATTAAATAAAATAATGTATGATGACTTCATATTGACGTTTTTGCCCTTGCAAGTATAAAAGAATATTTGAAAATGATTGTTTATTTCCATATATAACCCCGAATCCCACTATTATTATAAAAAGAAGCACGTGAGCTTTTTTTTGGATAAGGGACTTGTTAAATCCATACTAAAATTGAATTAGATGGTAAGGTTGGTTAATAAGGGAAGGAAGCGGTATTATCCACTTAATTAAACCTAATTAGATCAGGTAATAAATAAATAAATTTTTGTTAATTTGGCTTGACATTTACTATTAAATGAATTGAAAGTTAATATTTAGATAAAAATGGTAGTCATTGAAAGTTAAAAGACCCACGTCATTAGTCACCAAACGACCGGAAACAAATAACTTTATCTCAATCTCTTGACCATTCCGAAGCTTCCGAGCAGCCGGCACATGGAAACCACGTGATTTCGCGTGGGTCACTTGTAACCTTTGACAATTCTTCCGAAAATTAAAAAGAAAAATACTAAATTGTCAAACAAACTCGTGGGATTAGTCCACGTGGCGCGTGATAATTGGATGATTCTATTTATGTTTCTCATACTCCTTTTTGCTCCTGTTCTGTTTCAGTCTTTGCCGTTTTAATGATCCCCATTGACCTGTTTTCTTTTGGTCTCCCTCCATTTAAAGCTGAGTTCCAGATCGGAGCAGCTTCACTTGAGCTTCAGCCATGGAGGAAAAGGTATCTTCTTCCTTGATCTCCTTCTCCGGCGCACTGATGTTGATATCACTTTCTAAAAATGCTCACTTTTTTTCTTGCAGACGGTGCTCATGGTGTTGAAAGTTGACCTCGAATGCGATCATTGTTGCAAGAAAGTCAAGAAAGTTCTTGCCAAATTTCCTCGTACGTCGTCGTTCCATTCAGAATTTTATTGCTGAATCTTTACCCACTTACGTTTATAATTCTTTGATTCTAGAAATTCGAGACCAGGTTTATAATGAGAAGCAAGGAATCGTGTTGATCAAAGTTGTGTGCTGTAAGCCTGAAATTATTATGAAGAAAATTTGCTGCAAAGGGGATGGATCCATTAAGAGCATTGAGATCAAAGAGTCTGAAAAGAAGAAAGAAGAGAAGAAAGAAGGGGAAAAGCCGAAAGTGGTGGCGCAACCGGTTCAAGGCTATACGCCGCCGCCCTACTCTGTTTACTGCTGTTCATGTTACGAGGGTCGGCCCTGTTACCGATGCTACTGCTACGGGATTCCGGTGGCACCGCCCTGCTACGTCGGGATGCCGGTTTATGACAGCTACGGCGGTGGCTACGGTGGAAGGGGGTTCTATCTGGATCATTCTGGTCATAACTGCAACCCGGAAAATCATACCGGGTGCTCTGTCATGTGAATCCAATCTGCTATGAGACCCATGTTCGTCCGGAGGGTAAATTATGAGCAATGTTGAAAATTTGTGTCTTTTTTGTTTTTTGTATTGAAACTAGATGGGTTTGTTTTAAGAAAATAAAGAAAATGGGCTAACGGCGGATTTTGAGTTGCGATTTTCGGTCTTTGGATGATCTTTCGAAACTAATAAATGTGGTTGACTTTTTTTTTCTTGGGCTTGCGTTTACATCTCTTTTCCAATCTTTCCAATTATGTAATGCATTCATAAGTCTTTTGTCGGAGCTGACAGAAGTGATAGTGCCAAACTTCTACCCGCCTGCTTCCATAGAACAATAGGAGAAGAAGAGAGGGAGAGGCTTGACAAAGCAACATATGAGTACTTTCTTGGATTAAGACAGAATTCTTTATGAGAAAGGACTTTGCGCGCGTTTGACGTTGTGTTATCCTTTGGAGCTAAGACCCTTCCCATGCTCTCTTTCGTCATGCATAAACTGCACTGTCCCGCGCTTGGATACTTCATTTTGACTACGTTATGCATATGTAGGATGTTAGTTTAAAACCCGAAGGGAGTAACGCGCCATCAGAAGTTCAACGGGTAGTTTTGCATTTTCAAGTAATATAGTTGACACAAGACAGTAACCGTGAATCTGAGCATAACTTAGAAGATAAGATGTTAGTGATACAAAAGTTGACTATGTTTATTATTATTTTTTTTACTAAATTTTAAGCCCTTTATGCATGAACAAAATGATCCCGTTCTAAAACTACAATTTTACGAGTAATTTACGCGTTTGATTGATCCGCTTTCTAAACAAAAAATGAACAAAAAAAAAAAAAAAAAGTCCACTATTTAAGACTTGTAATTATGTGATGGTTAGCACGTTGAGCAAACTCAAAGCCAATGGCACACTAAATATTAGCAACATAATCAAAATCTGTTTCATTTGACCAAAAACAATGGGGAATTGCATCAACACAGCCCATGTCCGACCTCTGCAAAAGTTGAAAGATTTGATATGCTGTGAAGGAGAAGATTTAAGCTTGGCGGCATTGCCCATTGAAAAGATAGCTTCTGGAGCTTATAAAGGCCTAAAGCTAACAACAAGCCAAGCCTTTACAACTTCAAGTGCTGTGCTAGAAGTTGACCGTGGGGCTCCTCCTCCACTGCCTGTTCGTATTGATGATGATGATGATGCTGTTACCAAGCCTGCTGCTGAATTGTGCAAACTCCCCAAGGCCACCATTGTGGTCAGCAAACAACAGCTCGAGTTGATCTTGAGAAACTCCAGAAAGTTTGCCTCTAAAGGTATTGCTGTTCAATTCTCTGATAGTTTCGAGTTCGACGATCAATGCCCCAGATGGTGCCCCGCCTTGCCTACAATTTTCGAGGTTCATAATTACTAGTTTTGCATTCGGGAAAATTTGGTCTACGAAGTTTCGAGATGTCTATTTAGTCTTTATACTTTTAAAAAGTCCATAAGTTCATGGATATATTTGTATAGCTCTCGTTACCCATTCTTATACGTATTGTTCTGAGTTTATATTTATGACAGATTATGTTGTAGTGACTTTAGCCCACCGTTTGTCTTCCCTCACATTAAGGAGAGATTTCCACACTCTTATAAAGAATGATCCGTTCTCCTCTCTAACCGATGTGAGATCCACATCGCCCGGTGTCTGGCTCTGATAACATTTGTAATGACCCTAGTCCACCGCTAGTAGATATTGTACTCTTTAGTCTTTCCTTTTCAGGCTTCTTGTCAAGGTTTTTAAAACGCGTCTACTGTGGAGAGATTTTCACACCCTTGTAAGGAATGTTTCGTTCTTCTCTCAACTAATATGGGATGTGACGTAATAAGCTCAAGCAGATGGCATTAATATGTGTACATAGCAGAGAAAACATAGCTAAAACAAACTTATTACCAAGCAGCTGTTCATAAGTACACACTGCAAACTTTGTATCTACAATAAGAACAAAAACAAGAACTGATTGATATAATCAAATCTGCATCTGGGATTCCTTTTCTTTCTTCAATGCATCTCCTCTGCAAGTTATCAAGTTGATAGCCTACGGCTATGCCAAAAAGGAACCAATCAGTTCATGAATCATGAAATGAAACAAACAACTCTGAAATGATGTTATTACAAAATAGAACCTTTTGGTGTGAAGCATCATCCTGGGCTTGTTCTTCTCCTCTAACCTCCCTGCTGCTGCAGCTGCTGCTGCTTCCTTTTCTTTCACAGCTGCTTCTCTCTTCACTTTCTTGGCCTCTACTTCCATGGCCTTCGTTAATGCATCAACCTTCTTCATGAGAATCTGCCAAGAACTTCATCCAATTCAATAAAAGCTAGAAAACATATGTATAGATAGAGGTTGAATGATTGACCTTTATTTCTTCATCTTTTGTATTCAAGTTACCATCTTTCACTTCACATAGCTTCCTCAAATTAATGACTTCCTTCTGTATTTTGTCATACAGAAAACCCGAAACTGTATCTTCGTTTTCGAGGTTGCTCGGTTCTCGGAATCCTTCACCATCAATGGTTTCTCTGTTTTCTTTTTCAGCAATATCAACCACTTTACTTCTACCAGAAGAAGCCCACATACTCTTTTTCATCACGTTTTCACAAGCTGAGGCATATTTCTTCTTCAAGCTGTTTGACCTGTTTAATTCAGGCGGTGCAGTGGCCTTATCATATGCTGAAGGCCTTGATAGAGAAGTTGATCTCTTCCTTCCATTGCTTGTCAAGAAGCCTAAGATGTTATTGGATCGTTCTGTTTTTGGGGATCCACAAAATGCATTGGTATTCATTGGGGAAGCTGGTATTTGCCTTAGCCCTTCTTCCAATGTTTTCAATCTCAGCTTGAATTTTTCCTGCAGTTTGGTCAGATTTCAGCAAAGATTGAGAGAATGTGTCTTTGTATTCAACAGAAATAGTGTTCACCACCTTGAGTTGTGCTTCTGCTTTGGCTGTTCTTTCTGACACAGCTAACTTGTCTTTCGTTCTTTGCAACTCCGCCTATGATTTGTCAAAAATGAAGTTCGGTTAGGAACTTGTTAGGAACCACGAACCTCCACAACGGTATGATGTTGTCTACTTTGAGCATTAGCTCTCGTGGCTTTGCTTTTGGTTTCCACAAAAGGTCTCATACCAATGGAGATGTATTCCTTACTTATAAACTCATAATAATTAGCTGATGTGGGACTCTTCTCCCAACAATCCTCCCCTCGAACAAAGTACACTATAGAACCTCACCCTGAAGCCTATGGAGCCCTCGAACGAAGAAGTTGTGAGCATCAAAAGTGTAGCCAAAAGTGACTGTCGAACGAAGGGTGTACTTTGTTTGAGGGCTCCAGAGAATGAGTCGAAGGAGTCGAGGCTCAATTAAGGGGAGGTTGTTTTGAGGATTCTATTAACATGACTAAGTTAAGAGCATGACTCTGATATCGTGTTAGGAACCACGAACCTCCACAATGGTATGATATTGTCCACTTTGAGTATAAGCTCTCGTGGTTTTACTTTTGATTTCTCCAAAAGGCCTCATACCAATGAGAATGTATTCGTTACTTATAAAGGTATGATCAACCCCTTAACTGATGTAGGACTCCTCTCCCAACAATCCTGAACAGAACTACGAACAAAATTCAAACTCGGGTTTTGAAAGTACCTGCAATAGCTTTCTCTCTTCCAGCCACTGCTTGACAGGCATAACTCTGTCACTTTCATCCTTCCACTCGTTAGCCACCACAGTAGCGACACGGTGCGCCGAGACTTTCGCTCTTGCCAATTCTCTCTCAAGAGTCCTCTTCTCTTCCTGATAAGTTTGTTCAAATCAATATCAACGACACTAGCTAGAACATCAAATCACTATTAATCCATTTCCATACACTTACATGTAATTCTTCAATCTGTCGCTTATAATCTCGAACCATGTTAGCTGTAGCTCCTCCAGCTAGAATGGCCTCCTCTAGATCCTTAATGGTTTGGCCAAGCCTTTCAACTTCAATAACCTTTTGGCGATTAGTTTTCTCAAGGATCCTGTTCTCCTCCTGCTTGTAATCCAATGACATGGTTAGTTCTTTCACAAAAACAGCCTTTGATTATGTAAAATGAATCATTGCCTGGCAAATTTCAATCTGTCTCTTCAGCTCAAAGTTGTGATTTTGAACTTCCTCCACAATCAGAGCTCTCTCAAGCGCGCTTTGAAGAATCTTCTCTGCTTCGAGCAGCGCCGCTTCCTTCGACTTCGTGAGACGCTCCAAAGCTTTCTTATCCTCTTGCAGTAACAAAACCTGAAAGGCACAGACATGGACACATTTTGGCAATATGGGATGATGGCACATATAGTTCATAATAAGCTTCTTAGCTCACCTCATTCTTGTACATTTTGATTTTCGCTTCGAGAGGAGCGACAACCGACGCAAGAGTAAGCGAATCGTCGTCTTTCTGATTTGCATATACCCTTCTGAGTGTAGCCTCTGCAGCATATTGTGCAGCCACAGCATCTTTCTTCTCAGTTGTTAGTCTCTTTGTTTCAAGGTTCTGGATATTCATAACATTCATTGTAGTAAGCCTAAGAAGTCAGGAAAGGTTAAATAAACTCCAAAGGTAAACTATCAACCTTGTGTTCAAGAAGATTCTCAGTGGCTCTAAGCTTGTCGTCAAGTTTATCAACTTCACTTTTCAGCTGAGAATTATAAATCCAAAACGCAGTTAGGAGTTAGAACATGTTAATAGTTCATCCTCTTTGTAAATTAATGTGTTACAGATGAGTCAAGCAGTGACCTCTTCTAGAGCTTTGTCTTTCTTGGCTTCTGTGGCTTTCAAGGCCTTGATTTCACTGTGTGCAGCTCCCAGCTCCCTGTTCTTCTCTGTAAATTTTCAAAAACATGTCCATGGAAAGTGTAAGACTGATAGTACTGTTTGTTTGGTATGTTTTTCAGACAATACATTTGAAATTCTATGTCACAGTCTAAGTCCACCGCTAGCAGATATTATCAGTTTTGACCCATTATGTATCGTCGCTAACCTCACAGCTTTAAAACGCTGTCTACTGTGGAGAGGTTTCCACACCCTTATAAGAAATGTTTTGTTCCCCTCTCCTACCGATATGGGATCTCACAATCTACTCGGTGTCTAGCTCTGATACTGTGAGGGCTCTGAAAAGGAAGCATTCTTTATAAGAGTGAGGAAACCTCCTCATCGCATACGCGTTTTAAAAATCTTGAGGGAAACCCGAAAGGGAAAACTCCAAAAAAGACAATATCGGTTAGTGGTGGGCTTCGACGGTTACAAATGGGTATCTCTAATAGTCCAAACCCACCACTAACAGATATTGTCAGCTGGTTACGTATCGTCGTCAACCTCAAGATTTTAAAACGTGTCTCGAGAGAGGTTTCCGCACCCTTATAAGGAATGCTTCGTTAATCTCTAAAACCGACGTGTGATCTCACCTTCAAAGCCAAATTTACAAACAAATCAATGAAAAAACATCAAAATTCAAAGGAAGAAAGCACAGAAAACTGATTAACTCCCTCCAATTTACAAACCATTATATGAAACAACTAGAAAAGTCATAGTTCAATGGTTTCATTTAGACAAGATGAAACTAAGATTAAACAACCAAAATCAACCGATTCTTCTTCACAAGCATCACAAGTTCACTACTGCGTGCCACCATCACCTCGAGCAATGAACAAAATCATTCCACGAACATCAAAGAAACCCATATATATAAACAATAAACAGTACAGACCCATAAGTGCAAATCAGCTCAACAGTTCTTCTCACACAAAAAGAAGAAGAAGAAGAACCTGCTAGAAGGTTCTGCAAACGGTTGAGCTCCAACACAACAGGATCAAGAAGGACAACAGAACCCTCTTCTCTGCCGACACGTTCCTCGTAACTCCCCATGTTTAACACCATTCCGGTCGGATTTTTATTCATTGAGACAACAGAGGAAGAGCAACACAAAACGGGGGTGTAATTAAAAATGGAAGAGAAGCAAAGGGCAGTGAGGTTTTTATTGGGGAAAAGGAAAACAGAGTCCCATAGCTTAAGGAATTGAGCGTAAAGAGAGGAGGAAGAAGAAGAAGAAATGGGGCAATGGGGTTTTGTTTATTCCATTTTCCATTTAACAAAAAATTTGAAAAACGCAGTTTCATAGGCGGCAAAGCCGGCTTCTTCCCTCCTCTTCACAGTAACGGTCACTTTCTTTGATTCATTCGTTTTAGAATTACTGACCGCTAATCCAGCTGATTACAGAAACTAATTATGATTAAGACGCTTGCCAAAAACGCATCTTTTTCATTAAAATGTGATCAGCAAGCATATTAACAATCTAATCAGGATATCTACTTCTAACCTTCTTGTGTACTTTTTTCATAAGTCCTCATGTTTTTCGCTTTGAACTTTGAATGATTTTATCCCCATTATTCTATTACCTAACTTTTGAAAATGATTGCCATTTGAACCCTTCAATGAGATTAAATAATATCGATAATACCCTAAACCCGAAGAATGCCATTTTGGTCGGTTATGTACATTAACTTGAGATGTCTATTTAGTTCGTATATGTTAAAAATGAGACATTTTTCTTGTTAAAACTTTGAAAAATTAGATACAAAGGGTCGTTGAACCCATTTGGTGATAGTTTAATACATAAATATAATGGGGTTGATTCGGTGGTCTTATTATTATTATTTTTTTGTGTTAAATTATAAGAATACGGTAAATTTAGACATTTGTTTAAAAAATATTCTCATACATTCAAAAGTTGCAATGTCATCGGTCGGAGAGGGGAACGAATCATTCAGGGTGTGAAAACCTCTTCATACATGACGCGTTGCAAAATCTTGAGGGAAAGTTTTTGAAGGGAAAACCCAAAGAATATCTGCTAGCGGTGGCTTGGACTGAGGGAGGGCATTGTGCCAACGAGGACACTGGATTCCCAAGGGGAGTAGATTGTGAGATACTACATTGATTGCAGAGGGGAAACATTCAGGGTGTGAAAACTCTCCCTAACAGACGCGTTTTAAAATCTGGAAGGGAGGCGTTGAATGAATTTGTATAAGAATATTTGAAACTACAGATGATGGGTAGGGTGAAATGGGTTGAAAATGGATAGAGATATTGGAATGAAGGGATAAGAAAGGGGTGGTGAAGTCTTGTGGTGGTGATGGAAAGGTATGGGATTTGGAGACATCACAGTTGCTTCACCGCTAAAAACTGCTTAAAGTAAGCCTTTTTTGAAAGCATTTGTGGAAGAAAATTGAAGATTCTTGTTGTTCTAAAACAACCTTAATACCTTCATCAATTCACTCTTCTTTGCTTGAAAGTGTATTAATTTCATTACAATACAACTAAGAGTACTCATTTGGCAATGCATTTGTTTATTTCCCTCCAACCTACCATTATCTTTATCGACTTAAACCTAACTTCAAATATTCCAACAATTTCATAATTTTATTTCCCATTTTTCATTTTCATTTTTAATTCTATATACTATACAACAAATTAAATTAAATCACCCGTCTCATCCTATTCTACACGTTGATCTAATGTTCCAGGTTTAAGATTCATATCAGAATTTGAAATTCGGATTCGACATCTAATTGTCCCCACACTCTCCTACATCTCTATCTCTAGAGACCAACACAGTTCAAACATTGAAAAGAAAGGTATACCTTATTAGCATGAGTAGTAACCTCAATTCTTTTAACATTTTCTCAGTAATCCTATTCTCAAGACCACTCTCATTCGAGATCGGTTCATTCATTTACCCCTTCTTTACTTGAGTGTCACAGTTTAATTTTTTTATTTATTTATAATTCAACGACTTAATTTAGAAAATTTATATTATTATGTATTTTTTAGTCGAGTTAATTTTTACAAATATAAAACGTTTGAGGTTTCTCCTCCACATACTTATTCATATATGATATAATCTAGAAATTGAAGACTAAATTAGAGGTTGCTTGGAATGGAAATAATATTGTCAAAAACATTGGCTGTCATTTATTAAGTGACAAATGATATTGACATGACAAATTTATTGTTTGATTTTTTGGACATCTCCATAACCTATTTTCAAATCATTTATCATGTTTTATTTTTTTTAGATTTAATTTTATTTAATTTTAAAAATTCATTTTATGCCTATAATATAAATATAATTTACTAATTGAAATAGTTTAGATTTTTTTTTTGTTTTTTATATCTATTTGTGAAGTACATTTTTCGTAATTTTAATTTTAATTTTAATTTTTTTTTTTGTAAAATTGGAGGTCCAATAATTATTATTATTTTCTTTTAAGGCCCAATAACAAAAGTCTCGCTAAGAATCAACGTGTTCTTAAAGGCCCAATAAAGGAAGCCCAAAACTTCGAACTTGGTTGGGTGAACGTGTTCTTGAAGGCCCAATAAAGAAAGCCCAAAACTCAAACTGTTTGGGTGAACGTGTTCTTCAAGGCCCAATAAAGGAAGCCCAAAACTTCAAACTTGCTTGGGCGAACGCTTCCGCTGTTCGGTGTCATCATCTGGAGGAGCAAAGGGAAAACACAGGCGGAAGAGAAACAACACAAGCCAGCCGGTGAGATTTGATTATGAACTGAAGAGGAATGAGGGTTTAATCCGCATATCCGTCATCTATGGTACGTAAATCATTCTGGGTTTATTAATTAGAGCTCAATTCAGCTTCAAGCCCTCTAAATCATTCTGTTTCTCATGGACGTAAATGATTGTCATGTCTGCAAATGAGTGTCATTAATAGATTTAAGGTTTGGTTTGCGCCGTGGATTCCACGTTAGTCTCGAGAATTTTGATATTGTATTAGAATTTTTAGCTACCGTCGGCAATGGCATCCATACCGTCGAAAAACGTATGGATTCGACGGCAGCAATGCCCTTGTGGGGATTGGAAATGTTATGTTTCGTATAAAGGAGAAGGCGAAGAAACTTCTGTCGCACCCGAGTTAGTAGAGTCCGAAAGGGTGTCATCTGAAGCTATGGTTTCCCCTTATGTGGGAATGGTGTTTAAGAATGACACTGATGCGTTTGAGTATTATGGGAATTTCGCTAGGAGAAATGGGTTTTCCATTAGGAAAGAGCGATCCAGACTTAGCCCGCAATTGGGTGTTTATAAACGAGACTTTGTGTGTTATCGTTCGGGATTTGCACCTGCAAAGAAAAAACCCATTGGGGAGAATCATAGAGATAGGAAATCAGTGCGCTGTGGGTGTGATGCTAAGATGCATTTGTCAAAGGAAGTCAGTGAAGGAGTTTCTCAATGGTTTGTAGTGCAATTCAGCAATGTACATAACCACGAACTTCTTGAAGATGACCAAGTTCGCCTCCTTCCTGCGTATCGAAAAATTCACGAGGCCGACCAAGAGCGCATACTTCTGCTTTCAAAAGCTGGGTTTCCCATTCATCGGATAGTGAAGGTATTGGAATTGGAAAAGGGCATTCATGGAGGTCAATTGCCTTTTTTGGAGAGAGATGTTAGAAACTTCGTTCAAAATCGTAAGAAGATTGTTCAAGAACACGATGCGCTGCTAAACGAAAAACGGGAAATTGATACAATAGAGCTTCTTGAGGCTTGCAAAGCCACGAAAGAATCAGATGAAGAGTTTGTTTATGACTTCACAGTTGATGCAAATGATAAGGTTGAACATGTTTCTTGGTCATATGGGGACTCTGTTAATGCTTATGACATGTTTGGGGATGTGGTCTATTTTGACACTACTTATTCATCAATCACATATGGTTTACTATTGGGAGTATGGCTTGGCATTGATAACCATGGTAGGACTATTTTCTTTGGTTGTGTTTTGTTGCAAGATGAAACGCCTCGTTCGTTGGCTTGGGCTTTTCAGGTATATAGTATATTTCTCTCTTTGTTGTTCTTATTCGTATTAGTTTATGAAATTCTGAGCGTTCGTGCATCTTCACCGTAAAATTACAGACCTTTATTCGTTTCATGAGAGGAACATTCCCCCAGACAATTTTGACTGATCTTGATCCAGGGCTTAGAGATGCAATAAGAAGTGAATTACCTGGCACAAAGCACATAATTTCCAGATGGAATATTTTGTCAAAGCTATCTAGTTGGTTTTCTCTTCAGTTTGGACCTCGTTATGCAGAGTTCAAATCCGAATTTGATTTGCTGTATTCTGTGGAGAGTTCAGAGGATTTTGAAATTCGATGGGATCAAATGGTATCAATGTTCGGTATCGTTTCAGACAAGCACCTCGATTTACTATTTTCATTTCGGGAATACTGGGTACCATTGTACATAAGAGGTTGTCTTTTAGCTCAAATGGCAACATCAGCCTATTTCAAGGCTGTCGATACGTTCTTGAAAGGAGTTTTTAGTGCACAGACATGTTTGCGTAGCTTTTTCGAGCAGGTAACTTTCTGGGAAATCAAATACTTTCCTTTTTTTATTTTACAGCCCTCGGATTCGTCATTTCTGTTCTTTCACTTTCGTTCAGGTTGGTATTTCAGCCAACTACCAAAGCCATGAGCATCAGGAGATGCAGTATTTGCAAGCAAAGACAAATATACCGATCGAAGAACATGCACGAAGCATCCTCACCCCTTTTGCCTTCAATGCTTTACAGCATGAATTAGTGTTGGCCATGCAGTATGCTGCATCTGAAATGGCGGATGGATCATATCTCATACACCACTTCAAGAAGATGGATGGAGAGCGTATTGTGATGTGGATTGAAGACAGCGAACAGATTCACTGCTCTTGTAAGGAGTTTGAATCCTCAGGCATGCTATGCAGACATGCTTTGCGCATATTCATTATAAAGAATTACTTTCAGCTTCCTGATAAATATTATTTAAGTAGATGGAGGCGGGAAAGCTCTCTAGTCTTAAGTGATGGTCATGGTATCGAGAGTAACGATGGCCATTGGTTTCGTGAATATCAGCGCCTCACCGATGCTCTTTTTGCCGAATCTTCCATTACCAAGGAACGTAGTGAGCATGTCCGTCGGGAACTGATGAAAGAGATCGCAAGACTTCTTAACGAGATTAGGAGAATGCCCGAGAGTGACGGGGTTGCAGCTATGGATTTGACAGAATCGCCAAATGGTTAATGCTTCTGCAAAGGGATTGCTATGAATTCGACACTCTCCCGAACTGATTGTTCTTTACCCGACTTCCTTTCATAGCTGTCTGCAATGGAGACAGACGAAAGACGTCGAACTCACACAATGTAATATTAAGGAAGGAAGAGAACTGCATGCTTGGAATAGTAATGGTTGTACAAGCTGTTGACTCAGTTCTATGGGTACTGTAAATAAGAACGCACCTGGCTAGTGGCTAGAATATCTAAAGGGATGTAGAGTTATCGATCGAGGCGGTCCAAAGCTGAATGTTCTCACAAGCATCGGGAAAATTCGGTATGAATGATTTTGATTCAAAATGAATGATTTATTTACATCTCAGCATATATGGATCTATACTGACCAATCTAGGCTGATTCATAGAACTTGTACTGAATGTTTTGATCATAGTTAGATGAATAGGGTAGCATTGTTTCTTGAATTAGTACTCATAAAATGGGCGTTGGACTGTAGATGACTTTTTAGAGATTAATTTAGTCCTCTTTCAGATAGATGGAAGAACTGGCCTTGGTCTTATATCAGATAGTTCTTTCTATTTAGTACTCATAACACATTGATATCTTTGTTTTCTCTCTTTATTATACAGAAAATGTATGGAGATCGTATTCTATTAAACAGATACAGATTATGTTTTAAACAGATACCCACATCGTTCGTTCGTCCGTCCGTCCCGAGTATTAATACTGATCAGGCCATAGAAATGCGCCCATTGCAAAGGCCCTCTTCTCCTCCAAACTGCCTTGAAAGCTCAAGCCATATTCCTTGAGAAGCTGATCCACCTTCCACTCCTCCATCTTCTGGTAATCTGCCTTGGTGAAGTGAGGGTAATGAAGAGGCATTTGAAACCCAGAAGAAGTGCATAGTTCTTCACAACCCTTTTCCCCTTTTGAGCTCCTCTCTTCACCATAGCCATGGACCTCATGATTCGGGTTCCCGAGAAGACAAGCTGCTGAATGAAGCAGCCATCCTAAAGCCATGGCTACGGATCTCTTTCAAAGGAAGACGATTTGAAGTTAAGAGGCAAGAGGCTGTGAAAGGAAAGCAACCATATTTATAGGTAGGGGAAGACGAAAGAAACTTATAAAACTATGCTGGTTTTGTGCAGAGAAATTGGCATTAATTAATGGTTGGGTTTGTTTGGAAGGATGGGAATGGCTGATGATTTCGTGAAGTAGTTTTGAATTTGGAGATGGAGGGGGATGATTGAGAAGGGAGTTGCGTACTGAGATGCAAAGTGCCACGTCATGGCTGAATAATGGGAAGTGGGGCCTGTTGTTGAAGATTGCGAAGAAATTAAGGTTAGCTGTTTTGTTTTTACAGAACAATGTTGGGAGTTGTTGAAGGAATTGAGGTTGTGGGGAGTTGGACAGAATGGTTTTTTGGAAAAGTTAAACCAAAAAAACCAAAACAAAAACACTCATTTAAGATTTATTTAAATTATATAGATTCAGATACGCCTTTAATAATAGATTTAAATGCCTATACCTTCGTGATATTTTAAAGTTATTTTTAAAAAGTCGAAGGGCATGAAAGAAACATCCTTAAAAGTTTAAGGTATTTTTGAACCAAAATACTGTCGAGGAATTTTTTAAAAGTTTAAAAGTAATATTTTTAATAATTTAGCCCATTTTTTAAAAAAAAGCAACTAATGTCCAACTACTAAAATTTTATTTTGTCTTTCAAATTTTCTTTACAGCCCACCTACGACTGTGAGAAAGAAGATTCTGCCCATATTTTGATTGGCCCTCAAATCAGACACAGACAACTACATAAATAACGCCGCACATCATAGCCGACATCCCCTGCTTTTGGCGGCGGCTCTGTGGACCGAAAAAGAACAACCTTTCCTCTTCCCCACCTCTCTCCCTCTCTTAATTTCATCACCCAGTTTAAGCAACACTGCCCTTCTTATGGCTGCTAGACCACCTTTGACGCCATTAATGGCGGACACCCCCAGCTCACTCTGCTTTTATAAGTAGCCCTCCAGGTTTAGCAGAGGAAGACGGAGCCTCTGTTTTTAATTCCATTTTGTTCACACGTGTGCTCACTCCATTGATTTGGTCTTCCTTTTCAAAAACGTCATTCTACACTCCAATCTCTTTGCACATGCTTTTACATACACCCCTTTTGCAGCTATTTCAGAAAGAAAGTGAACAGCCATGAAAGGCGGTGCTTTTCCCAGATTTTTCCTCTGTTTTTGCCTGTTTCTTGGTAATTCTTCTGTTCTTTTAGTGGATCTTCTTCCCCATGTCATTTAAATTTATGCCCAACCAGTTTTACTTTCTTTTGATTTGGAATATTCAGCGTTCAAGTTGGTTCGTTTGAGTGTTGTTCAGGCAGCTGCAAGAGAAAAAAACAGTGGAATTTCTTGGATGTCGCTTCAGTCTTCTAAAACTGGTAAGAAACTCATTGTTACAATTGTTCATTAGTTCTTTACTTATAAACCAAACCATGAATTTCATTCTAAATAGGTAGAGGGATGAATCGGGTTGGTTCAGAATGTTCAAAAGACGAGGTGGTGGTGTTTCAAGGGCAAACAGCTCCACTTCCAGATGGGATTCCATCGTTCATAGTTCAGATCTTAAATTCATGTTCTTCAGGCTGCAGCATCTCCAACATTCACATGAAATGTGGTTGGTTCAGCTCAGCCAGATTGGTGAATCCAAGAATTTTCCGGCGAGTCAAGTATGATGACTGCCTTATCAACGACGGCAAGGCTCTTGGTCCTGGTCAAACTCTGTCATTTCAATATGCTAATACTTTCCCTTACCCTCTTTCTGTATCTTCTGTAACTTGTTCTTCTTGACTTAACTAGCCTATGAACAGATAGCCCTTTTGGACCTTATGAATTGTCTATGATCCTTTAGTTTTCTAAGAACTTCTCACATTATATCATTTGATCAACTTTCTGTGTACAATCTGTTATAATCTTCTGTCAATTCGATGATATTTGAGTAAAGAACAAGTCATTCCATTATTACAAGTTCATCACAACAAGTCATTCATTTATAAAAGTTACTTATAAAAGTTAGATTATTGTAACCATTTATTGTTAGAATTTTCGTATTCATTAAGGAACAGCTTGTGTATCCATGCACGAAAGCTCCAAAGGCTGGCTACTTTTCTCCTTGTGAGATCACACCTCGGTTGGAGAGAAGGACAAAACATTTTTTATAAGGGTGTGAAAACCTCTCCCTAGCAGATGTATTTCAAAAACCTTGAGGAGAAGCCCGAAAGGGAAAGTCCAAATATGACAATATCTGCTAGCAGGTTTGGACGGTTATAAATGGTATCAGAGTCAGACACCGGGTGACGTGCCAGCAAGGAAGCTGAGCCCCAAAAGGGGTGGACGAGAGGTGGTGTGCCAGCAAGGACGTTGGCCCCGAAGGAGGGTGGATTGGGGAGTCCCACCTCGGTTGGAGAAGAGAACGAGTGCATGTGAGGACGTTTGAGATCCCACATCGGTTGGGGAGGAGAACGAAGCATCCTTTATAAGGGTGTGGAAACCGAGAGGGAAAGCCTAAGATCCCACGTCGGTTGGGGAGGAGAACGAAGCAATCCTTTATAAGGGTGTGGAAACCGAAAGGGAAAGCTTCGGTTGGGCCATTACACCTCTACTCGAGCCTTTTTAACCTTTAAGTGTCAAGCTTCTCTTGAGCCATAAGTTTAAGGAGGTATGTTATTTGGACTGTAACAGAGTACAAGAGGCAAGTTTGAAATCTTTCAACTTTCTAACATATGGTTTAGTGGGTGGCAGCCAAATTAGTTCAGCCATGAATGATTTGATTCATGGGACTTCTCAAACATATTGCACAGTAAGGCTGCATTGAGAAAATGAATCATATAGTCTTAGAATAAAAGAAAGTAACCAAGCTACTCGTTGAAACCTTCAATATCATTGCAGACACATTGGAAACAATCTTAAATTTAGCAGAATGCAATGTAAGATATTCAATTGATGGGTCAATAGGCATAATCATAAGAAAACTCATTGACACCAACCATAGCAGATAGAACTTGAGAAATAACGAAAATGGCACCCCCAAAAATAGCCAAAACAAGAACAGCAGTAATGGGGTTCTTCAGCAGCTCGAAAATGGGAAGAAGAATAGTGTAAAGAGCACCCGTACTTACAGTAACAGCGTAAATTGCATATCTTCTTACATTGTCCCAAAATTCCTCCACCAACGGCCCTTCAGGGCCCAAAGCCAAAGCCCTTCCGCCATCGCAACCCATCAGAAACAGGGCAACGCCCACCGAGACGGCTCCGAGGATCAGAAACCTCGAGTTCCCAATTGGGGTTTCGTCGATTATCTTGAAATCCGACGGGTGAGGAGTTTTTAAGGGTTTGGCGGGGGATTGCGGCGGAGCAGAGGCTGCGAGAGGCCGGAAAGAGCCTCTGAGAGGGGAAGTGGCCTTGATTGGAAATGGAGGAGGAGAAACAGAGGGGTTTTTGAAAGTGGGGGAGATTGGGAAGTGGTGGATTCGGGATCTGAAAGAGGTGGCCATTGTTGGGGAGTTTATGGATGGAGATGAAGCTCAGGCCATTGTGGTTGGAACTTGGAAGAAGGGATGTTATCCAGAGGGGATTAAATTATGTGGATAATGGAGGATTAGTATGTTAATAATATGGTAAACTACGATTAAGAACCTTATCGTTTCCGCTCTAAAATGGGGATTTAAGGCTGATAGTGAGAAGAGTCGTGGCCGAATATTTTGGAACTAATATTTGGATAAGTGGAGCTGTACGAAGCTATTTTTCAAAATAAAATAAATTGGGCTCATGACAGGTAAGGCCCAATATATTAATGGGCCATTGCAGCAGCCCATAGGGAAATTGGAGGGAATGTACAAAGTTCCAACGTTCTTATAAATTTTCTTATAAATTCAATAATGGAAAAATATAATATAATGTAAATATAATTTTCGAAATTTCAAATTTCGATATTACCATATATACTTGAACACAAGTGGGACGGGGTCGGGATGAAGGCGGTTCTTGACCCCGTTTAGTTAAATATAATTTTCCTGCTTCCTTTCTCATTGTCCTCTTTGGACTTTCACTTTTGAGTTTTCCTTCAACGTTGTTAAAACATGTTTGTTAGAGAGAGGTTTACACGCTCTTAGAGGTGTGCTAGTAAGGACACTGGAGTGGATTGTGAGGAACAAACCATTCAACAGCGTGGAAACTTCTCCCTAATAGATGTGTTTTAAAACTGTGAGGCTAACGACGATACGTTACAGGTCAAAGCGGACAATATCTACTAGCGGTAAGCTTGAACTATTACAATTTTGGTTGATCTTCATTTTCACGTGTCTTTCAAAACCCTAAGACACCCAAACATACTCCAAACATTCCCTCAAACACCAACAAAATAATTACCCAACTTCCACATTCGCCAACCAACATATATACATACAAATATATATGTCACCATTTTCTTTCTAACTCACCCCTCTCAATCTCGAACAGATAAATAATATCATGACCACATATTCAATCAATTACACGACACTAATATCCGATATGATTCATATTTACAAGTGAAGAGAAGTATCGACATCGGTATCAAAGTCGGAGTTGACCTCGTCTAGCTTAGTAATAGTGGTAGTAGTAGTGTGGGGCGGCGGCCATAAGTCCATCAAAGTTGGTGTTGGTGTTGGCTTTGGCAGTAGCTTCATCATTAATGGCTGATCAAAAAGCAAGCGGCTGCTGCTGTGGCTATGCGTTTGAGGGTGAGAGAGAGATAGCAATTTCACAACCTCCCTCTCCTCTCTCATCTCCTTCACTTTCTGGAGCTGTCTGAATCTCTCTTGAAGTAAAGCAATGGAGGAATGAACAACAACGGATGCCTCCTGCTTTCTTTCTTCCCTTCCCATAGAAATAAACCCAAAAAATAGCTTTTTTAAAGGTTTATAAGAGGGAATTGGGTATATATATATATATATATAGAGAGAGAGAGAGAGAGAGAGAGAGTATATATGATTGGGAGTATAATGAAAATGATTATGATTAGAAAAGGGAATAATGAGAAAGGGGAAAAGAACAAGAGGAAAGGGGTTGAAATAAATAAAAATCTTAAGAATCACATGAAAGTGAAAAGGGAACGGAGGAAAAAGCGAGGGAATGTTGTTAGGTAGCACATGGAAGCGTGTGTTTGGAGGAATAATAGGTTTTGGTGATGCTCTCTCGCTTTGTCTTAGATCTCGTTCAATGTTCGGTTCAATGTTCGTCCGGTTCCATAATTTAATAAATCTAAACTATAAATGATGGGTTGAGTTTTTTTTTTCTTTTTTCTTTTCGTTTTGAGTTAGGTTAATTTTTAAAAAACTATAATCAAAGCCTACTCTTTAAAAGATTAAGAATTGTTGTGGCGCAGATGCTCGCCACATCTGAAAAAAATCAGAGGTTATTTGTATTCCTCGAAAATCCTCGTCTACATTACCGTTCAATATTTCTTGGCCCACTATTGGCCATGAGTAGGATCGCCTAGCCATGCTTCATAATTGGAAAAACGAGCACCGTGGAAATACATCCCACTCAGCCAAAGAAAGATGATGGAGAGTTGGCCGAAATGGGCACTAAATACTTTTCGAGAGATCTCCTCCAAATCACTAGTATGACTATCGAAATCGTGAGCATCAGTATGAAGGTTTCAAATGTAAGTGGTAGTATCAGTACCCTTAGCTATTACTTAGCTATTGTTAGTGATGCGTTGTAACTTATAATCTTTTTAAATAATTAAATTATATATATATATATAGTTAGGATTTGAGAGGAGGGGTTGTTTGTGTCTAAGAATTATTATTATTATTATTATTATTTGGGGGGTTTTCATACACAAGGCGTGCCATGCATTTGGGCCAAATTTTCTAACTTTTCGATTTGTTTGACGTTTGGCCCAATTGTCACATAGAATCCACTTTTGGCCCAATTTTTCTTCATTTTTTTTTTATAAAAAAAAGTTAATTTAAAACCAAATTATGTCTCACTAAACTGTTTAAATTTTACTAAATCTTTAAAATATTTATTTTAATGCCTAACTTAAAATTTAAACAAAAAAAACGTCCATTATCTTTACTATATTTTGTGATACGCAATATATTTACTACTATATTATTACTCATCTTAAAATGTCAAAACTTTAGTTAATATGATCCTAAAAATAAATAAATAAATAAATAAATAAAAAGATTGTTCCGACACACACGTTTGCATGTAAAATTAAAAATAAATAAATAAAATAAAATAAAAGCAGTCCAAATCAGTTCATAGATATGGCTGCACCATGACGACAACTCTATTACCTTCCACCCCCTCACTTTCCTTTTCTTTATTCCCATTCCCCCATCATCCTATCCTAATTGCTTTTTAACCCCTTTTCTTTTTTTAAATTACAGATTATCCCTTTTCCTTTTCTCTTTATTATGGAGGCGTCGCCGACCAATTGCAATCGCTACAGTTTTGGAGTGGGCCATTGCCTTTTAACTATTACGAATTTCAAACCAAATTCATCTTCAAATTGAGGGACCGCTGTTGCGTTGGCGGTGACGATAAATCAATTTACAACTTTGACGTGGCGACATCTTGTTGGTGACCGCGTATAGTGGCAGTGACGGTTTTTTGGTGACGGACGGTGATGGATTATTGTTCTGCTGAGTTGGATTTTTTTCATGACGTCATCGTTACCGCGTAGACCACTGTAATGTTACCCTACACCACAAACCACCCAATTCCTACTCCTCGGAAATCTGTATGAACCTTCGAAAATTCGACGTCAATAATTAAAAGAATTCCTCGGAAAATAAAAAATATATATAAAGTTTAAAACGAAATTGCATGCTGCTTCTTCGCAGATCCCTAGGTGACTTTAACGTTCTAGGTAGGAGGACTTTTAAATTAAATGCTCCAAATTCAGTGCTTAATTTCCAAAATGCCATTCTGTAGAAACCGTGTCAAGCCCCTGGTTTCGTCGCTTTCACCCATCCCCCACTCCCCATTCGCCGTCGATTCATGTTTGAGACTTCCATACGATGCCGTTTTGCTTTCCCCTGTCGGATTAGGTATTTCTAATGATTATTTCTTGTCTCTATTTTTTTGTTTTCTTAAAAAAATATAAATGCTTGGAAATTATTCTCTATTTTATATTTCTCATTCCTATTTTTCTACACTAAACGACAAAATCCAACATTAATTTATTAAATGACACTTAACCCATTTATTAAAACAAAAAACTCAATTTGTTTCGGTATTGTCTAATTAGAGTCAAATTCAACAAAGCCTTTGAGTCCATATTCAAACCACACGAGCTTTAAATTTGAAGTCGTCCCTTTATAAAACTTTAGATTCCAAGACCTCCACAAAAAAAAAAAAAAAAAATTAATTAATTAAAACTCCGAATTATTGAGCTAAATAATTTAATTATATCGCCATCTACTATATGATATAATGAATTAATTAAATTAATTCAACAGCGTTCTTGTTGGAGGTTCGTTGAAATTAAGGTACATTTTTACAAATGGATAGTACAAGTGACAATAACTTTATGAAATCAGTGGGCACTGAAATTCCAATCTCTGACCAAACAACTTTGACCAAAGTTTTGACTTATTTATTTATTTATTTTTACTTATTACATGGAATTAAACAAACCAAACACTGGATTAATTTGCTGTAATTTTATCATTTAAACCTCCACTTCTTTTAATTCGTTAATTATTATCGGTATAATTTAAATTCAGATAAAGATTGCATTAACTCATAATTGAATTAATTAGCTAATCCATGTGATTTTTAAAAAAATAATTCTTTAAATTTGACTAAAATTCACGATTTTCAAGCCTCACCTCATTAATTTGAATATATGCAAATACATGCATAACATGTGTGCCTATTTTTATTACATTATATAATTTGTTATTCCAAAAGGAATAATTCCATTTTCGTCGTAATATTGACTAATTTTGAATGAAACTATAACCATTCACATCAAGTTTTGATGCTCAATTTAACGCCATCTTAGCCGTTAGAGTATAGTTGGTAGAACATCATGCCGATTAGAGATGTCCATAGCGTTTCCATCCCTGCAAAATATCCTATTTATTTTTGCAGGGATTTCCTATAGAAACTTTGCGGATGTCGAGTTCTCCGCGGATAATTTTTCTCTATTTATTATTATTTAATGGTAAAAAAATTATAAGCAAAACGAGAAATCCTATTCTGGTTTGGAGTGGGTCCCAATGGAATTATGGGCTCACAAATAAAATGAATATCTTTAATGTCAATAGCTTCTTTAATTTAACTTATTTTTATTTAGACCCGACACATAGCTTGTAAATCAAATTTGTGTAATAACATGATTATGATTTTAATTAAAATGTAATTTAATCAATTTCACTTAAACACTTCAAAAACAATCTCGAGATACATTGAACCATAATTATTATATCTCAACTATTTTTCTTATATAACCAAAAAAAAGAAGAAAAAGAAATCAATCATAAAGAAACCACGTGGGAGGTGCACATGAGGTAGTTGAAATAGTTATTTAAAAAACAAAAGAAAAAAAAAACGGAAAAGTACAGAGTGTCAAGCATTTATTATCCCAGTGGAGAAAAAGTATTTAAGTATTATAATTATAATTAATTATCCACGTCGTATTATAATTAAAATTGATTATTTTATTTTTTATAATGATTTGAGAGGTAATAGATTACGTTAAGGAAGGGAGAGGGGCATAGATTCCTTCCCAAGCAACAAATTAAAAAAATGATGAAATTCGGGGTAAACCGTCCAGGAACATATTTCCATCTTATCAAGCCTATTTTCGTAAATATCTTCCCATCGTAGGGGCAGCCCCTTCATTTGCAATTATGATCCGCCATATAAACCCTGATGGCCCTCCGCGGGCTCCTTTATTTGTCATCGCCTTCTCCAGATGTTCTTAACAGTGCCGTTTGCAATTGCATAACTTGTACAGCAAGCGTTTCAGTTTTTTAGCTCTCTTCGATCAAGGTGCGTACTCATTTTTCTTCGTTTCTCCATTGAATCTCTGCTTTATAATTTTTGTTTTTCAACATTTACTGCTTACTGTCTGTCGGCGGGAGATTTTGGCGGTCGGCATCACTCTATTCATCGAGTTATTTTCTTTTTCCTTTGAGAATTATGTTGAATTCGTGATAATTTGGTGTTTGGTGAGCTGTTTCTGATTAAGATCTTCTTCTTCTTTGGTTTCTCAATGTGCTCTTTGCTTCATTCGAAATTGGATAAACTGTTCTTCTTTAATTTTTTGATTTGGAACTTTGCTGCGCTCTTTGGTTGCGAAAACGCGTGATGTATTCGTGTTCTTCTTTTCTCAGTTCCTTTACTATTTTTCTTTTTCTCATTCGTTGATCGTTTTTTTTTTTTTTTTTTTTTTAATTTTGTTGAACGTGATGCCTTCAAGGTAATACTAATTGCCGCGAGGAACTACAGCTTTTTGAGTTTCGAAACTGAAATTGCGGAACCTTTCTTTTTTTTTTTTGCCTTTTTTTGCCTTTTTTTGCCTTCTGTTAATATTCTTGATTTGCCGAACCAGCTTTAATAGATTATTTTTTTAATTTCTTTCGCGTGTTCAACTTTCAATTGAGCCGTAGCTATTTCATGGAGGAGTATGCGTATTATTTTTTTCTGATAATTGTATATTATGTGAAGAACTGGTGTTTGGAGGGAAAAACCAAATATCTGTGTGATTCATTCTGCCTTGTGGTGATTGAAATGAAAGAGATCTTCTATCTCTTCTCTATTTTTAGTAAGCACGATGACTTTTTTTTCGTATTTTTGAAGGAAATACTGAAAACTTCGTCATTTTTCTCAAGTTTAGTTCTTAAAATCTATGCACCGAATATGTGGAAACGTTGTATTGTGCCTCATTTCGTATTTACTTGCTTCTGAGAATTTGAGTTTTTTTTACCCTGTATTTGTGATCATGCATCGCTGATTGCGTAGGATCTAATTTGTTCTGAATATGGATTCACTTTCGAATTCCAGTTTTTTTTGGTTCAACTATGTTTTCTCTGTAGAATTTATTTTTGTTCTGTTCTCTGCAGATTTGAGGATTCTTTTATTCCACTCCTTATAAAGAAGGAAATTATATCAACTACTGCAGATCATATAGGAGTTCCTGAGTCCTAAAATATCTGCCGAGGGGTAGTTACTACTGAATCATACAACATATCTTGGACTAGAGTCCATTGAACCAAGTCCTTGAAAGTTGAAACTCTTGCAATACCAATTGCTATAGTGGCCAAGATCTTCTTGCTGTGGGCTCATTTCTGATTCTTAATGCGAGCGTCTCAGAATAGGCAGGCATCATCTGGGATCCATGAGATGCATCACCAGTCTGTGCAAGAGATAGATCCCTTCTATTTATCACATTTACACGTATTGGAAAACAATGTTTCTCCTGACGCAAGCAGCCAGGGAAACAGTGTTAACTTCTCTTCCTTTAAGGATCAGTTCTTTACTCTGGAATCATTTCCGGCCACTGCTGATCTGAGTGCCTGTAATTCCCCTTCTGCTGTAAGTGGTCTGTCTTCCAGGAGCCCCTTCTCACCTCAAGGTTCTCAATCATGCTCCTCAGATCAACCCCATTCCTTTGACAACACATGCGGATCACCACAAAGTGGATGCTCAGTGACTGATGATGATAACGAATTAAAGTACAAGCTGAAAGAATTAGAAATTTCTTTGTTGGGGCCTGAATCTGATATTGTGGATAGCTGCTACTGTTCTTTCAAGGGCGGGGCACATCGAGATGCTGCAGTAGCAAGGTGGAACTGGAATCAAGTGGCTGAAACGATTCCTAGACTAAACCTTCGGGATACGCTCATCCATTGTGCCCAAGCAATTCATGATTCTGATCTAAATGTGGCAACCTTATTTATGGATGTTTTAGGGAAGATGGTTTCTGTCTCTGGTGATCCAGCCCAGAGGTTGGGCGCTTACTTGTTGGAAGGGCTTAGAGCGCGGTTGGAACGATCTGGGAGTGCAATATACAAGGCCCTAAAATGCGAAGAACCAACAAGCTCTGAACTCATGTCCTACATGTCTGTTCTATTCCAAATCTGCCCGTACTTTAAATTTGCTTACACCTCTGCCAATGCTGTCATTCGGGAGGCCATGGTAAATGAACCGATAATCCACATAATTGATTTCCAGATCGCACAGGGTAGTCAGTATATACCTCTCATCCATGATCTTGCCAATCGGCCTGGTGGACCCCCAGTTCTTCTACGCATCACAGGTGTGGATGATTCCCAATCATCTCATGCACGAGGCGGGGGACTTCAAATTGTGGGACAGAAGCTAGCTCAGCTGGCTCAATCAAAAGGAATTCCCTTCCAATTTCATGCTGCTGCAATGTCCGGTTGTGAGGTCGAACGCAGTAATCTTAGAATACGACCTGGAGAAGCGTTGGCCGTAAATTTTCCATACGTCTTGCACCACATGCCAGATGAGAGCGTGAGCACACAGAATCATCGAGATCGGCTTCTAAGGCTTGTCAAAAGTCTGTCACCGAAAGTAGTAACTATTGTTGAGCAGGAATCTAACACCAACACATCCCCCTTCCTTATTCGTTTTCTAGAGACACTGGATTATTATACTGCTATGTTTGAGTCAATAGATGTAGCTCGTTCGAGAGACGACAAGCAGCGAATCAGAGCGGAGCAGCACTGCGTGGCCCGAGACATAGTGAACATGGTAGCTTGTGAGGGGTTTGAAAGGATAGAACGTCATGAACTCCTTGGCAAGTGGAGGATGAGAATGAAGATGGCTGGTTTCACTTCATATCCACTGAGCTCCTCTGTAAGTGGAGCCGCCAAGAATTTGTTGAGGGATTTTAATGGGAACTATAGACTCCAAGAAGTGGATGGGGCTCTCTACCTTGGCTGGAAAAACAGAGCAATGGCAACCTCCTCTGCATGGAGATGAAAGCCTGAAATTCCGCTGCAACATTTTAGAGCATGGAGCGATAATGACCCGTATAGTTTCATAGAATGTGAGGTCAACGCTCTTACTGTTTGTAGGAACCCAAATCTTGAAACTTGGTGTAAATTTTCTGACTTTGGCGAAAGAATTTTGTCCTCGGTAGTACGTGTTAAACCTCACAATTACAAAGATAACTAGCATTATATCATATCTGATTCCATTAAGGACGGTTTGGAGCGTTGGTTTGGAATTAAAAACCTAGAGTTTTTAGTTTTTGTTGGGTTGGGTGGTTCTTCAGGTGAAGGGTTTGACTGGGTTTGGTTAGCCTTGCATAGGTATCCCAAGTTTGACCTAATAGTTCTTGTTGATTGGAACCCCTCTCGTAGTACTTCAGACATGTGTCCTAAAGACAGTCATCACCTCCTTGTTGATATAAACGTTCTCACGCCTCCCGGTTTGCTCGTCGACAAGTGAATTAGGGATGTAGAATTCTTCATAATCAAAGTGGTGATCATCATCAAGGTTTGGTACAATTTATGATGTCATGTTAAAGACAAATAGCTATATTATGATACCATAGGAACGATTCATTTTTTAGGCCTTTGGCATTGGTAACACTTCCTCGAATGCTAAAATAATTTATAAGACGAACCGAATATTTTAATGTATAGACATATTGATTCCAATGATATTTCTATTATCTTCATCTACTCATTAAATATCTCATTCTCGGTTTGGATACATTCAAACATCTTGTTCCATCCAAAATCACTGAAATATTGATTCTTCCAAATTCTGATCTAGACCCTAAATTCGGGTTGATTTGTAGAGGTTTCGGGTTGATTTGTAGAGGTTTCGGGTTGACTTGTAGAGGTTTGAGGTTTATGTTGTAGGGATGGGATTCATCTAGAACGAGGCAAGGAATGAGGGAGAGAGAAAAGAGAAACTTTTAAGGAGTAAATGGGACCCGAAATCATATTATCAATCTTCACCTAATTTTCATTTATATATATGTTATTCTCACCCATCTACTTCTCTGTGAATTGTACGGTACACCAAAAATAATTAAAAAAAAATCTTGAGTAAGTGAGATTGAATTTTGAGATTATTCGCTGACAACCTAGGTGGGCAAACATAGATTTGAATTTAGAACTAACCCAATCCAAATCCCAACTGATAGCCCAAACCGCCACAAGGGGGCTGATCTAAGCAATGCTTATTAATATCCAAATGCTAAGATTCGATGTATTTGTTTGGATATACTAAGAAATTACCTCTCTCTTTCTCTCTCTAACTGCGCACAGAATGAATAAACGCAAACGGTAATTAGATGTCGAGAGCTGATTCGTTCAATCTTTGCCGTAAAATCGGCTCTGACAGCTCTATTGTTTTTCGTTTTCTGTAAAAGCAGCAGCAACAACAACCACTTCCATGTTTGTTTGTTTGTTTGTACGTTCATTCTCCTTCTCCTTCTCTTCCAATTATCCCAAAATCAGGTACAATCAAAATCCGGGTTCTTTTAATTTCCGTGTTTATTGGTTCATAATCCCGTTCCTGAATCCCTATCAAGATCGCGTTTCAGCTGTGTTAATTCTGTTCTGTTCACGTTATTTCAGAAGAATCGATTAATTTCAGCGATCCCTTCTCAAATGGAAGAATCGGCATCGCAGAGGGACAAGGAGAGAGAACGACGCCGTATAAGGGACAGGGAAAGAAGATCATCGATGACCGTAGAACAGAGAGAGAGGCATCTTGCAAGCCGCCGACGAAACTACCATCTACGGAGACTGAGATCTCGAAGCGTACGAACGACGAATCCAAGCGTTTCGTCACCAATTGAAGAAATGGCTGAAACCAATTCGCATCAGACAGTCGCAGAGACTTCCATTGCAGAGCTTGATCTGCAACGAAATGGGCTTACGCTCATTGATTTCAACCACGAACAACAGATGACGTCTTCCGGTGAGCAGAGTATGTTCTTTAAAGATACCCAAACCGTGAGATAATTTTTGTCTGAGCTAGCTAATTTTATTGCGATTTCTTTCAATAGGTTCCGAAACTTTGGACCCAAAAGCTGAAATTCTTAAGGGGAGGGTTCGTTTGAGTCATATTCGACGACTTGCACGTTCAATTGGGATTCACCAAATGATGAATTCCATGGAAGAATCGACTGGAAATTGTAAGTCTGAGGATCAAAGCTTGGAATGCGATCCAACAAGATCTTCGAAAGCATTACGGCTAAATCGCGTCAAGCATCTCGCGAGAAAGATGAATTCTTCTGTGAAGTCATCTGCTGCTGATGAATCACAAAATCAAACTGCCATTGCGGGCAGTACAAATATCTAACTCTCAGTCCTCCGTTTACAAAATCGATTTGTATTGGCTTTACACAACTTTATCGATCAAATTTCAGATGGGGGCTTAAAACGATGGAGAACTTCGCTTATAAGCATCATCGACCTTGTTTAACGAAATCGAAATCAGAACACAGATTGTTTGAATGGAGGCAACAAAAGAACACAAATTGCCCAACAATCGGAGAATCAGAGGCTGGTGGCTTGAGATTGGCTTATAGCCTTAACAGATGACAGCAGAGGAGCTCAGAAGAAGATCGTATACGTATGGAGATTTGAACTAAACACAACCTGATTGTGCTATTCATAATGTTGTTCTTCAAAGATGAAAATACGTGAGTGTTTTTTAAAAAGAAATTGTGGAACAATAATAGTTGATGATTGATTTTGTATTAAGTTAGTGGTTAAAGAATTTTGCAATGCAAACCCATATTAGTATTAAATTTTGATATCATCATTTTGTTGCAAAGATTTGGACACATGGAGAAATAATAATAAATTAAACAAATGAATTCAGAAAGAGATGATCTATTGAGGTTGAAAATGGTTACAAAAGTACAATTGTTTTTCTCAGCGAACACCAAGCTTAATCTTCATAAATAACTTGATAAACAGTTGATCTATTCTCAAAATCCTTTATGAAGCTTTAAACCGCAGAAGACGAACGACGACCGAATGGCAACACACCAATTTCTTCGTTCAACACTTCAAATCTGTGAACAAAAACAAGAACAGAAACAACTACACATATCATCTAAAAAGGGATGCCTCAGAATAGCGGATTGACAGCAAGGCTTGAATAGCCATTCAGTCCCGAAAGATGGTATTTTGTTAACCGATATCATCATAGGCATTGGAAGGATATCTAACAAAAGAAAATGAAAGATTTGAGTGTTAAACAAAGAATATAGGTCTCATGGCCAGTCCCAAGAAGTAAAGGCAGCAACGCTGCTCCACAAGGCAATGGAATATGAGACCAGCAGTCGATGGAGGCTCGAAAGAGGAGCCATCGACATCAACCGGAGTTACTCTGTGACGTTAACTTCGGCACTATACGAACATAACGTGTTCGCTCCAAATCTAGAAAGGGATTGGATCATAAATCCCCCGTCACATAAACACAGCAAATAACCCAACATCAATAAAATTATCAAAACAAGCCATTGAAGAAATTGAAATGTACGTCTCATGGCATGTCCCAGGTGGTAATGGCAGCGAGGCTGCTACACAAGGCAATGGAATATGAGACCACCGATAACGGAGGAGTTCCTTAAAAAGGAAGACCATCAACGTCATTAGGCATTCTATACGACGTTTACTCGGAACTGTACAGAAATAGAACAGGTCTGCTTCCTCTCAGTAAGATACTTCCTCGCAGAAGTTTCCCGTCGCATTTAAACATCAACAAAGGCAAAAATCGAATCAAAGAATAAAAACAAGAATCATCTCTATGAAACACCACAACATTTACGAACAAAAATCAGAACAGATTATCGAAACAGAAGCCTCAATTCAATCAAAACCAGATTCTACAATACCGTGGAAGTGATGAAACTGCTAAATCCGAACTCAAAAGTGATAAAAACATATAAACGAACGTATAAGGGAGAATTTAGAAATCACCGATTGAAGAAATGCCGATGCAAAAACCCTAAACCCTAAACCCCCAACAAGGGCTCAGAAAAGATGCGGGCGGTGCAATGGATGAGCGTGAATGAAGAGGTATAGTCGTCGTGGTCAAATATAAAGGAGAGGTTGGAAACTGTAGACCGTTGGATTGTCATAGAAATAAATCTCAGCCTTTAAATTGTCTAGGGTTACATGCCGCCATGAGATGGGGGTAAAATCGTCCATCCGAGTTTATACTTTCCAAATTTTCAATTAAAATTAATTTCTTAAATTTAAAATTAAATAATTGTGTCCAAATAACATTGCTTATTAGCTGTCAAATATTTCAAATCTCCCTACCCATATATAATAAATAAAAATAATGAAACTGAAAAAAATTAAAATAATAATTTAGTGAATAATAATTTACCGTCATTAAACTAACTCGAAGGTCACCATTGTAATTGTAAAATTAAAATAAATTTTATATTTAAAAAGTGTATACATAAAAAATTCAAATTTTTTCATATATAGAAAATTAGTAAGATATTTATATTCATATTCATATATAATATAAATTTACGAGGAAGATAGCCCTAATTGGAATGTTATTATTTCAAACGTTGATGGTTCCGCCAGTGAAGGCAAAATCAAATCCCATGATATAAATTACTTTGGAGCGAAAGCGCATTCAACAATCAAGTATGAACACCAGAAAGTTGTGTGAAAATAAGCGGAAAATGCTCTGTTCAAACAAACTATGGAAGATAATTGAGTGTTTGCGTTATCCACAATCCTCTCCGTCGAAGAAGGGGGCGTTTCAATTGCCAGCAGACTTTCAAGAACACCCACTTCGACTGTCTTTCAAGAACAAATTTGGTAAGATTCATGTTTATCTGGCCCTGTTCTTGTGTTCTGGGGATTTGGATTTTATATTGCCTATGTTGTTGTTTCGTGCCATTCATTTCATGAATTTTTGCTACACGTATTACATAACTCATCGTATTTTCCAATTTGGGATATGGGGAACTTCAATTCTCTCGCATTTAATGCGTCTTTTTTGAATGTTCAAAACTCCACAGGAATCTTAACCCAAATCGAAAATTACATATTTACGCCTCTTTTTGGCATCTTTCGTCTATATAAACCTCCATCAGCCACCATTGTTGAGTAACTCAGAAATCCACATGCACTGAAGCTTCTGAATTTAAGCTAGCATTGAAAGGTGATACCTCTTCGTTATCTTTTCCCCTCCTTCACTGTGGCTGGTGGGTTTGGATGATTTTAACAGTGGAAGAAATTTTTGGGTGTTTTAATTTCCCCTTCTTTCATTTTTTTTTTCGTTCTTTGTCCAGATTTTCCCTTATTGGAACATTTGATCATCCAAAGAACTTGAGTTTTTGTTCCTTGTTGTTGTTGCTGCTTCTGGTTTAGACTTGGTTTGACCGTTTCCTCGGATTAATCTGAAAATCAGCTGAAGAGGTTATTATAAATTAGATGAAGAGATGATGATGGATTTGAGTTTTTGTTTGTTTGCTTGCCTTAGAGATTCATGCAATTTGCCATTATTATAGATTGATTGCTTGTTCTTTTTTTTTTTTTTTCTTTTTCTTAAACCTCTGCAGTTTGTTAATAAACCTCTGGAGTAAGTTAAAAACTCAAAAGGCATTTGAAGAGGGTCATTCAAAATGGTGGAAGGAGGTGCTGTAAAGGCAGACAAGGCAGAGTTTTTAGAATGTTGGCAGACAACATGGAAGACACCCTACATTATGCGCCTTGCTCTGTCTGCTGGAATCGGCGGTCTCCTTTTCGGATACGACACCGGTAATTCCCGACCCCGACCCGGATTGCATAATGATATTCTTCTTACGTTTTTGTTGCATTGCAGGTGTGATCTCTGGGGCTATGCTCTACATTCGAGAGGATTTTGAAGTTGTTGACAGGAAAACATGGCTACAGGCAAGTCATGCTTGGGCCCTAAGTTGTCGCTGGTTTAAGTCTCTTTTAAGTAGTGCTTACTTTGATCATTACAGGAAACCATTGTAAGTATGGCTGTAGCTGGTGCTATTGTGGGTGCTGCAATTGGTGGCTGGATGAATGATAAATTTGGTCGAAAAAAGTCGATTCTCGTTGCCGATGTCGTGTTCTTCCTTGGTGCTATTGTCATGGCTGTTGCTCCCTTTCCCGGGTTCATTATCGTTGGGAGACTTATAGTAGGCTTTGGGGTCGGAATGGCATCCATGACTGCTCCTCTTTACATATCAGAAGCTTCCCCTGCTAGGATTAGGGGTGCTCTTGTCAGCATTAATGGATTGCTAATCACTGGAGGACAATTCCTTTCCTATCTAATCAACCTGGCTTTCACTAAGGTACAATGGGACTTCCTTTTTTATGGTTAAAGTTATGAACTGTGAATTTTATGTTCTTATTTTCAGTTTTTTAGTCTGTATCTATCATCTTTGTTGCAGACCAAGTTAACATGGCGTCTGATGCTTGGAGTAGCAGGACTGCCAGCTTTGGTTCAGTTTGTTTTAATGTGGTCACTGCCTGAGTCTCCTAGGTGGCTTTACAGACGGGTAAAGTTTGAAACATTCAATAACCTTTTTCCTACGAGCTTCTCAAACAAGAGTATTAGTAAACTGTTCAAAACTTTCTCATGTCCATTTCTGTTAGCACTTATCAGTGTGCATTAGAAGTATTTGTATTTGTAAGTGGAATACTACTTCAATTATTCTTTCAATTATTTTAACACTTTGAGTCTATCGCTAGTAGATATTGTCTACTTTTGTCCGTTACGTATTGTCATCAGTCTCATGGTTTTAAAACGCGTCTGTTAGGGAGAGGTTTTCACACCCTTACAAAGAATGTTTCATTCCTCTCTCCAACCGATGTGAAATCTCACAATCCACCCCCCTTGAGCGCCTAGCATCTTTCATGGTACATCGTCCAGTGTCTGGTTTTGATACCATTTGTAACAACTTGAGCCCGCTAGTAGATATTGTCCGTTTTTGTCTGTTACGTATCGCCGTCAGTCTCACGGTTTTAAAACGCGTCTGCTAGGGAGATATTTTCACACCCTTACAAGGAATGTTTCGTTCCTCTTTCCAACCGATGTGGGATCTCACAATCTACCCCCTTGAGGGCCCAACATCCTCGCTGACACACCGCCCCGTGTATGGCTCTGATACCATTTGTAATAACTCGAGCCTGCCGCTAGTAGATATTGTTTGCTTTAGCCCGTTACGTATTGTCATCAGCCTCACGGTTTTAAAATATGTCTGCTAAGGAGAGGTTCCCACACCCTTATAATGAATGTTTCGTTTCCCTCTTTCAACCGATGTGGGATCTCATCTAGTTTAGAATGCACGCTAAAACACGCATTCGATGATTCGAATTTTAATCGAGGACATTTTGATGGATAATCAGACTGAACACATGTTGCTAGCTGTTACCATCAAACTTGAAACGTATTTTTCCTGATGATCAGGACAAAGTAGATGAAGCAAGAGCCATACTGGAGAGAATATATCCTGCTAATCAAGTTGATGAAGAGATGAGATTGCTGCATGAATCTGTAGAAGCAGAACAGGCTGAAGAAGGAGCAATTGGAGATGGCAGTATAATAGCCAAAGTTAGAGGTGCTTTGAACAGCCAAGTCGTCCGAAGAGGGCTCTACGCCGGGATCATTGTCCAAGTAGCACAGCAGTTCTGTGGTATCAACACTGTCATGTATTACAGTCCAACCATCATCCAGTTTGCTGGATTTGCTTCTAATACAACAGCCATAGCGCTTTCTCTGGTTACTTCCTTTCTCAATGCTGCTGGCTCTGTTGTAAGCATGATCACGGTCGACAGATATGGGAGAAGAAGACTTATGATCATCTCAATGATCGCAATTATCGCTTGCCTCGTGGTGTTGGCCGGAGTGTTTTTCCAATCTGCTAGCCATGCCCCAGCCGTCAACGCCTTGGAATCCACTCACTTTGGAAGTAACTCTACCTGTTCAGCCTATATCTCAGCTCCAGACGCATCCTCATGGAACTGCATGTCATGTTTAAAACAAAATTGTGGTTTCTGTGCCAATGGAGATAGTGAGGTAAAAGCATCAACTTCCTTTCTTTTTCTTATTGCTTTAACAATTAACAGAAACTGATAAGCAGTATGCTGAACAAAACATCAGTATCTTCCTGGAGCATGCTTGGATTTGACAAAGGCCATAAGGGGCACATGTCGGTCAAACCACCGGGTATGGTTCACAGAAGGCTGTCCGAGCAAGATCGGCTTCTTGGCTGTGGTGGTGCTGGGGCTTTACATCATTTCATATGCACCAGGTATGGGAACAGTACCATGGGTGTTGAACTCTGAGATTTACCCACTAAGATACAGAGGAACTGGAGGAGGAATTGCTGCAGTTTCAAATTGGGTTTCAAATCTGATAGTGAGTCAGACATTTTTGACATTGGTGGAGGCTCTCGGGGCTGCTGGTACATTCCTACTGTTTGCAGGATTCTCGTTGCTTGGATTGGTTGGTATATATTTTTTGGTACCTGAAACTAAAGGATTGCAGTTCGAAGAGGTTGAAGAGCTGCTCAAGCAAGGGAAGAAGCATACGAGCAGCAAAGGCCAGAAGGAAGTGTTAGCACAATGATTCTTGTATTTTGTTTTGTCTTTTAAGTAAATCTTCAGCAGAATTGACATGAACTTGTATTTAACTACACTTCCTTGTGAGCAAGTTTGGTAAGTTGGAATAAATTGTGCACGACAACAATGCATGATTGACCATTATTTACTTCAGCTGGAGGACACCGACAGTTGGGTCATCTATCTTAAGAAACTGGTTTTAAGAGGGAGATTTTGAATAGAGATAGCAATGGTACACAGCACAGCAAGCAGCGACAGGACAAAAACATACCTGCTCAGCCAGCTAATAATTCACCTCTAAACGACAAGACATGGTAAAAGACTACAACCCTACAAAATATTTCTAAATCTATGGTGGGGCATCCGCCGCACCACACACAGCCTGTGCCTTCGCCTAAGATGATGTTCCATGTTCATGCAATTGCAAGAAAGCAAGAAAGAGAGAGATTTCTAACCAAAATCAAAGCAAGAAAGTGAAATTTCAAGGAGGAGGAGAAGAAGAGAAGATATTAACTTTTGTGCTGAGTATCCAACACACTGAATTTACAAATTTTGTGCATTTCCCAGCAGCTTTAATATGTGAAAAAAGATGATCAGTTCCACAGAATCTATCTGGGTTCACCCATACAAGACACGCCCAATCAGAATTTCATCAAAACCCAGAAAACTAAACCTACTGATATCTCAGAACCTAGTTAAAAATCATACATCATCTTCTCTAACCGTCAGTTTTTGGCTTTACTAACTGCACTATTTGCTCCATTCTAATCATCGTTCTTCCAACATTCTCAACCACGCTGTACAAACCATCTAAAGAAAACCACTCCCTATATACAGCAATCAGGATACCACTACTTGAACTTGATAATACAATTACCTTCTAAAAAAACCCAGTTCAGGCCTTCTGTTTTAAGGACTTGATGAGGATGCTTCTTGTCTTGGTTCTCTTAAGTAACCCAGGAGAGTTTCCGCCTGCAAAAAGATTAGCAACTTTTCATCAACAAGGTGTTCATTTCATAGAATCAGTGTAATAATTGGGGACTCATCAGTTTTTGGTAGTCACCTTATGCTTTGCTCGAACGCTTCCAGTCTGTGAAAGTGCAACCAGAGGTGGAATTCCCCCCTCCCTTACGAGCAACCCTCTATTTCTTATACTGTCAACACACAATTGCAAGAGTGTCAACACTGCAAACTCTTTCCCTTTCACCGACCCATCTTCAATTGCTTCCACAAGTGCAGCAATTCCATTCTCTTCCACAATTGCATCCTTTCCCTCTTGAATCGCTGCTAGGCTACTCAAAACCACCATCGCCTTCTCTGCTAAACCTGTACCTTGCTCCGCTACCAGCGCCACTAATGGCTTCACAGCTCCAGCAGTAACGGCCCGCTCCTTGTTTGGTTTGATCGAGCAAAGCTTGTAGAGCGTCGTGAGCGCGTCCTTTTTCCCCCTATTCGATCCATTCAATAGCAGAGATACTAGTGGTGGGATGGCCCCGCAAACCCCAATCGAAGTCTTGTTTTCCTCTAACAAAGCGAGGCTCATCAGAGCACACGCCGCATTCTGTTTTGAAGTTTCCGTGCCAGTTTTGAGCGCATAAACCAGCGATTTTATGGCTCCAGCATTCGAGATAATAACCTTATTAGACTCATGGAGTGAGAGATTCAGCAGGGCGGTTACAGCGTGCTCTTGCGTCCATGGATCGGTAGATCGAAGCAGAGGAATTAAAGCAGAAACGGCGCCGGACTCCCCAATGAGTACTCGATTATCGGACCGGTTCTTCGCCAGAAGCCTCAGCTTAGCCGCCGCAGATCGCTTCACCGCAATTGACGACGACTGGAGCCCATCGATGCAGATCTTGACAGTCGGCTGCAGATCTTCGGGCGAAATACTCTCAATAATCTCAGTGGAGAAATTCTCCCTCTGCAGAAATCCTAAGCACGGCTCAGGCTCGGGCTCCGCAACTTCACCTTCTCTTTTAGCAACAACCGCCATGGACGGTAACCTTGCAAGTCTCTGCAACTCTCCCGAAATATCACTGCTACAAGCAGAAAAATCACTGAAAGCATGAGAAAGTTCAAGAAAATCCTGTTCCTGCTCAGACGATTGGTTAGCCCATTTAGGGCTACGAGATGCCAACTCGCCAAGCCTAAGGTCGATGACAGAATCAGTAAGATTCTCAGAGACGAAGCCGGATTTTCCTGCCACCGACCCATTAAAAGTGCAGCTATTATCATCTTGAAAGAAATTAGAGCGAATAGTGCGCATAGAACGGCCAATGTTCCTGCTAATTCTACTGGAAGTGGTAGAAGACGGACTGTAACAATTTCTTTCCAAAGGAAACCGATTAGAAGTGGAATGAGAATCCTCAAGCGACACCATTTTCAAAAGAGGAACTATAAATCTCAGTTCAAAACCCCCCAAAAACTCCGTCTGATTCTCAAGAAAATTTCATGGCCGGAAAAAAGAGAGAGAAAGAGAGAGGAATTTGGTTTCTGTATGATTCGAGCCTTGGCGTCTGGGTTTCGATACAGCTACGAGGCTTTGAATGGCTGCAATGATCACAGGCCATTTTAATAACTGAAACTTGGGCCACCTCTTATCTCGTCGGACCAAAGAGGAGGGTCTGACGTGACAACCGTCACAGCTCCCTGGTCGTGGGGCATGGATTCCATGTGTGGGACCGTCGGCAAGTGATCAAACCGGCGTCGTTTCACTCCAAATTACAAAAAAATCTCATTTATAATTTTTCCTTTTAATTACAATTTTCTGGTGGCGCAGCTTTTTGATTTAGACCCAACGGACTCGGGTAAAGCGTTCACACAGTTGTAATGGGTATGAGTCTTACGTGGCATAATCGCGCGACAATAGTCAGCATACAGCTGTAACTTCAGCGCTGAAACTACACGTGTCGCGTTATTGATACGCCGCATCGTATCCCAGCCCTCGTTTCGTTTAAGGTGAGGCGCATGCACACGTGCCAAAGAACAACAATACACACGTACCTGACGGCGGAAGGAATTTTACCGTAGTCCTCAAATGCCTCGTTTTTTACCAAATAAATAATAAAATATAATGAAAAATATTTATAATAATGTTTGTATTTTATATAAAGTCGTACATGTGAATGTAGAAAAATCAAATATGACTGTTGTACTTTAATCAAACAGCGTGTTGCTAGGTGTATTTTTCTGTATAATTATTTAATAAAACTATACTTCAAAATAAACAGTGTACGCTCTCCAAAGTCCAGACTAGACCATTCATTATATTGTGTGGATTTTCTTTTTAAACATTAATAAATAATTATTATTAAGATTTTACTTGGTATATTAAAAAGCAACTTTCTTTTTCTTTAATTGGACTTCAAACACATTCTAACCATTAAAAAATAAAAATAAATAAATAAAAGGTCTCGCTTAAATTCCACCAAGCTTCTCAGTTCCGATACTTTTTATGCTTTACAATTATTTATTGAATTTCTCTTCTAATTTATCTCTTCTATTAAACAATGTTTAAATAAAATATGAAAATTCAAAGTGATGTACGTGGCAGGTAAATGGAATTATTCATTTATTATGTCATATGGGAAGATTTTAAATTATTAAATAGCTATATCCACTCTTCTCCATGTAATAAATGCATATTTTGGTGTCACGTCACATACTTTATAATATGCTTTTATTTTATTGACTAAATGAGTTATAAAATTAAAATTAAAGGAAAAAACTATAATATTAAAGACCGAAGGCCGGTCCGGTTTCCCATTTACACTCGAAAATAAATAAACCGATAATATATTAATTTACGTGATGTTAAATAGGGAAATTAATTAATAAATATATATATTTTTAAAAAGAGAATGGTTGGTAATATGGGTTTCTTAACACGGACGCTTCCAGGTGATAGATATAAATGGGGACATTAAATATAAATTTATGAACAAAAAAGAACAAGCACCAACTACATAATATTATGAGATTAATTATTGTAATTAAGTGATTTAATCTGTATTATTTGGTGGGGTTTTGGTCAACATGCTTAACTGTCAATCACTCTAATTGTACGGTGATTAAAGGACAGTTTTGTAATTAATCAACGTGGATTGAGATTTTGTTTGCTCCCATTCTTAAATCATGTAAAATAATATTTATAACTTTTTTAAATTAAAAATTTTATTATAAAAAAAAAACGCATGTAATTCTGTAGTTCTGAAAATTTTTAAGATACTCTTTTTAAAAAATATAAATTTATGAAAATTTTTTAATATAAAGTTGAGTGAAAAATCTATAATACTAAGTTTTGGAGTCCACTGCTCAAATGATTAAATATGAACTTGGGCATATATATATATATATATATATAAGATTTGAATAAGCAACCATGTGCATACGTGACAATATTTTATGGGTTTGCTTAAAATGTTAAATTATTTTGTTTGTTTGGTTTTTAACTCTTCGATTGACCATAGTGTTGGACTGGTTGGTAAGGCAAAACATAAAATATATTAAAATCAAATGGAGAAGTCCTGGGTTTGTTTCGACATTTACTTCTAGAAGTAATCGATGGGTTTGGTAAATTTCTCAAAATTATACCCTCATTTTTATTACAATAATTGTGTGCATCTAATTTTAATTTATTTTAAATATCAAGTAGCTTTTTTTTAGACATAAAATTATATTTTTAATTCCTTTTTTGACTAAATGAGATAATTAATAAAGGACAAAAGAAAAAGGCAATTTCAAAAGGAAAAGCAACTCTCTTTATTAAAAATTAAATAAAAGACAAATGGGAAAATAAACTTTATCCCATAATACTTTTTTTTTTCAGGAAGAAATCTATTGGAAATGTTTTAAATTTATTTCTTAATGTTAATATTATTTTTGAAATTTATGAGTATTTTAAAATGGGTTATTAGGGGTAAAAGTATTTTTGTATTTTAAATTTTCTTAATCATTTTTTAAGTTTTTAAAAAATAAAATTTTGAAAGTTTATAATATTTTAGAAATAAAATAGTAAGTAAAGGTATTTTTTTAAAAGTTTTTAAATGTTAAAAGGACATAAAATTAAAGAGTTTTTTTTTTATAATTAATTTTAATTTTTTTTCTCGTTTTGATTTTAATGGTAAAGTAGTCGGTGAAGTGGGCAAGTAATTCTTGGACCTAATTATTTTTATTCCATAAAATAATAATTTTCGCTTTCTCATTTAATATTGAGTTGTTGAACCCTCCCTTCTACCACCATTTAATTATTTTTCCAAAAAAGTCAACCTCACTTTTTTTTTTCTCATTTAATTTTCGATATTTCTTCTTCAACATTCATTTTCATTATTCCCATCAATTTTAATCTCTCACCCACTTTTTATATTCTTTTTTTACCATAAATTATGCATCCATATTACTGTAATTACATATTATAGCTTCCGATTTAATTTAATTCAAATAAAAAATGATATATTTTATCTTAATTAAAAAAAAAAAGACTGGAATTTTTATTCATATTTTATTTGAAAAAAGCCATAATAATTATTTTTGGTTGGCTTTTGGGCCCACCTCCAACTCACATACCTCTTCCTAGCCCCCTACAATCAGCAAGAATTATTAATATCCATCATACATGTATGTGACGGAATATAATTTATTATTTTTAATATATATTTTTAATTAACCTCCATATTTAAACAAAATCTTAAATTATATAAAATACCCATGAACGTTTTAATAATGTTTTTGAATTTTGAAAAAAAAAATCATTTATTCAAGCCCACTTCCTAGCCCCTACAATTCCCTTTCTTCCGTTCTAATGGACTTGGATTAACATCAGCCCATTTATTCAAGCCCACTGGGCTCTTGGGCTCTTGTTTTCCTCAAGCCCATTTCTACTCTGCACGGATTCGACTCAAAAGCTTGAACTTTGAACTTGAAGATACACTCTCATCAAGGATGTGCCAAAGCTTCAAGAAATGCCTCCTTGAGAAGTGGATTAGAAGAAGCAACTCTCGTTGCTGTGATATCAAATTCTGTACCAGACCTGATGCAAAAACCAGTTGGTAAAACCCCAAAACAAACGAACAAACAAACAAGCGCTTTTCGACTCTTAAGAAAGCAAACGATAGCATGAAAAGAAATTTCGTGTGATTACTTACGGGTCATAGACCAATCCTCCAGCTTCCGTGACAATCACGGCGCCAGCAGCCACGTCCCAAGGACCTCCATAGCCATTTATATAAAATAGATCGATTCTTCCACACGCAATGTCGCAGAGACTTAATGCACATGATCCACTTATCCTAAGAGATCTTGCCTACAAGTATAATAGAGAGACTGATGATAATAACCAAAGCCATTTTGATTGAACTAAGATGTCAACTTTCAAATGAGCTTAAAAATGCACCTTAAAGAGAAGCCTATTGATTCTGCCAGTAGTAGCATCTATTGCAGATTTTTCGTGTGTCGCTGCAATCTGTTCATCGAGCATTCAACAATTACGATTGGTTTTTTCGTGATTTAACCCTGTTTTCACTCTTTAATTTGAAGTGTGCCCATAAGATCTTGATTTGAATGCTGACTTTTACCTCAATTGCCAGAAGAGATTTAATTAGTTCATCTTGGGAGGATACTGCAGAATGTAGAAATTCACTTAGAATTTGATGCGACAAAACTAACCATGTAATAGCCCAAGCCACCACTAACAAATATTATCCTCTTTGAGCTCTCCCTTTCGAGTTTCCCCTAAAGGTTTTTAAAACGCGTCTACTAGGAAGAGGTTTCTACACCCGTATAAAGAATGTTTTGTTCTCCTCCCCACCGAGGTGGGATCTCACAATCCACCCCTTCGAGGTCCAACGTCTTCGTTGGCACTTGTTCTTCTCTCCAGTCGATGTGGAATCTCACAATGATTGAGGAGGAAAATGAAACAGTCTTTATAAGGGTATGAAAACCTCTACCTAGCAGCAGAAGCGTTTTAAAAACCTTGAGGGAAAGCCCAAAAGGGAAAGCCCAAAAGGGAAAGCCCAAAAGGGAAAGCCCAAAAGGGAAAGCCCAAAAAAGACAATACTAGCGGTGGGCTTGAGCTATTACAAACCATGCCTAATTTTTTAACTTGAAAGGTAGAATTTAAAAGATCCCATGAACTCACCTTTAATGGCTTTCCCATTGAGATACGCCCCTTGTCCACGAATGCCAGTAAAAAGCTACACATGATACAGACACGATTGAATAGAACTATAAATGACTTTGGCCGATAAAAGCTGATAAGATAGCCAATATTATAAGTACAAAGATCAAATCAAAATAAGTGTAAAATTTCAGACATTATAAAGCAGAATCCAAACTATACTGTTCTAACAGTCATACACATTTCTCCTCACCTCATCAATGATTGGGTTGAATACAACACCAACTGTTGGAACTTTGCCAATAGTTAAACCAATTGAGACACAAACAAAGGGAAACCTGACAATTTTTTTGGAAAGTTATTGAGATTTTTATAAACAAGAAACAAGATCGGATAACCACAGAGAATAGATAAATTAGCACCCGTGAACGAAGTTAGTAGTTCCATCGATGGGATCTACTATCCATGTGGGCTCATCAGTCAGCTCCACAGCACCATAAGCAGCTGTAGTTTCTTCACCAATAAACTAAAACAATGAACGATTGAACCAAATAAGGTCACAGTCCAGTCAAAATTACAGGGTTTTCCCATGAAGAAACTGACTAAAAAACTCAACCTTGTGCGATGGAAAACGCTGCTTGAGATGACCAAATACAAGATCTTCACAAGCTTTGTCAGTTTCAGTGACCAAATCCACCTGTATTCCAAGACAAAACTTAGTAGAATCCATAAACAAAAAACGCATTCAAATTTGACACTGATAATGACGACAATAAAGCGGTACCTCTCCTTTGTGTACAACATGTTTGGTTAGGTAGAATTTCTCACGAATCAACTACAAGAAACGAAATAAAATTAAAATCGGAGAAAAACCAAAATCAACAGTAAAAATTGATTTGGAAAGCGAAACGAGTACACGATCGTAAGCAAGAACAAAGACTGACCTGACCGGCTTTCTTGGCAGCATCGACAGCAGCGGCAAGGAACTCTTGAAGCGAATCTAAAATCAGACAATTTTTAGTTTACAGAAATGATGAGAATGGAAGATTAGGGTTCATAATATAGAAATGAAATGGGAAAATGGAGAAATTGCGAGGCGATATCAAGACGAGAAATGAGGGATTCATTAGCCTACCCACCATTATCAGACATTGTTGGTTACTGGAATAGGGAAGGAGGGAGTTGAAAAATGGTATCAGAACAATAGAATCTTGTCATCCGTTCGTCTGATCCCTGTTGCCCAAGTAGCTTAGACCCTAAGCACACTCATTTATTTATGGCTTCAATAAAAAATAAAAAAATAAAAAACATGTTAATTACTACTATTTTAATTTTGATTTAAAAAGGAACTTGAAATGCGGACGGTTGGATTTCTATGGACGATGAACTTGAACTGCAAAGTGGAGAGATCAGGGCCGTACAGCTGTACAAACCATGTTCGGTACAGTGAAGTTACGGTGTAACTGGTGCACCAGAGAATTATCGGCTTCTAAATAGGGAAGTGTTATTACCATTTGCAGAAATTTCGCAGTGGTTGGTGATGACGACTCCGACGTGAACAACTTCAATTTTCTTCCCCTTTCATTCTTCACATTCTTTCCCACCTTCGCCGATCGCCGCCCGCCGTACCTGCCTTCTATCTATTTATGTTCTCTGGATTTTCACGTTGATCGGCCTTTTGTTTTACTTGGTGGTGGTGGCCCACCTTCAATGTCTATCGCCGAATTTCCTGCCACCGTCGAACGGGTCCACATCAACAGCGGTACTGCCGACGCCGAACACTGCCAGCTTAATCGCCACAACTCTCAGGGTCACCGTCATCCTTGCGTCTCGTCCAAGCGCAAGTTAGATGACTATGCTGCCAGTCTTGACGACGAGGACGAGGACGCTCAGTTGTTTGACTTAATTTCTGTCAGAATGAAGAAAGACGAAACGAGTGCGATGGAATCCTCTTTTGACGGCCGGTTGGGTGAAGGAACTAGCTCCGACTTTGAGTATCGGGGTTTTGATGATTCCTCGACCTCTATGGCGGCAGAAACCTCACCAAAGCCCATTCTCTCTCCGCACGAGTTGCAATTTTTTGTCAGAACGATCTCCGTCGGGAATACTATGGTAATGCTTGCCAATACTAACGATACAGTGATGTCGCTTCATGAGCGGATTCAAGCTATTACGCGCATACCAGTTTATGAGCAGAGGTTGATATATAGGGGAAGGCAACTCCAGCACGAACAGTCACTACGCGAGTGTTCGATACAGAACAATGCCGAGCTGCAATTAGTTGGTCGCATGAGGAGCACGGAGCATCCGAAAGCTTGGCAGATTGTTGACGACATGGTTTCATTGGTTCTACGACTTTATAGGGGGGAAGTTGTGTTTTCTGCTTCGGAAATTCTCACTACCTTGATGACTGATTTCTTAAGTTTGGCTACGCAAACGGACTTAGATCCAGCAATGAAGCAACTCCAGGTTTTCTTGTCCCTTTCTGCCCCAGCAGCGCTAGTGATGCTTTATTTGTCTCCGATTAAAGGAAATACAGATTGTGCTGATAATTTGATTAAGCATTTTATGGATTTGCTTTGTCATTCAGTTCCCAAATCGTTAAAAAAGTGCTGTGCGATTATAGTATTAGAATTTTGTAATTTGCTTAGGAGAGATACTCCGGAGGACAGTTTATATATTTTATGCCGCAGTACACTGGGCTCATTGTTGGAAACTGATGGCAATAGTCGCGGGATGAGATGCTTAGAAAGTGTTTGGGGACCCATCAAAACGCCCGAGCTTTTTCCGTTTGTTAATGAACTGTCGAATAAATTGTCCATCGACTTATCCTCAAGCATACGATCTCCCACAAGTGCAGGGCCTTCTGTGACTGATATTAGTGATTTTACAGCATTTTTACTTCCTTTACGCAACGCGATTCCAGAGAAATTGAGTTTTCATGGCTCCAAGAATGTGCCACTGGATAGGGGAGGTTTTAGGGATTCTTCTTATGGAGAAGAGGGTGAATTTCTTCATAATATATATCTTAGTTTGTTGAAACAGATGGATATATGTCTTCAAGGAATGGAAGCTTTCTTGACCGATAAAGGAAAGGGGAACTGTGTAATCCCCTACATAGGATGGTCTCAGTATCTTCCAATTCTAAAAGAATTGAATGATATCTCCGTTCTTTTCCAGGGTCTTAAAGAAGAATTTTGGGCAACCATGAGGCCAAGGAAATCTTCTATTTGTGAGCTCATTATTAGATTTGCAAAGCGAGCTGATGATTATTCGTGGATTCTTTGCCACAAGGATGTAATAAATTCTGAATCTAGAAGACATCTGTCAATGCTTATGTTTCCTGAGCCAACAGAGGATTATGAGGAACTGCAGGAAATGCTGATTGATAGGTCCCAATTATTGGAGGAATCATTTGAGTACATCACAAATGCGAGTGTTGAGGCTCTACGCCATGGACTATTTGTGCTATTAAAAAATGAGGAGGCTACGGGCCCTGGTGTCTTGCGAGAGTGGTTTTTGCTGGTCTGCAAGGCTATTTTTAACCCACAAAATGCCCTTTTTGTTGCATGTCCTAATGATCGAAGAAGGTTCTTTCCCAACCCTGGTGAGTTTACTGACGTGTTCCTTTGATAGTAGGTTTTATTTGATACTTGTTCTTCTGAATGTAAATAAGTAACCATGATTATGAATACAGAAGTTGCCTAAATGTTTTTCATTTTTAATAAAGTTACAGTACTTCTTACCCATACACCAAGTGGGGAACCTCCCACGCAGGTTGCGTTTGGATTTCATTTTGCATGAATAAATAGAAGTGATGCTATTTAGTTGATTTTGCTAGGTAGGGCTGGTAGACCAAGTGCTTATTAAACTGATATTTTCAACCATACCAGTGGACTCTGTAGGTTAATCATTCATTTGGTTGAATAAAGAAAATTATTAAGGTTTTCCATGACGCATCATTAGGTATTTTCCTCATTTATTGTGTGCACGAGCAAGTTCTAAAGTCACACTTTTAAAAAAAAAAAAATTAATTGAAGAGAGTATTTGATTGCACTTAGCTTGCTTTTAGCCTTTCTGTCACTGCATCTATGGCAACATTTAATCGCAAGATAATTTTGGCGGAAGATGAGTTGGTAGGCGAAGTGAGGCAAAACAATGATTCAGGGACAAATTTTATTAGTTTGGTGGCTGTGAGATCTGAAATCAGATTCTCAGGTCCTGCTCACGTAGTGGAAAGGGCATAAATTACAAAAACTAGACGACTGAAATCTTGCCTCATGTAACTCAATGAATCCCCCTTTTTATATTCAAATTAGTAAATCTCAAACTAAATAGTTTATGTGGGAAAGTTGTAGGATCTTAGGTATAGTGATTTGTTATTAACTTGGTTGAAAGATTTCTTTTTTGGATAAGAGATGGGATGATTTCATTCCAAAAGATCAAAGATACTGCCAAAGGCAAGTAAATTATATAACTCCTTCCAATGAAAGATTTCAAAAGATCAAATTGGTTGAAAGGTTTGACTGTGCAAAGAGTGAAAGATGTGGAACTTTATGAGTGAAAACTATTCATTTTTGAGATTCTGTTGAGGAGGTGCAAAAGAGATCTGCCACTTGGAAAAGGAGCTTCTTTTCGTACAGCAGAAGACTGATTCTCATTCATTCGGTGAGTGTTATCCCTCCCTCTTTTTTTTTTTCTTCTCTCTTTAGAGCCCTTGTTCTATCTGTAACACCATCGAGAAACTTATGTGGGACATTTTATGGGAAGGAGTTTAAAAGGGGAGAAGCACACAATTGGCGAGTTGTTAGGTTGTGGGAAAGCTGACCAAATGGCTCTGGCATTTCCTTGATGTGGAACTTTATTCTTTGGCGTAGGATTATTGTGAGTAACAACAGTCCTCATTTGTTTGAATGGGTAATGGGTGGGATTAAAGCCACTTATAGAAGTTCTTAGAAAAGATGTTTCTTATATGCTTCCTTCCTTTTTGGATATGATTCAATGTTATGTGGGTAATGAGAAGGAATGTACTTGTGGGAGGATAAGTGGTTGTGGGATAGATCCTTTTGCTCTACGTTTTCCCGTTTATATCATATGTTCTCTATAAATAGTTGTTTCGTGTCTAATATTTGTATTCCTTCATGGAGCTTTACCTCTTTGTCGTTTGGTTTCCTTTGTTTGTTATCTGATCATTGGAGAGTTTGAGCTTAGGCCATAGAGGGATATTCGCTCTTGATATCCTAACCCCATTGGTGTTTTTTCTTCCTATTCGTTCTTTTAGCATTTGTTGGACCCTTCTTTGTTAAGGATTGGTGAGTCCATTTTTTCGGTTATGTGGAAGGTGAAAATTCCAAGTATGGTTTAATTCTTTGTTGGAGGTCATCCACGGAAGGGTAATACCTTAGATTGGCTTTCAAGAAAGATGCCTTTTTTGGCTGGGCCTTTTTATTGCATTCTTTGTCAGAAGGCAAAGTAAGATCTTGTTCATTGTGTAGTTGCGACTATACTTGGATGGTATGGAGTCTCTTTTTCGATGTGTTCAACATTTAGCTTGCCAAACACAAAGGCCTTGGGGAGATGATTGAAAAGTTTCTTCTTTATCCACCTTTCTGAGGGGCGAGATTTTTGCGATAGGGGGAGTTTGGGCTATGTTATGGGGTTTGTGGGGTTAGAGGAATAATAGAACCTTAGAGGGTTGGAGACAAATCCTAGTGATGTTTGACTCCTTGTCATTGAAATGGGTCTTTTTTTCAATGGCTAAAAACATCATATCATGCACTACTATCAGTTCGATTGAGCCAAAAGTTCAAGGAGAAATATTTTTCAGGACAGACCATTTGGATAGAAAAACTTCACCAACAAGAAGGGCATTGTTGCTGAAATCTCTCTGCTTCATGGAAATGGTATTCTTAATAAGCTCTTTATTCCAGTGGGCGAAGAACGAAAAGGTTGGACAAGTTTCTTCAACCTCATTGAAAACCACCTTCCGTCGCCCACCAAAAAACCCGACCAACAACCAAATTTTAATCAACCTCATAATAGAAAGGAAGACCACAATCGTCTTCTCCGACACACACAACCCTGGCTTACTACTAAAAAAACTGGCACAAATGTCAGAAACTCTAATGACATATGTAGAAACATACCTCTCGATCCTTGCTTATACAACTCTCTTCATCAATACTGATTACTACGCTATATCTTGGTGTAAATTGTCCAATACTTTTGCTTCCTATAACATCCCTCATTTTAAATTCAAACATTAATGAAATTGTGTCTTATTAAAAGAAAATGTTTCTCTTTGGGTGTTGATGAAATTTTTTGTAATTATCTGTTAGGTTGGAGCTCCTTCCATTAGTTGGACTTCTTTTGTGGGCTTGATTTTTTGTGTGCCTTGTATTATTTCATTTTTTTTTTCTCAATGAAAGCTTGGTTCTTTATTAAAAAGAGAAATCGACGGATTCAAGATCTGCTCTACCACCCCTACTTAACTGCTTTGTTATTGGATAGTGCCTCTTGTCCACTTAACTGCTCTGTTATTGATAGTATCTGTTGTTCCCTGTCATAATGCAGTTTGTAATTTACCAGTAGAATTGAAGAATATGAAGTTTAAAGCTGTTTTTGGTTAATTACTAATCTAAACTCGATAAGAATTAAGAGCAACTCTTTTAATGCAGCAATATAAAGTATGTGGGAAGTAATTTTTAAGGCTGAAGTATGTGGGAACTAGTATTCATATTCTCATCTGAGATTTTAAGATCCTCAAGTGCAGTGTGCCTTACTCAGTTATGGTGCTGTTTATAAATCGTGTGTGATGCAAACATTAGTCGCAAATTATTCATATCTTTACATGACATGTTGCAGTTTCAAAGGTGGACCCTATGCATCTCAGTTATTTCAGTTTTTCTGGGCGAGTTATTGCACTAGCTTTGATGCATAATGTGCAAGTAGGTGTTGTCTTTGATCGTGTTTTTTTCTTGCAATTGGCTGGAATGTGTATCTCCTTGGAAGATATACGAGATGTTGATCCATACTTGTACGGTAGCTGTAAGCAGATTCTTGATATGGACGCTGAGCTTGTTGATTCAGATGTTTTAGGACTTACATTTGCTAGTGATTTCGAGGAGCTAGGGACAAGAGAAGTTGTGGATCTTTGTCCTGGAGGCAAAGACATGGTTGTCAATAGTAAGAATCGTAAGGAATATGTTCAGCTTCTCATAGAGAACCGCTTCATGAAATCTGTCTCTAAGCAGATATCATATTTTGCAAATGGTTTTACTGATGTACTTGCTGATAAACGATCACACAAATGCTTTTTCCAAAGCCTAGAGCTTGAAGATCTTGATTGGATGCTATATGGGTGTGAAAGTCAAATCTCTGTTGAAGATTGGAAGGCGCACACTGAATACAGTGGCTACAAAGAAACTGATCCTCAGATATCCTGGTTCTGGAAGGTATGCATTTCTAGAATTAGTATTTAGTAGCAGCTTTATCTTCAGTGTTTTGCACGGTTTGCCTGCTGTTCCTTTTCACAACTTCACAATTGGTTTGCATATCACATTCCTTTTAAGCTTTTGCATTAATGTATCATCTTGCATTTATATGCAGCTAGTAAATGAAACTTTGATGGATTATTAATGATGAGTTCCCTACTTTTCATGGCAGATTGTGTCTGCAATGACACCGGAGCAGAGGGTTAATCTTCTGTTCTTCTGGACCTCAGTGAAATACCTTCCAGTCCAGGGTTTCAATGGCTTGGCTTCAAAGCTGTACATTTACAAGTCTTCAACGCCATATGATCATCTTCCCTCTTCTCATACATGCTTTTTCCGGTTGTGTTTCCCTCCTTATCCCTCCGAGTCGATCATGAAAAGACGCCTCGAAATTATCACTCAAGAGCACATTGGATGTAGCTTTGGTACATGGTAACCCCTTTTGCTTGCTCGTGTTCCAGACTTCCAGTCCCAGTACATTTATGGTATATTGTTGTCTGCACATATTTTTGTTCTTGCCTTGTACAGAATCCACAGATACGAATGTCATACTTGTGTTTTGTTAATCTAACTCCGTTTTAATTGTTCGATGTCTTAATCGTCCTTGTTAATAAAGTGTCATTTCTGCTTTTGTCAATGTCCAATACACTATGCTACAGAAAAAGGAAAATGTTCTCTGCACTCACTCAATGAACTGTGTGTGTACATGTTTATAAATGCTGAGTAAAGATCCACACTGCAGTTCATGTTTTGGGCACTATTTTATTCTTCTGATATTTGATTACAAGTTTGGTCCTTTTGTTCATGTGCATCAAAAAGTTATTTTTAGGGTTTGAATTTTAGGTTTATGTCTATGAAACCCATATACTTCTGAAAAAACCCTTAATAGAAATCTTTGAACTTCCAATATTTAGTTTAATATGCATTGATTTGATTTATATATGTTGAGTTCAATGAATGTTTGACCAATTTGAAGTGTATTTAGATTGGTTGTTGAATAAAAGAGGAAACAAACAAAGATTTAAATATGATTTTATTCAAAGCTAGAGAACAACATATCCCAACCACACAGACTAGCAAATGAAACGACTCTACTGGGACTGAGCTTCATATCCCATATTTGCGACCTTAAATTCCAACTCTGTGTTAATTCATAAAACAAACACTGAGACAGCAAATAAAACTAGCTTTTAAACCCACCCTTCTCCATTGCCTTGTCTCCTTATTCCTCTTCCTTTGGCTTCTCTTCCTCAGCTGGTGCTGCTGCTGCTGCTGCTGCTGCTTCTGAGCTCTCTTCAACAGTTTCTTCAGCTTTCACTTCCTGAGGTTCTTCTTCTTTTTTCTCTACCACTGGTTCTTCTGTTTCCTCTTTGGTCTCTTCCTTCTTCTCTTCCGCCTCGGCCGGTGCTTCGGGCTCGGAAGCAGCAGCAGCTGCAGGCTCTGCCTCCTCTACCACAACTTCCTTGGTTTCGACCTCGGGTTCGGTTGCGACCGGTGCTGGTTCCTGTGTCTCAACAGCTTCAGGGGCAGCTTCCTCCTCCTTTGGCTCTTCTGCAGGGGCTTCACTCACTGGCTCCTCTGCAACTTTCTCCTCAACTTGGACCACTGGAGCTGCCTCAGGCTCTGGCAATACAACGGGGGCTGATTCAACCTGCCACACCCAGATCGCACAATTCATTATGGATTGCCATTCAAATTGGAATCCAATTGCAATAGTTCAAAGAAAATATGTTAAACAACGTTCAATGATCATATTCATATGAGAATGTGATCCAATACCCACAGATCATTAATCAGTAACAACTTGATCACACTCACACACAGACATCGTTAGAATATCAAAAGAAAAACAAGAAAAAAGAAGATCTTAAAGAGGTTCGATGCAAACCAAATACTAAAAACTGTGCCCAAAGCCATGAGAAAAAGCTATAAAAGCTTGAAATTACCTCAATGGTGGCCATTTGGGAAAGGGAAGAGGAAGCAATAGGGAAGTGAAGAAGAAACTAAAATAATGAGAGAGAGGCAAGAGAGGGAGTTGATGGAAAGAAGCAGCAGAGAGAGGGTTTATATAGGTGTATGAAAAATGGTGAATTACAATAAAATATAATGAGGCTGGGGAAAAGAGGAAAAAAGGCATGAGGACTCCAAATAATCCTTACTAATTTTGCCACCTCATTTACCTGACATTCTTTGGAATCACATTAATTTTGTCTACCTCTACTTATTTTCCTTTCAAAACACTCAATAATACACATTTAGTAATGCATTATATATAATATAGTATATAAGTATCTCACAAGCTACATATTTATTTAAAATCTTAAAATGCTTATGTTAGAAAGAAGTTTCTACGTCTTTATAAGAAATGTTTCGTTCCCCTTTTCAACCGATGTGTGATTTCACAATAGAGTCAAGCACCGGACGGTATGTCAGGACGTTGGGTTCACAAGAGGGTGTGAATTGTGAGATTCCACATTTGGAAAGGGGAACTAAGTATTCCTTAGGGAATGAAAACTTCTCCCTAACATAGACATTTTAAAATTTTAAGAGAGAGTGAAAGTCTTAAAAGAAGACAATATCTATTAAGAGTGGACTTAGACAAATACAGTTCTTTCAATATTTAATATTTTAGTCGATAATATATATTTTTGAAGAGTTTTTTTGTATTGTGATGTAGCATTTTCTCATAGCTTGCAAGTTGGGGTTTGTTTGAAAAGAAAATATTAAATAATAAATGATATTTAATTAGGTTTGATGAATAGAAAAGGAAATAAATAATAGATGTGTGTGATTGATGTGGTCGCTGACGAGGCAAAAAATAGGAAAGGGGAGGGTAGGCCGGTGGCTTCAGTGGGACCCGGGCCCACCAAATACGATCTTGACCGTTGAATGAACATCAGAGATGGACCCCATGACACTGAAGCTTGCTGGCGTGGCACAGTTTGGGTTTCATGAATTCAGTCCCTTGCGATTTCGCCTTTTAGGGTCGTAACCGCCCTTTGCTTTTGTGTGGGCCCTCCTCAATTGCTTTCCAGGTTGGACGCTCGTGACCCCGGCCCCACCTCCACAAACCCGCCATTTAATTTGCCACGTCATATCTTACTAATCTCGTCAACATTTATATAGAATCCCAACAAATTTTTTAACCTTTATAATAATCCACGTCGGTAATTTATGATGCGCTGTAATTTTATCCATTAATTTTTTTTAGCTAAAGTTACTTATGTATTAAATATGATAAAAAGTAAAATAATTAAAATGCAATCATGAACTCTTAGTTATTATTTTATTAATTTTCAATACTAAATTTTTTCAAATGGCTATACAATTTCCAAAAATTAAATTTTGGCATCAAATTCTCCATTAATTATTTATTTGAAGGGTTCAAATTTTTAGAACCATAGAAAACACAAAATTTAAAATTTCAAAGTTTTTTTTTAGAATATTACACAAAATTAAGCTTCTAAATATCAGATCCAATGCAAATTCATCATTACTTGTATCTTGCCTTTTTAAACACTTTATATTAATCAATTGAAACAATTAAATATTCATAAATATTACAAAATAAAATAAAATAAAAGGGCTATTTATGTGCTTCTATACTCTTGCAATTACAGATTATTTTAAGCCTCAAAATCCAAAAATAATTGTGAATTATGGTCGGGATTAACAAGGGCAATTTGAGTAAATAAGAAACTCATGGGGGGTGGAGATTGGGAAAAAGGTGAAAATTGGGGACGGTAAAATAAAATAGAGGGAATTAGAGGGTGGATCTCAATACATTTTGGCAATTTGGAATTAAGGCAAGTGGTCAACCGAAAATGCGTGCCATCATGCATTGGCCTTGCCTCCTTTTTATTATTATTATTATAATATCGAAAAGATTGATTGACAGCTGGACGGTGGATGATCTCCTTTTCCACGGGACCCACTAGCGTACTGCCGCTTCTTACTCCAATTATCTTTCGCCACGTGTAGATTCCTAGCATGGAACGACATACTTCTCTGGCGTTTTGTTTCTTTTTTAAAGTTGCATAAGTTTATTATCTAATTTCTTTCTTGTATTTATTTAGATTTTTAATATTGAAAAAACTTCTAATTTTAGTGTTCAAAATTTTTAAAATTTAATTTTATGGACATATTAAAAAAATTAAATTTAACTACAAATTTTATGTAGATAAAGAACTCTAAACTTTAAATATTTAATAAAATGCATAATTTAAAATTGATATATGTATTAGATACAAAATTACAATTTTAAAGTATTATTACACAATTTGAACTACCTAATAGATTTTTTATTATTATTTAAAATTTTAAGCACAAAACAGACACTCACTTAAAAGTTTATTAATTAAACTTACCATTTAAACCATTTTTCATAAATTAATTATTATATTTAGTTTAGTTTTAATTATTTGTAATAAGAGATATGTGAGATAAGTTGTAACGACGTAGATCCACCGCTAGCAGATATTGTCCTCTTTGAGCTTTCCCTTTCGGATTTCCCCTCAAGGCTTTGAAACGCGTCTACCACGGGAAGGTTTCCACACCCTTATAAAGGGTGTTTTATTATCCTCCCCAACCAATGTGGGACATCACAATAAGGAAAGAGTGTCAGCGAGGATGCTGGCCCAAAAGATGACAATATCTTCTAACAGTGGATCTGGGTCGTTACATAAGTCGTGCCCCCATTTGGCACTCAAAACTTGTGAAGGATGATAAATTTTTTTAGTACTACTATAATACTATATTATATTTATAATTGATTTTAACTAATATAAATATTATTTTATTAAATTACAAATTAATTGGAAAAATTATAAATTTATTTCGAAAATATTTAATAAAGTAGATTTCTAGATTTTTAATAAGACCCTTTCAAGCTTCTATTTGACGTAAAATTAAAAACTCTTAAATAAAAGTGGACACAAATATAATAATAAAATTTGCAAATTAATAAATAAAATGAAGTATACCTACTTTGAAATTAGATGCCGATGATGGATTACAATATGAGTGGATGTAGGGGATTAGGTTGCACGTAGGCGTTGATGATGTGGGGCCACGCTCTCGAGGCTCCTTTGTGATTGTGGGTCCCATTAGGGAAAATAAATAATTAAAAACCTTAATTATTCTCCAAATTATGTTAATGTAGTCGTGCCTTAAGTCATGTGGGTCCCATTAGTACCATTTTTTTTAATTTATTAAAATGTTCGTCCCCGCATTTATATCCCAAGTTAATTAAAAAGTTAATTCATTTAAACGATAACATATGAATTATTTTCATTAAAATCGAATATTCGTAATTTTTATATTTATTAAATTCAAATAAAGAAAATGAGAGAAATATAATGGTTTAAAAATAATGTCCTTTTTTTTAATTTAGTAATGTTTTTGTGTATAAAACTTCGAGCCACTTTTGACCATGCTGTGAAATTTCACTTTAAGCATAAGGGGGCAATTACCCCTGCAATTTACTGTGTCAAATATTTTCGTTAAAATTAATTACCATAAAAATTAACTTACGAAGGTATTAGCACAGATAATTAAAAATGATAAATAGTAATCGGCGGCATGTAAACACGTCAGACCAGGTTGGCAAAAGGTGAGTCCAACTTGGAAAAAAAAAACACAGATCATTATGTTGTTGCTGCCACGTGCCACCACGTTTATATGCGTAGTTTATTTATTTATTTTTATTTTTATTACAATTTTGTGTGTAATTAATTTGTCTGAAAAGTCTTTAACGAGGAAAGTTATCCAAAACTCAACGGCTTTTGTCCAAATCTGACTTTATGGAAAAGCTTAGCATTCTTTAATCAATATCTTACTTTTAATATGTTTTTTAAGCTTAATTTTAATGTTATAAACTTTTTTTTTAATTTAATAACCGCACGAGAGAATATTAAATCATCATTTAAAAAAAAATATTCATCGAAATATACTTGAATTAATTTTTAATATTAGAAACTATATTGGATACGACATATTTTTACACATAAATATTTTTTTCTTATAATATTTTGCTTAATTTATTGACATATTATTTACCGATAATCATTCATAAACATACCTTATATTATCTTAAATTACTTCTCATTATAGGAAAATGACACAATTACTTGTAATTTAGTGTACCAAGGCCCAGCCCAACTATATTGTATGAGGCCCATTCCTAATCAACTATATAAAAGCCCATTAGATCTTGGCCCACTAAGATACTTTTTAATAATATAAGAAAGCATTAGAATTTACATTTATATATGCAAGTTTTTTTTGTTTTTTCTTTTACATTTATATCTAAACTATTCATATTCAAAATATAATATGAACTAGTTTTTTTTATAATATTAATTTTCATTCATGTCTATATTTTTACAAATTTATGTGTTTGATATTGATATCTACTATATTATAAGCAATAAAATATTATTAATACGATAATAATACAATAATAGATATTCTAACCGATTAAAAATGTGTAAACTACTTATTTATTGATGTAAATATACATTTTTTTCTTAAATATTTTCCTAAAATTGAAATATTGAAACTTTTATTGAAAAAGAATAATAATAATTATTTATTTGAAGAACAAAATTAGGAGTATCTAAGAACAAATAATTCATTTTCATAGTATATATAATAATTATAAATAAATAAAAAGAAAACTCATACATCATATTTCATTATTAGTAAATAATTATTATTAAGAAGAAAAACTTATAGGGTAATAATTCATTTGTATATATAATAATTAAAAATAAAAGAAAAAAACTCATAGGATCATATTTCATTAGTATATAATAATTTAATTATAAACAAAAGAAAAAAATTCATAGGGTCATATTTCATTAATATGTTACCAAAATACCCAAAACCCAGCGGCTAAGGCCAGCGCTCGTATCGCTTCTCTCACTCTGTCCATCATATTCAAAGCGCAGAGGCCGGGGTTTATCGGCGGGGAGATGCGAAAACAATGCTTCAGGTTCTCAATTTAAGCTCTCCAACTCGGAGTCTCGCCCTATCGACCTCCATTTCCGATGACCCAACTCGCTCCGGCCTCCCGTTACTCCGCCCACGAAACGCAACGCACGAATGGGCGCTTTTACAGTCCAAGCTCAAGTGCAACAGCAGATTCTCTTGCCTTTTCTCCGACAATCGAAGGGAGGTGCTGAATTTTTCTTTTATTTATTTGTTTCAACCTTGCACTGGTTAGAATTTGTAGCTTGTTCTTTTTTCTGTTGTGTTCGTTGTCAAGAACCTAGTTATTTTCTCCTGGGATTGATATTTCTGGCTTAGCTTCTTTTGAAAGAGAAATGGATGGCGAAACTTTGTGTAGTGGGTTTGGATTCTGTGGCTTACTTTTTGGGGGAAATTTTGAGAAACAGATAGAACACTTTTTGGGTAATTAGTTCAGAGGTAGGATGGGAGATGGGGATGATTTGGAGTTGGAATTTAATACCCATTATTCCTTAACAAGCATCAAGTGACGAGCACTGGTTGGATAGCTTTGCTTGGTATTGCTAGCTATTTGTGCATTTATTAGAAAACTTGGATACTAATCTTCCTATACTTGAATTCTTCAACTTAGAAGACCATAAAGACAAGGTTTTCTATGAAAGAACCTGTAAATTTTCTGATGTATTTTGGTGGTGGGAGGGGGGATTTTGATGGTTTTATGATTATGTAATGTCAGGAAGAATTGTGGTTATATTATCCCGTTGAAGATGGTTGGGAGGGAGTCCCACATTGGTTAATTAAGGGGTTGATCATGGAGTTTATAACGGAAGAATACATCTCCATTGGTATTTGGTATGAGGCCTTTTGGGGAAACTAAAAGAAAAGTTCCCCAAAAGAAAAGCCATGAGAGCTTATGCTCAAAGTTTACAATATCATACTATAGTGGAGGTTCGTGATTCCTAACCATCCCCGTTGTTGCTGGCCTTCCAATTGTTTATGTCTGCTTTTGCTATATAAATTCCGTCCAAAGCGAAAAAAAAAGGGTCAACAAATCTAGAAGACTGGCTGCTGAAAAATTGAAGTATGAATTATTCTAATCATGTTTGAGAGAGGACTTCAACTTGTTTCTATCTGTTTCAATTATTTTCTGGAAGCATTCTTCTATCCCATATTTTATCGTCCATGGGAATCATAAATGACTATCCATTCACAAACTTGCAGTGCATTTTTCTTCATTATTGGGCCCAACAAAGTGTGTTTGGGAGTTGGAACAAAAGAAAATCTTGCTCAAAATTAGCCTTCTCTTTGTTGATAGCAGGAACAAGCAAGGAAGGCATTAGAAAGTGCACTTGGGGGAAAGAAAAATGAATTTGAGAAATGGAACAATGAAATAAAGAAAAGAGAGGAGATGGCTGGTGACGGAGGTGGTGGACGAGGAGGTTGGTTCGGATCAGGCGGGTGGTTCGGTTGGTCCGATGACCAATTCTGGCCCGAAGCACAACAGACTAGTCTTGCTGTTTTAGGTATAATTGTCATGGTGAGTACCCTCCTTTACCCATCTTAGATTCTGGCTACAATTGTGTTGGTTGCAATCTAACTAATCTATCATCCCACTGGTGCAAATTTTCAATAAAAGTATCTCCTAGTTGCGAAAGGTGGACTGTTGTTTGCTGTTATTATCAACCCATTGCTGTATGCTTTGCGAGGAACAAGAAATGGATTGACTTTGGTTACTTCAAAAATTTTGAGAAAGAACCCTCCAAGTAATGATGCCGAGTTTGACGAGATCTCAAACGAAGAAGTCTCGGGCCATGTCTCTGCTAAAGACAGAGTTGCAAGGAAATGGAGGAACGATTGATCCTTCTTCCCAGTTACTTTTGATCTTCATGGAAAAATGTTTGGCTCCTAGAGTTAGTTTTTCTTTTTTTATGTTGATTCCTCTGAATCTTTAGAGTTAATCCATTCAAACTGGATGTTTGAGTTTGTTCCCTTTATCAAAAACCACCCAAAAAGAGAAAATTTGAGCTATATGATTACTCTTTAAGCCTTGTTATAATTTTAATTTCTTTATATAATCATACTATGTTTAGTTTAGTTGTTTACAGATAACAGCCATGATTCTGGTGCAATTCAACAAATAAGATTTTCTTATTTGTTAATGTCTTTATTAGGGAGAGGTTTCTACACCCTTAGAAAGAATGGTTCGTTCCTCTCTCGAACTGATGTGGAGATCTCACAATTTACTCCCTTGGAGACTAGCATCCTCGTTGACAAATCGCTCGGTGCCCGACTCTAATAGCATTTATACTAGTCCAAGCCTACCACTAACAGATATTGTTCGCTTTAGCCCGTTACATACAGTTGTTAGCCTCACAGTTTTAAAACGCGTCTATTAGGGAGAGGTTTCTACAAAAAATGTTCTATTTCTCTTGAACCGATGTGGGTTCTCACATCAATTGATAAAATCAAAGTTCAAGATTTTGAATGATATGAATGTTTTGTTCACATCTCAAATCGATGTGTGATCTACATTAATTGACATACATATTAATGACAAGAAAATAAAAAATCAAAGTTGAAGATGTTGAAAGATACTAAAACTCAAGGAACTACCCAATTAATTACAAAATTTATTAAAGGTACGGTTTACGTTCCACCACTTGTTCAAATGGATAAAATTGAAATTTCACATTAAGAATTTCTCAAAAGAAAAGAAAAGAAAAAAAAAGTGGAGATTTTAGGAGTTGAGATAACTAAGAGTCAACAAGAAGAACAGAAAATATAAGAACATGAAGATGGTATTTCCAATGAAAACCAATGATTTGAAGGAATCTTCTCCGGAAGACGAGGTCAAATTGTTCCACTCATTTAATTTCTCTAGCTACCTGTCTGTCCTCTCTCATTTCATCATCTTCTTCTTCTTCTTCTTCTTCGATGAGCTGAATTTGGTTTCTTTTAAAAAAGAAACACCCTGGAATCCCCTGTGACCCGTAAGTGACCTGCACGATCTCCCCATAGTCGCATTTGTTATTTTTAGGATCACCAGACCCCCATTTCTCTTCACGTTTCATTCATCCATTTCTCTTCACCATTTCTCCTCTGTTTCTCTCTGGTCTTTCTTTTTTCTCTTCCTTTTGGTGGGCAGAGTTTATTCTTTTGTCTACCAATTGGGTTGTTTTTCTTTCTCGTTCTTTGTCCTCAAAACATATTGTGGATGGTCTTTTGACTTCTCTGGGCATTGAAGCGAAATGGGTCTTGACAACAATGAAGACGGAAATGGTTGTCCTGAGACAAAGAGAATAGCTGGAGTTGAAGAAGAAGAAGAAGAAGGTTGGGATGAAAGTAGAAAAAGGAGTGGGGCTTTTATATGTGTAGCAGCAGCAGCAGCAGCAGAGGATGATGAAGATGAAGAGGGAAGGAAGATTGAGTTGGGTCCTCAGTGTACGCTGAAACAACAGTTTGAGAAAGATAAGGTTCCATTTTTTTTCATTCTCCTTTTTTGGGTCGAAGCAATTCTTTTCATTCTCAATTTATAATGCTTCCAAAATGGCTTCTCTAAGGATGACGAAAGCCTGAGGAGGTGGAAGGAACAGCTTCTAGGGAGTGTGGATATTTCAGCTGTTGGAGGTAATTCTGTAAACCTTTTCTTATTAGCTTTCAGTCATACATACAGTCAACCATATCATAAACTAATGTTAAAAAAAAAAAACAAAAAAAACAGAAACTTTGGAACCAGAGGTGAAGATTCTTAGCCTAGCGATTAGAAGCCCAGGAAGGGCAGACATTGTTCTACAAGTTCCTGAGAATGGGAATCCAAAAGGGCCATGGTTTACATTGAAAGAAGGCAGCCGTTACAGCTTGATCTTCACCTTCAAAGTTAGCAATAACATTGTTGCAGGTCTCAAATACGGCAACACAGTCTGGAAAACTGGTGTCAAAGGTAGATTAGATAGATATCTTCTTTCTCGCTTTATTATCTCTCATCAAAAGACTCAGCCATTTTTGGTGTTTAAAATCTCTACAAAACAGTCGATAGATCAAAAGAAATGCTGGGAACTTTCAGTCCTCAGGAAGAACCTTACACCCACGAAATCCCTGAAGATACAACCCCATCTGGCATTTTTGCTCGAGGATCATATTCGGCCAAAACCAAGGTAATTCAACTCTGTGTTTGTCTCAAAAAATGGCTGTTTTAGTCCTTCAAACGATGAGAAGTTTGTTTGTTTGTGGGCTTGCTTGCAGTTTGTTGATGATGACAACAAGTGCTACCTGGAAATCAAGTACACATTTGATATCAAGAAAGATTGGCAATCATCTTAAAAGCATCAGGATTGATTCTCTCTCTTAATGATTGGTTTAGCAGTATTTGATCAATGTCTCTTTTGAACCTCATAAATTTGGTTTCAGTGTCCAAATATTTCATGTACTCTCTTTCTTTTGTCTCTTCATTCTTTCATGTACGTGCAATGAGACTGATGGCCTCAACCTTTTTTCTTCTCTTTTTCTCAAAGGCAATTAAGAACGGAAAGGTTTGCATGATCAATCAAGTACACATTTATTTAACGATGAACATCAGGTTGTTTTCCAGTTGCTTACAGCTTATTCAGATTTTATTACAAGAGCAAAGCATATCCATCTTCTTAAGGAGGCGAAGGAACAATCATTCCGGCGCATGTCCCGAACCCAACAGTGTATCCATTTCCCTGCAATAAAATTGAACATTTCAATTTCTCAAATTGAATATGCTAACATTTCAATATGCTAAGAAGATAAATTTGATGAAAAAACGAAAAACCTTGCATTGACCGGTAAAAATGATTTCATCTCCATCTTCTAGATACATACGAGATATCCCATGTGATAACACCAATGGCTTTTGTCCACTCCATGTTAACTCCAGCAAGCAGGAAAAAGATTCTTGTTCCTGTGTCCAAATCAAAGCGAGGAACACGACTTCAAAATTTTGAGACCATTTTATTTAAGGGGAAAACACACACACACACACACACACACCCTCATGGAATTGCACAAAACTGCAAAACGAATCTTGAGTAGAAGTCATACAGGTCCACTTAGGATGCCAGTCCCCATGAGATCACCTGGCTGCAAGTTGCAGCCATTGATAGTATGGTGTGCAAACAGTTGAGGCAGCGTCCAATACCTACACATTGCGAAAGGAGGGAGTAAATCAAGGAAAGATAGAGAAGTACCACAGAAAACTTGCTTAATGGAAAGTGGACAACTGAGAAAGTAAAAATCCATGATAATTACAATGTGAAAAGAGTTAATGAACTGCTGCACATGAAACATGTTAAAGGTGACTGGCACTGGCACCTGGTTTTTAGCATATGAAAGATCTACTGATCCACGGTTTAGGAAGGAGGGAAAGGAATGGCCATCACATAGGATTTAAATATAACATTGAAAGAGTTTGTAGTGCCTCCTTACAAATGCTTAGAATTAGTTCTTGTTACCACTTGTGTATCTTGTTGGCCAACTGGCCGAAGTAGAACCTGGCAATTGGCAGATATATTCATCACTATCTCAAGCAAGAAACTACACTCTGTTGCTAAGAGCATGATAAATTTTGCATGAGACAAATAAAATGGCAAGAGAGAAAAACAAAATACTGGGTTTTATAAAAAGATGTACTAATCAATAATGTAGTAAAAGGAAAAAGAAAAAAAAAACATGAGCTACAATGCTGTATAATGGATTTATATAAGCTAAATTAAGTACCTCCATTGAGATGTCATAGTTCTGGGCTGTCTTTTCGGCTAGATATGGCAATGGAGGTGGGTCCTACAACAAAAGGCACAAATCATTTAACTTGTTCGAGCGTTTTCACATAACATGCAACAGGGGCAACAATGGCGTTACTATTTTTTTTAGAAAAGTAAAAAAACAAAAAGAAAAAGAAAAGACGGATGATATGGTCTGGTTGTACCTGTATTGGAGAATCACATTTGAAAGGCTCCAAGGCTTCTAGTGTAACAATCCATGGGGATATTGTAGTACCTAAAACAAACATCATGTAGGAAAACAGGGGTAAGGTCCCTGAAAACATTAACAGAGAGATAGCGAGTTAAGAGTTCTAACAAAAGTTATGCAAACTACAATCTCTAGCCAGTAAATGCAATGGTATAAGTTCTACCTCAAACTCCTAGAACAAAAGACGTGAAGAAAAAAGGAAAATGTTTGTACTTACCGAAACTCTTCCCAAGAAAGGGCCCTAGAGGAACAGATTCCCATCCCTGAATGTCTCTGGCTGTGAAAAGACGAAGTATCCGACATTGACCAAGCATGCAAGCAGAAATTTAAAAATTAGCACAGCATTCTTACCACTCCAATCATTCATCAGCACCAGGCCAAAAATATGATCTTCTGCTTTATTTATATCTACAGGCTTTCCCAACTCATTTCCAGTACCAACAACAGCAGCCTGTAACATTTAGTGTCAGATGTCAAAATTGTACCCATAAAGAAGTAGAACAACATAACATGACCTATAACACTACCAAAATTTTGTTAAAAATCTGCATGCGCATCTGAGTTCAGGATTCTCACCATTTCCAGCTCAAAGTCCATCTTGGCGGAAGGACCAAAATGTGGTGGACAGTTTAGGACTGGAGCGCTCTGGCCTCTGAAGAAGGTAAATACATGAGAAAAATCCTAAGATAACAGCCAGCTACTTCAAGAATGAACCCATTTGCTAGAAAGAATGGGAGCATAGAATTAAAACAGCAATAACCAAGAGCGTACGAGTGCCCGTTAAACGTATAAAGGAAATGTGCAAGAACAAATCCTGACAGTAAGATAAATAAGCCTATTACAATTGAAATGGATGACATCCAATGCCATCATATTTCATCCCCAGTCAAATTTTCAGAGAATGGTTGGCAAAAGATAGGCATATAGCTAAGCACCTTTATTTCGTTCTATCTCATTTTACATTTTCTTTACTCTGATACTAAAAAACTACCGATCAAAAGAAGGGAAAACTCAGAAGGAAAAAAAAAAAAAAAAAAAAAAAAAAAAAAACCATACCGAGGTCGAACAATGTCTGTCCCTGAGATGACAATAGATGATGCACGTCCATGATATGCAATTGGAAGGTGGAACCTATATATATAAACTTAGGGTTTTCAACTTTCAGAACTTAAAAAGAAAAGAGATTTCGAAGGGTTTAATTGCTACACATTTTGTATCCACAAACCGATTGGGAAGAATTTTGTTTCGAGAGCCACAAGATACAGCTCTGCAATTGTCTGCAAGATGCATAGACGAAAAGAAGTCCGTGTAGTCCTGAATGGCCACAGGAACAACCATTGCTACTTTTCTCTGAAAACGTAGACATCTTATTGACATTAGATGATAAGAGATGTGGAAGGAAGTTGAACGTTTTGAATTTTGCATAGCAATACCAGTAGAATAAGTGACCTCGACCTTAAAGCTTCATTGTCACGCAAGGCTGGTTCAGTAGCTGCACCAAAAGAAAACCAGTACTTTCCATTGATTTGATAAGAATGCTAATGCACGTGAAACTTATCTACCAGGGAAGAAACAATAAGCATGCAAATAATAAAACCTTGAATTTTTATGCTTCATCCTCCCAATATAATTTTAATTTTCTTAGGAAATTTGCACTCATATTGACTCAAGAACTTGATTATAAAAGTTATAGTAAGCATACATGATAACAGTTTTTGAAGCGTCGCACGAGCTTCCTTCCAAGCAGGCCGTCCCAGAGACAGAAACTTGTTTAGATTAGGCTACGCCGAAATTTAAAAAGATCAGGCCTCTTGATTGCTAATCTTTCCAGGGGAAACAAAAAGAGAATAGGAAAGAATGACGTCCGGCATTTCAAGAAATACTTGAACATATACATTTACGACACGAGTAATTTAACATACACAATTACGCACCGACCTCTACCGTAGACTTATTACTTAGTTGAGCGATGAATTTCTATCAATCCGCATTTCAAGAAAGAATTCAACTACAGATTGTAGTCTTGATCTCGATGTCTTTGATCAAATTTACATCCTCAAGAACGACAAACCGGCGAGGGTAAATAACGCATTTTAAAGATCGCTATTAAGCCGTTCACCTTTAACCAACATACCTGATCAAAACAGTCGGAGTTCTTGAGGAGAGAACCGTCGAAAAGGCCTGCGGCGGCGATCTCAGCGAGGTTCAACAGGTACTCACCAATAGCCACACAAGGTCGCTGAACCGAATCAGGTGCAGTCTTGAATACTCCGTAGGGGAGATTCTGAATGGAGAAGTGAGAATCCGGTTGAACTTCGATGAAAGACTTCAGTGCCATGTTCCTGATATCAGTGATTTTATCGTAGATGAAGAGCTCGAGAGAGAGAGAACCAAAAGAGACGAAACAGAGTGAGGACTGCAACTCTATTTATAGAACGCGGGATACAGTGGCCAATAGAATTAATAAAAATTTATTCTTTTAAGCTCATTATTTTAGTAGTTGACAATTTGGTATCCACGGCGTAGATCGTACATTTGCTGTAAGTTTATGTAAAGAACGGTAAAAAAAATCTCATGGAATAACACGCTCAATTTGGCGGTAAAAAAAGATTGGTTAATACAAAACAGAAGCATTATAATACTGGATGAGAATTTGACGGTACTTTTAGATAATGTATTGCCATGACAATTTTGACAGTGACGTTTGATCCCTTGATTTGAGTTTTATATTTGACAAATGGTTGAAAATGATTGAAAAGGAATTATTTTTAAATCTCTTTTCAGCGTTGAAATAAAAAGAATTAATATTTAAAAGTGCGCGTTAAAAATCCAATTTAAAACTACTAAACTAAAATTGTTAAGAACTTACGAGCAAGGGGCCGCCAAACGACAAAGAAACAGAGGCCAACGTGGGTGAAACCAATGCAAGCCACGTGTAAAGATGAGAAAGGATCCAACGGCCACTATGCGACGAATATGTGCCATCCCAACTCAAAGAGAGATATAAATATAAGAAAAAATAATTAAAGAAGAGAAAAGGAAATTGATTCGAATTCCAAACCGTCTATAGACAAGAAATCGATTTGCGTTCCTTTCTCATCCTCAAATTATTCTTGTTCAGTTGTTCCTTTTTTCTTCTGCCAATCTTTAGTTTTCCTTCCTATGGTTCTCATATTAAGCAAAACCAGACCAGGTTTCTCTCTCAACGCTCTCTCTATTCGATTTTTTTGCACTAGTTTTTGCTTTGGTTCGGAATTTTCTGTGGAGAGTTCGCTTAATTTTCAGGATTTTCTTTCCTCTTCGATTTTACAGGTACTAAACTTAATCGTATTGGATTTATCTCCAGTAGTTAGAAGTGAACTGGTAGCAAGCTTTGAAGTATTCTTAATCTTTAGAGTTTTAACTACTTGTTTACAGGAGTGTTTGGTAGTTTCTGTTTGTTTTTGGAAATGACATCGAGTATTCGGTTTTGCTTTATTCTTTTTTCAATTCGAGCTTTTCGGATGTCTAGCTTTCGAGCTGGTTTTCCGGAACTTGTTTGTGATAATGCTAGCATGTTTTTTTGCATCGAATTGCTATGCACATTTTGTACGTTGAAATCAATACTTTTGAGCTTCGAACTTACGGTCTTGTTTTGAATTGATGTTTCAGGGAATAGTTCTTCTGCGGCTAATGATTTCTAGAATCCAGTGAATTGTATTTCTGACCATGCTAAACGATAATAATACCAATAGTCCGTCGGCTCCGGGTGGTCGGACTCGGCATCGCAGGCGCCCAAGTGATGTGTGTCACTCCCTCTCTCTGTTTGATGCGTACCATTTTTATTCACTATTAACTTTTTTCCACATTAAAATATCCACAACAAATAGTCAATTTGAAATGTATTACGACACTCAAATTTTTAGTAGGAGTAATAGCAGGAATGCCTAATTATGTCAACTCAAATACTGTGCTTAATACTTCATTCGTACTACTTTTAGCTATATTCCCTTTATCGTAGGTGCAGGAAGTATGCATCAGGATATTGGATGGTTTATATATAATTAATTTTATTTTATTTTTTTCAATTGATTTTTAGATAACTTCGGAGGAGAGCAAGCCAAATGAAAGAAATTTACTAGTTAATGACCGGAGTAAATACAAATCGATGGTGATCCGTGCATACTCAACAATTTGGATGATTGGGGGTTTTGCATTAATAATCTATTGTGGGCATCTCTATATTACTGCCATGGTTGTGGTTATTCAAGTTTTCATGGCAAAGGAACTGTTCAACCTACTCAGGAAAGCTCGTGAGGATACTCGTCTACCAGGGTTTCGACTATTAAATTGGTAATGTCAAGGGTTGTTTGTATTTTCTTTGGTCTATCCTCTAGTCGTCTCTACAATACCTGTTACTTTCTGATTATGAGCAGCATGCCTTTTCTTTTCTTCTTTTTAGGAGCTTGCATTTTGTATTTACTAATTGATTAAAACTCAAGTGCAGGCACTTCTTCTTCACAGCAATGCTTTTTGTGTATGGTCGCATTTTAAGTCAGCGGCTTGTTAATACTGTCACTTCAGATAAATTTTTATATCAGCTAGTGAGCAGTCTCATCAAGTACCATATGGTTATTTGTTATTCCTTATATATTGCAGGTTTGTGATCCTTTTTTATAGTTTTCCTGCTTTAAATCTCACCTTCTTGAAACTTTAACCTGTGCTATCAACATCATTTCATGGTGTGCAGTTTATAACAGCAATTCTATGTGTGAAAATTTTATGGATTTTTTAATTTAATTTCCATTTATTCATTCACTTTCAATTGTCTGGAAATTTTAAATTTCATGACAGCGTTGTAACATTTTTCCCTCGTTATTTCTCTGCTTCTGGCTGGGCTCAGGTTTTATGTGGTTCATTCTTACTTTAAAGAAGAAGATGTACAAATATCAATTTGGCCAGTATGCATGGACGCATATGATTCTGATCGTTGTTTTTACACAGTCCTCTTTCACAGTAGCCAATATTTTTGAAGGAATCATCTGGTAATTCAACCTTCTCAAAGGGGAAAATGTTATGTTATTGAAAATCAAGTCTTCTGTGGTTTGCAGTTTACCCTGGAATTTCACTTTTTCCTTAATGAGTAATATTCTGCAGGTTTCTCCTACCAGCATCACTTATTGTTATCAATGACATTGCTGCCTATATATTTGGTTTCTTCTTTGGAAGAACGCCATTGATCAAGTTATCTCCAAAGAAAACTTGGGAGGGATTTATAGGAGCCTCCATTATGACTGTCATATCTGCTTTTGGTGTGAGCAATTTTTTCCTTGCATCCCATTTTTGTCACTGAATTTGATGAGTTTGTTACTTCAACCTGTTATTGATATTGCTCGACTGGTCGTGATAGAGCTTCGTAGTTTTTGTTTTCAGAATTAATTATTAAGCACCAGTACAGTATCACGTTTGGATTACTTGATATTTTCTCAAATAGTGCTTTAATTTAATTGTATTGGCGAAGGTGGACACTGATCATTGAACGAATTATTATTTTCATATAAAATTGCTACATTAACCATAACTAGGTTATGTATGTGTGTCTGTCATAGATGGTTTCTTTTAGTAATGATTACTTGTTAACATTCTATCTGCAGTTCGACACTGATCATTGAACGAATTAGTATTTCCATTTAAAGTTGCTACATTAGCAATAGCTAGGTTATGTATGTTGGCCTGTCATAGATGGTCTCTTTTAGTATTGATTACTTGTTAGCATTCTGTTTGTAGTTTGACATTTGTAGTTAATGAACATGGCATATTCGTTTGTTTTTGCAGCTTGCTAATGTCATGGGTCGATATCAGTGGCTTACTTGTCCAAGAACGGTAATTGTCTTGCAAAATCATCTTTTTTTCTTTTGAAGAGACTTGTTTTTATTTTGAAATTTTTCTGTCACATGGTTCAATAATCTCAGGATTTATCAACCGGTTGGCTTCACTGTGATCCTGGTCCTTTGTTTAAGCCCGAATACTTCACTTTACCAGGATGGACCCCTGATTGGGTCAGTGTTGACTATAAATTGAATCTTATTTAATGTGAATAGTATATCTCTTCTATCGCTTCTTATTCTGGCATTCTTCTAACCTTAATGTAAAATTATCTCCAATATGTGCATCTATATTCTATGTATGTCTTGGACCTGACTTTGGGTGAGTTATATTGCTGATCTCCGATCACTTTGCATTTTACTTTTGGTTGGAGAAGTTCACTTGTACATTTGATTGAACTTAGAATTATTGGAAAAATCAAATGTAAAAGAATATTGTATCCCTGTGATGCGTATCTTTTAGATATGTTTGCTGATTTACTATGTACCCAATTTTAATTTTTGTTTTATTTAACCGCACCTGGAGGACAATGTGTGTTTGAGGGGCGGGTAATGATAAGGATATTATTAATGGTACATTAGGAATTGGTTAGAGAAGTTGTTAGGGTATTTGGTGGTAAATAAAGAGAGCAAGGAAGGAGGTTGGACATTATTTTGGTGAGTGAATTAGGACTTGAGAATGATGAGGGGAGGGTTCAAGTACCTCGAATACTTGGGGTGTTGTAATTTGTTATCTTTTATATTTCATACATTTGGGCTCTATCAAATATCTTTTCAGTTTTTGGCATTATGTTTTTTTACTTTTTTATTTTGAGGATTTTCTACGCAAGTTGTTGGCATCAATTAGTCCTCCACCGCCCTTTTAATTTACATAAGAGAGAAAATACGAATCTTGGAAAATTTATAAGCTTCAAATTGGCCCTAGCATGTTTCTTTTTTTCTTTTCTTTTTTTTTATGAAAAGAATAACTTTTGTTGTGAACTGAAAGAATACTGGAGGACAATACATAAAAAGAAATGTCAAGCCAAAAGGACTAGAAAAACTACAAAACCTAGAAAAGAAAATTACAGATATGGGTTCTCATTCAAAAGAATGCAACGGAGATTAGAGCTAAATCCGTTGTACCCCTACAAAATTGTCTATAATTAATAACATATATTGAATCTTTCATAAACATGTTTCTTGATGCCATGAATGGCCTTTTTGGCACCCTTGATCTGCCGTACATCTATTTTTCCACCTCTATTTTTTCCAATATTGTTTAGCTTACACTTCATGAAGTTGTTCCGAATTAGTGAGGAACTCAAATTTCTATGTTCTCTTTCAGTTTCCATGGAAGAAGGTAAGCATATTGCCAGTTCAAGGACATGCGTTATGCCTTGGTTTATTTGCATCAATAATTGCTCCTTTTGGAGGCTTCTTTGCAAGTGGTTTCAAAAGAGCTTTCAAAGTGAAGGTTCATTCCGAATACTGTCTTTGTGTTTTTTTGGAAAGTCTTAATTTTGAGATGAGCTATCTCATATCATTTTCTCTGTTTGATGCAGGATTTTGGTGATAGTATTCCTGGACATGGTGGAATTACAGATAGAATGGATTGCCAGGTGAGCTACCAAGAACTCTGGACGTTGGTGCCTTTAATTAATTTACTAATGCAAAACTCTTGATCAACAATAGATCTGGAGAAGAAACCATAGATTCATACATTATATTGCAGACACTGGGTGGATCATTTGGATGACTTTTACAATTAGGTTCTCTAATTGGAACTTGATAGTGATTCTTAAAGCTAATTGCGACTATGTTTCAAATGATTTCTACTCCGAACCTTTAAGGGTTAGAAGTACCAAAACGTGATGAAATTATTTTCAAAGACTGTCCAACTAACTGCAGTAATCTTGTAGAGGTTAAACCCTTGATGGGCGGTGGCTATTATTAGAATGGTTACATTTTTGTTTGAAAATTTCCAATTTCTCATCCATTGATCTTCTATCTGTAGTTTAAGTCCTCTCCCTTCATCTTATGTGGAAACCTACCCCTTTGAAGATGGGAACAAGTAGTTTTCGTGACTTAGTCCTCTATTTAGGGGGAGGTTCTAGCAGGTTTAGAAAGTATGAATAATATTGTGTTGCTTATTCAGATAGTGTTACTTTCCTAATTTGTTCACCGCCATAATTTCTTGAAACTTTATGTAGATGGTGATGGCTGTATTCGCCTACATATATCATCAATCCTTTGTTATGGCTCAGAACCTATCTGTTGACACAATCTTGGACCAGGTAATCTTTTACCCCCTCTTTTTTTTTGGTTTTATTTTACGGTGATTTAAGTTATTTTACGGTGAGTGTATTGCTGCATTTATAGATATTAGTGAATCTCACACTCGAGGAACAAGCAGCTCTATACTTGAAGCTTGGGCAAATCTTGCAACAGCGGGTGGTTGGCTAGAATCTTATGCCTTCATTCTCTCATTGTTTCAGAAAGTTCGGATGTTGTAACATTGTGAAATAAAATATCATGTAATGATTTATTCTTGTCGCCCCAGCTTACATATGTAGCATTCCTTGGCGATTATTCATAAATGATAACCTTAGTCATCTCGTTGGATAGCCTGAACAAATGTCTTGTATTTCAGCTGTGTTATATTGTTCATCAAAGAGAATATGCAATGTAAAATTGAATATTTATTTCAAGTTATAGTGTATATATCAACTTTCAACTCAATAGAAGAGTGAAAATCAAGGGTTAAATCGATATATTTTTTGCAGTAAACAAAACAAAACAAATGAAAGTAGAAGAATATGAACATTAAAGAAAATAATGTGTTCGTATGGTATAGTCAGTGACGATAAATCCTCAAGAATCAAGCCCGAAGACAACAAAAATATATGAAATCCAAGTTTCTAATCATTCCTAAGTGAGAGGAAAAAGAAACAACAAAGCCAAAAAGGTCGCATTTTGTTTCTCTATACCTCCATTTAAACCGTCAACATAGATCAAAATTTGAGCCTGGTCGTTAGGTTCGTGTGTGTTCTTACTGGGTCTTTGTGATGTCCTACGTTGGTTGGGGAGGAGAACAAATCACCCAAGTGTCTGGAAACCTTCTCCTAGCCGACGCGTTTTAAAGCCTTGAGGGGAAGTCCGAAAGGGAAAGCCTAAAGAGGACAATATCTGCTAGCGGTGGATCTGGATCGTTACAAATGGTATCAGAGCCAATCACCGAACGATGTGCCAGCCTTCTCGCTGTTCCCCGAAGGGGTAGACACGAGGCGGTGTGCCAGTAAGGACGCTGGGCCCTAAAGGGGGTGGATTTGGGGGTGGTCCCACATCGATTGGATAAAGGAACGAGTTCCAGCGAGGACGCTGGGTCCCGAAGGGAGGTAGATTGTGATGTCCCGAAGGGAGGTAGATTGTGATGTCCCGAAGGGAGGTAGATTGTGATGTCCCGAAGGGAGGTAGATTGTGATGTCCCGAAGGGAGGTAGATTGTGATGTCCCGAAGGGAGGTAGATTGTGATGTCCCGAAGGGAGGTAGATTGTGATGTCCCGAAGGGAGGTAGATTGTGATGTCCCGAAGGGAGGTAGATTGTGATGTCCCGAAGGGAGGTAGATTGTGATGTCCCGAAGGGAGGTAGATTGTGATGTCCCGAAGGGAGGTAGATTGTGATGTCCCGAAGGGAGGTAGATTGTGATGTCCCGAAGGGAGGTAGATTGTGATGTCCCGAAGGGAGGTAGATTGTGATGTCCCGAAGGGAGGTATGTCCCGAAGGGAGGTGATGTGATGTCCCGAAGGGAGGTAGATTGTGATGTCCCGAAGGGAGGTAGATTGTGATGTCCCGAAGGGAGGTAGATTGTGATGTCCCGAAGGGAGGTAGATTGTGATGTCCCGAAGGGAGGTAGATTGTGATGTCCCGAAGGGAGGTAGATTGTGATGTCCCGAAGGGAGGTAGATTGTGATGTCCCGAAGGGAGGTAGATTGTGATGTCCCGAAGGGAGGTAGATTGTGATGTCCCGAAGGGAGGTAGATTGTGATGTCCCGAAGGGAGGTAGATTGTGATGTCCCGAAGGGAGGTAGATTGTGATGTCCCGAAGGGAGGTAGATTGTGATGTCCCCAAGGGAGGTAGATTGTGATGTCCCGAAGGGAGGTAGATTGTGATGTCCCGAAGGGAGGTAGATTGTGATGTCCCGAAGGGAGGTAGATTGTGATGTCCCGAAGGGAGGTAGATTGTGATGTCCCAAAGGGAGGTAGATTGTGATGTCCCGAAGGGAGGTAGATTGTGATGTCCCGAAGGGAGGTAGATTGTGATGTCCCGAAGGGAGGTAGATTGTGATGTCCCAAAGGGAGGTAGATTGTGATGTCCCAAAGGGAGGTAGATTGTGATGTCCCAAAGGGAGGTAGATTGTGATGTCCCAAAGGGAGGTAGATTGTGATGTCCCAAAGGGAGGTAGATTGTGATGTCCCAAAGGGAGGTAGATTGTGATGTCCCAAAGGGAGGTAGATTGTGATGTCCCAAAGGGAGGTAGATTGTGATGTCCCAAAGGGAGGTAGATTGTGATGTCCCAAAGGGAGGTAGATTGTGATGTCCCAAAGGGAGGTAGATTGTGATGTCCCAAAGGGAGGTAGATTGTGATGTCCCAAAGGGAGGTAGATTGTGATGTCCCAAAGGGAGGTAGATTGTGATGTCCCACATTGGTTGGGGAGGAGAACAAATCACGGGTGTGGAAACCTTCCCCTGGCCGACGCGTTTTAAAGCCTTGAGAGGAAGCCCGAGAGGGAAAGTCCAAAGAGAACAATATCTACGAGCGGTAGATCTGGGTCGTTACCGTTTTTGGTTTCTCTCAATCTTCACGTAACAGTTTTTGGTTTCTCAATCTTCACGTAGGGAAGAATTCCCCTCAAATGAAGAACTTCAGGGGCCCATCCTCTTTGCTGCGCCCGGCAAAACATTAAGAATGTGTTTGCAAAATAGGAACTCAAACCCATGAAAACATGCCACAGGGCATGACCTTGAGGATTGATGGTCCAATCTGACATCTTCTCGCAGTAACCCCGATCGATGACCCAACAGAAAATGCCTAAGAGAAGCGTCAACGAGTACAGTCTTGCTAACCGTTTAGTCGAGGCATCTTGTGTGTGCATATAATACTTGTACATCCGAGGAATGCAGAGGAGGCAAAGAATCACATAGTGCACCTTGAAACCAATGTCATGACGAAGAATCGAGTGAGCCACGGCGAACATGACTCCATAGAGGAAGAGGAACGATGGCATCGTATTTCGGTAATGCCAATCGGGTGTATAGAGAATGTACATGTAAAGAAGCATCTCCCAAATCATTGGTGTTTCATCACTTTGCTGTTGCCTGGTTATAAAACAAAATGTTGATCATTGATTGGTAAAACTCAGTTGTAAACAAACATTCAAGACCACAGATTTCACAAACGTATCTGAAATGGATAAAATCACATTATTTCTATTTGAACTTACACTTCTTGCAATGTGGCATGGAAGAACATACTACCAATGGCCAGTATCATATTTGATATGTGAAGTACGCTAAATCTCTTCTCGAAACGTTGTCTCAAGGCATTTGCAAGACCGATCAGATCAAAGCCAAGAGAATGGTTGGAATGTTTGATATTGTGTTATAAAACTCAGCAATATAAGAAGAACAAGCATAATTCTTCTCGCAGCAATCTATTGTAGATGTGACAGGACCCCAGAAACTTGATATTCCATCACCCATCCTCCACCACGTCGCCTTAGATATCGTTAATGTTCACCAAAAGATCCTGAACTAGAAGGTTGAGATAATAATCAAATAATGAACCAAGTGCCTGAATAAAACAAGCTAAATGTTTTACTACTGGGAATATGTTGCCCGACAGGTTCTCTCAGATTCTGATACAATTGGAAAGATACCAATTCCAATCATTTTCATCCTAAATCATAACATGGCTGTAGTTAATAGTAATCCTATTGCAAAATGTCATAAAATCCATTTACGGCATTAATGTACTCACAACCCAAAATGTAGAACACAAGTAGCAGACCGAGGCCCAACACATTAGACCCAAAGCAGGCCGACTCTCTAATCCAAGCACACTACCAGGCCCAACTCTTTAGTCTCTTTCTGGCCCAAGCCGACACAAAGGCCGAATCGATATTTATCCAAAGCATGCAATGGGGCCCAGCCAGCCTAAAGGCACAAGAGGCATGGAGGACCATCAAAAGCCGGCCTGACACTCCAATCCAAGCAGGCTACCGGGCCCAACTCTTTAGTCTCTTTCTGGCCCAAGCCGGCACCCAGGCCCAAGACGGCATCTGGCCGAACTCGGCATCCTGGCCCTAACCATTCTTATCCAAAAAAGGCTCTACTCTCTAATCCGCCCAAGCCGGCATCCAGGCCCAACCCATTCTTATTGAAGCAGGCCCGACTCCGGCGAACTTTAAGTCACTTTCTGGAGTGCCTAACTAAGGAATCTGTGTAAAATTACAAAATGGTCAAAGCCGAATCATAGGTCATCGCCATCGCTCCTCTTTATTCTAAAACCATAACAACGAGCGGCAGTATAACGTCACGCTGCTGATGCCGTTCTGTAGCACAGCGGCATCGACCATTCCCCAGAAAAAACGCCGCCGATCACTTCAACTTCATTAAGTCGTTCATTTAAAGAGATGAGATGTGACTTCGGAAGATGAGATAGGAAATGGCGTACAGAAGAATCAGAATGTTTCTCCTTTCATTCAGATGCAGGGGAGGGGTAATCAAGTTACAGAATCTGTTTGGATCCACGCGAAAATAAGGCGAATTCAAATTTGAAGTAGAGCGCAAGCTCTAAAGCTCGGTGGAAGACCAAGAGTTTATTTCATTGTTCAATTCATTGGATATACGCAAGCAGGACTGTGCAATCCGAAGATGGAGAAACTCCAGCCATTTACGGCAGGCGAGCATTTGATAAGACGCCAATTTTGGTTGAAGTCGGTACATTTTAGAAATCAATTCTAGTCAAAGATTTTGCTATTGCCAGTCCGACTAGAAAATACACATTATTACTCGGACAGAAACTGGGGGTATTGAAGCAGGAGTTTGAACTTACGTGCCCAGACAAGAAAATGAGAATAGGCATGTGCCTGCTCACCATTGTAGGGGCGAATCCAGGCGAAATAAAGGCATAAAAGTTTAAATTTAACAACTCTTCTGTTTTTATTGGTGGCGATGGGTTGCTGCTGTAACCTTCATAGGTCAGTTAATTGTACACAAAACTAGTTCATGTTGACTGTTCGTATTAGGGTCGATAATTTATGTTCTTGAGTAATTTCTTTTGTCCATAGCAGCAAAATTTCAGAGCAATCTATGCAGATTTATAATGGGGCTTTAGATCGATCTTACTTACAATTGTTCGGAATAGCAACAACTGCAGAATCTATCTTGTTAGGAACTTCGGAAATAGAACCAATTCAAAACCTTTGAATCAGAGAAAATAGATGGAAATGTAGGCACCGCTAGACACGCTACTGGGAAATCAAAGCAGTTTGCCTGGAAGATATAACATAAAAATTTGAAATCAGAGAAGATTCTCATGAAAAACCTAAAATCTACACCATTTCACTCATCTACCCTTGTAATAATTAAACAAAACCAGATATTAAAAAGATCAAAGAAACCAGATTAGGAAGGAAGAAAGACAGAAAAAATATCAGAACATGTTAGAAGTTCGGTAAGCAGATTCGTCGACGAAGATCCGATTAGATCTGAAACAACGACCGGCCAGATAACTTCTCTGGTTTGATTTATCTGCAGCCTCTTCGGCAGGTCAAGAACAAGGGAATCTCCCTTCTCTTGGTACAATGCAGAATCAAGAAAACAGATCTCAAGAATCAAATTCAGATGCGAAACAAAAAAATAAAAAAGTTTCAGATGAACGGATAGGTGAAAAGATGAAGTCGTGATTAAGGAGGCTGCGGTGAGGAGTAGTGACTAAGAACCCTAGCCAGGCCATTTAATAGAAGAAAAGATCAAGTAAACGGCAAAGGCGGATGGGTACGGGAGATCGTGACCGTTGATCTCTCCACGCGACGAGATAGGGGTTTTCCGCCAAATTAGACTCATTCACCTACTCGTTTAAATTTAAAATAATAATAATAATTTGAGTAATCTCACTAATCCATTAAAAATATATAATAATATTTTTTTAATGCATTTTCACTTTTGAAGAGTAAGTCAAAATGGAGTCATTGACTCGCTTGAATCGCGTGGCTAATGGCAACCACAAAGACCCAACAAAACTAACCAACTAACTAAAGCCAAGGGATGGTGCCAAAAATAGAAGCGAAGGCAATTCATGGTCCATGGAGGGTGGCTCCAAAGGCAATATAAGCTCAGTTTCATAGCCACATTGTGCAGACTTCATTCAAAGCAAACCTCCAAACATCCATCCATCCAACCATCTTTGAAAATAAAATGGCAGTTTCCACCAAAATGTTTGCAATCTGCATCATTATGATGCTCGTCTCCTCATTTGTGGTCACCCCAGCAGTCTCAGAGTCTCTTAGTTATGGTGCCATCGGTGCAGATGCAGGTGAAAAATGTAAAGATGGCAAGTGCGAAACACTAGGGGATCCAGCCAACAATTATAACAGAGGATGTGAGGCCAGTCAGATGTGCAGGGGCGGCTAAATTCTCCCCTCATTCTCCTCCATAATAACCATCTTCATTCACATTATTTCATAATTTTTTCTCATTCTCGTGTAAAAATTAAATAATTTCTCTCAAATGTGCCAATAAAGTTTATTCTTTTTCGACAAATTTGAGTTTCTTTTGTTCAATTACCACAAATATCATACTTTTAAGACATCATTTTATATTTTCATTTCATTGTCAAGAACAAAAAAAAACTTACCCACTTTTAAATCAATAGAAAAAGATGGGCGATAATATGTACTCGCCTTCAAGGGAAGAACAGGACGGAGACCAGCTTCCTTTTTCTTTTATTGGAGCTTCGAACTTTGAGCAACTTCTTTAGTCTCTTTCTGGCCCATCTCTTTAGTCTCTTTCTGGCCCTAGCCAGCACCCAGGCCCAACCTGTTCTTATCAAAAGCAGACGTGACTCTTTAGTGTCTTTCTGGCTCAAACGAATACCAGAGCCCAACCTATTCTTATCCAAAGCAGACCCGACTCTCTAATCCAAGCCTTCTGTCCCAAGCCAGCACCCAGGCCCAACCTGTTCTTAACAAAAGCAGACCCATCTCTTTACCAGGCCCAACTTTAATATCTTTCTGGCCCAAACCGACACTGGGCCAACTCTTTAGTCTATTTCTGGCCCAAGTCGGCACCAAGGCTCAATCTATTCTTATCCAAAACATGCTCTGGCCCAATCCGCCATCCAGGCCCAACCCATTATCATCCAAAGCAGGCCCGACTCTCTAAACCTAGCAGGCTACCGGCCCAACTTTTAGTCTCTTTCTGGCAAATGCCGGCATCCAAGCCCATTGTATTCTTATCCCAAAGAGGCTCAACTCTCTAAGCCAAGCAGGCTAGCGGGCCTACTAAGGAATTTGTATTGTTAAATTACAAAATGGTCCAGGTCGTTTCAATATGTTATCGTGATTTTGGATTTAATTCGATTTTTTTTTTAACATTTACGGTTAAATTACAAAATGGTCCAGGTCGTTTCAATATGTTAACGTGATTACGGCTTTAATTTTATTTTTTATTTTTCAATTCGCCCACGTATTGGGCAGAAAATTTTAACTTTTGAACTGACGGTCGTAAATACTTTTGAAGTAGAGGAATATGCATGTGCCTCAATGGAGAAGAAACGGGTTCATGCTGGCAAAATGGTTTGATTCTTACAAGCGGACCAAAATTATTGATGTTTCACGATCGGCTAAAGCCGAACACTTGACTGACGGAATTTAGTTTGCCTTGTTTTAAGGCAACCATTGCAGGAGTGGTTTCAGTCGAAATGCAGCCATAAAAGTTGAAATTTAACATCTGTTTCTACTTTTATTGCTGACGATGGGTTGCTGGTAGCCATCATAGGTCAAAAGATTGTACACAAAACTAGTTCATGTTGATTGTTCTTATTAATAGGGTTGATTCTTTATGTTCCTTTGTAGTTTATTTTGTCCATAGCATCACGATTTCAGAGCAATCTGTGCAGATTTATAATGAAGGCTTTAGCTATCTTAACTAATGCAGAATCTATCTTGTCGAGTCCTCTTGTTAAGAAAATTTAAAAAAGTGTCATCTCGATCCCAATCTGTATCTCTTCAGCTTATTCTTAAGAACTTCGGGAATGGAACCAATTTAAAACACATAAATCAGAGAAAACAGAAGAAATGTAGGCACCGATAGACGCAAACTACTGGGACATCAAAGCAGTTTGCCTGGAAGGTGACACATACTAATTAATATCAGAGAAGGTTCTCATGAAAAGGCTAAAACCTATGCCGTTTCACTCATCTCCCCTTCTCATAGTTGAACAAAACCAGAGATTAAAAAGATCAAATAAACCAGATTAAGAATGAAGAAAGACAAAAAAAATATCAGAAAATGTAAGAAGTTCGGTAAGCAGATTCGTCGACGAAGATCCGATTAGATCTGAAACAACGACCGGCCAGATAACTTCTCTGGTTTGATTTATCTGCAGCCTCTTCGGCAGGTCAAGAACAAGGGAATCGCCCTTCTCTTGGTACAATGCAGACTCAAGAAAAACAGATCTCAGGAATAAAATTCAGATGCGAAACCAAATAAATTCTCAGAGAATATGAAATCGTGATTAAGGAGGCTGCGGTGAGGAGTAGCAGCAATGAACCCTAGCCAGGCCATTTAATAGAAAAATTCAGTGAACGGCAAAGGCGGATGGTACTGAAGATCGTGACCGTTGATCTCTCCATGCGACGAGATAGGGTTTTCCACCAAATTAGACTCATTTATTTACTCATTTGAATTTAAAATAATAATAATAAATTGATGTAATCTCACTCATTCAAGAGTTTTATACAAATTTATGCTGAATTAACCCAATAAATATTTTTATCAAGTATTATAAATTTTTAATTCATTAAAAATATATAATAATATATTTTAATGCATCTTCACTTTTGAAGAGTAATTCAAAATGGAGTCATTGACTCGCTTGAATCGCGTGGCTAATGGCAACCACAAAGACCCAACAAAACTAACTAACTAACTAAAGCCAAGGGATGGTGCCAAAAATAGAAGCGAAGGCAATCCATGGTCCATGGAGGGTGGCTCCAAAGGCAATATAAACTCAGTTTCATAGCCACATTGTGCAGGCTTCATTCAAAGCAAACCTCCAAACATCCATCCAACCATCTTTGAAAATAAAATGGCAGCTTCCTCTAAAATGTTTGCAATCTGCATCATTATGATGCTCGTTTCCTCATTTGTGGTCACCCCAGCAGTCTCAGAGTCTCTTAGTTATGGTGCCATCGGTGCAGATGCAGGTGAAAAATGCAAAGATGGCAAGTGCGAAACACTAGGGGATCCAGCCAACAATTATAACAGAGGATGTGAGGCCAGTCAGATGTGCAGGGGCGGCTAAATTCTCCCCTCATTCTCCTCCATAATAACCATCTTCATTCACATTATTTCATAATTTTTTCTCGTTCTTGTGTAAAATTAAATAATTTCTTTGAAATGTACTAATAAAGTTTATTCTTTTTCGACAAATTTTAGTTTTTAGTTCAATTTTATGTGCGATCAATTACCACAAAAATCATACGTGACATTCTTTAAAATAATTTAAAAAGAAGTTTATTCATACGCTCATACATGGGTGAAAGTTGACAAATAAATTTTATAATTTAAGAATCTAATTAGTATTGTTTTGGTCCAAAATGAGAGAATCATCTTTATAAGTGAAATGAAAAATCTAGACTATAAACACCTAACAATTAAATGTTTATTAATTTACCAAACAAAGGCTAAATTAATTCATCTAGAATATTTCATCTTCCATTCCTGTTATAATTTCCTTCGACACTTTATCTTAGACAACTAAAATGAAAATTGAATCGCCTATGGGGTGACGTTTGGTTGTGACTCTTCCAAATACCATAATTTCTTTTGATTCACAAGATTCTTAAAATGATCGATCACATCAAATATAAAAAATAAGGCAAAGTTCCAAATTTTTATTATATGTCAATTTCAAAATAAAACTATATATACATTTTTTGGTTAAATTATACGGATTTCGATTATATTTTTAGATTTTTAAAATTTTAATTTTACCTTTATACATTAAAATGTATTTTAAAAAATATTTTTGAGCTTTTAAATTATTCGAAAAATATATATTTGGATGCGTAAAAATTTAAAAGTTTACATGATAATATTGTTATTACAATGTATTTCATTTAAGATATATATCATATAAATAAATGGTTATATATTAAACGAAAGTTTCTATTTAATATATATGCATATCTTATATCGTGCTAAATAAAATTTTTATGAGGACGTGAATGAGAAACCATTCAAGAAAAATTCTCAATCTCCGCAGTCCCCACTTTCGCATTAACTCAAGCGGAGAAGACTCGATGGCAATGGGAGATCAGCTATGGCTACTGCATCTGTTCGTCAACAATTAACGAAGTCGATCGCACTCTCCGCAGCCACCTTCAGCGCAACCATTCTCTTGGTTCTATTTCATCGCACCCATCCATCTTCTTCGATAACCCCAGATCCAATGGCGGCTCGAAGCTTCATCCTCTGGCTTCATGGATTGGGAGATTCAGGTCCTGCCAACGAGCCAATCAAGAATCTCTTCACTTCACCTGAATTCAAGCGCACTTCCTGGTCTTTCCCCTCTGCTCCTTCCAACCCCGTCACGTGTAATTGTAAGTTCTCATGATTTAATTTTTAGGGTTTTTTTTTTCCTCTGTCTGTGAATAGCCGTGTTCTGGATGTGGAATTTGTGTGGGAAATTATGCTTTTCATACTACACAATCGCATGAAACACTATTAAACCTTATACTCTAAAATTTAGAAATGAAGATTCGATCAAAACAATTCCACACGTAAAAAAAAACATAATAAACGAAAAACAGAATGAAATAAGACGAAATAACTTCAACCTCAAGCCATAAACTGACGGAATTCAACAGGAGAGAAAAAAATTATGTGTATACCTGAAAGAGAGAACCCATGGATGGGTTGGTTCTGAATCGTGTAAAGAAGAAGACTTAGAGAAAATTTAGTTAGAGAACAAAGTGGTAACTTTGTGTGATTGATGACATAAGCAAAAAGGTAAAAAACTTGGTTTGTAACGGATGGATTATATCTCATTTGTAACTTTGTGTGCTCGTATTATTTCAAATTTAGGTAAAATTACTTGTGGCGGTTTAATTTAATAACTATATTTTTGGGTTATTGCATGAAGTGTCCTCCCCTGCTGAGGGAGTGTAGTTTTGTGGGCTTGATTTGTTTGTATTAATTGACCCAATTTCTTGTTCGAATCAAGGGAATTATATGCTTTGTGTGTTGGATTTGTAATGATGAACTTGAATTGCCCTGTCGGTCTTGAACTAAGGAAGATAGAACTTGTGCTTTAATGCTCTAGAATGGTATCGGACGAAAGTGAAATGCCTGATAGATGATATGTCAATCCTTCTCTAGTGAATGGCTTGAACAGCCTAGGGTGATTTTAACCTGGAAACTAAAGGGGAAAGCCAAGAATATGATGGGGCTATGATTGCAACCCCTACTGCCACTTGTTGTCTTCAGCATCTTCTCTTTTAAAAAAGTGTTTTAATCTTCTTATTCTTCAATTTGCTTATTTCTTTCCACTTGTAGATGGTGCGGTGATGCCTTCATGGTTTGACATTCATGAGATTCCAGTAACCGCTGTAAGTTAAGGCTTTAAGCCATCTTTATATACTCTTTCCTTCCTGAAACGGTCGTCCCATGTGAAGAATTTTCTTTTGCTGCAAAGATAAATTATTATTTTTGAACTCTTCAATTGTTAAAAAGGGGCTAATACTTCTGGATATTAACTCTAAATTCTATCGACAATGGACTATTTGTTGACTGCTTCTGAAGTACCTCCTATGGGGCTAATCCAAGGAAAAATAATATGAAGAATCTTCCATGAGGGAATTGTGAGATCCCATCTTGGTTGGAGAGGGGAACAAAGCATTTCTTATAAGGGTGTGGAAACCTCTCCCTAGTAGACGCGTTCTAAAACCGTGAGGCTGACGGTGATACGTAACGGGCCAAAATGGACAAATATCTACTAGCTGTGGATTTGGGCTGTTACAAATGGTATCAGAGCCAGACACCGGACGGTGTGCCAGTGAGGACGTTGAATCCCAAAGGGTGAATTGTGAGATCCCACATTGGTTGGAGAGGGGAACGAAACATTCTTTATAAGGGTGTGGAAACCTCTCCCTAGTAAATGTGTTTTAAAACCGTGAAGCTGACGCGGGCCAAAGCGGACAATATCTATTAATGGTGGGTTTGGGCTATTACAGGAATGTTGGGTGTTTACTTTTCGGTTGTTTTGGTCCTTTCTAAATGAGTGTTTTATAGCATTTTTCTTTAAAATTTTCCATTCCTTCATGAAACAGGATTCTCCGAAGGCTGAAAGCTCGGTGCTTGAAGCAGTACAGAGTGTACATGCAAAGATAGACAAGGTGGTAGATGGTGGCATAAGTCCAAATAACATATTTGTGTGTGGATTCAGTCAAGGAGGTTTTAGTCTCTCTCTCCTCCCATCTATATTTGCTTTAGATTTGTATGATAGTTTCATCTTATTGCTGCTAACTCCTTGCAGGTGCCTTGACATTGGCTAGTGTTCTGTTATATCCAAAGACTCTAGGAGGAGGTGCGGTATTTAGTGGATGGGTTCCTTTCAATTCAACAATTATTGACCGAGTACTTCCAGATGCCAAAAGGGTACTCACTCTTTCACATCCTTTGTTACAGCTTTGTTGAAACGTTGGAATTATAATGTGTATTTGTGGTGGAGGGGGTGGCTGTCATTTTAATTTGGGGCGGTGGAGAGAGTGGATTGTGAGATCCCATATCGGTTGGAGAGGGGAACGAAACATTTTTTATAAGAGTGTGGAACCCTCTCCCTAGCAAACGCGTTTTAAAATCTTGAGGGGAAGCTCATAAGAAAAAATCCAAAGAGAACAATATATGCTGGTGGTGTGCTTGCGTGGAAGAATTCCACACCATTTCTGAGATTTGAATGTTTGTACAGACACCAATTTTATGGTCTCATGGAATGGACGACAGAACCGTATTGTTTGAAGCTGGACAAGCCGGGCCACCGTTCCTGGAAAAGGCTGGACTAAGCTGTGAATTTAAGGTAATTTGCTCAACTTCCTCTTCTACAAATGTGTATGAACTTTTGAGATTGAATGTCTAAAATGGGTTCATCTTATTCTCAAGGCTTATCCCGGTCTTGGTCATTCGATTAGCACGGAGGAGCTCAAACACCTTGAATCATGGATCAAGAGCCGCCTGCAAAGCTCTTCCTGAGCCCTTTGAACCCCAAATCACTATGTTATTAACAACTTTGACACGGAACTCCGTCTAAAAGAAATTTTCTTCGAAAGCATGGAGGAAGAGGTCTAATATTAAAATAATTTTAGAGGTTTTCTTTGACTTTATATGTGTCAACAAACAATTCAAAATGCCTCGACATTTTTAGAACAGGTCCGAGATCAATAGTAATGATTCGAAGCACCTCTTTTTACACTATTTCGAAAACTTTATTATGTCCAATATTTTGTAGTTTGACTCATAAGGAAGCAAAGAATGATGATTATTCCACATAAGTTAATATAATATGCTTTCTTCATCAATTACGTGTTTGGATCTTTAATACGTGGATTACACAAATCTTACGTGTCATCAATGGCTTTCATTTTCAGAAATATCATCAAATTGTTTTGTTTTTTCTTTTAAAATTTAAAGTTATCAGTAATTGAAAAGCTAGGTTGCTGATGAATTTACATTTTTTTTTTAAACGAATTAAATTAAAGTTGAAAATTTTGCAATGGGCCAAGACTGGGGTCGAAGCCCAGCCTTAAACGGCAGCGTTTGATCCGATTGACTTCAAATCTTTTTCGGTGCGTTGATCTGAAATATGCTCGACTGATTACACGGAAATAGAGGTCTTAAAAGAGATCTGATGCAGTGATCGTGGGGGGTCCCACTCTGTTCCATGCGGATCAATCACAGCCGTCAACGAGAAAGAGGTTTTAATCGATCAGTGAATTGGAGCAGAAAGCAGTGTCGGAATCGAGTTGTGCGTCGCACGTGAATATTTCCCTATTCACCATCAACACACGTCATCAACTCCAATGATGCCTGAAATAAAAACCTCAAAAACTCTTAACCCCGCTTCCACCAAAATCCCACCCTTCCCCTTTTTCTCTCCTTATTTCTCCATGAAGAAGCTTTGCCGTAAAAGCACCGTCCATCCAACGCCGCCGATCATTTCCGACTTCCTTTCGTTTTTGCCGGCTGCCATATTCACCCTCACTGTGGCTCTTTCCGCCGACGACAAGGAAGTTCTGGCTTATCTCATCTCCTGTTCCAACACCAGCGCCTCTCTCTCCAACTTATCTGGCACTCGCAAGTCCGGTCGGAAATCCACCGCCGGAAAGGTCGGTGTCGATCACGCTCCGCTCTTTGACTGCGATTGCTTCATGTGCTATCGCCGATACTGGGCGAGATGGGACTCGTCGCCGAATCGGCAACTTATTCATGAAATAATCGATGCTTACGAAGATGGATTGGCCAAATCCAAAGGCACAGCAACCACACAGAGGAATTTCAAGAAAGAAAGACGGAAGAAAAATAAGGAATCGGCTGCTGGTGAATCGAGCGTGGGGAAGGGGAAGATGAAAGAGGCATCGGAGTCTGTGCAGCAGGAGAGCAGCCGCGATGGGAATGGACAAGAAGAAGGAGAAGAAAGAGGATCGGTAAGTAGGTTCGTGAGTTTTGTGGGCGAGAAAATTTGGAGTGCTTGGGGTTAATGAATTTGAATAATCGCAAAGGTAGGTTCGTGTTTTTTGGATTTTTGTTTGCTCTGCTCTCTGTAAATTACTTCCTTCATGTAAAAATGAATGATGATTATGCTATAATATGTCGATGCTTGGGCCTGAAATTTGAGAATATGGATGAGAGTAGTGGGCATGATGATGGGCACCATTTTTGGCGTTGGAGTTGCAGAGATTCTGATGTTTTTCATTTAAAACTGGAAAACGATGCAAGGTATGACCCACCTCTCTCTCTGTCTCTGTCTCTATCTCTGTACATACATAGAAAGAATATGGAATGCAAGTGATTGGCAAATCGTGCATGCATGGCCTTTGCAACTCATAAATTGACATCCATTTGGTAGTGTTTTTGGGGATTTTTGGAGTGTTGGATTTGGAAAGGTTCTTAGTGGCTGTCCACCACCAAACAACAAAGTAATGGGGAATGAGGTAGACCCAAATATCGCCAAAAATATTCAACCAACCCGACCTGATGTGTTCGATTAAGAAATTTTTTTTTGCATGCTCTAATAATCACTCAATACAAAACTTTCAAATATTTCTATATCTGCCACTCTCTTTGGAGGGCTGACACACCGTCTTGCGTCTATTAGGTAGGTAGAGGTTTTCATACGCCCCTCATCATCCCCCTTTCTTTCTAACAGTTGTATGTTGGGGTCTAGCGTTCTTGCTGACATAGCATTCGGTGTCTCAACTCTTATACCCTTTGTAACCGTTCCCCTCTACAGATGTGGGATCTCACAATCCACCCCTTTAAGAGCCTAACGTCCTCGCTTACACAGCGCCCGATATCTGACTCTGATACCATTTGTAACCGCTCAAACTCATCGCTAACAAATATTATCCGCTTTGGCTCGTTATGTATCATCATCTGCCTCGCAATTTTAAAACGCGTCTATTAGGAAGAGGTTTATACACTCTTATAAAGAATGTTTCGTTTTCATCAAGGTAAGATCACATTTGATATTTGAAAATTCATAACAAATTTAAAATGGCGATGCTTTTCTTTTGAAACGAAGGTATTTTTTTAAGAAATGGTACTGAAAAGGAAAGATGAGAAGAAAGTAGATATGATCCTTCTCACTCTACACTCTCTCTTGTTATTAAATATTTCTTCTTTCTTATAATTTGAAATTCAAAAGTTTGAGACAAAAAGATGTGTGATTAATAACAAAAATGGTTATTTTTAATGCATTAAAAAAGTGTATAAAGAAGAGGATGATGGGCATAGTAAAATGGGTATTGAGTGCCCTTAAGGCATGCTTATTTGTTGTTTTAACACTTTAACCATCTCTATATGTTATGTTTTAAAGTGGCTCTTATGAGTTTAATTGGTGTCATAAAGTGTCCGTGATATATCTTTTTCTCCAAAGGCATAGCACACCCATGTGTCCAAATTTTACAATTATAGTGGATGATTAGTGTATCCTTCACTTCAGTTCCATAAAGTTTTACACTTTATGTCACTCTCACAATTACTTAACACATATGACAATGAAAGAAGACATGGTTTAACAACACGTGTAGTAGTCCAAGTCCATCGCTAGCACATAATGTCCTATTTGGACTTTCCCTCAAGATTTTAAAACACGTATGCTAGGGAGAAGTTTCCACTCCAACCGATGTGTGGTCTCACAATCCATTCCCCTTCGAGGCCCAATATCCTCGCTCGCACTCATTCCCCCTACAATCGATGTGAGATAGTCCAAAAGAAAAAACTTGACAATATCCGCTAGTTGTGGGCTTGAGCTGTTACAACACGTCTCTGGCTTCAAATCATTGTTGGATGCAATCTATTATAATAAGATTAAACTATACAACAAAATATATATTTCTAAATTTTGCTATTTGTATTTTTTTCTAAAGTCATAATGTTACCTTTGATATTGTAAATGTTTGAAACTATCATTGAAGTAGAGATGATTTTGAAGTTTCGAATGAAAATTAAGATGTAAAACTATGTGTCACTGACCTAAGAAGGAAACTTGGATAACTACTACATTTTAGGGTACCACCACACAACTTCGGGTCTAAGTACACAGATTTCTATTTCAACCGTAATCTTGAGACATTGATAAAAGGTCAAGAATAATATTACAACGTTGAGCTGCAACGTAACAAAGGCTCGACTTTTTGACTTTTTTTTTATAACCAAAATAAATATATACACAATAAGATGGACGATATTCAAAATACTCCTTGATTAAACAAAATGCAGGACCCAAAGGAAAGGAATAAAGAAAAGAAAGCTTAGAAATTTGAAAATACAAAAATATTGTATCTTAATTAAAAAGATTATATGCCCTTTTAACAACAAAAACTTAATTTTGCCTTTATTCTTTCTCCTTTTTTTCTGTTTAATAAATTCTCTATATTCTACAAACTTTATTCCCCTTTTCTCTTAATTTTCCATTCTTTGACTCCTTTAATATGAATTAATAAACATTTATGTGTAGATTCTAATTTATCTTAAAATGTGGTTAAAATAAATAAAAGCCTAGATTCACATCAATTTAATTTCTCAAAAAAATAATAATGTAAGAATTTGTAGCGGTTAAATAATTTAACAAAATAGTAAATCTATTTAATATATGAAAATGTATATGTACACAGTTCGGAGTGATCCAAATATGAAACTCAATTTTTAAAATGTTAATTAGGAAGGCTATGGCGGCTCAGGCATGTACAGGTATTGAAGAGGCGGTGGAGGTGCAAGCTTTGAAGAGTTCAATAATGGCGTTTCGGTTTACCAATCTTCTATGATGTGCAAGCGGAAGACCCTCTTTCACACACTCGTCGTATTTCTCCAAAGCCACCACAATGTCACTGAAATCCGGCCGCTTCGACGGATTCGCCGCCCAACATCGCTTTATCAGGTGGGCTAACGCCGGCTGACAACTCGCCGGTAATGGCGGCCTCTCATTCTGCCAAATTCAAGTATGACATAGAGAGAAACTTAAACAGCAATAAAATTGAGGGAAATTTGGTACCTTCTCGGCGACGGCAAAGGCAGCCTGCACGGGGGTCATCCCTTGAAAGGGAAGCAGAGCCGTGGTGAGCTCCCACAGCACAATCCCAAAGCTGTAAACATCAACTTTGCGAGTATAAGGCTTCTCCTTGATCATCTCCGGCGCCATCCATCGGTAAGTTCCCATGTTCCCTTTTGATTCACGGCACTGTGTTTCGAGGCAGGAGGTTCCGAAATCGGCTACTTTTACTCTCATTTCATCGTTTAGAAGCAAGTTGTTTGATTTTAAGTCTCTGTGGATTACTCCTTGGGAATGAAGGTATTCCATTCCTCTTGATATGTCAAGAGCTAACCTTAGAATTGTTTCTGTTGAGAGGGAATATGGCTCTTTCTTGTTTAGATACATTCTCAGAGTACCTTGTGACATATACTCTGTAATTATGCAGTATACAGGCGGCTTTTTACTGGCTGCAATGAACTGAAGAGGAACCCGCCATGAATTTAACGTTCATGAAAAGAATTAACCATGGAAGGTTGAAAATTTACCTGAACTATGTTGGGATGAAAGAGACGAGAAAGCAAGGCGACTTCAGACTTGAACTGTTGCTCGAGTTTGGCTCTGGTTTCCTCGTTTTGGTTTGGGATTCTCACCATCTTCACAGCCACGGCTCTCTGCTTGTAAATTCCGCGGTATATCCGACTGTGAGCACCGGAGGCGAATTTGTTACCGATGAAGAGTTGAGATAGATCAGCGGTCCACTCCTCCTGATCTTCCTTCGATGTCTCCCAAGTTTCCACATTTTCGGACTCCAAGATCATCGACCACGATTCCAAGCTATCAAATCTTCTTCTTTCCATATTTTCCATTTCGGAATTCTTGTGGGATTTCAACGAGGAAGGTGTTGATAAGGGTTTGCTCTTTGATTTTCGAATCCAAAGTGAACCAAAACATGAGGTCGCCATGAAGATTATTTACGCGAAACAGAGGATTGTAGGCTTGTTTTTTTTATGTCAAAGCAAACAATCGTAAGGAATCTTCCTTCTGAACGTATGAATTGATTTTAAGAAGTGCATGAAGTGATTCAAAAACATGGGTTCTAAAAAAGAATGAAAATTGGATATGGGTTTTCATGAATTTATCGAATCGGTGGGAGAAAAACTTGGGAGAAAACAGAGAGAGAAGGGTTTAGTTAGGCAAATGTTGATGAAAGAGCTTGGGATTTCATGGCTTCTGGAAACTGAACCGAAACGGGGAAGGATTAGGTGGTTTGGCAGTAGAAAGACAAGAGATAGGTCAGGGGCGTCTCGTGATTCGGCGTCTCTTTGTTAAAAAGTTGAACTTTATTTGTTCTTTTCTCAACTGAATCCAGCTGCTGTGCTTCTGTTTCGTTTCCCATCATCAATGCGAGGTGGCCGAAGTGGCAGAGCCTCGATGGATTAGCTTAAAAAAGATGAGCATATATGCGGAGGCCAATCTTTTTTCATTTCTTCTACAAGTGGCACCCACACGTGGGGCCAGGCTTAAAGTGCAAGTCAATGGTGGTGTGTAGCTTAATGCAATGGGCATTAGATCCTGTGGTTCTTAGTCACGGCCGTGATTTGATCAACTTCTCTGCTCTATGCTATTCCTCGTTTTCCTCCCCTTCTATGCCTCTAAACTTCTCTCGCTTCATTTAGTCCTAATCTCGTGAATGGAATGGATTCTACTAATATTGTCATTGAGTTGTACCTTTTCAATTATGCAGTGTCATGGAGCACACGTAATTATAACTTGACGGGGGACACTTGTGTGTTTCCACAGTTCTTGCTGCACTATTAGAGTCACAGCCTACTCTTTTTTCAGTGCAAGTCATCCCATAGAAATGCCATTGTTTTCGATATTTCAAACTTTCTTGGACTTGGCGGAACGAGTTTGACCCATTTCTTAAAAGGGCCAAATTCAGAGGAGTATATAAAGGAACAAATAAAAAGTTTGTTAATATTGATTGCAGTAAGAGTTTATTATGTATCCTATGTCGGGGTCCGTACAAAAGAAAAAAAACAACTGATTTTGGGACATAGGAGAGGAAGATTAAAATATTATATCAAACCCATATTCAAATGCATTAGACGTTCCAATCAGTGAATAAATTGGCGTGGCATGCACCTAACTGCATAGATCAAAGATGGCGATATCCTGGGCGTCGGATGGAATAAGGAAGCGTCCACATCTGCAGCTAGCAGAATCAAGGGTCCACAGAAGTCCACCCAAATTAGGCTTCTTTTGTATTAAATTTGGAAAAATGGGACGATCTGAACCGTTGAACCAAATTCAGAGGATGTGATGAAAACAATCGCGGAAGATCTGTACTGGGCCCAATATGGAATTAACACAACGAGACGGATTTTAAAATCGGGGGCCCAATCAAAATAAAGCTTTAAGATTCGTTTTAATCTCTATGTTTTTAACAAATTATTCATGTTGTAAAACAAACATTTTAGAAAGTTATTGAATAGATGTCAGGTTGAAGTTGCGATAGAAAAGAAGGTTAAGAGAATAAACATTGGAATATAATGATTATAATTGAAAAAACAAAATAGATGTTTTGATTAAATTTGTAGTTTATATTTATTGATACAAATTCTAGCACAGAAACACCCGTTATTGGAAACAAAAAATAAAGGGGAAAAAATACATAATTATATTATTGTCATTTATTTTCGGACATATAATCTAAAAAGAGGAGGGATACAATGGTAAATAGAGAAAACGGAGGCTGGACAGTCGACCGTCAGAGTCTAAGCAGCTCGACGCCTTCATTTCATCATTCACCAACTTCTCATCTCCACAGTCGCCAATTTCCGAATCTTCAGGACCCAAATGGCATTTATTTAACGCAGCAGCCCCATTTTCGTCATTTTACCTCCCCCTTCCTTCTCGTCCGCTCTAACTCCATCACTGTGTTCTTCTTCACCTCTTTCATCTTCCTCACCAACATTCACTCACTTCCTCCACTCCCACTTCACTCTCTCCTTCCAAAATCTTTTTCCCCATTTTCACAACCATTAATGGGCTCTAGAATTCCATCTCACCAGCTCAGTGGCGGTCTCTATGTCTCCGGCCGCCCTGAGCAGCTCAAGGAGCGGCCCCCTACAATGGGCTCACGCGCCGTCCCTTACACCGGTGGAGACGTCAAGAAATCCGGTGAGCTTGGCAAAATGTTTGACCTCCATCTTGTCGATTCCCCAACTTCCGGCCCTCCTCCTTCTAAATCCTCTCGTCCTTCGTCCTCCTCTCAGCACAACAGCGGATCGGTACGATCCGGCCCTAATTCGGGACCCGTCACTAAGCACTCTAATTCCGGTCCGATCTTGAAGAAATCATCCGGCCCGATTTCCCTCCCGCCAACCGGCCTCATAACCTCCGGCCCTTTGGGATCTGGTCCTCTTGGATCGTCCAGTAGCGGCGGCGGCGGCGGCGGCGGAGGACGGCGCTCCGGCCCTCTGGAGCAGACGACGTCTTATGGGAAGACGATGTACGGGGCGGCGGTCACGAGCTTAAGCGAGGATGTGAAAATAGGGTTCAAGGTTTCGAAGGTGGTGGTGTGGGCTTTTCTTGTGGTTTTAGTCACCGGTTTGTTGGTTGGCGCGTTTCTGATGGTGGCGGTGAAGAAGCCGATTATTTTGGTGGCGGCGGGGGGGCTTTTGGTTCCGGCAGTGATTGCGGTTGTTTGGAACATCGCTTGGGGAAAAAGGGGGTTGATAGGGTTTGTGCGAAGGTATCCGGACGCTGAGCTCAGAGGTGCTATTGATGGACAGTACGTGAAGGTCACAGGGGTAATTTCCCTCTCTCTCTCTCTCTCTCTCTCTCGCTCGCTCGCTTTCAGATTATTTTAAGCTAATGGAGTTTTTAATTAAAAGTAATGAGCCATCAATTGATTTAACTATCCTACGTCTTATGCCTAATCATGGAGCATTTGTTTCCTAATCAATTTGTATGGCGCCATAGGATTGAATTAGTCAATACGATGCTGACTGTTTGACAATATTATAGATTTAATTAATCTTGAGGGTAGGTGGTCGGACAGAATCCTAATTTGGCCTCTTTATATCATCTCCTGGAAATCTGTATTTGGTTTTAACCTCCATCATTGTTCTTCTCACTTTTTAATCTGTAATCCCTTGCCCATCCAGTCAAGATAAACTTTGTTCTTGAAGCTTTGAAGAACCGGGTAGCTACCACCTTTGGGGATGCTTATTTCAATGCTTATTTAGCTGACTCATTAATCCACTTTTTGTTTTTGGAAAGTTTAAAATAGTGTCCTTAGTCCATATCTGGTGACTTTGACGGCAAATTATTGGGACTTAATGATGAAAATGGCAATGGAAAACTCACTTCAAATCATTCACAGATGTTTTGAAATGCAATATAGATCAGTAGATAAGCTTCAGGCATTCATTTACATGCTCTTATGAACCTGCAACTTCATCTTCTTTAGAACTTAACCGGGTTAGTGATCTTGTACCCCAACTCCCTGAACTTTAATTCTGTGCTTAGTTCTTATAGAACAAAGCCGTGTTGCATACCAATTGGAAACACAGCTACACAATTCTGGGCTGCCATGTCGATCAAATATACTTCTTTTTTAGTCAAATTTCTGCATAATGATTTGGAGGTAATGACCTGAAAAGGCTAAAATCTTCTTAGATATTTATAAACAATTTGTTGTGTTTGACTTAAAGTGGAAGGAAACTCATTTGATGATTGTGGTTTTTTTTTCCACAATTTTTCTCAATTGTGTTCTCTTCTCACCCAATATAGGAATTTGGTTGCGTCATTCATCTCACTAGGTCACTTTTGTATACCACTCCTTTTCTTCAGATATTGAGTATTATATGCATTCCTTCTCTTTAGGTCGTCACGTGCGGCAGTATTCCTCTCGAGTCATCCTACCAGAGAGTTCCGAGGTGCGTTTACGTGTCTACAGAACTGTATGAATATAAAGGATGGGGTGGAAAGCCTGCAAATCCTAAACACCGCTGTTTTTCTTGGGGATCTAGATGTTCTGAGGTCAGTTCTCTTCGTACCATTTTGTTCTAAATACTTCTCAGAATGTGAGTTTCCACACGGTTGGAGTGGGAAACGAAGCATTCCTTATAAGGGTGTGGAAACCTCTCTCTAGTAGACACGTTTTAAATCCTTGAGGGAAAGCCCGGAAGAGAAAACCCAAAGAGAACAGTTTGCTAGCGGTGGACTTAGGCTATTACACGATGGCTATTAGTTTCCCACCCTTGAGCATCATGTAATTAGTGTAAGGCACATCGTTTCATCTTTTGTTCAAGTGCAAATGCTTCTGAACAGACGAATAATGCCTAAAGTTTGGTGATTAGATAACATTTTATGATGACTGAATTGCATACATAGATTCATACGGCATGCATACACCATATTCTTGTCTGCATCTTCAGAGTATATGATGAGTTGTAATGGGTTGCCTTTTTTGCACATTCCATACAGAGATATGTTGCTGACTTTTACATATCAGACTTCCAAACTGGTTTAAGAGCACTGGTGAAAGCAGGCTATGGGGCCAAGGTTGCTCCATTTGTCACACCCTCCACCGTTGTCGATGTGACGAATGAAAACCGAGACTTGTCTCCAAGCTTCCTAGGCTGGCTAGCTGATCGCAAACTCTCAAGCGACGACCGTGTAATGCGCCTTAAAGAAGGGTACTACACCATTACTTGTTTTTCCGAATCCCCATCCATGCTGCCCCTCAACAAACCTAATTACTTCTTCATCATTCTCAGGTACATCAAGGAAGGAAGCACCGTGAGTGTCATGGGAGTCGTTCAGCGCCAAGATAATGTGCTCATGGTAGTTCCATCAACAGAGCCTGTGTCGACAGGATGTCAATGGGCTCGGTGCCTCCTTCCAACCTATGTCGAAGGTTTAATCATAACCTGCGACGATAATCAGAATGCAGATGTGGTTCCCGTATAAATATCCCATAGTTTCACCTCAAAGTTTCGAGTAAACGACATCCCAAGGATGCGATAATGAGTTACACGAATTACGTATATGCCACTTTTCATTATCAGGTTTCAAAGTCTAAGCAAAAGAAAATGTATCAAAAGAATGCAGAAGACCAGATAATAAACAACACTACTTATCTGCTCTCTGTGGAGTTACTGTGCATTAAGTCCGAAGATGATAATCGAGTCCACCGGCCAGAAGACTCTTTTCTTCCATGTATTTTATTTTTGACTCTGTTTATATTATGTACATAAAACTCAGATCCTAAGGGAATCCCACGTGAATCGGTATTTTGAAGCTTTATTTTAGCCAAAATGCCTTAATATTTTGAATTTTGAGTTTCATATTAAACCTAGTGTATCAACATTCCAAATTCCTTTAGCTGTGAATTGCTTGCCTCCTCGCAAATTTCAATTTATAAATTCTAATTGGCTTATGATGATCAGATTCGTTCTTCGATTTCAGAATCAGATTCATCTCAGACAAATCCAACTAGCCAGATCAAGATCTACCAACTGGAAATAATTTAATGAAGAAACTATTTTTGAAGTCGTAACGTGTTCTTGAAGGGATCAGAAGAATGAAACATACACAGAATTAATAGCAAAATCCGTTGCTAAGATTCTCGAAGATGATTTCAAAGCCGCATCATGAATAATTGGAAGAGAGCACTAGTGTTTGGGCCGGCTGAAAAGTTTTACAAGTAGAGAGATATTATCCGGGAATCAAAATCTAGAGATTTTTCAGTAAACGAGAATGTGGACGAGCAACAATCAAATCGCCAACCGGTAACAAACGACGACTGAAACGATATCTCGGCCTTGGCTATACCTCGCTGTTCATCGCGGCGAAAGAGATGATCATCTCAGCACCGTTTCATCTGAGAACAGAGGCTTTTGAGAGAGAATTCCATGAACAAGAAGAAATGTGAGAGATGTGACATAAAAAGAAAACGAATTTGTAAGCTTCTGTGTTTCTCGATGGCTGAATCGTATGAATTTATAGCGGCTGGATTCATCCCAACAACGGTGCCAATTCTAATTTCTAAGTTTCCAATTCTAAACCCTAACAAATCTTTCTTCCATTAATTACATTCCTACCCTCTCTCACTACGACGAATCGATCACTATATTACGACGTGTCGGCTAATTCTTTATCCCTTTATTATTATTTTTATAAAAGTAACCTTAATTCTTACAATTTAATTTGTAACCTTTTACTTCTTACCCTTTCAAATCTATAACAATTTAGTCTCCAAATTGTAATTAATAGACACAAAATTACAAGTAAACCCGTATTAATTATAAACTTCGTCAAATATTTGTAATTCTTTTTAAAATAATAATTTATTATTTTCGTTTAATTTGGTATAATTTTTTGTCCTGTTCTGCAAAACCCATTCTCCAGTGGTTCCTTGTCAGAGAAAACTGTGGGGGTTGATTCAATGCTCTGAATCTTCATTTCGTGATCTTTTGAGTAAGATAATATTTGCTAGCTATATGCTTGGACTGTTGTAATCTAAGTTCATCGTTAGTAAATATTATCTTTTTTGGACTTGAAGATGACAATATTTGCTAGCTATAGACTTGAACCGTTACAGATGATATCAAACTCAGTCACTGGGCGATGTACCAGTGAGGACGTTGAGCCCCAAGAAGGTGGATTGTGATATCCCACATCAGTTAGAGAGATGAATGTAACATTTCTTACAAGAGTGTGGAAACCTCTCGCTACATTGTTGATGTGCACTCTCGTCATTATTATGGAAACTCATAATAATGCAAGTTTGTATAAAAATTAAGCCTACTTTCACTGTATTTTTCAATTGAACAGTGAATAAAAAAGGGCATATTTCAGAAACAAAGTGTGCACATATCCATTATTTAAACATTTAACCTTGAAACCCTTCATGGCTCCCAAACATCTATCATATCTTAAAAGAAAACTTTAAGAACTGTTCCCCAACACCGAAACATCGGCACTATCGTACCACTAAATTTTGTTTCTGATAATATAATAAAAGGTCTCTATTTCAATGTACTGTCCTTATGGGCTGTTGGAAAATGGAATTCTCAGACAGTCGCAATTGGGTTAGTGGATTCCATGGCCTTCATGGCCTCAAACCTCGGCTCTTTTGCCTCAAACTTCACCCCCACGTACAGCTTCATGTAATCATCGAACACAAATTTTGGGTAAAGCTTGCCCTTATCTCCCTCTCCCTCCACCAGCGCCGGCGCCGGGTAGATTACGGCGTCGTTTCCAGGATTGTAGAATGATGCAATCGACATTCTGTTCCCATCTGTCTGCGCTATCACTCTGTGCATTACACTCTTGTATTTTCCATTTGTAATTACCTATATATCAACAAATTAATCAAATAGAAAAGAAAAAAAATGAGGTATTTACAAACATTTTTTGTTCACATACTTCGAGCTGATCTCCTAAATTGATGACAATGGAGTGATGCATTGGTGGGACATCAACCCATTGGCCGTCTTTAAGGAGCTGAAGGCCACTGACTTTGTCGTCTTGAAAGAGGAGAATAAGGCCACCAGCGTCGGTGTGGGCTCTGAGACCCTTAATAAGGTCAGGTTTTGGGCAGGGAGGGTAGTTGCTGACTTTACTTCCAAAATTGGGACCTTTGGAGCCGTAAAAGGCCTTCTTCAAGTACCCTTTCTCAAGCCCAAGATTCTCGCACAGCAACTCCAGAATCCGCTCCGCTAGCTTCTCCAATTCCACTGCGAACTCCTTCATGACCTTCCTGTAATCCTGGTCCAGATCGGGGATGTCGGACATGTTGGAAGTGGGAAGATGGCGTAGAAAGAAGGTGCTTTCCCAATCAGTGTCGTTATTTTCAGAGTCCACTGAATCCAGCCCCTTGCTGGCCACCATTTGTTTGAACCTCTGCTCCATACACTTCCTGTAATGCTCCTTAGTCAGCTTCTCCACCTTGTCCATCAGCTCGTGTGATATCCCATGATTCAACAACTTTATTCAACAAAAAAAAATTTAACAAATAATCAACTTCAGTCCATAATATCATTTTTAGTCGGTTCTTTGCTTTGGGCTTTCCCAAAACACCTCTATACTATTCTTTGATTATAAACCCATCATTATTCCCTAAATTTAGCCCGGACTTTCATCCAACACCCAGAAGCTTATTAATCTAATTTGATAAGAATATACCTCGAAGAAGCCCCAGTTTTGACAGGCGTCATTGATCTGGTCCATGGCAGCTCCTCTCTCGTCGCCATTAAGCTTCTCCATGTTGATAACAGGGAAATCCATCTCCATTGTTTCTCTCTGAAACTTGCTGCGTTCTTACTGTGTTTGGATGTGGTTTTTTGGATGTTGAAAATGGTTACTATTTATAGGCGTGGAAGAGAGGAAGGGACAAAGGAGGAATAAAATAAAATTTAAGGGGAAAAAAAGTATAGTGGGAAAGCTTTGGAAAAGGATCGAGTGGGTTGTGAAATCTTTTATTAATTTAATGAGGAAAAAAAAGGATAAATAAATGTAATTTAATAATATTATTAATTGTTTCCTTGGATCCTATAACTAATGCAGATTTGAGTAAAGTTAATTGATTAATTAATCATGTGAGGACATTCCTGAAGTGGGCCCCCTATTCAATCTTTGCGTTATGCGATCATTAAGGTGGGCCCCCCCTTTGATGACTGTTTTTCCTCTTGACTCTCATTTTTTTGCGGGACCCACAATTTAAATTTCATCGTATTAAATGTTGTAATTCCTATCATATGTATATATTTATTTAAATATTTAAATATTAAGAAAAAGAAAAGGTTATTGAGTGGGTATTTGCTGGGATATTGGGTGGTGTTTGGTCTCGAAGAAAATGATTGTCCATCTGAATCAACTCTGCTTCACCCATTGCTGCACATGACATGTTCTGCTCCTTAAAAATACCCTCTTTTCTATAATAATATACCAATTTTAATTCTATTTTATTAACATTTTTCACCAATTCCAACATTAAAATTCTCCTAATTCTTATACTTATGCTTATTAACGACCTGAAATTATTATACCTACTTATAAATTCCTTCAAAAACCTAGTATTCAACCGACATGTCTTAAAAAATAATAATATTGTATTATTACAACATACATTATTGGTTATTGATAGTGATGCAAATTGTTGTCCACAATGTTATTATGTATACCACTTTTGTTAGAAACAAGCTTTGAACATATTCATGCACTTCAAATTAAATATAATCAATTGGTGTACTATGCTTTAAAAAATATATATCCATTTTGATTCCTATGTTTTAAAATGATTGTGGAAGCTAAATATAAACTATACGCAAAATTCAAATACCAAGAAAATATTCGTCCGTAACCAGTAGTAGTAAATAATGGAGCATATTGGGTATGGCTCCCCGCCCGAAGAATAATCAAATATTAAAATAATTATTTCGAAATTGGGATTAAAAAATAAAAAATAAAAAATAAAAACCAGGGAAAATGAATCGGTCGTCCTTGGATTATGTGGGACCCTCCAACGTTTTTCCCCCCTACAAATTTCGTTTTGGATAAATAATTTTAAATGTGTATTACATTTTTTATTAATGAAAAAAATGCTGCTAAAAATAAAATAATTTTAATTCAACTCGACCATATGTAATTGTAAGGTAGTCACGTGGCGACAAAAGCTGAGGATGGTGCATGGCCTCTCCCTCTCTCTATACATATTTGAAACATTATATATTAACCAATTGTATTACTATAATTTAATAATAATAATAAAGTATGGAGGATATTATGTTGGTAAGAAAAATAAAATGGAAGCAATAATTGGAGTATTAAGGAAAGTAAGAATGGAAAAGGTAAATGTTAAATCACTAAAAAGGTAGAAAGGACAGGTGATCCCATTGGGTGTGAACTTTATATTTTATTTATTTATCGATTTAAGTATTGTTTATTTTACATGTAATTTCATTGTCACACTCTCCTTAGAATCATATTCTTCCTCATTTTAATTATTTTCTCGGTCTTTTTTTAATCAATTGGATGCAGAATTTGTTCCAATTTCCACTTGAATTGCCCTAACTTCAAATAATAATAAATCCTTTTTTCGTTCTTTTCATTCAAAACGTTTTTCTTCTATTATATGTTTTTACACTGTGAACTCAAAGATAGATTATGTTTATGTGGGAGGAAATTTGATTATTTATCACGTGTGGATTTCATTCCTTGCCATTATGATATTTTTGTACCAAATTTGATCCGTGATTTGGTGCTCAAAAGTTGTCTAAGAATTTTAATTAGCTTAGCCTCGAGTATATATGACTTATAATTATATATATATATATATATGTGTGTGTGAAAAGTTTGTGAGGTACCTTTTGAATTCATATGGAAAGCCCAAATTTGAGATTCTTAGTGCAACGCACATCATTGGGCCAAAATAATTGAAAAGGGCCCAATGATGTGCCATAGAATTTGTGGCTGATGCCGATTTTGCCATAAAATTGATGACAACTAATCAATTGTCAGTAAGTAATTTATTCGATACGATAATAGTTGTTCTCTAACTTTGTATGTGGTGATTTATACTTTAATATCAATATTTATTAGGTTAGTAATTATTTATAATTTTGATAACTTTATTTACAATATTATATTATTCATAATAATAAAAAAAAACACATGATTGTAAAAAATGATCATTGTAATTTAATTAGAGACGTTGAGAGAGGTCCCATTGAGTAATTAAGCTAGAAAAAAAAAGATTAGGGGTTCATTAATCATTATTAATTTAAAAAGAAATTAAAGTGATAAATTGATAATGGGTCAACTTACTCAGCGTTATTGTCTTTACTAAAGAAAACGTCCACTTACTCGTGTTATTATTAGCAATAATTATTTGATTTTTTATATTATTTCATTGCTAGCAATTTCAAAAGAAAATGTACAATTTTGTAATTAAAATAAGAATAAAATTTAAAAAACTTAAACTGTAGAGGAAGGAATAAAAAAACCACAAATATTTGGTAAGGAAAAAAACAATGCAACCATGAAAGTAATTGTTGTTAAATCCCATGTACATAAAAAGTTTAAATTTATGAATTACATCGAATTTGTTGATTAAACTTTTTCCCGTCGGTGAAAAAGTTCTGTCACCCGCATCGCATCCACGTGTCGCCCAGATAAGGCCAAGGTTCAGTACCGTCCAATCAAAACAGTCTGTCTCGAAATTTTGAGGCAACCACTTCTCCTTCCCGTCACCAACTATCGTCTGCGCTCATCTGCAACGCGCCCATCGTGCTCCTTCAAAATATATCAAGAATCTCCATGATCGGACGGTTGCAAAGCGGGCAAAATCCTCGATTTAACCACAGCTCCCTCGAACACACCCTACAAAATGTGTGCCCACATGGGATAAATGCCGCTCCCTTTTTCCTCCCCATACATACGCAACACATCGAATCATTTCCCGCCTCTTCTCTCTTTTTTTCCGCCACTCTCAAACTCCCACGACCGCCATCGCTGCCGTCTGTTTCTTTCAGCAGCCGTATGAGCGACACCTTCAACGGCGTCTCCGTTACCATCATTCCGCCCAGTGATTCAAAATCGTTGTTACTAGATTCCACAAAGCCCCCCTCCGCTCCATGCGGCGACGCTCTTAAACGACGCTCCGCCGCTAGAGCCGTGGCTAAGTTCATCCCAGACGTTGCCGGCGACGGAACGGATAACGGACTCATACAACTCCGATCCAACTGCCTCTCCACCTGAAATCGGCGCGGGTTCGTCACCTCTGTCTCCGGTACTCTCTGATCATCGTCGTCGTCGCCGCCGCCGCCTCTGACGCTCACCGTCGCCGGCCGGGAACCCCAAGTAGCACCACAACAGCCCATAACCTTAAATCCTAGACGTTGCTTTAAACTCTGCCGCCGCCTCCCTCCTCCATCGACACCATCCATTTGGTCGCTCAAAAATCCCCAAATCGTCCTAGCTTCCGTCTCTCGCCTGGCTGCTTCCTGCAAAATCACACTGAGAAGACTCATATTTCCGATTCCGATTCGAAAAATTTCCTCTGAACAAAATTAAAAATAGAATAGAATAAAACAAATGAAAGCCGTTGGGGGGGATTAGGATTACCTTCGGCCATGGAAATCTCGTGAGTTTGTTGAAAGGTTGAGATGAAATCCACCTCTCTGTTCTTAATTAATCTCGGAGCCCCATAAGGGGTCGAAACTCGAAGGTAAAACACGCGAGTCGTGAGGATCTTAAATGCAAAGAAGACGAAGAAGAAGAAGAAGAAGAAGACAAAGCAATGAGGAAGTGGAGGGACTTCACGCTTTACACAGACTCTCTCTTGTAGCTTTGGGAAATGCGGCACCACCTTCACATTGAACTGCTAAATAATTGTAATACTTTCATCAAATTTATTAATTAATATTCATAACTAACGCCCATCTCTCTTCGCCGGCTCCTTAAGTCAACGCCCATTATGGCCGGCTCGTCGGAGGTCTGGTCCAGGATGTACCAATTAAATAATGATAATTGCACTTTTCCTTTCTTTTATTTTATTTTTAAAAAGTTAGATGTGTTATTTGAATTTAAATATGCAATTTTAAAATTATCATAATGTGAATTTTTTAATATAGCAATATTAATATAATATTAATATTTTTCTATAAAATTCAACCTACTTAATTTTGGTTTATATATATATATATATATTCATATATTAAAAACACACACAATGTAGAGCTCAAACAGAATTGAAGTTCCTTTAAAAATAGATAGCATAATTTAATGCAGTTCATTTATTTTTTGCAACTCAATAATTACGTGACCATTCAATAAAAATATTGCATCATAACAAAGGGAGATGTGATGTGAAATATCATTACTAAATAAAAATAATAATGATATGTTCTTCACCAAATGTATAATTACACAATGTGGTACAAAAAGAAATGAAACATTTATTATAAAAGGTATACAAATCTCTTCATAACAGATGCGTTTTAAAATCGTAAGATTGATGACAATACATAATAGATAAAAGCGGAAAATATCTACTAGCGGTTGACTTGAATTGTTACAAATGGTATTAGAGCAAGACACCGGAAGCTAGAAGTTGGTCGGAGTAGGGTTAGACTCTCTCCATAGTAGACATGTTTAAAACCATGAGGCTGACAATGATACGTAACAAGTCAAAACGGACAATATTTGTTAGCGGTGGGCTTGTACCATTATAAATTGTATCAGAGTCAGACACGGGGCGATGCACCAGCAAGGACGGTGGGCCTCCAAGGAGAGTCAATTATGAGATCACACATTGATAACGGATAATACTTATTCGCAGACGATTTGGTTCATACATTAGTATAGGAAACAAAATAGTAATTTAAAGTCGAAATAAGAAATATAAAAATAATTTATTTATGCATGAAAAAATGAGGGTGAGGCAATGGATAGGACGTGACTCGTCAACAAATTTGTGTATTAAAATGAACAATAAGGCGCAGGGTGTACCCACCTAGTGGTGGTTCACATTTCAAACTCATAAAACTTACCTAATATTCCGATAGACTAGAATCTAGCATATAGTGACATTGCCATTATTGGATAATTAAATACGTGGTATTTAGAAACTAAAACATAGCACAAATTTCTAGCCATCACAACATGGTCAACATGCTGAGGCGCATAATAAAGGTTAACCATTCACAGCTCATAGACAGAGGGGAGGGGGAAGCTCCCACGGTAACAATCCATTTAAAACACATTAATTAGGTTTGTTCGATAATGGATATGAGTAGTTGCAGCAAGTTGGTGGGCTTGATATTTGTCCAGCCCATTTGTTTAAAGCCCACTGAGCTTCAGTGTCTTCTGTTCGCAAGCTTGTGTAATTGTTGTGCGTCACTTTCGTCAGGCCTTTCTCAATTAGTTTGGGCCATTCATGTGTGTTGCACTAAGAATCTCAAATTGGCCTTTCCATATGTCACTACAAACACAAATCTTAAAAATACTTTTTCCTTTTTAAATATCCACAAACTTTTCATACATAATAATTATAAATCCATTTATCATGCATATTTAATTGTTCTTATCTAAATTTAAAAGAATTAATAAGTTTTAAACCTTAAAAATATCCGGTAAACTTTACAGTCTTATTTTTATTTTTGTATCTAATAAATAATATAACGAGAAAAAAAAACAACACGCGGGATTTTCATCACATGGTCGCCAACGAGAAAACAGTACGATTTTCCCAAAACATGGGAATGCGTTCTTCCAAACGTTCCCAAATTTAAATGTGTTTCCACAAAAATATTATTTGAAATTATGATAACAATTAACAATCGGTAGTTCTCAACCACCGTCTACTCTAGCACGTGCATCCAAAATATCAAAGCAGACATATGCCACTTCATAAAAAATAAAAAATAAACTAATTTTAATTTTTTATTATAAATTAAAACTTAGGTATAAGTATATTTTTGAGTTCTGTTGTATACCATAATAATAAATAAATAAATAATATATAAACACTTGATAAACCCATTCAATTTAATATAACTGATATTTAAAAAAAAAAATATTAATATCGATTCTAGTTGTTTTTTTTTATATGTATTTATTGAATGACGAATAGGTAAAACTAAAAAAGGGTTGGATAAATGATATTCTCTTCAGAACTAAATGCACGTAAACGTATTCTCAAGTCATTCATTTCGCGCCTCACATGCCTTGGTTGGCTCGTTTTAGGCTGCCTTCTCTGTATTCTGTACTCTCCCCCTAACCTCGCCACGTGCCACAATCTCAACGGCCCACGTTGCCATCAAACAGTCAGATTACTTTGCAATGTCCAATTTGGCCTCTAAAAGAATGACAATTTTCGGAACAGTCGCGAAGATCAGGGGTAGAATCGTCTTTTCGGCTGCTATTCGTATTTATTTAATCGTCCCCCTCGTTTGCGAGTTGTAAGGCAGATTTTGAAGACGTAGCTGGTGTGGGAGTGTTCGTGCTGAGTGTTTGTTTGTCTGATTCAGGGAAGTGGACAGAAAACAATGGCGTTTGTTTCTCAATTCAATCAACTTCCATGCAAGACTCTCTCACTGAATCCACCGCAGACTCAACTCATTTCTAAACCCTTGATTTTCCCCATCGGTCCGATTGTGGCTGGCGCTAGAGCCGCGGCGGGGAAGTTGGCGATCTCAGCCAGACCTGCGTTTAAAGTCCGTGCGGTGGAGAACGATGACGAGTGGGGCGAGGAGAAGGGGCCGTACGCAGATGGCCCGGCTGTGGCGGTCGCCGAAGAGGAGGAAAAGCCTCTGGAGCAATCGGAGATTTATAAACTGAAGAAGGCGTTGGTTGACTCGTTCTACGGGACCGATCGTGGATTACGAGTGAATAGCGAAACTAGGGCAGAGATACTCGAGCTGATTTCGCAGCTGGAAGCGAAAAATCCAACACCAGCTCCTACTGAGGCTCTGTCTCTGCTCAACGGCAAATGGATTCTCGCGTAAGTTCTCGCAATAATACGTGATTCAACTTGATACAAGTAGCCTTGTTGGTTATTCATCTAACAGCGCATTTTATGAACAGATTTCTCTCTATACTATATGATCGAACTTCGTTATTAGGAATCGAGTAATTTTTTAGGGATGACTGAAAAACGGGAACTAGTTTAATCTAATTTCTTATTTGCAAACCTTCATAATTTCTTAAATGTTGGTGGTTTGTTCTTGTGCATGTTGATTTTGAAGTTCATATTTGGACTCGTATTGTTCTGAGTAGAAATTTGTCACCCTGAGTTTGTATAATATGAATGTTTGGGGCTGTAGGTACACATCGTTCTCGGGTCTGTTCCCCTTGTTGTCTAGGAGTACATTTTCATTGGTCAAAGTGGAAGAAATTTCACAGACGATTGATTCCGAGGGCTTCACTGTCCAAAACTCCGTCCAGTTTTCCGGCCCTCTGGCCACCACTTCCTTTAGTACTAATGCCAAGTTTGAAGTTCGAAGCCCGCAGCGTGTACAGGTAAGCCAGAATCTGTCTTTGACATGGCAGTCTGAACCGTAGAAATAAAATGGATTTTCTTGTCCGTATGCGCATTCTCAACTGTTTGACTTTCCAGATCATGTTTGAAGAAGGTGTCATTGGGACTCCCCAGCTGACGGATTCAATAGTGATTCCAGAAAATGTGGAGTTTCTTGGGCAGAAGATTGAGCTTTCAGCATTCAGCGGCATCATATCCTCCATTCAAGACACTGCTTCAAATGTGGCCAAGACAATTTCGAGCCAACCCCCAATCAAGTTCCCAATCTCGAACGCCAAGGCAGAGTCGTGGTTGTTAACTACCTATCTTGATGAAGATGTTCGAATTTCACGAGGAGATGGCGGTAGCGTGTTTGTACTCATCAAGGAAGGCAGTGCTCTCTTATCCCCCTAAAACCCTTTATCTTCTCACTATATTCTGCTGTTCCAAGGCGGAAATGGAGGAGTTCTATGAAGGGTTCATAGGAAACTGAATTATTATTTAAAGTTGCTGTCAAATTAGTAAATGGTATTGCCTTTTGTTAAGGGCCAGCTTCAATTCGCTTTGTCTTCTGTTAAATTTGTAGTGGTCACTTGAGTAACAGAAATTATTCAATGGTATGAAAAGCTTGTTTGGATTAGTATCTTATATCCTATTAATTACTGTCTTTCGGGATGGATTTCCAAATTTTCTGCATCAGAAAGACAGAAACCTCCAATAGGCCTCGAGTGTTCTTAAAATATTTCACAAAGAAGCTCATTTTTTCATTATTGCATCCAAGAGGGAAGTACTTGAAATTTATGTTCTATAGTTATTGAGAGACATTGAATCTACAACCCACCATAACTTACTTTGTCAGATCCTACATCGAATAGAGATGGGAACGATCTCCCTAATAACTTACTTTGTCAGATCCTACATCGAATAGAGATGGAAACGATCTCCCTAACAGATACGTTTTAGAAACTTTGAAGGGAAGCCCGAAAGGGACAGCCTTAAGGGGACAATAGCTTTAACTATTACATACTCATTTCGAACAATTTACGAGTTTGATCATTTGGGGCGTGTTCCTAATGGATCTGAAAAACGTCACCTTTCATTACCCACAACGCCATGGACAAAATGGTTCGCGATTAAGTTCATCAATGAAGCCAATTGGGTAAAATTGCCTGCTTTTTCAATGAAGTACACGAGCCATTCAAGTGGGTTTTGGATTGTTATAATCAAGTCACATCAAATTGCTTTGATTTTCTCTGTTTTAACGAGAGAAGTATAATAAAGGAGCATTATAATCCACCCATTAAAAGACCATTGATAGGCACACAATCAGTCCAGAACTTTCCATTTTCCCTATCAAAATTCTATACTCTCTATGAGTTCATGCTAACTTGTTTCTGGGAATTTAAAGAAGCAACACTAAACATGTGAAAAGAATGCTGAAATGTTCCTACAAATGACGTTTACAAGCCAAAAACAAATGGCTACAAACCTCATGGAACACCTCTAAGATGACCCCATGACACTCATCTGAGTTCATGGAGATATAATAATTCAAGAGGCTACGTAGATCCTTTGGCTCCTCAATTCGGTTCGCCAAAATCATTTCCATCATCGAAACTCTAAAGTCCTCTCTGGGGTCATCAGAGCATTTCTCCCTCGCCACCATTACAACAAATTTGGTGTCTTCACTTCTCTGTTTCCTTCTTTCTTTACTCTGCCTCGTCTCTCGATTTTCCCTTATCATTTGGTCGAGCCTCTCCTGAACCATGGCGTGGGCTATGCTGGACACCGACGGGAATCTCTCCGAGCTAAAGCTTTCTATTTCTTCCGAAGATGAAAAACTCAACCTGCAATTACAACAGCACAAGGCACTACTGAAGGCTCTCTGTTCTTGCTGATGCCGTTGGGTTGAGGCTACTGCTTTCATTCTCGATGCTTTGAAGGGAATTTGGAGGCCAAAATAATCATTTATGCACAATTGGCAAAGTGGGTCTTGTTTTTTGGAAGAGAAGGGGATAGAAGAGGGAGGGAACAAGAATTGGGGGAAGCAATGATGATGCTTAAGTAGACCTCTAATAATTTCCTTTAGAGGGAATGATGAAACTGGCAAGCTTTTTTCTTTTCTTTGCAAACTGTTCAGTGCATCAATGGCGTCTGAGTGATGTCGATTTTGCCAAGTCTCTTGGTTTGGATTTAAGAATTGGTATTGAGATATCCACATTTGTGGCATGGGAGGGATCTTTTGATTATTATAAGAGGGGGGAGATTTCTAAGCTTTTTAAAAGAAGGTTTGGGGTTGGCTGGCTTCACATGCCTTCTAACTACCAAGCTTCTAGCAGAGCACTTGATGAATTGTTTGAAAAGAACTGAGAGTGAAGTACAAAAGTGAGGGCGATTCCCGAGATATGAACAGGTGGAATTGGTTCTTCCCCAAAAAAGTATGCATAAAAGTGAGTTAATGATCTACTGCGTTTAAGTTCTAGGATGAACTGTTGGGGTTGTTTGAGAGCTGCGATCCTCCTAAAGAGGAATGTGGGCAAAATCTGAGTCGGGATTGTATACAGCTGGTGGGAATCTCTTTCCCTAAATGTCGTGTTTTTGGCTCTCATGTTTTACCACATCAACGTGAACTGTTGTGAAACTCAATGAACACATCACGTTTTTGGTTATAATTGTCCTAAACACTAAAGAAGTAGCATGACAACATAGATGGTTAAGAGACGGTTTCGAGACGAATATCATAAACACTATCTCTATTGGAATGAGACATTTTAGAGAAAACAAAAACAAAGTCGAGAGAGTTTATGCTCAAAATGGACCATAGTTATACTCTTAATTTAGTCATGCCAATAGAATCCTCAAGTCTCAAACTAAGAAGTTGTGAGCTTAGAAGGTGCACTTAGATGTGACTCAAGTGTCGAATAAATGATGTACTTTGTTTGAGAGCTCCAAAAAAAGAGGGGCTCAGGAGGCTCGATGGTATATTTTGTTCGAGGGGAGGATTGTTGAGAATTGTTAAGAGGAGTAATCTCGGTTCGCTAGTTAGCTAATTAAATCCTAACAACGAAATTGCGGGGGTATGGTATGCTCTTAACGCCTTCAAATGGAAATGAAGTGGCAAATTGGTTGCCTAGCCACGCCCGTGAAGGTCAAGCTACACATTCAGAAACCTGGCTAGAATGAGAAGATTGTCCACTCTCAGGCCCAGGCCTAGGACCATTTTAAATGGGCCTATTATGGGCTTACTTGAGACTTGGGCCGACAAAGCCGGGCCTCCGCACATCTGGGAACGCAACCCACAGAATCAAATTCGTATACCCTAAACCAGCACCAGGTAATTCTTAATTCAACCTATAACCGGAGCACACGAAAGTAAAGAGTCCAAGTTGAAAGACTGTTTTACCCTTTTTCAGTCGTGTTTCAGTTCGGTATTGGAATGGCCAGTCCGGACAATTTCCTATATTTTAGGCGTTTAACACGAAGTGTTCCAGTATCGTAGTCTCAGTCTCTCGCCCCCATCAGTTTCCCTAGTGATCGTGCTTGCTCTAGTTACAATGTCGATTTCTTTCATCTCCAACGGTGAAGCCGCCGTCAGATCGAATCTTGCGCCGGTGACCGGACGAGTTTCCTCAGTGTATAGCGAAGTCCAGTCCAGTCGTATCGACCACAATCTGCCTCTGCCTTCTGTTCTCAGAAGTTCCTTTACTATCGTCGATGGACCCCCTAGCTCTGCTGCTGGCAATCCAGGTGCTCTGTTCTATTGGATACTCACGGGATCTATGTATATGTCACTGTTGGTTGATCTTATGGTGTTTATTCCTTTCGATCTGGAAATGAGTTTTTTCTTATTCATTTTCAGCATTTCTAATTGTCTTTTCGTTTTTATTCCACTGAAAGGGAACACAAATCATGGAAGCAGTTGCTTAGGCTTTAGAGTTCAAGTTCACTTCGTTCATATTTTTGTGACTGTTTCTGATCTCACAGATCTTACGTGAATTCTCGCGATATAAGTCTTGTATATTCTTCCATAATTCAATTAGGTGTATGAGTCTGGAAGAGGGATTTGAATTTAGGTGTTTCATTGTTTTTGTTTACGTTTGTTTTATCCAGACGAGATAGCCAAGCTATTTCCCTATCTTTTCGGCCAGCCGTCGGCAAAATTGGTGCCAAGCGATTCCAACAAAGTTCAACCGGACAAGAAGTTAAAGATTGGTGTCGTGTTGTCTGGAGGCCAGGCCCCCGGAGGACACAATGTGATTTCTGGAATTTTTGGTAATTATTATTTTTCATTTAACGAATTAATTCCGATAAATATGCGTCAATCTACTTCGAACTATATGTCATTTATTCTTTGGGTTTTAGTGATTTTAAATCTGTTTTGGCGATAGATTACTTGCAGGATCACGTCAAAGGCAGTGTATTGTATGGCTTCAGGGGTGGCCCTGCCGGGATTATGAAATGTAAATATGTGGAATTGACTTCCGAATATATTTATCCATACAGAAATCAGGTAAACTTTTACAGATCTTCACAACTGTAAACTTTTAAATATTTCTAATGGCGTTGACTTCTCGTGGATTTCTATACTCTTACGTACTTGCTAAATTTAAACTTGGTCATCATATGCCATGTGTTACTATGTAAAACTATGAGTTAGCTGATGCATGGGCATAATTAATGATGATTATTGGTAAAGAGAAAAGGGATTATTTGTGACAAAATCAATTAATAACGTTTTCTTTGTTTTCGAGTTCTTTTCAGGGTGGGTTTGATATGATATGTAGTGGGAGGGACAAGATTGAAACTCCTGAGCAGGTGAGCCTCTCTTCTGCCTCTCAAGAGTGCGACATTATGTCAAAGTGACTTGGATTTGTTAGGATAAATATATGAACTTAGTTGAGTGGGCTTCATTTTTCAGTTCAAACAAGCTGAAGAAACAGCAAAAAAGCTTGATTTGGATGGGATTGTTGTGATCGGTGGAGATGATTCCAATACAAATGCCTGCCTTCTTGCTGAAAACTTCAGGTGTGAAAGAAGATAATGCATCAGGAGTTTGTCTCCTTAAAACAGCATTGGCGGACTGCTCTATTTGACAAAATTTCCTTTTTTGTACATTGTTTTAGATATTCCTGTTGTATGTGTTGTGAAATAATCTCTTTTCTTCTGTTCAGGGGTAAAAATTTGAAGACCAGGGTAATTGGTTGCCCCAAAACAATTGATGGAGATCTGAAATGCAAAGAGGTGCCCACAAGTTTCGGATTTGATACAGCTTGCAGGGTAACTAAACCATTTCTTTTGCTGAATTCTTAGCCTGGGGGTAATGCTTTTTATGTAAAATGGCATTCTCCTATGATTGTTCTAATGCTTTTTTCAAGTTTTTTCTCGTTGTGAAAGTAGATATTAGTATCTTGAATTATTTCTTAACTCTTAACACGTTTCATCAAACATGTGATTTCTTGTGAAGTAGAGATATTTATAATTCATATCACTTGCAGAGAGAAGATAGTTGCTTGTCTGGGTTTTACAGTTTTCCTATTTTGGATTGGCATTATGTTGTTCATGTACTACTACTAAAGAAGTTCATGTTTCTTTTGTGGCAGATATACGCGGAAATGATTGGTAATGTCATGATAGATGCTAGATCAACTGGAAAATATTATCATTGTAAGTATATAAGTATTGAAATTAAGAACCATGGTACTGTCATTCATCATATCACCGTGTTGTGCCACCAAGGAAATCAGTTTTCTGTTTGGAGCAGTGATTTATTCCATGGCTAAAAGCAGATCCGAATGGATTAAAATAACAATTCCATGATATCACCCACCTGATTCTGTAATTTTATACTAGCTTTATAGTTCTCCCAAAACAGTAAGTTAGTCATCTATCTTCACCAACTGGATTAAAATGTTTTTTTTTTCATCCATGCATAGTGCACATTTGTATTTATCAACTGTTAGTTTGTTTCATGCATCAAGAAAGAGGCATATATCAGTTTCCATTCAAGTACATATTCTAGGTGCTGACATGCGGTTGCATGCATGTGGATCATGTGTTACTACTTTGTTTGGTTTCTCATAGCATATTATTTGATATGTGAATCTGCAGTTGTCCGGCTTATGGGGCGTGCTGCTTCACACATCACCTTAGAGTGTGCTTTGCAGACTCATCCAAACATTACTATTATCGGGGAAGAGGTACACTCAACTTTTGGTCAGCTGCATTTTTAGTTATGCTGCTCTTTTTCTTTTCTTTCTTTTTTTGGGGAAAGAGAACAAGGATTTATTATCTGTGGTGTCTTAACATTCTCACTCAATGCAAGTATTTCTTAATGCTTGACTTCTGACATCTTTTTACATATGAAGGCTTTTAAGACATTTATAAAGTTTGCTGCATGTACAGTCAACGGTGTACATAACTCTAGGATTTCTTTTGCTATAGGTTTCTGCTCAAAAGCAAACGCTGAAAAGTGTTACAGATTACATTGTAGATGTAGTCTGCAAACGTGCAGAACTTGGTTATAACTATGGTGTTATACTTATTCCTGAAGGATTGATTGACTTCATCCCGGAGGTATTTTTCTTGCTCATAAAATCAGTAGTTGCTGTCTGCTTATCGTCAATTCCTAATTCTTAGCTGTGTGCTTAATGAAACTAAATATTGTTCTTGAATGCCTTACAGGTACAGCAACTTATTTCAGAGCTAAATGAAATTCTGGCCCATGATATAGTTGATGATGAAGGATTATGGAAAAGGAAACTCACTAGTCAATCTCTTGAACTTTTTGAGTTTTTGCCTCAAGCGATCCAAGAACAGTTGATGCTTGAAAGAGACCCACATGGAAATGTTCAGGTAGATATTTTATTTTGCTGTTTTTGTGGGTGATCCCTAGGTGTTAGTGTTGGTTAGATATGATACTTTTCTTCTTTTCTTGTTTAGGTAGCTAGAATAGAAACAGAGAAAATGCTTATTCAGATGGTTGAGACGGAGTTGGAGAAAAGGAAGAGTGAAGGTGCATACAAAAATCAATTTAAAGGACAATCTCACTTTTTTGGGTGAGAATTCTCCTCTTTATTTGAGAACTGCAGTTCTCTTTCATTCTCTGTTCCTCTCTCTCTTTCTTTTGTTGGAGTTCCACAGCAACATTTGGGGGTCGAGGGAAAATGAAACTATTGCATTAACCCCTTATATAATTTCAACTTGCAGCTATGAAGGGAGATGTGGTCTACCAACCAATTTCGATTCCACTTACTGCTATGCATTGGGTTATGGTGCTGGAGCTCTCCTGCAGAGTGGAAAAACTGGATTAATATCATCTGTCTGTCCTGTTCTCTACTCATTTACCATCAATTTCTCTGCAAACACTTCAATCAAATATCAGTTTCCTGTTATTCCTATGCGTTTTTTGCATTGTATTTCCTCAATAAGTTGGTAAATATTTGTGCATACTCCGTGTATCTGCCAGGTGGGGAATTTAGCTGCTCCTGTTGAAGAATGGACCGTTGGTGGGACTGCATTGACTTCATTAATGGATGTGGAGAGGAGACATGGTAGACTAGTTATTTTTATTACACTTGATTACCTCTCATGCATGGTCTTAATTTTAGTTTCTTCTTCTTGAGGCTCTTCTCCCCCTCTTCTGCATTCTCCCCAAATTGGATACCAAATGTATAGCGGTAGCTATCATATACAGGTCAAACATGAACTAAATACTTCAGGCTAGGTGTGATCTGCTAGGCATAAATCTGAACTTTAAATGATCGCCGTGGTGTAATTTGTTCAGCCGCTTGCAACTTTAAATAACAGTAATGATACGTAAGCTTCAGGGAAGAAAGGCTAATGAAAAAATTGTGTATTTGTGTGTAATTGGTTTCTTTTTGGTTTGTGATAACTTCATTGTTTGGGGAAGTGGCTTTTAGCTTTTTCCAGAGGTTCTTGAATCCTAGTATGAATGTTTTTAGCTGTTACGTTTAAATGATGTTGTTTTCATGTTCTTGTATTGTTACTGAAGTTGTAATTTTGTGACAGGCAAGTTTAAACCTGTGATTAAGAAGGCAATGGTCGAGCTTGATGGTAAGGACTTAAAGAAAGCATTGTTTTTTTTGTTTTGTGTGTGTAATATTTACTAGAATAGTGTCTTCCTGTTGTCATGCTGGTCAATCACTTTCATGAACTTATCTGCGTATTACAACTAAGTTGTAATGTTTGATTTATGAATTATCAGGTGCTCCTTTCAAGAAGTTTGCGTTATTGAGGGATGAGTGGGCATTCAACAACCGATACATCAGTCCTGGTTAGGGAACATTCATTCTATTTATTTCTGGTTGCCTGTCCGCCCTTTAACAAACCAGAATAATGTTCTTCTTGTCATCTTCCTCTGCTCGCTGCCATTTAATTTGTTTTTGCCTCTGCATTTGCTAATATTTAAATGTGGATGTTGTAAAAAAAAAAATGTCAATAATGCCTTAAAACAGAGGAGCGTGCACTGCTTCGATTAAATTGTGAAGTTCTTCCTTATCGGAATTGCAGGTCCTATTCAATTCGTGGGTCCTGCATCAAATGCTATTAACCATACTCTCCTGCTGGAACTTGGAGCTGAAGCTTAAAGTCAACTCCTTGATGTAGTTTTGTTTCTAATTTTATTTCTTGAGGAAGCTTTTCTGCCTGTGATGGCCTTTTTGTGTGAATTTCTGGGACCAGTTTTCGTCAACAACATGAGGACACCTTCAATTATGTATTAGCTCACAATCATGGAGATGATAAACTAAAGCTTGATTAGCATTGCTCTCAGTGGTGTAAGATGTTAAAATAGCCACTGTTTTGCGGAATAATATTAGTTCGTTTAGTTTTGATGGGCACTAGTTCTTTCCGACCATTAAAGAATTTTGAAGGATAAGGTTGTCCAAGAATCAAAAGTTAAAATGTCCAAGACTATTTGACTATGACCGCACACCAGTTCAAATAATGGAAATCGTGGAACCTTTTGAATAAAATGATTCGACTTCTCGCTTTATGATGAAAGAAGCAAGTATGAGATGACAAGATTTTAAATGTTTTTTTAATTTATTGAGGGAGATTTGAATTGTTTGAAATGGATGCAACGGGAGTGAGTTTCAATTGGTTAATTATGGGGCCAATCCAGAGCGTGATCCAATCCAATCCAGAGCGTGATATGAATGTAAGTATTAGGATTGTTTTAATTAGCATCTTAACTTGATGGTTTGAATTGAGACTCAAAAAGTGTGTCCAATTCATTGATTCAGTCTGCTCAAACTGGGTTCACATCCTGCCCTGCCCCATTAGCTTAGCTACTGTGCAACCTGCAAAAGGGCTTCAATCCAAAACCACAGATTTTGTTTTACCCTTTTTCTGGCCCCTCCTTTTCTTCTCCTTTCATAAATCCCAGAAAAGTAACCCCAAAATTACAATAAAAGAAGCACTTAAACAGATGATTTGTATTTGGTTTTACCATGTTCCCAGTTTCTAACTACACTCTTTTACCTTTAACCAAACCCCAAAAGTAAAAGCACTTCCCCCCCCCCCCCACACACACACTGCATCATCAGTCGCTGCACGACTTGCTTTTTTCTCTCTTTTCAGGCTGTGTAAAAAAATCCAAAAAGAAATCTGATTCATCGCTGCCAACAACAAACGCCGTTGGTCCCTATTTTCAACGTTCTACTTATCAAATTTAAATTAAATATTTAAACACACAATTAATTCTTAATATATTAATTTATTTTATAAGATCATAAACTATATAGTATGATGATGCTACAGAAGGTGCCAAGAATTAGTTTCGCTATTTTGGTATGAAACCACGTCATGCTCTCTCTATATTCCTTTCGCCTACAAATCTTTTGCAAATCTCATAATAACCCCAACCTACTTTTCTTTTTACTTCCTTCTCCCAACTTTTCCATAATCTTCTCATCTCTTACCCCCACGCTGGCACATTCCACACCGTTGGATCTTAACTCCCACGTCTTTTTCCCCTTATTTTTATTATTATTTTGTTTTAACACAAAGCTCGTATTGTCATTTCATTTATTAATAATTAATGTGCCTTGAGATGACCTTACTTACGGTGGTCCGCCGGACTAGTGGATCACCACTATTTATTTTTTTTATAATTGTTTTGTATATCGGAACTACTGTTAATAAATCTATATTTTTCTTAATTTTTTAAAATACTATTGTTGTCAAAGGCTCGCTTTCTATGGTAGGGTCGTCTCATTTATGAGATAATACTCTTGTTTTAAAAATAGAAATAAATAAAAATAAAAAAGAAAATAGCCTGCACATGGCTCATCCTTCTGCCTTACAATAAATAAATAAATAAATAAATAAATCATTCTCCATCTCTTTCTACTCTCGTTACTATTTGGCCCACCACTTACTCATTTTTTGACGGGTCGGGTTGCCCCGTATTAATGCTCCAAAGGGGATTGCGGCCCATGTGATTTGGCCCACCTCCCTCTAATCACAACAAAACAATTTTACCGATTTACACGTACAGTAACTCCCTTCCGCATTTTTTACTCTCTCGTTGTTTCCGTGGGGGTAAAATCGATGCTTTTATTACTGTTGCCTTTTTCAAAAGCCTTGGATTATGATCAAATTCATTTTACCTTTCCCCCAATTAAGCCGCTCTACTCGAACACACCATTTTTATATTTTTTTTAAATATGATAATCGATAATGTAACTGCTTCAATTTTTTTAAAAAAAAATCATAATTATTATTAACCAACTTATATTGTCTAATAATTACTCAATTGATCCGTTATCATTTTTCAATAATAATGGTTCAAACTCATTACTAAATAAAAAACTTTCATTTTTTGCTATAATTATATGTATATTTAATATATTATTGAATAAAATAATATTTTATTGTTTTTTTAAAATAAATATTGACCCAAACATTGAATTCATATTTTGCGTTCACATTTAGAATAAAAATATTGAAAAAAATCATTAGTTATTTTGATTGGCTAAGAATAGAGAGAATAGTTGTGATGGATGAATGTCAACGTTGATATATATATATATATACATACACATATATATGTGTGTGTGATATAAATACAAATATAAGAATATATAAATTAAATTATTAAAGTTTGGTAAAGTCCCACCTGACGTGACATCACGCGCATCTTGGATGTTATTCAGATCCGGTTTCTTCTGTAATTTGTTTATCTCTAACTATTTGCTAATCGTGGCACCACAATTTCGGGTGTGTTTGGCTACGCACTATAACCTAAAACCAATCCAGTTTTACTTTTTGCATGTGCGCCATACGCATACAACTATACCACACTTTATTATAATATATATTAATTTTTTTTCGTTGTACATCCGATTTAGAATAATATTATTATACTTTTTTTTTTATTTTCACTATTTCTTATTTGAATGGAATTAATAAATTAGGTCAAAGATCCAGTGGGACTTGGGGCTCATTTAGTCAATGAAACATTTTGACTTTATAGTACCAAGGTAGTTAAATAAAAATAAATGACATAGAATTAACATAATTTTCTAATATTAAGTTTACTCTTTATATCTTATGGTTGTTGATTTTTTGGACGTTTAAGTTTAACTTATTTATTTGAACATATGTCACCAAAGGAAACAGCTTAGTTTTAAGGGACATGATGGGTGACATTTCGAGGAAAATAAATTATTTATTTTGCAAAATATTTATTAAAAAAAAAAACATAAAACCGGAGAAAATATTGGGTAGGCAGAATAGAGCATGCTTCGTCCTTATCGAGAACCCAACTTCTCTCTCTCTCTCTCTCTCTCTCAGTTCTTAATTCTGATTTGTTTATTGGAATTTGTAGGGTCACTTTCCTGAACTCTGACCAAACTCAGCACTCCAAACGAATTAAAGAACCTTCATCTCTCCCAACCCCTCCTCATTTTCTTCCCTTATGGAGATTCCCTTTCTAAATTCGCAATCTCAACCTCTCTCGCCGACCACCGGCGGTAGGAGGAGTGGCAGCTTCCCCACCTCGCCGGAGTTTGAGTTCTGGATGGTCCGAAACCCCTCTTTTCCTCAGCCTAATCTTCTCTCCGCCGACGAGCTTTTCGAAGACGGCGTTCTTCTTCCCCTTCGCCTTGTATCCAACCACTCTCCTTCTCCGTCCACCGACCCTAACAAGAAATCTGACCCGGAGCCTCCTCCCTCTGAACCCGACCCATGCGACGGCCCTAAATTGACGCCCAATTCGGTGGAATCGGGTTCTTCGTTAACCTCGTCGAAGCGATGGAGCATTTTCAAGAAGAGCGAGAAGAAGAACGCTGCGGCTAATCAGGAGGATCGAGTAAAGGAGAAGAAGAAGGAGAAGAAGAGTGGTAATGGGTCCACATCGGCCGAGTTGAATATCAATATTTGGCCCTTCTCGCGTAGTAGATCTGCTGGAAATGCTTACACTAGACCTAAAATGTTCCCCGGTACCCAACCTGGATCCCGGAAGGTCAACAGTGCGCCGTGCTCTCGCAGCAACTCCACCGGTGAATCCAAGTTCAGGAAATGGCCGAGTAGCCCTAACCGCGCCGGTGTCCATTTGGGCCGGAGTAGCCCAGTTTGGCAAGTCCGGCGCGGCGGATCCGCTTCTAAAACCTCCGAAACTTTCTCTCGCAATGCCGAAAAAGCCGTCCGGAAAGAGCCCACAGACGCCAACCGGAGTAAGGCCACCACCGCCGCCGCCTCTAGAGTTAGAGTTTTGAATTTGAATGTTCCCATGTGTATTGGGTACAGGACCCATTTAAGCTGTAGAAGCGACGAGGCCAGTGCAGTTGGAGTTGTTGGCAGTGATGGCGGTGGAAGCAGCAGCAGCAGCGGCGGCGGCCATGTTTACGACAACAATGGAGACGGCGGCAGCGGCAGTAATCCCGGAAATTCAAACACCAATCTCTTTAGCATAAGAAGCCTTTTCACTAAAAAAGTGCATTAAAAATGAATTTCCGGGCTTCACATATATTATTGTATAGGAATCTCCCCTCTCTGATCTCAACTTTTGCATCTCTATGTAATTAACCAAAAGTATTGGGCATCTGAGTTCTGACTGTTCTTAATCAATCAGCTCCTGTACACAGTTTTGCTGGGTGTTACTATAATTTCAATCCATTTCTTCTGTTGGGCTGAATGAATGGCATTCTGAAAACTTTTTGGGGTTTTCTTTTTCTTCTTTTCTTGTTTGTTCATCATTGCAAGGACCACCAATTGTCACCCTGTTGGAGACTTGCTTTAGAAGATGATAGAATTGGGTGATATTTTTACAGGGAAATTTTTGTCTTCTAATCCATGGCTGCTTCTGATTTTGGTGGGGGAAAAGAATCGACCAATCTATCTCTTATCTTTTATGATACAATTCTGTACTGATGAACTCTGATTACTGTAATTCTGGCTATTATTTTCACCGGCCATGCATGAGTTTCCGGGACATGATCCTGTTCAAGCTTTCCCCAAGTTTTGTTTTTCCAGAAGAACAAGACAGTTCCAGTCACAGGCGTGTCCTTAGTATATACTACTGAGAGTGAGAGCTGGATTAAGTAATTGGTGAATAACTAGTTAAAAAATATATAAATATAAAGATTCATGAATTGTTATGTCGTGTAGCCTACCTGATTATGACCTTACTGTTTAAACGGAATTTTAAGATTTTGTCCGTTTTATCCAATTGGATGAGAACGGGATAATTTTAGATTAGATTGGCTATTTATCCCTACTTCATTCTTCTAAGTCTTGATTAATGAAATGACACCTTTATTTATTTATTTATTTTTTGTTTAATTTGGACGAGATGGTGTCAATTTAGATAACGTGACGTGACTCCACGCTAAAATAAATTAATTATTGAAATATTGGAGGTCACATGAACAAATTATGAAAAGAACATTTTAAAAAATTGAGATTTTGTTTGTGCATTGGCTTTAGTATGTGAGGTCCCTTATCATTATCGCAATTCAATACCTTTTTTTTTTTAATACATATTAACGCGATTTAATTAAACCCTAATTGCACGATGGACCTAGATATATGAAAAATAAAGTCTATAGATTTTAATTTCAAAAGTAATTTTGATTTTAGGTTATAATATGAAATAATATATTTATAAAAACAAAATATATAATGAATTTGAGAAGACGAGGTACAGGCAACCGAGCTTTTGCATTTATGCATTCTGGGTTGGGCTCAAGTAGTGGGCTAAACATAAGGTTCATTCTCGAGCCCAAGACAGCGGCCCCTGGCCCAACTGATGTTTCGGGAAAAGTGGAGAACCATTATATTGGAGTTGGAAAAACAGAATAGAGAAAAAAAGAGAAAAAAGGAGGAAAAAGATCATACGAACCCGTTCCGTCTGAGTTCTCACCTGTCACTATACCGACTTGTCGATCCGTTCGCAGAAGTCAGTGTTCAATCTATTGTTCGTTGCTCGTCGCTGTGTTTGATCGACGTTTCGCCGGTCAGCACATAATCTAACTTTGAGCAGGGACATAGAGTTACTGTATAATCTATAGCAGCGAAGATTCCATGTCGGTTTTGGAGCGGATTGCTAGGACCGTCAAAGCGTGGCGAATAATTAAGTCATTCAAACTCAAAGATTCTTTATGCGTATCGCCGAGTTTATATCTGAGTAAGTTTCTCTTATAGTTTCTGTTGATCATCGTTTCTAAACTACTGTTATTGATATTCGTGTTAGCTTATGCGTATATAGTTTCGAAGTTGCTGCTTCTCTGTTTGACATGGACATGTAATCTTTATTCCAAATTATAGTTTCTATAACGGACTGTGCTGTGTTGTTCTCTTTTGGATGTCTATGGTTATTTGTTGTTAGTGGGCGGAAGCTGTGGGTTGCTTGATTCGCTGTTCTTTTGAATTATAACAATGTTCTTCACCCACTGATATTCTATATTAGAAATAAAACTTCATTCGTTTAAAACGAATTGGTTTAGCATGTGAAGGAGATTTATCATATGTATATGCAGGACATTTTCGGCATCAGCCGGAGCATCTAAAACCAGGACTGCTGTCTAATGGACGTGAACCTTGCTTTCTCTATCCGGCTATCGTTGCCAGTATGTTTGGAGTCGGGGCAATGGAAATAGCTTATGCAGAAGCTGAAGAGGTACGTCCTTGATGATTAATTCTTTGAGTAGTCAGTGACAATCCCTGATATTTTTCCCTAGATATCTGTTGGTTTATAATTGAATTTCAGTTCTTGATCGTACTTAATCCTAATTTAGATCGGTCATTTCTTTATTTGGTCGATTTTTAGCTGAATTGGTTGAATTGATTTAGTGACGACTTTAGCTATCCGCAGTCTGCTGTCACTCCCCCACCACCACCAAAGGACCTCTCTACCCATGCTGATCTTGAGGAGATTGCTAAGAAAGAGAGACAGCGAATAAATGAACAGTTAATCAGGAACAAAGGAATGAAGTATGGTTCTTGTCCGCGATTTACTGTTGGAGTTAAGGGCCAAAAGGTACTGTCTGTTTGTTCTCTTTTTGACTCACCAGCTTTATGGTTGCTCTATAATCAAATGTGTTAGATCCATGCTGAGTATTTGAGCCAATAACTATCTTTGGAAACAGTAAACGTACCATCTGAAAATGGAGGTTGGTTGAACAACCAGTGTTTGAATGTGCTATGTTACTTTATTTGTTATAGGTTTGAGTTGTTATTTGCTAAAAATGTATCCCTAATCATATATTGAGATAAAATGTTAATTTTTATATTTAGCATTACAAGATATATGTAATTGGAATTATGTTTTAATTCTCTAGAATGAGAGCAGGTCAGTATCAAGTTCCAAGTTCCTTCCAGTTGTGAAGTCTCGCATCTGGTTGCCAATCTTGTATCAAATCTTGGACTAAAAGTTGAAGAGCGTGCCGGTGGTTCAGATATGTTATTGCGTGCATGGGCCAGGTACATGCACCTGAGTATTTATATTTCCACGAATCATTTGGTTGCAATTATTCAACAATTGTTGACATTGATGTCAAGCAATTTGAAGTTACAAGGAGGAAGGATGTTTACATTCGTTTTTTCGTTTATTCTTTCCTAAATAATACTTATAGACATTGATTGCTGCCTTCATTTGTTTTTCTTTGTTTGTTGTTCTTACATTGCTCATTATGAAGTTGTTAATTGTACTGTGCTATATATTGACCATTGTAGTTCAGTTGCTTGGCAACTATCTCTTACTCGACCAAAAACTCAGAGAGAAGCTGGAGGAAACGAAGGAAACTCATCGGAAATTGATGCTGAGTATGGAGATCTAAGCGTCCTGATATTTCATTCACTTGTTAGCTCAGATAAAACTGTCAGTGCTAATTTTAATAAATTATCAGCTACGAATTATGAATTTATTTTTATTTTTATGTTTATTAATTAACTTATTCTAGGAGCAAAAATATAAGTAGAAACTTTCATAATGGCTATTGCAAATTGCTACAGGAAATTGAATTCTTAAAGCGGGGAAGCTTGAGCACCAAAGAGCTTGATTCTTTGGTTTCTGTTTTACAATTAGCTGGTGGAAGGTTGGGAGAAAGTAGATCCTTTGAAAGAAAATCGAGGGAAGGGTCTACACAATTGCCAGATCCGGAAAAATCCATATCTAGTCTCGAAGCAATGGGTGTGAAAGTTTATGGACTCGACGAGTCACATGTTAATTCCTCTAGAAATGAGATATCCTGGGACAATATTGCTGGTTATGATCAACAAAAAAGGTAGGCTCTGCTGTCTGTTGCATATTTTCGTATTTCTCTCATTAAATATAGGACTTAGATATGGATAGGCATTGGCAATGACCCTGTACCCTGTAATGTTACAACAATTTTTTTTACTTAAAATTAGAACTTTATATTAAGGTAAAGAAGAATTGCAGTCATTCCTTCCTGGACGTGAAATGGATTATATGATTGATCTTACTTATCTAAAAGTTCCGTGAATATCTTAAAATTAGTCTGTAATGCTTTTTTTTTTCTTACGAGGCAAAAAATTTCATTATAATAATAAAAGAAGGCCAATGCTCAAAAGTTCCAAACTCCACAAGGGAGTGAATAAGAAAAGCAATAAATAATAACAATTACCTAGGAAAAATAAAGGCATTCCAATTTAAACAAAATGTCAGACAATAAAACATCAGAGAAGGCTTGGAAAGAGAACACCATGAGGAAGGCTTTAAGCGTACAGAATCAAACCAAAGGAAATGCTTGTCTTAAAAAATTCTTTGATTTGTCTCCATCCACGATTCTGATAATAGAGCTTTGATCATATTTAACCATCATAACTTTGGTTTTGAAGCCAAAAAACGACCAACAACCAGCTGAAGAACACTATCCTATAACACATTTGATAAAATCCACTGTGTAATTGAAGAGAGAAAGAAGCTTGAACAAACACTTCCAACGAATTGGAGCAACCAAAAAAGATAATCTCCATCCTCTTGGCCAAGAGGATAGTCTGCGATGCTTCTTATCTGTTTCCTTTTCTTATTTTCTGATTTCAATGAAATCGTGAAGGTTTCATTAAAGATGATATAAGCTTATGGTCTCTGCTTCATGTTGATTGTTTGTAGATATAGATCCTCTACATTTGTTAGCAAAAATAATGTTTTCCTCATTTCGTTGGCTCATAATGTAGTGAAATAGAAGATACAATACTGCTGACTCTGCATAATCCAGAATTATTTGATGAGATCGCTCATGGGACTCGGCGCAAGTTTGAATCAAATAGACCTCGGGCTGTTCTCTTTGAAGGGCCTCCAGGTAGGTTATTGAATTGAGAATGTCTGTGAATACGAATAATAATTCAGGATTCTTTACTAGGTTATGCATATTCCTTATCCTAGCCCGTTTTTCATTTACTCAAACTCTCACTTTCCTGTGAACATGAATAATATTTCAGGAAATAGATCTTCTTTGTTAGGTTATAATATTCCTTATCTTAGCTAGTCTTTCGTGTGCTCAAACTTTCCTTTTCTCTGTCATACAAGGGCAGCTGCCCATAGTTAGAAATACGAGAGAATAAGAATGAACTATACACAACTTTATGAAACTTTCAATGTTTCTCTTATTTCATTTTGTTTTCTTTACCATTTGAAGTTATTTAAATTATCCAGAATGTTTTTAGGAAACGAAGCAATTTATATAATTTCAATTCTTCCGCTCGTTCTTTCCAATTAAATCAGAAGTAAGAAGACATTTCAATTTTCAATTTTCACTAGCGAAATACATGTTCAGAGAGGATAAGAGTTCTTCCAAATCTTAATAGGGAGAACATCACAAGTGCTTTAGTATTTTCATTTTGTTCCATGATATTATCTCGAATCCCCTCTCTCTGTGACCCCACTTATCTTTTACCGACTAAGTTCAGCCTTGATTAATTTACTTATCTTTCCTGATGCCCAAGTGAAAAAAGGATTTGCTGCTCTTAAAATAGGGTGACACTACTACAGTAGTAGAATACAATTATCTACTTCTGATTCTCTTCTTGAGGCTCCTTACACAAAATTTTCTTGTACTTGGTTTTTGAACAAATTCTACACTACATTTTAAACCTTGCCTGCCATTGTCATGGAGATTCAGCAGAGTTGTGAGATTCCTGTAGTTGTATTTTGCCTTTGTAGCTTATAAAGATTGGATAAGTTGTTAGCGAAGCTTACTTGTAGCATCTTTGGTTCAGGTACAGGAAAAACATCTTCTGCTCGTGTAATTGCAAATCAAGCCGTAAGTCATTATATGCTTATTGGTACTCATGATTGATCGTAAATTAAATCGGACCAAAAAAAAGGGTTGATTGAGAATACTTAATAAATTTGTTATCTTTGCTGGTGGCTTTGAGGGTGAGATCCCTTAACCAACTGGCAACTCTATATAGTTTCAACTCACTAAAAAAGTACGGTGTAGTTCAAAATTTTGTCGTCATGTTGCAGTTTGTCTCAGCAGGTACTTAAATATGTTCTGCATGTCATCTCATTTTTGTTATTTCTAGGAAATGATGTCTGCTTGCTTCGCAACGTAGAGTTTTCTATTCCAATCACGCAAAATGGTCTTGGACCTCATATAAGCTGCTGATCTCGTGAATTAAGTATGTGATGTATTGAAGGAACCTAAAATTTTGTACCCTCACGTTTTGTGTCAGGGCGTCCCTTTGGTGTATGTACCACTTGAGGTTATCATGTCAAAGTACTACGGTGAAAGCGAACGTCTCTTGGGGCAAGTGTTTTCACTTGCTAATGAACTTAGTACCGGTGCTATCATTTTCCTAGACGAGGTAAAAGGCTTGGTTATCGCCAGATCATCAGCTGTTATTTTTTTTTATAATTAAAATCAATTTATCTTTTATTTTTATTATTATTTACAATTTACGTATTTTTTAGATTGTACAATTTATGATTTCCCCGTTTCTTTTCCAACTGCAGCTTGATTCTTTTGCAATTGCTCGTGACAGTGAAATGCATGAAGCTACTCGGAGAGTATTATCAGTGTTATTGCGTCAGGTAAAGATGAATTTTACTTGAATCCATAGCTCCAAAAGTCATGTGCCTTCCGCGCATCAGTGAATTAACTGTATTAGTGTTTGACTAAAAAACATTTGCATGCAATCCAAGAGGCTAATTTGGATGGCAATCAATTGGAATTGCATGTGTCATTTACGTGAGAAACGTATCAACATATCTTGCTTCTTGAGCAACTTAGTTTAATTTACATTTTCTATGTAGATTGATGGATTTGAACAAGACAGAAAAGTGGTTGTAATTGCTGCCACGAATAGAAAGCAGGACCTTGATCCTGCTTTAATTAGGTATGCAGATCTATACATTTTTAAATTTATCGGCTCTAATTTGTGCATCAAATATCGTTAAGATACAAAACTAAAAAAAAGAAAAAAAGCACACACCACACCACCGAGCGCTTGCTTGCTGGGTTTCTGAACTGATTTATTTTCCTGAATTTTCGTTTAGTCGGTTTGACTTGATGATCACATTTGGCTTACCTGATGAGCGGAACCGTCAGGAAATAGCAGCTCAGTACGCAAAGCAGCTAACGAAACCTGAATTGAACGAGTTTGCAAAGAATACAGAAGGGTTAGTCAATCGTAGGCCCGAAACTATATTTGATTTCTTTTGGTAGTCTTGTTATTGTTTTTATTTGTCTGCTATTCTGCCGATGGACCACATACAATACAAGCCTCCGTCACTAGAATAGTTAGCTTTGTCGACTTCTTCGTTTCTAGAGCTGTAGTTGTAATAATCTCTAAATCTATTTTCAGAATGTCTGGAAGGGACATCAGGGATATTTGTCAGCAAGCCGAGCGGTCATGGGCATCGAAGGCAAACTACCCGTTCTTTATTTAATCGATCATTAATGCGTAGAGTTTCTTTGTGGTGGCTATAACTTCTCTTTCTGGGTTTCTTTATACAGATACTTCGAGGGAAAGTATCAAAAACTGGAGAACATGGAATACTTCCACCCCTTCAAGAATATATCGAGTGCGCTATGAGCAGGCGTAAGGCTTTGCAAACTGTTGACGACCATAAAATCAAGGACTCCAACATCCGCACGAAGAAAACCCAATTCGCTTGATTATCTAAATCGTCTCAGCTAGCTAGTAAGCTTGACATGAATTTTATTTTTTGTTAAGCTTTTAATATGCCAATGAATCAGTCATAACTCATAGGATTGAGATAGAAATGGAAAAATATTCAGTAATTCGATCAATATCACTCTTTGTTGATCGATACAGTTACAGTTATACTCTCATAATACAAGTACCCTTACGATTCCCGTTCAAACCATAGCATAGCAGCTTCAAAAGGTGATCATATTGAGTTGAATAAGACTTAGCAGCAGAGCTCCGTCCCTGCATCAATCAACAAGATCAGATTCATATATCAGTTATTAGTTGTTGCTGATTACTTAACGAAGGCTGAAAATTCTATTCTACCTTTCTAAGGGGACCGAGGGAGATGGTTCTTCTTCCTGACCCCCCTTTCTCTTCCGGTTGTTGGGACCCTGCCTGGCCGACAGAAACGAGGCGATCTGCATCTGACACTGGAGCAGCATGCGAGTCATCTCGGCCTCCGATTCCAACCTCCTCTTTTCCTCCTCAAGGCGGATGACCTCCCTCGCCTTGAAAATCTCCATTTCCGCTGTCAGCAGCGACTTTGTTAAGATCTGCAGGCTCTCTGCCAGGCCGGACAACCGTGTTTCCTCGCCGGAGCTTACCGAATCTCCGCCTGTGGAAATATGGGAAGTTTCAGCCTCTGAATGTGGAAGAGCATCGGAATTCCCGATCAGAAGCTCGTCGGACGAGGACCCTGCTGCATATCTTCCATATTTTTGACGTTTCTGGTCCTTACTGCACTTGATCGGTTTGGTTCCACCTGTCGGCTCTTCCATTTTCGGCTTTTTTTTCCAGAACCATCAGCTTTAGGGTAGAAAGGGGAGTTTTGAAAAGCTAAAAGTGAGGTGCCAACAACCAGTTGTACTTGGATAAGATTCCAACATTTTCCACTAACTCGAGTGATCATGCGGAAAACCTGCTCCATTTGCGCACCTAATTTATAGTTATGAACAGTCTCTTTCCAGCTTTTGTGAGAGAATTTCCCTCCCCGTTAGGAATTTCTTCTTTTCCCCACGGGTGCAAGTTCAACTACCCATCTTCAATTACTTGCCTGAACTAAAGAAATCGAATTGAATTTCAGCGTCCATCGCTTCTTCATGGTGGGTATTATCTTTGTATGAACTAAAGGAACAAGAAACGGTGTGGGGAAAGAGGCTTGAGGAGTTGAGTCCATTATTCAATCCTTCTGTAGATGAAACATTGCCACCATCCTCGGCTCAGCGTAGGTTGACTGATGCGACATCCATGACACGACATTTTATTTTGCCACCATCTCCACTACTGCTTTTTCATTAATGTGTCTGTCTGGCCCAGAGGGTGCCTTGAAAAATATGAACTACGTTTTGTGGGATTTCTTGTACGTCCAATCTTTCTTCGAAATTCACCTATTTTTATGTAAAACTGACTCAAATTTTCAGTCAGAGTCAGTTAGTATTGGTTGGTTTCCTTCCCGTGGTCGCAAAGAGGAAGAACAAGGCTGCTTTGTTGAAAAAAAGCATAGATTTTGAGATGTTCATATTCTGATGAGTTGCAAAAACTTGGTCGAAGGAATGCCTAATACCACACAAAAATTCAATCGTAGTGGCAGTAATTAGACAAGCGTCACTTCGTTGTCGGCCAACAGAACAATTTGTGGTACCATATTTTATCTCTCTTTCTTTGATTGTAGGGTTTGGTCGAACAAGGGCCCTCTAATATGCCTGAAGCCATGTGCTTGCCACTCACTTCAGCAATATACCCTCCAAAATATCCCATAATTTCTGATCTATTTATTTCCTTTTTCTCCAGCCTTTTGATTCACCCTAAGAAACACAAACCCCAACACCATATGGAAAACATAGGGAGGGAGTCTAATCATGGAGAAAAACCAACCATGCATCCCAGTTCTCAAGTAACGAGATTCATTAATAAGATGGAAGATGATTTGTTGCGTGTTAATGGAAGATGATGAGATGTGGGGCTTTGCCTTTTCTGTGGTGCACACATAGAAGCCCAACTCTTTTCATTTGGTTTCTTCTTTTCCTCCCAAAGTTGTCGCCCTTCAAATGCCTCAACTCTCAGTTCTTCACTCAATTATTAAACCATCACCTTCCTCTACATATGGTATTCTATTGTTTGAGAAACCAAGTTTTAAGTAAAAATTGACATACTATAGTTGATTTGGTGCATTATGATAATGGAATGTAGTAACCCATATTAACTCTAAAGCTAAAGAGCACGGAGAAATCAATCGATGGATCGAAATTTATCTTAAGAATCTTTTATGAGCCAATAATACGAGCATAAATCAATAGATAAGACTAAAAAATAAATAATAATTCAACGTCAATTCGTTTTGCCACCTAATCATCACTTATTTTTGTATTTGATAATGTCAACTCCTACCGGTAAGTAAATAATTTTGTTATACTTTAGAAAAGGAGTATGGTCAATAGAAATGGGTCCAATCAAGTGGTATAAATAATTAAAAATGAAAAATGAATAATAATAAACTAATAATATCTGGTTTAAGGGAAGCTTAGTCTGCTCTCAAATCTTAACTTTAATTATTCACTAAACCATTTGTACCAAAAAGTTGAAACAAATTAAAGTAAAACATACTTTCTGAATATTAGTTATTTGTCCCTATATGCCTAAAACTACTTTTTTTTATTATTATTTTTTTTTATTTTCAACTTTTCATTATTCTATTTTTATTCAGTATACATATATAAATTTGCACTTTAAACTATTTGAAAACATATTAAAGATTATATATGTGTGTGTATATATATCTGTATTTTTTTTAAAATTGTTTATGATGGGATAAGAGATGTGGAAATCTATTGTACTTCAGATGATTGACCAAAAAAATATTTCCATTGGTTTGAAAGTTTGAGTTGTCTTTCCAAAATCCATTTTTTCACTCCAACTTAGATCACACGGAGTATTCAAATGATTTAATAGTTCAAACGATTTGGACTATTCAGCACAAATCGAACATTTGAGGGGCCATTCCCATTTTAGGCCGAACAAATCTATTAATCTCAATTGATTCCTCGTTATTGTTCAGAAGATAAGTAATAGACAGAAATGAGAAGATTTGAACCCGTGACATTTTGTATCCAAAACAAACGCGCACCAAAACCCAGATTTTTTTAGATCAGGTTAACCGGATCAACCAAAACCCAACCAGTGTACCCTTCCAAAGTTTTATTTTTAGCCGGATTAAACTCGTGGATATATCACTTGTTTACAACAAATCTTTCATTTTTCTCATGGAGAAGCGGAGAGAAGCAGGTAGCATTTGGTGTATTGATTGGAAGAGTTTAGAAAGCATACCACGCCGTCTGCAAGACGAATCATGGGCTTGTACATGGAAATGACTTAAAGTGCATCAGATAAAAAAAACCCTAATGTAGGGTTCCAAGCCACTTTCCCTAAACCCTAAACCCTAAACCCTAAACCCCTTTCTCTCTGCTCCACATTTTTGTGACGGATTCGCTTACTATAACCCTAATTCCAAAACTCTAAACCAAACCCTAAATAACCCTAATTCCATCCCTAACCCTAAATAACCCTAAAAGACCCTAATTCCCAAATTCCATCCCTAAACCCTAAAAAACCCTAATTCCCAAATTCTTGTATTTGGTGTCTACTTTGTACGAGATAAGATTGGAGATTGACTATGAAAGACAAAAGGGACTGACTGTGAATCATTTCTTGTTTATTTATTTATTTAAGTTTGTAGGGCCCATTTTTTTATTGTTCTTCTTTTGCTTACGTCTATTATTCTCCCGACTATCTCTATCTCCCTCGTACAAACCAATTTCAAAACTGGTAGCTCATTGTTCTTCCGCTCTTCATACAAATTCCCTTACTTTATTCATTTCCTTCACTAATTTTGTGTGAATGTTTCATTGTTTACAAGGATTACCCTTTTTATTTATCCCTCAATTGTATATAATAGTAGATGATGAGGAGAGTAGATTGTTAATGAAATATGAAAATTGTCGATGCATAAAGAGTGTTTTGCACTCAACGCTTTCGAGAAACTTCTAAAGCGTGACTAACATACAACCTTCTGTATATAGAGTTAGAAATTTCAACGACCATAGAAACATCGTCGTTTGAGTAAGGTTCTTCGTGAGATGAAAAGTTATCTCGGAAAGGACTCGTGATGCCAATCAAGCTGTCAATAGATCGTTAGATGAATCGTGTATATGCCATTGAATCATTGGTGAAAATTGAATGATGTTGGTGAATATATGACATTTTATCTAACTTAGATGCTCATCACGCGTTTAAAATAATTTCTATCATGTAAGTTACGACGTTCTTCGTAAGATGAGAAGTTATCTTGGGAATGAAGATTGACGACAGTCAAATTAAAGAAGAGATTTTTTGTTGATAAAGCAATGAACGATCAATCACTTGAATGACACAAATCAAGTAGACACGATGATCGTTGGAGTTGAAAGCTTAAATGAACATGAGATGTTGAGTAGTTTTGTGTCAAATATATAACAATTGTGCGTGAGAGGAGGAATATGTTTTACTCAATTTGATATATATATATATATTTGGGTAATATTTTTGACACCTTATTTGTACTTTGTGAAAGAGTTCCCTTTTATTCCATTTTCCTACTTTTTAAGTAGTTGAATTGTCCCGTTAAATTATTAATCAACTAAAAGTTTTAGGCTTCATTTTTTCATCGCCCATAACCAAATTTGAATCGATTAAATTATCCATAAGGATATGTTACGGTAAATTTAAAGATATTAATATTTTAATATATTTGACTTTCCTTTACGGATAACATTTTAAATGTAAAAATTATTATTTATCTAAAATTAATTATAATATTTATCCCTTAAAATGATTTTAATTAGAAATAAAATCTGTATTTACGTCATTTCATGGAGCAGTAATACATGACCGTGAATTAATAAATTTATTGTGTGTATAATTTAAAACTCCAGATTTTCTTGGAAGAATCAATTTAGGTTATTCCTTATCTTTTCATTTTAAAATTTAATAAATAAAGGGATATTGTGTTTGAGTGACTTTTTAGGCTTCCCAAAAGACCTCACACAAATAGAGGTAGTATTCGAGACTCTCCACAATGGACACCTCCCCTTCATCGAGGCTCAAATAGCATGTTAGATGAACACGAGACTCTCTACAATGGTATGATATGGTCCAATTTGAGCATAAACTCTGTTTTGGATTTCTCAAAAGGCCTCAATGGAGTGAAGATAGTATTGTTTGATTTTAAACTCATGATTATTCGGGCCGATGAGACTTTCCTCCAACAATTTAGATTAAAAATATTGGTTGATTAAACAGAAAATTACACAATTATTAGAATTAGTTATAGTTTAAACCGATATAACCTTAAAAGTGTAGAAGATTATAAGATTTAAAAAAGAAAAAAAAAAAGGGAACAAAAGGTTAGAACATTTAATGGGCACTGTTTGAGAGAGAGAGAGATTAGGAGGTATAGAGGTAAGTAGAGTGAAAGATAAGAAGCGACATTCGGAGTGTCCCACTTACTTTACCACCTTTTTTTCCCCTCCAAATAACTCCACTTTTCCCCCCTTTCTCACTCCCTCCATCCCCATCGCTGCCTTGGTTTTTCCATCTCTCCGCCCTGCCCTGCACTGCCCTCTCCTCGATTCCGTCGTCTCCCTCTCTCTCTCTCTCTCTCTCATTCTTTTTGGCAGTAATGGCAGTGCATCATCAGTGCCACTGCAACAACAAAAGAGGACGACGGGAGTTTTCATCGGGAAGGTAAAAAAAACAAACAAAAAAATCAAAACTTTGCCACCATCCTCTTAACCCATCTCCTTCCCTCTCTCAAAAACTTGAACAAACGCTACCCACCCAAGAAGAACAAGAAAAAACACTAAAGGTGGGGACTTTAATGTGTTTGATTCATTTAAAAACCAATACCTCCAACGCCAGGCTTTTCCAGTTTCATTGATCAACAACTCAGATCTTTCTTAAAAGAACCCAAAAGCCTGAACTTTTCGAAGCTAAAATCCCGGGAGTCCAAAAACAAAAGTGGGTTTATTAGGAGAGAGACGCACAGATTTTGTTCGTTGTTGTTGTTATTGTAATCAATGGATGGTCCAAGTGGAAGTTCTTCAGGAGGGATGATGAATTTTGTTGATCAAAATAGTCATAATGGGTTTAGTTCCATGATGATGATGATGCCCTTGATGTCCTCCTCTCACCAACAACACCATCAGGGAGATGCATGTAGCTCGTTTCATCCTCCTCCTCCTCCGATTGATTACACCAACAATAACACTTCTAATTCTATTTCCTACTTCTTGGGTGAAAACAACAACAGCCACAACAACGAGGGTAGTAATGGTAATTCTTCTTGTGAACTGAAGGCCAAAATCATGGCTCATCCCCACTACCACCGCCTCCTTGTTGCCTATGTCAATTGCCGGAAGGTAATGATACTAAATATTATTGTATTTAGGACCCGGGACCGTAGGCTTAGATCTGAACCTTTTTGGCAGGTGGGGGCGCCGCCGGATGTGGTGGCGAGGCTTGAACAAGCGTGTGCATCTGCAGCAACAATGAGTGGTAGGTCTTGTATTGGAGAAGATCCGGGCCTTGACCAGTTCATGGAAGCTTATTGTGAGATGCTCACCAAATATGAACAAGAACTTTCTAAACCCTTTAGGGATGCCATGCTGTTTCTTCAACGAATTGAGTGCCAATTCAAAGCTCTCTCTATCTCCTCCTCCGACGCTGGTGATTTCTTACTAACAATTACCCTTTTTATTTAATTATCTTTTTATATTATTTTTCATTTTTTACTATGTTCTGTATTGCACGTAGCTTAGTTTATAATTAGTTTCTTCCCACTATTTTTTTTCCCATCTGCCCAATTTTTCTGCTTTATTTAATTTTATTATTTTATTATTTTTATGCCCTTTATTTGTGGCTAGGGCATCTATGAACCCTTTGAGTTTAATATGTGTGCAGTTTCAAATTTGAGGTTTAGTGTTCATCATAAAGATATATTGTTCTTAGGGTTTATATGTGAAACTCGTCTGTCAATAAGGCTTCATGACACAGTCCGACCCAGATTACCCCTTTTAATCTAGGACGTGGCATGTCGACAATAGATCCCGACAAGAATATGAACTAGGACGTGCCCACAACTAACAAATATTGTCCTCTTTGAGTTTTCTTTTTTGAACTTCTATTCAAGGTTTTTAAAACGAGTCTGCTAGAGAGAAGTATTCATACCCCTTATTTTGTTCTCCTCTCTAACCGACTTGGGATCTAAGACAAATGATTTTGGAAACTAAATTAAAAAGAACACATTTGAAAAGAAATTCAATATTTTCAACCAAAAAGAAATAAAATTTGTGTGAACTGCGAAGTAGAAATGCATGAATCTGTGTGTATGGGTGGTTGAGATCTTGTAATCTATGCCATTGGGAAGTTTCTTTTCTTCTCCCCTGTTGAGATGAAACTTCTTATCAATTCATCGTCTTCAATAGTTTTCCATATAGTTCATCTTTTTCTTCCTTCTAATGCGATGATTTCAGTATTGTTTTGATTATCGAAGTGAGAATTCCGATGTTCGAGTTTCGAATGAAACATTTAACCTCTCTTGTTTTTGTATCAATTTAAACATCTAAGATAACTGTCTCTTAATGATGGTTGATTATGATTTCAATAATTTGCATGCCCGCCTCCCAATAACCATTAGATATAAATTTGCGGTATTTCTATTTCTACGTACAGTCACATTGTGGCGGTCTCACCGAACAATTTATCCTATCATTGGTTTTTGAGTTTGCATGGATGAACATGTATCATTATGTTGCTTTGGAAATACTGGATCCTTTTTTTAGATTTTACTATTTTTTTGTGTTAGTTTTACAATGTTTTGAGATTCGTTCAATGAAATCGTGACTGGAATCTATATTTTTAGTGTTTTGATTTGAACTACATCAAGAAAGTACACATTTTTTGTTTTGTTTTGTTTTGTTTGCTTGCTGCTATTACTTTTTGTTTATATTTGTTCAAATGTCTATGCCAGTCCCTTTAAAAAATATGTAAACTACCAAAATACTGCCTTAGATTGTCATTTCCCTGCAAAATAATTGTCTTTTTGGTTCTAAAACAAGAGCCCCCCCCCAAACCCCAAGCCTGTGAGACACTGCATAAATCCTTGAAAAGCTGCCAAAAAGAAAGAAAGAAAAGTCTTAGTTCATCCTAATGTTTCAACTCTTGACCGACCCTTGTCTTACTCGCAACCACTAACCTCCGCCGCAATGTTATGATAACATAAATTCTCCAAAAGTCTCCGTACCAATGGAGATGTATTCTTTACTTATAAATCCATGATCGTCTCCTTAATTAACCAATGTGAGACTCCCTCCCAACAATCCTTAACATAACTGATGCTGGAACTAAAAAAATACTAAATTCAATTCTAGAATTAGTATAATGTGTGTTTTTGTTGTTGGGTGATTGGCTGACACATTTTTGGACACGCCACCCAGGTTGCGGGGAGGCATTTGATAGGAACGGATCATCTGAAGAGGAAGTTGATATGAATGGGCAGTCGATTGACCCCTGGGCGGAAGACCATGAACTCAAAGGCCAGCTCCTCCGAAAATACAGCAGATACTTAGGCAGTCTGAAGCAAGAATTCATGAAGAAAAGGAAGAAAGGGAAGCTCCCTAAGGAGGCCAGGCAACAGCTCCTGGATTGGTGGAGCAGACATTACAAATGGCCTTATCCATCCGTATGTTCTTGTTTTGATAACATTATAGATTATAGATAATATTATAGATTATTCACTGATGGGAATGGAATGTTTTTTGGAACAGGAATCACAGAAGCTAGCTTTAGCTGAATCAACTGGGCTAGATCAAAAGCAAATCAACAACTGGTTCATCAACCAGAGAAAAAGACACTGGAAGCCATCTGAAGATATGCAATTTGTGGTGATGGATGCTGCTCATCATCATCCACAGTATTACATGGACACTGTCTTGGGGAATCCTTTTCCATTTGATATCTCTCCCACTCTTCTCTAATTATTAAATTTCCAAATTGTTTTGCTTTTAATATAATGTCATGTATATGTATATGATGATGATGATGGTGTTCGTGGTGATGGCCTGTATGGATGTTTCAATTTGTTTGATAGAACATATATATATATATATATATATATTATATCACTTTGCCATTTGTTAGTTATTTGGGATATCTTGAAAATGTTCGAGTCAAACTATGACTTTCAAATTAAGTTATAAATTAGTGTATATGATATTTGATATAATCGATTAAAAGTATAAATACAACTTTTCAACTAAAAAACACATCAGTTAAAAAGATTAATAATAAAATAAAGTGACCAAAAAATTGAAAAATATGTGAACGTACAATTGGTCTTTGTCGGGTTGTTTGTTTTTTTTTTTTCTTTTTTTTCTTTAATAAAAAAAGAAGTAAAAAAAGGCCGACCATGTACAACGAAGAAGAGCCCAAACTTGAACTTTGGATTCGTGGAGAATGGATACGGCCCAAAGTTTCGGCCCGTTAATGCCGCCTTCGGTTTCCGCTTTTGTTTTTGTTCCTCGTCTCCCTCGCAGAGCTTTGCGCTTTCACTGCACCCCGCACCGCCGCTCCTGCCCGACACCGTATCAGCTGTTGCTGCCGCCTGCTGCACTCTCAGTGCCGCAGTCGAAGTCGTCTGAAGGAATCTCTGCCGCCCTCATACGCTCTCTCGCCTCCGAGAAATCAGAGTTATCTCTTTCTTTTTTCTCTCTCAGAAACACAGTGGTTCGTTTCAGCCCCTAACCGGCACCGTTGGTGAGATTTCGCCTCCCTCGGTCGTTTTTCAGAAATTCAATTCATTTTGTTTTGTTGATTTCTTCTTCAACCGATTTTCAACTATTCTAAATGAAAACATTTTGTTTTACTGATCTCAATATTTATTTATTTATCTTTTGCGCATTCAAATACTTCATGGCTTCAAAACAGGGGTTTGTGATCTTTATGTTAGTTACTTACGACACAAATTTTTTTTGTGGACTTTGATTGAGGCATATTGCTAAGATTTCAGAGAACTTACTCTTGTAGATGTCTAGGTAGCTGCCTGATTATTACAATACCACTACGCCGACTCTTCTAGTGGTCCGCCGTTAATATGGCAATCTCAATGTCGAGAAGGCTGTTGCGCTCTTTGGGTTCCCTATCAACATTTGGGCAGTGTAATTCTTCGTGTACCATGAGTCAGTCGTTTTATAATTCCCGTGGTAATGCATTCTCATTTCTTCCTTATTTCAAAATTTTTACTTGCCTGCAATTTTTTTTTTCTACGCTTTAATGTTTTTTTTTTTTTTGTCTAATTCAATGATTATTACCATATGTTTGAGTAGAAATTTATGGTCACGTTAAAGGGAGTAGCTCTATGTTTGCGGGCTGTTCTACCCTGTTGAAGGTACTATCTTTTACTCAAGGACATGATATTGAAGTTTGTAGAATGTGGATTGAAATCACATCTTGATGTGTTATGCACACCTTATTTTTCATTACACATCCCTAAATTTGTTTTTGTCTAACCATTGTGTATGAAGCAGGCTGGAACCTTTCTTGTCTCCAAAGGGCTTTCCACCTCTATTTTGACTCCCGAATCAAGCAACGCTAAACCGGTGGTATCAGAAGAGCGCAAGATAGGTAGCAATATTTTTCCTCATTTTTCACTCTTCATAAGATTGTAGGCGATATTCTGTTCTACTTTATTATAGCGAAAGAATTGGTATATCAATCTCTTTTGTGGTTAATATATTTCGTTGCATCATTAGGGCTTCTTCAGGACCTGATGATTCCTGTGACAAACTTTCAAAATGAAGACAAAGGGTTCATGGTCTTGGCTGGAGATGTTTTTGACGTCCCTATCAGGAAGGACATCATTCATCGGGTTGTTAGATGGCAGCTTGCAAAGAGACAGCAGGTATCGGTCGTTTCCTCTTCGTGCAATAGAGCTTGAAACTAGTTGATTGTTTAACTACAAACAGTGTCTATTAGGGGATTTATTTTTCTCTATACATGTGTTTTTGTGCTTTTCTATTCATTTGATGAATATAAATATTTCCTTAATTATTTATACCAGAGGATAATATTATAAGGATTAGCGACATAGTGACTTTTGATATTGCATTTTAATTTGTATTTAAATTAAACTAATATACTTGTACAACAATGGAGATAGCCATTGGTAACTTCATTAACATACAGGTCCATGCATTGGAAGAAGCGGTATTTTGAAACATGAAATAATTGTTTGTTTAATTATATTGATATTCTTAATGTGTAGAAGGTAGTTAATCTATTATATTAAGTGTCAATATACGTTTAGAAGGTTGTTAATCTGCAAGATGCAAGTTGTGGGTAAGTTTATAGAAGTGATTTTAGTTGCTAAGCATCTCGAGTGATGACAGGGAACACATTCAACAAAAACAATTAGTGAGGTTAGTGGCACAGGGAGAAAGCCATGGCGACAAAAAGGTACTGGTAGAGCAAGGCATGGATCACTGCGTGGTCCCCAGGTAGCTAAGATTTTATTTTGAATTATGATATTCACAATGCCAAAGATTACAGTAGTTGCTAATGAGCTGGATGATGATTATAGTTCAGAGGTGGTGCAGTTATGCATGGTCCTAAACCACGAAGTCATGCTTTCAAGCTTAATAAGAAAGTTCGTCGTTTGGGTTTGAAGATAGCTCTTACAGCTCGTGCTGCAGAAGGAAAGGCAGGCCTTTCTCTCTTGCTATTATTTTAGCATATGGATTATTTTCTACAATGCTTTGGCTAACATGCATGTTCTAACACATGATATTTTCTTTCCATATGTTTATGAAACCTCACTTTGGAAATTTTGTGACTCGCAGCTTCTGATATTTGATAATCTGGACGTCACTACACATAAGACGAAGTATATCGTGAACTATGTGAATGAAATGGAGAATACTAAAAAAGTTCTTCTAGTTGATGGTGGCCCCATCGATGAGAAACTGAAGTTGGCCACGCAAAACCTTCATTACGTCAATGTTTTGCCTTCTATAGTGAGTCTTCTTGATGGCTTCCCTTTTTTTTGTTAGCTTCATAATAAATGAATTTGCGTTGAAGTTGCTTATAAAATCCCCTGGTCCTAGAATATAGCTATATCTTTTATTAGTCAGCTTTGAATTTTCAATTTAAAATCTCCGTGCCACTTCTCTCTTATAAAATCAAAATTTGAGTGATCCTTAAAATTCTAAAACGCCTTAATACATTTCCATATGACTATTAATTTTCATGAATGTCTAAATGATCTTCTTGTTCTTTCTCGCCTAAACTGTTACTTCGAACATATTACATTTCATGGAAATGCATATCGTGCTAAGATACTCACATTAGCTATGTTGACATTGATTCGTCTCAAGTGTGTTTTGATTCCTGACTTATTTCCTAATTTTATTCTATAGGGTTTGAATGTATACAGCATTCTTCTACATGATACTCTTGTCATGTCCCGTGATGCTGTAGAAAAAATTGTTACCCGGATGCACACTCCAATCAACCGCTGAAGCCGCAGTGCATTTGACCTGAATTATATGCTCAGCTCAGATCAGCAATAACCTTTATTGATATTTCCCCACTTTGCACGAAGGGGTGAAAACCTGTATGGTGTTTCCGTTGAGTTTGAAACTTCGCTTCTGCTGATTAGCACTTGAAGGCATCGGATAGTTAGTTTTGAAGCTGTAGTTTGTGGTGCTCGAAAATAACAAAAAGAGCCGTTCTTACTGGCAGATTTTTCTGAGACTAAGGTTATCACATCTTGCAGATTTTTTTTTCCTCCTTAGAGAATCATGTTACTGATTTCTTTTATATAACACAGTTATTCTGAGACTAAGTTATCGCTTGTCGGTGTCGGATGGACTTGTCTCCATCACCTATTCCCTTATCAGTCTTGTGTTGGTACCATCTGAAAACAATGAACTTCAGTAGGTAGCAGCAAGCAACTGACCATGATGCTATTAGGAAAATGGCTGAGAAATAGACAAGTTTTCTTAGTTTCAAAGCTAATCCCTTGAGGTTGTCCACTCAAAATCGTTTTTGCAGTGTTCTGATCGAGGTTTGAATCATTGATTTGCTTACCACTTACGAGTGTTTTTCACAGTGGGATGCAGCTCATTAGAACAAGATCTTCATTCCCACGCTGATAAGCTTTGGCCAAAGGAAACCAGGAAAAGCATCTGAATGAAGATCATGCATTTCTGCATCAAATTGGTTAGGAATTTGTCCCCGTTTCAGTTGTCAATAATATTTGATAGGAATTTGTCCCCGTTTCAGTTGTCAATAATTAACAGACATTTTCATTATATGACAGAGACCAACAAAAGAAATAATATTAATAATAAAAGATTTAAATTTACTTTCAAACGAAAAAAATGCTTATCAATTTATTTAAACATATTTTATTATTTTATATATTTATATATATATATTTTCGTAAAATTGATGCCTCATGTATTTGTATGGAAATCAACATTTTAAACCTCTCAGCGTAGTAACAAACGTGTTGTCCCAATCCAATAACCAGTAAAAAAAATCAGGCCACTACTGAAATTAGCCCAGTAAGGACCAATCAGGCCCAAATGATTCGGCCCAAAATCGAAATCCAACGAACTGAAGTCAATCCAATAACCAGTAAAAAAAATCAGGCCACTACTGAAATTAGCCCAGTAAGGACCAATCAGGCCCAAATGATTCGGCCCAAAATCGAAATCCAACGAACTGAAGTCAATCCAATAACCAGTAAAAAAAAAAATCAGGCCACTACTGAAATTAGCCCAGTAAGGACCAATCAGGCCCAAATGATTCGGCCCAAAATCGAAATCCAACGAACTGAAGTCAATCCAATAACCAGTAAAAAAAAATCAGGCCACTACTGAAATTAGCCCAGTAAGGACCAATCAGGCCCAAATGATTCGGCCCAAAATCGAAATCCAACGAACTGAAGTCAATCCAATAACCAGTAAAAAAAATCAGGCCACTACTGAAATTAGCCCAGTAAGGACCAATCAGGCCCAAATGATTCGGCCCAAAATCGAAATCCAACGAACTGAAGTCAATCCAATAACCAGTAAAAAAAATCAGGCCACTACTGAAATTAGCCCAGTAAGGACCAATCAGGCCCAAATGATTCGGCCCAAAATCGAAATCCAACGAACTGAAGTCAATCCAATAACCAGTAAAAAAAAATCAGGCCACTACTGAAATTAGCCCAGTAAGGACCAATCAGGCCCAAATGATTCGGCCCAAAATCGAAATCCAACGAACTGAAGTCAATCCAATAACCAGTAAAAAAAAATCAGGCCACTACTGAAATTAGCCCAGTAAGGACCAATCAGGCCCAAATGATTCGGCCCAAAATCGAAATCCAACGAACTGAAGTCAATCCAATAACCAGTAAAAAAAAAATCAGGCCACTACTGAAATTAGCCCAGTAAGGACCAATCAGACCCAAATGATTCGGCCCAAAATCGAAATCCAACGAACTGAAGTCAATCCAATAACCAGTAAAAAAAATCAGGCCACTACTGAAATTAGCCCAGTAAGGACCAATCAGGCCCAAATGATTCGGCCCAAAATCGAAATCCAACGAACTGAAGTCAATCCAATAACCAGTAAAAAAAATCAGGCCACTACTGAAATTAGCCCAGTAAGGACCAATCAGGCCCAAATGATTCGGCCCAAAATCGAAATCCAACGAACTGAAGTTCTTGGACGGCAGTTTAACCGCGAAATGTACCAAATCCTATCATCTCAATCTTTCCTGCCCGCTCAATCTTCTGCCGTTGTTCTCTGCGGTATCCATTTTCTTCTTCTGCTTCTCCACATGCGAAATGAACGTGCAGGCATTGCATTCTTTTGTACATGGCCAATTCGAAGCTTCTTCCGTTAGTCCATTTCGATTGCTTTCTTTTTCTCCCCCATCAGTCAGGTTGTCCAGGAAATTGTCCTCTGCTGCTTTTAGAAGAAAGTCTTCTCTTGGTCGTTTATATGGTAGCAGCTTGAGCTGTGGCATTCGTGTTACACATGGTAGAATCAGAAGTTCCTTGACGGGGGAAGTTAACGAGGTTGAGGAGCAGAAGCAGCAAGAGGTGAGGAGGGCTTACCCCTTCCATGAAATAGAGCCCAAATGGCAGCGTTATTGGGAGGAAAATCGAACTTTCCGAACTCCTGATGATATTGATACTTCTAAGCCTAAGTTCTACGTGCTTGATATGTTCCCTTATCCCAGGTTTCTTTTTGCTCTCTGTTGGATTCTGAGTTAGTGGCTACTTTCTTTTCTCACCTTAGATTAATCCAATACTCACAGGTTTTCAGTCAATTGATGTCTACTTTATTCTGTTTTTCTTGTAGTGGTTCAGGGTTACATGTTGGTCATCCTCTAGGTTATACTGCTACAGATATTCTTGCTAGATTCAAACGCATGCAAGGCTACAATGTTTTGCACCCAATGGGCTGGGATGCATTTGGATTGCCTGCGGAACAATATGCTATTGAGGTTTGGTCTGCCACCTTCCACTTAGCTTACAGCATACGAAGCATGAACTGCTATTATTGTCAGTCTTAATATCAACATGTACTATCTTTTTCCCCGCAGACAGGAACTCACCCCAAAATCACTACTTTGAGGAATATTAATCGGTTCCGCTCTCAGGTCCTTCTGTGTTTCTATTCCTTCTCGTCTCTTTTCCCTTTTTTCTTTCTTTCTATAGAGTGATTTCAGCTATATTTGTTTAATTCGGATTAGTAAGAATATTAATGGGTTCCGCTCTCAGGTCCTGAAGCACATTAGAATGGCTCTATCAACAGCATATTTAGAATAGGTCGTGCAAGTTTCTAGTTGTAAAGTTAAATAGGAGGAATAGTTTGTCTCTTTTGGTTCACTTCGTAACTGTCTAGGCTTGTCGTTATGGGATTTTCTATGATTTTAGCGGTCTTTTAATTCTGAAGAATAGTGAATGAGTTCAGACATTTAGTTGTCTAAAGTATGGTGACCCTGACAGAAATCAGGAATTGGTAATTCATCCTTTGTTAGTGTTTGCGACTGCTTACAGTTTGATATTATGACTGATCACGTAATTATGTAAATTTCATGTAACATATGTGCTTTTGACTTTACCTGATATTACAGCTTAAATCATTGGGTTTTTCATATGACTGGGATCGTGAAATTTCCACAATTGAACCAGATTATTATAAATGGACTCAGTGGATTTTTCTTCAACTGTTGAAGAGAGGATTAGCATACCAGGTCAGGACTATATCTGTCTTCTTGGTTTCCCAGCCTCATTCCAGCTAACACAAAGATCTTATTGTCAATTCCAATAAATTCAGGCTGAAGTACCAGTTAATTGGTGCCCTGCTCTTGGCACGGTCTTGGCTAATGAAGAGGTAGTTGATGGTGTCAGTGAGCGTGGGGGTCATCCAGTTATAAGGAAGGTTAGTTGTTTTTTGTTTTTGTGTTTCTTTTTTTGGGTTTTGTTTTGATAAACACGTAAGTATATTGTTATTTTAAAGATCGTGTAATGTTGTTGAAACTAACCCATTTTCAAAGTCATTAAACTCTTTGTTCAGTTCAAAACTCTTGGATGGGTTTTACAATTTTACTGTGTCATTATTTGTTGCCAAGCAGCCAATGCGGCAATGGATGCTCAAGATTACTGCATATGCTGATCGTCTTCTTGATGATCTAGATGATCTTGACTGGCCTGAAAGTATAAAAGATATGCAAAGAAACTGGATTGGGAGATCAGAAGGGGCGGAGATTGAATTTTGTGTTCTCGACAGTAATGGAAAAGATAGTGATCTCAAAATTACAGTTTATACTACCAGACCAGATACCCTCTTTGGAGCAACGTACTGATTGCACACTTAACTCTATCCAAGTTCAATGAATTTCATTGACCTTGTACTTCCAGCAAAATTTAATGATGTTTTTTTATTTTTTATTTTATTTTTTATGTAGGTATTTGGTTGTTGCTCCAGAGTACTCCTTCTTGACATCTATAACATCTCCTAAAGAAAGCAAAAAGGTAAACTTCTTTGTTCACTTGCCAACTTTCTCTCATTTTTTCTGTAAAAAAAAAAAAAAAAAGAATAAATAAGCAAGAAGGCTTAGATTTGAACTCAGGTGGAGGAATACAAAGAACTTGCTTCGAGGAAGAGTGACCTTGAGAGGACTGAGCTTCAGAAGGAAAAAACTGGGGTTTTCTCTGGTTGCTATGCTAGAAATCCCGTTAATGGGGAAGCTGTCCCAATATGGGTTGCAGATTATGTCTTGGGGAGGTCAGTATGGGTTTATGCCTCATAACTGTTGTTCTTTACCGTTGTTTATCATTTTCTGAGCATGAATATTGAAATTTAATGTTTAGAAATTTATGATAAAATGAGAGCATGCATCATTTGACTATGTGCCTGTATAGTAGACTGCTGCATTAAAATTTGGTTGATCTTAATTTTTTGCTAGGCCTGCAATAGTTCATACTTACATAAGAGGAAGCTATGTGGTTGTCTAGTAGGCTGCTTCATCAAAACTTGTGTAGACTAGCTTCAGGGTAGTTTTGTGGGACATTTAGATGAGAGGAACAATAGAACTTTTTAATTGGTGGAGAGATCGGGTAAGGAAGTTTGGGAGGTGGCTAGGTTTAACGCCTTCTTGCATCTGTCACTAGGCCTTTTTGTAATTATAAGCTTGGTCTTGTTTTTTGGGATTGAAGTCATTTTCTATAGCTAAGGTCAAACTCCTTTTTCTGTGTTGGGCTTTTTTTTTTTAATAAATAAATTTTGGTGTCCTTGTATTCATTTCTCTCAATGAGAGTAGGTATATTTCAAAAGGGAGGTGTGGAGAGGTGAGAGGTAGTTAGGGAGGTAGAGAGGAACTCTTGGAGAGTGGCCTTTCAAATGGCCATCTAGGCCTCTTTGAGTGGTTGCTTGTGCCAATAGCTTTCATAAACTACTGTTCTCTAATTCTACTTAGTTCAGAACCTTTTATTTCTCTATCATCAGATCATTCTTAATTTGGTATTTTACAGTTATGGAACTGGGGCAATTATGGCTGTACCTGCACATGATCCACGTGATCATGAATTTTCCACAAAATATGATATTCCCATAGTGGTGGTTGTTGTACCAGAGGATGGAAGCTGTGATTCAAATCAGGCATTTTCAGGAGAAGGTATTATTACCAATTCATCGAGTCCAACATCAGGGCTTGACATCAATGGGCTCTCAAGTAAGGAAGCAGCTTCCAAAGTCATTGAGTGGGCTGAGAAAACGGGGAATGGGAAGAAAAAGGTCTTTTCCTAAATATTGTGTAGGTCATGGTTTGCACTGAAGGTGCCACCATTACTTATCAGTGCCTTCTTCAACTTACAACAGGTGAACTACAAACTGAGGGATTGGCTTTTTGCTAGACAACGTTATTGGGGGGAACCCATTCCTGTACTTTTTCTGGATGATACTGGTGAGAGTATTCCCCTTTCTGAAACCGAATTGCCCCTTACATTGCCTGAATTAGATGATTTTACACCCACGGGGACAGGGGAGCCTCCACTCGCAAAAGCTGACTCTTGGGTATTCTTTATATCCTTATGATTAATTTATTGTCTTTTTATGTTGTATTGTTTTATTTTCTGTTGTATGGATTTGTGGGCTTTCAGGATTTGCATGATAAACTGTGCAGTTTTGAAGCGAGAAGCGATTTATTTAGGATTCACCACACATATGTGCACATACAAAAATTTCAAACACAATTTTTTTGAGTTCAGTGACATGGGTGGCGGGGACCTGAACTTATGATCTCTTGGTGAAAGCATATGCCTTGACTAGTTAAATTATGCGCACAAATATTACATGAATGCAGGATTTGTTTATTTTACCCTTTTTGGAGAAAATCTTTTGAAAAGATTATGACTATTTTCTAAAATTATTATCATCCACATTATTATTATTTTTAATTTCAGTTCATAGAATTGCATCTTCTTGAGTCGGCTTCACTGCTTGTAAGCTAGGTATACAGCCCACATCCTTGCTAGCGTATTGGATTGGACTGGTTACTTCAAAGTCATTGCTCTACTCGCATTTTTAGGCAGTGTTGCATATAATGGTCAAATTATATTGGTGAAAGTACAAATGCTTGTGTACTTTCTTGAGTAGTTATTATTCTCTACTGGTTAGGAGCTTCTCTTACAATCTTATACATTGGCAGATGGAGTATTATGGTTAAGTGATTGTGAACATGTTTTTGGAACAAGGTCTGTATATAGTCCATGGGCTACTTATTGAGTCAACTATAGGGGAGAACATTCACTTACCTAGGATTCAATATCAAACGAGTTTCCTTGACAACTAATTGTAGCAGAGGCAGATGGTTGTCCCGTGAGAATAGTCACGTGGGTGCAAGCTGGATCAGAAACTTACGAATATTTTTTGCAAAAAAAAAAAGACTTTAGGAGAGAACACTGGAAATTTCGTACATATTTGTACTCTATTTTTGCTTTTCTATTGAGTTGATAATGTTTCAACTATTGACTTTCAGGTTCAAACCACTGATTCCCTGTCCGGAAAACCTGCCAGACGAGAAACAAGTACTATGCCGCAGTGGGCTGGTTCATGCTGGTATTATTTCTTCTTTACTGAATTTAACCTCACTGTTCGTTCTTTTCTTGCTTGAACAAAGAGAACTGCAGATTTTGACTTAGGACGCATGAGAGTAAAGATAATGTAGGGTATAATTAGTGTCGTCATTCATTTACAAATCTTTTTTATTTTTTATTATGATTAATTTTATTAGTTTTGTCTGATTTGTATGCACAAGTTACATGCAATTCTTTTCTTTGAATCAGAAAATTTCATCCTATTGATTTTCAGGTACTACTTAAGATTTATGGATCCGAAGAATTCCAAAGAACTTGTAGGGAAAACGAAGGAAATGTAAGAGCTGCTCTATATGGATAAGCCTGGAATTTCTGTATACCTTTTTCCTTGACTAATTTTCTAATTGATTCGAGTCCAATTCGTATATTGATAAGTGCTTTATAATTTCTGCATATGCAGGTATTGGAGCCCCGTTGATGTCTACGTTGGTGGGGCTGAGCATGCTGTGCTCCACTTACTTTATTCTAGGTTCTGGCACAAGGTTTGAGAGTTGATTCCTGGCTCCATTTGATAATAATTTTGTTTTTAGTTTTCAATTTTTGACAACAAGTGTTTATGATGATTTATTTTCTACATTTTGTAGGTAACTTGGAAATATTGGTAAATTTGAGGATTTTTTTTTTTTTTTTTTTGAAGACAATGGTGCTATTTAAGGTTTTATTTATTTAAAATTGTTTTATTGATTTTTTTTATAAAAAAAGTGTTGTCTATTGTAGTTTAATTTTAAAATGGTTGCTGTTTTCTCTTCTTCTTTTTTCTCCTTTTATATTTAATCTTTCTGTGTAATAATTTCAAGATGTAACACTTTTATATCGAATTATGCTTGAAAAAATGACTTATGATAATTTATGAATAGTTAAATCAGAAAATAGCAAATGAAGCACATGATGATTAAAACCATGATGAATAGACTCTCCCTTGTTTGTAATGTTTTATGAAAGCATTGCAAAACCATGAGAGGGTGGTGGAAGGATAAATTCACCTGAAACTGGCAATGGCCTGATTGTGAAATAACTGTTCGTTTTGACAAGATGATTGCCGAATACTGTCCTATTTCCATTCTGGATGTTCTTTCCTATATTTTCTGCTACACCATTCATCTGGTTGAACCTCTCTGATTCAGGTTCTCTATGATTTCGGTGTTGTATCCACCAAGGAACCGTTCAAGTGTGTCATAAACCAAGGAATCATACTTGGGGAAGTAAGTATTGTTTCTCTAAACAAGATTATTTTCCTTTTTCACAGGTTTTTAATGTATTACGTTTTTTTTAAACGGCAGGTTCAGTATACTGCTTTAAAAGATACAGATGGTAATCTAGTGTCTGCAGATTCCGTTGATGTTTTGAGTGAATATAATCAAGAAAGAATCCCTGAGGAAAAGGTTTACGATCGCTATGCCTGGTGTATCTCTGTATTCCTTGATTTTTATGCCTGATTTAAATTGCAGATTATGATCATTCTTCTTATGCAGGTCATGAAATCCGGAGATTATTTTGTATTGAAAGACAGTCCTGATATCCGATTGATTGCTCGCGCTCACAAAATGAGCAAGAGTAGAGGAAATGTTGTTAATCCTGACGATGTTGTTTCTGAGTATGGTGCGGATTCTCTTCGCTTGTATGAAATGTTCATGGGTCCTCTTAGGTAGTTCTGATTTATAACTTTTAAAATTCAAATATCTAGCATTTCAATCTATGTGACTGGTCTTTTCTTGATCAGTCGGAGAAGGGCTTATATTACTTTCCATAATTATCTCGTCTCATTTTTCTTCCAGAGACTCAAAACAATGGAATACCAGCGGCATTGAAGGTGTCCATAGGTTCTTGGGAAGAACTTGGAGACTAATTGTTGGACCGCCTTCAGCTGATGGTACATTTAATGATGGAACTGTGGTAACTGATGAGGAACCCACTCTGGAACAACTTCGTTCACTCCATAAGTGCATTATGAAGGTCATATGTTATTTAAGCTTTGCTTTGCTTTCTTTCCGCTACGTGTTATTCAAAATGTTGTTTAGCTTACCTGGCATCTGAAAAATGGAAAGAAATATCAACAAAACTATAATTGCATGATCATTAAAGTTCACCTTCGGATTGCTGGATAAATAGATTCTGATTCCACATAAGTATCCCATTTGATGGGTTATATTGGATAGTATAAATGTCATACTGAAGTCGTGTTTTGCAGATAACAGTATCTCCCTTCACTAAATGATGATTCAATTTCCAGGTAACTGAAGAAGTTGAAGGGACACGATTCAACACAGGAATCTCAGCTATGATGGAGTTTGTTAACGTGGCATATAAGGTTGTTGGAAAATGTGCATTATTTTTTCGTCACATCATCTTTTTTGCTTAATCAATTGGTCCTTGTCTGACTTTCATGCTGTTTAGGTTGAAGGGCATGGCATTATAATTGTTTCATACTAATGAAACTTAAAATCGGCCAATCGATACTATTAGGCTCTTATTTGCATCTATACATATTCATACATACATATATACATAGACATACATGCATACATATATACATATGTACATGTATATAAGTAATGAAACTTAAAGTCAGCCAGTCAATACTATTAAGCTTTTCTTGCAGTCTATACATTTTGGAGGATCCTTCCCTCCAATAGATATGGTTCTTTATTTTTCCATTTATTTCTTAATCTTGAATGTCACTTTATTATCTAATACAAAATTTAAGTAATCCTTGAAAAGCCATTTTGATCCTGGGATGTTCACAGGGCAGGGGCGGAGATGGCTTCCCTGTCTCCATTCCCCATTTACTATTGTTAGGAAAAAAAATCAATAAATTACATGTTTTTTTGGAAAATCTCTATTCAAATAGTTAATTTCTAATGATGAAGTCTCATTTAAAGAGAAAAATCTTGAACATTTTAATAAAAAACAAATAATATTTCGTAAGCATATCAAATTAAGATAGTTTAGATATTAAGTCTCAAAAAGTTCAAATGTATATATTAAAATAATAATAATAATCGGGGTGGCGAACCGGGAATTGGTTCTCCGCCCTTGTTTAGTCATTGGAGAAAATTTTCTCCTCGCTCTCTCTCCTGCCTCAATGGGGATGGGGTGGGGAAAATGAACTCCCTAGTTGATCCTATTTAAATCTCTAATTAGAGAATGAGGTACCTAGAGATTAAAATCTTGATATCTTGCTTTTATCTTTGATCCCATTTTGACAATATATATATATATATATATATATTTGAATATTAATGGTTTAGCATATGTTCTTGGTCAATTTACACTATTTATTTGCCACGTCACTTCTTCCAATCAGCACGATGCCATTTACTAGCTAATTAAATTCATGTTGGTCTTTTCTGTCTTTTATCATTTTCCTAGTGGGATAGATACCCAAGGTCTATCGTTGAAGCATTCACTTTGTTGCTATCACCGTATGCACCTCACTTGGCTGAGGAACTATGGTCTCGGTTAGGACATTCAGAATCGTTGGCTTACGAGCTCTTCCCCAAGGTTTGGACTTCTTATCTCTCTTCCCTCCTTTAAATACTTGCATATTTGGTTGTGGCTTTATGATTATCTGGTACCGTTGCATTTAGAAGGTATCCACTGGGTGTATTAGGCACTTGAGTCCTTGTGATGAATCATATCGACGTATAATGTAAATCTCCGTCTTGGTGAATCTTTGGAGTAAACTTCACATTATGTTTTTTTTTAGTGGATTTAGGTTAATGACGATTCACAAGTAGGATCTATATAAAATCACTTTCAGTTTGGTCTTGTTGGTATGTTAAATTGTTTCTGCTAGAAGAAATAATCTTCAAAATGGTAGAAGGGAAACAACTCCCGCGTTTTGTCATCAAGACAAATAGCTTCCACGTCTCTGTCAGCTTGTGGATGACTGTCAATGAATCCTCAACATGGTATTGGATGATATTCTCACTAGGAAAATGAAATACCTCACCACCATTTACAATCTAGAAATCTAGACTGGAAAAACGGTACATAGTTGCCTTTGAATTCGAGAGCAAATTAAGATATCGGGATTTCATAGGTTCGTTTTGCTTTCACTTCAAAATAAAGCAAAATTAGAATACAATTATAATTCACCTACAAATAGGAGAGCAATAATGCTTCATAATTACGTCAGGAAATGATATAAACAGTAGATGGAACGTGTCATATGTGATTGCATTTAAGGCTGACGACTTGAGAGAGCTTAGAACACCATATTGTATTCAAGAAATATGTTGAATCTCGTAACTTTTTTCACCATTACAGGCCAACCCTATTTACTTGAAGGACTCCACTATTGTCCTACCAGTTCAGATCAATGGTAAAACTAGGGGTACCATCCAGGTTGAGGAAACATGTACGGAGGAGGATGCTTTCCAGATAGCAGAGCAGGATGAAAAACTCTCCAAATATTTAACAGGGCAGTCAATCAAGAAACGAATCTTCGTTCCTGGGAAGATCTTGAATGTAATATTGGATCGTCAAAGCTCCAAAGTGTCCCGCTGATAATTTTAAATTTGTTTCAGTGACAGAAATCTTTTCCAAAAGATACAAAGCGATGGACGAATACAACAGATTTTCAATGTAATGTTGTGCATTAATCAGATTGATTCAGCTTAGTGGATGGAAAAAGAAAAGTTGCAGCCATCACAAGTCTTGATCATGAAAACAGTAAATCTGCAGCTATTCAAGACATTGTGGCAACCGCATTTGAGGTTCTGTGTCCACATTCCTACTGTTCCATCAGTTTTTTCCAGTTTGTTATGGAGGAATTTGTTGATACAACGATCTGTACACTGTCATTCATTGAAATAACGATGGCATACCCATGTAGTCGGGTAATTATACCCTATATGGGGATGCCATTTGACGGAAAATACTATTCTTTTTTTTGTTGTGTATATGAAAAATTCATCCTCGAGTTGTCGAGTTGAGGATTATTGAGAGTAGTCCCACGCTGGCTAATTAAAAGAAAGATCATGAGTTTACAAGTGAGGAATACTATTTTCATTTATATGAGATATTTTAGAGAAATGAGAGCTGATGTTCAAAGTGGACAATATCATATCATTATGAAGTCGTCTATCTTGAATCATCCAATGAAAAGACTAATCAAAGACTTACCTTTTTTAATTCTTACCATAGCTATATATATATATATATATAGCTTGTATTAAATATATTTGTGAACGGTGGTGGATTTGGGCCATCATGTAACTGTTAGCAGTTTCTTGCCCCTCCTATAGATATATATATATATATAATTGAAAATAAAGTAACTAGTTATTAAATATGGATACGGACTCGGGCTAAATGATATTTTACAACAAAAAATTTCAAGGGGCCCACAAAGCCTGGTAGCTTAGTTACGCCCTTCCCGCCATCCTCCCTGTGCTGGCACGGCCAGATCGTAGCCCAGATGGCCCATTCAACAAACTCAACCGTACGACGCCGTTTTACCGTTGTTGTTCATGAAATTCCCGAGATGTCTTCCAAAACACTCCAAATTCCGTTCACATATTGCCACCGCCATCCCCTCCCCTTTTCTCATGCGTTTTTGTTTATAAATCAGCTCCCCGGCGATTCTGCCACCTCTTCCATGTATTCCTTTCTCTCTCTCTCTCTCTCTCTGCTTTGTTTTGCTCTGGTTTTCTTTCCGATCCACTGCATGAAACTTCTTTTGTTCATTTGCAGGAAGAACAATGAAGAAGAAAGTTCCTCTAACGCCAGGGCGCAGCCTTATCTGGTTCAGCTGGAAGCTTGTCATCACCATCTCTCTTGCACTTTGCATTTTCGCTCTTATTAGGCTTCATTCGTCTTCTCGAACCAACCTCGCCTCTGCCTCATTATCCCGTAGATTGCGCCCCCCTCCTGGTTCATTTTCGGGCCGCCCTAAGATTGCCTTCTTGTTTCTCACTCGTCGAAACCTCCCTCTTGATTTTCTTTGGGGAAGCTTCTTCCAGGTGTTTAATAGATTCCACTCTCGCTAAAGCTATCTTCGATTAGGCATTGTCTGTGAGTTGGGAAAATAATTTGCAATTTTCTATTCCAGAATGGCGACGTTGCGAACTTCTCGATTTACATTCATTCGGCACCCGGATTTGTGTTCGATGAATCGACGACAAGGTCGCATTTCTTTTTTGGACGACAATTGGAGAATAGCATTCAGGTAACATGATGTGTTCTTGTGAAAAGAAGTTTTTATGTTTTTCCGTAGCAATGCTTACCATCGAACTGGAGAATAATGGAAAATAGATGCCTTTTGGCTTGTTCTTTACCCTTTTATGTGTGTGTGTGTGTGTGTGTGGAATTACTTAGAAGTATGAGGGATGAAGTCTTCAAAATGGGATGTTCCCTTTGTATTAAATTGAGGAGCGTAGTAGGCTACGTCCCCAATGAGTAGTACCTCAGTGCTCCAACAAGTCTAGCCTTTATCAAGATGAGAGAACAACTTATGTAAATACTTCACCCTAGCGAGTCAAAACATGACAATGTTCTAGGACTATTGTTCTCTATAGGTAGATACTATAATCATGATGAATTATCATTTAATCTCTGTTTCTAAATAGTGGGGGTGAATTCATGTTGAGCCATGTAATGTTTTCAATAATTTGTCGAGTTTTTTTTATTTTTGGTAATCGATTGCATTAAAGTGACGATGTTGCAGGTGGACTGGGGAAAGTCGAGTATGATTGCTGCAGAGAGGTTGTTACTGGAAGCAGCTCTTGAGGACTCTGCAAACCAGAGATTTGTTCTTTTATCGGACAGGTGTTTTGGGATCACCACTGCCACTTTCCGTTGCTCTCTGAACATTTTAATATATGAAGTTGAGGTGTTTCACAACTTCCCTTAAGATTTGTCTTCTCATGCTGCAGTTGCGTTCCACTATACAATTTTAGCTACATATATAGCTATCTCATGGCTTCTCCCAGGAGTTTTGTGGACAGGTAGATGGAGGGCTTTGATTCTGAGGTGCCAAGCACTGATTCTTTGTTGGCCATTTGCTGCTAAAATTTAGATATTTACCAAATTTTTATAGCTTCCAGAGTAAAATTTCTATATATTGAAATATATATTCTCATTTTTTCTTGTAGCTTTCTTGATGCAAAGGAGGGTCGCTATAACCCAAAAATGTCACCTGCTATAACTAAGAGAAAATGGAGAAAAGGGTCCCAGGTCATCCATCACAATAGTTTTTCTTGGATCTTTTGCTTCGTTTATTTTTTGGTTTATTTTTTTTTTTTCTAGTTATCCAGATTCAACCATGAGACATAGAATTTGTGCCCATGTTTTGTGTTTCAGTAGTCGGTATTTTCATGTTTAGCTGTTATGTTCTTTCACATACCCAAAGGAAAGAAGTATGCCCAATAATTGCTTGATAAATTATTTTAGATGTACTAGGCAATATTGTTTCCACTCTCGTGGGCGTAGATGTTTGTTAGTTGAATTCTAAACAATGGTGATGTGTGCAATTATATTTGCTTTGTGGTTAAATTGCAGTGGATCAGTTTGATTCGTAGTCATGCAGAAGTAATTGTGGATGATGATATTATATTCCCAATCTTTGGATTATTCTGCAAGGTATGTCTTTTGCAGACAATTCCTTCTTCATTTGTCAACTATGATCCAAGTGCAATTAACTATTTCTTCTGTGTGGAGATACTATCATTCGTTCACACACTGACACACATTACTCATGAACACAATATATTGGTCACATTTTCCCCAAGTGTATCATCTTTAAATTGAATGGCATACTGGAATCCACTTCCCTCAAGACACATTCTTAAGATTTTTATGAAACAACATTTTCACTCTTTTTGGTATTGCTTATAAAATTTATATTTATTCTAAACTACAGCGAAGGCCACCTGTGGATGCCAGCAAAGGAAATATGAACATTGTAAGTGATCATTTGAGTACATGAAGAAATTCAGTTCAACAATATGAATGTTATTACGAAATAGTTTATTCATTATTCTGGATGTTATCTACTAAGATTGTTGGTGCTGCTATCAATATCAAATCTTTCCCACTAGAAATCAATCTTCCTTCATAAAAAATGCACCAATAACCTGGCGTAAATTCTGATTGTAGAAACTTCAAAAGCAGCACAACTGTATTCCAGATGAACACTATGTCCAGACATTGCTTGCTGTGAGTACAGATTTGTCTTCTGAGGCCATGATATCTTTTCCTTCTCCATGGATCTCTCTCTCTCTCTCTTCTTGGGAGATGAGTTTGTATAACCCTTTCCAGGCAGTGACTGTAAATTGTTGTCTGAAATAGTTTAGTTTACAGATAATTTACATTGTAACATTCTTTTCTTGTGTTTACTCTGTAGTTAAATGAACTTGAAGGTGAACTTGAACGAAGAACATTAACTTACACTCTATGGAATCAGTCAACCACTAATATGGAGAACAAGGGGTGGCATCCTATTACCTTTAACTATGCTAATGCTGGACCTCGGCAGATCGAGGAAATACAGGTTGTTATTAAATTGCATTATTTCTCTGTTTGTCTTCGTATTTGTGTTTGTTTATTTTAGAGGGTAGGAGGGCGGGTGGATAAATATGGTTTCTTGCGAAATTAAATGCTCTAGTTTTTATTTAATGCAATCAAGCTTTTTTTTTATTATTTATTTTTTCTTTTTACATTGTTTGTTGGATTGCTTGGCTTATAATGATTCAATGAGAATTGGTGTCTATTCTATGTCATTATCAACCATATTTGAGTCATTAGTCTACTGGTAAATTTGTGGCATTTGTTGCTCTGGGTTCCTTTTCTGAATTTATGCATTATCTAGTGTGTACTATGTTGTTTGACGTGTATTATTTTGACAGGGAATCAACCATGTCTACTATGAGACCGAATTCAGGACGGAATGGTGTCGAAATAATTCAACTTTTGTTCCTTGTTTTCTATTTGCCAGAAAATTTTCTCAGGGAGCTGCTATGCGATTATTAAGTGAGGGTGTTGCGAGTCACTTTGATGCCTAAGCATATTATTAGAGATCAAAAAGTTCAACTAAATTGAACTATCATTCATCGTAGTCAAGCAGTTAAGATATTAAATATTCTAGAAAGTTTCTAACTGTGATGTCTCCTGAAATTAGTAAAATCAGTGGAGGCGTGCGTGAGTTAGATATTCTTGGTCTCCTGAAATTAGTAAAAAGAAAACCAGGTTTGATAGTTCAATCACATTTCACGGCACCTATATTTGTCCATTCAACTTAACATTGTTGGTTCATGTTTTCATCAACTGTGTCTTCTTTCAAATGGAAAAATTGATCGTTCAAGGAAGAAGCCACTCTGTTCATGGTGCGTCCGCATTGTCAGTCCTTTGAGAAGAGGCTTCTGCAGAACTGCCTTGTACATGTCGAAAAGATGGTTACCAATACTTCTGATTTTGATGCTGATGTACTATATAGACTCAACGTGTTGTTTATTTATTTTAAGGACTTCTATGCGGACATTATTGTTTGTACCAGGAAAAAGAATGTCATATTAATTAGACTTATCTACTGATATTCTTCCCTCGTTAATATTGCAGCTGTTAAGTAACTTCCTCAAACCATGCCTTTATGTGGAGGTTCATGTCATCCAAGTGGTCCAAATCCTTGTAGGTCACCAAGCTTTATCTTTTAAAGAATAATGTGGGAAACAAATCAATTTAAAAAGTTTGGATTTTCTGGGTTCCGTGTTGTCAAAACATGATTGGCTGGGCGGCGAAATTTTAATATTATTTTAGTGAAGGGTATAGGCTGGACAATCTCGACGTTGATGGGTGAGCCCAGCTTGATCCATCAACGGACAAAATGTATACATATTTTTCTGTAGTAGAAATAAATCTTAAAAGAATATACCCTTTTTATAAAGCGTTTGTCATATTTTATTAAAAAAAAAGCTACTTAGTCAATTCAAAAAAAAAATAATAATAAATAATGACAGCGATCAATACGTGGTAATTTACCAGTAAAAGTATACAGAATTATTTTAAAATCATTAAAAAAACCGTTTACAGTTAATCCAAAATTTCAGTAAACGCAAACCTTCATTTGTCATCTGATGGCGCAAAAGTGTGTCAACCTGAACATACAGCCATCACTTTACAGTATTCAGGAAGCTACTAATAACTGGAGTTGGATGCTTTCTTCAGTGATATTTTATTTAAAGATCGGTATATGTTAAAGACAGATTATTTCATCAAAATGATTACCAAGGCAAGCTCATAGATCTCTGGCATGCAAAATTCAGTTTTTCTTGGGATATTCCCTAGCCCCAAATATTGTAGATCCGACCCTCACATTTGTACTCCCCATTTCAACCTGCAAAACATGAAGGATAAGAGTTAGATTGTGTGATCGTTCTATAAAGCGTCCTGCCTATACAAGTTCTTTTGTTCTGTCTAAAAAATTTGAAGCGTTTTGTTCATTTAAAGAGCAGCAACCAACTTTCTTAAGTTTACTTTAGGCCAAGTTTATAGGTATCCTCTTAAGCAGCATTATAATGATGAACATTCTTACAGCTTGTTCGAAATCTGCTGACATGCCCATTGATAGCTCACATTGTTCTTCTGATATTTCAAGTGCTTTGCAAACCTCAGTCCTACAGTGTGCCAATAACTGCAACCAATATAGACCAATTGGTAAGAACACAAGGTGCCAACAAACTTGATAAGTTTCTCGTAACAGAGGAATGGTGGACAAGGTGAGGTTGAACTTTGGGGTGAAGGGTTTTATCACCTTGAAGTTTTCCGGTGTGGATGTATAATCTAACATTCCAATTGTCATTAGCCCAGAAAACTGAAGATTTGGGCAGTTCAAGCTAACGTGTTTAGCAAGCTCCACACAACCAGAGGGCTCAACACCTGATTTTGCTGCACTTCAATACAGGAAAAATATTATTCGAAGGACTGCACATTCTATGATTAGTTTAAAAAAAAAAAAACTAACGCAATAAAATTGCCTAGCGTACTAATCGATAATATCACCAGTTACCTTAAAGACGCACTATTAAACAACCTAACTTTAAAAAAATGTCTCAATATCTGATGAAAAAACTTCAATCATACGATTAATAGTATACAAAACTGGACAAGCTTCACCATTCTGAATTCTGATCTTGAAAATTCTAGAAAAAAGAAGGTTAAAGATCTGCTGTAAAGGAATCTTTATGTTTAAATGTATGTTGAAATCAGATAGCATAAGGAAACTGAAAAAACATAATTGTCTGTATTGCACAGCTTAAACGCTCTAGTTAGGGTTATAGAGAATTTATTCCGAGAAGTGGGGGTTCAAAAAGCAATATAATCATACTGCAAAAAGAATTTTATGACTAGGAAAACAGGGCAGCTGATAGGTGTCCAGAAAGCGCTAGCATTTTAACAAATTATTTTTAATGAATAAAGTACTTGAAAATAAAAATTAGAGCATGCTTCATGCAAACAATTAAAACATTGTTGCCTAATCCTGTAGGTCAAAGACACTTTAGTTTGCAAAAAAAAAATTTGCACCAGAATCTTGCAAATCAAATCTCTAAAATTGTATCATTAAACTGCACTTAAGTGGTGACCATCAATTTAAGATGGAGAAACTTGCAAAGTAATAATAACATACATTCTTCTCCACTTGTATTCACTTGAATGAACACCTTGAGAGGCTTTCTCTCGATACTAGCAACCATCCGATCCAAGCGGTTTGCAATCTGAGAAAAGAGTTTAAGCAAATTGAAAAGAAAGTTATAGTGCAGCATAAAATAACAAAGTTAACCATTTGAATATATATATATATATATATATAAAGAAAAGCGTAGTGTTAGGCATGATCCAATGAGACAAGAGAAGGCAGGCTGGAATCAAAACTGATGGAAAATAATCATTCAAACTAAGCATAGTGTTAGTTGTTTCAGTTAGTAAAGCAGAATCACCAAGTTCAATTACCACTCAATGACAAAGTCTTTATACTGCATGCTATAAACCAAATTCAGCTGAACCCAATGAAAGAGAAATAATCACCGCATAACTAAAATAAAATATTGGAAAGTGATTTCAAGAACTTCAATTTAACTTTGAGGTGAAGATGAGCTTCAAATTAAAGAACTCCAGGTAACTAATAAGAAGAGTACCTTCTCATCATCCACACTTTCTACAACTGCAAGGTTTGGGACGCCAGCTGTGTGGTTATTGCAAAAGTAACGGTTAGAAATGAAGGAACAAAAGCATATGAAAAGAAGCAATTAAAGAAGTCCTAAAACCATCTGCTGCTTAGATGAAATGCCACAATATAAAAATTTCTAGTCCGACCAACCAACCAATTATCCAATTTAATTCTCTTTGAGGTAAGAAAATAACCAAACTCAACATCACATTTTATAAATTTTGAGTACAATTTGTCTGTGTACACACCATCGAGCTTAGGTTCTGAGTACAATTTGGTTGTCTATGAAATAGCAAATTCAAGGTCCAGTCCAATGGAGAAGTCAATGCTTTATTTACACCAAAACAGGCTATAATCTAAATAAACTTAATCAAACTGCACTTTATCTACAGCAAATTAAACAGCTCGAGCTCGACAAAATAAAGAAAATAGCAATAGGCCTCACTATCAGTTATATAAAAGTTTGGATTTCTCTGTTCAAATACTAGTTTTGTTTTTAGCAAAACTTTCATGGTTTAAGTTTTCAAAAATGATTTAGGACCTACACACGAGTAAAGCAATAATCATGGCTGTGTGAACACTTCTCCAATGCTGTCCACCGTGGTAGCATCCAATAAACAATCTACTGGCTGCAACTACATTCTTAGCTTCTCAAGATTGGATTTCAAAGTACAGAGCTCTAGCGTATCTAGGCTGCAAAGGCTAGTGGCTGCTAATTTCACATGGATCCCTCCCTTCCGTGGAATGTTGAAACTATTCTGCTATTGGTATCAAAGTGAAATGAAAATTTGTCCACGAATCTTTCAAAGCTTCCCTTCTGAAATGAACTCGAGAGTTTGGCCGAGTGGAGCGACTCTCGGCCGAATTTTCAATGTGCTTAAAAAGCCTATTGATAATTTGAGTCTGGTAGATACTCACACAACATCTCCTATTCATAGATCCACCCCTGTTTTTATACTTAATAATATGAAAATACATTCATTTCCTCCGCCATGTGAATATGAAGCGCATGGATATAAGTTATGCCTTGAAATCATCCTCTTAGACTAGCTATTGATCATTGCTTTGGTAAGCTATCATTGCTGAGATTAAATCTTTAGTGACTCGGAACACTTGGAAGCTTCCTTGAATATCATTTCCATGATGCACTCTTAAATAAGAGTTCTTGGGGCCAAATGTGCAGGTCTAAGTAGCTTTAGTGAGGGGGTGAAAACACAAATTTCTTCAATGTGGTGAATAACAAAGAGGTAGAACGTAACAGAATCTTAAAAAAATTAAAAAATAACAGACCAATAGAAGTTAACTCCTAAAAGAGCATGTCATGAAGCCTCTCGATATTTGATTGAGAATGGACAACCCAAGAGAAAAAGAACAGCCTCGAGGAGTATTACAAACAATGCCCTCAGAACTGTACTTATGACTTTAGTAGTGGATTATCTTAGCACACCTCTCTAAATGTCTTGATTTGGGCTTACCTATATTCTTCAAGGTGAAAAATTAGAACCTCGTCTTCATGTTATATTCAACAGTAAAAGGTTCTCCTTGAGTCAATTTGCAATGTTGATTTCCCTAATGGATCTTGACTGCAAGAGGAATCTAAATGACATGGAAACCCCAGAATAGATTTACATCATGTATCTGCTACAAATATCTGCCCTAGTTCTGAACAAGATAAGCGCCTTTGGCTTGGCAACCACACATGTAGTTTACTTGTAAACTGAAATTGAAGGATGTCTTCAATAACTCCCATGTTCTTGACCAGGACCTTTTAAGTCGATTTAGAAGGGACTCTTATCCATGAAAGGTGAAATAGTACTCAAGATGTACAAACTAGTTATGAAGTTCATAAAAGAAAAACCTCATTAGCTGTGTATTTCATAGTTAATGAATTATGTGCAAAACCAGTAATGAGACTCGACACCATCTTTTCATCAGCTACTTTCTAGCCTCTTGATTTTAGCAGACATTTTTAGCATGTTTAAATGGTCAAACAAATTTCAAAACAACACCAAAAACCTTTTTCATATTTGTTTTGCAGCACATCCTCTTGAAGCTGAATCTAAAATGTATGGTTCAGTTTCATCCAAGATTTTCGTGGACATGAGAATTTTGGAAAGGAAGATAAATTGTTTTATCGTTTCTGTGATTAGATTGTGTTCGAAGCCTTGACTCGGTACAGATTGTTCTAACCTTTATGTAACTATGACTTGTAAAGTCTTCGTTCTTGGAAAATTCCTTTTGCAACTTCAATAGCATGGGTTGAGGCTCTCCTCCCTTCTTCTATAATTATGAAAATTTTCATTTCCTCAACGACATCATTTCTAATTCCCCCCACCATCCCAAAAGACCACTCATTCTATAGCATAGGATTCCACTGAAGGCCTGATGCAGATTTTCTCAGATTTTCAATTTTGATTGTTGAAGCAAGTCTGATGCTTGATATTCTTTCTATTGGCCTCTATAATGGCTAGCATTTAGTAGCCGAAATTAACAATTTTGCAAGCTTATTGGAGCTACCGGCGTCATTTGTCCAGCCCAGCATTAATTTTCTGTGTTGGTTAATTGGTTTCATTCAGCTGCTTAGTTTAGTCAGGCTGACATATATTTAGATAGCTTCACTGATTTACTGATATGAACACAACACAATATTCTTGTGAGATAACAGAGTAAGTTGAATCGTATATTCGTATCATGAGCAAGTTTATGTAAAAAAAGTTTCTAAAAAATTGCCTCCAGACTGCACTAAAAATAATTGCTAGAAAAAGAAATTTGATCATACTCAGAAGTGGTTTCACTTTGTTGCTCTGCAAATTCCCTATGAAATGCCATTCGATATCCTCCGGAAGCTGCAACTTTCAATGATCGTCAAAGTTATGTAGTTCAAGTCCGAAACATCGAAATTGAATTGTTTCCAAAATTCCACTAATTCTCACATAATTAAAAGCCGAAACTCAATAGCCAGATATGGAATCCGGAGGAAAGTGACGAGAGAGAGAGAGAAAACCTGAGGAGCTTTTTCAACGAGTTCCTGAACGTAATTCTCGCCAAAGCATCGGTGGCCAGCATCGTAGACTTGACGAATGACGGAGACCGGCTTGATCTTGCTAACAGCTACGACTCGGATCTGCTGAGGCCCACGACCGGACCGTTCGGCGGCTTGCTGTACGCGCTCAAGCACGGACCTGAGCGCCGCCGATGCAGGGCAGTCCATAGCGGCACAGGAGGCCATGTCCACACCAGAATCTTCCTGCTCCAGATTGTTCTTTTACTCGGAGAGTAACAAATGAGCAAGGTGCGAGTTCTCAGGCGTTCCAGAGTTAAGAAATCGAGAGACAAGAAGGCATCGCCGCGAAACGACGTCGTCGCGAAGATTCCTTATTCAATCCCATCACCGCTGCAATCCTCATATCTTTTCATTTTTCATAATTTTAAAATAAATAAATATACTTTACCATAAAAAATATATATTTATAATTTTTTTTCATTGCTTTGAAAATTACTGCAATATTACTTGATTTTAAAAATTGAAACGGTAACATTCAAAGCCCATCGCTAGTAGATTTATCGGTTTTTGTCCGTTATGTATCTTCGTTAACCTCACAGTTCGTTTATTGTGAGATCTCACATCAGTTGAAGAGGGAAACGAAGTAGTCCTTATAAGAGTGCGAAAACTCCTCCCTATCATATGTGTTTTATAATCGTGAGGCTAACGGTGATGCCTAACGAGAAACGAACAATATTTGTTAGAGGTAAGTTCGGGCTAAACAAATGATATTCCAGCCAATATCAGGCTGCGTGCGAGCGAAACGAAAGATTAATTCTTAAAGAAAACCATTAAACAAATAAATAAAATGAAACAGTTAATTTCATCCGGTGGAGGGAGGAGGAGGAGAATGAAATCTTAATCAAGTAGTGGGAGAATACATATTGGCATTTAATTTCATGGCCTGTTTGAAGCGTTTAAGCTTGATGTATCTGTAAACCTCCAAACCCGCCGCCACAACGCCAAGACCAGATAGTATTCCAACGTAAGCCCATCGCCACTTCTTCGGGTGACGCTGCGCATTGATTCCTTCAAATATGTCCGCTATTATGAGTGCCAATATCACATACCCCATGCCACGGTGCCACATTTCCCACCTCCCCCGCCTTCCGCTCTCCTTCTTCTGTTGCACACATATCCCACAAATCTGCCAACTCTTCTGGACAGTGTTAATAAATAATCATGAGTTTATAATCCAATTTAGAGTTCGTAGAGAAACTAACTTGAATGGCTGAGAGGACGATGACTAGAATGCCGAGGACTAGGAATGGGATGTGAGAGCGGTTTGAAGAGTTAATGACCGACACTCCGAAGCCCCATCCGACAGTGCCCATAATATAACCACATGTTTGGCACACAGCATGAGCGGAATACCATCGGTCGCATCTCATTGGGAATTCCTCCCTGAAGTATCTAGCAATCACAATCCCAATGGGTATCAAAGTTCCCCATCCTATCATATTCAGAACCCCATGAACCTGTCAACTTAAACCTTCTCTCACCATTAGTTTTTAATTACCTTAATTAAGAAGAAAACAAATCGGTCAATTCTTACGTGTCTTAAAAGGGTGGAGTATCCCAAACCAGGGCTCTTCCATATTTTTGGTGCTGATGTTACTTTGGTATCTGGGGTGTGGAGGGCGGAGGTGGTGTTTTCCTGTTGCGCCGCCGTGGAAGAAGAGAGACCAAAAACTAGGCTCAGAATCAGGAAGAACTGGAAACGGGAACCCATTCTCAACCTTCTTCCTCTCTCTCTCTCTCTGATATGCACCCAAACCAAAGTGCGTTAAATAAAGCTACAAACTCAAAACAAAATTGGCAGGTAGAGCCTGGCTGGTAATTTTGATTAGTATAATTATTAATCAAGTTTGATGATTAATTTAATTTGCTAAATAATTACACGGGAAATTTGGAATAACTTTTGAAATCAGTCATTTCCTCTATACATTTTGATGGAAGAAACACGAGAGTAAATAATGCTCCCATAAAATATTTTTATTTATTTATCAAAATAATATGAAAAAAATAATATTTTATAAAAAAAAAATTAATGTTTTTGCAGTAGAGAATATGTGCTTTTCTTCCACAGGTAGAGAGAATAAATAATTTGGAAGCAGGTTTATTCATATTTTAGGGAACAATCGGAATCGATGATCTGATATGAACATATGAATAATATATTTTGTTCTTTTAGGGTTCCCTTTTTGGTAGCAGTTTCACAGAAGCTGCCTAAGACAACGCTTACTTTACTCCAGTTTTTGTTTTTGGGCGTAAAGAAAAGGTGTTCGATATCAATGTTTCTGGCCAACTTTTCTGATGTTTTTCTTTATACATACACACATTTATTTTATTTCTTTTTATATTTAAATCAGCCAACTCATACTTCATAATACCCACTTTTCGACCCTATATGTTGCTTGTAACGCTCAAGTAGATGAGAAACAATCGAATGATAAGATAAGTTAGAAGTGATTTTAGTAGTAAATAATTTGTTTATAAATAGTTTATTGGACTCGAAATGGAAGCGTTGAGTTAGTAAATCTTATTGCAAAACCTTCATAGCTAAGTAATAATATACATAAAAAAGACTTGCAACCTATCGTGATTAGTGATGGATATCAACTTTGAAAGAGTCGTTAGAAACTCAAAATGTGACCTCGTAGAAATTTTTAGGGAAAAAAGATGGGCAATAAACCTAAATTAGTAAGAAAATAATTTAGAGGAGAACTATTCTCGGTTCAAAATATAATAACGCATAAATCTCCAACAACTGAAAATATATTATCATACACAAATTTTTAAAAAAAATTATAATATTACAATGACCTATAAAAATGATATAAATTAATAATGTGATTTGATGATGTGTGAATTACAAGAACTCCCAAGAACATAAAAATCATGTATAAATAATATATAAACATAATGCCACTCGATCTTTTGAGTATTATTATCAAAACCCTCTGAATAAATATTTTTAAAAAAAAAACAATAAAATTATCTCGTGCAAGCACGTTTCAATTGTATAAGCAACAAGGTGGTGAAAGTGTAACCACGTTTCACCATAAAACACACCCAAATCGCTACCAAAATCTGGGCTAATACCTCAATATATCAATATCAATATCAATATCGTGTGTTCCACAAATTAAACTCACCAACTTTCCCTATAATTCACTCCCATTTCTGCAACAAAACTCACACCCATGGCTTCCCCATTATTATCCCTCTTCTTCCTCGCCACAATTATCCGCATCCCTTCACCGTCCACCGCCTACTCCAACAGCTACACCAAACTAGCCCTCAATCCCATTGACTCATGCTGGAGGAGCAACCCCCACTGGGCGGCCAACCGCCGCGCCCTGGCAGACTGCGCCGTCGGGTTTGGCAGTGACGCATTGGGAGGCAAATTTGGGTCAATCTACGTGGTCACGGACCCGTCGGACGACCCGGAATACCCGAAGCCCGGAACGCTGCGTTTTGGGGTGATCCAAGAGGAGCCATTATGGATTGTATTCGCAAGAGATATGGTGATTACTCCCGAAAGAGAGCTGATGGTGAACAGCTTCAAGACCATTGACGGGCGAGGGGCTAAAGTGGAAATTGGCAATGGGCCATGCATTACCATCCAAAACGTGAACCATGTCATAATCCACGGCATCAGCATCCATGACTGTAAGCCGGCCAAGCCTGGGCGCGTGAGGAGCTCAGTCACCCATTGTGGAGACCGCCAACAGTCCGATGGTGACGCCATTTCTGTATTCAGTTCTTCCCATATTTGGATTGACCATTGCTCCTTGGCTCGCTGCACTGACGGCCTCATTGACGTCATCCATGCTTCCACTGCCGTCACCATCTCCAATAATTACTTCTCTCAACATGATAAAGTAGGCTCCTCAAATTAATTATTTTAATTATACCCTAATTTTTTTTAATTTAGAACTAAATAATGAATTAATGTTGTGGTTAGGTGATCCTTCTCGGACACAACGATGAATTTACAGATGATAGAATCATGAGAGTGACAGTAGCCTTCAATCGTTTTGGCGATGGGCTTGTTCAAAGAATGCCAAGGTAATTAAATCAAAAGAGCCGAAAAGAAATTACTATTCTCCACAATAGTATGATATTATCTACTTTGGACATAAGCTTTTATGTCTTTGTTTTGGGCTTTCTCAAAAGATCTCATGCTAATAGAGATGTATTCTTTTACTTATAAACCCATGATCATTCTCTAAATTAGTCAATGTGAGACTCACTCACAACAAACCTCAACCGAACAAACTCACAGAAAATGTTGAATTGTTCGATAAATTTGCAGGGTGAGATTTGGGTATGCCCATGTTGCCAATAATTGGTACCATAAGTGGCAAATGTACGCTGTGGGTGGCAGTGCAGATCCAAAAATCTTCAGCCAAGGAAACTACTTTGATGCTCCTGATGATTCATCCTCAAAGCAGGTAAATTAATTAGTATGATTGAATACAGTTTTGATCTCTCCACGACGATTACGATTACGATAACAAGATCGGATTTGTGGTGGTTAAATGTATATTGTAGGTTACAAAGAGAGAGGTTTATGTGAATGGATGGAAGAAGTGGAAATGGAGGTCTTCAAATGATGTGTTTGTGAATGGGGCTTATTTTATCCCATCTGGGTGGGGGTCTTGTACGCCTTTCTACACTCGAGATCAAGCTTTTCCTGTGGCTCATGGCTCTTTGGCTCCTCTTTTGACTGAAAGCGCTGGCGCTTTGAGTTGTGTTGTTGGTAAAGCTTGTTGATTTATACACTTCCAATAATGAGATATGATCACATTTTGTTAATTCCCACCAACTTTATGTTGTTTTCAGTGTTCAAATATTCACTATTGTAACAAAGGAGTTGAGTTTTATGGGTTTGTATATTTTTTTTTTAATACTTAAATCTCTCTTTGTTGCCTTACTATCGCTTTAGATAGACTTTATGACATGGATAAGTTAAGAGCAATGCTATGACTCTGTTACCATGTTAGATAAACGGGAGAAATCTTTTGGAAGAAAGAAACCTCTTTTAAGTATCCTTGAATTTCATAGTTGATTTGATGCTCCTTTTCTCTCGGGTAAACTCTATCAATGATTATGATTATTGTTATAAATGCTTTGGTGTACCCATTTACACTCAAACCCGAAGAGATATCGAAATTCCTTGCCTTATATTTTATAGAAGGTGGCCCACGAAAGCCCAAAATCCGACTAAAATTGGTCCATTATGTGATGGAGCCCGTTCCCATGTTTGATGGCTGGACATGACATACCCAGAAATCATGGAGGCCGAAAATAACGATGACATCAACTAATCCATTTCTGTCTTTCTTGGCATCCAATCGCTACCTCTCTACAAAAACAAAACACACGACTACATGTCGGAGGTTAGGCAAAAGGCAAGCCGACAGAGAAAAAGCTACACGTCGTCCAAAGGAGCTGAGATGAATAGGGTACAACAAGCTGGTCTCCAGTTTTGGTGAACCAACCCAGAAGAAACTTGAACAGAGAAAGTCTGAAACCGCGATCTGAGCATACGGTTTAGAAGCCAGATTGACGCTAAAACCCGATGATAAGGGAGGGAAGGGCCCATTGGATCCGCATAAAAAGGGATGGTAGAGTTTAGGGTTAACTTGTTTTTGACTAAAATGAGAAGACGAGCGTTGAGTTCAAACTTCATGTTCTGATGGCTACACATATCTGCCGAAATCTTGGAACAAATCATAATGTCAAATCTAATCAAATTCAAACCAACCCCCACATGTTTCTTATACTACTATACTCCAATTTATATATTAATTCCCAAAAAGAGATAAAATGTGAAAATGAGAATTATTGTATGAATTAGCTGAGAAAGGAAGGAAGCTAATAAATTAGTATATGTAGAAGAAGAAGAGGACCAAAAAGCTGGCAGCAGAAGGAATGAAATCCGTAGGTAAAGTTAAAATAATTAATAATAATCAAATCAAATGGGGTTTTTGCTAGCTGTTTTGATTGACAATGATTGGTTTTCATTTTCTTTTTTCTGTTTTTAAAAAATTATTTAATTTGTCGGTCCTCCTTGGGTTTGAATTTTCAGAGAAATGTGTTTCAACCCTCTTTAAATAATTACACGTTAAGCCAAACAAGTTTAGTATGTTATCAACATTTTAAATACGCAATCGAAGCCGTTCACCGTAGCGCCTTTTGGTTTCAATCCTGGCTGTCCAAACCTCAAATTTCTACGTCAATGAAGTAAGCCACGTGGGAAGTATCCAATGGTCAACGTAAATCCCAGTCAACTTCTGTCCTTTTCTCTTTGCTTTGAAATTTCTATTACTTCTTTATTGCCTACGCTTACGTCCTACACCTTTCTTTAATATTTTTTCCCTTCTCATCTTCCCCTTTTCCTTCTTATTTATTTATTTATTTTTAATTTACAGATCCCAATATAATATTCCCGTTCATTATTTTTCTTTTTCTTTTTTTAAGATGTTAAAATATGGTCCAAGCATTATTTCAACACCCAAACCAAGACTTAATTGTGCCTTTTTCAATAAATAAATAAATTATTAGATTTTTTCCAATGAATTTAGTATACTTTAAATAAATGTTGCAAAATTTACATTAAGATTACTACATTTATTAAAGTTAGTTTTGTTTTGAGCTAAAAATTGTGATTTTTCCTTTTTTTAAAAATTAATAATTTGTAACCGACGTGCTCAAAATTAAATGTAAGAAGCAAATATTAATTTAAAATGGAATAATTTATTGTAAATAAATAAGAGTGAGAAAATAGCTACAAATGGGAACTCAAAGGAGGGAATAAATAGAAATATCTTTTTTTTTTAATTAATGAGAACTTCTGCTGACTGCTATTGTTGACTAACCTTTCTTTTAAAATAAAAAATATTTAAAATCCAACGGTGATTTGGACTTTTATCCAATAATTATCCTCAACGTTATCGATCACGTTAGATAGAGATAAATCCCACAATTCGTGTGTTTTTTTTTAAATTTTCAATTAAATAATTATTTTTGTTTGTTTTTTAAATAATAATTAAGTTTGTTATACGCGCCCCCATCGCCCTCTAAAACCTAATCTAATTGGATTAATTTCCATAACCCTAATTTTTCAACCGTGGTGATTAAATTAAAGTTAATGCTACATCACATATTTCCACCCTTTTCTTCATTTTCTTTGTTCTCTTTTTGGCTTTTTCTTCCTCTCATAATAAATGAATCGGATGTGAATTATCAACATTGGGTCTTTTTAATTTTATATAAAAAATATTGTTGATTAATTTATTTATAAAATATTATTAAAGGGGTAGTTTGGACGAGGAACTTCATGTGTGCCCTGTAGTCTTAAACTTAGACATCTTATTTTTTGGGTGTCCTGTTCTGAAACATTATTCCCTAATCTCATCTTCTAATATTTGATGAATAATTTGATTTTTGTTAATTAATTTAAGTTAGAGTTGAGTTGAAATTTTAAATAGTTTTGTTATGAAAGTAGGAATTAATTAGATGTAGCTTAGAGTTAGAGATTTGATCTTAATTAATTATAGTAATTGACATAAATAATATAAACTTAGAGTATGCTTTTACAACTATATTTAAAATATTATTTATGGATATGCCTAAAAAATCAAACGAAGTGATGCAACTTTTAAAAAGTGGGTTGGAAAGCAAAAGGCATAATCCATAATACAAAGAATAATGAAGAGAATTGATTAATAGTTAAGAATTAAAGATTTTGAACACGTTTTCAAAATTAATAATTTGTGTTCCTAAATTTACTTTTTGTATTATGAAAGGAATCTGATGCCAAACCGGTCCCTTTTTCGCCTTTTTATTTATGCTTTCTCCTTTTCCTTGCCGAACTTCACGACCACCCCGCAGCCACCACACTGCATGCATGGGAAACAAAGAGAAGTACACAAATTTTCCACCACTTCCATAAACGTTTCAAAATTGGAAATATGTGACGGTGGAGATCTAAATTTTTGTTTTCGACCAATAATTTTGAAGTATTTATGAAATTTCGATGATAATTTACCTCGAGTTTTGAAATAAAAGAGAAAGGGTTGTTAAATTTAATGTGTAAAGTTTGTAAGGGTCAATTTTTGGGCTATCTTTTTCTTCTCTCTTGTTTGAATAATGCTTTGAATATCAAGTCGGACATGGTTTGCTGTGGGAAATTTGTGGCAACAATGCAACATAGTCAAAGGTAGACAGAAAGAAAGTTGGAAAACCCTGACTTTTCTTTAATTAAACATTTTGTTTTCCATTCTTATTTCTTTAAGAAATTACTCTGTAATTTCCCACCAATTATCTAAAATATATATTCTATTATACAAGAAAAAAATATTTGCATACATCTTAGGATATACCCTTTTTTTTGTAATGTCACAGTATAAATTCTTCTTTTTTAAAAAAAAAAAATGATCTCTCAGAAAATGGGTGCAGTCTAAGATGCAACGCTGAGATTGAAGGAATGAAGTCAAGGCAAATTGAATGCAATTTAAAGTGGGTGAAGCAAAAAGATGATCTTTTTCTTAAATGAAGAAGGAAAAAGAAGGTAAAATTGAACATTTGAAATAACGTGTACATTCAGTATGAGGAAAAATGGTAGCAAAAATAAAGGATAACATTTTTGGGCAAAATATATATAATTTAGGGTTTAAATAAATTTCAATCTTATTCTTCATGTCAATTAAACAAAATAAAAAATGAATAAAATATATTAAAAAACATTATGAGTCATGAAAAATGGGTAGGATTTTATATATATATATATTCTAAGGTTGTTGGTAGTGTAATTAATAGAGCATTAATTTATATGGGGAAAAAAGAAATGAATTTTGAAAAAAAATAGGAGGGTGTTACTGTAAGATGCTTAAATTATTTATCCTACTATTGACTGCATATTAGGACAACCCAAGCCCCCCCACCATATATTAATAGAGGGAAGGACAATTTAGGTATTATGATACCTAGCTTGCATGTACAACTCCATTTTATTATTACTTAATTAATTTTGAGGTGTTTGAAGGAAGAACGAATGAAAGTGATTTATAAACCAAAAAATATATATTAAATGAATGAATTAAACAAAGACCTGTGGAGTATATATCTAATATCATAATTTGGTGGTTGAGGAAAATGATTGGTGTGTCACAAATGCCAAATTAACACCCTTTCACCCTAATCCGGTTTACATTAATATGGTTACAAAATGTGGACATTTATTTGAACAAATTAATTAAATTTAAATTCGGCAACTAATGGTTTGGGGTGGGGGGATTCTTTTTTATTTTTTATTTTTTTATAAATGGAAACCAATCAGAAAAGAAAATAAAATAAAAAGTCAAAGCAAATGACTCGGTCCCACGGGTGGACAGTCAACATAGATCCCGCGGGTACAGATCTGAGACGTGGTGTCGTGTAAAGGGAAGGGGGAACGTGGGCCCCTTGAGAGACCGGGCCGGCTTCAGAGAGAGCCGGGCCGTCAAATTCGTTGACTTGGCTCTTTACGGGACCTTCGACCTTCGACCTTTTTTTTTTTTTGCCCTTTTTTCCTTTTTCCTCACGTGGAAGGCGCCGCTGGATTCGGGGCGGTGGATTGGTTTCTTCTTCCTCGGGATTTAACGAACCGGTCAAAATCTTTTCTTCGCCAAAATAAGTCCGTTTAGCCAAAAACAAAAATCAATGAAAATCCCCACCCACCCACCCTCCCTTTTTTTGGTTAGTTTTTCCACGGGTCGGCTGTATCGAACCGGGTTCGGGTTATGGATCCGTATGAACACGAAAAAAGAGTGGGGCCAGAGAGTGCCAGCTGGCAGAGTGACGCAGTATCTGATGTAATTAAACAAAAATCTTACCTATTTCGTAGAAAATCCAAATCCATTTTGGTCTTCGTCCAACCCTTTTTATAGCCGAACGCATTGCACCGGTAAAAGACTTCACAGACTCTTTACATTTCCCTCTCTCTCTCTTTCTATTCGGCTTCACTATCATCTCTTACTTCTCCCTCCCCTTTCTTTATTTTCTTCTCTTTTTCCTCCCATCTCTCTCTTTGATTTATGGACAAAGGATGGGGTCTAACCCTTCGTGATTCTGATCAGTCAATTGGGTTCCTTTCTCACAACCCATCGCCCCTTACTCTCAATTCCTTTCATACAATGTTCCGTGCTACAGAGTTTCCCCTCAAACTTGCCCGGACTGACGACAACGATGCGCCTCCACCGCCGCCCGACGACAATCGCTTCGTCGTCAACGAGGTCGACTTTTTCTCCGATAACAAAAGGGTGGTTGATAATCAGGAGGATCAAGACGCAAAACCTTCCGCTAATATTCTCGCCACCGCCCTTCTCAATAAAGACGACAACGTTTCCACTGCTACCGGAGCTGCCTTCAATCTTGTCAATGTAAGTCTATTATAACTTCCTTAACAAATTGCACAGCCACACAAGCTCTCTCAATTTCTCAATTCCGGTAGCTAATTTATTTATTTTGTTTTAATTTAGACTGGGCTGCATTTGTTAACTGCTAATACCGGAAGCGATCAATCGTCGACGGTGGATGATGGGATTTCATCGGATGGTGATGATAAACGAGCCAAAAACGAGGTAAATTAAACACCCAAAACACAACACCAAGAATTTTGATCTGTTTTTTGATGTGATGATCCGATTGTTGAGAATTTTAATTTGGTGCAGCTAGCGCAGCTTCAAATGGAGCTCCAGCGTATGAAAGCTGAGAATCACAAGCTTAGGGACATGCTAACCCATGTGAGCAATAACTACAGTACCCTACAAATGCATTTCTTTACCTTATTGCAACAGAATCAGGCCTCCCAACCCGCTCATGAAGCAGAGGTAAATTTTCCAATTTTGATCATACTCTCCGGCTAGAAATAAATCAAAATTTGTAGTCAATAAATAACAAAACCAAATGATTTTTTTGAAATTGAAGATTGGGGAGAAGAAATCGACGGAATTAAAAGAAGAAGTGGGAAGGGCGGTGGTTCCGAGGCAATTTATGGATCTAGGACCAAGTGGGAACACAGCTGAAATGGATGAATTATCTAATTCATCATCGGATGAAAGAACTCGTTCTGGGTCTCCGTTGAACAACAACAACAACAACAACCACAACTCCGAATCCGCCTCCAAAAAGAGCTCTGCAAGAGATCACCTCGAAATCGCCGCCCCTTCCGATCACGGGAATTCCAATTTCAGAGACGCCAAACGATCCATCCCCAGAGAAGAAAGCTCGGAATCGGAGTCTCACGGTTGGGGCCCTAATAAAGCCCCTCGATTGAACCCTTCTACTAAACCACTCGAGCAATCCACCGAAGCCACCATGAGAAAAGCCCGCGTCTCGGTCCGTGCTCGATCAGAAGCTCCTATGGTGAGTATATACTAATACATATTATTCTCAATTTTATTTTATTTTCTTGCGAGTTTGTTTTAATGACATAATCAATGCAGATTTCTGATGGGTGTCAATGGCGAAAATATGGGCAAAAAATGGCGAAAGGAAACCCATGTCCACGGGCTTATTATCGGTGCACAATGGCTGTGGGTTGCCCTGTTCGCAAACAAGTATGTATTTCTATTTTTCATCAATTTAAATAATTAAAGTTCCGAACTTTCTTATCTTATTTATTTTTCTTTTCCCATACGGAATTTGTAGGTGCAACGTTGTGCTGAAGACAGGACAATATTGATAACAACTTACGAAGGCAACCACAACCATCCACTTCCTCCCGCGGCGATGGCGATGGCGTCAACCACGACGGCGGCGGCTACCATGTTGTTATCAGGGTCCATGTCAAGTGCGGACCATAGTCTAATGAACCCCAATTTATTGGCTCGAGCCATACTTCCATGTTCCTCAAGCATGGCTACAATTTCAGCCTCCGCTCCATTTCCAACCATCACATTAGACCTCACTCAGACCCCAAACCCATTGCAGTTCCAAAGACCCGCCGCGGCGCCCTTCCACTTGCCATTCCCCGGCGGGCAACCACCGTTAGCCGCCGCCCAATTACCGCAGGTTTTGGGGCAACCGTTGTACAATCAGTCAAAATTCTCAGGGCTACAGCTGTCTCATGAGATGGGGGCGAATTCCCCCCATTTGGGTCACCCCCAAATTGCACAACCGGCGGCCACAACCCAGTCTGGTGGTGCTTCTTTTGCCGACACGTTGAGTGCTGCCACCGCCGCTATCACCGCCGATCCGAACTTCACCGCCGCTCTCGCAGCCGCTATCTCCTCCATCATCGGCGGAGCTCATTCGAATAACAATAGCAACAACACCACCACCAATTCCACAACACACAACAACAACAGCAAAATTAGCAGCTTCCCTGGAAATTAAAATAATATTAGACCCAACAGAGTTACGTTTCTTCTTTCATTTGTCCTGATTCCCTAGTGGGGGTCGGTATTTTTGTCTCTCTAATTTTTCTTTTTTTTTTTTTCCTTCTACTTTTCATCGTGTCCATCATGGGAGACGGAAAACATGTCCATACTTTTTCTGCTTTCTTTTTTTATAGAAAAAAACAAATTGGGGGAAAAACTTAGAACACGGCATCATTATTCTTTCCAATTGTTTCATTTTTAATAAGATTATATATATGGGAAAGCGAAATATTAAAAAAAATAGATAAAAATCAATTTCAAAGAGTTTGAACAAGAAAGCAAGTCTTGTTTGTTAGTCAACAAAACCGGCCAACCCGGTTTCCACACGTAAAAATAATTTGTAACCCCTAACAAAATTAGCAACCTTAAAAACATGTACTGAATTAATGCCAAAATTGATAGAATTAACTTATGAACGACTCTTTTTCTACTTCTTTCAATGCACATGCACCCATGTGAATCTCAAATTCTAATTTTATTTTTAATAATATTTTGTTTCCATGTCTTGTTGAATTTATTGTACTCTTTCTAACTAACTATTGATGGTTCTGTAAAACCGGTTTGGGTTGTCGACACCGCTCCCCTTTTTTCTTTTAGTCTCTCTTTACTGTGTGTTTCTGTGTACTTTATAACAAAAATAGCAGAAGGAAATTAATAATTGAATCTACATAATTACTTCATAAGTAGTAAAATGGAATTAATTATAGAATGACCTTGTAAAATAATTTTGTAATTTAAAAATAGTTTTATATGAAATTTTAAATAAGTAAAACGAAATTAATAATTGAATGGGTTAGCGATTGAGTTACTCAACTGGAGTTGGAGTTTTTAGTATTTTGTTTTGTGTGTGAAGTTTTGAAGTTTGCGTGAAGAGTAATAAATAAATAAATAAATATTAAAGAAAGTAGTAAAAAAAGAAAAAAGAAAAAGGTAGGTTTATGTGGTGAGAGATAATATAGTTTTTTTTTTTTTTTTAACTTTTAAATCAAACTTTGTATAATTACTAAAATGAAATTAATAAAAGTATAGTTTTGTTGATTTGTTTAAGTAGATATCTAAGCCTATATTCCTTTAATTTTGTTCAATTTAGTAATCTAATTAATTTTATTGTTTTTCTTAATACTAATAGATTTTGTTTTTAAGTTTTATAAATTAGACTAAAAATTATGAAAATTGTATCACAATACTATTAGATTTCTGCCTACAAATATTAAAAAAAAATGAATTTTTATTTATTTATTTATTGGCATGTAGTTTGGTAAAGATAATGGTAAATATAGATAAATCTCACGCACACATATTTCCTTTCGTATTGGGCCGCGGGTTGGTCCAATTCACTCTAATTAATTGTTGCTAATACACGGGCCCACTGGATCGCTAGTTATAAACGGTTGGGCCTTGCCTTTTTTTTTCTTTCTGCATTATATTTTCTAGATGTATGTTTAGTAATAGATTCAAAATTTTGATCTCATTCAAACAACGGTTCAATATGTAATTTTATATTATATTAATAAATCACAAAATTATCAATAGTCACCTATTAAATATTATATAAAATATAAATATTATTAATTAATTTTGGGGTTTAAATATTGTATATTTATTAATGTTTTTATTTTTTTTGTCCATATAATATTTTAAATTTTATGAAATTAAAATTATACTCATGTTTACTACAACCATAAATTAGATAACTTAAATAAAAATTCAAATTACCTATCAAATAAATATTTTTTTTTGGTTTTTTCTTCTAAAAATGAAATACACACCCCCTACTCGTACATATTCAATCATTTATCGATTTGCCTCTACACTAGGTCAAGTTATTTGGTTCGATCTTGCCTCTACACTAGGCGAAGTCATTCGACTCGATCTTACCTCTACTTGGGCCAAGGTCTCTCATATGCAACGTCGCATCTTAAATCATCTTGGTTTCCAATTAACATGGTCCACATGCCTTGACGTCATCCCAAGTCACAGGATGTCATCACCCATCACATCTCACTCGGTCAGGCCATCGAACGGGCCCACGTATTATTCATAATATCAAGATATCCCGAACATCATCTATTCAGATTCTATCGAGGTATTGGACTCTCGCGTGTCCATGTTATATCATTTATGAACGGCATACTGGATAACGGGTGTACGATCCAACCTCCGACACATGGGATAGGCGCAATGTTGGTACACCCGTATTGTCCGACACTGTCCTTGAAAGACCCATTTGAAAGGAAGTCACTTGAGACACTCGTCTCGCAACGCTCGCCCTCCCTTTGACACACGTATGTGCTACAGGGTAACTCGCTTAGGTCATAGAGGCTAGGGCTGACAGAAAGCTGTCATCATGCCTCCTTCCAATACATTTTAAGGCATTTCCAATCTGGTGGCGCGTAGACATGATTTTGGTGAACGGACACATAGTCTTGTGGAGCGTCCGTTCAGTGTCTAATTAACACCAACTTTGGCGAGCTTCCATCTTTCATATGGATGGATTTAAAAGAAGAGCCGCATGTCCAAACTCATTCCGGAACCTCAACTTTCAAAGTTCAGGCCGAGGGCCCTACCTAGTCCTTCAACAAGCCCATCTTTGACACTCTTGTCTACTCGCTGCCCCTATTTTGCTTATGCCTCGTTCTCTCTTCAATACTCCACTTTGTGTGGTGTGCTAGATGATGCACTATCCTCCTTTATCGCATCATGACACTCATTTAGGTCATCGCGTGGCTGGATGGACATCACTTAAGCATTACTTGCTTGCCGCAACGTAGGAGTCACAACCTATTCATTTCATAATATGGCTGTGACAAACAATATATTTCAATTGTATTTAATTTTAGAATTTAAGAATTTGAATTGGCATGAAAATAATAAAATACAAAAATACAAAACCAAACTATATAAATGGAATTTATTAAATTCAAGAACCATACTAAATTGAAAATTGGGTGGAATTTGATTATTTTTCACGAGAATATATATATATATATAAGTGATGTAAGCCTGTTTAAATATGTAATTAAATGAAGTATAAAAAGAAAAAGGAGATGTTATGACGTGCACCCGTCAACCATCTTTTTAGCATACAATTGCTTATAAGCAACCTACTCCTCTCTCCATTTTCCTATTTTATTCCTCCTATTCATATATTTCTTTCAAAAATACTACTCTGTTCAATAAATAAAAAAAAGATTATTGGTTATTTACTCAAACTATTACTTACCATTTGTTTTTCTGAACCATATACAGATTGTTTGGCTTAGATGGTAATCAAACTCAATGTAATTATTTTGGTAAGAAAGTAAATATGATCTGAACTCTCAAACAAAGGTTACATAACAAGTTTACAAGTGGTTAAAGTATAAATAAATATTCCATTCATCTTTAAAAAAAAAAAAAGTGCATTGAAAGTTCAAATATATTTGTGAATGAAGTATAAAATGGTATGTTTTTCGTGATGCCTTTGCTTATCTTGTATGGAAGTGTAGGAAATGATGGATTCCATTTTATCTGTATCCCTTTTTAACCGATTTCGTGTCCAGAAACGAGACTGCCGTGGCGCATTCAACTTTATGAAACGAGTAAACTGATGCTTCTGAATCTCATCGATACCTCCAACCGGGAATCCCTGGAATGAAGCCATTGCATAACCTACCAAGAACGGGAATTTCTACGTTTGGGGCCCTCTTGGTAAGTGGGTCCCTTTTGTTCTAAGGAATGAATGCACTGAAGTGACAGCTCTTCTATTTAAGCTCCTTTCGCTTCCTACTTTACCTTCAACCCTTTCTCCTTACCTCTCTTCCAGATATCTGTTTCATTTGGTGGGTCATTCTTGCTCCTCTTCTGTATTACTTTTGGGTTTCTATTGCATTCAACTTCGCTTATGTTTCTGGTTTTTCTGAGTATGATTTTTCTGTTTATCATATTTCTGGATGATCAATGAACTGGGTTGCAGTTAGCAGTCAATTCAAAGAACTGTTTGAGTGTGTGGTTCTGTTTTAGGTTTGGAATACCAATGCATTTCAAATATATTTGATTACTTTGGCTTGATTTCCAATGAGGAAAAACTATGGAGTTCCCATTTCGTGTTTTCTGTTTATGAGCTTTGAAGCCTTCCTTTCGTGCTTGCAGGTTACAATGAGAAAGAGCCTTAAGCCCCTCTTGGTTTCCCTCTTGCTTTTGATATTATATTCCTCTACTGCTTCCTCTGCTTCTAATGAAGGGTTGTTGAGGATTGGACTGAAAAAGATCAAAGTTAATAAAAACATTCTGCTCAAATCATTGGTTGAGTCAAAGAAAGTAGAATTTTTAGGATCAAAACATGATCAATGGGGTAATGATCTTGGAGAATCTAAGAATTCTGATATCGTAGCATTAAAGAACTACATGGATGCTCAATACTATGGGGAGATTGGCATTGGCACTCCACCTCAAAAGTTCACTGTAATTTTTGATACTGGAAGCTCAAATTTGTGGGTGCCATCTTCCAAATGTGTTTTTTCGGTGAGGATTACTTAATTCTAATCAAGAAAGAAGAAGAATGATGATTGGTTTATGACTAGTAATATGCTTATCTTTCCTTCCTATGCAGATTGCTTGCTTTTTCCATGCTAGGTATCAATCAGGGCGGTCGAGTACATACAGAAGAAATGGTCTGCTTTTCTTCTCTTTACCTGCAATAGTCTTCATACTTGTTCACTGCATTATAATGAGTTCGAATTTATCTTATTTCATTTATCCGCATATTGGTTTAGTCGAGTATAGAACGATGGTGTTTGGAATGAGTAATTGCCTTTCCTGAAGTCGATTATCGTATTCTATTCGTTCTTGCTCGTAAGGGCTAGTCAGTTCTGGTCGAGTGTGGCTTTCAGCTTATTTTCGTTTAGATAAGAATTAGCCCTTCAGCTAGATCAATCAATTGATAATCACACAATCCTTTGAAGTAGCTTTGAGCTAACTTGTTTATATCCCTTGCCTGAAAGTTGTGTACTTACATCACACAGGAACATCTGCTGCTATTCAGTATGGTTCAGGAGCTATTTCTGGCTTCTTTAGTTATGACAACGTTCAAGTCGGCGATGTCGTTGTTCGTGATCAGGTAATCCTACCCCGTTTCTTTTTCGGGTTTAACAAAGTAGTTTAAGAGGCCGACTAATTGTATATTACATCGACTAATTTCAGCAATTCATTGAGACAACAAGCATGTCTAGTATGACATTCATTGCTGCCAAATTTGATGGGATACTGGGACTTGGATTTCAAGAGATCTCAACTGGTGACGCTGTTCCAGTATGGTATGCTAAATGCAACCATAATCTTAGTTGATTCTTGCTGAACAAGTTCTTTAAGGAATTTTAATCAGGCTCTTGGTGCCCCTTAGGTATAACATGGTTAACCAAAAATTGGTAAAGGAGCCAGTTTTCTCGTTTTGGCTCAACCGCAACGCGGAGGAGGAAGAAGGAGGTGAAATTGTGTTTGGAGGGGTTGATCCTAAGCACTTCAAAGGCCAGCATACATACGTGCCTGTGACAACCAAAGGGTATTGGCAGGTTGGCTCTTGAAATCCTTTCAACATTCAGTTTTCTTTCAATTTTATCTTTTGCTCCTCATATTGTTCAAATGTTTTTTCTTATAGTTCAACATTGGCGATATTCTTATTGGTGGTGAACCAACTGGTATGTTCCATTTACTTATCTCGATATCGAGCATGATTATCACATTTGTATAACATGATTCTAACTTAAGGAACACGATGTACAGAATATTGTGCTCGTGGTTGCTCGGCGATTGCAGATTCTGGAACTTCTTTGTTGGCTGGTCCATCTGTATGTAACATATATTTTCAATTTAGCTACTAAATCTCTCTTTTATCTACACGAGGGTCGGATCGATAAAAACCAACATGAAGTTGAGAACTAGGTTCATTTGGGACTTGTAAACTTCTACTCCAATAGCAACCTTTACTCCATGTAACTTGTAACTGAAGGGTCCCTTTATTAACTTAGCTTATAAGAGGTTCTCTGTGAGATCCCACATCAGTTGGAGAGAAGAACGAAACATTTCTTATAAGGATGTGGAAACTTCTCCCTAACAGACGCGTTTTAAAACAATGAGGCTGACGGCGATACGTTACGGGCCAAAGACAATCCTTCAGGATGAAGTCTGGCAACTTCCTTACCTTACGCATTTCATTAAATAAAAATGGTTGTCCTTTGCAGACTATAGTGACATTAATTAATAGAGCCATTGGAGCAGCTGGAATTGGTCGTCCAGAGTGCAAGGCAGTTGTTTCACAACATGGAAAGTCTATTATGGATTTGCTTTTAGCCAAGGTAAATCATAACATTTACTTTGTTGGCAATGTAATTAGCTTTCACAGCCAGGTTAAAGTGTTGTTTTTACATTGCAATGACAGGTACAACCAGAGAAGATATGTTCCAACATTGGGGTGTGTACCTTTGATGGAACCCATGGTGTTAGGTTAGTGGCATGCTTTTGATTTGAGTTGCATAAAGGATCAGTTTTTATTAACTCACGGTTGGTAATGGAAAACAGTATGAAAATTGAGAGTATGCTGAATGAGAAAGATGGTAGATCATCTGGTGGGTTCTCAGATGCCATGTGCTCAGCTTGTGAGATGGCGGTTTCCTGGATGAACGATGAGCTGAAGCAGAACAAAACTCAAGAACATGTCATTGATTATGTGAATGAGGTACACCACTTCTGTTACCATCTAACTCATCTACTGATGATTGTCTTCAGCTGACTTGTGTTTCATGTTTCTACAGCTATGCGATCGTGATTTGAACCAAGGAGAAACGTTGGTCGACTGTGGACGGATCTCTCAAATGCCGTCCGTGTCGTTCACCATTGGGGACAAAGTTTTTGAGCTTAACGCAGAAGATGTATAATTTTTCCCAAATCCTTCTTTACTGCTCCTGAATTTGTTTGTCACTTTGGCATCTTTTTGTTGTGATATGATGCCAATCAAGTTCCGTGGTTTGGACGCAACCTAGTGCATCTAACCCCACTGCTTTTGTTCGTTGTTGTGAACAGTATATTCTCAAGGTGGGTGAGGGATCTGCAGCTCAATGCATCAGTGGATTCATACCTTTGGACATTCCTCCACCTCGTGGACCCCTCTGGTATTTCCATTTTTTGTCTTCTTGATGTCTGATGATACCTGTCTTTGGTTTAAACAACGTTACGCACTCGCTCGATGCAGGATCCTCGGAGACGTTTTCATGGGACGGTATCACACAGTCTTTGATTTTGGCAAATTGAGAGTCGGATTTGCCGCGGCTGCTTGAAGAATATGTAATGAAGTTCATAAGTAAGTAAGTAAGAAAGAAAGAGAGCGCCAGTAAACGTTATTTCTGTTATGTCTGTAATTAGTGGAACTTAATATAATAATAACACCAATTAGTGAGGTTGTGTTATTTAAACACAAAGGCCTTCAATTATTTGCTGTGGTCCTCTAATTTTTAATGAGAATGGATAAGGCTCATCATAATCAATTATTAATGAGAATGGATTTTTAGATTTCAAAAAGTAAATAAACAATTTAATTTACAACCAAACATTACACCCAACAAAGAGAATTTAATTTACAATTAACGTGATTAAATCACGTGACGAATCATGTGATGCCATGTGGATATTAGAGTTACAGTAACCTAATTATTTATTTATAATTTTTATACCATTGGCGTTGGATCAAAACAAGAAGAAGACGGCCGCCGCCCATTGGGTACCAATGTAAAGGACAAACTCACCAAAAGGTTGAGCAAAACAGAACCGAATAACTTGTTCTCATTAATTTTTCAAAAGTAAGAAACTTACCAATTTGCCAACTCAATTTTACGCATCGAACAATTTTTGAATCATTTCAAACGCTGTATGTCTAAGCTATGAAAGGGTCCCTCTTTTTCTCTTCTCATCCATCCATGCGCACCTCTGTTTTCTCAATGGAGTGGACGAGAGGTCCGACCATAGGCCGTGGCTCCTCTGCTGCGGTCTCTGTAGCCACCGATCTTCGCTCTGGGCAAGTTCTGGCGGTTAAGTCTGTTGAGTTCGCTCACTCGGGATTTCTCAAGAGGGAACAGAGGATTCTTTCTCGATTCAATTGTCCACGTGTTATAGCTTATAAGGGGTTTGATGTTACGTTGGAAAATGGGGAATTGATGTGTAATCTTTTGATGGAGTTTGCGTCTGGTGGGTCGATTTTGGATGCGATGGAGGCGGCTGGTGGCCGATTAGATGAGGCGACGGCCCAATTTTATACTCAAGAAATTTTAAGTGGGCTCGAGTATGTTCATTCCAATGGTGTGGTGCATTGCGACATTAAGTGTTGCAATATTTTGGTTGGTGAAGATGGGATTAAGATTGCGGATTTTGGTTGCGCGCGGCAGGTAGAGGACGTTTCCTGTAGAAATTTGGCCGGAACGCCGATATTTATGTCGCCGGAGGTGGCGCGTGGAGAAAAACAGGGGTTTGCAGCTGATGTTTGGGCAGTGGGATGCGCGGTGATCCAGATGGTGACCGGCCGAATTCCATGGGTGAATGTGTCTGATCCGGTGGCCGCCATTTACAAAATTGGGTCCGGCGATGATTTGCCGGAGGTTCCAAGGTTCATGTCCGACCAGGGCAAGGACTTTTTGCGGCGGTGTCTGATCAGAGACCCAGAAGAACGGTGGTCTGTTAGTGAACTTTTGAAGCACCCTTTTATTCACGAGCAGAAATCTCCACCCAAACAGAATTCAAGAACACCAACGAGTATTTTGGAACAAGAATCATGGTACACGATGAACAATTCGGAAACGGTTCAAAGTCCGATCATGCCAAAACTTTACAGAACGCCATTGCAGAGGATACATCAACTGAGCGAAATATCCAAAATTCAGTCATCAACAATACCCAATTGGGATTGCGACACAGACTGGATAACAGTGAAAAGCATTAGCATGGAAGAGGAAGACACAGAACAAAGCGAGTTCGTCTCTGTATTGGAATTGCCCTGTTTCTCTCAGTCCATCGAAATGGCAACCAAAAATAGAGTTGATGATCAGGATTATATTAATGTTAGTATTAGTAGAGAAAGCAGTAAGGCTAAGAAGAGGGACTTGCCTGCTATGTCCTCTGTTTGCAACCAAATTGTATCATTGAAGACTAACAGTTTCTCTAATAATCACAAACTATGTATTATCAGTTCTTTGTTTCTTGTGTTTCTAGCCAGTGAGGGTTCAATTCGTCTTACATTTTTAAGATATATTGAAAATATTTGGATTTATCATGAAAATGTGAAGATGTTGATGAATCTCTGTTTATTTGAGCTGAATATCTTGTCTGGAGACTAGAGTTTGCCTTAGAATATGTATTCTTATGGTTTTGAGAGGCCAAATTCTTCATGGTATATTCATATAGTGAAAAAAGAAGCAGCTACAGACAGAAGAATGACAGAAGCGAAGATATTCTCTATAATAAACATGAAATTTATCACAATTCTTTTCAGTTTTGAGTAAGAATCCATTCTTGTTTCAGTGCTTTACCTTTCTACTTGAAGAAGTGAGATTCAGTTGAGTAAGCAATATGGGGTGGTTCCTCAAGAATTCTTCTTGCTGCCCGATCGAGACAATCTGCGATCCACAGATTGCAACTGGCTACGAAGGTTCTGGTTTTCCTCAATTAAACGGTCATACTCCAGCAATAATCCTTCAGATTGCTTCCTTAGAGCAACTACATTGGCTTCTGAAGCACATACATCTTTTACCTTCGAGTCAAGTTCCAATTCCAAGTGTTTGAGTTTGGTCTGCAGGCTGGTTCTCTCTTCTTCCAATGCTTTGATCTCCTCTGACTTGCTAACTTTCCCTTCCTCCATCGCTCTGCTCTGCTTTTTTATGGCTTCCATGCCTTTTCTCCGTATATGCAACTCTCTCATGTAATGGTGTAATCTATCAATCATAAGTGCCAGGAACAGAGAGCCCGCTGCAACCAAATTGTCCACCTAGCTCAGTAACCTTTAAACTCAACGCTGTTCAAAACTAAAAGGTTCTTGAAAGAAATAACAAGCTTTCATAACCTAAGAAGAGAGCCATCAGCTATGTATTTAATTATGTAATAAAGTGAAGGCAAGATGCTAAATCCTTCTGTAAAAAACCATCTAAATTAATGCATAAGGATAGCCAAAGCAGATCGATTATGCGTATGCTTTAACGAGCTAATGTCACTAATGAAACAGTGAACCAAGATTAAATTGATGAGGTCAGAATACCACAACACCAAACTCATTCAAAACTAAATACGCAATTGAAATCCGCTTAATCAAAGTAAATCAAATGAAATCAAATCGAGCGCATTCTAAATTTGGACGCAATTCCTGAACTAATTGAGACAAATAATTTCCAGTACTAATCCACATTCTAAGAGCCAAGATCAAATTCAGACACAGGAAAACCAATGAGGGGAAAAGACATGGATGGGTCGGAAATCTTGAATCGAAACACGGAAGAAAATGAAAAGGTTGGGTTTACCCATGAGCGTGGCCTCGAGAAGGTGCCTGACCATGAGAACCTGATCGGTGGGGGTGACGGCACCGTCATCAACCCAACGTTTCTGGATCGTAACCATACTGTTAAGACTGGAAAGGAGAACTATAAGAACAGTTCCGGCGACGGTTTTCACCATAATGGGACCGCGTCCACGCTTCATCCGATCGACGGCCAAGATAACAAGCTTCCTGAGAGGGGTCTTGAAGGAGAAGAGCAGTATGAGAAGCATCTCCGATGCAATTACCGTGAACAATAGCTGAATCATTTGGAGAAATCAAATTCGGATTGGGAAGGAGGTATGATTTGCAGATTTTGGATCTTAGGAGGGGGAAGGTGTGAAAAATGATGGACCCAGAAAAGGGGGCGTGGCCAAATATCATGAGATGGGTTGTGTTATGGAAGGAAGCAATGGAGGAGGGAAGGTGGGCGTAATCACTGAGCACAACAACGAACCCTTTAGGAGAGCTGAAGCATTAATTAAATAAATTATGGATTTTACAAAGGAAAGACACAAAAGGCGTGGCCTTCCCACGTTCTAGGTGACTTCCCTTCTTCTTCATATTCTATTCTTTTTTTTTTTTTAATTCTATTTATTATTTTGGTTCGTTCAATTCAATTCCTTTCCATTGTCCAATTCATATATTGTCCTCTTTGACTTATTATTTATTATCTTTTCTTCATCCGATATGAGATCTCAACCTTTAGGAGATTTCACATTTGGTGACACGATATTGACATGCATAAAGGTGGGAAGGTGGGAAGTGATGACATGAGCTAGAGACCCATTGTTACACACACAACATATAAACTCCTTTCCAGTCCCCAAATGGAAAGTTGTTGAAAAGCAAGTTAATCTTATAGGGAATTCCTTCCCCCCACATAAAAGTTTGGGTTTTGCTTTGTTAGTTGTGATTTCTCTCTCCTCTCTTTATTATTACCCTCAACTATTAATGTCCCCTATTGAACTCACCCACCATTCCATATCCTCCCACTCCAGTTCTAAACCATCAAACTTCTTCCAACAATGGCTTCCTTACAACCTTCATTTCTCCTCCCTTCTTCCTCTTCTTCTTCTTCAAGAAGGTCAATTGCCCCAGCTGCCATTCACGACCCCAAGCTTCCTAATCTCCGTATCTCAGTCCCCGCGCTCCCAAACACTTCCACCGCCTCCCTTAACGTCATTGAACAACTTTGTTTAAACCAACCCATTAATGCCCAATCCCTCTACACATCACACCTCCACCACATCTTAGACGCTGTAGCAGACAGGGTAGAGATGCACAACGATCTCCACCAACAGCGAGACAACTGGAATTCCCTTCTCCTCAATTCCATCAACATGATCACTCTCACCGCCTCCGCCATGGCCGCCGCCGCCGCACCCGCTCTCGGAGCCCTTGGAGCTCCTCTTTTGGCTTTCAAATTGTCCTCGGCTCTGCTCTTCTCTGCCGCAACAGGGATGTTGCTGGTGGTCAACAAAATCCAACCCTCACAGCTGGCTGAGGAGCAGCGAAGTGCAGCTAGATTGTTCAAGCAGCTCCAAACCCAAATCCAAATCTTGATTACGGTTGGGGCTCCCACTGAAAGGGACGTTGATTCCGCCATGGAAAAGGTTTTGGCGCTTGATAAAGCATACCCACTTCCTTTACTTGGTGTAATGCTTGAAAAATTCCCCAAAACGCTCGAGCCGGCTTCATGGTGGCCCAATTCTTCTCATTCTTACGAATCTAAGACAGAGAATGAAAACGCCCAATTGGATGGAAAGCAACGACAAGGTTCCAATGGATGGAGCGATCAACTTGAGGCGGAAATGAGAGAGGTTGTTGAAGTCATAAAGACAAAAGACGCTCAAGACTACGCCAGACTTGGGAATATAGTTTTGAAGGTTCATAAGAGTTTGGCCATCTCGGGCCCTCTTCTCACCGGCATTGCGGCTTTGAGCTCTGCTTTTGTGGGTGATTGGTCATCCGCGGGGATGGTGGTGGCGGCGGCGGCCGGTTCTTTGGCTGCAGCCGTGAATGCGTTAGAGCACGGTGGGCAAATTGGGATGGTGTTTGAGATGTATAGAAGCGTGGCGGGGTTCTTCTGGCTGATGGAAGAATCCATTAGAGGGACGCTTGAGGAGACAGATTGGGAGAAGAGGGAAAATGGGCAAGTGTTCGAAAGGAAGGTGGCTTTGAAATTGGGAAGAAGCTTATCTCAGCTCAGACAATTGGCTTCCAAATCCACCGCCGCCAGAAGAGAAGGGATTTGCGTGGATGAATTCGCCAGCAAGCTCTTTTGATATATATATATATTTTTTTTTTATAATTTCTGAATGGTTGAGATGAAGCCTACCTTATATTAAATTAAGGATCATGGATTTATAATCAAATAATATTATCTCTACTAATATGAGACATTTTCCAAAACAAAATTACTGGAGTTTATAGTTAAAGTGGACAATATCATATGATTGTTGAGAGTCGTGTTCATCTAACAATGTTCATCCGAGCATGTAAAAAAAAAAAATTCCGATTTTAACCTTTTGATTAAAATCACACTAATTAATGAGTTTTACCAACACACCACATACATAATTATAATTATATATATATATAGATAGATACTTTTAAAGAGATGTCCTGAATCTCTCATTTAAAATATTTCCATACATACTTCTTTTCTTACAGATTTGAATCTCTCATTTAACATATTTCTATATATACTTTTAAATAATAATAATAATAATAATAATAATAATAATCTCTTAATCTTCACTTTTATCTGACAAATTATTATTCTATATGACAATTTTTAAAATAAAAATTATATTCGACAAGAAGTTGAAATGTCTAGATCATAAATTTATTAAACAAAAAAAATTGAAAAGTTTGAAGCTAATAAATACTTTCTAAAGTTTAAAAAATTATTAAACCATTTTAGCTAAATAAAACTAATGATACAAAAATAGATAATTATGATATATTTATTATGAATTTAATATTTAATTAAACCTTACTTAAAATTTCCAATTATAATTAAATACTATATCAGTAGAAAAGTACCAAGCTTTTATTTGAATTTAGTATTAAAAGAAAAAAATAACACAAAGGTAGTTCTTGTAGCATGTGATGACATTATTATTTAAGAAAAATGATAAAAAATAATTAAATAATTCTAGATCAGACCATCACTATCATAAAAATAAGAAATCTAACTCTCAAAAGTAAGATACCCACAAAAACAAACAAACTTTTGTGTTCTTTCTCGTCTTCAGTGTCATTACCAACAATGACAATAGTGAATGAGATTCAATCGACAATAACCATAGCAGTTCCATCGACTTCAATAATTAAGACCGATACAATTTCATAAATTTACCGATAAAAATATATTTTTTCTACAAAACTAAATAAACAAATCAATTGGTCAAATTCACGTGGTTGGCTAATCGCTTCCCATTCCCCAAGTCTAATTTTAGTCAACTCAATATAATTACAACGTTAAGTTTCCATTTTTATTTTTAAAAAAACGAGAAAATTATACACATAAAAATAAAAAAAAGTGGTTGGAATATTAGTTTATTCATGAAATAAAATATGATATTGAATCCATTAATTATAATTCAACCCAACTCGTTAAAAAAATAGTAATATAAATAAAGGATGAAAAATGGAAATAAGAAACTTGGATGTAGAAGAAAGAGATTATTAATGTCATTTGAGTGATGTAATTGACAATGGGTAAAATATTATGGAGTGGGTCGAATTATTTGACCACAATTAAATTAGACCAACTTATAACATTTAGACAAATTAAAGTATATGTTATTATTTTTTTATTTATAGTAATAATAATATTAATAATATATAACCACGACACGATAGCTTAAAATAACCGAAAAACCAACAATTTTATACGTCCTGAATGTTTGCATGGAGTGATTAAAATACCAGACTTAATTGTCAATTCAAAGGCAGACAACAAATCAACCGTCAAACTTACTGCTTGATTGCGTATAACCTCATACGGCGTCGTTATGCTGGGGGACCAAGTCCAACGATGACTATCTCTTAATTTAGTTCTCATTCTTTCCTTATTTTTCTAGTTTTCTTTTTTGTTTTCAATATTTATGTTTTTTTATTTTATTTTAATATTAGGCTTAATTTTTGTACCAAACAAACAAATTAGTAGATGAAGTAATGTTTATTCAACCGATTTTTTTTATAAATAAAAGTAAAAGAAGTAATTATGAAAAGAAATATTAGTTTTTATATATGACATCAATTTGAAGAAAAAAAATTAAGAAACCAAACTATATAAGATTTAAAAAATATGTATAAGAGGAGAAATTTGTCATTTAACATTCATTAATAAATGAGAATAAAATAAAATAAGAAAATAGAACCCATCTATATTTAAAATTTTAGAGATTATATCTATTACCATCTAGAATATTAATTGTTTCGATTTAATCTGATAAATGAATTAATTTACATCCTTCACTAAAATTTCGTTTTTAAATCTTTAATGCTGAATTTTTATATTTGTATAAGATTTTTTTAAATTACAATTATTAATGTAAACTAGAGAAAATATATGAGAATGGATATATTTTAATTTAATTAAAGTAGTTTTCATCTATTTATCTTCCTCTATCTTTCTTTTTTTTAATAATTATTTACTATTGAGATTTTTTAGATGATGATAATTTAGACCTAATTTTAAACAAAAAAAAAATGTAACTAACAACAATAACATAAATGATTTTATTTATGAAAGGGTTACGGTTTTAATTAATACATCTCTCAAAGTTTAAAGCATAAATGTTTAAAGCATAAATGATTGAGAAATGTAAGTTAAAATTAGAATAATATAAGATATTTTTATTAATTAAAAAAAAAACTATATTCACCTAAATGAAAAGAAAAAAAACACAAATTTATTCTAAAAGTTAATTATTAAAAATGGGAATAGATTAAAAAGAATTATCCAAAAAATGATTCAATTGAAATGTCCAGCCAAAAAAGAAGAAATGAAGGGCATCGTTGTTTTGGGAGACCTAATCCAAGCGAGAAAAATGTAATATTTTTGAACAAATAGTAATTTTAAACATAAAAATGGGGGGGAACGAGTCAGGAAGCACGAGTCAGCTATGTAGCCGAGTCAATTCAGCCTGCTAGTCAAAATTTCTTGGTATCTGACCCTTCAATTCATTTCCCCTATAAAACCAGCCACCATTAGGTACCCTCCCACTCCAATTCCATACGAAACGTTCTCAAATCTTGGTCCAACAATGGCTTCCTTACAAGCTTCTTTTCTCCTCCCATCTTCAAGAAAAACAATTACCCAAGCTTCCATTCACGTCCCAAAGCTTCCCAGTCTCCGTGTCTCTGTTCCCAGACTCCCCAAAACCTCCACCGCCTCCCTCAAACTCATTGAGGAACTTTGTTTAAACCAACCCCTTAATATCATTCCTCCGACCCAATCCCCCCTCACATCGAGCCTCCACGCCATCTTAGACATCGTAGCCGACCGGGTAGAGATGCACAACAATATCTGCCAACAGCGTGACAACTGGAATTCCCTTTTCCTCAATTCCATCAACATGATCACTCTCGCCGCCTCTCTCATGGCCGCCACCGCACCCGCTGTCGGAGCCCTTGGAGCTCCTCTTTTGGCTTTCAAATTGTCCTCGGCTCTGCTCTTCTCTGCCGCAACAGGGATGTTGGTTATGGTTAACAAAATCCAACCCTCACAGCTGGCTGAGGAGCAGCGAAATGCAGCTAGATTGTTCAAGCAGCTCCAAACCCAAATCCAAACCTTGCTTACGGTTGGAGCTCCCACTCAAAGGGACGTCGATTCCGCCATGGAAAAGGTGTTGGCGCTTGATAAAGCATACCCACTTCCTTTACTTGGTGTAATGCTTGAAAAATTCCCCAAAAAGCTCGAGCCGGCTTCATGGTGGCCCAATTCTTCTCATTCTGACGAATCTAAGACGGAGAACGAAAATGCCCAATTTGATGGAAAGCAACGACAAGGTTCCAATGGATGGAGCAATCAACTTGAGGCGGAAATGAGAGAAGTTGTTGAAGTCATGAAGACAAAAGACGCTCAAGACTACGTCAGACTTGGGAATTTAGTATTGAAGGTTAATAAAACTTTGGCCGTCTCGGGCCCTCTTCTCACCGGCATTGCGGCTTTGGGTTCTGCTTTCGTGGGTGATTGGTCATCCGCGGGGATGGTGGTGGCGGCGGTAGCCGGTTCTTTGGCAGCGGCCGTGAATGCGTTAGAACACGGTGGGCAAATTGGGATGGTGTTTGAGATGTACAGAAACTCGGCGGGGTTCTTCGGGGTAATGGAAGAATCCATTAGAGGGACGCTTGAGGAGACAAATTGGGAGAAGAGGGAAAATGGGCAAGTGTTCGAAAGGAAGGTGGCTTTGAAATTGGGAAGAAGCTTATCTCAGCTCAGACAATTGGCTGCCAAATCTGCTGCCGCTAGAGAAGAAGGGATTTCCATGGATGAATTCGCCAGCAAACTGTTTTGATTTTTTTTTATTTTTTATAATTATTTTGAAATTCTGATTCGTTGATTCTTTGGGATGAGAAACGTTCTGTTCATCCAATCGTGTATAGTAAAAATCATTGTTGACCAATATTTATATAGATACAATTTTGGTTGAATATTTTTTTAGCGGTTGGTGTATTATTATTATTTTTTTAATCCGCTGGATCTTTGACTTTTGATGTGCCTTATTGACATTTTCATGAATTTCTAATTTAATCCAAAAAAAAACTGTTTTTGTTTCTATTCTTTTATGCAAACACCCTTTTATGATAGTGTGAAAATCTTTTCAGATGTGTTTTAAAGGGAGATGTGTTTTAAAGGGAGAAGTCAAAAGGAAAAGTCTGAAGCTGACAATATTGGCCGACTCAAATGAGGGTTTGGAACTGTGGGGGCCAAGCAAAAGAAAAGAAAAAAAAATGAAACAAGAGTAAGGTTTTATGGGAGTGTTGGTGAAGCATTCGAAAAATTGGTGGGTTGGGATCCAGTTACGATTATAATAATACAGAACAAGAGCAAGATTGTCTGGAATGGCCAACATTCAATCATTTAACCATTCAGCCATAAAAAGGTCAAGATTGATTTGGTAACTATACAAAAGAGTAATAATAATAATAATTCGCGGGGACTCGGAGGGAATGGAGCCGAACCACAGAGAAGGTCTCCGCTCTCGGGTACAACGATACAGAAAAGTTATGAAGACGACGACGACACGACGAGAACGTCAAATGGTACTTTGAAAAGCTACTTACAAAAATGTAAAGCCAATTCTTCGTTACTTTTTGATATCATAATTGTAGTTTGATGCAAACAAGAAAGAACGTGTCCAAATGTTCTGATGCTCTTAGTAACCAACGACCAGCTATAATCCTTCACATCATTTGCATAAACTATATACGAAAGAAGATGAGAGTGATGGTAAGAAAAGTAGAGGTTCTACAATGGGGAAGAAGAAGAAGCTGAGGCTGCAAAACCAAGGCTCCCATGTTAGTTTTGAGCAGCCCTATGACTCTTGTTTCCTCGTCATCATATTCTCTGTAATCCATGCGTGCTCTATGATTCTTTGCAGGTTATATTGGACAATGGATTGTTGATGGTGACCATATCCAACCCCCAAGGTTATGTTAGTGGCATCAAGTATGGAAGCATGGACAATCTACTAGATGTCAAATCCAGCGAATCTAAAAGAGGGTAACTCACTTTTCAGACACTCAGGATTTCATGCAACTACTTTTGAGACTTATTTCCTGTGTGCAGATACTGGGATATCAACTGGAGTTGGCCTGGAGGCAAGGACAGATACCAATTGTATGCTGCCTTCATTAGATTGTTAGATTGTTGTCCTCAAATCATAGGAAACTGACGACACGATCGAGATATCGTTCAACTGACGACACGATTGAGGATACTAACCTTGAATCCTTTTAAATCTGCAGGCTTAAGGGATCTGAGTTTAATGTCATCAACACAACTGACGACACGATCGAGATATCGTTCAGGAAAGTTGTCAACCCATCAACTCGAGGCAACGAACTTCCACTTGGTGTAGACATAAGGTTGTAAATTCAAATAAGATCTCTAAATTCAGCTGAATTTCTCAGGCTTCTAATTTGTCCTCTAGGTACATAATGAGGACTGGTATGCCAGGCTTCTACTGCTATGCAATCTACGAGCACCCATCGGCATGTCGGGCTTTCGATCTTGCTCAGACAAGAATGGTGTTTAAACTACGACAAGAAAAGTAAGTAGTATTCTGCCCCAGCCTATGCATGGCTTGCTAGTTCCTTTTCCTTCTTCTTGTGCTGTTTGGCTCACCAATTTAGGGTCAAATTAGGTTCCACTACATGGCAATTTCAGATGAGAAGCAAAGAATAATGCCAATGCCGGAAGATTTGCATCCAGGCAGAGGTGAACAACTAATTGTACCAGAGTCAGTTCTGCTTGTAAATCCCATTAATCCTGATCTCAAAGGAGAGGTGAGAATGTATGCCTAAATTATTTGCTTTACCTGCACAAGACAAAAGGATTTCCTTGAACATAAGGACTAAATGCAGGTAGATGATAAGTACCAATACTCAGTGGATAACAAAGATGGTGGAGTTCATGGATGGATTAGTTCCAGCCCAAACAACATAGGTTTCTGGGTAGTTTTTCCAAGCCATGAGTTCCGAAATGGCGGTCCAACAAAGCAAAATCTCACAGTTCATACCGGTCCTACATGTCTTGCTGTAATTTTTTTTCTTACCTCTGCTTCAATTCAATGGTCATAACATTTGGTGTAGAAGAAATGTTTGATCATCTGATGCAACAGATGTTTCATGGAACACATTACATTGGAGAAGATATACTTACACATATTAAGGAAGGAGAGGCATGGAGGAAGGTGTTTGGTCCTGTTCTTGTATACCTTAACTCCACCTCAGATGTATCAGAGGCACACAATTTATGGATAGATGCAAAAGAACAGGTATTTGTTTGATATCCAACTCTCTCAACCTGTGCCTGCATACTTCAACATGTTGCAGGGAACTGATCCACAGCCTCGTGACAGAGAATGCTAGAGGAAACAGCATGGCCATACAATTTTGTGTCTTCATCTTTTTATTTCAAGGAAAATGAACGTGGTTCCATTTCAGGAAGACTGTTAGTCCAAGACAGGTAAAATTGGTTTCCATTTCTAAGGAATGGTGATTTTCCTTTCGGTGACTTTCTCTCTCGTTCTCTCGCCAGGATTATTTCAAGTTCCCCCATCCCTGCGAGAGATGCACATGTTGGTTTATCTGCTGCTAGAGAAGAAGGTGGCTGGCAACTAGAGAGCAAGGTAAAAGCTATTCCTTACCTCTCCTAGGACAGGAACTTTCTTGCACTTGTTACTCTCATAAACTTTAATAACAACTTTGATTTCATAACTTCGTCTAGGAATATCAATTTTGGGTACAAACAGATACCAATGGAGATTTCACTATCAGAAACGTTATTCCTGGAGTCTATGGACTTCACGGTTGGGTTCCTGGATTCATTGGTGATTATCTTCACCAATCACTAGTAACAGTATCTGCAGGTCCTTTTGCTGTTCTTCACTGAAGTTTATCTGTTTCCTACGTCTAATGAATTATTACGATGCTACTTCTTCAACTAGTTGTGATAGTTGTTGATATTGATCAGGATCTCATACCCATCTTGGCATTCTGACCTATAGTCCCCTCAGAGATGGTCCTACTGTTTGGGAGATTGGTTTTCCTGACCGAACAGCTGGTAGCTTCTATGTTCCTGATGTGAATCCGATGTATGTGAACAAGTTATTTCTTCACAGCCCTGAAAAGTAAGTTACAGTTGGTTACTTGGAAATTTGTAGGCAATATATCCTGTATCTGACTATGTGTACCAAATCCAGGTTCAGGCAATATGGTTTATGGGAGGGATACAGTGATTTACATCCAATAAATGACCAAGTTTTCACTGTGGGTATCAATGATCCGAAAAAAGATTGGTTCTTTGCTCAAGTTTGCAGGTTCGTACTTGCAACCCATCATATATATTGACAAAATGAACGTGAAAATTCACTTGATGGTGACTGTTACTATTGTGTAGAAGAGGGGAAGATGGCAAGTATGTTGCGACAACATGGAGTATTAAGTTCAACATGACATCATTAACCGAAGGAACTTACCGGCTGAGGTTGGCCATTGCATCCGCAACACGCTCGGACTTAAAGGTACAAAAAACAAGCAGGAAAACGTTGGAGAAAAGGCTTGCTCTTGGTTTCTCATAAACTGTTTCATTTTATGCCTGTAGATCAATGTCAACTCAATGGGGTCGGAGTCGTCACTGGTCTTCCAGCTGATGAATCTGGGAATGGATAACACAGTTTGCCGCCATGGAAATCATGGACTGTATCGAAATTATAGTGTTGAGGTTCCATCATCAATGCTTATTAAGGGAGATAACTCCGTATTTCTGACGCAGGCAAGAGGTGGAGATGAACTCTGTGGACTTTTATACGATTATTTAAGACTGGAAGCACCTGATACTCCATCAAGTTGAACATCTAATTGAATGCTCTATTTTATCAGACAGCTATAGAGCGAAATGATGTATTGTTAAAGGATACCAAGTTCTTGAGAAGGGAAACTCAAAACATTCCACTTAATCAAAGCTGAATTTCATAACAAACAACTTACTGTTTATCCTTAGTTGATTTGATAACAACAACAATCAATCCTACACGGATATTTACCGAGACTATAAAGATAGGACAGACCCAAACCCCAAAAATCTACATGGAATAACGGTACTCTAGATTATGCGAAAATTTTAGACTGCATCCTGTGTCAACTGTGTAATTGACTCAATCGCTGGCCTCATTTTTGTATAGGTGTATGGCCTCAACTGTGTAATTGATCATCGGAGAGCATTCACAAAAGCCATAAGCGAGTCAACATCTCTCTTCTCAGAGGGGTACTTGATCGGCCGAGAGGAATGCTTAGGGAAGAAGAGTATGGTGGGGAAGCTATCTAGCTGCAATTCTCTCTGTGCAAACTCTTTTGCAGTATCGGCTCTAAACTTCCCAACCTTCACTCCCGTCCCGGCTAGCTTCTCAGCTAATTCAACATAGGAACCTTCCATTGCCTGCTCAATTTGAATAGATGGAAATTGTAAACAATCTCATAATAAAGATGGGTAATATCATCGTGAAATGACGAGGAAAATAAGAGATTATATTAAAACATGGCATCTTACCTGACAGAAGCGGCACCAAGGTGCGTACAGAACAACAATCCATGGTTCTTTTCTACCCTCCAATCTTGCCAAATTCTCTATTCCATCCCTTGTCAAGCTCACCAAATTCCGAGACTCAAAAATATCCGCATCTGTAGAGTCTCCCTTTCCATTGCCATTTAGCTCGGCTGCATCTTCCTGCTTAATATTTCCTTTGTGAAGACCGCATTCCTTAGCCTTCGCATCCTCCCACCACCATCTTCCTTCCCTCTCATGTTGCCATGGCAAGACAGGTCTCGTGCATGGTTCACACCCAATCGAGACGTATCCTTGTGAGTGCAATGTATTAACCGGCACATTCATGGATCGTAAGAAGTCCCATATGTCTTTACTGCCAACGTTAGCAACCGGATTCCATTTGACCAAGCTACCAATACCACCATCCAGCCCTTCGAAAACAGGGTCCACCTGCACAACAGGAACTTCAGACCTGGTTCCAGGGGATTGGTCTTTCCTCTGACCAGTGATCCATGCTCGCAGTCCCTTCAAGGCCCTTCTCAGAGGCCTCACCTTGCGCACACGGCAGCATTCCTGGTGCCCATCCTCGTAAAAGGAAAACAGCCCTTTGCTTCGGACTAATGCTTGAACTTCAACAGCATCAGGGAACATGTACTCAATATGGATGCCGTAATGTTTTTCCACTTCATCAAAGCATTTATATGTTTCTGGATTCAATCTTCCAGTGTCCAAACTGAAAACCCTAAATGGCCGACCAGTTAAATGGGCATACTCGATCAAAGCAACGTCTTCAGCACCACTGCAGGAAAGAACATTAAAAACTTAATTTCTTGTACAATAAAAATAAAGAAAAAGGTGAGAATGGTTGAAGTGCCATTAGCAGCGCCGTTGACCAACGAAATTTTGATAGTTATGCTTACGACAAAATCCGCATAGAAGGAAATTTTTTTAATGTATTTCTCCTAAGAGGGCCGCACTGGATTCCAACAATTTTTTAATTACAGTGTTTAAAATATTAAGAATAATTAATACACATCCAGACATTAACTTTGCCATATTGATCGGTTCAGATGTGTTACCTGAAAGCAATAGCAATATCATTGCCAAATATCTCTAGGGCTTTGTCCATAATTTCAAGGGGTGAAGCATTTTCAAGGTCTTTAGCTAAACCCTCGTAGTCCTCAACCTGCACTTCCTCAACCACCCCTGCAATGAATGTATAAACACATCAATTTCACTGCCAAAACCAAATTCCTACTCAGAAGCCCTTGTAAAGCCATCAAGAATACCTGCTAGGAAAATTAACGAAAATTAACAAAGAGAAAGAAGACCCACCAGGGGCAACGGAGGAAGCTGCCAGAGGAGCAACGGAGTCGTTCCGTTTTGGTTCGGCATGTAGAGGCTCTACAGAGCATCGTCTCTGCGAATAGTTAACAGACGAGGCTGGCAAATTAGGCCGACTGAACAACCTAACCAAACCAATTTGCGGTGCTGCAAAGGTCAAACAAACACATCAGACTTGAGTATAGAAAAGAACAATTGAAAAACGATTCTGTTAAAGAGGAGTACAGAAATTCAGAGCAAATACTATAACACGGCGACGTAAATCTAGCCTTCATAACAAAAAGGGCAACAAACTAAAACGGTCAAACGAAGAATCGCTTGTCTCCAATGAAGAATAGTGGACTCAATTTCAATATTAACAAAAAAAAAAAAAAAAAAAAAAAGGCAAATCTAGAATTGAACAAGCAGCCATTGCTTGACAAGATGATGGCTTCCATAAGAGGAATTAGCGAATCTAATTAAACATAAAGAAGAATTTGTTTTCCATCCACCAACACGCTTCTCCGCAAGCAATCATAATTAAACCATAAAAGCACAGACATTGAGTGACAGAAAAAAGAAGAAAAAAAAGAAATTAAAAGCACCTTTAGGCTCAGAGGCGGAAATGGAACGAGAGAAACTGGAACCGGTAATCGCAGAAGCTGAAGAAGAAGAAGCAAGCGCCATTGTAGAATCGAACTCGCTCTAAAAGCTTCTTCTTCGAACGCTCTTTCTAAGAAAATTTGTGTTTCTCTGAGTTTTCCAATACCGTAATGATAATTTGATACTGAAAGCAAAATGGAACGATAAATATCGATGGTCCAGAGAGGAAGACGTTTGTGGTTCATTGAACCTGGACGCTATTACGGATTAGAGCCGCCTCGTCTTTTTGCTTACGTGGCTGATTATTACTGGTTCAGAATTCCAAGTCCCCTAGACGCGCGGCGCTCACTGCTTTCGTCACATACTTCAACCGGGATCCCATGGTCAAGCCTCCCATAAAAAAAAATGTGTTTCTTTAGTGCTTTGCTTTTGGAAAATAAACTAGTTTTAATTTGTGTTGTACAAAGATAAATTTTATTTTAATCTTATTTTTAAAAAAAAATATATATTGTTTTTTTCCATTTTTATTTGTTTAAATTTTAAAAATAAAAATGTGTAGCATTGGATTAAAAATTAATTCCATATCATTCTAATACAATTTCGTTTCGATATTTATAATTTTAAATGGTAATTTAAAATAGTATAAAGGGTACAATCTTTTTCTCTTAAAAAAACCCACCAAAAAGATTTGGGCTTAGAACCTGAAAGATTCTTAGATTAAAAATAAATAAATAAATAAATAAAAAGATTCTATGGCTATCAAATTCCTCGTATTTCTTTTTTTCTTTTAATTTTTAATTATTATAATTAGTATTACGTAGAAAATACGAAGACTCGTCCAATTTTAAATGGGAATTTAATATTTATAATATATTTAGGCGTCTCACGTTGGATCCTCATTTGAACTCTCTCTTATTATATTTTATTGAATTAATTATTTTGGTTAAATTTTTAGAGTTGGGACAGAGAGACCAAGGTTCCCGCAAAGATCCCTCTCTCTGGCCCCTTCGTTTAGAATAATAATAAAATTTAAAATATTGGGTCATTTTCCAATTTCCATCCACTAAATGCGACCACATATTCCATTTTTCTCCACCAATAGAATTTATTTTCATTTTTAGAATACAATATAGTGTGGCTTAAGCGTCTTTATGCCATTCTAAGGCCATTATTTTTTTTGTTAAATATTTGTGGTCCTTATTATTCTATAAACCCTTTATCACATTCACTTGGCATCACTGTCACTTTGTCTACTTCTTTTGTTTATTTCAAAATATATATGTTAGACGAGCGTTAAAAGTGAGTCTCGCGTTAGTTAATTTAGTGGAAGATCATTGGTTTATAACTGAGAAATATTATCTCCATTAGTACGAGGTCTTTTGGGAAAGTACAAAGCAAAACCACGAGAGCTTATGCTCAAAGTGAACAATATCATACCATTACGGAGATCCAATTGTGTAAGGGTGGTAGTGGGAATTTGGAATCTCGCTTTTGAGGAGCCTATGGAGAAGCATGTCCTTTGCAGACCTAAAGAGGCAAAGCCATATTTTCTTCTTCCTCCTCTTTTTTTTTTTATTTTTTTGTCTGTTTGTGTGCTGTTTTTTTAATTGTTCTTTTATATTTTTCTAATCCACATCAGATAATTGGAAAAAAAAAACAAAACAAAATGTTTATAATTATTTGTAGGAGTCTATGCATCCGAGTTTGAATGGGCCAGACTATGCCAACTCAGCCCATTCAAGTGGGCCTTGTGGATTCTAAAAGTTTAACAGCCCATACACCTTTTGGGCTTCACTCTTTACTCCATCATTTTTTGGACTTAAAAAGTATAGAATTGAAAAGAAAAATAGGATGCTGAATGAACAGGTCCAAATGGGTTGATACAAAATTACATAAAAGTCCTTGATTCAAAGCCTCAACCTCCAGGGCAATTCTGTATAATGTTCACGAATCCAAGAGCACATCATGACAGCGTCGGTAAAGCGTGTGGCCCCATCTCTGTGCCCAAAAGACAAAAGTCCTAAATCATTTAGTTTATAACTTTATATGGCTATATATATGAAAAATGCTCAATGACAACTCACTCAACTTTTTATATATATATTTTAAAAGTTAGAGATTCGTATTTTAACTCACCTCGAACAAGAAATAGTACAAACTATACTTTATCTACAAATCTAACGGTTATAAATATACGAAATATAATCGAGATAATATTTTTTTTTTATAAAGTCGAATGTACGGTCAAGGAGATTTTATTTTCCTTTTTACTTTTCTATTTTACCGGATAAGCTTTTGTCACATTTTTATAATGAACATATTTGTCAACTTTATAAAGTGATTTTGATATATGAAGTTTCATTTATTTTATATATCAATCCAAATTAAGTCATTAAAAGTCCATTTTCTTATCACGAATTATGATAATTCGTGAAATCAAAATAAATTTGAATCAATATAAATTGTTTAATGATTTTTTTTCACTGTTATCAAACATTTTAAATAAAACAAATAATTATTATAAAAATTATGGTCTACTCCTATTATTGTATTTAATAACAATAAATATCATAGGTTTTAATAATGATAATAAGACGAGTCTATTTGGTATTACCAACTAAAGTCAGAATAATTTTTTTTTTAACAAACACAAAATTAAATAGGTTCAAACTTAAATACATACCAAATAATTTAAAAAAATCAACACTTGAATTTATGCCTCGAAAAACAAGCAAATAAAATTGTAAAATTAAAGGGTAAAATAAGATGAAAATTTAGAATTTATTTATAATGTTAAAAAAAGAAAGGGAAAATAAGTATTTTCTATACATGAATAATTTTGTGAAAGATTTAAAAATAAGAAAATAAAAAAGATTGTATATTGGAGAAAAAGAGTAGAGAATGGTATCATCAAGAAAGTGGAAAAAAATATACTAGAAAAGTGTGTAATATATGTTTAAATTTGGTTTATAAATTTATAACAAAATTAAAGATTTTAAAAATTAATTGATGTATTAGTATAAATTTAAATTTGATATTTATAAAAAAATTGTAGTTATAAAATTGTGTTGAATAGATTTGAGAATAATTTTTTTTTATATAAATTTGGAGATTAAATTTAAGTTTTAAGAATTTAAAAATAAAATTGTAATTTAACCACTATCTCGAGGGTATATATAGAATGATGCCGCTGTATCAGATTGCGGTGTTCACCGTTTCCACGTACACGAGAGTCTGAGGCATCAAGAGTAGGGCACTTGTTCTCTCCCTCTCTGCAACCCTTGACAGGCGCGCGACACTGAGGTATGATCTCTCTCACCGATGTCTGGAATTCCTTCCCTTTCAAGCTATCATCACAATCCCCCTCTTCCATCTCCACCACTCTCCTTTTCTCGCCCACACGGTATTCACCTCCGATCAATCACACTCTTGCTGCTGTGGAGCAACCCTTTTCTTTTGTCCATCCTTTCCTCTACAACTGCTACTGCTGTGGACCAAAATCACCTTTCCTTCTCCTCTCTTCTGCTACTGCCACTGTCTTGGAGCCAAACATTTTATTTTCTCCCTTTTGGAGGAAAGAATTCTTTACACTATTTGGTCTCTTTTCTGGGGTGCACACCAACTGTTTGCACAAAGTTCTCAAAGATGGTTGATAAAAGGAATCAAATATGAGATAGAAATGTTATTAATTTATAAAAGTTTCCATTGTTCAAGTAAGCAGTGTTCAAAGCTACCAGCACTATGATCGGTTTATGGTCAAGTCCACCCGTATTTTTGTTATGCAATATTATAATAGACATCATGTATGCTTGTACGGGAGAGATAATTTCTAGTATAATTTGATAGAAAGACAGACGGGAAGTGAGTGGAAATGTAGGTTAAATCCCACCCCACTTCTTTTGCACTAAAAAAGAAAGTTGAAAAAGAAGTAACGGAAATGGAGTTTCATTGGTCCACGTACGTCTAATTTGTTTATGAAGATAAGCCCCATATGTTGATATCATTGAATTTCCTCAATTCTGCCAAGATCGTTCTAGTACTCTCAAGCTACTTCATTACACTGTTTACCCCTGTTCAACTGGCGAGTGGTGAGTTCTCTCAAGTGGCTCAGTCCATGTTGTGCTATTGAATTTCACATATCTTTGTCGCTTCTCTGTGAATTCTCTCATATTTTCTTGTTGTTCCTGAGTATCTATCGTCTTTGTCATCTAGACGTGATTGCTAGGATCCACATGGTCAGCTAATGGTTCTTGATTGTGCTCAAGATGTGAAGTTTTACTAGGGTGTGTGGAGTTGAAGTTATGCAGTTTTACTAGGGTTTCGTAATCATCTTCTTGTCAATTTTTACAGACTAGTCGAGTTCAGTTGCTATGGCCGAGGCTGCATCTCTTGCTCCCAATGCCGAATTGTTGGAATGGCCCAAGAAGGACAAGCGTCGGTTTCTTCATGTTGTGTACCGTGTCGGTGACCTTGACCGCACTATCAAGTATGATTCTATTATTTGGGACAACCAATTTTTCATTTTGCATTTGATTGTTCTGATTCTTCTTTTACTTTTCAGGTTTTATACTGAATGTTTTGGGATGAAGTTGTTAAGGAAGAGGGATGTACCAGAAGAGAAATACTCTAATGCCTTCCTTGGATTTGGCCCAGAGGATTCTAATTTTGTGGTGGAATTGACATATAGTATGCACCCTTCATTTATCTGTTTCAACATGCTCATGCATATCTCTGATTATGTTCTCAGATTAAACGTGAAGTACTCTTGATTCTTAATGTTGATAAAATCTTAAAAGTTGGGTGGAAAACCTAAAATTGTGGCTTTAGCTTATTTTTCTCGAGCAAAATATCTTTTACTTGGCAAACACTGTTGGTTATATATGATAATTTCTTCATCTGTCTTCAACAATATTTTGCCTGCCGGTGGTTCCTATCCATCAAAGTTATATTCATTTCTCCCCCTGCCTGGTCGCTTAAGTTTAAACATGAATGGGTTGATCTAAATTCTGAAACTTTTCTTTTCTAGAGTTCATTACAACTTATCTATTTTGGTTCGATGATAAACTTTGATGTTGATGGTAGTTCATATTGTTGGTGTTTTGCAGATTATGGAGTTAGTTCTTATGATATCGGGACAGGCTTTGGCCATTTTGCTATTGCATCTCAAGATGTAAGAGTGTCTCATTTTAGTAAGTTTAATTGTTTGTATTTAACTGAAAAAAAACTCTCGTGGACTTCTAGGTATATAAACTTGTAGAAGACATACGAGCAAAGGGTGGGAGCATTACCAGGGAGCCTGGTCCAGTCAAAGGAGGATCCTCCGTTATTGCCTTTGCAAAAGATCCTGATGGTTATATCTTTGAACTCATCCAAAGAGGTCCCACTCCCGAGCCACTCTGCCAAGTAATGCTTCGTGTTGGTGACCTGGAACGCTCTATCAAATTTTATGAGAAGGTATTTATTCAAACGAATTTGTTTCTATCTGTTTAATATCCTACTGTCTTATTGGAGAAATTGTTTTACAGAGGAATTCTTGAACGATGACTTGTAGTATTAAAAGATGCTCATTATAATTATTGTGGCTTCTTTGTTTTAACCTTCGAGCAACGTGATTCTGGAAAATGAACGATTGTACCACGATTTGCTCAAGTGTGCAAATCGCAAAATAAATTGTTATAGAAATTGCCTTTTCTTGTTAAACATAAGTTGTTTGAGATATATATTCATATGTCTATTCTATCGGATTTTTATTAATGTTTTCGTATTTTATGGTTTCTCTTTGCGTAGGCCTTAGGAATGAGGTTATTGAAGAAGGTTGATAGGCCAGAATACAAGGTTGGCAAGTTTTCTTTTTACAGTCACCACCAATTCTTTCGCTATGGATTGATCTTTCTGTCTTTCTGATACTGGAAATGCTTTGGTTCTTTTTATCTCACTATATGCATCCTACAGTACACCCTCGCCATGATGGGATATGCAGATGAATTAGAGACGACAGTGCTAGAGTTGACTTATAATTATGGTGTGACTGAGTATACCAAGGGAAATGCATATGCTCAGGTGAGTTTATCACACCTTTCTCCATCTGTTATTTATTTATTTAATTTTAAACGGAAACTCTTTCTTTCTATCGTGTACCTGTTAAACGATTATTTTGGTTTGTTTCAGGTTGCCATTGGTACTGATGATGTGTATAAGAGTGCTGAGGTTATCAAACTGGTTAATCAGGAACTTGGAGGAAAGATAACTCGACAAGCAGGACCACTTCCTGGAATCGGCACAAAAATTGTTTCCTTTCTGGATCCTGATGGTTGGAAGACTGTAAGTATCTTATTGTAATGTTCTATATTCAATTTGGTCCAACATTATTTCTAATTATCAAAATTCAAGTGCCAATAACTTCACTTTTTCTTTTGAGAAACTCATTCCAAACTGGCTCTAAATGTCTCGTTCAACTCACTCTTATGGTAAAAATGACTTATTATTATGATTTACTTTTGAGGGGTAAGATCAGTGCACTTGCCTTTTTAATAAGAAAACGTGGAGCTGCAATCGTGTCTTTATTTTGGAGGATTCTTCGTATCATAAAGGAATACAAGTTGGATTACCTCTAATGGCTGTTTTCAATGCTACTCATGTATGGTGTTTTTAGATTAACTTCATGAATGTTCTGCTGAAGGGAAAAAAAAGGATCATTTGAGATAATTGAAAGGGAAACATTATTTAGTTTAAAAAAATAGTGGACCTTTGAATGGTTTTGACATAAATTGATGCCAAACATATGATAATGCATGCCAATGCACTCGAGCTTAAAATTTGAGATTCATTTGATCTTAATCCTACTAGTTTGTTAGCTTTGAAATCTGGGCTAAGCTTTTCATTACTCTTTGTAGGTCCTTGTTGATAATGCAGACTTCCAAAAGGAATTGGAACATCAATGAGCTGTGTCCTGTTGAATAAACAAGCGATGGGGTAAAACCGTCCTGCTTATGTGGTATCTACCTATCTATGTTGGAATAATGTAGAGTCTGATGATGGCTCCAAATCTTTCACATTTTCAAGTGGTTGCACCTGTGGTATAGCAGTTGCTATGGCCTGTACGACGTTTTGAAAGCAAAAAAGCAATCTACAAACTCTACTTCTAAGTAGTTCCATGTTATTAATGTAGCCTTCCTTCCTACATGTTAATATATCTTTGTCCCGTAAGACTTTTCTCACCTCGTTGATTCTTCTTTGCCCCTCCACCTACCAATCGTTCCAAGTGATAACGTATGCCTGTTTCTGGCTCTTGCCTACTCCCAGAGTGTGTGCGTCAGATCGAAAAGACACATTTTCCTGTCCAAGATAACGTGGAATCAAACTTTTGTGAACTGGATAACATCCTGCGAAATCAGATGAGCTATGTATCCTGTAGCCGAATAAGCCAACCTGTACCCAGTTTGAGCTTGGCCCATTAGACATGGGCCGATTGGGCTGAAGAATTTGGTGGTGGTGGTGGGACAAGGATCTGTGGAGGGTTGCATGCAGACAGCTACGAGAGTCAGAAGGGTGACCACTGGGTGCTGTGGCCGTGCCTGTGGTGACGCATCCATTGCCATTCCTCTCTCTGCCACTCTCTGACCAAAATCCCCAATTATTAGTGTTACCCACATACAGACCCTCTCCTTCTTTTTTCATTTTTTTACACAGTTTTGCATATATATTTTTCTACTGTATTAAAGAAAAAGAAAAAGAGAAAAGAGAGAGCCATATGAATTTGGAGACGAAACAAAACGAGTGAGGGGTTGAGGCAAAGGAAGGTAAAGTACAGACATTAGAAAGAAATATCCACAACGTCTGCTCCCGACCCATTACCAAAAGACGCGCCCATTTCCTCTCTCTCCCCGTGCTTCCCAATAAAGCCACGCACGCTCTTTTACCATTTTGCCCTTCCTTCCTCTCCTCTAACATTCTCTTCTTCTTCTTCTCCTCCTTTTCTTCCTGCGAGTCTGTGACGGATTATAAAATAAAAAATAATATATATATATATATATATATAATAAAAAAAAGACCAAACCCCACAACATTTGTCGCTCTCTTCCCGTTTCCTTTCTTCTTCTTTCTTCATTCCTTCCTTCCATTTTTCACGGCTGTAATGGCGAAGTCGTCGACCCCCACGACGACGTCGCTTTCGACCGTTAAACCCAAGGATTATGCTCATAGTCCTGTCCATTACGCCGTCGCTCTTGCGGATCATTCTGCTCTTTCTCGTATCGTTTCCACTCTTCCTCGTCTTTCTGATCCTGCTCTTATTCACACCGAGGCTGATTCTCTCGCTCAGGAGCGCATCGCTGACAAGATCTCTGCCGTCCTCGACCGCCGTGATGTGCCCTACCGTGAAACTCCTCTCCATCTCGCTGTTAGGCTTAAGGATGCTTTTGCGGCGCGCACTCTTTCCTCTGCTGGTGCTGATATTTCCCTCCAGAATTCTGCCGGATGGAACCCTCTGCAGGAGGCTATGTGCCGCCGAAGTTCCGACATTGCGCTCATTCTCCTCCAGGTCCACCACCGTGCTGCTTGGTCCAAGTGGCGCCGACGATTGCCGCGTGTCATTGCTGTTCTTCGTCGAATGCGAGATTTCTATATGGAAATTTCGTTCCACTTTGAGAGCTCTGTAATTCCGTTTGTTGGGAAAATTGCACCGTCGGATACGTACAGAATCTGGAAGCGCGATGGTAATCTCCGAGCCGATACGTCTTTGGCTGGATTTGATGGCTTGAAGATCCAGCGCGCGGATCAGAGTTTTCTCTTTCTCGGCGACGGCGATCACAGCCACGACATTCCCTCCGGTTCACTGCTAGTGATCAACCGCGACGATCGCAAAATCTTCGACGCCTTCGAGAACGCGGGAGCTCCGATGAGTGAGTCCGACATTGCTGGATTCTGCTCTCAGACGAGTGTGTATCGGCCTGGAATGGACGTCACGAAAGCAGAACTCATTGGAAGAACCAACTGGAGAAGACAAGAGAAAACCGAAAGCGTCGGAGAATGGAAAGCAAAAGTTTACGAAGTACATAACGTACTGTTCAGCTTCCGATCGCGAAAGGTAGCTGGCGGCGAAGGTGACGTGGCGGGTAGTGAGCAGGTCCTCCCGTTGGAACTCGACGAAGACGACGATGGGTTCTTAGTAGCCGAAAACCCCAGTTTCGGGCTGCCGGAAAGGAACAGCACCGACCGGCGAAGACACAGTAGTTTTGTTCGGGAAGAGAGGGAATGGGTAATGATGCCGAGAAAAAGCGTGGATATACCGTCCGCGACAGCGCCACCGCCGAGGAAGGCCGTGAGGCCAAATTTTACGGCGGTTCCAGTTGAGCCGCCGCAGACGAAGGAAAAGGAGTACGTGAGGAGCTTACGTCCATCGGTGTGGTTAACGGAACAGTTCCCGTTAAAGACGGAGGAGCTTCTTCCTTTACTCGACATTTTGGCGAACAAAGTGAAGGCAGTGAGAAGAATGAGGGAGCTGCTCACCACCAAGTTCCCGCCGGGAACTTTCCCGGTCAAGGTAGGAATTGAAAAACGTTTTTCTGGGGTCAATTAAAGTGGGCCCCATCTCTGGCTTTAGAATTTCGCTTTCTTGTAGCCTCCTTGATTTGATTTGCTTTGATTTTTTTAATTTTTTAATTGGGTGTTCTTTCGATGCCCAAGCCTCAACGGTCTCTCGGAAGTGTACCGAGGAAGAGTGAGGCGCTTAGACGCCCTCTGATTGGTTGACATCCATGGTCGGTGATTGAACGGCGATGGTATCGACTGAGTTGGTTCGATCCTACGGTGACGGAGCGCTGGGGTCCATCTCATTCGAGGATTTACCCTAGACAAAGAAACCTCCGGGGCCCCACTTTTTGAGTTTTCTCTGAATCCTGGTTTTCCTACAGAGGGCCCCACTCTAACTACGCCTTTCTTTTTTCTTCTCACAAAACTACAAAAAACAATAAAGACCCAAATAGAATTTGCCTCAAATATTATAACGTGGCAGCGTTAGAGACAACGCGGACTTGGGTCCTTTGAACCTTTTTCTTTTTTTAATAATAATAATTATTAATTATTATTTGTGGGAAAAAGAAAAGTTTCAAACTTATTCAAAATGGGGGCCGCATAATAAAATTAAGGGTAAATAATCTTTTGTTCTGGGTGTGTGTGTGTAGGTGGCTATTCCAGTGGTGCCGACTGTGAGAGTGGTGATAACCTTCACCAAATTTGTAGAACTTCCACCGGTGGAACAATTCTACACACCGTTTTCAAGCCCAAGGCAATTAGCCAACAGCGGCGGAGGAGAAGACCCATCTGAATCCTCCCACTGTTCGTCTTTGCCGTCTTGTTCTTCTTCCTCTTCCTCTTCATCGTCATCTACGTGGCTGAGGCGAAGCAGCAGCCACTCAGTTGCTGGATCGACGGCAAAGCAAAACCAACGGTGCTCGTGGTCGGCGGGTCAAGATGAAGTAGACCCATTTGCGATTCCGAGTGGTTATACATGGGCGAGGTCCGATGACAAATCAAGCAAAATGAAAAGGTCAAAATCCACCAGGAAATCGAAATGATTGTACTGCTGGGGGAGGTGGTGATGATGATGAATGATGAGAAATGAAATGGGAATTAATTTAAATTAGTTGTATTAATTTGCTTGTGGTTTTCATTTACAGATACGATGTAGATAACCGTCTAATTAGAACTCATCCTTTCAGAATGTTGGTGGTCTAGACATATTTTTTTTTTATTGTGGTCAACAATCTTAGTCAACTTCAAAGAAATAGTTGCTGACAGTTTTGTTTTTCCTTTTGTCGGAATTTTGATCTTTGCCCACTGAGTTCAATATTCTTCCCCCCGATTCTTATAATTTGAATCTTTTATTTCTTTTCCTTTTTGGACCATCTCTTATTCCGATGCCCCACGGCCGGCCCCTCTAATCTTGATGAACTTGTGAATGAACAGGAAAAAAGTCTAATCATGTCCTTTGTGATCTATGTTAATGGGGGAAAATACATGTGATTCTTGAATAATTGATGGATTTGATTACAAGTTTGAATTTGAACCCAGGTGGTTATATCAGTAGACATCTGGTCCAGGTTTACGGGCCTTGTGAGAATGAGATGCCTTGTGATTACGAGGATTAAAGATGTGTGTATATATATTTTATTAGAAAGAAAAAGATGCCCAAAAGACATAGTTTGCTTCGTTAGATGGAAACCAGAAGGAGTTGGCAAGCTCTTTAAAAAAGTAATATTGCAGTGGGAGTAAAAGACAGCCCATCCACCTATGGCCCTGCGTTCTGCTGCTGCTGCTTCCTAAAGGCGTTTCTGCCAATTATTTTCTAATCTTCCTCGAATTCCTTCACTAAGTTTCTGTAGTTCTTCATCGGTTTGGATCCCCAGGTATGACTCTTTAACTGTATCTCGTTGCTTCCTGCACCTCGAATTCCTCACTTTGTTTGTGCTTCTTGAAGTTCAAGATAAGTTCTTTCTTATGCATAAAATCTTTACATCAGATCTCTCTCTGTGGTTTTGTTTATATCGTCTTAGAAATGGTTTAAACAATATGACAGCGAGAAAGTTGTAACTTTCTGTTAGCTTTACTAATCTGGGTGTAAATTCAATGGTTATCCGAACATGAATTAAGTTTTTGTAGGCATAAATTTGGTTGCTGTTACTTTCAACACCAATAATGGATAGACAGTGAATTTGATTTTGTATTGGTTGGAATTAGAAACCATGGCTGCAGAAGCACCAAGCTGGGCAGACCAATGGGGAGCTGGAGGCATAGGCGCCATGGAAGAAGACGACGGCAGTAAAGCCAAAGGGGGCCAGGGCTCAGACAAGAAGGGTGGTTCTAAGCCTGGAATAGCAAAAGCCATGGCGGCGACCGTGGCTGGTGCCAAAAAGATAGGAAGTGGAATATCTAACGGCATCAAGTGGATCATGAACCCTCGCAAGAAAAGCTCCAAGTAAATTAGGTAGATTTGTCTCAACATCCCTGGCACCAAAATAACAGAGAGGGAGAGAAATCTACTCTCGTCAGCAAAAGATTGAAACTTTTCATGATTCTGGTATTTGTGTTTAAATATTGGCAAACATGGTGTGTTAAGAGTTCTAAGACTTGATTCGGCTGAGATAATTCAGTCTTCTATAGATATCAGATCAACTAGTGGTAGTTTCAGGCTTGTGTCAATAGTGATACAGTTTCATCATGTCATATTAGACTCATTTCACTGCTCGATATGCAACTAAAAAGACACCAATAGCTATATTTCATTGGTTCACGAAAGAAGGAAAAAGGCTAAAGAAAGCTAATGCATTGATTGATCGGAAGGGACATAGCTGGAACTTACATGTAAATGTATCATTGTCCTCCAAGGAACCCACCAAAAGTGTTCTCTCCACTGTATGACATGTAAAGAAACCCATCTTCATCCTTATTATGCTCATAAATTGCAGACATCAAAGCACCTGTTGTACAGAAGAATTTATTACAATGCCCACATTCGATATGAGATCAGATACTGAGAGAAAAAAGGATCACCACTCACCAGTTGAAGGTAGAGTGTCCTTCACAAATACAAATATAGCTCTCTCAGCACTAAGCTTAATCCGTTTCCGAACAACGTACACAAACTGTCCAACAGTTAAATCAGCAGGGACGAGGTATCTGCAATGGGTAAGATAAAAATTCTACACTGAATGAATAGAACTGTTCGATTATACAAGATTGGCCCCTTCCAAGACGGATCGTCCAAGTGCTTATAACGAAACAATACTTCATGTTCGAGATTAATCCAGAATTATAAAGTACTAATCAGGGGACTGGCTTTCTTGGGACTAACTCTATTGCATCTTTTCCATGTATCACACAATTGCCAATTCAACGAAGTTATCAACTGAAAGCCATTAAGATCTTTCAAGTAAACCATAATTCTTATGATTGACTTAGATACTTCTGTTTCTCATGAGCTCCACTTTTAAACTGCATGCTAGCAACTCCATTATTTTCATTCGACATATTACAGCTGCTACTAACATATGTGCTAGTATCTACTTTAAGAATGTTGTAATATCTTATCATCTATTCATGCTAGTTCACCGATTCATAAAGAGAAGAGAGAGAGAATACTTGTTCCTATGAATGTCAACCATGTTACTCCTCCCAGCTTTCTCGACAATCACCTGTTTAAGTTATTTGAATCAGTACCAAAGCCAAAGTAATTTAAGAAACCATACGAAGTAAAGAACATAATAAGTAACATTATTCTTACAGGTATTCTATCCGGGTACTTTTCTCTTACGCGAGCAGCTTCAGCCCGTCTCTTTTCTGAGATGTGAAGATCCCAACAGAGTAAGCACTAATAGTTGAAACATGGAAGTACCATATAATTCTGACTATAGTCTGTTGGATTTTACCAAGTAGAATTACCCAAAGGGGTTGAAAATAAGGGAAACAATCATGAAACCAAACAGATATTCGCCTATTCGGTGCCCACAAACACAGCACGAAGATACTTCGACTACCAAATAGCAGCTTGAATTCAAATAAGGTGGCCGACGAAGTCACAAAATCAATCAGCCTCTAATCAACTCAACTGATCTAATTCCAATAGCAATACGCGAATTATGCCCAAATATATGCGGATATAAGTATGAAGCTTTTGAGAGAGTAACATTAAATGATTACCCAAAGGAATTCCAAGTTTGAACGAGCTTCTGGCCATGGAAGAAATAAGAATCTGACGCTAAGATTGATCGCTGAAAATCAAAGAAAGCGAAACGTTACAACTCACAAAGAATTCGCTATGAGTTGAAGAAAAGCATAATCAAAAGTGAAAAAGGGCGAAGAAAGGCAAAGGTTGTTGGCAATGACATACCCAGCCGAACAGAAGATCAAAAACAGGCTTTTGGAATGTCAGTATTCGAGTGGTGAATCGGCAGAAGAATTGGATAATATGAAAGCAGAATTTACAGAGACTCCATGATCATCACTCGTCAGTTTCGTAGATGGAGGAACCTCCTTCCAGTTCAAACACGTAGAAGCCTGCCTATTCTTTCTCAAGTTATCACTCTACCAGGACCGTCCATTTAAAACAGGCCCAAATTTGTGGCCCAAATTCGTGGCCCAAACCGAACATGAGAATAAAATGAGAATTAAATTTTAAATCAATTTACCTTCAATGTGGAGAGATACACAATAGATTCTAAATTAATGATGAAATCTTATTATGTAAATAATAAAAATATTTGGACATTTTTGAAAATAGCATTGCAAAACGGTCTTATCCAATCCGACGCCGTTTCGTCATGCCGAACACTAAAATTCTCAAAATATAAGGTTCTATCATTTTGTGTTTATTACAAAACTGGAATTCAATTACCAAGAACTCAAATGAAACAACCAAAATGTGAGATCAAAACTGACCCAAAAAAGAGAAAAAGAAGACGCCAACAGTTGTTCTTAAGATCTCTCCTGATATTTCTCAGCTCACAGAAGAACTTGGGAGGAAAAATAAGGAAGTTTTGTGTTTCTGTTGCAATCACTCCAAAAAGCCAGTTTTGGTCAATATGGCATTTCTCACTTTACTTAGATCTCTTCCCTTCAATGTTCTTCCAATGCCTTCACAAACTGAGAAGGATGAAATTTGGGTTCTTGCAAGCTTCCTAGCAATCCATTCATGTGGAGGAACCATCACATCCTCCTCCTCCTCCTCATCATCGTCGTTAACAAAGCCGTATTCCTCCTCCATCCATGCACCACCCATGTTGCCATTTCTTCCATATATCTTGGACCAGTCTGGTATCTCCAAAGGAGCTGAGGATCTCTTCACAGTTTTGGGTTCTTGATTGGCTGTGGTTTTGGCTTTTGGGATCATTTTTGGAGCAGAGCTGATCTGCATGCACCAAGCAGAGGAAGAAGAAGAAGAAGAAGAAGAGACTGGTGAATTGAAGTGCTTGAATTTTGTTGCCACTGGGCTCGAAGCTTCTTCTTTTATGGTTTCGCTGGGAAAGCCCCACGCTTGTTCTTCATCAAACTCTTCGTCTTTGATTGATTTTCCATGAAACCCATGGCTCCATCTGGTGTTGGAACCTGCCATTCTGGTTGATCTAAAACAGAAAAAAGAAGTTTAGTCCATGAGCCAATAAGAGAAGGAGTAAAACAAAAATGGAAAAAGAAATCAGTTGTTAACAATGAGTAAAACAGAGTCACTAGTTCCAATATAAATAATATAATGGGGAAAAGAACATATTTTGTTTCATTTTTGGTGCTGAAGAAAGTGAGAATGCGATGGAACTGAACTGGGTAATCTCCTCGGGAACAAAAAGTAACAGAGAGTGTGAGAGAGAGAAGCAATATGAAATGAACTTACTTACCTGCCTGCCTTGATCACTCTTCGAAACAAACTGGCTTCCACACAGATATTTATCAGATTTTTATTTTTTTTCTGAAAATGAGTAAGATGCAGAGTGAGGTGCAGAGCCCCAAAAGTAACCGTGACAAACCCAGAGAAGAAATGAAAAAAAAAACCCCTTGGCCTGACCTGAAAACTACCAGAGAAATCACAAATTTCAAGGGCTTCGGTTCAGACTCAGAAATGACACCCAGCAAGAATAGGGAAACCCCAGAAAGGATAGCGAAAAACAGATGAATTGTAGTTTGATGGCATATCAAAAGGGTGAAATAATTGGAAGAGAAAGGATGGGATTTGAAGAGAATCTGAGTTATAAATAAAGACTAGCTCAACTGATGATGGAAACCAAACAAAAGGCAAAGCAAAAGCAAAAGAAGATGAAGGGAAGTTGGTGTTGAATGTTTAGAAGAAAAGGGTGGTTTTTGATTGGGAAAGATGATGGGGAACGATGAGTAAGAGTCTCAAAAAGTCTGACCAAAACCTCACTGATTTCCGTAACCTTATCCTCTTAAGTCGCAGCACACCCATCTCATTCCTAGTGACAGTCAGAGAACCTCAGTAATCTATTTCCATTGCTTTTTTCAATCTCTGAAGCTGGCCTTGAAGGAGGTGCCAGAGGAGTAAAAGCACTTAATTTGCTTCTGCCTTGCTGCTGCATTGAGATATGTGACACAAGTTTTGGCCACCAAGGATCTTAACAACTTCAAAATTTCCATCCATATTACTTCAATCTCCAATGTTTCAAAGAGCTTTGGGATTTATGGGGGAGAGAGAGAGAGAGAGAGAGAGGCACCTGTCTTGGTATTGAGGGAGAGACGGTGAGGTGTCTTCTCAAGCTCAAATCATAATGTCTGTTCGAAAATGACACGAGAGCGTGTGTGGGTCAACCCTCCATGTTCGGTTCATGCAGAGGGCCTGTTTCATGAAACAACAAAATCATCCACCTTCTCTTCTTTTTCTATTTGGAACTCTTCCCAGTTGAACTCATTCATACAAAATCCAAACGTATTCGACAGAAGAAGGAAACAAAAATTAAACCACCTCGGTTTTTGACAAACAATCTAACATTTTTTTAATTCATTTTATTGGGTGTCGTTGTATTCCAATTGAACACTCCAAAGAATGCTTACTTTTGAAATAGGAACTTTTTTTAACCAAAAACAACACTTTTGCCAAAGATATACAGCTAAAAAATACTCTGAAATGACATGAACCAGATGGCCCTCCCTCAGAGGGAGACGTGGCGATTTGATTAAATGCGCCTAACTTAGATTTTTGCATCACCACCACCACAATCAGAAAGATTGAGAGTTAGAGTTCAAAAAGATTGAGTTTACAAATGAACTGCAGTTCTGAGTAGGACTTTCACCTTTAAACAGTTCAAGACTGTGTGGATTCCAAGTAGGAAAGAAAGAAATAAAGAACAGAAAATCATATAATGGGGCAATCAAAAAATCAAACTCAAGAGAGGGTGATAATCATTAAGATAATGAAAACCCTTTTATATCTGTGGTGGAAGAAAAAGAAAATACTTTAAATAAAGCAAAGATAAGATCAGACGGTACCTTTTTTTCATTCATTCAATCACTTTCCTTCACCGGGATGGGATTTCATCCTCTCTTGCAAAAACTATGGCTTCCCACCACCATTTTCAACATCGCTTAGCCTGCTGCTGATTTGTTCGTCTGCATCAAATTGTTTCCCTTTATGATGCATAATTAAGCATGTCATTATTCAATTCTACTTTATTGATTACTTATGTTTACCGACGAAGTAGAGGTGTTTTATTCATGGTTATGGTCATTATAGCAATAGACAGAAAGGAGAGGCAGTGATTAAAACAAATCTGCATACACAGGATGTCGACATTCTGTGAGACAACATGAATCTTTAGGGCTGCGATAAATATTAAAAAATATACACAAGGCCAGTAAGACAACAGTTCATATTATACAGATCAATCATCAATCAAATTCTACTGTTTTTTATTATGTCTTCCCTAATCCTCATTTGACAAAGAGTCACCAAACTTTCCTTGGCTTGCACATTTGTGGAAGGCAGATTAAGGGAAAACTTGAACTTCTAACGAAAGCCGAGTCATTGATCTGATAACCTTTGACATTGAAAATATAGGCTTAAAGAAGCATATGAATTATCCTGTTTGAAACCAAACTAGAAAGAAAAGGGACGTAACATAGAGTTTAGATGAACTGTGATTCTTCATAAGGCCAAAAGGCCCAATGGTTACGTTTATTATACATATGGATACTCTAACAACGCTCAAGAAAGCAGAGCTGCACCAAGAAGTGCAAATATTACAAGAATTATCAACAACCATAGCGTCAAAAAGACTAAAAAGTGGATAGAATTGTCTTATTTTCCAAGATGCGTTGTCCCATTGTCTCATTGCACTGGTTTATGATGGGATGAGACTTATAAGGAATTTGTTAACTATGTCATAGTTCTTAAATGGGCACAGTTTACGTTTAATGATTTTCAGTGGAAAGTACCTAAAAGTAGCATAACTGACTCAAGTCAAAGCGTTGGCACCAGCAACAATCTCTAAAATCTCGCCAGTGATTTTGGCTTGACGCTGTCTGTTGTAGACAATAGAGAGCGTCTTCTTCAACTCGCTTGCATTATCAGTTGCACTGCTCATGGCACTCATTCTGGCTGCAAGTTCACTAGCTAATGATTCTTGCAATGACCTCAAAATTTGACTGTTCAAATAGAGAGGTAATAAAGCATCAAGAATCTGAACTGGGTCCTGCTCAAACTGCAAAATTGGGGAAAAATTCGAGGTTTTTGTCCTCACGGCATCTCTCTCTACGGTTAATTTTCCTTCTTTTGTTGTCAATCTGAAGAACTCGTCCTCTGCGGCATCGACACAAACACCATTTATATCACAAATCTCTCCTTTCGGGGACAATGGAAGCAGAGTGTGGATCACAGCGTCCGATTTAACTAATGACACGAATTTGGTGTACAGAAGCTCGACTTTGTCGACCTCTTCGCTAACAAAGAGGGAAAAAACATCGTCTGCAATGGCTTGAGCTTCTTTAGCTGTGGGAAGTGAGCCGCCCTCAAGAAATCTATCTACTGGGATGTAAGGCCGGCGAAGGAAATACGAATTTCCCTTCTTGCCAACGCTAATAACTGTATAATCAAGGCCAAGGGTCTTCAATTCTGCGATTCTGGATTCTGCCTTTTTGATGATCATATTATTGAAACTTCCACAGAGGCCACGATCCCCTGTTACAACAATCAAAGCAACCTTCTTAACCGGTCGGACGTTTGTAAGAGGAACATCTATATCTTCGGTTTGGAGCTGCTCGTTGATGCTGTAAAGAACTTCAACTAGAGATTCCGAGAATGGTCTTCCATTAACAACAGCTTCTTGAGCTCTACGCACTTTGGCAGCAGCAACGAGCTTCATAGCCTCAGTAATTTTCCGGGTGTTCTTCACTGATTCGATCCGTTCTCGAAGCTCACGGAGGCCGCATTGAATCGGAGTGACAGATGAGGATCGTGAGGCAGAGCCTTGCGAAGGAACTTGAAGTGGGTTAAAATGCCGAAAAGAAAGAGCGGAGGCATCGGATGAAGACGATTTTGAGGATACCCACATTGTAAAGTTTGAGCAAGCCATGATCTTTAATGGACGACCAACTCGGGCTCCGATTCAGAGAAGAGGGTCTGCTAAGTGGAGTTCAAATTTGCTTTCAAATGTCTTTATCTGTGGTCTTATTCTTCGTTTGGAAGCTTTTGTTCTGGTATGAGGGAAACGAGATAACGATTTGGATCAGGTTTGTGATAACGATTTGATCGTTGCAGATTACTGGTGATCAAATATTTCGAGGTGGGCTCCATTACACTCCGCTCTGATGGGGCATGATCTTTGTACTTTCGTATTTGACTGTGGATGGTATATGCGGCTACGCGACTCTAATTCGTCCAAGTTTGATTTGTCCGTTATCCCAGAACCACAGCCCCCCGCCCAGAAAGGAGACGAAAAGGGTAAACGGAATGGGCTTCCGTCGGCCCATGTTTGAGTGAATATACGGGCCATCGGCCCAATTTAAGAGCGAACCAGTTTCACTCCTTCGATCTTCATCTCCCGCCGTTTTCCCGCTCCGTTTCCGGTTGGGATTTTGGGGAAGCTTTTGAAAGCAGCAGAGAGAGTAGAATCTGAGAAGAGGAAAGCTGCGACTATGGCGTCACTGGGCTCAACTGACACCAAAATCACCCAATGGAAGCTTGGATACTCGTATCGTTCCTCTCATCACCACTCTCAACAGCCATCCGTCTTACTTCACCACAAGTTCCTGCACTGGTCGTATTTCTATTCTCTCCCAACTGATACCACCTCAGCCGCCGCCCCCAAGCCGCAGAAGACGGCCCTAGGTGGCTCTTGGCTGCTAGTTATGAGGTTGCCTCACCCAACTCAGTGATCGACCTCCTCTTCCGTTCTCCATCAACTAATGGGGAGTTATCTGAGCTTGTGTTCAGGTTTGAACCTCTGATCATAGCAGTTAAATGCAAGGATCTTGGATCGGCTCAGGCTCTGGTTTCCACTGTTATATCTTGTGGGTTCAGAGAATCAGGCATTACCAGTGCTAGCAAGCGTGTGATAATTGCAATTCGCTGTTTAATTCCAATGGAGGAGCCGCTGGATGCTACCGAGAAGATTATGCTCTTGCCCGAGTATGTCCAGATCCTTATTGATGTAGCTAATGAGAAGATGGGGACTTGTGAAAAGAGAACTGATGGGTTTCTGAGGACATTGCAAGTAATATCTCTATCTTTGACCTTATGGACAAAGAAATAATCAACTTAAATGAAAAATAGACTACGTTCTTTAGACATGTACATGCTACATGTAAGGTGTATTGATTCTAGTCCACGTAGTATTGAGTATTGCTGAGATATTCTTATTGCAGGACTCCTTTCCTTTTAATCTGAAAGCAAGTCTGAGTCCTTGAATCATTGGCAGGATCATCAGAAGCATGCTGTTATAGTTTATCTGTTGAACGGATAGACATTGCTGGGGAACCTATCGCGAAGCCTTTTATTTGGGGGCACTCAGCCACTACTATCCACAATAAAGCTATTGCATCTGGTGGTTTTGGAGGCATGGGCCTACATGCAAGAAGAAATGATTTATTACAACTTGATATGTTGTCATGCACATTGCAAACAATCAATGTAGTGGATAGTCCATCTCCTCGTTTGGATCACACGTCATCATCGTTGGTTGGAGACCACCAATGGTGGCAGGACAAATCCTACGTGCATTCTGAATGATGCATGGGTCTTTGATATCACTCAGGAAAATTGGACGAAGGAACTCTGGGAGCCCTTTGATACAGATGCTTGTTACTGGAAGAAGGAAAATATAGATGGGATAACTCTGAATGCAATGTTTGTGTATAAAAATTATATTGGAATTATTGTAGGTTGCCCTGTGACACAAAACTATCAAGAGTTCGCATTACTTGATTTGCAACTTCATTTTTGGAGGCATGTGTCCCTAATTGTATTGGCAATGAATTATTTCTACGTAGCACAGCCAGTGTTGGTGATGATCTTGTTATAGTCGGTGGTGGGGCATCATGTTATGCATTTGGGACACCTTTAGTGAGCCAATGATAATAGGCTGCATCCATTGATATCCTCAGAGGTTATTTTAGGGCACTCTGGAAACATAGAAAAGCTTGCGACTCATCCAATTGAAGAGTTGGAGAAGAAAAATCCAATCCACATGAATAAAAGCAAGGTGCTTTGTAAAGGATTTTCAAAGAGGTTTGATGGCTGGATATGGTAGAAAGGTTTCTTCACGAGGTAATGGAACACATATTTTCTTTTCAGTGAATGGCAAATTCTGTGATATATATGATGAAAAGCAGTCCTGGTGGGGAGATCAACTTGATCAGTAATGTTCAAAGCTTTTATATTTAGTGTTCGTCATTGGCATTATAATTCATGCAAGCTGAGAACTGTTCTTTCTGCTCAATGTTGGAGATTTTGGAATCGCTGATGTTTCAACAACAAAATCATAGAATAGGGTAGACGGTAGAATCATCCATAAACAGAGTGGCTTCTTGTTCATGTGATATTATTGTGTGCATTTTGATAATGTAAGCACATTACATCAAAGAACACATTTTTTAAAGAATTATTCAAAATTTCCTAATTATTTCTGAGTCCTGCCATTTATTTTAGACATCATTGATTCACTGCAAAATTCGAAATTGAAATCAATTGATTTGGAGGAAAAGAAATTGGATTTGATTCTAACGTTCCTGTTGAAACTACTCTTGAAGAATGTCTTAAGAAATTGATCAGATCAGACAGTTCTTGTTCTTACAATCTTATTCCAACAGATACTGATTTCTTCTAATGGAATGAGACTTCTAAACAATAGTTTAACAAACAAACAGAACTGGAAATGACAAGAATGAAACTATTATAGCTTGCTCTTGCAGGATCCTTCGGTTAGGTAACAGCTAAAAGAGAAAAGAACAGGCTACATATACACATAACTTACCTCTATTTCTCAGGGTTTGGGGTTTAAGAGGTCCTGGCAATCCGTCAGATCCACTGGGGGGCAGCAGATTGGAGTCCGTTGGCAACTCATTCGGATTATAATACACATCGCTTTGAAGTTTGAATTTGGTAATAAGAAATTAAAAGAGTTTTCCTGGTTGTGTTGTTCCACTTCTCATCATTGTGCAGAATTCCTGGTAGTTGATTCTACCATCCTGCCATGCAAAGAACAGTGCGTTGAATATCAACAGACCCACAAGAATAGCTTATCTTTCGCCTTTGAGTAAGAGGGAGCTTTAAATTTTAAAACTTGAACAACTTACATTATCTGTGTCAACCTCGGAGATAATTTCCCTGATGCTGGCTTCATCACCCATGCCATAATCCTTCATGGCAGCCTCCAGCTCGTCTTTTGTAATGTATCTGTTATCAGACCAATAGCTCGGTGATATGATGCTATATATTGCAAGTCATTGCATACTATTGAGGTTCTTCAACTTGAATTACAGATTTGGATTGAGGATCAGAAAGTTCCTGACTTACCCACTACTATCCTTGTCAAAAAACTGAAATGCTTTGTATAGGTGTTCATCTCTTTCTAGTCTGTGCCTATGCATTGTTGCAGAGATAAATTCGATGTAGTCGATCGATCCGTTTCCATCCACGTCGGCCTGAAATGTTTGAACCTTGCTATGAGAGAGTTCTTAAGCAAAAACCAATTAAAAGCATTGGAGATAAGTGTTTATTTACTTACAGCTTCCATTAGTTGCTTCACTTCAGCCTCTGAGAGCCGTGAACCAAGACGAGCTAAGCCTGTCTTCAATTCTTCATAGGTGATTGTGCCACTATTGTCAGTATCTATGTTTGCGAACATGGCTTTAAGGCCCTTGATTTCTTCTTCAGATAAGTTTTCCGCAATGACCTAAGATGTATATCAGTGAGGCTCAAGTATAAGAATTGAGAGTTGCATGAACGACAAAAAGTTCACATAGGAGGTAAAGAAACAAGGCCTCCTTATCATTCCAATGGAGACTATAGGAGAAAACTATGAGCAGACACACACATCAAATAAAACAGGTGGCCACAAAAACTTTACCAGTTGAACACATACCTTATGATATATGTAAATTGAAAATGAAGCAGCTATGCTATAAGACTACTTAATTTGCTTAGGATACTAACATCACCACCATCCTTAGCTCCACAAAGACGGGGCAACATATACATCAAATGTGAGATCCCACATCGGTTGGAAAGGGGAATGAAACATTCTTTATAAGGGTGTGGAAACCTCTCCCTAGCATACGCGTTTGTAAAACCTTGAGGGGAAGCCCGGAAGGAAAAGCCCAAAGAGGACAATATCTGCTATCGGTGGGCTTGGGGTGTTACAAATGGTATCAGAGCGTTAAGCCTTGAAGGGAGGTGGATTGTGAGATCCCACAACGATCGGAGAGAGAAACGAGTATCAGCGAAGACGTTGGGCCCTGGGGGGGATTGTGAGATCCCACATCGGTTGGAGAGGAGAACGAAGCATTCTTTATAAGGGTGTGGGAGGAACGAGTGCCAGCAAGGACGTTGAGCCCTAAGAGGGGTGAATTGTGAGATCCCACATCAGTTGGAGAGAGAAACAAAGCATTCTTTATAAGGGTGTGAAAACCTTTCCGTAGCAGACGTGTTTTTAAAACCTTGAGGGAAAGCCTGAACAGAAAAGTCCAAAGAGGGCAATATCTGCTAGCGGTGTGCTTGGGCTATTAAATCAAATATCTTTATATTCTCAATAGGCACAAAATAAATGCAGTGTGGTGTGCATCAATTGTGTTCATGCGGTCATAGAAAGCAAGACAACATTTCCTCTACGAACAGGAGTCCTGATAGCAGTGTATTAATTAATTACCTTCAAAGCAAGCTTCTTAAGCTTATTCATTGCCCTGAATTGCTTCATTCTAGCCAGAACGGCGTTATCTATTGGCTTGTCTGATGCTTCTCCACCTTCTCTGATCCATGGATGTTCTAGATAACGACACAACTAATAACATTAGCCTACATAAATGGCAGCAGCATTGCAGAAAAACCAAGAGGAGAGCCAAATGTGAAACCAAAAAGCTTTCTTGAACACATATATCAAAGGATTAGTTGATACCTAGAACTTGTGCAGGAGTAATCCTCTTCCTCGGATCATGTGTCAGCATTTTCCTCACAAGATCTTTAGCACTTTCGGATATGGTCGGCCACGGTGCACTAACAAAATCAATGTCTCCTTGCAGTATGGCATCAAATATTCCTTTCTCGTTTTCTGCCATTTCAAATTGAGAAAGGCAATTCAACACATTTTCATCTCGTAGTTTTAGAAACTGAAACTGTAATATACTTTACCTGCCCAAAATGGAGGCACACCACTGAGAAGGATGTACAAAATAACTCCAGCGCTCCAAACATCAATTTCTTTCCCATAATTTCGCCTCAACACTTCAGGAGCAACATAGTAAGCACTGCCAACTATGTCACGATACACTTTACCTGAGATTACAACCAAAATACATTCATTAGCAGTTAAGCACAAGGATCATCCGTGTTCATCATACAGTTTTCGTTTCTTCAAGTGAGATAAGAGAGTAAGATATTAATGGAAGCTTCGTTGCATACACAATCGATATGAATGATAGAAAAATGGGCGGGAATTAGAATGAAATTCACAATCTGGGTCCATTAAGAGATGCCAAACTACTGATTTTGACTGGCTATACATCTATGATCTAAGTATCAACCAAATTCTACAAAATTGTAAACACAATCCCAAACTTAATCATCATTATCTATATTATCTATATTGCCTAAAATGCACGGCAGATTTGATTAACTTTTTAAGTTTTGAAAGTTGTTCTATGAAAAGTACAAATTGCTGAAATGTAGTGATAATCAAAATTCTGATATGACATGGAGTTCAGTTCAGCCATGGTGGCATCGGAATAATCTCACTACTTAACATGTGAATGACCTGCATCTACTTCCACATACGAAAAAGTAAGTATATATTCTCCGCAAGCAGAAAAGGTTTTAACTTTTTGTTCAGAAACTAAATGAATGCAAGAGGGGAAAAGAAAACAAAAAGATGAACCTTCTTCAATGAAAACAGACAGTCCAAAATCAGTAGCCTTCAACATTGCTCCCTCTTTCTTGCTAGACAACAAGAAATTTTCAGGCTTCAGATCACGGTGCATAACCCCCATGAAATGGCATATTTGAACAACATTCACAATAGCACGACAAATTTCAGCAGCAGCCTTCTCAGAGTATTGGCCCTGCGCAATAATCCTATCAAAAAGCTCCCCACCAGCACAAAGTTCCATCACCAGATGAACCGAATACCTATCCTCATAAGCACCTTTGAACTCAACAATGTTTGGTTGTCCAGAAAGATGCTGGAGAATCAGAATTTCCCTCTTCATATCATCCTTGTCATTCTTACTAATAAGCTTCCGTTTGAGTATAGACTTGCAGGCGTAAGTTTGGGCAGTGGAATTCTCAGTGCATAAATAGGTAATACCAAATTGACCTCTACCCAGTTCTTTTCCAAGAGTATAGTATTTTTTAATATCATCATAGGGCCTACCCAGAATGGTTTCTGGATGATGTTGCGCTGTTCTAGGAGTAGCAACCGCAGGCTTTGAGAAAGCGGAAGCTGACGGTGGATGCTCTGCTGTTGGAGGTGGCTGAGGCTGATTTCTATTAGATGGGATTTGGGTTTGAGGGGCTGATACCTTCTTTGTCGGGACAGTAGGCTGAGGTTGGTAAGATTGATATGGACCTCTGGCTGCAATCCCTGTCGCCGAATCAAAGCCATTAAGACCTGATGTTGGAGGCTTTTGCGTGCTGCTACAGCAACCCATAATCGACTCAGAAAGTGTCAATGTGGAGAGGGATGAGAGGGATGTTTTGGGTAAAAGAAGTGTAAACCCAAATGGGGATTGGATTTCTGGGAATGCTGAAGAACAAATCCGCCGCCCAAAGGGATTTTAGACGTTGGAGGGAAGGAGAACACGAAAAGGTTACCTCTAAATTTGGATTTTGTGAGACGAAAGAGGAATGGAAGTTCAAGCGTATGAAAGCAAAACCCAAAGATATCAAAGCTTGGTGAAAATTGCTTGGTAATAAGGCCAACCAGTGGTCACCGTGTTCGTCACTGAACTTTAAAAGCTGGTTTTAGTCAACTCAACAAAGGCGGTTCTTGTTCTTGAGAATTGCATTGGAAGCTGCATTTTTATTTTTATTTTTTTTCCTCTTCTTATTTGAGTTAATTTTAACACTCAACTTTTTTTTTTTTTTGACAAAGTCTCACCTTTAAATTTCATCCATTTAATTCATAACGTTTTTGTATGAATAACTGTTGGCATTTGGATTTAAAGTGGACCAAAATGTATTTTTGTGGCCACGAAAAACAACACATTTTTATTATAAAAAGAATTATACAAAATACATCACTCTCTTACAACTGTGAAAATAGAAGTTACAGAAACTTAATCTTTTATTATAAAAATTGTACAAAATGCGATGGTAATTAAACAAAAAAATAAATGATTCAAATTATTTAAAATTTACTTTGCAAGTAATAACATATTAACGAAAATCAACGTTTAATGCCACTTATATACATTTATTTCTTATATATATATTTTATTCTATTGATTTTGTTAATAACGGTTGACCTAATAAAAGAGTAATATATATCCATTATAAAATGTAAGTAATAAGTAATAGATAACAAATATATAATCTCGATTAATAGATTAAAGGTTTGAATTCTAGAGTATTGACATTTTTTACTTTTTACCCTCTTTAATTTGGATGGTGTCCGTTCACACTCTTTAAAGACTTCTCGTAACATGTTCGATCTAATCTTAACCTTAAATTTATTAGGTCCTATTGTAAGGGAATAAGATAATCAGTGAGAATCACAGCTAACTTTAATTTTACTTTGAGAATCTTTACCTCTCTTCAAAAAGAATTAGCTATGAATCTCATTCTTATTTATTATTCTTATTTACTATGGTGGAATGGTAGACTTGAACCCTTGTAAAAAATAGGAATAGGTTTTTTATTTTTATTTTTTAATGTCATTCCCTAAAATGTTGGAATGAAATTAATTGGGAATCCTTATGAACGTTATTCACATTCCTTTACAAATCTCACATCAATATCATTCTCAATCTTTATTCAATTGGCCTACAACCTTTTTAAATTTACTATACGACCCTACCCTTCATCTCTTATCATATATATATTTAGTTATTTTACACTTTTTTTAATATCTTATTCTATTATAAAATCATGTATAATTTTTTATTATGTATATTTAATACGTATATGTTGGAGTATCTAATACATCATTTTAACATATCAATTTTGTATAAACAAATAAAAATTAAGTTTTATAAAATGAAAAAAAAAAACAATTACACAATTCTTCACCTTAACTTATGGAAATTGCAAACTCACTTTCTTACGCTGAAGCAACCTACTTCAATAATTTCCTCTTTCAAATAAAAAAAAAGATTGAAAACAAGCTTTTGCATGAATGTGAAATGACACGTGTAAAATGAGAATTAATAATTGAGCTGGGTCCAAATTCATCATAAAAGATCCGCATTTCTCGCTCCTTGTATCCCGGCCCATATACACATTTTTTAACTGGACTGCACCCAGCCACGGCCCAATTTTTATTACCGTCCCTCCGATTTTGTAGGTCCAAAAAATAAGAATATTTTGAGAATTGAGGGAGGGGATAATGCATCACCGAGAAAGAGAACAACCCGTTTTTTTAGGGTTTGAACAGTGTACCCGACCCGACCCGACCCACCCCACCCCAACCCAACCCAATGGTTGATAATGAAAGGGTTTCCACTCCACTGCAGCTTCAAATTGGATCTTCACAAAGAACCCTCATTTTCTTTTTCTTTTTCTTTTTTTTTAAAACCACGACTAACATTTTAAGAAAATAAAAATCCTAATTTGTAACATAACAAACAGAGTGAAAGAGATGGGTTGATTTTCAAATTCCATTCCGGTCACCGGTCGGGCAGTTCCTGAGTTAGATTTAAAATAATAATAATAATAACAACCATACTTGGAAATCTGGGAGGATGAGTTGCCAGCGGGTTGACCCGATTAATCCGGGCCAACTGCGGTCCAAGGAGAAAAAGGAATTCAACCATTTCCACAATATTAATTAATCCTTGGTTGATCTTCAATTCTGGAATTAATAGTCATGAATCTCGCTCCTAATGACGATTTGATTTTTTAATTTTAGCCATCGAACCCGGTCTGTCTCCAAACCGCATCCCGGACCCGTCTCATGTCCCGGCCCTTCAAGGTCCGGCCGACACCGACGAAACCCGAAGTGGCGTTCTTTTTTCGACTTCTGGCCAAGTACTCATGTGGCGGAACGATCTCCGAATCCGGGTCATCCAACGGATCGTCCAACTCGTGTAGCGAGTCCACCGAGTCTACTCGGAGAATCTTGCTCCAATCCGGCACGTTCACAGGCGCTGACGTAGCCATCTGCCGGCCTCGTGGAGACGCCACCATGTCGTGCCCCCGAAACTGATGCACGATTCTCGCCGACGCCATCCTTCCCGGATCTTCAAATGCCAGCGACAGCCCTCCTACGTGTCGCTCACGAGGAACCCCACTCCCCGTCCTCACCGGAATCTCTCCGTGACTATTACTCCCTCCACCAACGCAGGGCAACGAATTCTCTTCACCGAAATCCTCCCGGTCCGTCTCCACGCGATCCGGCATCGGCCAAACATCCTCTTCGCCCAGGTCCAACGAGTCTGTCTCGGTGGAGTCTTGGCTATGACTGTAGCTATAGCTACCGAGAAATCGCTCGCTCTGACTCGTCGTCAATTTCCGACCTTTAGCCATTATTGAAATAAATTTCCCCGGAAGGAAAAATACCTCTCTGTTAAACAGTGAGTATACTATCCTATACCAATACTCCCCCTCTTACACTGGGACTCCAATTGGATACAAATATAAAAGGGGGGTCCAAAAAAATATTAACAACACATGGGCAGGGATTGGAAGGCGAATGTGTTGTATATATAACAAACTCTATTTTTCGCATTTCATGTGAATTTGGGTTCATTTTATTTGCATTTCTGTCAACTCCAAGCTTCAACCAGATGCATGGTAAGAAACGAGGATAGAAGACGACAAGACAGCCACGAAAACGATAATATTTCCTACTGATAATTAACTCTTAAATTAAATGAACTTGTCCTAAGTTCCACGCTCTGTTCAAGGCGCCTGCTGTCATTCTCTGCCCTTTTTCTTGTTTTCTTTTTTTTTTAGTTCACCATTCTCTGTGCTTTTTTGTTACTAATTAATTTGCTTAATTGTATGTCATCTCAGCCTTTACGGAAAATGTCATCACCCAGAAGTCATTTAATCAGATTGATTTTCTCCCGTCCGATCATGGCAAAGACCGAGTCCTTTATGTCATATAAAATATTTGGTCGCAGGATTATTACCCAAGTTTATCACATTACATCACATTTACGGCGGCTGTGCAGAAAAAAAAAAAAAAAAAAAAAAAAAAAGAAGAAGACTAAACCTAATACTGGTGATTCGGGGTCCACGATCCACGTGTACATGAAGCCAGACGTCTCTAACTGACTACTCGTACTCTCAGCGAAGACCGCGTGCATGGCTTCAAATACTCAATCATACCGCTGGCTACACGTGTCGAGGATTGAATGGATGTATCAACAAATGAGATCGATAACACATTGATTGTGGTGGTTAGAGACGTAAACCAAGTGAAATTAGTGATTTAAAAGAGCTAATTAATTAAAAATTAAGGGGATGGGGTTCGTGATGATGCGCACATTGAACGGCTCATAGAACGACAATGGGACTGCCAGTACTTGGCCCTGTATCAAACCCGTATTTACCCTTTAAATTTGATCTCCTGCAGATATATTTTACGTACCTTAACTAATTAATGGGTATTTATTAAGAGACATTAAAATTGAATTGTCACAAAACCATACCCATACCCATTCAAGTGAAAAGTTGGAAGCAGGCGACGCTTTTTCAATGGTATATGCGCATTGAAAATTGAATCTGATGATTTTAGGGTTATAAAATAATGGGGGTTTGATTTGTTGAATCCACTTGCTTACAGCTTCAGCAATGATTGCAGTGCCAGTGGAATCATAGGGGAATTATTTAATTATGGATGTGTGTAAACTTGGGGAAGAATCATGCATACTTTTTTATTCTCTTTCCCTCTCATTATCAACTACGCTAAAGTTTCAGAGGCTTTGTGTTGGAGCCTTTGTCGTTTTATTAAAGCCTATAAGGACTATAGGTTTATAGGCCTAGATCTTGATATTATTTTATAGTTTTTTTTATTATATAGTTTTGGGCCTTGGGTAACATTTACTCATGATAAAATATGAACATTTTCTGTCTTAAACTTAAAACAAATGGGTTTGCCATCCACAACTCATTATCTTCCTTCCTCTCGTATTATGTCTTTGCATCACTCATCTTGGGCTAGTCTCCTTGTATTACTTTCGTCCAATAATCTCATATGTTGGGTAATTTTCAGCCCAAGAAATACTCTATGTGTATGTTTTTTAGGAAATAAAAGATATATGCTTTAAATTGGTTTTTGAGTCCTCATTTTCATTCGACATCTTAATCATTATGTTTCTTTAACCCTTTGATTAATTTAGTCACACTTTGGTTGAAATCACATCCGTTTGGTCCAATTTTAATTTGGTAGGCCAAGTGCTACTCTCACTTCCAGAATTTTAACTTATCCTATATTCACATGGTCTTCCATGATTGATTACTTAATTATACCATTCACTATTTTTGCAATTATTTGATCATTTTATTAAACTATACCTTTAGCTCATTAAACTAAATCTTCTAAAAATTACAACTTGGTTATTTTAAAATTTTAATTATATTAAATTACATTATATGTGCGTATAAAATTAATATATTTGTCATTAGATGAAAATAAAAATATTTTTTTTAATGCAGTTGGATTCCGTGGCATTCTTAAAAGTAATCATGGCATGGTTGACAATTGATGGAAGAATGTAGCCGTGAAACTAGGTTGGATTGGTTTTGCCGAAAGCCGACCGACGGACCGACCGATCCGGTTCAGTTCTGTAAAAGATACCCAACTCTGCATTTCCCTTATTCTCCTTCTGCTCCCCTGCAAACGGCGCAAGGCTCGAGCTCTCAATTCCGTGCAACGTTTTTGTGTTGTCCACCATATATGAAATGTTCAAACTCAGCATTCAAGCTGCTGAGAGCTTATTTGAATTGTTTGAAGGTCAGTGATGAGTTTGTTCATTTGGATGTACTTATCTTCCAAAGCTAATTTTGCATCAAAAAGCTTCATTTGAAGTCTTTCTTCTCGCCAAACCTCTGCCATTTCCAACATCTTCCTCTCTTCCTCCAATTCTTCACACAGTTTCGTCGATTCCCTTTTCAAACCTTTAACTTTCGCCTTGTCTCCCATAATTTGCTTCACCATCTCTGTACACGCCTCCTCCAATAATTCTCTGTTTTTCTTTTCTTTCTCGTACTCTTGCTTGTATTTCTCAGCCTTCGCTTTGGCTACAGCCACGTCTTTTGCCAGATTGGCATTGACAGTTTCGAGTTTCAAGCGCCTTCGATTCTTCCACATGGTTCTGTTTTCTTCCAGCTGCTTCCCTTTTAAGTGTTCAATTTTTTTCTTGGAGTTTCGCTGCCGGGATTCGAGCTTCCGGATGCGTTTTTGGGATACCGCTAGCTCTTCTTTCAGATCGGAAGCGGCGGAGGCCGCCGTGAAGGGTTCCTCTTCGCCACCACGGTGGTTGTATAGTCTACCTAATTCCGCCGCCTCAGCTGCCTCTGGGGTTTCAGGGTTCCAATGTTCTGTAGCTGCTGACTGTAAGAAGATTGTTCTAACTTGATAATGGGTTTTCATTCAAATAATTATACACTAGTTTGATTTTCTATAAAATATTTTTTAGATCAATTAGTTCGATTGATCATGGTTTGTGTCTGTGTTCGATCATTGAAAAGTTCCCTTTTCGTCATTTTTGGTAGCACCGAATGATGTAGAATAGAACAATAAAGAGCAGTAGAAACAGAAATGGAAATGGAAAGGTACCTTCATCTTCATTCCTTTATTACAGGAATCAAAACAGCGACGCCTCTCTAACATCTGCTCTGCTTCCACTCCTCCCCCATTTCTGCTCTCATCACGACGCCGATTCCTTACTTCTCCCTATAGATTTTCATATGTTTATTAAAAAACAATCTCATTCATTAACACCAATCAGAGAATGAAAGCCGAAATTGGACCTTCTGGGTTCATAATTGTTGGTATGAAAAGCAAATATAACAACATTTTGACTTCAATTTATTCATTTTCAGAATCAAATCCGGCAGTTACCTGAGACACTCTCCTGTCGGCACCTGAAATTTCCGTGTAGTGGAGTTGCCAGAGGTCGGCGGCGAGCTTTCTGGCCTGAAATTGACCTTGTTTACAGCCTCGAGATCCACGCCTGTCCTCCAACTTCCACCGCAACAGAGGAGTCATCGGAACCACGAAGTTTGGGCACCGGCCGCCGGGACTGCACGAAAACTTGGCCGTCCGGGAGTTTTTGGTGGCCATGATATCAGAGAATTCTCAAAAGGCTCCAATCATTAAAACTTTTTTTTAGCTCATGAACAAAAACAGAGAGACAGAGAAACAAAAGAATTCAAGGGAATGGAAATGCTGTCGACTGGATAATATCATTTCCAAATAGTACATAATTTTTTGTTTCAATTAATTAAAAATATATTTTCAGAATTTAAAGCTAAATTATATTACGTTAATTTTAGAAGAAAGTTTTGGGGTGTGTCTAAAAGATGATAAAAGCAACAATCTTAGCTCACAAGAAATGAAATGTTAAAATATTATTGAAACAACAAGAAACCCACCAAGAAATGTCTAATATTCACCTAACATCTTCCCATTATTTCATCTTCCATTCAATTTAACACAATTATTCACTCTATTACATCACCCAAAATTTCAACCAAGTTCACCTAAATCATTCACTCCTAATCGTGTTAAACTAAAATGTTTATGCAACCACGTGCAAGAAAAACATATGATCTTTGTTACATGCCTCCTATTTTTCATAAAATTAACCATTTAATATCTATTATACAATTTTGATTTTTATTATTTTACGATTATACTTTTTAGTTTATAAATATATTATGTCTTTAATTAAAGAAAGGAAGAGAAAGAACCAACTTGAATAAATACATAGATTTTGTCTATATACTTTTTTGTCCATTAATACAATGAATTCATTTAATTAAACAATGTATATAGATTATTTATTAAAAAAATTAATAGTCAAAATATATATTTTTAAAATCAAAATCATGTATTTATAATTTGCAATTCATTCCAGTTAACGGAATTGATTAAATAATAATTAGAAATTAATGCTACTAAGTAGAATTGAGTAATTATTTTTCTCTACTAAATGATGCGACACCCATCAAATAAAAATCTGTTAAATTATGTTATATTATATAACATGAAATTTCTATTTATTTATTTATTTGGAGAGTAGATAAATATTATTATTATAGCTTCACGGCGAGACATAAAATAACAGCCGTTATATTGGGTAGGAGAAGTAAATAATTTAGGGTGGTTAGATTAGGGAGATGGTCAATTACCAAAAAGTAAATTGATTGTGGCCGTTGAGATCATCATATATCTGCAGGCCCCACAGCTGCAAAACTTCCAAATCGGAGTTTGGTCAACTACCAGCTCCATTTATTGACACGTGTACAGACTTAACAATAACTTTATTTACAATGTCGGATCTTATTGAATTTCTGCCCTCAAACAATACAAATATCGGTCAGAAGACGATACAAATTAAATTCCGACCAAAACATGGGTAACTGTTGCAGAGGTCAATCCTCCACTCCGGTGGTGTCAAGCGGCGATCGGAGGGCTCTGCCGCCGAAGAACCTCCGTCAGAGAAGGCATGGAGCTAGTTCTTGTTCTACTACGACCAAGGGTTCAAAAGAGGGTAATCTGAGAGAGTTGAAAATAAGGATGACGAAAAAGGAGCTAAAGGAATTGGTTGGATGGTTGAACATGGCGGACTCCAGTTTTGAACAAGTTATGGCTCGTCTTGTGAACGTTATTAGCGATCAAAATGGTGAGGATAATGAAGAAGATGATAAGAATATTGGGCAGATGGTGAAATTGCGTCAGCAGCGTTCATGGAGGCCTTCTCTGCAGAGCATTCCTGAGATAATCTGAAGTATGTATATGTAGAGTAAAGAAATTGACTTTTTAATTTCTTTATTCATATTTCATTATATTTGGAAAAATAATGTTGGTTTTCTTTGTTTAATTATTATGACGTAGGAAGGGAATGAATCGAACGGATTGTAATGTGCCATTTACCCGATATTAATGTTTTTAATTAGCTGCTAGATTAGAATTAAGTTTATTAGAAGCGAATGTATTGGCCTAAGGTTATTAATTTAATGCCAAACTACGGAAAAAAGAAAAATTACCCCTAAAATTTACCCTTTATTTTACTTATAAATAACCATAATTTAATCTTAATCATAATATGGTTGAAAAGATAAATAAACTAGAATTATAATGTGACCAACCATATGATAATGTATTAGCTTTTGTTTGTTGAGCTAGTTTTCTTTTATTTTGGAAATGTAAAGATGTCGGATGTGTTTGGTTAATTATGGAATGATTATGAGTTAAATTATATTATTTGATGCATTGTCTAAAAGGTAATCCGGGTTCGGTATTCCTTAATATAAATTAATCCAAAAAGCATTGAAGTTGTTAATTAGGTATAATACATGTCGCTCACGTGCTCACGTGCTCAATTATCTTATATGTGGTTTGTCCTTTGATATTAACTTTTTCTTTTTGTTTCAATTCATCAAATTATGGACGCATTATTTTGGTAAGATCGTTATAAAAGAGAAATTAGATATACACAAAAATGTTAGACAAAAAATAAACTGTGTTTATTATTATTATTTTTTTTTAAAAAGAACAGTTATTTTCTTTAAATATTTTTAATAAACAATGATATGCATTTCTTTTGTTTTGGAGATATTATTCATTCAAATTTATCTAAATATAGATATAGTATTTAAAAAAGTAATTAATTTGTTTAAAATTTAATAAAAGACCACTTAAAGGAATGATACAAGAGAGTAAAAAAAAAAAAAAAAAAAAAAAAAACGGAAAAATGAGTAAATAGAAATGACGAAGAATAGCCCAGGTTCCAAATGAATGAAAACGTGATTGAATTGGTTTCTAATTCGCCTTTCTTCATGTCGTAGCCTTAGTTTATCGACGAGTCTTGCATTAGAAATATACAACATTTTCCTTGATTGATGCCTTGGAGAAGAATGTTCTTTGTTTGAGATTGAAGTCGTTACCTTGCGGGAGCCACCTAGGCGAGACCCTTTCTCTCTTTTCTTTTTCTTATTTCCATATGGTGAATCACTCATGAAGTCGCTGAACACTGTGTCTGCTTCAACTTTACCCGTCACTCGTGTCGTGTAGTGTAGCAACGCTACAAGTCAAGTCTCAAAAAGGAAGATTTTAGGCCCCAACGATAAAGGAGCGGACATTTTCAGGGACTAGCCTACTTCCCATTACTTGACGAGAAAAAATTCTCACAGATAATTAAGAGAGCAATTGAAAGGGTCGAAACACTAGAAATGACGACTACCCAAGCTAATGATAGACGCAAGAACATTTACTGGCCAAGTCCTATTAATTGATTATAACGATATCATGAAAATGCTGCTAAATCTTCTCGAAGTGAGAAAAGGCAGGAAGACGCACTACAACTAACTACAACTAAGAGTAGAGTGAGCTAAAAAAAAAAAAAGAGTCATAAATCCTTATGAAATTTTCCTTATCAAAACAAAGGCCATGAACAAAATTAAAGCTCCAACGAAGAACAGAAGTCAGTGATTTGAGTGAAGAAACCATGGTGAGTTCTCATGATCAGGATGACAAGAAAGGATCTTCATTATGAGTCTTGGGCGAGAACGCCATGAAAGTGGCTCAGCTTCAAATGACTTCGTGGTCTCCTTGTAATGAATTGGGCCTGTAGATTAGGTCTGTTTGCCCATGTACAATGAGAACTCGATTGGTTTCAGGCCCATGTACTTAAAGCCTACCCAAGCCCAGATTGTTGTGTAAGCGATGTAATTTAGTGAGACATGGATCAATGGAATTCGTGTCGAATTGGCCCAATGAGCCTAGCCCAAAACAAAGCTTAGTCCATTTGGGGGTAAATTGTAATAACAGTAAAACTACTCGATTTACCGAGTGGGTGATTGGTTCGTGCAATATACTCGCGGTATTATTCGCGCCAAATCGTCATATCACCGTAAAAACGCAGAACGGGGAATAGCTGTTTTGTTTTGTTTCGCCGACTTTCTTCTCCAAACTTTTCCTTCCCGATTCTGCGGATCTCTTTCTCTGTGGGATTGTGCGGAGAATCTCTTCTCTCCAAGCTCCGGTTCTTCTTTCAAGCTTGCAAACATTAGCCCCTTCTGCGTCTTCGATCTCCACCGGACGTTTTTCTTTATCGGCAATCATTTTTCTGAGATTCGATGGCTCAAGCTGTGGAAGAATGGTACAAGCAAATGCCTATTATTACCCGCTCCTATCTCACTGCCGCCATCGCTACCACAATCGGCTGTTCCCTTGATGTATGTACCTTGTCTCCCCTTTTTCCATTTCTAGCTGTAGTTTTCTTTTTCTTGAGATCATCTAGGTTTACCTTTTGTTCTTTCTAGGGATCATCTCTTACATTATGGTTTTTAAGCGGAAGATTTTGAGAATGCCTTTTGATTTGTTATGGATTCATTAATGGTTTGTTTTGCCATCCCGCATGGTTACCGATGTCGATTAGTATTGCCTTGGGAGATTTTGATTATTAGTTTGGTCTTTTGGTTTTGATGTTGGTTTTCCATGGCGATTATCGATGATTTTAGTGACCTGTGGGGATTGCTGTATAAAATTCTTTAAGTTTTGGTGTCAACATTTCCTGATATTTGGTGGTTCAAAACGCAGGCACCCTGTTTTGTTGTTTCAGGATGATTTCTATTGAAATATCATAAACTTTGAACGTATGGCTCATCCTTATAATCTTATTGGCCTTTGTTTCACATCATTTTGCTTCTTAATTTTGGAGTTTCACAAATGATATATTGTTTTAGCTTATCATTTGTTTAGTTAATAATCTGTTATGGATTTTATATCCTGCAGATTATCTCTCCGCATCATCTTTACTTGAACCCTATCCTGGTGGCCAAGAAGTATCAGTTCTGGCGTCTGATTACCAACTTCCTGTTCTTCCGAAAAATGGGTAATTATTGAAATTCAACCTAGTCCTGGCTTTTATCAATTTCAATTAAAATGATGCTTGTAGGTTTTGTGAAATAACTAGAACTTGTTGCTCGGTGATAGAAAATTTTGAACTACAGGTTGTTATTCATTCCCTAAAGACTCACGTTATTTTATCCATGCCCTTCACTAATTTGAAGAAACCGACGTATACTGTTATGGTGAAATTTTGTTCTATTATGGACGCTACTACCTACAACATTTATCCTACAACGTATTTTATCTTCCTTCACAAGTGCTATAATTTTGAATGAAGCTTTTGTGTACATTACAAGTTCAGTAGTATTTGTTGGTTCAAATATTTTGGTAAATGATTGACATTCATTGCTCATTCCGGAATGGTAGGGTTGCCGATTACTAGGTTATTAAGTAACATTTATTATCTGCCTGAAATTGTAGACCATCGACTGCTCACATGAAGAATCTTATTCATGTACTTGATACTTATGTTACATTAGCCCCTTAAGCTTGAATTTTATTCTTCATGAAAGTTTTGATGCAATGATGAAATTTATTCCATGTTTTGGAGGTACCTTTGAAGCAAGGTAGCAACATATAGATTTGTAATAGGAAAGTTAGATTGGTGCCACAGTGATGCATCATGAAAGCTAATCATTTTAAGTATACTACTTTTTTCATGCATATTCCATTTCCTGATTGTAGTCATTGGTCATCAACTTTTGGAATAAGAACTCATGCTTGCAGCCTTGCAGTGCACGAGAGTGGTGTTAGATGTCTTGTTCTTGTTTATTTTGGGTTTTAGCTTTTATGAAGTTCTGGTCTATATGCACATGAGATGTAATTAGCAAGCTAAAGGTGTTGATGTCTTGTTCTTGTATTTGTTGTGGAAAAAAATATTACATTGACATGCACCTTATTTTACTTGTGAACCTTTGAATCCTTTCCTCGTCCTTGCAATTATGATTTAGCCACCTCTTCCCCTTACCCCAAAAGGATAAAACTAACCTTCTTTTACCCTATATATTCTTGGGTTGGTTACCACTTTTTTATATTCATTTAGTTACAAAGGAGCTGGAAAATTTGGCATGTTCTATCTTTCTCGACTCTTTCAGCATTTTCAGTTTATATATACATATATGTATATATTTCTCTTTTGGACAAGATTGAAATTGACAACTATCTGATGTTCCACTCTTAACTTGTGATGTGTCTGTTATTGCCAGATTTGGATTTTTTGTTTCACATGTTTTTTCTTGCCCGATACTGCAAACTTCTGGAAGAAAACTCTTTTAGGGGAAGAACAGCTGATTTCTTTTATATGCTCTTATTTGGGGCCACGGTGCTAACTGCAATTGTTTTGGTTGGGGGAATGATACCATACTTGTCCGAGTCAATTGCCGAAGTTATATTCCTTAGCAACTCTCTGACATTCATGATGGTTAGTTTCCATCTAATATGAGAGCTATTGTCTCATTATTTTCATGCAATTCAGCTTTTTACTTTAACAAATCTTCTTATACACAGGTTTATGTATGGAGCAAGCAAAATCCGTTCATCCATATGAGCTTTTTGGGCCTCTTTACTTTTACAGCAGCTTACCTGCCATGGGTGAGTAAGCCGGGGTTTCTTTGCATATTATTATTCTTTCAGTCATCCTTAAGTTGAAAATTTGTCCATGACTAGGTCCCATCCAATGTTAATTCCTTTCAGTTGAATTCTCTATTCACCAGTAAAAGCATCACCTTAAACTTCACGATAAAATATTAACTTTGTTTCTTTTCCTTTTTCCTGCACAGGTTCTATTAGGATTCTCTGTACTTGTCGGGGCCAGTGCTTGGGTAGATCTACTGGTATGCTGTCTGATTCTGCATTTGGAATATAATTCTTCACAGTTGGTTATGTTTGATCCGACACTCTTTAGGTTTGCATAATTCAATATTTTCTTAACCTGGAGTCTCCCGATACTGGTATTTAAAAACATTTTAGTACGGCTAAAGTATGATATATAATTAATAACAAACAGCAAAATAAATCAATTTCCCTCGCATTGATTGTTTACGGAAATTGTTTGGTAGTTGAGGCCAAGAATATTAGTCAGTGGTTTTTCTTTATTAGCACGAATTGCTTTAAATTAATGTAACCTTTTCCCTATGGAAACGAATTCTTATGTGACTCAGGGTATGGTTGCTGGCCACGCTTATTATTTTCTTGAAGACGTGTACCCACGAATGACAGGCCGTCGACCGTTGAAAACACCATCCTTTATCAGGGCCTTATTTGCTGATGAAGCAGTTGTAGTGGCACGGCCCGTGGATTTGAGATTTGCAGCCCCTGCTGTTGAGGATATTCATCAAGATTAGTTATTAAACATTCGAGCAGTTTAGTGAACTGAAGCTTTCCATCTTTTGGGCATTTATCCACCTAAGGAAGGAGCAACCCCTAATGACAAGGAATTGTATTTTTCATCTGTAACATAGTACACACCAAATTTGGCTTTAATTTTCCCACCTTTGTTTGGTATTGCCTTTGTGCGATAGTGAAATCTCAATTCTATTCGCTCTGGAATTTCTTGATTCAAAATGTTACAGCTGAAGATGAATTTAAGCCGTTCAAAAGTGTTCGTTACTTGAACACAATCAAATTGAATGATCAAATTCGTTGTGATCTGATTAGCATTAAAGTCCCTTTACATTGTTGATATAACACGGACGTCCCCTTCTGTCTATTAGAGATGAAACAAGAGAAAACACAAATAATTCGACGAAGACATGTATTGGGTGCACTTGGCACAAATAACTATTCCCGAGAACTATGTACATGCTCATGTTATTCAAACTTAAGAGTACAAATTCTTTTTCATTTCGAAGGTGTAGAAATTTGTTCAGCCTGTTGAAACAGTTTGATCCGAGACCTTCTCACATCCATGTCATCAAAAGTTTGGAGATCTCATACATAATTTTTCTGAAGCTTTGCTCACATCTGCAAGTACTAGACCCTATACTTTAGGAGCAATCAACCCAGAACTCTTCTTCATGAACTGTGCTCCATATGCTGCTGTTGAGGCCACTGTCGTTGACGCCACTAGCCAGCTGCAACCCGATCGAAAGAATGGTAAGTTTTTTGATATGTTATCTAGAGATGATAAACGTAGGTATCAAAAAGCTAGTAGCTGACATACCTCAAGAGCGTGACATAGAGCTCAGTCTCCTGTGTTCCAAACTCGGGTTGCAGAAGCGCAGCAGCGACCAATACCAATTGAAAGACAGTATTGACCTAACACAATCATCATCCTTACTAAGTAAAATGCTTGAATCCAGCCTTTTCTGATATTACATCTATTCCAAGTAATGTCATAGCGTGATTGTGTACAATTGGAAGTTAGAATTACCTTGCTAATAAACAGAGGCTCAACCTTTTGGGGAGAGGAACCGTCAAGATTGAAAAAGTCATGCCAGCTTCTCCACTGAAAAAATTTCAAACAACATTAGCGAGGAAGCTAGTTCCGGAGAAACCAGAGCATCCCATCAAGAAAATGGCGGTGCAGGGACTTTTAGAGTAACAATATTCAATTTTTTTTCACCTTCCAACCCAAGCTATTGGCTCTCTGATATACAGCACCACTAACAAGTAAGACATCTCTCCCAACAACAAGAGCAACAAGTCCAGCTACGATAGAAAACAAAATCACGATTTATACTCATATATGAATGATGAGAAATTCCACGATTTAAATGTGTTCAATCTCCAATATCAAATCTGGCCGATCTCATCAAAACATAAAACATACCTAGGGGAATCAATGGACTAACTATGAAGGAGATTGAAACAAGAACATTTAAATTCCACGAATGATGATCTTCTCGAACAATGGATCGTAGTATCTTACAGTTGTAGTATTTTACAATCCAACCAAGAATCAGCGAGAATTAGATTAGAGGAATGGAACACTTACGATGGAGAAGATCATTCTGCACCATTGCCAAAGCAACACATCCAATGAGAACCTGATCCCAGGACAAGAACAAGAGTAAATAAAAGCAACCCAATTCAAACTATACATGAACTAGAAGGGGTAGGGTATACAAAATTTACCTTGTCAGCCAAAGGATCCAGATAAGAACCCACTACAGAGTTTATTCCCATTTTTCTGGCGGTATATCCATCCAGCTACGAAAGAGGGGGCAAAAGCTAATTAAAAGTATATCAACCGTTTTCGTATTCAGAATATTATTGTGATCGAGTCAAGAAAGATAACATCAGCCGAGTACCCAGTCGGTTGCTCCTGATATAGCTAATCCCACCATCGCCGAAGAGTACCAGCCGTTCGATATCATCCTGTATCAACATGCAGATGATGCAAAACGTATCGATCATTAACTTCAAGAATGTACAACGGAAATGCCAATCAAGAAAACAACGAACAGATGAGTCAATTGGGAAACATGGAATGAGATTTAAATTTTGATGAAGTCGGGTGGAGAACAAGAAACATTACCATCCAAGAAAAGGACCGGAAATTAACCGGCTTACTGAAATTAAGTTGGGCAAATTTACGAAGCCATGTACCAAATTATCATTTGTTTTGTTCGAATCCGATCGATCCAACAAGTGTGGCCCGGATGATACTGACCCAAATCCTATTCTGAGAGGAAGATTGGTTCTGCGAAGCAAATTGAGTCCAGAATTTAAAGCTTCAACTCTGTGCAAAATAATTCTATTTCCTTGTACATAAAGGGGAGTGGCGGACTGCAAAAGCTTCCATGGCGGAGACGACAGGAAAAGAGGACCATGAAAGGGAAAAATCAATTTTGAGAGAGGAGAAAGAAGCCTCGTTGAGTGATATCCGAAGGGAGACAGAGGCTGGGATGGAAAAGAAGAAAGCGGAGAGCACGGAGCTGAAATTGAAAATGTGGTGGTCGTAAGGAAGGTTTTGAACCGACTGGGATTCTTCTTGATTAGAGCTTTAAGAGACCGAAAAGTCGCCATTAGTAGGTCATTTTCTTTCCGATTTAGGCCTTTGTAAAGATGAAGGTCGCTACTCCTCCTCCGAGGTAGACGGTGGATTCTAGTCGGTGTGCCTGCAATTAGGTTTTACAGGTCGGACGAAGACGACGGCGAACACGTGGATTTTCTTCAGACAATTCCTGGGCTTTTTGACAAGCCCATGGGCCTTTTCAACCCGATAATAAAAAACACAAGTGGATTTTCTTCAGACAATGCCTGGGCCTGGGCTTTCTGACAAGCCCATGGACCTTTTCAGCCCGATAATAAAAACGCACGTGGATTTTCTTCAGACAATGGCTGGGCTTTTTTACAAGCCCATGAACCATTTCACCCCGATAATAAAAAACACACGTGGATTTTCTTCAGACAATGGCTGGGCTTTTTGACAAGCCCATGGACTTTTTCAGCCCGATAATAAAAAACACACGTGGATTTTATTCAGACAATGCCTGGGCCTTTTAACAAGCCCATGGACCTTTTCAGCCCGATAATAAAAAACACACGTGGATTTTATTCAGACAGTGCCTGGGCTTTTTGACAAGCCCATGTACCTTTTCGGCCCAAAAAAACTTAGGTCGAGGATCTTCTCCAGCCCTAATAACCCAATAGTAATCTTTTGTTTGGTCCTCATTGAGGCTTGCCGAAGCCCAATAAACCTAAATTATTGGTTGGGCCTAGATCGGCCTTGCCTATGGCTTGTCAATTGTGGCTTCTTTTAATATTTATTTGATTGTTTTGCAAAACAAAAACTACTATGTAACTGCGTAATGTTTCAAACACATAGTGAAGCATTTATTTATTTATTTTTTGTGACAAGAATTATTATTCATTAGTTAGCATTTGAGCTATGCATATGGTTCCTTTACCTACACGATCATCATTTATCATAATTATATTACAGTTAAATTATATGAAAGTTTGTATCTATTAGGCTGATAAGTTTGTAAATGTCTTCAATAGTTTATTAAACTTTAACAAATGTATCTATTATGTACTTAAACTTTAAAGGTAAAATATGGTTGAAATTAAAAAATTAAAAAATCATAAAATCATTTGATTAGTATAATAAAAATGGAGACTAAACTTATGGTTTAAGATATATGAAATAATAACTTAAAGATTTCTGTGGAGAAAATCATAAAATAACCATTAATACTTATTAATCAGATCTTAAGGAACCACTGAACACAAAACAAACTAGTATCTCCATTTTATCCCATTTTCAAGGACCCAATGTTCAAAACCTTCCAATTGAAGAAAAATCATAAGATTGGTTGATTTAAGCTATAAACATTATGGATGCCAAGAGCAAAAGCATTGCTGCCTTCAGTCTCACTCTTGTTAGAATGAAGAAGAAAAGAAAGATTAACGATTGTTCCAAATACAATCTTGTTTTGAGAGCCGCCATGGCTTAATTTCCTTCTCTTGTAAAGAAAAAACGTTGGAATCCTCGAAATGAAGCACAAACAGACAAGGGAAATCAGAACCAAAACAAACAAACAAACAAAGAAGTGGAGCAGAAAATGAAGATCAAATGGGAAAGTCGTCTTTGAGAATCCTGTAACTGAAGCCAGGAATCCCATTGAAGCGATTGCTTTTTGACAATTCAACAGCAGAGCAAATGTTAGGGAGAATCCCATTATTGCCTTTTCTCTTCTTCCATTTCCATGTCAAGGACAGAAGCCAAAAGCTTCCCTTACAATCGCTTCTCCTCGAAGCATCTCCACTTATCCTCTGAGAGCCGCCATGGCGTTCGACCTCAAACTTGGTGAAGTACTCAATCTCCTTCATCACCAGCGACCCCACAGTGCCTCGCGTGCCAATTGCAAGTGGAGCAACACCACCCATTTTCTCACAGAAGCTTCCCCTTCTGCTCATCCCTTTATACATTCTACTGCCTTCACACGCCCTTTTCTCGAGGACTTTTGGGGTTGCTTTGAGTCTAGTCCATCCATCTCCTTGTTTGATGAAATTTACTTTACATAAAGTTGATAATATGAAGTTACTGCGTGATTCGTGGATTCTGGGAGCCCAATGCACATCATATTCTACTTGTTATTTGCTCTTTAGGCACGTTTCTCCATTATAATGTCTTTCTTAAGAACTCTCTCTTTTGACTTGTTTGGCCATGATTAGCACAGGCATGCCCTCATGGGTTTCCTGAGCGTTTTTCATTTCTTTCTTTCATAATTATAAACCAGAGAACCAAACAGGAGCCTGCCCATATTTATCTTGCCTTTTGCTCCTTGCCATCATTTTAGTATTCCTAACAGGGTAAGGATGATTTAGAGTTCTCATTCAGTGGTGATGCTAGATCCGCCCTTGTGACCTTAAATGGCATACCTCAGATGTACCATTTCTATATAATCCACAAAAAGGTTCAATCTTGAATCACAACATGCTGTAATTTTAATCTTTTATTTAAGTCACATAATAAACTGAAAACTACAGCGTTCTTTTCTCTTTTTTTTTCCCTTGTAACTCTGAAGCTTGAAACTGTCTTTGGCTCTAGAAAGTGAGAAAGAAATTTGTCTCAAATAGCAAGTGAACCAATTCTAAAACCTATATCTAAATTAACAGGAAGTGTTCAGAAGAGAAAATAGTAGAGGGTTAGGGAACAGACAAGACCAGACAAGTAGAAGCCCTTTCCATTGATCAGATTTCCATTGATCATCCAAGAATGCTGAATATGGCTTCAGAAATTTATATGTAATGTGCCCTCCAACACAAAAACCTGAAGAAACAGAATTAAGTTTCAGGAGTCTATCAAAACCAACTAGTCAGAATGATCCTCACAAGTTGAATGCATCAATACGTTGACTACCATGATTAATCGCTCCCGTGCATCTCAAATGCACTTATGATTATAGAGCCAGGTTTGTTACGAAAGAATCGAACATCTGTTTCAGAATAGTCTTTACTTCATCCTCTGCAAATATAAATTCAATAGCATCTCTTGCCAGTTGAAATATCTCCTTTTTTCCAAGACCTGTTATGAGAAAACGAGGGGCCTCAGACCATTATCTTTTAATCTAATGTTCATTGCATTTATCAATAACAATATATTTCTTAGTTACCAAACGCAGAGGCTGCCAAACTGTATTCTTTCGAAACGCTGGTGGAGAAAACCCCAGAATCATCAGTGCAGATTACTAAAGGATGGTTTGCTTTATACAAGTCAGCTGCATTGCCAATCACAGGTTGTTACAATGGTGATTCTAACTTTATGTGCATAGAATAACCCAAAAGGTTACTATGAATTTCTTAATTGAACCCTTCCAATACATTTAAGAATGAGAACTAACCAAAGTGATGAACATCTATCGAAGAGATTGAATTGGTCCGGATGTTGGATGTGAAGCAAATTTCAACCTGAAAAGAGAGAAAATCACATTTTAAGGTCATGCGGCAATTCAAGTTTCCCAAGTTTTATGATTGGAGAGGAATAGGACTTTTTAAGACAGATTCAAAGACATCGACAAAGCTGAGAGGAAAGGATCAAGATGTTCATTCACTCTAGAAGGAACGTCAGGTAATTTTAAACCATTTGATTTCTTTTGGGCTAGAACTGTTTCTCTACTAAGAAAATCTTGAACTATGTGTTTTTTTTTTTCAAAATTATAAAAATATTTTCAAGACTCCAATATCATAACAAGAAATGGTCTAAACTCATGGTCAATAATCTTCAGCAAAAGGACCTAAGGATGTAAAAGAAAGCCAGTCTCAAGCAGCAGTGTTATCAAGAAGAGTAAATTCATGGCAGAAATACTAGATTTCTGACCGGAATGTTCAAACGTTTCAGTTTCTCCCAGTCTTCTCCTTGAAAGAAACACGCATGGCCAACCCTCTGAGGCCAAAAGTCTAACATAGCTTGTATCTCCTTCGGATTAGGTACCTACAAGCACTAACTTCCAGGAATAAAGATCAAACTGGTGAGGGTATTTCAAGTCCCAGCAAGCATGAGTACACGAAAAGATAGTGTACCTCGCCACAGTGAAGTGTTATGTCAAGGCCATTTTCTTTTGCAAATTGAAGGGCAGGCCAAAAGGTGGTCCTGCATCATGTTCAAGAAGGGTTAGATTCTATTACAACTTAAACAAAAAGCTTTTGTGACAAATGGCCTTGGGAATATACCATTCACCCACAATTGGATTTCCTGAAAGATCAATTCCAACTACTCCCACATCTTTCAATTCCAGTGCAAGTTTCACCTGCAATAAGTAGTGCAAGAAAAATGTGATCGTGTCATCCACTATCTGAGGTGCAAGCTCAAGGTAAAGTTTGCTTTGCTAACATACAGTTTCCATGGCATCCTCAGTCGTCTCTCGTCGATCAATGCTCAAAAGAAGTCTAACATATATCCTTTTTCTTGGAATTACATTTCTAGTGTTGTCTGTAGGCAGAGAATTCAACGAACTTCGGGCATCAACATCATGTGGCATGAAAGCAACATCGACGCTACTGATACTTTTCAGACCTTCCACGACTGCTTCCATGTATGACCGTTTGGTCATTCCAATTGACTTGTTTTTCTGTTTAAAATGAAATCCATACCAAGCAAGTTGATTTATAATCTCCACTCCACAACTAAGCCTAACCCCTAGAGAATGAGAAAGTACATTCCTGAATTGAAGGCAACTGATAGAATACCTTCGGAGTTGTTCTTAACTCAAGGTAAACAACATTCTCAGAAGCAAAGTCTTCAATAACCTGGTTAAAAGTAGAATTGATAGGAGAAAGTTAGAGAGCGTACATCTACACTTAATGATTAAAAAAAGGAAAAAAATAAAGATGTTGACATACTTCTCTGGTGATTCTTGTAATAGTTGTATGATCAGTGGTGACCATATGGATCAGATCAAACAACTTGAACACTTCAACAAGAGAACGGTCACCTGAATGAAGAGACACATAAGAACTCTGTCCCTCAAGCTATACTTTGTTTGGATTTTGAAAACATTAAAGGCAAGCAAACAAAGAAACCTATGAGTGAGAGTAGTTTTATAAGCTTAATTCTCAAAAACCAAAAACAAAAAGTGAAATAATTATCAAATAGAGCTGTAGATATTGGTGTACGGGTTTTATGTAACATGGAAAAAAGAGTATATATATTACAATATCGAGAACCCTATAAGAAACTATAAAAACTTGAGTTAAACGTCAGTATTCAAACAGCAGTATTTTTTGAAACAAGTGGCCATGTTTGGAGCTTGCTGACATTACATAACATAAATTTCAAAGCATTGAATTAGAAAGCTAATTGATGTTATTATTTTCTTGCACATTCCCAAAACAACTAAAAGCACAGCTGAATCCAAGAAGGAAGAAAGAAATGGCGTACTCTTGAGGATGACATGCTCGAAATCAGAAAAAACTAAGACGCCCTTCTCACCCAACTCTCTGGCAAGCTCCCTGTAAGAGAAACAGCATCTCAGACGCAAATAAGTGAAAATCAAAAGTGGCGCAAGTACAGAGAAGACAGAAAATGGATATAATAGGGAAAAGGAGGTCACAGTAAAGTAGAATCTCTGATGGAGCCATTGAGATGAGCATGAAGCTCCACTTTCGGCATCGACTCGCACCATTCCATTTCTCTCTCTCTCTCTGTGTGGCTCTACAGCTGAATGTGTTGCTGAAGAACAGCAATCTTACCCAACACCATTGACTCTCATAACTGCTATGTGCTATCTCTGAAATCCGTATTCCTCCCTTCATTCAGGGTTGACTATATGTTTGGGCCGGGCTCAATATTCTAAAAAACACCACTCCATGGGCCTGGCTATAAGGCCCAATATGAACGACTGGCCCACATTACTCTCACGGAAAACTAAAGACCCACGTTATAATTCACTCATCTAAATGGTAATAGACAATTTATGGATAAAATAATACTCAATTAATGTTATTTTGATCATTAAATTTAATTCATGCTAATAAAAAGAAAATTAAAATTACAAGTTAAAAAATGTATTGTAAATTTTAAAATCATAAGGACTAAATAGGCATATAATTTATTTTTTAAAATATAAAATAATATTGAAGTTGAGTACTGATTATCGGGGGAAGTGCAAAGCCCCAAGAAATGAAGAAAATTAATAGTTTCAACTAACCTCTACACCATATGGATGCAATTACTGCTGCGAGTTGCCCCTACTTGCTACATTTAAATGTCCGCATTTATTTTCTTATAACCTAATTCTATTATTTTTCTTTTGAGGTACCAATTGAAATCTTTGTTAACGTTTTTTTTCATTGAATTAAAGACATTAATTGTAGCTCATACTTTATTGTGAAAAAATCGTGACCAGGGAAAATATGCACAGCTATTCCTTTTGTTAAATTGGAAATTATTTAAAAACTGACAAGCTACAATCTATGTGCAGTGAGGGAAGAACAGGTCGGTAAAGAACGTGGTGGGCATTACTTCATACTTCACTCAATTTAATAATCAAGTTACAAACCCAGCTATGATTTTGGTACACAATTTAAAGCTTAAAGTGGACCCAAAATATTGTTTTCGTATCTTTAAAATTGATTTTAAACCATTCAAAATTATTGGGAATTCTATGTGTTTATTCATTTGAAACTCACCTTTAAAATGTCAAAATATAAATAAAAGTTTTTAGCTGTTTAGGGAGGTCGTAGCTATCCTTAATGGTATAAAGTTTGTTGAATTAAAATTGAGAAAAGAATTTAATGAAAAAGATAAATTAGAGCAAGGTTTATTAAATGAGGACACGAAAGATTTATGCAGTTTTGGAGAAATACCATAGAAATCAAGGACCAAGAACTTCATTTGGGAGGATAGTTGATAGTATACATAAATTGAAATAGTATAACAAAATTAAACAAAGACCAAAGTTATAGCCTTTCCCACAAACAGTGCCTCCAATTAACCCGACCTCTCCAATATGGTAGCCTTCAGAGGGTTCTTCATAATCACCGTAAACGCAAAAGTCTCGGTCGGGTCGGGCGGGGCTCCAGGAGCCGGGATCCACTTGAATGCCTGTACCATTCTTGCCAGCATCATGTGAACATGCAACGTGCCCAAAGTCATGGCCGGGCAGATCCTCCGCCCTGCCCCGAATGGCACCATCTTGACGCCCTTAGTTCCTGTTACGTCCACGCCAACGCCGTCGCCCTCCAAGAACCTATCCGGCCGGAACGAACCCGGTTCTTCCCACGTGTTGGGGTCGTCGGATAAATGAGCTGTGTAAAACTCCACGCTGGCGTCCGCCGGGATCGTGTACCCGCCGAGCTCCGTCTCTTTCGTCGCCGCGTGAGATAGTAAGAAATGGCTGGGAGGGTGTCGCCGGAAAGTCTCTTTCACCACTGCCCCCAGATATGGCATTTTCTCTATGTCGCCTTCGGTTACCACCCCATCTTTACCTGTTACAACATTACCACTAAAAGGTTAACTTTTAAACTTTAACTTAGCGTAATAAATTTCAAGTTTGAACCCATCTTCCAATTTTGTTCCTAAAAATGTTATGAACACGAGCTATTTTTATCTATTTAAAGAAAATAAAAATAAATAATACCAACCTTATTTTAAATGTATTAAATTGAATAAATAGAGGGATGGATGAACATTACCCACAACGCTAATAATTTCATTGTATAGTCTTTCCTGAATGTGTTGATCTTGAACCAAATGAAGCAAGGCCCACTCCAACGCGGTGGCGCTGGTATCAGTTCCGGCATTAATTACCTCCGAACAAAGCGTGACCAGCTCCTCCTCCCCCAACCGCCCTCGTCCAGGCGTTTCCAGTTCAAATAGCGAATCAAGATACGCTGCTCCAATTGGACTAACCATCTCCGGCAAATCCTTCATCACGCTCTCATCCCCATTCCTCTCCACGAACACCCTTCTCCTCCTTATCAACGGTATAAGACATTCCAACTGTTTACACCTCAGCTCCTTCGCCTGCTTCAGTTGCCGTCGGAACAAAGGTGTGAGCACCGGCAAAAAGTCAGGGAGCTTCGGCAACGTAATCAACATCACGTCCTTCAGTATGCTCTCTATCACCTTAATTTCCTCTTCCGGGATTTTTGCTCCAAAGCATATGCAGATCAGAATGCTGCATACCGACAGCCGGCAGTTGCTCATCACCTCCACGAATCCCTTCTCCGAATTCTCTTTCCTCAGTCTTTCCAAATGGCTTTTTATGGCCCACTTCCGTATCCAGCTACATTGCTTGATTCTCGCCGGGTTTATCAGCTCCGTCACGAAGTTACGGCGGAGTGTTCGCCACAGGGGACCATACTCGGCCGAGTTGACGGCGCATTTACCAACGCTGAAGACTAGGCGAATAGGTGAGTCAGCAGGGCGGCTGGCGAATAATGGACCACGCTGCACGAGAGCTTCGTGAATCAACTCCGCACTAGACACAATGATGAGTGTGCGTTGCCCCATTTGCATGGTGAAAATGGGACCATATTTTTCACGTAAATCGCGAGCCACGAAAATGAATGGACGACGTTGGAGAATGACTTGTATGAGGTTTCCGACGATCGGCCAGCCCGGTGGCCCAGGAGGGAGATTCTTGGAGCCACCCCCGGTAGCAGACCAGTAACGCCACCATAAGGAGAAAAAAAGGAAGGCCAGGAGGAGAACAACGGCATCCAGGAAGTCCATAGCAGAGATGAGGAAATGTGATTGATAGTTGAAAGTTGAAAATAAATGGCGAGGGCTTTGCGTATAAAAAACCAAAGGTTAGAAGGGCGGGTGGGTGGTCCGGTGGGGGAAGTGAATGAGTTTGGTTGATTAAACAACGCAATAAATATAAAGAGCTACTCGCAGGGTACGGCGTAAACAGCAAGTAGTTGAGATGTTTACTTTTACCACCCCTCCCTTCCAAAAATCTTATCTTTTTTAACATCTAACCCTACTTTAGAATTAATTCTCTTCCATTCAAAGTTTATTTTTTATAAAAAAAAAAATTGAATTTGAATTGGGTAATAAATAGAATTGGAGAAGAGAAAAAGGAAAGATGGGGAAGAGTTTGTTGTGATCACGCAAAGGGGCAAATAGAGCAAATAGGGAACCATTTTGGTTGCTTTATGTCACGGCATTAATTGTTATGTCACGGTCCCACATTGGTTGGGGAGGAGAACAGTGGAAACCTTGTAACCACATTGGTTGGGGAGGAGAACAAAACACTCGCATGTGGAAACCTTGTAACCACATTGGTTGGGGAGGAGAACAAAACACTCGCATGTGGAAACCTTGTAACCACATTGGTTGGGGAGGAGAACAAAACACTCGCATGTGGAAACCTTGTAACCACATTGGTTGGGGAGGAGAACAAAACACTCGCATGTGGAAACCTTGTAACCACATTGGTTGGGGAGGAGAACAAAACACTCGCATGTGGAAACCTTGTAACCACATTGGTTGGGGAGGAGAACAAAACACTCGCATGTGGAAACCTTGTAACCACATTGGTTGGGGAGGAGAACAAAACACACTCGCATGTGGAAACCTTTGTAACCACATTGGTTGGGGAGGAGAACAAAACACTCGCATGTGGAAACCTTGTAACCACATTGGTTGGGGAGGAGAACAAAACACTCGCATGTGGAAACCTTGTAACCACATTGGTTGGGGAGGAGAACAAAACACTCGCATGTGGAAACCTTGTAACCACATTGGTTGGGGAGGAGAACAAAACACTCGCATGTGGAAACCTTGTAACCACATTGGTTGGGGAGGAGAACAAAACACTCGCATGTGGAAACCTTGTAACCACATTGGTTGGGGGAGGAGAACAAAACACTCGCATGTGGAAACCTTGTAAACCACATTGGTTGGGGAGGAGAACAAAACACTCGCATGTGGAAACCTTGTAACCACATTGGTTGGGGAGGAGAACAAAACACTCGCATGTGGAAACCTTGTAACCACATTGGTTGGGGAGGAGAACAAAACACTCGCATGTGGAAACCTTGTAACCACATTGGTTGGGGAGGAGAACAAAACACTCGCATGTGGAAACCTTGTAACCACATTGGTTGGGGGAGGAGAACAAAACACACTCGCATGTGGAAACCTTGTAACCACATTGGTTGGGGAGGAGAACAAAACACTCGCATGTGGAAACCTTGTAACCACATTGGTTGGGGAGGAGAACAAAACACTCGCATGTGGAAACCTTGTAACCACATTGGTTGGGGAGGAGAACAAAACACTCGCATGTGGAAACCTTGTAACCACATTGGTTGGGGAGGAGAACAAAACACTCGCATGTGGAAACCTTGTAACCACATTGGTTGGGGAGGAGAACAAAACACTCGCATGTGGAAACCTTGTAACCACATTGGTTGGGGAGGAGAACAAAAACACTCGCATGTGGAAACCTTGTAACCACATTGGTTGGGGAGGAGAACAAAACACTCGCATGTGGAAACCTTGTAACCACATTGGTTGGGGAGGAGAACAAAACACTCGCATGTGGAAACCTTGTAACCACATTGGTTGGGGAGGAGAACAAAACACTCGCATGTGGAAACCTTGTAACCACATTGGTTGGGGAGGAGAACAAAACACTCGCATGTGGAAACCTTGTAACCACATTGGTTGGGGAGGAGAAACAAAACACTCGCATGTGGAAACCTTGTAACCACATTGGTTGGGGAGGAGAACAAAAACACTCGCATGTGGAAACCTTGTAACCACATTGGTTGGGGAGGAGAACAAAACACTCGCATGTGGAAACCTTGTAACCACATTGGTTGGGGAGGAGAACAAAACACTCGCATGTGGAAACCTTGTAACCACATTGGTTGGGGAGGAGAACAAAACACTCGCATGTGGAAACCTTGTAACCACATTGGTTGGGGAGGAGAACAAAACACTCGCATGTGGAAACCTTGTAACCACATTGGTTGGGGAGGAGAACAAAACACTCGCATGTGGAAACCTTGTAACCACATTGGTTGGGGAGGAGAACAAAACACTCGCATGTGGAAACCTTGTAACCACATTGGTTGGGGAGGAGAACAAAACACTCGCATGAGGAAGTCCGGAAGGAAAAGCCTAAAGAAGAAGATATAACACCCGAGTTTATTTAATATTCCACTAAAGTTGTTGCAAAAATGTCAACCCATCTGATTACCATAACTTTCAGGCATTAAAATGTGATTACGATAAGTAAAAGTGTGCATATTTTTGGATGTGGGACATATTATTAGGTGCATAAAATATGCAAAGTTTTGTTAGATGTGAAAATGGGTAATAATAAATGGTGCGTACATTAATTGTGAGAGAAAGGTGTGGAACCCTACCAGTGTGTCAAGATCTTATCCACGCAAACCAAATAACGAAAAATAAAATCACAACCAGCCTGGTGGTGCTTGTTTCCTGCATTTATGAACTCTACCAATTCCCAAAATGCTAATCAAATATTTCTTTTTCAATAATTCTATGCCGCTGGACTCAACAACTATTTTCCCTCATAATATTTTCCCAATATTTTAGGTATTAACCTAACTTAAGATTAGAATTCTCTCCTCCTATGTATATTCAAAATATATCATTCTAAATATAACTTTACTGCTAGTTTAAATACTTAAGCTGTTAGTAATGCATATAAATTTGCTAATGATTTTATTTTTCACATTACTAATAAATGCTACCCATTTTAAAGACATACCATTATAGTTTAATGTACCTATTTTCATTGCCCACCCTCTAATTAAAAAGGGCGTTGAGGCACATATATAACTATAGCTAAAATTATATTCAATACGGTCAAATTTAGGTGAGCATAGTGCTCACGTGTCACCTATATTTTTCTTATTTTGGGTTTTCTTAGATAAATAAAGTTTGTAATTTCAGGTAATATGCAAAAGAATATTTTTATAAATTTATAAAAGAAAAAAAAGGGTTGGATGTGTTAAAGGAAATCAGCTTAGATCTCTGCTTAATTGCTGCAAAATAAACGCCTACAATTTTGGGTATGATCCCCTGTCATTCAACATCACCCAATATCCTATTTCATCTACTATTAATAAAATTAAATAATTATTAAAAAGATTTTGAAATATTAATGAAGGCAATAAGGCAGTGGTAGGTGAGAAATAATGCACACAATTTATTGGCGTTTGCCTTGTGACGTGTGATCTCAACACTGCCTGCTTGCTGCTGCTGCATTATGGGTCTCAACTCTCAGGTCAAATAAGGAGAAAAAAAAAAAGGAAAGACAAAACGGCTGCGTTTTATGAGTTTAGCCCAAAAAAAGATCAAATAAATGCACTTTATTTCGCAATCGACTAATCTTATAAACAGTGTTTTGGTGATATAATTTGGAATTTAGGCACACTTTATTTTTTCCGATTTACGCATTTAATTTGTTTTTTCTGTGCAGACTCGGTAGCCACTGTAGTAGTAGTATTGTAATGTTGGTGGCGTACTCATTATGGAGATTAATTAGAGACCTTTCAAAGCCGAAAGTCGCAAGACCTGTTGTCGTAATTTTCATTGTGAAATTATTATTTTTTTCATCTTTATATATTTATATAATTAACGTAAAAGTATGATTTAGATTTTTAAAAAATATAAAACAGATGAATAAATTAAATAGCATTTATAATTTAAAAATACTCCAAATTCCACAATTTTTAGGGTCCATCTAACCGAGCCGTTCCAAGTCCATAATCGGACGCTTAGCGGCGAAGTGAGCCACTCCACCATTTTAGTGGGCTGGGCCATGAAAAACATGAACTCAGACTTGACTTAACCTAGGCCCAAATTTGAGTGAAGGCTCAAGGCTCAAGGCTCAAATAATAATGAAATGAAACAATAAATGCGTTCCTGTTGCTATATGGAGTATCAATTATTATTATTATCCCTCTACCTCTATACTACTCTAATCTGAACCAACACAACCACAGTCTCCTCTCCCTGTGGCTACAAAATCCGCATCAACCACGATCTCCTTCCATTACTGCTCCTTCAACTTCCACATGTCATCTCACAGCTTTGCCTGTGGGAAAACAACATACGTAGATGAGACTTGCGCTTTCTTTTGAAAGGGAAAGAGATCGGAGGAGAAGGTGTACCTGAGAGTAGATGAAGGTTCCGAGGATTGCGATGGCAGCTCCAATGGCGTTGATGGGTCGGACAGGAGTGTGGAAGATGATAATCGACGACACTATTACGAATATTCTTTTCATTGTGTTACCCACGCTGAATGTCAGTGGAGATATCTGATCCAGAGACATGTACGACACTTGGTTGTACAAGTGGTAGAACATACTTTGAGCTCCCAACCACCTGAATTTCACGCAAACACAAACAATGCCTTTTTCATTAGCAACACAATGGGTTCAACTTCAATCTCCCAATATCACATTCTCTAAATAAAGATCAGATCCGACCACATGTGAGGGAACAAAAGGACACTGGATTCCCATATTTCAGATAGCGATGAAATTTGGGATTTGGAGGGTTTTGTAGTGTTACCAAATGAAATTGGGACCAATTTGGGAGAGAGCCCTTTGGAATCCTTCAGCCCACAACTTGGGTCCCTCCACCGCAATGGCGAAAGGAGTAAGAATTAGCAGAGACAGCAATGAGAGGCAAGCGTAGTAATTCATCCCACTCACTGACTTTCCCTTCATCCCTTTCTTTGAGAATATGTTTCTAAACACAAATGCCAAGTTCGATATCATCGCTCCCGAGAAACCTGAAACACAAACCCCCAAATTGAGATTCACAGCAGCAAGTAAGCACAGACATTCCGGCAAGGATTCCTCACCAGTCATGTTGAAATTGAGCTCAGTAGCGGCGGAAAGTGCGCAGCCTCCAATGATTGGGATAAGAGATAAGTAAACTGGCAATGGAAACATCTCACCCAATACAAACCTGGACACCAACACACTGAAAGCCGGCTCCCCACTCTTGATTATGTGAGTGAATGAGACTGCGACTTTGGACATGCTCACAGTTGCTGCAACATGCCCAATCGAATGCGCCACTGCAACCTATAAAAGTAACCATACCACACAAAAAAATCCGATTAGTGATCTAGAATTGAACTTTCGAATGCTCTGTTTTGCAAAACAACGGAGCAAACACACCATGCATAAAACTAATCCTATTCCAATTTGTAATGCAGTTTCTTACATCCAAATTCTTCCAAAATCAAAACCCAGATTTGTGAATTGAAGAAAAATTAATACCAAAACAGAGCATTTCAAAGTTATAATTATATCTACCGGCAGTAGGGATTTCCAGAAATCGAAATCGGTTTTGGGAGCGTCGACCATTCTAGTGGCCCAAGAAATAAGCATCATGAGCGATCCAGCGGCAAGGGAGAGAGTGGAGGTGAGCCATGGATAAGGGAAGGCATTAAGAACCTTCTTGTTGTACACATTGAACACCACATTCAAAGCCCACCAAGTGGCGAAATAGAGCCCAATTTTGAGTTTCTGAGCCGTCTGTTCATCAGGAAGCTCAATGTTAATCTGAAGAGGTCGGGATTCAGCCTCATACGCCCTGCACACCGTCGAACGCTCAGATGATTTTGTGGGAAAAGAAAGATTCTCAACGGATGAGATGTGAAGTGGTTTTTTGGTAGAAAGAAATTGCTCGACATGCTTAAGAGCACTACAATCCGAGGATTGCAACGGAAGATTCGGCCTTGGAACTGGAGATTTTCTGTTGAAAAATTCAGAGGAAGTGAAACTGGAAGATGTGAGCCTAAGTGAAGAGATCATGGTGCTTCTGAAAATCTGATAATGCAAAGCAGAAAAGGATGAAACCCAATAGAAAGGAGAAGAATTTGTTGGGGGAGAGAGGATGTCGTTGGTGAGTGAAAAGAGCGAGGAGAGGGGCGGCTATATATAATACGATTCGGAGTTCAATTAGGCAAAGGGAGAACCGTGGGATTTTCAAATTTTCGGAGGCATAATATGGACCGTGTGATCGTTCTTGCTCAAGTTACTGATAAAAGTTTTCACTAGTGCGATGATAGAACGGACGGCTCATAATTTTTATAATTTTAATCTCTTTTTTTCTTTCTTGGCAAAATAAATGAAAATTTTGAGAATGTTAGGAAAAATAGAATACTTTTATTCAAAGTTGGAATAAAATTCAAATTAGTAATTCAATTCCTACCTTCTCTTTCTGCTTGATTCAATTTGGTTCTATTCACAAAAATGTTGGATTTGTTTGATAGGTGTTTAAGTGGAAGGTGGCGTTTGGTGAGAATGAAGAGACGAAAATGGTATAGAAGTTGGGGTTTGAATTGGCCTCTCTTCATGTGATGTCCCACATTGGTTGGGGAGGAGAACAAATCGCCTTTTATAAGGGTGTGAAACCCTTCTCTTACTAGACGCGTTTTAGAGTGGAAGTCCAAAGAGGACAATAACTGACTGGGTTGTGTTACACTTCAATTCCAATTTCCTTCAACATGTTTTTAGCTCATTGATTTTTGTACCGCATTTCCCCCCTTCATGGAAGCATCCTCCGGATTGATATTCCATCTTCTGGGCCGCCAAAAGAAAAAAGCTCCATTTTCTGAGAGCGTTCGTGCACCGCAAGTTCCTAAAGGACAAGGGTGTGGGATTCTAATGGGAATGATACAAAAGGACGAGGGTGTGGAAGAGATATGAGCAAAAGAAAATCTCAAATCTCCACGACGCAGACACGACACACACGATATTGAGGCATTGTGACAGACAAGGAGCAAGCTCATGTGGGAGCAGCAGCGGCAGCAGAGGCGCTGTTTCATTTCAGCAAATAATTAGCGGCACACATTTGAGGTTGAACTGGAATATAATTGACGGCTACCAATGATTCTGTCATTCTGATTCCTGGGTCCTCCCAAACCAAAATTAAAGTGATTGAGCTATTATTTTATATGATCGTTACTTAAATTAATTAACTACATTTTAATACAAATAAATAAATTAAAATAGAGTGGTATATAAAATATGAATGAAAACATAGGAGGAGTGTGGGTTAATTAAGATGGTTAATAAGAGTAGGAAGTTTAGAATCAGTCTCTAAATATTATTACTCACCAACTTAATGACAAATTCAAAATACAATTAACCACCGGAACCTAAGAACTAGAGAATTTCAAAACCACCAACCGCCCACCACAGAAGACCAACACAAATTTGTTATTGAAGTTGAAGGTTTGAGTAAAGTCAATGCCCGAACCTCCTCGATCCTCTGATCCAATTCACAAACCATTCCCCCATTCGTCTCTAAAGCACCGCGGGGGCGGCGGAAAATGCTTTTCAAGGTGCGTTCTTGACTTCTCGACTCCTCCTCTTCCTCACCTACTGCTTATCCAAACCAAAGCCCCAATTGATTAAACACCTCCCATATTAATTATAAGATGTTATGTGAAATAATGACCGTCAACTTGAGAATATTGTTACCGTAGTTAAAAAAAAAACTTAAAAAGGGGGCGTTTTAGGGATTTTCACGCATCACAGCAGCTCTGATTCTCTCAACCGTGCACTTAATCAAGCTGTTGACGGTGGCCACTGATCCAATTGACAGTCTAGCTGTTGGAACTGAATCAACCAGGATTTGAAATGCCACCGTGATGAGTGACCCACCGGAACCCAGCTCCAGAATTTCCCCGCTATTGGCCCCGGCGGGTCCGTCAGGGAGTATGGCGAACCCTGACGGCAGAAGTGCCACGTAATCCGGATCGCAACCGCTTAGCACCACGTTCATTGCAACTGTGTCCACCGGAGCATAAATAACGTAGGATCCGGTAGAGTCGGTGCAGCTTTCTTGTAGTATCAGCATATTGCTCTGGCTCGAATTTGCACTCTATAAAACAGATTTACAATTTTCAGCAATTTATCGTGTTAAACCCCAAAGAACAAAAAAGAAAAAATAAATAAAATGTTACTGACATTGACACGGAGCAAGGAAACACAATTCCCGGAGTGGCGGCCGTTGGCTATGTGCGCCATTTCCTGGACTAAGCCCCCATTCGACAGAATATCCCACTAAAAAAAAACATTGCAAATATTTCAGCACTTGAAATTTAAAAATCTAAGCATTTGAATATGTCGATGTATGTACCTCGCTTCGAGATTTCTCTTTCCGGAGGAAATCAAAGACAACCTTAGGTGGAACAGGGATCCAAAAAGAAGTGGCGGCGCTCAGCACAACACCGGGTGGTCGCCCTGGTTCGTCAGTGCTCTTCCTCGTTACAACCCGAACATCATCACCAGCGGCGATTGGTAACGCCGTCCAAGCGTGTACGCTCGACGCGCCAACGCCGGCGCAAAAGCTCGTCACCATTCTCTCGGCTAGCTTCATCATACTCTTCCTCCCTTCAATACTCGATATGACTGCCATAATTCATTGGGGGGAATAGCATTAAGTTACTGATAATGATGAAAACAGAGGAATCACTTAGAGCAGAGTAGTACAGTACCGCGTAGATCGCCGGTGGGTATGGAGGTGGCGATTGATGTGGCAAACCGTTCCGATTGCCTATCTAAAGTAGCAACCCATCGTTTAGCCCCAAAAGCGAGGCCTGAATTAAAGAGCGGTCTGTACATTGAGGGGACACCAGTTTCATCCGCCTCAACATGTTCCACCCAAGTGATCTGAAAAATACGCCCATCATCAGCACCAGTAGGTTTTCATAATTTAATTATTTCGTTGCAACTAGATTTAAAGAAGAACACCTTTGAATAGCCGTTGGGCAATTGTTGAATCAAACAACCAGAGGGTCTCCTTCGGGTCCTTGGCATGGAACAGGGCCGCAAGGTGTCCAAGGAAACATCAGCCACCGCCCATACCCCATCCCCCTGCTGTTTGCAGTATCTTACGAAGTAGTTTTCACGTGTCGGAACAAGTGGCGATGGGACTTGGAATTCAGCGCTCATCTGCACGCACAAACCATCACCTTAATCCTTATATTTGTTGATTAAATTTTTGGGTAAAAGAATTTAATGATTAACAACCACTAAAATGGTATAATTGAAAAAAGAATTTAATTTGAGTACCAAGTGCAAGGCCCCGTTGAAGTTTCCAGGTAGGCCAGGCGAAAGAACTTCCACGGTGGATGCCCTCGAAACAATGCCGCAGAACAGAGTGGACCATTGCGTCTAAGAAACAAACAAAACAAACATATAATTTATTTTACATGCATTACAATTAAAACAATTAAGAATTAGAATTAGAGACAAACGTACAGCGTCCATTAAAATATCCACAAGCTTAATATGGTTCATGAACACAATAGCCGAAACTCGTGAAGCTTCGGTTCTCAAGCCCAAGGGTTTCGGCCCAACTCTGCCACCAAAACTGCTCAAATACTCGGCTTCGTTAAGAACCACCTCACCTGACTTGGTATCAGCCGGAACCCACAACGGTTCTCCCGCCTGAGCCATTCGGCTCAATTCCTCCATGCCGGAAACCGCCAGTTCTACAATGATTGGCTTGTCGGCTTCTGAAGGTCTGGAAATGGAGAGGAGAAAGTCGCATGCTCCATACATTTCCCCCACGAAACCCGACGACTGTGTAGCATTGGACGGAAGGTGATAGTACGAAGAAGGGACAGTCTTTGTGGATTTTAGGCCATATCCACTCATTCGCTCGATCTGTATCATATGATCAATAAGAGCTACAAATCAGCTAAACATTAAACAAAAATTATTATTATTATTATTAAACTAATTTTAATAAACAGAAGGTTAAAAATTAATTGAAAAGGAAAGGAATTTGGGCTTTATCGGTGATTAATAAATTTGCAATAAATGTTGGGCAGTAATGCAACAGCTTTCTACTCGTATCTATCAACAAATCTTAGAAGGAGCTGTCACAATTTAAAAGATGAGCGTCTTGGGTGAATCATAAACCCTAACTACGTAACTATTTATAACATTTTTTTTTTTTAAGTTATCATGAAATGTTTTTTTAAAATATATTGGATGTGGGAGCGTGACCTCATCTCGCAAACGAGAATTTTCAATGCGCAAATGTTGGTCGTCAAAGGACATCTCGCCCAGGGCAGTGGCGGAGGATCCGCAGTTGGGGCAGGTGGAGTGTGCGAATGCTTCTCTGTAACGAGTATTCTCAGCTCGAAGCTTTTCATTTTCGGCTTTCAAAATCGCGTTTTCATGTCTTTCCTGCTGAGCCTTCTCGCATTCAAACAAAAAAACAAAGGTTAACTCACCGTAATTCCCCAGAATAAAGAGTGTCATGATGTTGTTCACTTTGAGCATAAGCTCTCACACCAATACCAATAGAGATAGTATTCCTTCGTTATGAGATTTTCATCCAAGAAAGAAAAGGTTTTGAACCTTCATCTGGGTGCGTTTGTTCTGAAACCAAAACTTGACTTGCAATGGCTCCAACCCCAGCTCGCGGCTAAGATCCATTCTTTGCTTATCATCTGGGTGCGGACATTCCTTAAAGAATCTGAGACAACAAACTCCATATAATTATTTATTCCACATAATTATTAAATCAACAAATGCTTACGCTTCCATTTCTTGGATTTGGTGATGTGTATGGCGATTGTAACGTTTCTTCTTGGAGCGGTGTTGATGGTCACTCTCAGAAGGCGGCTCGAAGGTGATTTCGGGTCCTGATTTGGACTCAAAATCATCGTCTCTCAAACTTTCCAAATCATTTTCGGAGGTGTTAAACGCCATGTCGTCAAGCATATGATGGTGATGGTGAGGGTGTAGTGTATCAAACATATCTGGATCGAACATCTTCCACTCACAGTTGCCCTTCCCTTTCACCACCTTCAATAATATGAACAACATGCAAGACACATTGATTTTAATGTCGCTGTAACAATGATTGTGTACTATATTTAATATTTTCTACTGTTGTAAACACAAGTACTCAAATGAATATCGAAAACCGTGCGTTTGAATGCAAAAAAAAAAAAAAAATACAACCTAAATTGAATGAGGTGAGGAAGAGAAAAGAAACTTACGGAGGAGAAATGTGAGGAAATGAAGAAGAAGAAGAAGAAGATGGTGGAAGAATGCGGTGTGGTTGTATAAGTAATCCAACAGGGTGTGTACTGAACTCATAATAACATTACATACAACAGTAATCCAAAGGGTTTGGCATTGCTAAGTGTATGAGGAGCGGTTGATGGTAGAAATAAATAAGGGAGGGGATATGGATGAGAAGAGAAATGGAGAGGCAATGGGAATGGCAATGTGAGGACAGAATAAAGAGAGGTTGGTGAGAGTTGCAGAGAGGGTGTTTAAGAGGGATGAAATTGCATTTAATGGACACAGAGGGAGGGAGAGAGATAGGGTATGGTGAAAAGAATTACTCCATAATTTACTATCTTCACCCTCTCTTTCTCTCAACACATTAAATACTTCATTTTTAAAACCTCTTATTATTTCCCCACGAAAACGGCCTCTCAATTCGGATATGCCTTTTACTTCATTTCACTTTTCTGCATTTATTAATTATTATTATTTGCTTCTCTTCCACCATCACAAACCCTAATTCATGATGTCACCTTCCACTACTACAACACCAAACAAATCATTTCATTCATTCATTCAATGCCTTCACATCCGCATCTTTCTAAATATAATATCTGTTTCTTTTTTCTTTTTTCCTTTTTCCTTTTTTAAAAAATACATTCATTTTTAACTTATCTTTTTGAATTTGAGTATCGAGCTGCTCATCATCCCCTTCTCCTGTCTTCTTTATCCTTCTCTTTTCCCTACCCGCCTCTTCTGGAGGTCCGACGCTCTCTGTCACCGTCTGGAACTTCCCCATTTATTCACTCCCCCAACAGTTGATCGTAACTTCCCCATGAATTATAAACGTATCACAAATAGAACTCGTACCAACACAGATGTGTTCCTTAGATACAAACTCACTGGTCCCCATCCAGAAACACCATGTTCAAATCTGGTAGATCCTCTTTTTGAGATTTGCGCATCTAACATTTTCAAAACTTATTATTATTATTATTATTTGAAGGAGGAGGAGAAGAAAATTGAATATTGGAGCAGAGGAAGGAGACAGATGTGTCCCGAGTACATAAATGTTTTTTTTTTGGTTTGGTAAGGGTAGAGAATGCATAATTGTTTATTAACTTAGGACCCAAACCTCCTGAATTCCATCACTACCCTCTGCAAACTGTTTCATCCATCACTATTCCCTTCTTTTTCTTTTCCTCACCAATAAGCCCTAATCTTAATGCAATGGTCCCCTGATTATCCTTTTATTTATATCACTAACCTTCACATTCTTTTCTATTCTCCCTATAATAATGACCCAGATCCACCGCTAGCATATATTATCCTTTTTGAGTTTTTTCTTTCGAACTTACACTCAAGGCTTTAAAACGCGTCTACCAGGGTAAGGTTTCCACACCCTTATAAATAGTGATTTGTTCTCCTCCACAACCAATGTGGGACAAAGAGGACAAAATTGGAACGATATAGAGAAGATTAGCATGGCCCCCATGCAAGGATGACACGCAAAAATCGAGAAATTGTCCAAATTTTTTAAGGAGACACAAGGCGGTGTGCCAGTAAGGACGCTGGGCCCAAAGGAGGTGGATTTGGTGGTAGTCCCACATCGATTAGAGAAAGGAATGAGTGCCACATCTACTAGTCGTAGATCTGGGTCATTACAAATGGTATCAGAGCCCGTTGCCGGACGATGCGTCAGCCTTCTCGCTGTTCACTGAAGGGGGTAGACATGAGGCGGTGTGCCAGTAAGGACGCTGGGTCTCGAAGGAGGGTGGATTGTGATGTCCCACATTGGTTGGGGAGGAGAACAAATCACGTTTTATAAGGGTGTGTAAACCTCCCGCTAATAGACGCGTTTTAAACTCTTGACGGAAAGTCCAAAAAAGACAATATTTAGTAGCGGTAGATCTGGGGCCTTATAATAACACCATATTGTCAGACTTTTTAAAAAACATATTAAACAATGAGTGAAGTAATCAAAGTAGCAGTTTAGATACCTGAGAGTACATATTAATCGTCAATCATTACACAACACAAAAGAAGAAGAAAAATAGTAAACTGCAAAGTTTTGCTTAAATCGATGGAGGGCAGAATGGGCATATGTTTTCTTATTATTATTTTAATATTTATGAAGAATTTATGAATGTATTTAATATTTTATGCGTAGATGATAGAAATGAATAATGAAAATAGATTGATAGAAAGACGGAGAAAGTGGAGGGCGCGAAAGAAGGCGACATCGGACACCGGTGGTTTCGCTTGTCTTGTGCGGTCCGAAACCCCAAGCAATCGGAGAGAAAGCGATGAATCCATGAATTCGGCGCAACCATCGAAGCCAAGCCCCGATATTTGAAATCCCATATTAAATAAGGAGTAAGCTCCATGGTATCATAAAATCATTGCTAAAAAGGAAAATGATTTTAGAGGATTGATATGTCTTTGTTTTTTTTATACATAAGCATTATTATTATTATTATTATTATTATTATTATTTAAAAAAGAAAAAAGAAAAAAGAAAAGAAAAAAGGGAGACAAGGATAGTTACCCTAAGTTTCTTGCCAAAATGGAAATGGAAATGGAAATGGGAAGCTTGAAATTGAAGGTGGATGGGAAACATAGTCCGACATGTCGGCAACATGTGTGCAGATTAAATAAATTCTGGATGGAAATTCCAAAGGAAAAGAATATTGAAGGAGAACGCTCTTTATAATAAATGTAATGTATATTTATTTATAATAAAAATAAAAAAGAAAAAAGAAAAAAGAAAAAAGAAAAAAAAGGAATCACCTGAAAAGGCAAGTGAAGCAAGAAGTTTCGCCATCTTTCTTTTTAATTTGTTGATATTTACGGATCACCCAACAGCATTCAGATCCAGCATTTAATTAACACCCTCATTGTTTAATATATTTAATTTTTTTTACTTTCAAGTTTTAACCCCCCCCCCCCCCGGCCCCAGGTCTCACTGAAATCCCATTTTCACCATTTACCTTTCCAAGAGATTTCAGTACTGTGAATACTATGGTAACTATTATATTGATTTGACGTGACCGAATCTTTTATTTCCCTTACTACCATTATCACCAAACCTTCCATTTTTAAAACCAACTATTTAATAAATAAATAAATAAATAAATAAATAAATAAATAAATAAATAAATAAACCCACTGTTGTCGTTTGGATTTTATTATAGAAAAAGTATATATATTTCTTAAAATTTATACTCAACAATTTAGTTGGGTTTTGGCTTCTGCTTCCAAAAATATTGGGATGATATTTCTTTTTTGTAGTATTAATTTTTTTAATACTCAACAATTAATTTTTTTTAATATTAATTTCTTTGAAGGCTTATGAAAACTTCAAACCATTTTGGTTTAGAAACCATGAATCTCCACTTTGAGTCTAAGCTTTAATAGCGTTACTTTTGGTTTCTAACAATGTCGCGTACCAATAGAAATGTATTTCTTACTTATAAACTAATGTGAGACTCGTCCCAACAATTTTCAACAGTTTTGTAGGTAGTATGCATCGTGCACGCTCTTTCACTCAAATAAATTCGAATTTAAAAAACGTGGATGGAACCCAGCCCAAGGATGGTACTGGTATTAAATAGAATTTTGAGTTTGAAAACAAAAGGGAGACAAAAGATTAAAGATTGTGGGAAGGAGTATGCAGAACACAGTAACTCTGGTTGTTTACCGTATTCAAAATAGACTGTTACACCATCTCTTCCATCCACTTCAATTAAATAACCCCATTTCTTTTTCTTTACCACTCTTCCAATTAATCTCACCATTTAAATCACCCCATTTCTAAATTACATTTTATCAAATTCTAAAATTTTAATTCTGTTTTAACCAATAATACTTTCCCCCATACTTTTATATTTTAATTTGGGCTCGGGCCCATCTAAACTGAAGATGGGCTCAGGCCTCCGAATTCACGATTGGGTCTGTCCACGGGCCCATCTATTATTTACGCAATCAATCTATTTATAAAAAATTAAAAAAGATTTGAAAAGTTGTCACAAATTCTGGAAAACCTAATAATTTGTTCTAAAGCGGATAGTTTGGGAACTGCTCCACTGGGTTATTGCACGAGGGTTTTGAGTTCGTTGTTCTTGACTTGGACGACGTATTCTTGCAGCTCTTTTTTTTCTTTGCCTTCTTTGGAAGTTGTGGCTGCCTAAGCTCCAACGATATGTCCGACGCCGATTGGTACCCTATTGAAACGTCAAATTCTGCCCATCCAATCCACAAATCTACGTTAAATTTGTCACCACCGACACAATATCTAAACTCAAAACTGTGAACAAATCTGAAATTATTATTACTCAAACAAGACAATACAGAGAAACTGAGATATGGAGTGTTGTACTGTAGCTGTATTTTAAACTTAACTAGTTCAAACTATCAATACATTGCACTCAATTCTAACAACCACTTCTAAATTAAAACCACCAGAAATTACCAACCTTGTGAAGGAGTGGACCAATGAGAGACTGCAGTTACAGCGGTTGCACTCGAATCTCTTCCTTCACTAACCTCGCCACCTTTGAATTCCTTGATCTGTGTTATTTTACAAAGAAGGGATTAATATAATTCTTGGGAAGAGAAAATTGAAGATTTTTTTTTTGTTTTTTTTTTGAGGGAGAAGAACATATACCCAGCTAGGGGTCGAACCCGATGGCGATGAATTATCCAATCCGATGTGAGATACATGCTTCACATCGGTCGGATAACCAATTTCCATCTCGCGATCTTTCATTACTGCAATCATAAACTTTTGAGTTTAGTGATAGTTTAAGAACTAACCGTAAGATTAAGAAAAAGAAGAAGAAAACATACCGAAAATTTGAGTGACATATTTGAAACTTTTGTAGATTCCTTTGATCTTAGAAGACATGGTTGAGAGAGGAAGTTTGATGGAGGTAATTCTCATAGCATTTATTTGTTAGAAAAAGAATGGGAGAATTACGGTGGAAGAAAGAAAGGAGGAGGAAAACATGGCCTTCATTTTTGGGAAGCAGCAAAACCCAGATGATTGAAGTGCAAAGGATTTGAGTATGAGCAAAGTTGAAATTAAGAAGAGAAATGAATAATATTATATTGAGTGCAGGGTGGCATTTAGATTATAATACTATGGCTTGTAAGTAAACAAATTGTTATAATCTTTTTCTTTGATTTCTGAGCGTATTTTAATTCCATATTTCGTGCATACCATAGGGATAGCAATCAAATGATTCGTCTGCTTATACTGAAAACTCCGAGTGATTGAGTTTGGGATTTTGGTGGGTGATTGGAAGCACGTCGCTGCAATAACAGTAATAAATAAATGAATGAATACAAATGGTATGGTTGTGTTGCCTAAATGAGAATGATGGTACCCACTAAAGAATTCCACATACTAACATCATCTTCTCCTTCCTTCAAATCAATAGCCATCGGGTCTTGATATGGGAAGCATGATCTCATTCTCTGCATTTTTTCTGAACTTTCAAACTATATATTAAAAGTTCAGTGATGGCTTAGCTTTCTCTGATTTATATGAACAAATTCATCATACTTATTAATAAATATAATTATAATGTATACCAGCTTAAATTATACCCAATATCCTTTCTCTGATGGGTATTGAACATAACATAGACCAAACGATCAAAAGCAGATTCAACAAAATCAAAGCAATGGACCCGTGGAAATTCAAAAAGGAATAGTCCTACATTGGCTAATCATAGGTTTATAAGTAAGACACTACCTCTATTGGAATGAAATCTTCTGGAAAACAAAAAACAAAACCATAAGAATTTACGCTCAAAGTGGACAATATCATATTATTGTAAAAGTCCAATCAGGATAAAATGCAGATTTAACAATATTATAGTAATGGGAAATTTAGTTTCCTGCTGGACAGCAAAAAGAAGAACTCACCAGGGCCACATTGCCACACCTTTTATATGTATATATATAATATAAAATTCATGAACACCAAAATAATAGGAATGCTATTAGGATAGAGTAAGAAATATCATTAGGGTACCTTAATAATTAGCTAGGAAATTTATTATTGGAGATTTGCTGTAAATAGAGTGGGAGTGAAAGGATGAAGACATGGTTTGGTTTAATTGGTTTAGGCCAGTGATGATATCAAGAGAGGGAGGATCCAAGTAACTCGAATTACTTGGTAGTTATCTTTAATGTATTTTCTTCATTAGCAATATATTTCTAAGCTTCCTATCAAAATACTCCATCTAAACCAAGCAAAGGTGGAAGGAACCCAGAACATGAACAGAGATGTCCAAAAGGAACAGGTAAAACTAAATCACAGATCTAAAATCCATTTTGTCCAATCAATACTTCTCCCAAATGATGGGAAAACATCAGTCTTTTCAAATAAAATCTTCTGTGTTTAAGCTCTCATGAGGTTCTAGTAATCAAACATGGTTGAGTTCATCTGAGACAGTTTCCAGCTGTGGTAAGACAGCAGTTTCAGCAGGGCAAACTAATACAAGGAACGTGGCTAATCAACTGATGATTAGTACAAAAATCGTTGTGTTAATCAAAAGCTATAGATCAACACATGGGGTAATGTCTTCCAATTTCACAATATCATCCAAATAGAAAATATGAGGAAATATCAAGAATCAACATGGCTCATATCCCGCACCCTATCTCTTTGTAAGTGTAGCCATTGATCCACATCAATAATCATAGTCGTACTGCTAGTCCATCTCTAAATTTTTCCTCTTGAAAAATATAAATTCTCCAAAGGAAAAAAAAAAAAAAAAAAAAAAACTCAACAAGAACAATCTCTTATTCTTCCTAGAATCCTATTTATTCGCAATTTTACTGCGATTGACCCAATTGATACAGATACTATGATGCAGTTATCACCAAAACTTCAGAATCATAAAGACTAGGATAATGATAAGCTTCCCCTCCTAAAATAACTAAACACATTTTTTTTAATACCATTCTATATTTGAACCTCAAGTTTCATATTCATTGGCCAACTATCTAATCATACAACATTTGTTCACTAAAAAGTTGACCAATATTTGATATCCAGGGTAGGTGTTAGGGTCAAAATTCATGTCTTCAAAGATATTTAGGTTTATAATTTGAGCGTTTAACCCTTGAACCAGCCTAGGATGATTTTGTCGTACTGGTGATTTCAAAATCAACAACATGAAACATAACATGTGACAGAGTAAAACGATATGTAAACAAGATTTCGATCAACTGCTTGAGCCAACAAGAAAACAGTTTTAACATTAACCGGGTTTGATCAAGCTATAGTTCATCTGAGACAGATTTCAAAAGTAATATCAAAAGAAGCAAGCTCTCTATAGGATTGGTCCATTGATTGTTAGCCAATAAGGCATAATATACTAGATCAAAAAAATATGCAATACGGTATAACATGGATAAAAAAGAGACCAAGCCATACAAGATGCTAACTATAGTGCAATCCTTTCCAAGTGATACATGGGATCAGAAAAGAATGCGGCTGTGGATAATACTGACTATTGATAAACGTTAAATCCCCTGATGAGAAAAGAGTAAGCAATTTGAAACATAAATTTAGTGTAAAATATGTCGGCTAATTGCCGACCTGCTAATCTATGAAACCAGGAGGGTGAAACAACGACAAAACATATTCAAAATACATAAGCGTTGTCATTGTATCTGCCCGTCAGAAAGAAAAAAAGGAACAAACTAACCTACCGACTACAGAAAATCAGAAATGTGAGTTGATCCTACTTGAGAATTTTGTAATTTTTCTGGAAGAGAACGTAGTACTCGGAGAGTAAGGTAAGGAAATGTATAAAGAAGCATTAAACTAGAAAAAACAATAAGCAAGAGAGAGTTGATTATCACTCAAACCTGCAATATTGAACTGTGGAATGCAAAATTATCTAATTAACGTCAAAAAGTACTTCAATAAATAGTTTTCAAGAGGAATTGAGCGTCATTCATAAAGCAGCATCTTACCAAAGTCGTATGGTTAAAACAACAAAATTTAACTTCAACAGCTACCAGTTTCATGGACGAGAACTTCTCACATTCAGCTAAACAGCAAAGGAACTCTTCTTGAAATCAATTCCAACTTGATGGCCAATATCCATGAATTCCATAACCTGTCTTCCAGTTATCCAAATACACGACTTTCTTCACTGCCCAAAATGACACAAAGAGCGCAACCAACATGACGACCCGCTGCGTATTCACATTCCTGACCTTGACAAGCACATGAGTCATGAAAGCCAAAAGCAAGCCAACAATCGTATATAAGAAACCCACAGCAAACCCCTCCGCACCAAGCTGCATTCCTGAGCCCTGATAGAAGAATATCAGCTTGGAGGGATCGTTCCGGTCGGTCATAAACATGGGCATTTTCCGAATAATGTTATGCATTGTACCCGCAACACTGAAAAAGTAGATAAAGATCGCCCCAATCAGCCAGACCTTCCGGTCGTTGAGCAACGTCTCACCCGCAATGATCTTTTTCAAAGCAAATGGCGCCGAAATTAACATCGCAATGACAAGAAAGGTAATTTGATTCTTGGAAAACATTGGGGGTCGATGGATCGGACCAATGACAAGCGAGGTCTTCGACTCTACAAATTCCGCCATCGATTCAGCCAATCTGGAATAGTCGCTCTGGTCCATTTGGTCGGATTTCTTGGGCGCTTGATTGGGGCCAATCAGCCGGATATGGGGAAGGGCATTAACGCCGAAAAGGGAGAAACTAGGCTGGGACTCTTTGAACTCAATTTCACAGAAGAATAATTTGGAGCGAGAAGAAGAAGAGGGATCGGGGTTGTTGGTGATGAAGGAGGACGAGACAAGCCCAAATTCATGGCGGAGTTCTTTGAGGTGGAGCTCTGACTTGTCGTGAAGCTGTAGAGCATCGAAGAAAATGAGGAGTGAATAAGGTCTAGGGCTTTTCGGTGAGGAAAGGAAACGGGAGACTGCCTGGTCGTCGAGATGGATCACACCAGAATCCGATCGGGATTGGAGGGCGAGAAGCTCTGAAACTAGATCGGAGCCAGAGGATGATACAGAATTTTGAGCGACGAGGGTGAGAAGGAGAGCTAAGAGGAGAGAGTGAGGGAAATTGGAAAAAGTCGCCATTTTTTTGGTAGAAGCGCGACGGGGTCGGTGCAGAGGGGATATATATATTGGGTAGACGAAGCCGGAGTATGTTAGGGAACCACTCTTGACTTTTTTAGATCTTTTTTATTTTTATTTTTATTTTTTTAATTTAACCTAAAAATATCAATAAAATAAAATTACTATGGGCCCTAAATTTTCATTCATTAACTTCTAAATTTAATTTTATTTAAAAATTTTAAATTATGTATCTTTTTTTCTTTTTTTTGGGAAAATTTAAAAATTAACCAATCCAGTGGTATAAATTTTGGACCCTCCTCTTTCCTTTTACAATTTGGACGAAAAGTTGTCGAAATCTCTTCCTCCATAGGGTCTCCAGTTAGGGCTCCGATTACTTTCATTGGTATATTCGATTTCAGCATCGCCTGACCAAGCAGTTTGGAACGACAGCCATGGTCTGCGAGAAGTGTAACCCTCTTTCTCTCATCTTGCATCACTAGCTTCTGTCAATTTATTACGAATCCTGACTATGAAAAATTTCGCTATTTGTTTGCGGGTTACTGAGTTGTTTGGAGTTGTGGATGTAGGTGAAAAGAAGCTATCGAAGGTGATAGTGCCGGATAAGTGGAAAGAAGGTGCAAGCAACACACAAGAAAGCGGTGGCCGTAAAATTAACGAAAACAAGCTCCTCTCCAAGAAGAAAAGGTTTGTTCTTCTCAATTATTTCTTCCGTATTTGAGCTTATCAATTAAATTGACATTTTAATTTCAATTTAGGGCTTTTTTTTACCCTTCACTGGTTCGTGTTCGTCCTTTATTGTTCTATTTTTTCTCTTATGCGGGAAAGAAGTGGAGTATCTCTCCGTTTCAGTGTAAACATTAACCCAGAATTATGAATTAGGGTTTATTTTACAAAGTTCGTGTACACGATCGTATATGCTCCGACTTCAATCTTGAGACCAAGTTCATCATTTTTCTAGGAGTTCATTCTCGTGATTGTATGAATTCTAGAGATAAAGTCTACTTAACGTTTTAATTGAATAAGATCTTGTAATTAGGAGATTAACCTAGATATATGATATTATCATCCTTGGCATATGAATGACTAATCGATCCTTGATGTCAAGCCAGCCAGTAGACGTTGTGTAATGTGTACACATTATCCTTCCCTGTTCCTAATTGAATGAGATCTTGTATCAAGGAGATTAAATTGGGTATATGATGCTGTTCTTTGCATTACATGTGATTAATTGATCTCTGATGTCAAACTGATCAACCCAGCTCTCCTCTGGCTCCTTCCCGAGTTCTAAAGTAAAAGCCATCTTCATTGAATTATTCCGTGTTATATGATGTTCTGTTTGTCAATAACATAGTCCTCAACTAAGAACATCATATGTAAAGGCTTGCAAGTCTAGTTTCTATTCTGAATGTTGTTACCTGTAGGTGGACTCCTTATGGAAACACCAAGTGCATAATTTGTAAGCAGCAAGTTCACCAGGATGGCAAGTATTGTCACACATGTGCTTACAGCAAAGGTATGAATTGCAAATGGAAATTTATTTTTGTTTTGATATCTGCACATGTGGTTACAATGCATTTATGTGTGACATATTCGCGTTGTGCTTGGCAGGGGTTTGTGCTATGTGTGGGAAGCAAGTACTTGACACCAAGCTTTACAAACAGAGCAACGTGTAATTAGAAGCCAGAACTGATATTCGACTTGTAACTTCATCATCAAGGGTTAATAACATGTACTTTGACCCTGATGTACTTTTCGTCCTGGCATCAATCTATATGATAAATGACTGGATAGTTCATTCTATTTCCTGATCTGACTCGAAGTGTAATTCAACTCAATATTAACATTTGTTTGTTTTATGAGAATTATGTATTATAAAGCTCTACTTCCTTTCCTGATTGTTTTTTATGTATTTTCTTGAATAAAGACAAATACTGCCTACATATCCATTTTGAGTTGACAGATTTTGTCCCGATGGATTAGGATTATTTGACAATTAGCTATTGTTAATAGTTTTTCTGCTCTGGTGCATATAATGGATATACCAGAACTGTTTGACGACTTCAGGTGGCTTTGTCTTGGATGCACCTTTTAATTCTATGCATTTTCCTTTTAGATGGAGCTATAGCCAAAGGAATTTCTTTTGTACTTCCACTTTGGCATGATCCTTCGCAAGTGATAGGCTATTATGGTTCAGATTTTTTTGGGGCCATTTTTCAGCCCGTCCTTCGGCTGTGCTTACTGTCTCATTTTAATGGATCAAGGAAGTTGTCCAAGACACTTGTCTTGAAACGCCCTTTATTGTGACACACAAATGTCACAAGGGCCACTTGAGGGTCGCCCTTTGTTTGTCTTGCGTGTGAGGGTCACAACCTACTTTCAATGAAGTTGTGGCACTCTCCCCCCACTTAATTTAGTTGTTGTCCTCGATGACTTTCTCGGGGCACAATCGTACCGTTGATTGTGATATTTTCCCTCATTTAATCTCTGCATCGTCCTAATGATGACCCGAATATCGGACAGGCTGTTTGCTTGACCCGTTGACTTGTTCGTGTTTTTAGAATGAATATGGAAACTTGCAACTTCTTATGGGCTATCCCACCGTCGGACCTTTCCTCTATCTCTGAGACTTGGAGTATAAGCACAACTTGCCCCATGGTTGTGTGCTATCCTTCCATGGACCTAACTTCACCCACTTTTTGAACTCGGCCCAAGACTTACAAATCATGGCAAAAACTAGCATCGGCACTCCTCGCTTGAGCTAGGGGAGTGCGCCCCAAACGTAACCATCATGACCAAAATCGCCGTATTCTCTGTGTCGCCTAGAAATCTATTTCACGATGCTCTCGTTGTAAAACGAAGCTATTGCTTTCCACAATATAAATTATTTACGCAGCATTTTTATTTTAGAATGTTTTTGAGCTTTTCAAACTCCGGAAATATTAGAAAAGAAACATTGTTCGATAATTAAATGAACAATGAGATGGTCATTGAACAATCATTGTTATAAAATAAGACCGCGAGATTTAGAAAATTGATGTATGCTAAATTATGAACATACGTGGCTTTAGTGATATTTGAAATTACAAAATTTAGTTGAACCAAGATATCTTGTAATTGGAATTCCACCAAATGAAACCTCATGATTCTGCGCCTGTTTGAGAACAAAAACCTGCAGAATCGAACTCTTCGTCGAAGTGCTTAGCTTCACTTATTAAAATTCAGCAACCTCTAGCTTGCTGATGTTATGACCAAGGCGTTGCCTTCCCCACGGTGGTTTCAGAGTCCTCAACCCTATCTCACGGTCTTACTGAAGAATCATTCACTTGCAGGGGATGTTAGACATATTTCCATCGTTACTTCGTTCCCTTTGGCAGAGCCCTATCGATTACGGCAAAGCATGAAATCGTATATGCATTATAATGTTATATTGATATCTGCCGGAACACGAGAACATACAATGAAATGATCATAACTCAGTGAATATACCACAATGCAATGCACAATTCGGAAGTTCATTTCATTGGAAACAAGTATAATCCATATAAACAAACACAACGTTTTGAGAAATCGATTTTATTTGACAGCAATAATAAGGCCTACTGGCCGCTGTTCAACATATTAGAAAGCATTCAAGAAGAGAAGCACAATGCCCAAACCAACACCGTCTAAAAACCACCACGGAGACGCAGGACGAGGTGAAGAGTGGACTCCTTCTGAATGTTGTAATCAGCGAGGGTCCTTCCATCCTCCAACTGCTTCCCTGCGAAGATCAGCCTCTGCTGATCCGGAGGGATGCCCTCCTTGTCCTGAATTTTCGCTTTCACATTATCAATCGTGTCAGAGCTCTCCACCTCCAAGGTGATGGTCTTCCCAGTCAAGGTCTTCACGAAGATCTGCATCCCACCCCTGAGACGGAGCACCAAGTGTAAGGTTGACTCCTTCTGGATGTTGTAGTCAGCCAGAGTCCTTCCATCTTCCAGCTGTTTTCCGGCGAAGATCAGCCTCTGCTGGTCTGGTGGGATTCCCTCCTTGTCTTGGATCTTAGCCTTGACATTGTCAATGGTGTCCGAACTCTCCACCTCTAGGGTGATGGTCTTGCCGGTCAACGTCTTGACGAAAATCTGCATACCACCACGAAGACGCAACACAAGGTGGAGGGTCGACTCTTTCTGGATATTATAATCGGCAAGGGTACGACCATCCTCTAGTTGCTTCCCGGCGAAGATAAGTCTTTGTTGGTCCGGGGGGATTCCCTCCTTGTCCTGGATCTTGGCCTTGACATTGTCGATGGTATCAGAGGATTCGACCTCGAGGGTGATGGTTTTACCAGTCAGGGTCTTGACGAAGATTTGCATACCACCACGAAGACGGAGCACCAGGTGGAGAGTCGACTCCTTCTGGATGTTATAGTCGGCCAAGGTACGGCCATCCTCAAGTTGCTTTCCGGCGAAGATGAGACGCTGCTGGTCCGGGGGAATTCCTTCCTTATCCTGGATTTTCGCCTTCACGTTGTCGATGGTATCAGACGACTCGACCTCAAGCGTAATGGTCTTGCCGGTCAGTGTCTTGACGAAAATTTGCATGCCACCACGAAGACGGAGGACCAGGTGGAGGGTCGACTCCTTCTGGATGTTGTAGTCGGCCAAGGTACGGCCATCTTCGAGTTGCTTGCCGGCGAAGATCAGACGTTGCTGATCCGGAGGAATTCCTTCCTTATCCTGGATCTTCGCCTTAACGTTGTCGATCGTATCAGAAGACTCGACCTCAAGGGTGATGGTCTTGCCGGTTAGGGTTTTAACGAAGATTTGCATCTGCCAGAACGAAAACAAGAAATTAAGAACTCCTTCCCCTAAAATCACAAGAACCATACAGTAGCTAAAACCTAGAGAAAAATAGCACTGAATCGGAACCCTAAAACGTCTCAATCCAACTATAATCGCACAAATGAATCGTTCAGACTCCCGATATTGCGTAAAGACTAAGACCGGCAGATAAAAAATAAAAAAAAAACACAATAGAGCAATTCACAAGAACAAAGAACCAAAAACGCATGGGAATCAGAAGTACACAAAAAATAGGAGAAGAATAAAGAAACAAGTAAAAGAGAGAGAGAGAGAGAAAAAAACACAGACCTTGAGAGAGTTGAAAGACGATCGATTCAAAGAACAGTTTGACGAACGCAGAATGATAGAAAGAGTTCCGGAGGAGGGTATTTATAGTTGACAACAAGAACAGTCTCGTCGGTGCAGTAAAATAGTACCATTGGATGGATGACACGTGTAATGTAAGGTACAGAAATAAACGGGAGATAGGGAAGCGATAAGAACGGGGACCAGAGGACAAATACGACGTCATTATTTACTTTTCTTTTGTTTTTTATTCAAAGGCGGGGTTGTTGAAATATTGATGTTAAATAGGGTATTTATATCATCATTTTATTTATTTATGATTATCATTAAAGTTCCATTAGTTTTCTGAGAAACATGTATGAAATAGCTTGATTATATATATATATTTCAAAATAATCCTCTCTTAGAAAACAAATTAATTAGCTATGATTTAATTATATCTATTTTTTTTTTTTAATACAATGAAAGTGGACCCGTGCGGTACGTGGATATCCATAATTGATGAGACGTATTGAATTATTAATTTATTTTCAATAATGTGACAAGTAATCTATAAGAAAGGGCATTTATTAAATAAATAATCATAGTTAAACAATAATTCAATTTTGGGAGGGTAAGGGATTGGTTTGGTTCTCCAACCACTCTTTCATATTTCAAGCTCTCCCGTTTACTTAGGCTTTTATTATTCATTCTTTAATTTAAGGATTTTTTTTTAATTTTTTTATTTTTAAGTAGTAAATAAAGGTCTCATACCGGTTGTGGGAGGGAACCCAAGGTCTCATACCGGTTGTGGGAGGGAACCCAAGGTCTCATACCGGTTGTGGGAGGGAACCCAAGGTCTCATACCGGTTGTGGGAGGGAACCCAAGGTCTCTCATACCGGTTGTGGGAGGGAACCCAAGGTCTCATACCGGTTGTGGGAGGGAACCCAAGGTCTCATACCGGTTGTGGGAGGGAACCCAAGGTCTCATACCGGTTGTGGGAGGGAACCCAAGGTCTCATACCGGTTGTGGGAGGGAACCCAAGGTCTCATACCGGTTGTGGGAGGGAACCCAAGGTCTCATACCGGTTGTGGGAGGGAACCCAAGGTCTCATACCGGTTGTGGGAGGGAACCCAAGGTCTCATACCGGTTGTGGGAGGGAACCAAAGGTCTCATACCGGTTGTGGGAGGGAACCAAAGGTCTCATATCGGTTGTAGGAGGGAACCAAATATTCTTTTAGAAGGGAATGGAAACCGCTAACCCTTTCAAAAAGATGGATTGTGAGACCCAACATTAAGGAAATGGAAACCGAAGTTGGCCCCGAAAAGGGTAATTAAAGATGGATTGTGAGACCCAATATTAAGGAAATGGAAACCGAAGTTGGCCCCGAAAAGGGTAATTGTGAGATCCCATGTTTTAACATTCTTCCAAAGAAAACCTCTCCCCAAAGGTCTGTTCTAACAGAGGAGACATTGTCGTGGTGCGCTTGAGTTTCTAAGAAGTTGCTTCCAAACTCCTGCTACATCTCCTGCTATGTATACATTGCTTCTCCCTGCATAAAAATACCCATTCTTGTTCTTGAAGATTACATGTTGCTCCTGGCAAAAGCTACAACTTGACTGCCTTCTAGGGTTTCTGCTGTAACTAAATTGCCACCACCATTCCATGGCTGCCCTCTTCTGCCATTAAACCCCAACTCTCCACTAACACTAACAAAACACAACCTTCTCTATTTGCTTCACTTTTTGTTGACTTCAAAAGGGAAAATTCATTCCTTTATGGGTTTAGGATAACCCATCTGTCTTCCAAATTAACGTGATATTAAATCAGAAAGATCAAACTACAAGTATGTGTGTATTATTTACGAATCTCAATTTTCTCAGAAAAAAAAAAAAAAAAAAGGAAAAACAAAGCCCTAAACAGTCTAAAAAAACTAGACTAACTCCAGAAAAGATAGGGAGCAAAAAAGAAAAGGGTGGTGATACCTAGTAATTTGAGGGTCATTAAGATCCGCCAGAAACGCTGCCATTGAAGATCTCGATGGTATCGCCGTGGGCCACACCATGCCAACGGAAGGAGCGGTCTTCGTCCATAACGTCGCGGTCATAAATGAAAAAGAAACCCTCTGGTGGCAGATGAAAATGCAGTCTCTGCTGTAGCTTTTGCAGCTCTTTCTTCAACTCCCCCACGTTATCCGTTGGGTTCACTTCCATTGGTATCTTTGAGTTCCCAAATTTCGGTTGCACCATTACTTTCAACTTGTTCTTCGACGACCCACTCGTTGCCACCGTCGCAGCCGTCGTCGTCGTCGTCGTTGTCGACGGCGGCGGCGGCGGCGTTGTCATCCCGGGCGCAGCAGTCGAAACCGTAGGCGACGGCCGCAAACAAACCTCAACCTCGGAATTCTCCGACATCTCGCTGTCACGCAAGGAACGTTGATCCTGTAACTCGGCAGGGGAGGCGTTGGATTGGAGCATGATCCCGTTGATGGGGCCCACAGAGTTGATTTCGTGGATCCTCTGTTTGGGGCGTCCGATTGAATGGTTCGGGTCGATTTGGGGTTGGGATTGGGATTGGGATTGGGATTGGGAATTGTTTTGGGATTCGGAAGCTACGATGAGTTGAATGCGAGAATGCTGGAGGATTTCGCAGAATTCGACGTCACGGTCGTCTTGGAGGACGTGGCCATTGAAGATTTTTTTTTTTTTTTTTTTTTTTTTTTTTTTTTTTTTTTTTTTTTTTTTTTTTTTTTTTTTTTTTTTTTTTTTTTTTTTTTTTTTTTTTTTTTTTTTTTTTTTTTTTTTTTTTTTTTTTTTTTTTTTTTTTTTTTTTTTTTTTTTTTTTTTTTTTTTTTTTTTTTTTTTTTTTTTTTTTTTTTTTTTTTTTTTTTTTTTTTTTTTTTTTTTTTTTTTTTTTTTTTTTTTTTTTTTTTTTTTTTTTTTTTTTTTTTTTTTTTTTTTTTTTTTTTTTTTTTTTTTTTTTTTTTTTTTTTTTTTTTTTTTTTTTTTTTTTTTTTTTTTTTTTTTTTTTTTTTTTTTTTTTTTTTTTTTTTTTTTTTTTTTTTTTTTTTTTTTTTTTTTTTTTTTTTTTTTTTTTTTTTTTTTTTTTTTTTTTTTTTTTTTTTTTTTTTTTTTTTTTTTTTTTTTTTTTTTTTTTTTTTTTTTTTTTTTTTTTTTTTTTTTTTTTTTTTTTTTTTTTTTTTTTTTTTTTTTTTTTTTTTTTTTTTTTTTTTTTTTTTTTTTTTTTTTTTTTTTTTTTTTTTTTTTTTTTTTTTTTTTTTTTTTTTTTTTTTTTTTTTTTTTTTTTTTTTTTTTTTTTTTTTTTTTTTTTTTTTTTTTTTTTTTTTTTTTTTTTTTTTTTTTTTTTTTTTTTTTTTTTTTTTTTTTTTTTTTTTTTTTTTTTTTTTTTTTTTTTTTTTTTTTTTTTTTTTTTTTTTTTTTTTTTTTTTTTTTTTTTTTTTTTTTTTTTTTTTTTTTTTTTTTTTTTTTTTTTTTTTTTTTTTTTTTTTTTTTTTTTTTTTTTTTTTTTTTTTTTTTTTTTTTTTTTTTTTTTTTTTTTTTTTTTTTTTTTTTTTTTTTTTTTTTTTTTTTTTTTTTTTTTTTTTTTTTTTTTTTTTTTTTTTTTTTTTTTTTTTTTTTTTTTTTTTTTTTTTTTTTTTTTTTTTTTTTTTTTTTTTTTTTTTTTTTTTTTTTTTTTTTTTTTTTTTTTTTTTTTTTTTTTTTTTTTTTTTTTTTTTTTTTTTTTTTTTTTTTTTTTTTTTTTTTTTTTTTTTTTTTTTTTTTTTTTTTTTTTTTTTTTTTTTTTTTTTTTTTTTTTTTTTTTTTTTTTTTTTTTTTTTTTTTTTTTTTTTTTTTTTTTTTTTTTTTTTTTTTTTTTTTTTTTTTTTTTTTTTTTTTTTTTTTTTTTTTTTTTTTTTTTTTTTTTTTTTTTTTTTTTTTTTTTTTTTTTTTTTTTTTTTTTTTTTTTTTGTTTTTTTTTTTTTTTTTTTTTTTTTTTTTTTTTTTTTTTTTTTTTTTTTTTTTTTTTTTTTTTTTTTTTTTTTTTTTTTTTTTTTTTTTTTTTTTTTTTTTTTTTTTTTTGTTTTTTTTTTTTTTTTTTTTTTTTTTTTTTTTTTTTTTTTTTTTTTTTTTTTTTTTTTTTTTTTTTTTTTTTTTTTTTTTTTTTTTTTTTTTTTTTTTTTTTTTTTTTTTTTTTTTTTTTTTTTTTTTTTTTTTTTTTTTTTTTTTTTTTTTTTTTTTTTTTTTTTTTTTTTTTTTTTTTTTTTTTTTTTTTTTTTTTTTTTTTTTTTTTTTTTTTTTTTTTTTTTTTTTTTTTTTTTTTTTTTTTTTTTTTTTTTTTTTTTTTTTTTTTTTTTTTTTTTTTTTTTTTTTTTTTTTTTTTTTTTTTTTTTTTTTTTTTTTTTTTTTTTTTTTTTTTTTTTTTTTTTTTTTTTTTTTTTTTTTTTTTTTTTTTTTTTTTTTTTTTTTTTTTTTTTTTTTTTTTTTTTTTTTTTTTTTTTTTTTTTTTTTTTTTTTTTTTTTTTTTTTTTTTTTTTTTTTTTTTTTTTTTTTTTTTTTTTTTTTTTTTTTTTTTTTTTTTTTTTTTTTTTTTTTTTTTTTTTTTTTTTTTTTTTTTTTTTTTTTTTTTTTTTTTTTTTTTTTTTTTTTTTTTTTTTTTTTTTTTTTTTTTTTTTTTTTTTTTTTTTTTTTTTTTTTTTTTTTTTTTTTTTTTTTTTTTTTTTTTTTTTTTTTTTTTTTTTTTTTTTTTTTTTTTTTTTTTTTTTTTTTTTTTTTTTTTTTTTTTTTTTTTTTTTTTTTTTTTTTTTTTTTTTTTTTTTTTTTTTTTTTTTTTTTTTTTTTTTTTTTTTTTTTTTTTTTTTTTTTTTTTTTTTTTTTTTTTTTTTTTTTTTTTTTTTTTTTTTTGTTTTTTTTTTTTTTTTTTTTTTTTTTTTTTGTTTTTTTTTTTTTTTTTTTTTTTTTTTTTTTTTTTTTTTTTTTTTTTTTTTTTTTTTTTTTTTTTTTTTTTTTTTTTTTTTTTTTTTTTTTTTTTTTTTTTTTTTTTTTTTTTTTTTTTTTTTTTTTTTTTTTTTTTTTTTTTTTTTTTTTTTTTTTTTTTTTTTTTTTTTTTTTTTTTTTTTTTTTTTTTTTTTTTTTTTTTTTTTTTTTTTTTTTTTTTTTTTTTTTTTTTTTTTTTTTTTTTTTTTTTTTTTTTTTTTTTTTTTTTTTTTTTTTTTTTTTTTTTTTTTTTTTTTTTTTTTTTTTTTTTTTTTTTTTTTTTTTTTTTTTTTTTTTTTTTTTTTTTTTTTTTTTTTTTTTTTTTTTTTTTTTTTTTTTTTTTTTTTTTTTTTTTTTTTTTTTTTTTTTTTTTTTTTTTTTTTTTTTTTTTTTTTTTTTTTTTTTTGTTTTTTTTTTTTTTTTTTTTTTTTTTTTTTTTTTTTTTTTTTTTTTTTTTTTTTTTTTTTTTTTTTTTTTTTTTTTTTTTTTTTTTTTTTTTTTTTTTTTTTTTTTTTTTTTTTTTTTTTTTTTTTTTTTTTTTTTTTTTTTTTTTTTTTTTTTTTTTTTTTTTTTTTTTTTTTTTTTTTTTTTTTTTTTTTTTTTTTTTTTTTTTTTTTTTTTTTTTTTTTTTTTTTTTTTTTTTTTTTTTTTTTTTTTTTTTTTTTTTTTTTTTTTTTTTTTTTTTTTTTTTTTTTTTTTTTTTTTTTTTTTTTTTTTTTTTTTTTGTGAAAAAAAAACAGAGTTATTTTGTTAGATAATTTGGTTGGGTTTTGAAGGTATTTTGTAAGTAATTTGGGGTTTCTGGTGTTTTGGGGGAACACAGTGAGGAGGGGAAGGGTGTGATCATGAGTGGACTCTCATGCTAATGCTAATGCTTATGGTAATATGGCAATGCCGATGGCAATATTGGTGGTTTTATAACTGTGATGCCGTGATTCTTGTTGGGACTGACACTTCGTTATCAGAGTTCCTTCTCTTTTTAGAAAGCCCTAATATTTCTTCATAAATATAATTTTCAATTTTTGGTTTTGCTTTTTTCAAGATAATTTTTTTTTTTTTTTAAATTCTAATACCTGGTGCAGCCAAATTCTGATTAAATAACTAATTGTTTTATTAATTATTTTAAAACAATTTAGTTCGATTAAACGATTAATAAGACCCAAATTATTATCTTAAAAGATAGCTTATTAGATCTGATCTTTAAAAAATTTAAATTCTTACGTTACTCGTTTAACGTTGAATTAAAAAAATAATTTTGATACTGGAGCTCGTAAATGAACTCACACCACAATGTCACCATCATTTTACTAAATAAACTCAAATTTTCTAAATTTATTTTACTCAATTCACATTCAAATGGATACGACAGAACCCAAAAGATAGATAATGTTTCTGTTAATATGTTGATAATAATTATTATTATTATTTTAGTTGGTTCAAGTAGAAAAATTAATTGCTTAAGGTTCATAAAAAAGATCTTCACTCGGACTTATCTCCTAATTTATGTCTAATTCCATGGATGATTCGATTTATGTGCTTTTATATGGTAAGGTCCCAATAGTCTGCTTGTATCAGAATTAGTTCTATCCCAGGTAGGCGTGGTGATTCGATTCGAAGTTCTAACCTTTTGAACAATGATGAAATATCACTGAAAACGAAGAAGCAAAATATTTTTTAATATGGAGAAATTTTCAAAAAAAGAAAATTGTTCACTAGGATATATGGAGTTGATACAAGAATATCATGAAGCCGACTGTGTAATTAATAACTCTTCCTGCTTCCAACTTTCCCACCCTTTTCTAAGCATGAGTGTGACGTAAATTAGTTCGTGCAACAAAACTTCCAGACGGATGATAAGATGAAAAAGAACAGTCGGAAAGGGGATACCAAGAGTCCTAGGAAGCATAAAGCTGAACTTGACGTGGCCAAACCGCACCTTGGACATCTTTTTGGGTATACCTACGATCCCAAGACCAGGGAACATCTGATGGGATTAAAACATGTCAGAATATGTAATAAGGTATGTTGCAACCATGAAGGAATGAGTATTGCCTGACCTTGAGGGCCATATGGCTGAGGAGGGAGTTCATAAGGTAGAGGCAATTGAATTACTTCAGACAACGATTCTCTTTTCCTGTTTTCTTCCCAAGCCAATGTTACCAGTTCTGTTTTTTCTTCTAAGTTTTCTGATGCTCTTGACTTGTTCTAAAGGTAAATTGAGTAAGAAAAAAACACGGTTTCATTTCTTCCCTTGTGAAGATTTTGTATGCATTCCAAGTACTTTTTCAAGAACCAGGTTTTGGAATTACCTGTGCTGAACCTCCACTCTTGGTACAAGAAAAACTGTAATCAGACCTTTTTTGAGGAAGAAAGAGCACTCCAAGCTGATTTTTTTTTTTTTTTTCATGAAGAAAAATATTTTAACCTCCGAAAATGATAGTCATAAGATGAGTGAATCCATTGGGTTATCTATTACGGAGGATTTAATGAATTCTTAACCAACGAACACTCACCCATCATGGAGTCAACTGCACATGCCCATCTTAATAAAAGAAACAGAAACGATGATATAGGCAAATCTAGAAATGTGCAACCAGACCCATCTCTCACATTTCAGACGTACCTCATAAGAACGAATCATTAGCTGAGAATTGTTCTTCTGAAGTGCTCCCCAGGCAGCTTTGCTGAGGTTAGATGATGTTAGCACTAACCAACTGTTGACAATAAACTCGTTTAAGTCTCATGTCTTCATAATTACACCAAAATTCCACTTAAAATTAACAATTAATAGAGGAAAATCAATTAGTCTGGTATGAAGTCTTACGCAAGTTTCTGACCATTATAACGAGCAAATGTCTTTATGTGCGGCATTGCGTGACTGCAGCACAGAAAAGTATGAATACTCTGATCAAAATCTCATAGCATATAGAAGAAACTCTTCTGAGACAGGAAGCCAGCCTCGAGATTATTTAGTTTTTTTGAGTTGGTGTTCGATAATATCATGAGCAAATGCTTTGTAAAAGAAGCTGATGTATCAGGAATATTTTTGCTGAAATAATATTTAAAAATTTGTGAGTCTAAGACTAATAATATATAAAGAAAGATATGCTAACCATCGGCCACTATGGTATGATTTCCATTTCGCCCAATATTTTCTCAAAAATCCCTTCTCCACATTCTTTAATGGACTGGGAATGGCGTTTCCAGCAGCATAACCCTATCAAAGAGAAATGCAGTAGTTTGAGCAAAGAGTAAGCTGAACACTGTGCTATAAAATGTACATCTTCCCAAAATAAGTCGGAGATATATGCCACATTAGTCATCCAAGTTAGCTCGACTAAGAAATCAGAGGAAAAATACAAATTTGTTACTTTCTGGACAGCTTTGAAAAATAAAAAACTAAACAAAGAATACAGGAGTCCGTTTGCATCATTACGCTGGAATTCTAGATAAAGCGTCATCAGCCAATTATCTGGGAAAATGCATTCAAAAGCTGCTGAATAAATATAATTCTAGAAGGGAGAGGCCTCGTGTTAGCTTTCATGATGATCGCTGGATTTGGCATTGATCTCCACTATTTAGCTCTCTCCTCCACAAGAAAATGTTTACAACTGCTTCTGTTCCATCTTCATTTAGGGGCTTTCTTTCTAATAGCTTTCATTGAGGGAGAACATTGTCTGATAAGAAAGCTACAAATATGTCCTCATTATCATTTTTTCACATAGACTCTATCACCACTCAGATTCCAATGATAGTCATACTTGGATTCTAGAATCTTCAAGAGCTCTCTTATATTGTCAGTATGGCTCGATTAGCTGTGTCTCTTTATGGAGGCACTTCTGCGTTCATCTTTCATAATAGGAAGAGTTTTTGGATGATTGGAAAACAAATCCAGCAAGGATGTTTGAATGGCATGGATGCAAAGAATTGGAGCTATCAATTTCATATCTTGGAAAATTCTATAACAAGTGTAGTATCTTGAGGTTGAAGATAAATTTTATTTTGCTCAAAAGTTGATTTGGTCAAATTGGTAAAATTGAGAAATACCCAAAAACAAAGAAGTTTAATCACTTGGGCGAATTCTTTTTCAATCAGCAGGTGAGTTGTGGTTTTAAAGGGGTGAATAAACTATTACCATTTGGATTTATTTTTTGTTCGGATGAATTTTCATTTTCGATCAGAGTATATTTGAAACATAGAAAGAAGCAGGTTTTGATGAATTTCCCCGGGGTTGTCCTGTTTTTTGTGCAGTGCATACTTCTGGTTTTCTTACAGGGGTTACTTAGCCCCAAAGCCTTCTTGGTAATGGTAAGTGTTTGGAATTTTGCAACAATCCTAGGTTCTGAGTTTGAGTTTCAGGGGGTCTATCAGAGCTAGCATTTGGGCGTGCAAGGATTTAGTGGGGTGAGGTACTATTATCACAGTTAACAAAAACAAATTGGAGGGGGAAGAAAGAAGAAAACATCATAGAGAGGTTTCAAATGATAACCTATTTAGTAGTACCTCCAGAGAGCATCTGACATCTTCCACAGTAGGCCATACTATTAGTGGTTCCCCAAGACCAAGAAGTGTTTTATCAGCTGAGGAACCTGATGATAGTGATGCGGCAAACTCAGCCATCCATTTTTCATCCAACGATCCGAGGGAGGAGAACTAGAATATGTCACAAAAGATGGGCACATGAGCATAAGAATTTTTATTTATTATCTTTGAAATAAATTCCAAGTCCTGTAAGATTAATGGAAACCGCACCGCATAGCAGGAGAACTATGGTTTTGCACAAAAGAGAATGTACCACTACGAGTGTCTGGTCCATTAGCAAAAACTCATTTCTATTAACCAGTGAGGTTAGTAATTATACCTGGTAAACAAGAGGAGATCGCTTAAACTCTTTATCAAAAACACATTCCTGGAGAACAGAACGTAGCTTCATATGGCCCCACTTCTTTAAATGGCGACCCGTGTGATATCCAGGCACAGAAGCAATCAATCTAACCTGAAATCAAGTATGCTCCACAATATAATAGATTAGTCAAAAAGATCAAAATAAACACCAAAAAATGATCCTAGAAATGGAACAATACAAACTTAGGTAATTGATCAAGTACCGCTGCATTACTATAATCAAACTTTCTGAAAAAAGATGGATTGATATTGAAGTTTCCAAGTGCTGGAAAATTAGCAGGAAATTCTGGCCACTGCAAATAGTTAGGAGGAAAAAGAATAAGCATTCCAATTTTCAATACGGACGATATGCTGAAGAAGAAGAACCATCCTACAGCAACTTAGTCTTATCTCAACGGTAGTAAGCACATATCTAACTATTTTCACGCTTTTTCTTAGTAACTATGTGTGTACCTTCAAAGCACTAAGATAGTCAACCAAGTCATCTTCAAATGCGCATCCTCTTGTAGAGGAATTTTGATCTTTCCAAGGGAAATCTTGCATCCATAAACCTTGGCTTTTGTTGTTCCAATCAACATAGATTAGATTTGCAGTGTGTACGACCATTCTTATTCCTCGAGGATAGACAAGAAATATTGCTTTTGAATGGTGAGTCCCAAACGATATGGGTAGCGGTGGTTTGTGCAAAATCCAATTTGCAGGCTTCTTTCTCTATGATCCATATAAGCCAACGGTTAAATTCTGCCCACTTAAATGTAAATTTAGTTTAAATTAAAACAGTCTACCTTCATATCATCCAGTGTTCCATCACCCTCGCCATGAATAACAAGCACGTGAGGGACTTTTGCAAGAGTGGGACATGCTGCACCAATATAAAATGGGGAACACAAATACAGTACAAAAAAACATATGGTCAGGACAAAACTAAATGAATCACAACAAATTAGTTGGTGAAGTCACGTAACAACTGTCTGGCTTAAAATTAAAGTGCTTGTAAAACCAGAAGCTATAATGACAAAACTAGATTCAGAAACTGCTTATCTGATGAATGGCCGAATGCAATAAAAACATGAATATCATATTGGCCTAGATAATAAGCTGTCCGTGTACACATTACTCAAATTACACCGATCAACTTCGATGAACCAGGAGGAAGTTCATAAATATGAAACAATTAAAACATGCGAAAAAAAATCACGTGCAGAGAGAGGGAGGGAGAGTTGAGCTCACCAGGTATTAACCAATCAATATCCACCATGTAATTTGACAGGACGGCAAAGAGAATGTCTCCCTGAGAAATAAAAAACAAATTTTCAATGCAAACTAAAATTACCTATATAGAATATACACAACAAACTGAAAAACAATTTCACAACAGGGAACAGAACAAAATAGAGTATATGAAACTTAACAAAATATAATAATTAATTCAGTTGCACGGTAGCTGCCATTTGTGAGAAAACTCAATCAATAAAAGCAAGATTAAAAATGCCTCTTATTACCTGTATAACATCACTAATCCTCACACATGATGTATTAGCCCATGGTGGCAGGCCTTTAACGCTCAAAAGTCTGAAAGTCATGGGCAATTTGTCGTCGGGAACATGAAAATTGCGAATGGCCTCCACGCTATTATCTTTCTTCGACTGTGAGATCCCAGATTGTTGATTCTCCAAAGGGCCTCCCATTTCAACTCTCTACACAAGTGTATAGAAACATCAAAAAAGAAGGGAAGATGAAGAATCTTCAATTCCCCAACGACCGAAATTGAAAATTCCACAGGGTGACTGAAAATTATAATACATAGAAAAGAAAACAATCAATTAAAGCAAAAATTAACAACTTTTTGACAATACTTTAGCCTTTCTCTCAGAAGTTTTATCATCCACCACTTGTCGAACTCTCTTCTGTCCCAAATCCTCAGAATCGAGCCTTGTATTGGAACAATGAGCTGCATACTTGAAAAGATAATGGCCGGGAATCAGTTCTATAACCTCCCCGTCCCGAAGTATCACACTTTCACGAGGACCAAGTTTCTTTCTACCATCACCAGAATTAATAACAACTGGATTGGCACCTTCCTACAATTACAACAAATAAATCTTCACGCGATTACGCCATATGCAAACCTACATCAAATTATATCAACAAAACTTGGTATCAGGTGAGGGAAGTTGTAGGCTACCACAAGTAGTTTAGCAGAACCGTCAGTGGAGGTGGTAAGAGTGATATGCTTGCGGCTGATCCTCTTATCAGAAACGAGAACGTTACTGCGGCCGATGATATTTGGGCCCTCAGAGAGAGGTATCTTTAGCTCCGAATTGCGTTCCTCTAGATTTTTATCAAGTGGAACCAAATACCCAACCTTCTCCCCGGAGAAGAACATAGAAAAGTAATTAGAGAAAACAAATAACACAAAATAGTAAGAGTAAATAAGTCCAGTGTAAGCTGAGAAGTCAGGACCTGTAGGCGAGCCATTGCTGAGCAGGGAGACCGTTTTAGAGTGAGAGGAGAAGGGCTTGATGAAGGCAAAGGTGAAATAAGCTGATGGTGGCGATGCTTCAAGGAGAGAGGCCAGAACGGAGAAGTGGAATGCTGCAAAATCTGTGGGAATGGCGATGAAAATGGGGGTTTTGCCGGCGTGGAAACCCGATGAATGACGGAATTTGTTGTTAGTGCTGAAGCGGTCGACGGACTGAATACATGCGGCCGTGGCCAGACTCTCACTCAAACGCACCGTCTTGGCTCTGGTCCTGCGTTTGCCATCTCTTTCTCCAATATTATTTTTCGCTAAATTATTAATTAATAAAAAATACAGTTCATTCTCTATTTTGCCTTAAAAAAAATATGATTGAATTTCAAAGTCGTTATCTTTATTTTTTTTAAAAGGTTTAAAAAATACTCTCAAATTTCAAGAGGAAGCTTTTTAAAAAACACTTATAATTTTTTTTAATAATTAAAAAATAAAAAATACCCAACTTTAAAAAGAAATTATAAAAGTTAAAAATGTTAATATTATTTTTAAAATTTCATAAATATTTTTAAAACATAATATTGGCATAATATTTTTAAAACACTCTTTTGAAATAAAGTAATAATGGTTTTCATAAAAAAAATCAACTATAATTTTATTTTCTATATATATTTGTTTTTTTTTATTATTAGAGAATAACTTTTACGAGTATTTTTTCATTATTTAGGGGAAGTATCCATTTTTATTCCGCCAATTTCGATCTCCATTTTTCTTAACCTATACGACATGGAGATTGTGTTCAATCGACAAATACTACAGATCGTATAGATTTTGATTTCAAAACTATGATAAAAATATTGGTGCATGTAATATAATAAAACAATGTGAATCATATGTTGTGATATACATATATACTATACATTTACCACGAAAAAAGAAAGTAAGTAAAATAAAAGAAGTTACACAACAGTTTGAGCAGTTGACCTCCATCACTCCAACTCGCTTTCTCCTTCCTTCAGCAGGCCACGTGAAAACGTCAAGTATATCAGCAACACAGTTCCCACGCACGACCTGCACCCATTCTTAACTATTTCACCCCTCAATTCATAGCCTTTTATTTTTTAAGATTTTTTTTGTTTGTTTGTTCTTGAAATAAATCCAAAATAAGAATTGACGCTCTGTTTTTTTCTTCTTGTGTTTTGTTAATGAGTCGATACTGTGTCAAATCTTCATAAATAGTATGTTAAAAAAACAAAACGAAACAAACGTGCTTACAATGTGGCGCACAACAAAAAGATCATCCTGGGGTCCAAATACCAGCGCCAAGATTGTGGACACCGCTTCAAGCTGTTTCTTCTCAAGCTCGCCCTTCCACTGCCGGCGTTGCCACCACCACCACCCACTTCTTCGCCCATCCCCACCGCCTGCTTTTCCACCGTGCTCGACCCTCCTCCTACCACACCCCCTGCTTTTACTTTAACATAAACAACACCCGACAGTTTTTCATGGGGAAATTTTAATACACCAAAAGAAAAAAATGTAAATCCCGTTTTGGTTGTGGTTGGTTTACGAGAGATTAAACTAAAAAAATAGCTTCTATTGTTTTGCACGTGCATTCCAAGGTGGTGTTTTAATTTACTTTACCTAATGGGGTGATGGAGTCTCCTCCTGTGTCATCGCCATCACCATGACCTTGGCCCATCTTGTTTCCGCCACGTAACATTCCTTTTCTGCTAAAATTCCTCTGCAAATTTCCATAAACAAAGAACCCACCGTCACCTAAACCACTTCTTTTCTTTTCTTTTTTGCAGGAGTACTGGAAGGGAAACACAAAAAGAAAAAGAGGAGAAAAGTTAGAAAAACAACTTACTATAATTCTAAAATTCCGAAAAATTTCGTTGCTGCTACTGTTGGAAAATCTGTCCATATCGATGATGAAGCTATCGAGTTTTGTTTTGTACTGAAATCGGTTTGTTTGATCGGAAACCACTGCTTCTTCTGGACCATTCTCTCCGTCACAAGTTATCACCTGAGCCAAATAACCAAAAAACACGATTCAATTTACAAGTGGTTAAAGTAAACACACAGAGCTCTGCAGCAACTTTGAGGAATGCAATGGAACAGTTCAAAACCGAAAATTAGTTTAGAAAAGAAGAATATGCTTACCGGCTTTGGATTGTCCGCCAATTCCATTGCAGAATGAAGAAGAACCAGAAAAGGAAGATGAATTGAATTTATAGGAACAGGTTCGAGGAAAACTGATTGGACGAGAAAAACAAAGTGAACAAAGAACTCAAGAATTGAGGGGGAAATGAAATTAATCCGATAAACAACGCGGAATCGTTCTTCGTCTTTCTTCTTTGTTTCTCTCCCTGTAAACTGCTCCAAACTACGTACGAACCAAGACGCAGAGACAAGAATACGAATTACAGTATTCTTCTTCAAACAAAATCCATATCTGATTGATATCGACTTTGATTTTCACTGTGATTTTCTGCAACTTGCAGATGAAGACGAATCTATTTAATCGCGGAGGAAAGAAACCGGGAAGAAGCGTCGATGAGAAACTGAGGGAAAAGGGAAACAGAATGAATCGGGAAATTTGAAGAGCTTGCCGTTTCCCATTTGTCTTTGGATTATTTGATAAAAATTAACTTCAAATCTCATTTTGTAATTTCATATTCCTTTTTATTGTTTTACCATAATTTAAATTTTTTTAAATTTAGATAGCTACAATTTACACGTATTTTTTTCTTTTGTTTCGAATATCCATTCTCACGAGAATTTACTATTATTATTTAATTAAAATTTATAACAATCTAAAACATGATTTCTATAAAAGTAAAATTAATTTATCGAGGAATGGGAAGGTTAGTGTAACTAACACAAGTATTTCTAACATGCTAATCCCTACAAACCAACACAACACCGAGTCTTCCTAGCATACTTTGTCCTCACTCACATGCCTTCCAAAAAAAATTCTTAAGATGTCATCCAACATAGAATTATAAGTTAGGTACGTTTAATCATGAAATTTCTATGATTGAGCCACCAAAACATAAATGTGTACATAATTTCTTTTAAATATTTATTAGTCATCTTATCCTTTAGATCGTTCTTATTTAGATATGATATGTGTTCATTCACGTACTCCTCTTTTATTCACGTGTCTTGTATGAAAAGGAGGCAGACATAATCGGTAAGGTTGGGAGAAATACGAAGCATATGGAATGCCACAAATTCCGACGTGAAATAATCGGTCTTAATTCTCCTTTCTTTATTTAGTTTAAATCATAAATGGGAGATATAAAAAAAAACAAAAAGCGTTACTATATACATATATTTTGAATTAAAAATAGAAAACAATAAATAAAATATAGTTATAAAGTATGGCTCTTCCTCTTGCTTTCTACAAAATACAGAACAAGAGTAGAAGTAAAGGTGGGAGTCTAAATATTTTTGTAGTATTTTATTTATTTTATTTATTTATTATCCATACATCCTTCAATTTTTTATTTATTAATTTGCTCAGCAATAAATTATTTGTTAATAATTCATTACCCCACCTTTACTCTCCATAATTAACACTATAATGCATTTACTGATTCCTAATTTGAAAATATAAAATACACACGTACTCTCTAAAAATTCACTTAATTTAATACTTTTTTTTCCAGGTCAGCAATTTAGTATATATAAAAATAATAAATTCTAAACTCAGTTTGAAAATAATAAGCTAGTTATCACTACATAATATAAAGTTTGGAAGTTGATTTCTCCTGATATGATAATATACCCATAATTTAATTTACATTAAGAAATTAATTTGCAGAAAAATTAGAGAGGGCCGGGTAGCTCCGCCTTGAATATACGGTGGTTGTCGTTGTTGCCCAAAGTAAAGCCATGAGAGCTTATGCTCAAAGTGGATAATATTATACCATTGTGGAGAGTTGTGTTTGTCTAACATGGTATCAGAGCTATGCCTTAAATTTAGTCACGTCAATAGAATTCTCAAATGTCGAACAAATAACTTCAAAAGAAAAAGGAGTCGAGGCTTCTCGAATGTATAGTAAAAAATGACTAAGACTCCAAAAGAAAAATGAGTCGAGCCTCGATTAAGGGGAGACGTACTTTGTTCGAGGAGAGGTGTTGGATGAAAGTCCCATATCGCTAATTTAGGGAATGATCATAGGTTTATAATCAAGAAATATTCTCTCCATTAGTATGTGGCCTTTTGGGAAGCTCAAAATAAAGTCATGAGAGCTTATGCTCAAAGTGGACTATATCATACCATTGTGGAGTTTGTGTTCGTCTAACAGCCGTGACGATCCTCCTAACAGTCAGTCTTGATATGTGTGGTGGTTCAGATGAATTACGACGTGGGGTTTTGATATAAGCAACGAATCCAAAATGTGGATGCAGGAATGGGTTTCTACTATCATTTCTCAAATATAAGTGAAGAGGAAGCTATGCCATAACCCTGCCGTTGCCTCCGCCGCTGCCTCCGCCGCCATAGACATCTTTGACCTGTTTTGTCTAGAATAGTTGAGAATTGGAATGGTCCAGTGGGGATTTGTTCACAGGACACCATCTTTTTCGAGCTTTCTCGAAGAACCCACGTCCATGTTGACAAGTCTGCCCTCATTTCTGTAAAAATTGTTTGACGGCGAAGACAGCGCTACAAGATAACATAACGGTCAGAAATCGGCATACCTCTGGTCTCTTTGACATCAGTCTTATATTTTAATTATTTTTAATTTGGTAACGTGTGATTATACTGTTTCTCAATTCAATTAGCATGTGATTGTTTCAAATATGAAAGTAATAAATTGTTAATACATTAGAAATCGAAGACTAAATTGTTACTTATAGAACAAGTGTGGAAACCAAAGTATTTTCTAACCTAATAAATTTCATTATCACATAAATTTACAAAACTAATATAAGATAAAAAAAAATAATATACATAATTGAATTTTCGTGAAGTATAAGTGGTATATGTTTGATCTTATCTCATATTTGACCGTATTCAAATAGAGAATCATTTCACTCGTTAGTAATGAGCTTGGATTATTACAAATGATATTAGAGCTAAACACCAAGCGGTGTGTTAACGAAGACGCTACACCCTAAAAGGAGTGGATTGTGTGATCCCATATCGGTTGGAGAGAAAAACGAAATGTTCCTTATAAACGTGTGGAAATCTCTCTCTAGTAGACGCGTTTTAAAACTGTGAGGCTGACGGTAATACATAATGGATCAAGCGCGGATAATATCTGCTAGTGGTGGATTTAGACTATTTCAAATGATATTAGGCATTGAGCGGTGTGCCACCTAGGACGTTAGGCTCCCAAGGGGGTGGATTGTGAGATCCCACATTGATTGGCGAGAACGCTGGACCTAAAAGAGGTGAATTGTGAGATGTTAGGACCGTGTGGTTTAAAAACGTGTGAGGTTAATAATATGTTAAACACAGCTAGGCAGCCACACCTAACGGAATAAAAAAAATGAAGTTGAAGAATTATTTGGTGAATTGACAAGATGGTCAAGAAAAGTGGGCCGTCGGAGGAGAAGTCCGGTCAAACTCTCGCACACATATCCTTTTCGCTACGCAATTAGAGTCCGGCTGACGTGGATAAGTCTCCCTTCACTTTATCTCGCACTATATAAATAATTTATTTGTTGAATCAGCCCCCTTGGCTGACATACCACAATTATAACCCATTCAACCCTGCCAACTGGTAAACAAGCCCATACTTTAGCCCTCTCGTTTCTAGCCTTTTCAAACCCTTACCCCAATAATGCTTATTTCTCCACTCCAATAATTCAATTCTCTAATATATAATTGTTCAACTAATTGATAAATGTAAGAAATTGAGTTAAAAATTAAAGGACTAAACTGTGGTTGAATTTTGTAATGAGGCATGGTTTTGTACGCAACCAGCAGATGAAGGTGCGCAAGTTGACAGATAAAGTGGGCGGCCTTCGAGAAGTGGGAAGCGACGATGACACTTCCTTCCTCCTCCTTGCCTAATGCCTCTCACCAAACCATTGACTCCCACGGCAATGAGGGGTTTTTAGATCGCTCTAACACATAGGTTTCTCTCAACAACTTTGTTTACAGATCGAGGAGAAAGAGATGGGAACCCCAAAATACCTTCTCTTCCTTTGCTTCATTCTCATCTTCTTCGTTTCAATCACCATTTCTCAAATGGAAATCAAGGCCCATTCATGTTCAAACAGCGGCAACTATACCAGCAACAGTGTTTACAAGCAAAATCTCGATGGCCTTCTTTCCTCCATCGCCTCCAACACCCAAATAGATTATGGGTTTTACAATTTCTCAGCTGGACAGCAACCCGACAGGGTGAATGCTATTGCCCTTTGCCTCGCTGATCTGACGGTGGAAAAATGCAGGAGCTGTCTCGTGAGTTCGACTCGAAGGATTCTACAGGATTGTCCAAACCAGAAGGAGGCTATCGGATGGTACACAGATTGCATGATTCGTTACTCAAATACATCCATATTTCGCATTGGGAATGATAAAGTGATTGGCCCAGCTTTTGCTTCGGGTCAGAAAGCATCAGACATAGATGGCTACAATCAAGCACTCAGCAGCTTGTTACAAACACTCAGAAACCGGGCTGCGGCTGGGGATTCTACACACAAATTCGCAGTGGGTGAAATTGCAGCACCCAATTTGGACAACATATTTGGGTTTCTTCAGTGTACGCCCGATTTGTCCGCTGTGGATTGCAATAATTGTCTTATGAAGGCCACTGAAAGAGTTCCAAATGGAAGTACAGGAACGAGGATATTTTCGACGAGCTGTTTTTTGAGATACGAGACTAATGATATTTTCTACACCACTCTGCCGCCGCCGCCCGCTGCTGGTTCTGCTCCTTCCCCACCCATGTCGCCTCCACCGCCTCCGCCTCCAACGCCAGGTATCGTTGTTTCACTTTCCTAAACGTATTTCACAACTTTGACCTTTTCTTTTTGGTGGGTTCTTCCTGAATTTGCAGTCAACGACATGACAACTACGTATTAGCAGATGGGTTTGTGGAAACTCGTTAGATAAGCGCTAACATAGCCTCCGATCTAAATTTCTTTTGTAGGAAATTCTAGTAGAACTATTATTATCGTTGTGGTGTCCATCGTTTCTGTCATCATTCTCGTTGTTGCCATTTTCATCATTTTGAGGTTGAGGAAGCGGAAGATCAAAAGAACAGCCGACAAATTGGAAGGTGAGTGGTTTATGAATCCTCTGTTTTCTTAGATGGGCAGTTTTTTCTTTTGTTTAACTATAAAAATGATTGAAGTTCATTTCCTAATCTACGTTCAGGTATTCATATTGGGGACACCACCGACGAAATTAGCAGTGTGGAGACAATTCAATTTGATTTTGAAACCATTAAAGTTGCAACAAACGATTTCTCAAGTGAAAACAAGCTCGGACAGGGTGGATTCGGAGCTGTTTACAAGGGTAAGCTAAGCAATGGACAACGTATAGCAGTGAAGAGACTTGCAAATAATTCACAACAAGGGGATGTTGAGTTCAAAAATGAAGTCCTTTTGGTGGTTAAGCTTCAACATCGGAACTTGGTTAGGCTGCTGGGATTTTGCTTGCAAAGAACTGAAAGACTTCTCATATATGAGTTTGTTCCAAATGCCAGCCTTGACCAGTTCATATTTGGTATACTCACTTTCTACTTTCTTCTTCTTCCTTTCACTTTATGCATCACATTGGAAAAGTCATCTGTTCATATGATTGACACAATCTATTTTCATATATATGGATGACTATGTAGATTTTGAAAAAAGGAAGTTATTAGATTGGGAGAGACGATCCAAAATCATAAATGGTGTTGCACGAGGACTTCTTTACCTTCATGAAGATTCTCGCCTTCGAATCATACACCGTGATCTCAAAGCTAGTAATATTTTGTTGGATGAGGAAATGAATCCAAAGATTGCTGATTTTGGTATGGCTAGATTATTCGAAGTAGATGAGACTCAAGGGAATACAAGTAGAATTGTGGGAACATAGTAAGTAGAAATACAAATTTGTTTTATTTTTCTTTATAATATATATGAATACCTTTTTTTTATGTTGTCATTATATTCGCAGCGGGTATATGGCTCCGGAGTATTTGATGCATGGCCAATTTTCAGTAAAATCAGACGTCTTTAGCTTTGGCGTTTTGATTCTTGAAATCGTGAGTGGGAAGAAAAATAACTGTTTTCGCAATGGAGAAAAGATAGAAGATCTGTCGAGCTTTGTAAGTATACAATTCCCTTCTTGAAATCTCCTCCAACATAACAACCCTTATTAGCTTCAAACTTGTAATTCAATAGAGTATAGTTTAAAGTATGGCTGATTGGTTCTTGTGATTGTTTATAGGCATGGAAAAATTGGAAGGCTGGAACAAGTAAAAATGTGATAGATTCAACACTGAGCGTTGGTTCCAGTGTTGAGATGTTGAGATGTATTCACATTGGATTATTGTGTGTTCAAGAGAATGCAGCAGATCGTCCCACGATGGCATCAGTAGTTTTGATGCTCAGTAGCTTCTCCCTCACTCTCCCTGTACCCTCGGAGCCAGCATTCTTCATGCATAGCAACATTGACGAGTCCAGCACGCAATCGAAGGCAAACCGATGGTTGGAAATGAATGAAGCCACCCATTCTGAAAGCCTACCCCTCCAATCTTTATCCAATGAAGCTTCAGTCAACCAGCTCCCCCCTCGTTAGATCTTCTCGAACCTCCAACCTCTTCGTCGATTGTATTTACATTATGGCAATTAAGTTATTTTCAACGCATTAAATTCTTTTGGTTTTTCTTTCTTATGTTAGATTGTAAATTTTTCTTATAATAAGAAACAACATTCTTTTGACTAAGTCTTTTTGAGAGGGAGTCTCATATAGACTAATTTAGGGAATGATCATGAGTTTATAAGTAACAAATACGTCTCCATTGGTATGATATAATGCATTTTGGGGAAGCCCAAAGCAAAACTACGAGAGCTTATACTCAAAATGGACAATATGTACCATTGTGAAGATTTGTGATTCCTAATAGCAACGTCTGTGTGGGAGTTTTATGGCGGTTCCAAGTCCGAGTTGGACAGTTTTCCTAATTTGACAGGAAGATCAAATGAGATGGATTTGGAGCCGTTTACATGGTATGAAATGAACTAAAGAGTTGCAATCAAGGGGGGCGTAAGGAATGAAGAGTAAACTATTTAATGGACAACATATTGCAGTGAAAGGTCGTGATTCCCAACATACGGGGTGAGACACTTATCCACCAAATAATACTTGAGAAAAATGATGAATTTCAAATTATTCATATATTTTTTAATTTATTATATGCATAAAAGAAAATAATTTTTTTACAATATTTAGAGCAAAAATTTATTAGGAGCATTTTTTAAAAAAGTTATATTATATCTAACTAAATTTGAGATGCGAGGAAAGTTTTCTGTAAATATTGATGTCCCGGTATATTGATATTTTTACATGTCCACAAATTTAACATTAATACAAAATATTCCTATTATATCCTAATAAAGATTCAAAAAAACATTAAAAAAAAAACAAAATATACTAGATGTGAATAAATATAAATAATAAATATTTTAACTTATCCAAGCCTAAGATGTTTGAACATATATTTGAATAAATATAAATAATAAATATTTCCTTCCACATTTACATTTATTTTATTAATCAAGTTGTGATTAAAGATCCATTGAAATTTTGTTTATGACATATATAATACTTTTTAGACTCTAACTTTAAATAAGTTAACTGAATTAATCCGTAGTTAACTCCCAATAATATCATTAAATTATAAGTTCAACCACACAAATGATTAGCTTACTTTAATTAATTAAGTTACGATTATTGTCAACAAATTATGTTGACTTTTCTAATAATTGAGAGGATTAAAGAATAATAATATCAATTTTATATATAATGAATGGTGGGTCCGCCCCGCTTCTAAATCATTGAACCCCACTAAAGTTTAAGGAATTATAGGCTCATAATCTACAAGATATTGGGGATGTTGACAATTTATGAATTATATATGTTCCATAAGAATTATGATTAAAATGTTATTAAAATTAACAGCGTCCGGATGTATAGATTTATATTTATATATATAGTTTCATGTTTATTAAATTTAAAAATGGAATTGATTTTCAGAGGAGGAGGATGATGAAATTAGAGATGGGTATCTTCATCTTCAGTTTCAAAACGATTTTGTTCATCTCCTTCATGTTTCCCACAATTTCTCAGCCAGACTTTTTGTTTCACACTTGTTCAGACAAAGCCAACTACACCGCCGACAGCCCTTTCAACAAAAATCTGGACGCCGTACTTGCCTCCATTTCCTCCAACACCCAAGTGGATTACGGTTTCTACAACGCCACCTCCGGCGAAGATCCCGACAGAGCCACCGCTTTGGCTCTTTGTCGTGGAGGTGTTCCGTTGGAGCAATGTCGAAGCTGTGTGAAGAACTCAACGCGCAGGATTTCTAAAACTTGCCCAAACCAGAAAGAGGCAGAGGGATGGTACGGGGATTGTCAAATTCGTTACTCAAACAACGCTATTTACGGCGTTGGAGATAGCAACGCGAAGATGTTGTTTTGGAACACTCAAAGAGCGGAAGACCCGGATGGTTTCAATGAGGCACTCAGGAGTTTGTTCGATCGGCTGCAGAGGGTGGCTGCGTCGGGGACTTCTATTCATAAGTCTGCTGGCGGCGACCAGAAGGTTCCATTTCCCAGCACGTATACCATATATGGCTTGCTCGATTGTTTTCCGGATTTGTCTTATTTGGACTGTTTTAACTGTCTCGATCAGCTTCAAGCATCTTTTTTTAGCTGTTGCAACGGCAGCTTAGGTGCCAGACTACTTGCCACTAGCTGTCAACTCAATTTTGAAATCCACCCCATCTATATCTCGCTTTTGTCTCCGCCTCCGCCGCCGCCTCCGCCGCCTCCAAAACCCGGTATCATTTGTGGGAAAACAAAGTGACGTCATTATTTAATCCAAAAGCTTGTACCATATTATTTAGCTTTTTGGTCTTTTTTTTTTTAATCAGGAAATGATGGCAATACTGGTAGAACTGTTGTAACCATTGGGGTGCCCATCGTTTCTGCTATCACTCTCGTGGTCACCATTTTCATCGTTTTCAGATTGAGGAAGAGAAAGAACAAAAGAGCATTAGACAATTTCGGAGGTATGGATCCTCTGTTTAGATGCTTTGGTTGTGAAGTTTTTTGTTTATGTTCATGTTGATGTGCTAATAATCTAGGCTTAGGTGCATCTTTTGGAGACACTGCTGATGAAATGAGCATTGTGGAGATGATTCAATTTGATTTTGGAAGCATTAAAGATGCAACGAATGACTTCGCAAGTGAAAACAAGCTGGGACAGGGTGGGTTTGGGGCTGTTTATAAGGTATGAAATGAATTTGGGGAAATCATAAGGAGTAAAGTGATAGTCAAACTAGAAACTTAGCTACTGATATGATCAGGGTAAGCTGCCAAACGGACTGCATATAGCAGTGAAGAGGCTTGGGACTAATTCACAACAGGGGGATGCTGAATTCAAAAATGAAGTCCTTTTGGTGGTGAAGCTTCAACATCGGAACTTGGTTAGGCTACTTGGATTCTGTTTGCAAGGAAGCGAAAGGCTTCTTATATATGAGGTTGTCCCAAATGGCAGCCTTGACAACTTCATATTTGGTGCGACATTGTTTCTTTTTGTCTTTGGTCCTACTCTTGTTGGAAAGTACCATATCCTTTCTTATACAAAATTATTTACATAAACGAATGATTATGTAGATTTCGGAAAGCGGATACTATTAGATTGGAAAAGACGATACAAAATCATAAATGGCATTGCACGAGGACTTCTTTACCTCCATGAAGATTCTCGTCATCGGATCATACATCGTGATCTCAAAGCTAGTAATATTTTGTTGGACGAGGAAATGAATCCAAAGATTGCTGATTTTGGTATGGCAAGATTGTTCGAAGTTGATGAGACTCAAGGCAATACAAGCAGAATTGTGGGAACTTAGTAAGTCCAAGCTTGTTTATTTTCATTTTTACAATATTTTTAACTTTTTAATATTGTCAATCTAATTTATTGTGTTTTTTTTTTGAGTGGCTATATGGCTCCAGAGTACGTAATACATGGACAGTTCTCTGTAAAATCTGATGTCTTCAGCTTTGGTGTTTTGGTTCTTGAGATTTTGAGCGGTAAGAAGAACAATTATTTTCACGAGGGAGAGCATTTCGAAGATCTCACAAGCTTTGTAAGTATATGATTTTCAATCTTAAAATCATGGAGCAATTAACAATAGTGTATGTTCTCTCCGTGCTAATATCAAGAAAACATTATGGATTTTCTTACAGGTATGGACAAACTGGAGGGCAGGAACAACTACAAGTATCATAGATTCAACCCTTAGCGTTGGTTCAAGGATGGAGATGATAAGATGCATTCACATTGGACTATTATGCGTTCAAGAAAATGTAAGCAATAGACCAACAATGGGATCAGTGGTTATGATGCTAGGTAGTTCTTCTCTCACTCTCCCAATACCCTCTCAACCAGCATTCTTCCTGCATAGTGCCACCAATGAATCCGACACCAATGGAACTGGCTGTGAATCCGCGTCCGTTCAACTTTCGAGGAATGAAATTTCAATTACGGAGCTCCATCCTCGTTAGATCATCATCACCCACCTATATTGGTCCCTTCCTTCAAAGAGTTTACAAAAAAATTACTAATTTATTTTCGTGCAATAGCTCAAAGTCTTGTCTTTATAATTGTCTTGATTCCAATAAATGAGAGTAACTGTCCATCGTTTTATCATATATATCATATTTGACATAAATATCTTGTATGATTGAGGATATTTAGCCTACCATTACCATGTATAGTTATTTACCTTCTATTACCATGGATCGTATTATATTTGCACTTTTATTATAACCAAATATCTTGTATTCATTTATTAGTTTTTCGACGTGGAATTGGTTTTAACAAATATTCTCTGTAATGTTTTCACATTTATTTTTCAAGGGTCAATTTAATTATTTAGAAAATAGAAAAGGCGTCTCTGGCGGGTGTGTGGCTGAAGACTGACTTTACTAACGTTTACTCCACTCAGAAGTTGAGGAACTTTATGTTAAAAATGGAATGCATTTTGAGAGAAGGAAAATCAAATTAGAGATTCTCGCCTTCGAATCATACACCGTGATCTCAAAGCTAGTAATATTTTGTTGGATGGGGAACTGAATCCAAAGATTGCTGATTTTAGTATGGCTACATTGTTCGAAGTAGATGAGACTCAAGGCAATACAAGTAGAATTGTGGGAACATAGTACGTATCATACGTGTTCATTTTTTATACTGCAATTATTGCATTTAAAAAACAATAATTTTTTTTGCAGTGGCTATATGGCTCCAGAGTATGTAATACATGGACAGTTCTCTGTAAAATCTGATGTTTTTAGCTTTGGTGTTTTGGTTCTTGAGATTTTGACCGGTAAGAAGAACAATTATTTTCACGAGGGAGAGCACTTCGAAGATCTCACAAGCTTTGTAAGTATATGATTTTAAATCTGCGTGCATGAAAATGCTTCAAGCAAACAACAATAGTGTATGTTCTCCAAGTGCTAATTTCATAGGATCATTGTGGATTTTCTTATAGGTATGGACAAACGGGAGGGCAGGAACAGCTACAAATATCATAGATTCAACCCTTGGCGTTGGTTCTCAATCCGTTGGTTCAAGGATTGAGATGATAAGATGCATTCACATTGGACTATTATGTGTTCAAGAAAATGTAAGCAATCGGCCAACAATTGGATCAGTGATTATGATGCTAGGTAGTTCTTCTCTCACTCTCCCGATACCTTCTCAACCAGCATTCTTCGTGGATAGTGCCACAAATGAATCCAACATTGATGGAACTAGTTGTGAATGCGTGTCCGTTCAACTTTCGAGGAATGACATTTCAATTACGGAGCTCCATCCTCGTTAGATTATCATCACCCACCTATGTTAGTTGCTTCCTTCAAAGAGTTTACAAAGAATTACTAATTTGTTTCCGTGCAACCGGCCAAAGTCTTGTCTTAATAATTGTCTTAATTCCAATTAACGAGAGTAACTACTTAAGTGTTCCACCAATCCAAACAAATCTTAAGACATATTAAATTGCTAAACATGACTTAGCCATTGGCCATTAAAGTCTTGGAGTATCACATAAAAAATGTCTTAAGTTAGTGTTCCGACCGACTAAATTATTCTAAATTTAATAATATAAAAATTTAATTGTTATTTATAGGAATGTTTGGAGTATTATTAGCGTGGTTGAACAGTTGAAGATCATGACTGAGTCAACAGACAAGAAAATGGGTTGTCTAACTCAATACGTCACGACTTGTGTTTAATACGGTCCAGATCCAGAAGACCGTGGACTTGCGTAAGGAAGAAGACGATGGGCAAGTTTCTGAGCTACATGGACCCACTCAACCGTATAACTAGATAGAAGCTGTGGTCGACGATTGTGTGGAGAGATACCCCGTTCCCAGTAAAGTCGTTGAAGATTGACCGGCGGACGCCGGAAAGCCAATCGGAAAGAATGGAGGTTTCGACGGTTGAGGAAGAGGAATCGATTTGCTTCCAAGCATTAGAACGACCATCGACATGGTGGGTCTGATGTTTGGGTCTTCTTGTACGCACAGGAGCCCAATTTGGATCCATCTTAGAGCTTCGCTTAAAGAACAATCTCCAACCAGGTTCGGATCAACCATTTCCTCTTCTCTGCCTTCCTTCCATAGTTGCCATGCCTGATTTTGTTCAATTCATGTGTATTGTAAAAATCTTGCCCACACAAAAACAAAACCTAAGAATTTTCCAAGAATCTTTACCTGTGATAGAAGGCTTTGTGCTTTGTCTACTTTGAAGAAACCGCTGTTCTTTCTCCCGCTTATCACTTCTAACATTAAGATCCCAAAACTGTAAACATCAGATTTTACGGAAAACACTCCCTCCATTGCATATTCTGGTGCCATGTATCCACTGTAGAAGTGATTAGAATGACAAGATTAGATGCAATACTCACAAAAACCTGATACATATTGATATTGTTCTATGCTTAATGACTTACAAAGTACCAACAACCCTGTTGGTGCTAGCCTCAACTTGCTTGCCTCCGAATATTCTGGCCGTTCCAAAGTCCGATATCTTTGCGTTCATCTCATCATCCAACAAAACATTGCTAGCTTTCAAATCCCGATGAACGATTTTGAGACGAGAGTCTTCGTGCAGATATAGAATTCCTTTTGCAACTCCATTGATGATGTTGTTGCGTTTAAGCCAATCGAGTTGTTTGCATTTATCTGGATCTGCATTGCAGAATGAAGAATAGGAGATGAACTTTCCTGATAATGAACCTTTGTGTTTGACTCCAATGGAGCAAAAAGCATATGAAGAAGGGATACTAAACTTACCAAATAAGAAGGCATCTAGACTAGTGTTTGCCATGTACTCATAGACAAGGAGCTTTTCCTCTCCCTCCAGACAGCATCCCAAAAGCTTTACCAGATTTTTGTGTTGAAGCTTCATTATGACCATGACTTCATTCTTGAACTCATCGTGACCTTGGCTCGACTTCACTGACAGTCTTTTTACAGCTATTTCTTCCCCATTCATCAACTTTCCCTGGATGAATTGAAATCTTAGGAAACAGAAAGAAAGCAGCAAATGGCCCGTTGATAACTATAGATGTAGTTGTAACAGCCCAAGCCCACTCTTAGCGTATATTGTCATGCTAGGGAGAAGTTTCCACACTCTTATAAGGAATGTTTCGTTCTCCTCTCCAACCGATGTGGGATCTCACAATCCTCCTCCTTAGAGGCCCAGCGTCCTCGCTGGCACACCAATCGGTGTCTGGCTCTAATATCATTTGTGACAGCCTAAGCCCACCGCTAACATATATTGTCCTCTTTGGACTTTCCCTTTTGGACTTCTCCTAAAGATTTTTAAAACGCATCTGCTAAAGAGAGAGTTCCACACCCTTATAAAAAATGTTTCGTTCGCCTCTCCAATTGATGTAGGATTTCACAGTAGTTCTGAGCCAAGGACCAGATAATTATTCTTTTTATATGTACATCATGCCACTTCCTAAACTCGTATTAGTATCCTTAAACCATTTCAACATATTTAATCTTAGGATTCAATAGTTAACCTTGAAAACCGGACCAAACCCGCCTTCTCCAAGTCTATTTGCATCTGCAAAGTTGTTTGTGGCAGCTTGTAGGGTGATGAAACTGAAGTAATGCATCTCTTCATCATTGTCTCCATCTCTTGAATGCAAATCTTGCTTCATCAATTCTGCAGACTTAGCATCTCCCAAATTTCGCAGCAGAATTTGTTCACCTGTGTCCATCTCTGGATCTATGAATTTGATATCATAATATTTTATTTGAATCAAAGCTTCATAATTGCAGTTTAAACGTAATATCTTTAATTTTCTTACGCTGTCTTCTCTTCTTTGACAGAAGTAAACAATACAAAAGACTTGCAAGAAATGCTACTGCTGCAACTGTTGATATAATGATTACTGCAATCATTTTGGCGCTCAATCCTGCTTGATTTAGTATAAAATTATAAGATGTTGAAGAATTTAGCAAACAATGAAACAAAAAAATTATAAGATTTGAATCACCTTGAGGCGAAGCTGATAGAGAATAGAAAAGATATTTCTCATACGTTATGCTACAACTTGGGCTCAAAATTCTCCACCCCACTCTCCCTTTGTAACCCTGCCCGATCTCCTCCAACAGAGCCATCAAACATTTATAACACGCGCTGCCGTTGAAATCCCTTGTGCACTGAACCAATCCATAGCCAGTCCCATGCAACTTGTTTGCCTTGTACATCATCGGTAACACTGAGGCTTCACTGGCCATCTGAGACAACAGAGCAGACCCATCAATATTACTATCATCTGCCGATGTCTGGTTCCTTGAATCACCCATGAGGAATCTCGGCGAAAGCTCTACGGTTCCCAAGAAGTTCTTGTCTGAGTATCTAAGCATGCACTCATCGTACCATATTGTGGCGTTTACTCTTAAAGGGCATCGATCCCTTACATCTCTGCTTGCGGTACTGACACAACTGTGACAGTAATCGTTGGGAACATCTCCTCGACAGAGTACGAGGCCGTACATTCCATTGAAAGTTCTATTGTAGAAGCTATCGGAGGAAGCTTCGGATAAAGACCCCAGTATGCCAATGAGATCCGAACCCAGATTAGAGTTGGTTGTGATATTACTTGGCGCTGAACAGATGTGGAACCTATATCTTGGTTCGAAATGATGGGAGCGGCTGAGCCCAAAGATTGAAATCAGAAGTAGCAACGAAACTGGCGAAGATCTGTAATTGAGGAAACAGAACATGATTTGGGTTTGGAGTAGCAGATAAAGAGATGAACTTCTTCTTGAATAGATAGAAACAGATAATTGAAATATCTGTAGTACCTTTCGTTGTACAATTATTCAGAAGAAACTGTTTGTAGCCACTTGTTTCGATGTAATTTTCAGCATTTATTTGCAGGTAGCAAAGACAGAGTCACAATTTGACAGAGTCACAGAACATCGTGTCTTGGCATATTCTGTTGGGTTTGATACAAATTTGAATATTCAAAGTGGATGAGCTCATTAAATACTCCAGGAAAGCAAGTATGTGTCACAATTCAAGATGAGCAAAACGTCTGGGATTTTACCAATTCACTGAGGTTTCTTCAAGCAGAGTAGAAGATAACTTTGTAATCAGAGAGAAGACGATGATGAACACAACTAGCACTCCACTCATTAATTTACATTCAGTTGCGTTGCTCTTGAGTCTTATATGCAATGATTTTCATGGGCTTGAAGCCATTTTTAACGAGCTTTGATCTTTCAGATTGACAGAGTTGCATTTTCCAGACGCAGGGCGCGAAATATTGCTGCAGTTCTTACTTTAACCGGTCTACCGGTATTTTGATATCAACTAAATCACTTAAATTTATTGTTACTTAGATATCTTATCTTTAAAAGCTTCTTTGGTAATGAATTTTCTGAATCATTGTTCTTGTGTTTTGTTCTCTTCTTCAATTGGTGGGACATTTTTAATTTTTAAAATTTTACAATCTTACTTCTATGTTTTGAATCTAATTTTTGGTTTTGAATTTTAAAATGTTACTCAATTTTAAGTTTAGTTTTCGTTTAGTCAAGTATGTTTTTAAATGTTACGTCACGTTTAACATGACGTGACTCAATTTTTGTTGTCATTTTTTTAAGTGATACATAAATTTAGTCAAAAACTTATATTTTACTATGGAGAGGATCTAGTCCTACTCCGACTAGTGTCTCGCACCGTACGGTGACTAGCTTTGATACCATTTGTAATAGCTCAAGTCTACCGTTGGTAGATAATGTCCACTTCAGCCCGTTACGTATCGCCATCAGTCTCACGGTTTTAAAACGCGTTTTAGAACCTTGAGGGAAAATCCAAAAAGAAAAATCGAAAAAGGACAATATCTGTTAAGCGGTGAATTTAGGTTGTTACATTAAAGGCCAAAACTTTGGAAGATTTAATCGAAACTGTTTAAAGACAAATGTTCATTTAAACCATGTACAAGCATATATGAATGAATGCAGTGGCTAGATAGAAGCAGTAGTAGACGACTGATCTGTGGTGAGTAGCCCTGTCCCTGTTTCAGTTGATGAATATTGATATCTACTGAGAGACCCTCGACCTGTAAGAAATGGAGGTTTTGATGGCTGAGGAAGGTGAACCGACTGGCTTCCAAGCATTAGAACAACCATTGACATGGTGGGTCTGATGTTAGGATCTTCTTGCACGCACAGCATGCCAATGTGGATCCATTTTACGGCCTCACTCTCACGATAATCTCCAGCCAGGTTCTCGTCTATCATTTCTTCTGCTCTACCTTCATTCCATAGCTCCCATGCCTGTTAAATTGTTATCTTTGTTAAACAACCATCACAAAACTGAGAGGGAGACACTTTTTTTATAAAGAACAGAAGCATACATACATATGACAGAAGGTTCTGCGCTCTGTCCATGTTTAGAAAACCAATGCTCTTTCTCCCACTGATCACCTCCAGGATTAGAACTCCAAAACTGTATACATCGGATTTAACTGAGAAAACTCCCTCCATAGCATACTCTGGCGCCATATACCCACTATAGCATTGCCAATTACAACCAATGAGCAACGAGGATATGAAAGACAATGATTAATAATATAGTATAGAAGGTAATGATAAAGATTTATGTATTCCTAAGTTTACATGCTATCTAGAAACTCTGGTACAAATGGATATAGATATGCTGTAAATGACTTACTATGTTCCAACTATTCTATTGGTGCTGGCATCAATTTGCTTGCCTCCAAATATCCTAGCAGTCCCAAAATCTGATATTTTTGGATTCATCTCCTCATCTAACAGTACATTACTCACTTTCAAATCTCTATGAATGATTTTGAGTCGAGAATCTTCATGGAGATACAGAATTCCTCTTGCAATCCCATTGAGAATGTTTTCGCGCTTGAGCCAGTCGAGTTGTTTGCACTTCAATGGATCTGCTAGTGCAATTAGATCAGTAAAACCACATGACATGGATTGTAGTGTATGGATAATGAAAACGAGATTATACGAGAGAAAGAGAGCTAACCAAACAAGAAAGCATCAAGACTTGTATTTGCCATGTACTCATAGATTAGAAGTTTTTCTTCTCCTTCCACACAATATCCCAGGAGTCTAACCAGATTCTTGTGTTGAAGCTTCCAGATGACCTTTGCTTCATTCTTGAACTCTTCGTATCCTTGATTTGATTTTGTTGATAGTCTTTTCACAGCTACTTCCTCACCATCCATCAGCTTTCCCTAAATTCCAATAAATCAACATATTGTCATATAGTGATTCTAACACTTTTTACACACACGTCACATCTCAAACTTTTAATTTATTAATTTAACAGCCCAAACCCACCGCTAGCAGATATTGTTCTCTTTGAGCTTTCCCTCAAGGTTTTTAAAACGCGTCTACTAGGGAGAAGTTTCCACACCCTTATAAGGAATGCTTTGTTCTCCTCTCCAACCGATGTGGGACCTCACAATCCACCCCCTCGAGAGTCCAACGTCCTCGTTGGCACACCGCCCAGTGTCTGACTCTAATACCATTTGTAACAACCCAAGCCCCCACTGCTAATAAATATTGTCCTCTTTAGGCTTTTCCTTTCGGGCTTCCCCTCAAGGTTTTTAAAATGTGTCTGTTCGGGAGAAGTTTCCATACCCTTATAAGGAATGTTTTGTTTCTCTTTCCAACCAATGTGGGATCTCACAATCCACCCCTTTGGGGGCCTAACGTTCTCGTTGGCACACTGCCCGGTGTCTGGCTCTGATACCATTTATAACAGCCCAAGTTCAGTGCTAGCAGATATTGTCCCTTTCGGGCTTTCCCTCAAGGTTTTTAAAACGCATCTACTAGGTAGAGGTTTCCACACCCTTATAAAGAATGCTTCATTCCCCTCTTCAACCAATGTAGGATCTCACAATTAACCTTGTAAACTGGACCAAAGCCGCCTTCTCCAAGTTTATTAGCATCCGAGAAGTCATCTGTAGCAGTCTTTAGAGAACTAAAACTGAAGAAAGGCATATCTCCGTCACTGTCTTGATTTGATGCATCCAAATGTTGTCTCAATGAGTAAACCAGTTGTTGATCAACTGGATTTCGCAAAGGAAGCTCTTCACTTCTATCCCTCTCTGAATGAAAAGCCATGTTTCTTGTTATGTGATATTAATCGAAATCCTACTACAAGTACATTGTTCATGCAAAGGGTTTAGTCTTCTTACCCCTTTTGTTTCTCCATAAAAATGAGGCATACAGCATTCCTAGCAGAACTGCCGCTGCTGCAACTGTTGATATGCTGATGACAATGATCCTTGTTCTGTTGCCTCCTGTGCATTCCCTTTTATCATTAGAACAAAACCTTTGCAAATTGATGAGGGTCAAGAAAACAAAATGAATGTCGTCACCTTACCTTCAAGAGGCAAGGATGGAGGTCCTGGTATCCCATAAAACTGAAAGGCCTCAACCCTTAAATTACAATTGGGAGCTAAAACTCGCCACCCTCTTTTCCTTAAGCAACATCCCTTTGCAAAAGTCACCAAATTTGTCAAACAGACCTCACAATCACGCTTGATGATATCTCTTGTACACTGCGCCAGTCCAAATCTCTGATCCACACCAGCCACATTTACCTCACCTTCCTTGAACATCATATTTGAATTTGTAGCATCTTGTACTAAATTAGACACCAATGCAATATCAATGAACTCACGATCTTCAATAGTAGATTGGTTCAGACTATTATATAACAGTATTCTTGGAACTGTCTCCAGGATCCCAAAGAAGTTCACAACTGAGTATCTCAACATACATTCATCAAAGCCTATGGTACCATTTGTTTGTGATGAGCAGGTGACTTTGATTTGTTGACTTGCTCCTTCGATGCAGGTATGACAGGCCTCATTAGGAAGATCCCCTCGGCAGAGAAAGAGGCCATGGATTCCATTATAGGTCTCAGTGTAAAAAGTGTGAGAGGAAGCTCGAGAGGTCAAGGAATTCAGTAGGAAGTTGATGTCAGAATTCAGATTTGGGCGAGCCGTGTTGGTTCCTGAGCAGTTTAAATAGCGTTGGCTACAACTAGGGACTATTAGTCCAGAGATTGAAATCAGTAGTAAAATTGAAGACAAGCAAGGAGTTTGAGGGAGGAAATGAATCATGGTTTTTTTAGTTTTGGGGTAGCACAAAGAAGAATGAAACAAAGATGATGAGTTGAGAGGTATTTGTATCTATAGAAATGAAGACATTTTGTCCAAAATATTTTGGGTTCTTCAACTTCAACCAAAACGCTGGTGAAAGTGGAAGTAAGATCAACACCTAACCTGCCCATCATTTGAAAGTTTCAGAATTACTATTTGTAGCGAAAGAAAATTATTACCTTCTCAAACCCAAATAGTCGTTGCATGTGTCCAGACGAAAGTTTCTGGATTAGTACTAATTTGACTTGTTCAGCTCGTTTTTTCTTCCTTATAACTCGTCAATGATTATGTTGTTGAATAAAAAATGAACACAGAATGTTTTTCTGAATGTGCCCAGCAGCTTAAATCTTTTATTGAGTCTAGATGAACAAATATTTGGAAGAGTCAAAAACCATCCCTGTGGGGAGTGGTTGTGGGTGGGGAGCTGAGTTTGGAAAAAGGGATCTTTGTAAAATTTAAAAGGAGGAAAAAAAATGCAGGAGCTTTTGATAGACGGACGACTTTTAGCAGAACTCTTCAGCCAATTTTCTTGTTTCTTCCCCATCAACATCAACAGCTATCCTCTATTACAAGTCAAACGGGGATCGTGAAGAACTTAGGGGCACGCGAAGCCTCAAAGATTGTTGTTTGTTGTTTTCTTGAGCTGGCAAGAAAGTTTCTGAAGCTAGGATTCTTGTAGATGATGAAATCTAAGAGAACAGAGCTGGAGGAAGGTCAAACAAATTGTTCCCTTGCTGAAATGAATCGAAAATTTGGACTGGATTTGCTTGTCATGATGTTCAGAGATATTAGATAACAGTAATCGATGACATTTTATTCCATGGACTGGACTGAACTGGACTGACCCCTGACTTTTGACATTCTTGTTTGCAGGAGAGTGAAGATGAATTTCTAGTCGAGATAGTGAAATGAAACCTTCTTTATAAGGGTGTGGAAACCTCTCCCTAAATGCATTTTAAAAACTATGAGGCTGACGGTTATACGTAACAATATCTGCTAGCGGTGGGCTTGGGCTGTTACAAATGGTATCCGAGACAGACACCAATTAATGAGCTTGAGTTGTTACAAATGGTATTAGAGCCAGACACCGAATGATGTGGTAGCGAGGACGCTGGCTCCTAAGGGGTGGATTGTGAGATCCCACATCGGTTGGAGAGGGGAATGAAACATTTTTTATAAGGTGTGGACACCTCTCCCTAAAAGACGCGTCTTAACAATCGTGAGATTGACGGCTATACATAACAGGCCAAAGCGGATAATATCTACTAGTGGTGAGCGCGACTCTCACAGCTATATGTAACAGGCCATCGGACAATTGCCAACCGCTTGACAATGAAGAATCTTCTAGCCAATGTTGTCCGTATTCAGGCAGCCCATTATTTTTATCAAATTCTTATGTTGTTTTATAACTTTAGATTGAGAAAAAACTGAGCTTTCTGAGTTGGTTGGAAATGGAAATTCAATCTGCAATTTATTAAACTTGCCGGATAACGGCGGATGTTCAGAATTCATTAATAATAAAGTAGATCATACAATAAAACTTCTATTAAAATAAAGGAAAGTCGTAGCCGAAGCTCAGAAGTTAAAGCATTCCTCATTGGTGGAAAGATAAGCCAACGACCTTCATACGCTCCTATATGTCATGGTTTTTTGTAACTCTTCTGTTGTCGTAGCGAACATTATATGGCATTCTTTCTTCCTTTTGCCTTGTTTTTCTTTGCCAGAATTTGTGCCACTCAGCCAGTCTTTGTCAACCATGTCTGCATGTATCAAGTAGGGAACTTCACCAGCAACAGCACCTACAAGACCAACCTCGATCATGTACTCTCTTCCATTGCCACTGCCAAAGATACTGGCAATGGCTTTTACAATTTTTCCTATGGTCAAAGCTCAGAACGAACCAATGCCATGGCGCTCTGCCGAGGAGATACGAAGCCTGATGTTTGTCGAACCTGCCTCAACGACTCTATATATTTTCTCACACGGCTATGTCCTAAGCAGAAAGAAGGTATTGGGTGGTATGATAACTGTATGTTGCGCTATTCAAGTCGTCCCATGTTTGGCACAATGGAAGCTGAACCCATATACATAGTGTTGATGAAAAACGAAACTGTCATAAAGGAAGATCTGTTCAAGCACAACCTGAGGACATTGCTGTATAGCTTGAAAGATGATGCTTCTTCAGGTGATTCTTTACGAAAGTATGCAGCTGGAGATATATTTGGAGAAGGGTTGGGGAGGATATATGCACTTCTGCAGTGCACACCTGATTTGTCTCAAATTGAATGTGATGCTTGCTTAGATTCAGCGATCCAAAAAATTCCAGCATGTTGTAGCGTAGCTTGGAGACTTTTTTCACCCAGCTGTAACGTTAGATATCAGATGTCCCCCTTCTTTGATCCTCTATTGGTTTCACCACCGCTGCCGCTAGTTTTTGTTCCATCCAGCAATACCACGTCTTCAGAAGGTTCAGTTTATGATCGAACATACAAAAAGTCAAATAGTTATCCAACAGAGTCTTACTGATGTTGTTTGTTTTCAGACAAGAAAAAGAACATCGTACGCAATACCATTGTAATAATTCTACCGTTTGTGGCTGTTTCGGTTTTTTCCATTGGCATCTACACGTTTTTGAGATCCAGAAAGTTGAGGGAAAGAGTTGAGAGTAAGATCACATTATCTTCTTCAAAACCCAAGTTTTTCTTTTTAAAATTATGATCTTGATAGAGTGAATTTCTGCTAAATTGCTAATTCTATGTCACCTCACGACTTGTGAAGCTACTGATCATGATGACATTACCCCTGTGAATTTCTTGCAATATGATTTCAAGACGATTAGAGATGCAACAGATGACTTTGCTATCTCAAATAAACTTGGACAAGGTGGATTTGGTGCAGTTTATAAGGTAATTGAATGAAATAGAACTGTAACAACCCAAGTTCACCGCTAGTAGATATTGTCCGCTTTAGTCCGTTACGTACAGCCGTCAACCTCACGATTTTCTACACATGAATGCTTCTTTCTGCTTAGGACATAGTCGTGTGAGAAAATATATAGTTATTGAGGCAGCTTTGACAAACATCAGGCTTCATATTCTACATCGGTTGGAGAGGGGAACAAAACATTCCTTATAAGGGTGTGGAAACCTCTCACTAGTAGATGCATTTTAAAACTCTGAGGCTGCCAGATATACGTAAGAGGCCAAAGAGGACAATATTTGCTAGCGGTGAGTTTAGGCTGCTACAAGAACAATAGTATAGCATTTTGTTTCAACAGGGTAGAAGACATAAAAGGGTTTTTCCTTGTTTATGCATCTTCAGGGTAAGCTTTTGAATGGACAAGAAGTGGCTGTGAAAAGGCTAGCTCAAGGTTCGCAACAGGGTGACTTCGAATTCAAAAATGAAGTCTTACTGGTTGCTAAGCTGCAACATCGGAATCTGGTTCGACTTCTTGGCTTTTGCTTTGAGAGAGATGAAAGACTCCTCATCTACGAGCTTTTACTGAACTCAAGCCTAGATCGTTTCATATTTGGTACCTATTCCCACTTTGTTCTATGTTCTTGGGCATCTTCTCATAAACTCAGCAGCTATATACTTATCAAATGAAAATGCAGATCCAGTTCAACGTCGATATTTGGACTGGTCGAGACGTTACAGAATTATAGTTGGCATCAGTCGTGGACTCGTGTATTTACACGAAGATTCTCGATTCAAAGTCATCCATCATGATCTTAAAGCTAGTAATATTTTATTAGATGCAGAGCTAAATCCAAAAATCACTGATTTTGGAATGGCAAGGTTGTGTTCAACTGATCAGTCTGATGGTGATACAAGTAAAATTAAGGGAACGTAGTAAGTTTTCATCATTCACTTTCAGTATGTTCTACAAAATTTAGGATGTCTTATAAGATTGAGTGTTTCTTATTTCAAGCGGATATATGGCTCCAGAGTACGCATTGTATGGACATTTTTCAGTGAAATCAGATGTGTTCAGTTTTGGCGTAATTGTGCTAGAGATCGTGAGTGGCCAAAAGAACAGTTGCTTCCTAGATGGAGAAAACACAGAGCACCTTCTAAGCTACGTGAGTATAAATGTTTTACAAACGTTTGTTCTTTCCTTGCTAAGCTTAACACAAATTTGGTAAAGCAGACATGGAAGAACTGGATGGAAGGGAATGTCGGGGCCATCATAGATCCGATGCTGGTTAGAACTTGCATTGATGAAATGGTGAGATGCATCCATCTAGGATTGCTGTGTGTTCAAGAAAACGTAGAGAGCAGACCGACCATGGCTTCAGCTGTTGTCATGCTCAATAGCAACTCCTTCACTCTTCCTGTACCTTTGCGGCCCGGATTTTTGCTGCAGAGCAATGCCTCAAACTTGCCACAGCATGTTGATGATTACACAGAAGGATCACAGCATAGTCTATCTGAGAGCCTTTATATTGAAGAAGAATCGGCAAGCCAGTGTTCAAGTATTGATCTTCAAGCTTACTAGTGCCATCAGATCGCGGTGTACTCCACACCAAATAATAATAAATAAATCATTGACCTAAGTTTTCATGTTATGTCGGGTCAAAATATGACACTCGAACGATCACGCATACAATCATCCGGTGTCTAGCTTTGGACCCCTTTCGAAGTAAAAAAATGGTATGGAAGACTTGATGATCTTCCTTCTCTTTTTTTAGGGTCTTATGGGGAAGACATTTGGGGATTTCTCAAAATCCTCCCGTTCCGGGCCCTTTGTTCTCCTCCCCAACCAATGTGGGACACACAATCATCCGGTGTCTGGCTTTGATACCATTTGTAACGACCCAGATCCACTGCTAGTCGATATTGTCCTCTTTGGACTTTCCAAGGTTTCAACTCTCTTATAAACCATGTTTTGTTCTCCTCCCCAACCAATGTGGGATATCACACTATTAAACTCATAATCTTTAAATTTTATATATTACAGGTTTGTGCATTTTTTAAAATGTCTAGATTGATGATGTGTTAAACACAAAATAAAAAATTTAAGGTTCGTTTAAATATAAAACTAATTTTTTAAGAAGTTATTAAATATATTGTTAAAAAGAACAAATAAACCTAAAATTAAAAATTTATGGAGTAGATGTGTAATTAAAAAATATATATATATATATATATTAAACTTTGTGCATACATACGGTTTTTGAGGAGGTTAAATACAAATTTCATCCAAATAATATTTTAAACTTTAAAAAATATCTAAAATTTTAATTTTATATATGATATATATATATATATATATATATATATATAGTTAAATTTTGCATCTATTTCATTATTGAATTTTTAAGTATTAAAATTTTTAACCTATCTTTTAGAAAATGATTGAAAATCCAATGGGCTTGCCATTATACCACCAAGGAAGAAGATTCCTTTAATCTGACGGTCACAAATTGTGAACCCTCCGATATGGCGCCCAATTATCGGGGGGTTTAACTAAGGCCACCGAAGTTTTGTGTTTTCTTCCTGATCAAACCCTAGCACTAGCAGGCGAAACAAACCCCGATTTCCGTCTCCGTCTATGGCTCCCAAACGGTCACCGTTGGATGAGCCTCCGGCAGCGTCTTCCTCCGAATTAGAAGAAACCTCATCGGGTGAGGAAGAGGAAGGTGTGTCCAGAGACGGATCTTCCTCTGAAGAAGAAGAGGATGAAGAAGAAACTCAAGCTCAGAAACCGAAAAAGTCTACTGCTCTTCCTTCTACTCCTGCTGTCGATAAAAAAACAGCGCCGAAGAAATCTGAACTTGCTACTAACTCTCAGGCTCAGTCTTCTTCCTCAGATAGCGGCTCCGGATCCGATACCGATTCGGGTACATCCGGAAGAAACGTCCAGCCGATTGCCTCTAATCCGATGCAAGAGACTCCGAAGGTGAAAAAGCCCAGATCCAAGCCTTCTGCCTCAGCTACGCCTGCGCGATCGTCTTTGAAGAGGCCTAGTGAGACAGTAAGAGATGCAAAACGGCCAAAGAGTACTGAGGCTGACGCTGATGATGGGGTTGTCGCGGAAGATGATTCCAAGAAATCTGTTGACGAATCCAAAAAGCTGTTTCAGAGGCTATGGAGTGAGGACGATGAAATTGCTATACTGAACGGTATGATTGATTATACAGCCAAGAAGGGTGCTGACCCAGCTCTTGATATGAATGCTTTTCATGATCTCATCAAGAAATCTCTTCACGTCGACGTAACCAGGGCCCAGTTAGTGGATAAGATACGTCGATTGAAGAAGAAATACAGGAACAATGTTGATAGAGGTAAAAAGGGTGCCGACCCAACATTTTCAAAACCCCACGAACAAAAAGGTTTTGAACTGTCAAAGAAAATATGGGGGGGCGAAGGAATTACTCGGACTCCGGTTGTGGAGCAGCCCAAGCCAAATGCTAATGGCACTCCAAAGAAGAATCAAAGAGGTAGCTCCAGTAAGACACTGGCTTCACTGAAAGCTGAGTTGCTTCCTCCTCCAGATGCCCCAAAGGATGATGATAAGATGAAAATTGATGATAACGAAGCTCCGTCAGGGTGCATGGATGGTTTTGTTGCATTTGAAAGGTCTTTGGGTGCTGCTGGCTTTCCAGAAAGTTTTTTGAAGCCAGGGTTAAATTTAATAGGGCAATCCAAGAGAACAGAGCTGGAGGAGGAGTGGAAAAAATTGCATCTTGCAGAACTGGAGCTTTTTCTGAAGAGGACGGATTTGATTAGGGACCAGGCAAAGTTGATACTAGACGCCTACAAATCATCTGACAAGTAAGGATTTGGACTTTGGACAAGAGTATAATTCATCAGCTTTCAGATTGATAGTTCAGAGCTCAGTTTTATTCATGTTGTTTGTTGTTTTGTCTAGGATTAGGATTGTCATACTTTTAAATTTGTCCGATTTTATGAATATCCTCGAGACCTTAGGGTAAGTTAGTACCGACTATGCATAAATCTCTACTTCTGTTGGTGAATCTCTGCTATTTACATGTGGTATTGATGTCAGTTTATTCTAGTGATGGTGTATTTAGCTTTTTGTTTCTCTCCTAAGAACAACTGCTTTTTATTTTCCTCATTCTTAAACAGGTGACTTTCTGTCTTACTCTGGTATGGGTAGTATACTATCATTCAAGATGTTTGTTGGATGTTTCTTTTCTTGGCAGTTTTTGAACATCATGAATATTATAAGATTCTCTATGTTTAATTTGAGTTAAGAAAATCCCATGGAGGTGTAAATTTCGGTTCTCTTGTTGTGGATGAATTTGCTCATATAGGTGCTGAATGGGGTGTGCTTTTGGAATTGGTTTATATGACTGTTTGATTAATGTTTTTTCTTAGTGTTTGCAGATTATTGTCTTATAATAATTATACAAAATTCTTTAGAACAGGTTAATGGAAATATTCTTCTCAAGTTTGAAGATAACTTGTAATTCTGTCGAAACCAAGTTTTTATAATAAAAATACTATATTTCGTTCAAACAATCCAATATGGTGTGTTACCCCATTTCCAAATTGCAGATTACTACATAAGTTCTTATAGAAGGCATACTGTACTAGCTCTGAACAAGAACAATATGATTTTCTATTAGCAAAGATGGCTATTTCCCCAAATTTGGGATTAGTACTAGCTACGAGTTGAAGTAACATGCGGAAGTTAGTTTTCTTAGGAAAACATGAAGATCAGAGGGGGCTAAACGTGGCCTGTAGCTCCGGCAGGGTGCCCCTGTGGTGGCGGCTTCGTCTCCTCCCTGTGTCCTGCTGTGGCAGAAACATAGTAAGCAACTGCAAACAAGCCGTGTACGAAGCACACGATCCCGCCTATAGACAGAAGATGATTGTGAGCAAGCCCGCATGATTTTCTTGACCTGGTGTTATACATCGCCCCAGAGATGAGCAATGAGAATCCAACCACAAGTGCAATCCTGGTGTATTTGGCATTCAAAAACATCCAGTTTATGTGTGTTTTCAGATGACAAGTCTATTAGGACTTCAGAGGGAAGGGAAGGCTGCTACTCACCATGCAAAGACGAGTGAACCCGCAGCAAGTTGCTTGTTAGAGGTTAATCCTTTGTATTCTTGAGCAGATCGAACATAAACGCACCCACCAACCAGGTTGGCAATGGCGTGAGCTAGGCCCAGCAGTATGGCTGCAGCCAAGCCTAGCTTGAAAGCATTATAGCTTGGATCTTTACACTCAAATATCCACATTTTGAAATGGTTCACCTGTCAAAAGTACACAAAATCATTTGAAAAACAACCAAATATCCCATAACAATTTCCACTCCAGCTCTCATATACCTTGTTTTGAGCCACTTCAGCCTGAATTCCAAGAATTCCGGCTGTAACATCCATAATAATAACCAAGATGCAGACAACAAAACCAGAAGCTTTCTGCATTTTTGCAGAAACAAATGGAAGGAAATGAAGTCAATAGGAAATCACAGGCAAGGACTGTATGCTTTGTGAAGAATGCTCTATAAGTACCCTACATTAATAGGAGGGAATACGAATAAAGCAAAGGCCAGCTTGCAGGATAACAAACGTATATGTGATGCCTTAGGTTTAGATGTAATAACATTGTAAAAGCTTCTTTTCTCCTCCAAATTTTCTTTCCTACGTCTTCCTTTTTATGTTTAGATGCTGATTCTTGTCACAGGGTGCAAGGAAAGTTGGGCATCTCCAGCAGAGCAGGCTGAGTATCCCTTCTCTCACTGTCTCCCTAATCTTTACTCTCCCTCTTCAAGCTTTTCAATCCATCAAAAAGCTCTTTGGAATATAACACAGTTAAAAGAGCTGGGTTCTTTTTTTCTTTTCGTATCCCACTACTTGTTATGTGATCATCACTACTAAGACTTGTAAGAATTCTAACTGTGGGTAAAGTTGGAACTCGTTTGATTTAGTGTCATTATCTGAGAGATACCTCAACAGTCTTTTGCTTATTTGATTAGTTGTGTGCTGACTAAAGTTGAAGAATAGCACGAGTGCGAGATTGTGTTTGGTGGAAGATGAAGCCGAGCAGAGGAGAAAGGTGTTGAGGATTGTTGGAAGAGGAGTCCCATATCGATTAGTTAAGGGGTTGATTATGAGTTTATAAATAAGGAATACATCTTCATTGGTACGAGGCTCTATGCTCAAAGTGGTGGACAATATCATATCATTGTGGAGGGTCGTGATTACCAACGGAAGGACTCATCTGCTCATCTGCTCATCTGCTGCAGCCTAGCCAATAACTTGGTTTTGATTGCCTTGCTCTGCCTTCTCTCTGTGGAACGTGTTGTTTTCGAGTTTGCTTGAGACAATTTGTGGGCATTGATGGTTCTTGCTTGAACCATCATCTAGTCTTCCATGATGAAAAATGTCTCTGCAACTAGTTTTGACTGTGTTTGGTGGTTTAAGGAAAGTGGTGGCAGTGTATGTAGCTAACTATGTTCTTCCATTGTTCTCATCCTGTATCCTGTGTTGGGAAATGGCGGCTGGAGCTCACTCCACCAAAAATTTCATTGTATTTGAAAACGATGTAGTAGTATCAAAATAAAGCAAGTTACTTTTTGTGGAGAAAAACGCTTCCAATCCCATTAATTCCTTTACATAATTCGTTTTCTGGGTGTTTCGAGATAGGAAAGAGTTCGCAGAAGATTAGGGAAAAGGTGTACCAGAAACAGGAACATTTTGATGAGAAAATTTGGTTCTAGTTTCCTTTTTAGACCGCAGCGGCAGACAAATTCAAGGGTTTTTCAGAAGAATCGTTAGAGACCAGTGGAAGAGTAGAACTTTAGAATGCCAGAAGTTTGGTGTACTCTGAAGAGATCGTTATCCTGCACCAAATCATTCCTTTGTGATGTTCATGTTCCAGAAGCCATTGGTGATTCAAACTCCAAGGAAAGAACAGACCGAGATTCATCTGGTTGTTTAAGGTCTAAATCTAACCTCAGAGACATCATTTGTGGAAGCAAAAGACACTGGCAGAAGCCATCGCCAAGTTCCAGCTCGAGATCAATGGCAACCAGTGAAGTTGAAGCCCAAACTAAAACGGATAACTTCTCTGTTCCCCACGAAGAAAAAACCAGTCTTGAACTCCATAAAAGCTCTGTTACAAGAAATGGGCATGCCACTTCTGCAACTTCCGACAGAATTAACCAATTCCACAATGATTCTGAGTTGATTTGCCAAGAATGTGGTGGGCTTTTTAAGAATTCGGATGCCATGGAGTCCCATCATCTTTCCAAGCATGCCGGTAACGAAAGATTAAACTGCTTCCTCTGTTTCTTGAACTCTTCAAATCGTAGATTATAATGGATTAGTTTTGATTTGCAGTCAGAGAATTAGCGCAGGAGGATTCATCCTGGAAAGTGATAGAATTAATCTGCCAAAGAACTTGGCCAATGTCAAAATCACACCACATTGAGAATGTTTTCAAAGTCCGCAATTCCCCAAGAACTCTGTCTCTGTTTGAAGAGTACAGAGCAACGGTGAAAAGCAAAGCGAGCAAACTGGAGCAGCAAAACCCACGTTGTTTAGTCGACGGAAACGAGCTCTTGAGGTTCCATGGCACGACGATTGCTTGCCCATTAGCAGCGGCAAATGGGTCTCAGATTTTATGCAATTTGGATAGCTGTGGAGTTTGCCAAATTTTAAGACATGGGTTTAATAAAGGCGTATTTACATGCGCAACAAGTGGAAGAGCCTTCGAATGTATTGAGATGAATGAAGAAGATGTGGGCGGCTTAAGAAGAGCCTTAATGGTGTGCAGAGTGATTGCAGGGAGGGTCTGTGGTGGATGCATGGAGGAAGATGAAATGAACGCTAATTCTGGTTCTGGGTTCGATTCAAAACATGAAGAACTTTTTGTCTTAAATCCTGAGGCTGTACTTCCTTGCTTCGTGGTAACTTACAGACGGTGATTATGAAAAATTAGGCATTTGTACGTCTTTTGAGTTTCTTCTAATGATTATTGAATACGAATTTGATCGACCAGGTTGTGGTGACTTTCCCAAGTAATTTCTGGTAGATTAAAAGTAAATACAAGATGAATGCAATGAAATGAAATCCGTGAATCCAAAACATGGGGAAAATACAGTAAAAAGTTGGAAAGTGATGGATGAGGGGAGAATGGTTGTTTTTAAGGTCCATACTCATGGCTGCCATTGGACTGTCCAGCCCCTTTCTGCACCCATGGCTGCGAGTGTAGCGACATGGGAGAGTCCATACTCGGTTGATTCACAAAATCTCTTCTATTTCTTGACATTTTGCCAAAATATTTCTAACCGTTCAAGCTCACCTTCAACCAATATTGTCAGTTTTAGGTGTTAAGTATGACCAATAGCTTTTGCTAGCAGTGATCTTGATCTACTAGAATATCATTTTAGTCTCTCTAATTTAATCTAATTTCATTTTTGTTTATTATTAGATTTTTAAATATACTAACAAGTATGAAATTAAATTCTAATTGGTTATTTAGTATAATTTTTTTAATCTAATTTATTTAAAAAAATGTATGGCAACAAAACAATCAACTCTACTATTATTTATTTAGTGACCGATTAGAAGCTAATTTTAAAGTTTATGGATTAATTAGAAATCTAATTTAAACTTCGAAAATTAAATATATCATTTTTAAAATTTCAAAAAAAAAAGCTGAATTCAAATTTTTTAAAATGAAAGTGGTTAGTTTTAATTGTATTTATTTTGCAATCTTGATGAGTTTCTTCCCCACGTGGGCCATTTGCGTAGGTGGAGGCCCATATTGGAGGCCCAGATACGTCGGTCTACAATGAAACGGCGTCAATTCAACCGTCAACAATGGACTTGTGTCACCATGTTCTATACGGCGTCGTTGCCTGTCCTTCACCTTGCAGAATTACTTCATCCGTAGTCGTCGTTACGGCCTCTCTGGTCTGCAATTTCCTTCTTCTACCTTTCCTCCTTCTAAAACCAATCGATTTCCAGTCCTGGAAAACGTACGCCCGACTGTGAAAGAAAATTGAAGATCTTCGAAAAGCTGGCTTTTATCAGATCTTTCCTTTGAATTCATTTATTTGATATCTTTTGGATTTTAATTCCCTCCGGTAGCCGAGATGTTGGAGAAGATCGGATTGCCGGCTAGGCCGTCTCTTCGAGGGAACAACTGGGTGGTGGATGCTTCTCATTGTCAAGGATGTTCGTCTCAGTTCACCTTCATCAATCGCAAGGTCATATTTTACTTTTAATCTTTGGTTTTCTTCATAATGCATCTTTTAATCGTTTTCCCCCCTCTTTTGAAGCACTGTGTAGATCATCATGATGGTATCGTCTTAGTAAATTCTATTATGATTCTTTATTCTTTTCTTAGTTGGAAACAAGGAAGCCAAATTTTGTTCCTCAAAGTGTCCGATTTCTTTGTATGGAAGTATAAGGGATTGACTTGCTTGCACTAGGGCTGCAATCAAGATGACTGTTGAATCATCATGGGGCCTCTAATGAATAAGACTATCCTAATAAGGATCAAATTTTGGATTAAAACATGAATCATTTAAACGGCTGTATAGATTGTTATAAAACGGCTGTATAGATTGTTATAGGTAGCTGATAGCACTAGTTAATTATTTTGATGCGTATGCATTCTGGGTTTTCAGCATCATTGTCGGAGGTGCGGGGGAATATTTTGCGGTAGTTGCACGCAGCAGAGAATGGTTTTGCGTGGACAGGGTGATTCTCCTGTGCGCATATGCGAACCTTGCAAAAAGCTAGAAGAAGCTGCAAGGTTTGAGCTTCGGCATGGACACAAAAGCAGAACTGGAAGAGGTATATCATTATGGACATTGTTCTACATGTTTGTTATCTTGCTGAAAATAAATTTATAAAAATATCCAGTCTATAACTACAATTTGAAATTGAACGTGTTTAAGCTTTGTACAATTCATTGCCATGAATGACTTTCTCGTTCAGTATGCCGGTATGCTCGGCGCTGAATGCACTCTTACCATACCCACATCTAACATCTTCTGTCATTTTTTATTCCGTTGTTTTTTTAAATAAGTCATATCGCTGTCATTTATCATGTAGGTAGCTTGAAGTCGACAAAGCCTGAGGATGACATTTTGGCCAAGATTCTTGGTAGTGATAGAAATGAATCATCATCTTCAGTGCAAGAATCAAATGCCAATAGTTTTTCTACTATTGGAAGGACTACCACTGGTGTACAGAGTTCAAATACTCCAGAGTTCATAGACCTTGATGGGGAAGGAGAGGCATCCAGTAGTTTAACTAATCATCTGGAGAATAAAATGGAATCTAGTAGTCCGGAGCAATTGCGCCAGCAAGCTGTAGATGAAAAAAAGAAATATAAAGTTCTTAAAGGAGAAGGCAAATCTGAGGAAGCATTAAAAGCTTTTAAGAGAGGAAAAGAGCTCGAGAGAAAAGCTGACGCTTTGGAAATTTCCATAAGAAGAAGCCGCAGGAAAGCAATAACTTCTGGTAATGCAGGTGAAGACCAAAATATAGGTGGCTCATCTGGTAGGAACATGAAGCCTAGTCTACAAAGTAGTAAAGAAAAGCATGACCTTAATGCTGAACTCAGAGAACTTGGATGGTCTGATATGGATATTCATGCCGAGGAAAAAAAATCAGCTACAATGAGTTTAGAGGGTGAACTATCTTCTCTTCTTGGGGGGGTCTTACAAAAAACTGATAAAGCTAAGAGTGTTCATAGCATTGATAATACCCAGGTTGTTGCTCACAAAAGAAAAGCTCTAATGTTGAAACGTGAAGGCAAGCTAGCAGAAGCCAAGGAGGAACTTAAGAAAGCTAAAGTTTTAGAAAAGCATCTTGAAGAACAAGAACTCTTGGGTGGGGCTGATGAGGAGTCAGATGATGAGCTATCTGCATTGGTGCGTAGTTTGGATGATAATAAACACGAAGATATTTCATTTCAGTACAAGGGAAGTCCTGATCTTGATCTTGATAATCTTTTAGGGGCTGCTAATAATATCATTTCGGACATTAACTTTGAAGTGACAGATGAGGACATGGAAGATCCAGAAATTTCTGCTGCTTTAGAAACTTTAGGATGGACTGAGGATTCCCAACCTTCTGCTTCCAGGGAATCAATAAAAAGTGAAATAATTTCCTTGAAAAGAGAGGCTCTCAATCAAAAGCGTGCAGGCAATATTGCAGTGGCCATGGAACAGCTTAAGAAAGCCAAGATGCTCGAGAGAGACCTTGAAAACTGCAGCTCTCAAGAAGATAGCCATGTTTCAGGCGGTGGCTCTGTTGAAACAACAGAAGTCCTGATTCCTAAACTTCCTTCAAAAAATAAATTAGCTATCCAGAAAGAGCTTCTTGCTATAAAAAAGAAAGCCCTGGCTTTAAGAAGGGAAGGAAGGTTGGACGAGGCAGAAAAAGAATTGAACAAATGCAAGGTCCTTGAAGAACAACTTGAACAAGCGGCTGATGCTTCAAGGGGGAACATCAGAGAGGTGGGTAAGGATCCAGATTTTCTCTCTAAGGATCTCAATAGAAATTTGCTAGATGTGGAAGTGGTTGAAGATGTAACAGATCAAGAAATGCATGACCCTGAATATCTTTCCGTTCTTAAGAATTTAGGTTGGAATGACAAAGATGATGAATTGGTCCCTTCAAAGCCCTCTAAACAAGGTGGTTTACTTCCTGCGGAACCAAGTGAGACATCTGCAAATGATTCTCCTGAATACGCAGTTAAGCCACTAAGAAAAAAAGCTGAAGTCCAAAGAGAACTTTTGAGATTGAAAAGAAAGGCTCTCTCTCTTAGACGCCAAGGGGAGACTGAGGAAGCAGAGGAAGTGTTGATAAGGACAAAAGCCTTAGAAGCTGAGATGGAGGACATAGAGAGTAGGGATAGAGTTAGGACTACTGTATATAGTGGGAAGCAAGAGAACGTTCACAAAGCCCCTTCTGGAAGGTTGGTTGATGAAGGTGATGGTGGTGATGTCACCGAGGAAGATATGAACGACCCAACATTACTGTCTGTTCTACAGAATTTGGGATGGAATGGTGATGAAGTTGAACCGGTACATAAGCAGGTCAAGCCAATTAACGAGGATGCAAAACCAACTGTTAACCAATCATCTTCTACACTCAATGTTGCTGCACCACAAAGTAGAAGTGAAATTCAGAGAGAGGTTTTAAGTTTGAAAAGAAAGGCTCTTGCCTTTAGAAGGAGAGGAGACATTGATGAGGCTGAGGAAGTTTTGAGAAGGGCAAAGGTGTTGGAGATCCAAATGGATGAACTGGATACTCCAAAACCAACAGGCGTCTTTAATGCTGCTGAGGATGACAAATCTGAAGTTCTTAGAGCATTGAAAGGAGATGAATTGCTAGACCATGTGAAGGGTGTGGGGGAGGTACGCAATGGATCACAACAAGTTGCAGAGGGTCTGAAGGACGAAGTACCAGATCTGTCTTTGAATTTAAAATTTTCCAAAGGCGATTCAGTTCATTACCGTCAATCTGACCGCGTAAATTCTAAGGAGCGCCAAGCCTCGTTTAGAGAAGGTGCTTCAGGTAGAAATACTTCTCTGGAAGGTAAGAGAGCTGCTGAAGCTTCTAGTTGCAATTATCAACCCGGTAAGAATGTGAATGTATATTTGACAGGAAATAATTGGATATTTCATGTAGGTAATGGACGGCAAGGTGACTTATCAATCCCTCATTCCGATGTGTTATCTAATGCTGGTCTTTCCACAGAAATTGGAATCCAGGCAATTTCTACTGCTCCAAACCAAGATCATTTCAGCATCGGAAACCAAGACGATGTAGTTCGTCACGAAGGAAAACAACGTTACCAAGCAGACAATTCCTCTCAGGACTCTAGTTCTCAGAGCAGCGAAAGTTTCCTGCGCCAAGAAATTTTGGCTCGCAAGAAGAAGGCAGTTACATTAAAGAGAGAGGGAAAACTGTCAGAAGCTCGTGAAGAACTTCGACAGGCAAAGCGTTTGGAGAAATCGCTGGAGGAAAACAATGGTCAGATTCAACTTAATTCAACAAGTTCGACAATCTCCACGAACAATGTACCTTCACCTGACCGTAAGGTATCTAGCACATCAACTGTGGAACAGAAACCATCGCCTGACCGGAAACAGTCTAGCACATCAGTTGCCGAACAGAAACCATCACCTGACCGGAAGCAGGGCAGCCCATCAACTATGGAACAGAAACCAATGTCTGCTCGTGACCGCTTCAAGTTGCAGCAGGAGTCACTCAAGCACAAGCGACAGGCTCTGAAATTTCGTAGAGAGGGTCGAACCGAAGAAGCTGATGCAGAGTTTGAAAAGGCCAAGGCCATTGAAAATCAGTTAGAGCAGTTAACTGACTCTGCAAAATCATCTATCAATGGAGAAGAGCATGCAGGAGATGTAAGCGTTGAGGATTTTCTCGATCCTCAACTGCTCTCTGCTTTGAAAGCTATTGGTTTGGAAAATCCAGCTCCAAGCATATCTAGGGCTCAAGAAACATCAAAGCCTCCACCAAGAGTCAGCACTGATAAAATGGAAAATACAGACGTAGAAAGAAATCAACTGGAGGAACGTATCAAAGCAGAAAAGGTGAAGGCAGTGAACTTGAAACGTCAGGGAAAACAAGCTGAGGCCTTGGATGCTTTGCGGCGAGCCAAACTTTATGAAAAGAAGTTGAATTCCTTAGCATCGAATTGAGATATGTTAAGCTTTCTCTGCTTAACCTATACCATCCTGGACTGGATTGCTTTGAAAGCAAATTGTGTGAGATATTGAGTGCCTCTTTCAACTGATTCTTCATATAACGTCCATTGTCATTTGAAAATGTACCATCATTGAACTGGATGATCATGCTAAGATTGCGTCATAGTTATGATAAACACGACTTGAAACAAAATGAAATTATTCTTCCATCAACTTCTTTTCTCATTCTTGGTTACGTTAAAATGACTGAAATTCAAGGGACAAATGGCAATGTTGCCGAGAGTTAACTCTCGATCTCGTTCCTGTTTCCATAATAAATCAAAACTCGAGATTAAAAAAAATACATTCAGATCTCTGTTCAATCAAATTTCCCAATGAAAATGAAGAAAAAGAGAGTCAATTTGGCAAAGAGGATAAACTTGAAATCTAAGTCACAAAAGTAAACTACTTTTCAAGTGCTCGTCTGAGGTAAATCCAATTTGAAATTCAAATAATTGTTGGAATTGCACAGTTTCACAAGGTCCTTTGCTTCTTCAATCTTGGAAACTTCAACCAATCCATCAACCACACGCTGCACCTCTGCTACATTAATAACTAAACGATGATTATCAATGGCCTCCTTGCACAGTTCAAGTGCCAAATCAAAATCACCCTGCTCGCAAAGGAAGGGGAGAAGTGTCCGGTAAGTGGTTCCATTTGGAGTAACTGCATTCTCCTTCAGTTTGTAATACCATTTTTTCGCCTCCTCCAGATCCCCACCTTCACAAAAACCTTTAATCAGTGCATTGAAACTGTAAGCATCTGGCTTGATATCTTTCTCCTTCAGTTCTGCTACCAATCCAATCCCTTCTTGCATTCTATTCTCTAGAACCATTCCTCGCAACCTGGCATTGTAACTTATAAGATTAGGAGCAATGTTCTTGTTCACCATCACACTCCACAGCCTTTCTCCATCTAAAAACCGACCCTTCCTATAATATGCAGTTAGAAGCGTATTGAATGTAACTAAATCTGGCTCCATTCCATTCTTCTCCATGTCATTAAAAAACAAGATGGCTTTATCAAAAGCTTCCATCTCGCAGTACGCATTGATAACAATGTTGTACGAGATCACATTAGCTTCTATGGAAACTTCCTGCGGTACTTCCCGAAAAATCGTTTCAACTTGATCATACTCCTTGGAATTAACACAAGACGCCAAAAGGGCATTAAAAGATTTCACAGTCCGCTCGCAATTCAATTCAGGCAATTCATCGAACAACTTACGTGCATGAGTGAACATACCCGCTTTCCCATACAGCATAATGAGGCGGATTGCGAACCCTTCATCTGTAATGTCCTGATACTTCTTTTGAGCTTCCATAATATCCTCAATCATGGAGAATCTCTTATGGGCAGCAAGACGACGAACTGTAGAATCATATATACTGTGCCTGGCGCGGAAGCGGTCGGACTGGGAGCTTTTTATGAACTTGTAAACAAGCTTTTGAAGACGTTGCTCGGCTGTGAGAGGATTTGTGGCGGCGGTGGATTGATTGGATTTGAGTTTATTGGATGTAGATGCAGAGGAACGAGAGTGGTTGAAGAGCCCATGGAGGCGACGGTAGAAGGAAGAGGACGGCATTCTCTACAGAGGAGAGAAACAGACGAAGGTTTGGAGGTAAAAGTGGAAGAAAGCTCCTTCTTACGAATTTGAAAGCCCATAATGTGTAATAAGGCCCGGACTTTAGCAAAACGAAAAACGGTGACGTTTTGTTTGTTTAATGGCCCATTTACTGCTTGGTCTCTCTTTTATTTACATATAGATAAAAGTTTTTTTTTTTTTTGAATATATATATATTCTTGATTGACGTTTACAAATTATAACATAGATGTCTACGGGATGAAGCAGGGACGGGACGGAGAAGTCTTCCTAATCTTCATTCCCACTACTTACTTCATTTTTTCATCTTGCAAAATTTTCCATTTACTTTTATTGGGATCGAGTTTCTGTGAGAATTTTTTCCTATTTATTATTTTTCTTCGCAAAATTCTCTACTTATTTTTGTGGAGATCGGGTTCCCGAAATTTTTTTCTTAGTTTATTATTCTTTTAAAAACATAGTCATTTGAAAAAAAATATAGATCTTGATTCATGTTATTAGAAATTAGAGTCAATCACGGTAAATTATTATTTGTTGATAAAATCATTTAACTCGCAATAATAAATACATAAAATTCATTTATATCTAAATTATAATGATAAAATTTGATAACTTAATTTTAGTAAATGATTCTTCTATTTTTTTCATTAATAAATTAATAGTAAGGCTAACAAAACCCAAATGTTCCAATTAAAAAATAAAAATCTAATTTAAATTTAAAAATATTTGTTATTATACAAAGAACATTGAAACTTAAAATACATCAAACTCATTCTAAAAAAAAAGTTAATCTTTGAAAATATATAAAATTTGGAAATGAAACTTAAAAAGTCTCTTCTAAAGCGGAGCGGGATGAGTACGAAAAATATAATGCTCGGGGTTCCCGGTCCCATTTATATAATAGGTAGAAATTTGTTAAATAAATATTTATGTTTCCAGCCTCGCAAGTAAAATGAAAAGTGAAAAGAAATGAAGTAAAACCAGAAAGAAACACAAAGCAGCTCGTAATAGTAGTTGGCTGGTTCGGAGTTCTACCATTTCCACGAGTGTTAAAAAAGAAAAGAAAGCATATACATTATGATTAAAACACTATTAATATCCCCTAACAGCTCTCACGACATAAACAACATAACAAAAACACACAAAGATGAAATATAAAGTAGGAAATATTTAATGAATTAACATAATAATTAAAAAGAGGGAATGCGTGGAAACCATAGAATAGTCACACGAGCAACCTATGGTTACAGTATTATATATTAGTGGTTCAACGTATCCTCATTTTTTAAGAGAAATTTGGAGATAAGACGGAATAAGAAGCACTACAACATTTGATTATTAAATCTGCTTCTTTCAAGCTTTACCTAACTAATACAAATTGTTCTCCCCTATAATCATTACATTAATGTCTGGTTTTGGACTTTAGCTGTTGGGGGAGAAGCAAGGGGTTGACCCACTAAAGCAACGTTGAAAATCATATATTATAAGTTTGGAAATGAAATTGACTCGATGAAAACGGGTCAATCTTTGTGACGACTATACCCGTATGTATAAGTCAACGAGGATATGATATCATAGAATAAATTATGAAGCAAGTAACTTAAACCAAACCTTATGTGAAATGATTGATACCCTATACAAAGAGGGATGATGAGAGTTAATAGCAGAAAGTTGGGGAGTAGGTGTAATCCAGGTGGGTTTAGGGTTCTTTGGGACAAAGAACTTTGTATTACCGTGGAGGAATGCTTAATTGATTTTCTACCTCTTCCACCAATGCCAACATACATATATACAGGTAATTTGAGACATTGTCCAATACTATTCATTATCCAAAAGTCATGCACGGGTATTACAATGAACTAATGAACCTACATGTATCTGACTCTTCAACACATGTATGTATCTACAAGTGACCCTTCAACATCAACTCCATTTTGAGGTTCAAGGGGTAGCGTTTTCAAATGTCACCGAGATATGATTTGGCATGCAATTTTATTCTATTTTCCCGGAAAAAGTGGCAACATAGGGAGACGATATTGTTAAGAATAATATTGAAAAAGTGGCGACATACGATTGACAAGAATGACCCATGTTTTCTAATCAATGTCTTAATTAAAACCAAGATTTTATTTTTAAAAAAATTATATTTGAATTGGAGCGGGTGCTGATAAATAATTAAGGTAAGTAATTAAAATTAGGTAGTAAAGGAATTATTATCTTTTATGTGGGGGTCGGTTATTATGTTTCTCAAACCCCACCAATTATGTTATATTTTCACAACAGATAAAAGATTTAATTATTTTGTTTTCAAATATTGTTTTCTCATATGGGAATTCAAACCAAGAGGCCTTAAGTTGGGCTAAATTAATATTTAAAAAAACCTTCCAACTTTATATTTTACTTTAAAATATTTTTAAAATTTTTAAAATTTTCAATAATACCATTAAATATTTTAAAATATTTTAAAAGAGTATAGAAAAGTTCTTATAGTTAATTTTGAATGAAAATCATTAATATTTTATTTAAAAAATACTCTTAAAATTTTAATAGTTTTTCAAAATTATCAAAAAAATTTAAAAAGTTTCATTAATGTCTTTTAATTTTTTTTAAAAAAAATTCAAAAATACATTCATGGTTGGACTAAATTTAAAAAAATACTCATAAATTTTTAAGGTAGCATTTACACTTTTTACTTTTATATATAAAAAAAAAATACTCAATTTTTTACCATCAATAATATTAACGAAAATTGTCTATACGTACATTATAGATTATCTACAAATATTTTAATGTTATTTTAAAAGAATTCATGAGTATTTTATTTTTAAATGTATTTTTTAAAGTTTTCTTTTATAAATATTTTAAAGGTATTAATAAATTTTTTAAAAATTCACACCATACTAACTTCTTTCCTCTAAAATTTTAAAACTTTTAAAAATTTATGAATAATTTTGAGATTCAGTACAAAATTAAAAAAAAAAATATTTATTAATTTAACATTTAAATTACACCAACTATTTCTAAATTTCTAAATTGTGGTAAAATTAATGACTGCACACGACAATATTTAGAAAAAAAAACATGGAAATGGAATTAAATATGAAAGATGGGGGAAGGAAAATAAGTAAATGTAAATATAATTAATTTTTGTGGGCTTGAAATTGTACACGTGTCATTTGAGTCATAATGAAACGAAATCCACGGCACTTTTCCACCATTCTTACGGGGCCGACCTTGTCTGACTCATGTCTAGACATTTTGTCGTTTTGTACACCTCACGATATCCTCACCTTGACGTCACTCACCTACTACCTTAATCCCACTCCACACCACGGTTTTTTTTGCACTTAATTTTTATTATTTAATAATAATTATCATCTCCAATCACACGTTCTTCCGGTGGAGAACGAGAAACAAGACGAGACGACGTGTCGTAAAAATTAAGGATGAACATGTAATTATAGAGATGGTAATTAATAATAATATCTCATCAATACTTTATAAAATAAAATTGTTTAATCATCGGAGATTAATGCTAATATAATTTTGATGGGCATTTAAGTAATTGTGAGAGGTCATAAGATGAGTGTAAAAATGAAGGAAGAGTATGGGAGAGAAACAAAAAGAGAGAATTTTAAAGGGAAAAAAAAGGACAAAGAAGAAAATCCAAAGAGAGGGAGTGGACGGATTTGACCTAATCTTCACACATCCCAATCAACGCGGTAAAGCAAAGCTACAATCGTCAATCACATTTGTTAGACAAAAAATATATTTCTACGTTGGTTGGAGAGAAGAACGAAACATTTTTTATAAGATTGTGGAAACTTATCCCTAGTAGACACATTTCAGAACTATGAGGCTGACAGTGACACGTAACAGGTCAAAGCAGACAATATTTGTTAGGAGTGTGCTTGAGCTCTTACATATTGTATTAGAGCTAGACACCGAGTAGTATGCCAACGAGGAAGCTTGGCCCCCAAAGAGAGTGAATTGTGAGATCCCACATTGGTTGGAGAAGGGAACAAAGCAGACATCGGGTGGTGTGACAGTGAGGACACTTGGGCACCAAAGAGGTGAATTGTGAGATCCCACATCGGATGGAGAGGGGAACAAAATATTTCTTATAAGGATGTGAAAACATTTCCTTGACAGGCGCGTTTTAAAAACCTCTTCCTAACAAAACATTTCTTATGAGATTGACGACGATATGTAATGGACAAAAACGGACAATATCTACTAGCAATGGACTTAGACTTTTACGCTTTTAAAGGGTCCCAAACTGTGCATAAATGAAAAGAGAAGAGGTGGGATCCACCATAATTATGAGAAGTTGAAGAGAAAAATAGTAGACAATACCAATCATGAATTTAAAGGGAATATTCTATAGGCTTGGAAACGGTAAATTCAAATACAATTAGTTAACAAATCAATTAAATAGAAAATCCAAATATACTAATACTTGAACATGCCTAAGAGATTATGTGAGGTCCATATGGTTTGGAGAGAGGAATGAAGACATATGCGTTTTAAAACTGTGAGATTGACGACAATACGTAACGAGCCAAAGTAGATAATGTATGCTAACAGTGGGTTTGAGCTGTTATAAATGAAATTAGAGCCAGACACCGGACGATGTGCTAGCGAGGATGCTAGGTCCCCAAGAAGGGTGGATTGGAGATCCCAAACGAAACATTCATTATAAGAATGTGGAAACTTTTCCATAACATACGCATTTTAAACTTGTGAGGTTGACGGCGATACATAACGAGTCAAAGCGAACAATATCTGCTAACGGTGAGCTTGGACTCTTACCGATTCTATTGAGATCAAAAGTTCAAATTTTCACTTACTAAAAACAAAATCTTATCCAAATTTTGGATATGATAATTAGAAGAACTATCAATAGAATTTGAAACAAATCGTATAAAAATTCAATCGAGTTAAAATAGAATCCAAATCAATTGGTTAAATCACATGATTTAGTTGAATCTCCAAATTTCTTGGTTAACATGATTAATAAAACATTTTATGTTTATTTGTAGACGAGAATATTTGTTAAAACCACCCATGAGAATTTTATATTTATAATTATTTACAAAATAAAATAAAAGAGTGAGAAGGTAAGTTAAAAGTGAAAAACATGGTGTGGATTTAGTCAAGATTTGGAGGCAAGACAAAATAAAAAATATATGATTTTATGCATTTAACCAAATTCTTTTCTACATGTGAGTTGACTTCTATATTAAACGTTTGACTTCGCCTAACCCTACTTTCACCACCTAACTTCTCCAAATATAAGGACCACAAAAGTCAACCCTTCTTTCTTTTTTACTAAGATGATAATATAAAGAAAATTCAACTCTTCCAAATCTTTATTCAATTTTAAAGCGAAAAATAGAATTTTGTAATTTTAAAACTAATAATAACATACTTAGTTTCTATAACCAAATATATATACATATATGAATAATATTAAATTGATAAATATATATTTTATTTTATATGATATTTTTATAGGATGTTAGATAAAAAATAAAAAAATTAAAATGAGCATTTATAAAAATATTAATGAAAAAAAGTGAAACTAATTATTATCCATTATTATAGGAGTTTCTTTTGTATAAAGACTGAATAATTTGTTTTAACAAGCATTAAAAGATACTCTACCTAAAATATAAATAATACACAGTTTTTAAGAGAATCACATAGTTTGGGCTTATAAAAATCACTAATTTTAGCTTTAATTTACCTTTTAATTATATGTTAAGCTCTAATAATATTAATTTTAGTTTAATGCGGAAGGATAATAGGAATTCATACAATATATAAAACACAATAATATTAAAAATAGCATGATTAACTAAATATGATAGAAGAAGAAGAAAAATATAGGCCGTTGGATGGAAAAGAAAGAGCACATCATTTGGTCTAAAGGCTTGACGTGACCGTCAGATCAAGCACCGTCACCTTCTTTACAATCATTGTCAACCCTACAGCCTTTATTCTCAAGGAACAAAAAAATTTATACCAAATTATTAAAAAATTATAATTAAAAATAAAAAGTTTAGTGGGAGAAGAGGAAAGGGAAAGTAGGAGAAAGAAATTGAATAAAAAATTCGATTTTTTTATTCAATTTAAATTTATAAATTTTATGTTTTTTCTTGTTGGGGTTTAAAACGCTGCGTTAGAGGATATCTTGTTGGGGTTTCCAATATGGCAGAGGATTTTCAGGCTGCTATTTGCGGCGATAATTGGTGGAGCTCTTCCAAGACCATGTTCGTGGCCGTCGCTGGATTGTCGCCGTGTTCTGTGGGGATCGGAGATTTAGCTTGGCCGCCGGCCGATGATTTTCCCGACATCAAACCCAAATCCACCGCCAGTTATTCCGACAACCACAACTCCATGCTTTTTCAAGATTATTCCACCTCCGATCATTGGAACCAACCCCATGATTTGCTGTAAGTGACAAAAAAAAAATAATAATAATAATTTAATTCTAATTTGTAATCAAATATTCAACTTTTTTTTTTGTTCTGGAAACAGGTTGAAGCGAGGAGATTATTTGTTGGAAGAAAATGGTGTGAATTGTATGAACTGTTCTTCCACTAACACAACCAGTAGCCAGGGTTTGTTTCCTCTTGACTCAGCTTTATATGGATACCCTTCCCCTTCAACTAAGCTGCTCCAAGGCTTATACGATGATGATGATGATCCTGACCCTCACTCCCTTTTCAACGCCACCTCTTCAATTAACACTAATTATGCTTCTAATTACCTTATTAAACCCTCTCTCCCAATCCCCCCGCCCTCTCAGCCTGTTTCAAATGGCTTGCACTTCACAAACAACACACCCTTTTGGAATGCCTCGCACGCACCTCCTTGTATTGAAATTCCACAAAGCATTGCTTCTTTGCTCGAAGAGAAGACCTCCAAATCCCAGAATTGTAGCGTTGCTTTCAAGGTATGATTTTGATTGCTATCATTAGGTTGTTTTTTTTTTAATTAATTATGATTATTGTTGGGTTATGTTTCTTCAGGCTACGAATAATCATAATTATGAAGAGGGTCGAGAAGCCAGGAAAGGTGATAAAATTAGTGCAACCGAGGCAGCGGTGTTCAAAAGGCCTCGAATTGAAACTCCTTCGCCATTGCCAACGTTTAAGGTGAAGGATCCATTGGGGTTGTTTTTTGAATGGAAAAACATGTTTGGAGAATCTTGAGTTATAAAAAGGACAAAAACTAATGGGTTTGCTATCAGGTGCGGAAAGAGAAGCTAGGGGACCGTGTCACTGCGCTTCAACAACTGGTTTCACCCTTTGGAAAGGTGAGTTTTTGGATTTCATCCTTTCATCCTTTTTGGAAAAAAATATACAAATTTTGCTTTTTATTAAACTTGATGGTTCATGAGATATCATATCGGTTAGAGAAGTGAACGAAACATTCTATATAAGCGTGTGAAAATCTCTTCTTAGTAATTTTAAAACTATGAGGCTGATGGGCATACGTAATGAATCAAAACGGACAATATTTATTAAAGTGGGTTTGAGCTGTTACAAATGGTATTAGAGTCAGACACCGAGCCGTGTGCCAGCGAGAACGATGGGTCCTAAAGGGGTGGATTGTGAGATCTCACGTCGGTTGGAGAGGGGAACGAAACATTCCTTATAATGGTGTGGAAACCTCTCCCTAGTAGTTTTAAAACCGTGAGGCTGACAGCTATACGTAACGAGTCAAAGCGGACAATATTTGCTAATGGTGGGTTTTGGCTGTTACAAATGGTATCAAAGTCAGACACCGAATGGTGTGCCAGTGAGGACGCTAAGCCTCAAGGGGGTGGATTGTGAAATCCCACGTCGGTTGAACAGGGGAACGAAACAATCCTTAAACGGTGTGGAAACCTCTACCTAATATACACGTTTTAAAACCGTGAGGTTGACAGCCATAAGTAACGAGTCAAAGCAGACAATACTTGCTAGTTGTGGGTTTGGACGGTTACAAATGGTATCAGAGTCAAACACCGAACGGTCTGCCAATGAGGACGCTGGGCCACAAAGGGGATGGATTGTGAGATCCCACATTTAGAGAAGGGAATAAACATTTCTTATAAGAGTGTGAGAATCTTTCCCCACTAGACGCGTTTTAAAACTTTGAAACTGATAATCATAATTAACCAGTCATTTATTATCAGTGTGTTTAGGCTGATACATGCTTATTATATCCCCGTGTGTAAATTCTTTCTCTTATTTTCCGCAGACTGATACAGCCTCAGTTCTTCACGAAGCAATTGAATACATCAAGTTCCTCCACGATCAAGTCAGTGTACGTTCCATTAATTTCCTCTCAAAACCCAAATTAGTTAACTCAATAATAATCAAGACTTTAATTACCAACTAATTTAGTTGAAAATTTCAGCTCTTAAGCACTCCATACATGAAAAACAACAACGGAATAACACCCATTCAACATCAACAGGTAAAAAAAATATGAACTTTCTTCAAATTACGAAAAAAAAAAAAGTTGTGAACTTTACAGTTGCTTGAATTCCAGGTATCAGAAAAAGCAGACCCAGATAGCAGCCCAAAACAAGATCTGAAAAGCCGAGGTCTTTGTTTGGTGCCGATCTCAAGCACATTCCCAGTGACGAATGCAACAACGGCGGATTTCTGGTCACCGACGTTCGGCGGAACATTCCGGTGAAGAGAGAGATATATATATATATATATTAATATAAGATTGAATTTGGTGTAATAAGGAATGAGATGAGTAGTAATTGTGTTAGTAGTAATATTGGGAAGAACAGGAACAAGTGCTAAATTCAGGTAAAGTACTCAACCACACGGACACGGACACGGACACGGCAGCGGGGAAGTGGGTAGTTGATGATAGCTGGATTTAGCAGATAGGGGCGGAATTATAATATAAACTTGGCCCTTCTGTTCCTGTTCCTTTTAATCTGTAATCTGTAATCTTTAATCTTTAATCTTTAATCTATCAACTTCATTTTGGCTCCGCCTCAGAATTATTATTTAAATTTGTTTTTGGATCATATTTTGAAAGAATAATGAGATCTAGGGATGCGAGAAGCGTAAGGTATGGAGTTTTGTGTCTGTGTGTTGTTTGGATGGAATAAAAGACGAAGTTAATAATAATAATCATAGTTTTGGAATTGGAATGTGATGGATTGGTAGTGGAAGCTCAGAGGGGGTCGGGGTCGGGGTGGGGGCGGCCCACTGTGTTTTGTGCTTTTCAATTTAGGGTTTCTCAGCGGCATGCGCGCCTGCTATCATGAACCTACAACGGGCCATATACCATTTTCTATATATCCTCCCAGTGTTTATGGTTATGCTTGTCTTACGCGTGTTGTCTATGGATGCATGCTTGCATGGTATCACTTTATTATTTTCATTTATCTCTTTCATTATGTATAGTTTTTTTTATTGTATTTTATAGTGTATGACGTTTTGACAAAATTATATATATGCTTGTTAGATCTAAAATGTCTCTAAATGTATTATAAGGGAATGCGACTAGTCGTCAATTTTTACTACCCGGAGTTATACGCTATCTAAGTCGTTGTGTTATCTTTTTCGCTTATAGCTTATAAGATTGCTTTATTCATTTCTCTCCGTCTTGCTTTCAAACTCTCTTTCTCAAATTTCTCTCTCTGCTCCCGTTTACTAAAATCTTCTTTTTAAAGTGGGGCTAGAGACTTGCGTATACGTCGTCAAGTCGAAGGCAACACGGTTTCGAGTTGGTTGACTCACTCGATGGTGAGATTGAGTGTCGCACAATCGCCTACAAACGTCCCGTAAGAACGTGTACGCATGAAATCCAACTGTCAATTTTGAAAATGATAGTCAATGTAATATGATAATAAAGTGAATGGGTGAGTGTTTTCAAATAAAAAAAGAAACAAAGAATATATTTTTTGTATTGATGCGTTATTTTCTTTGGAATACTTTGGTATATAGATTATAACTTTATCACATCATGTCATGATTTATGATTGATAGTTTATTTATCACCCTTACAAATTTTTAAATAAAATATTTATAAAAGATTGTTTTTTTGGTTTTTTTATTTTTTAAAAATATAGATAAATAAAAAAGTATTATGACGTCTAAAAATGATTTATAACACTCTAAAACAAAAAAAAAATTAATCACTCGCCATCTACATTTGGTTCGTTCGAAGTTTGAAAAATCATTGTAGGATGCTCCTAAAACCGAGTTTCGAAAGGCCTAAAAATAGGGTTCAATTTTCATTTCCTACAAAAGCATACACACAAACACGGAGAGTTCAGGGAATAGAGTAAAATTAAGAAACGTTCAAGTTACGTTAATAACTAAGGTAAATAGGTTTAGGTAAGGGAATAGAGCCAAAGGTAGCCAATCTTCCTAACTGCGTGCGGGCCGAGCTTAGAGCACGTATCACCCGTTGTGATATTAAGAAGACAAGCGCGAAGGCGTTTAGAAAGGGAAAATGATTTCTCTTGCAAAACGTAAAAACACTCAATGAAGACACCCAAATAATGATTATTCATAGATGTCCCCAAAGAGAAGATTAAGGTTATTATCTTGTCTGTCATGTTCAAATGAGTCGCCTTGTTTCTTTAACAGAACCAATCAAAAGCCTATGCAGAAAAGCTGTTTTCTTTCTCTTTTTGCTTTTCTTTGTAGATTCAAGCAAAACTGGAACTGAACATTTCTAAGAAGCTTAACGTGGAAGAGCCATTTTGACCAGTGACCAATCATGTGGGGAACTGCTTTTTGTGGTTAAAATACTTTGTAGTAATTAAAAAAAGATCATCTTTTTGGGTGACTTGGAGTTGAATTACCCCAAACATACGGCTAATAGATATTATCCGCTTTGATCTGTCACATATTGTCGTCAAACTCACAGTTTTAAAACGCATCTACTAGTAAGAGATTTCTACATTAGAAATGTTTTGTTCCCCTCTCCAACCGAAGTGAGATCTCACAATACACCCTTCTTGGGGTCCAACGTCCTTGTTGACACACCGTCCGATGTCTGGCTCTGATACCATTTATAGCAGTCCAAGCCCACCGCTAGTAGATATTGTCCGCTGTGGCCCATTACGTATCGCCATCAGCTTCACAGTTTTAAAACGCGTCTACGAGGGAGAGGTTTACACACCCTTATAAGGAATGTTTCATTCCCCTCTCCAGTCGACATAGGATCTCATAATCCACCTTCCTTAGGGGACCCAACGTCCTCGCTGGCACACTACCCGATATCTAGCTCTGATACCGTTTGTAACAGCTCAAGTCCAACGTTAGTAAACGGGTGGATGGGTATTATATTTTATACCATGCTTAAGACAATGGGGATCAGTACTTTGGGTTTGCTTCTCTCTCATCTCTGTAACCATTTTTGTTCTTCCTTTTGGGTTATGGTATATATGGTTCATGAAAAGAAGAAAAAAAGGGGAATACTCAAAAAGGAAAAGACAGCTCTGAGAGGCATCTGGTTATGATGTTTTTAAAATGAAAAGCACATATTCAGCAGCATCCATTCCAGCTATTTCCAGTGCTAACTTTTCAAACTTCAAACATATCTATCTCTCTTTTGTTCTTTTGCTTGTTTTTGAATGGATTTGAAACAAAACCAGACCAACTTCAACAATACTTCCTTCAACTTCTGTTTCAAGTTTTAAATATCAGAAAAAAGTGTCATTTCTTTTCGTAACTTTGAATCTAATCTTCTGTGCCATTCAGAAATCAAAACATATCTCTCTTTCTCTCTCTGTTCTTGTTCCAATTACATTTTGTTTATTCACTTTTTGTCTTTCTTGTTCTTCATATATACCCTCTCTTTCTGTATGTATTATATTCCCTCCTGATATGCAGAAACAAACAAACAAAACTAATCAGAGTACTACGACAGTACCCCCAGAATTTGAACAGTTGTTTTTTTTGTTAAGAACATGTTCTGTGGTCTTGGACCAACAACCTTAACAGATAGGCCTTCAATGAAGTTAAACTTATTTGGATGGGCCACTTTGATGATATGATGGCACTTACTGACAAGCTATATGGAAACAACATCTTCACATTGGATAAAATTGTATGGTAGCTGTTTTGTTGGCTCATTTGTTAGGACGCGCTCGTCTTATCCACTTTGAGTACAAACCCACTTTGAGTTCAAATTGTCGTTCTTACTTATATATTCCTAATATTTTCTTATCTAGCGTATGTGGGACTTTGATCGAGATTATAGACTAAATTTTTTGTGTTGAAGTATAATTGCTAAAAATACCCAACAGATAAATTTGATAGATAATAATGTTTGGTAGCTGTGTAAGCTTCAATAGATACACAAATCAAGGACAACATAGGTATTCAACAGGGCATAGCAAATTCTTGAACAGAGAACAGCTATATATATGTATATATATATAGATAAGGGCTGGGAGAAGAAATAAGTATAGCATGGTGGGAACAATTATATGATAATATGATGGAAAACAATCAGTTACCCTTGAGCTTCTTTGCAATGCCAGCAAAGTACTTTCCCTGGTGGAAAGCTTGCTGCAGTTCCAGTTCAGAAGGCTGTCTGGAGCCATCACCGGCTAAAGTTCCAGCACCGTAGGGACTCCCGCCCTTGACGTTCTCCATCTCGAACATGCCAGCTCCGAACGAATATCCAATTGGAACAAACAGCATTCCATGATGAACCAGCTGAGTAATGGCTGTTAAGCTGCAATGATACAAAGATCAATTTTGACTTAACTCTAAAAATGTTGGGTGGAAGGAAACTGCCATAAGGGGAGAAGGTTTTTAAAAAGAGGCTCACGGAGTAGTCTCCTGTCCACCTCCTTGAGAAGCAGTGCTATAGAAAATGCCTGCAGGCTTGCCTGAAAGTGATTGTGCTCTCCATAAACCTCCAGTTGCATCCATGAATGCTTTGAATTGAGCACACATCATCCCGAATCTTGTAGGGAATCCGAAGAGTAAACCATCAGCTTCAGCCAGTTCGTTTGGCGTAATGATGGGTGCTTCACCCTTTGCTGGTGCTTGCATCTTGTCGAGAACCTCTTTCGGTAACGTTTCAGGCACCTGTTTAATATCATACGTACTCAAAAAGGGGATTCACTACCAAAACCAGTTTCCCAAATCATATGAAGTCAACATATAGTTAGAGAATGTATGCAGAATTGTCAATGATTAATATGGAAACCAGTGGATCCACAAAGAACACATCGAGATAAAGATTGTCTTGGCTGTTTGTACTTAATTTGAACGATGCATGTAACAGCCCAAGCCCAAGCCCAACGCTAACAGATATTGTTCTTTTTGGGCTTTCCCTTCCGAGTTTCCCCTCAAGGTTTTAAAACGTGTCTATTAGGGAGAGGTTTTCACACCCTTATAAAGAATGCTTAGTTCCCCTCTCCAACCGATGTGGGATCTCACAATCCACCCCCCCTTCAGGGCCTAGCGTCCTCACTAGCACACCGCCCGGTGTTCGGCTCTGATACCATTTGTAACAGCCCAAGCCCACCACTAGTAGATATTGTGCTCTTTGGGCTTTCTCTTTTGGGCCTCCCCTCAAGATTTTAAAACACGTCTATTAGGGAGAGGTTTCCACACCCTTATAAAGAATGTTTAGTTCCCCTCTCCAACCGATGTAGGATCTCACAATTCACTCCCTTCGAGGTCCAGCATCCTCGCTGGTACTTGTTCCTCTCTCCAATCGACGTGAAATCTCACAATACATGTCAACTAAAAATGAAGAATGCAAAACTGTGAAGAAAGGAGAGTCATAGTTCCTTTGCAGTGAGAAAAGGATAGATTTAAGATCATAAACCAAGACCAAAAGAAACGAATGGTTACAACGGGAATAAGACGTGCACCTGCCATAATTTGGCTTCCACTCCCTCCACAGAAGCAGCTCCTTTCTGAATTTCCTCTGCCAGCCTCAAGACATGTCCGTACGTGGAATAGTAACTGTACAACATACTCAACAAGTTTTAAATAACCACCAAAGTTTTCCTCATACTATTTAATGTCTTAAAACCATTCTCAGTCGTTGAAAATATTCATCTCATTATTCATGCAGATGTTTAAGAAATTGTAACACAATCTGTGAAATCCCACATCGGTTGGAGAGGGGAACGAAACATTCCTTATAAAAGTGTGGAAACCTCTCCCTAGTAGACGCGTTTTAAAACCGTGAGGCTGATGGGGATGCGTAACGAGCCAAAGTAGACAATATCTACTAGCGGTGGACTTAGGCCGTTACACAATCATTAACACCAACCAAGGTAACATTGCAAACAGACAGCTAGAGAAAGAGAATTTCTCCTATAAAAGAAGTTCATAACATGAAAAAGATTCACAGCTTTTACACTCGCCTAAAAGAGGTTGATTGACTTTTAATCAGAAAAATCAAACCCACAAAAAGAAATCAGGATAATCCCTAACATAAATATACTACAACAGAACAGAGCCTTACAGGCTCCAAGTTTCCAGGATGTGTATTGATCATTAAAAACAGAGACTTTGACAAGTGGGGTTATTGACCCATCGTTCATAACAACCTTTATTGCTTCGATTTTGGAAAGAAAACTTCAAAGGAAAAATGGTTTAACAATCGCCATATTACAGTTCACTACCAAAAAGAGGATTATAATCAAAGGAAAAATGGTTTTGTTGTGTACAAAAGAATGTTTTATGAGGAAGATAAGGAAGGGATTGAGAGAGGCTTACACAATGTAAATTTTGGTGGCCATTGATAGATATTCTCCTTGTCTGTCTGTCTGTCTTTCTTCTTCTACTACTTCTCCTCTCTATTTTGAGTGGGTGAGCAAATTATTTGACAGTAGAGTCATTGAGGGGACCCCAATTTATAGTGCTCTACAAGCTGTGTTCTACAATTTTTAATAGCATGATTAATGGGGTCTAACCCCAATTTTGGTGGGGTTTTGTTAGTAATAATGTTGAATTATGGGACGGTTGATGTCCACTCCACTCCACTCCTCCTGCCATCATTGTTTTCATTGATTAAACTTCAGCTCTCCCTTCTTCATCAGGTGAAATATTCAATCTCAATTAAGCAAAATTCATCAATTCAATGAATGAAAACACTTTCTAAAGAGTGACAAAACAACTACCTTTCCTCATATTCTGTTCCCACAGTAAGATTTTTTTGTGTCCAGATTCCCTGACCTGAAATTCAAGACATCTTAGGAAAAGAAAAAAGCAGAAGAATGAGTAAAATAAGATTGAGATTTGGGTTTGGTGAAGTTGATAAGCTTTATAACAAAGGATTTAGGTAAGTGATCAAAAGGGGTCCCACACATCAATTAGTTGATGAAATTAAGTCTAATGGAAAGTGTTTTAGATTGTAATGCAGAAGGTTTACAGGAATGGATAGCCTTTGTCTTGAAGCGTGCGTCTCATGAGTCTTTGTTAATCCACACCCTTCATTTTCATCCCATTTACGCTTTGATAATAACATCATTACAAAGTACCAATACCCTCTTTTTTGTTCTTGTTTCATCTCTTTTAGGCTTTCTTGCCTCCAGAATTTGGGCCACTAATTGCCTCTAAACAAGCTTGTTATTATTCTGTCTTAAGTCGGTGTACAATCAGTGAACTGTTGAGCTCTATTTCCATTCATTTCTTTTTGTGAATCACAGGGAATGTGGAACAAGAAAAAAAAGGAAAGAAAAAGATGGGTTTGTAGAGGGCCTACCAATGTGGAATGGAGCATTGCTTGCCAACAGGGGAAGACCACACCACTTCTCAATCTTTCTTTCCAGCTTTTTGCAGCGGTGAGAATGGATGAAGTGATGAAGAAGTTGAATGAATTCTGAATCTGTTTCGGCTACTGTTCTTGGAATGAACAAACCAGAAGGGCATTGCTTTGATCAGAATAGATCATTTGTGGGGCCCTTCACTCTTATCTTTTTCTTGTTTCCTTCAAAGGAAAAGGGCCAAAATTATTGCCCTTCCAATTTCTGTCTGTTGGGCCAAATAATGATCCATGTTGAATTCTCTTTGGAAGTCCAAATGGAATAGACAAATCCCGGAAACCACTCTGTGCCTCTCTAGCTGTGAGAGAGAATTTCTATAGATCTCCACTTTTCTAACCTTTTTGACCAATAAATTACCCATTTGACTCGAATCTCAACCAATAAATTATCAGTCTATAAAATAAGTAGATACACTTCTTTTTTTATTATACTAAACTGATAGAGTTCCTTCCTGACAAAAACAATAGGAAATTAATCGAGTGAAATATAGAATTTTCTTAAACAATCGATAAAGAAAATGAAGAAATGATACATTAGATGATGGAAGGTTACCTCCTGATCAGTGTCCACCCTCTTCGATGTCTAACGTTCTTACTGACACACCGCCTGAGCTTTCCCTCAAGGTTTTTAGATATTGTCCTCTTTTAGCATTTCGAGTTTCCCTTCAAGATTTTTAAAACGTGTTTGTTAAGGAGAGGTTTAGGCTAAAAATGCTTTGTTCCCCACTCCAACAGATGTAAGATCTCACAATCCATTCCCTTTGGGGTCAGTGTCCTTGGTGGCACTTCTTACTCTCCCCAATCGATGTGAGATCTCACAATTAAGTCACTAGAGAGGAGTGGGGTGTGATAACTTTTTTTTGGAATAAGTAAAGGATGGGGTTGGATGAAGAATGAAGATTATAAATTTGGAAGAGAAGAACAAAGTTGGAGGGCTCCATGTTTGCACCCTATGTGGTGTATGAAAATGACAAACAACATAACTTCATCCACAGACCTCCCATGGCCACGCCAACCAAAACCCAATATCAAGTTCCAACCACAAACCTCCTCACACAGCCCTACCACGCAATAACTTCGCTGCACCAAAGTATCCATCCAGTCCACCAAAATCTGCATATATTTTGAACTCACACTAATGCTCGTACAGCTTAGAACAACAGGCAACAGAGCAGTCCGTACACTTGGTATGGCTCATATGGCATCCCATTTGATATGAATGCAACTAATTACAAGTACACTATCTACCAAATCCATATTTAAGAAAGCAGCAGCATCACACATGACACCACCGCCACAAAACAATACACTTTTTTTGTTATCAGCACGTAAAGTTTCCTTGTTGAGTCCAAAGGAAGAGAGTTTCATAAACTGAGCCCAATTACAATACTGATCATTTCTGGGTAAAAACCAACCTTGGAAAACCTCCGGTACTTGATTGATTCTGTCGTTCTTTAATTCAATTTACATTATATATATATGAAATATTAAAAGAAATAAAAGAAAAGGCATGATCTTACCAGATTCTAATTTTTTTTTTTGTACAGAAACTATTGAACCAAAAAGAGGGGAAAAGTGGAAACCCCTAATCGAGAAGAATTGGAGTCATCTTGGTAAGAAGAATGAGGCATCGACATTACGCCACAGCAAAATACCTTGGTTTACACACCACCACCCACATGAGTCATAAGACATATCATTCCCCAAGATCCAAGCCAACCCACCAGTTGTCTGACTGCAGAAGAATCCGATCGGATTCCTTCTCCTCATGTGTTGTTTCCGCGCAGTTTATGAATCAAATTTGCAGCATTTGCTCTGATCTTTTCATTATTGTCATCAATCAATGTCATACAGATTCCCAAAACGCCTTCTCTTCTGGCCTCCACGCACAGTCGCTCGCAGTGGCAGCACAGGGAACTCAGAGTTAGAAGAGCATATTGAACCCCTCTTGGGGCTCCATTTCTCAAAACACAACCCAAAATCTCAACACATCCCTTGAACCGTTGCATCTCTTCGCGACCTTCCCTGCACTTGGCCAAAAGCCCCAGAACCTCCACTGCTCTATCCAGCCCAGAATTGGCAATTTTGAGCAAAATGGGAACAACCCCACATTCCACAGCCCGCAGACGGTTCCTGGGGAATGAACAAATGGCGTAAAGCGCAGTTGCAGCTTCCTTCTGCTCTCTGTTGTTGCCGTTCCGTAAGAGACAAACCAGAGAGCGAACCGCATGAGGATATGCCCCAATTGTAGCCTTGTTAACCTCCACAACCGCCAAGCTCGTCAGCATCGTGGCTGCAACGGCTCTGCAATCGGGAGACCTTGCTTGAAGAGCAGCCACGGTGAGGCCAATAGCCCCTTCTGCAACCAAACCCACTTTGTTATCATCGTCCAAACTAAGATTCAGCAACAGCGACAGAGCCTTCTCTTGGAGGCTCGGATCGTCAGAACCAACGCATTTAAGAACAGCCGAGACGGCCCCGGACTCGGTCAATCTTCGACGCATAGCGGAATCGCGCTTCGAAACCCTCGCGAGTTGATTGAGGGAATCGAGCTTGGAATCGAGGGAGGAAGAAGGAGATATGAGAATCGAGATTAGGGTTTGGGGCGAGGGATGAGGGAGAAATGGCTTGGACAGGGAAACAGGGTTGAAATTTGAAATTAAGCTTCTGAGAGCATGGTTAGGGATTAGGTTAGGGTTTTGAGGAAGGGGCAATTGGGTGATTGGGCAAGTCCGGTGACCGGCATCGAGCCACCGTTGGATTGAGGAACGATCAAAGGTGTGGCCGGAGGAGAGTATTACAGGGTCGGACATTATCTCCAGAGAAATAGGGCACTTGAAATCATCTGGATATGTAGCCGCCATTAACGCCAATCTTTTTGCTCCGAGAGATTTTAACAGTGAAGGTTTGATGAGGTTTTGGACGCTGCAAAAGCTCCAACACGATAGACTTCCATTACAGAGAAAGAGGAAGAAAGAGAGAGCCCTCCGTGCTCGATCTTTGTCTGATGGAAGCAAGAAGGCACAGACACTTGAATTTACCGAAAAGCCCACTCACTAATCCTCTTTAATATAATATATATAAAATAAACCCATAATTTACATTATCGGAATTATATTTTAATTGAACAAAAATAATAATAATAATAATAATAATAATAACTTTACTTGCTTGTATTTTTAGTTATCACAGTTCCAAAAAATTAAATGACTAATTTCTATATTATTTGAGTGAAATACAGATTAAAAAATAAATATATTTTTCATTATTATTTGAACTAAAAAAAAATGAAAAGGATATTTTAGACATTTGAAATCTAGAATGGGTTGGTGGTGGTGGTCTGTGTTTTTTGACTTTCGGGGGGCGGAGGAAATGAGTTGAGGAGTTAAGGAATTAACGATCCCTTTTTATTGGTATTTCATATTTTTAGTTAAGGGATTAATGATATTATATTCCTTAAAAATTATAATATTAGCAATTTTTATGGATATTACTATTGCATTTATAAATCTTTATTTAAGCACATAATTATTATTACACTATATACTTACTTTTATTAGCATACATAATGAAACAGGCGGTTACAAATGATATCAGAGTCAGACATCGAGCGATGTAGCAGCGAAGACGTTAGCCTCCAAAGGAGGTAGATTGTGAGATCCCACATCGATTGGAGAGAGGAGAAACATCTCCCTAACATATGCATTTTAAAATCATGAGGTTGACGGCGATACATAACGAGCTAAAGCGGACAATATTTGCTAACGGGAGCTTAGGCTCAAACCACATTTTTAGTTCAATTCATTTGGTTAGATCATATATGTACTTTGTTTTCTTCTCTTCTTCTTGTTATGTACATTCAATAATTCTGCCATTGTTACATCTCCTACAGCCTGAGAAACAAAAAAGAAACTCTCTTTCATGTAAATTACAGATCTAATCTATCAATCAACAAACCACTTCAATTCTCAACTCATCAGCTGTTTACTTCTGCTTTAACTTACCTATCACAAAAATCAACCAAAACCAATCATTCATATGAACAGATTCCCTAAACAAACTATACCCAACTTCACAAACTAACTATCTATGCTTTCAAACCAGCAAAATGGCATATTAACATTAAGATGGGAGAATGAAAACCAAAACAATATGCTATCTACCATCCAGCATTGTTACCGTTACATCGTTCGACGATACAATGTCGTGCCCTTCTGTAAACAAGTCCGTATCGATCGAGGCTCTCGTGGAAGTATAGGTGGGCTGTCTTGGCTGTGGCAGTGATGCAGATTCACTCTCCAGCATTAGCACCAAGGATTGCAGTGTTGGTCTATAAGCAGGAGAGTCTTGTACACACAACATTGCTACATGTATGCATTTCAATACTTCATTCTCGGGCGATGTGTCGCGAATAGATGGGTCGAGAAGTTCGATCGCTCTTCCTTCGTTCCAGAGTTTCCAAGCCTGAAAAAAGTTTTCATATTTAGTCTATGATAAACTACACCTAAACTTGCAGACTCAAGTTTCCAACAAATGGTAGAATTGAGGAACGAACTTACATAGCTAATAAGCGTTAAGTATTCAGTTGACCGAAAGCTAGTGTTCCTCCGACCACATATTAATTCCAATAATAATACACCAAAACTATACACGTCCGATTTCACCGAAAATAAACCTTCCATTGCATACTCTGGAGCCATGTAACCGCTGCATCGAGACAATGATTAAGAACGTTAGATTATTTGGATTACTTAAGGGTGCTGCATTAGTAAGCTATGAATACTCACTATGTCCCAACAACTCGAATGGTATTTGTGGCTTCGTTTTGGTTTCCACCGAATATTCTAGCCATGCCAAAGTCCGATATCTTTGGATTCATGTCCTCATCTAACAAAATGTTGCTAGCTTTCAAATCTCTATGAATAATAAGAAGTCTCGAATCTCTATGAAGGTATAGTAGCCCTCGCGCGATTCCCTCTACGATTGACAACCGTTTTTTCCAATCGAGTAGCGCCTGCTTGTTCCGATCTGCACCATTACCAACCAAGGGTTAAACAAAAGAATTCAATCCAAAATCCTAAGCATTCAAGCATAAACATTCAGTTTCTTAATAGAAAGGCCTAAGTAGATACCGAAAAGAAACCAATCCAAGCTTTTGTTTGGCATATATTCATAGAGCAGCATCTTGTCTTCTCCTTGAATGCAGTAGCCCAACAGCCTGACGAGGTTTCGATGCTGCAACTTTCCTATCAGTATAATCTCATTCTTAAACTCTTCTAGACCTTGGCCAGACCGGACTGAAAGCCTCTTCACAGCAATTTCTTGTCCACTTGGAAGCTTTCCCTGGCAAAAGAACAGAGAGATAATGCTTAATATTAGCACAAACTGAGCTCATTTGCTTTGATTTGCAGCAGAAATGCTTGGAAGACTTGGTTACCTTGTATACAGGGCCGAAACCGCCCTGCCCAAGCTTGTTTTCCTCAGAAAAGTTATCAGTAGCCACAGCTACACAGTTGAAATTGAACATTGGCAAATCTGGTCCATTCAATTGTTCGCCTTCTATGCCTAATTCGTACGGCCCTGAAACCTGTACTGAAAACTCTCCACTCTTGCTCAGATCAAACATTGGTACTTCAGCTTTGTTCTGAGGTTTACTTGAAGCAGCAGCCGGTGAACCTGAAAATGCAACCATTGTAAGGTCCTGAATGGCTACAATTCTCTAAGCCAAGAGACAACCAGAAGAACCCAAGTGTCATCTAACCTTCCATTTTGCCTCTGAATTTCCATATCAGCAATGCTAATATGGCTATGGCAGCAACTGCTCCTAAACATATCGATACGATCACACCGGTCGACAATTTTCCCTCGCTATCTCCGGATACTAAGAGTACATAATATCAAATGTTAAACATTTCCAAACAACATGAAAAACATCAAAACATAGCATATTTCATCAGATTTCTTTCAGCTGTCATAGACTTGAATGTGGATTTACTTTTTCTTGTTAATGATATTGAGGGAAGGAATTGAAAGTTTTGAAAGCTTACTCAAATCAGAATGAGCCAGACGAATGTTTAAAGTATTCCCAACGCCATCAAATTTCTGAATATCAATTAAAGGTTCATCCCAAGTTACGCACCCAATTCCAGGAGCATCCGAATATGCAACACACGAAGAACTGTTCAAACATCTATCTCTACATGAATCCACCACAAATACTCCACTTATGAAATCGGGCAATTTCACAAATGGTACGCCCACAAATCCGTCTTCTTCACTGTCTTCAATAGTTCCATTTTGACTACTGTTCATTCTCTGCTGAAGCAATGGAGTCATTCTCTGACACCCATCCGACCAAATCTCTCTGTTCCATCTATCTATGTTTTTGGGTGTAAACCCTTGAGGGCAGCTACACTTAACACGACTCGTTTCAGAACATACCCCAAAATCCCCACAAAAGTTATAGAAATCGCAATCGTGAGAAGGAAGTAAACGAATCGTTTCCCATTTGCGATTTACTTCATCCCATCGTTGCTGTGCTTCTTTACCATCCCACCGGATTTGAAATTTCAGCTTATCGGAATCATTCAGTGCATGAAAAGTTACGCTAATGTTATTTTCACTGTCGGGAAGAACTTTGAAGCCGTACAACGTCGTAGAACGCATAGTTGGAATCCCAGAAAAAATCTGCCTATCCCAGTGGCCGCTTCTCCACCATCGTTTATTTCCATTCCAAACGATAATCTGGACGGCTCCACGAGGATCCACACCCAGACAAAAATTCCCGACGGCCGGATTTGTCTCTGATTTCCACGACATAAACATTCGTTTCTCGCCCATATCTGCGTTCACTTTCACCTCCATATTCGGAAGAAACGTATCTGTGGGGTTTATGAAGCTGCTCCAATGAACTTTCGACGAGTCATCTCCGCTCGAGAGAATCAATTCTCCACTGTTATGAAGAGTTAAATTTCTGGGATCAGAAGCATTCGCTGTGATATTGCTTGTCCAAACAGAGACGTTGTTACTGTCCAGAACGACCAAGTTCCCGTCATCTCCGATTTTCAAAACCCCATCTCTATTAGAAAGTGGCGTCTGTCTATTCGCAACCCAAATAACAGAGAGTTCCTCGATCTTGTGATACCATATTCCGACATACCGTGATGAAGAATTAGTGGGGCTGAAGAATCCCAGTTCGTAGGACTCATTCAGGGATATGAGGGTTTCGTTAATACTATCTTTTAGCTCTCTACCCCTTGCAATTGAATCTGCAGCATCGCAAAACAGAGGAGAAGAACAGAGGAAGGATGAAATCACTAAGAACTGACAAAACCCAACAACGCTTCTGCAATTAACACCCATACCAAGATCTCTCTGAACAGAAACACTGCCGGATCGGAAGAGAAGAAGAAGAAGAAGAAGAAATAAACAAGTTTAATATGTAAAATTCAAAGAACAAACTTCAACGGCGGCGTATTGGTAATATTCTCTAACGAGAGAAAATTATTTGATATGAACAACCACCAATAGAAGCCTTTTAGGTGGGGGGATTAGATATTCGCTCTTAGCACAAACGGGAGAAGTTTCAATGAAATGGTTGGCGCAAGCCCACTAAACGTGGCAGTCATAACTACCTCTTTGGCTTACGACTATACGCAATTAGTCAAAATAAAAAATATCCGCTACACAAAGTGTTACAAATGATATTAGAGCCAGACATCACAGTATGCCAACCAATATCCTGACTACAAAGTAGTGTACCAGATATGTGACAGTGAAGACGTTGGCCAATGAGTGAATCCTGAGATTTTAATTTAAGCTGGTTATTGTTGTTTCGAATTCTCAAATTTAAACTAAAATAATGGCCCAATTAAGTTTAGTTTTAAGAAAGTGTTTTAGTTTTAAATCATCGTTAATAAACTCCCAAATTAATACCCACGTGGAAAAATTGGTTAAGAATATATTATTATTTTTATAAAAAAAAAAAAGAAAAAGAAAAGGGTAAGACTGTAATGAAGAACGGGGGAAGGAGGCGCCAACTCTGACCGCCCTAATTGGACCGTTGTGGGTGGCGTGGAATTTAGCAACTGTGGGACCCACAGACCGGGTTAGAGAGTTTGGGGCCCATTTTAATTGGTATTTTACTATTTTAATGTCTTCATTCCTCGGTCACCATTATGAACAACTTTATTTGAATTTAATACATTTTATTAATCCCACTTTTCCATGTATTAAAACAACTCCAATTTTAATAATAATAATTAAAAAAAACTATATGTTTTAATGGGTACACCTGTTATCAATAATTGAATAATTAATTAAACAATGTAGGGTTGTAATCTGATAAAAATTCCAACATAACACTACAAAATAATCAATCGTGTTTAATTAATGTTTAGGTCAAGCCCTTTAAATACTGTTCTTATCGTTTCCTCAATCCAGCAAATAAATAATTATAAATAAGGATTTCAAAAAGATCAATTAAAGCGTCCGACCTCCTACAATTAATCCACAAAATTTTAATTAATTAATTAATTATTTAATTAATACACTATAAACAGACATTCAACTGGTCGGTTCATTGTTTGGTTTACAAAAAAAAAGGGTCAATAAACCTATTCCTATTAAATCTTATTATATGTTACGATATGATTTTAAATTATTTTTGTAATCTCGTGCTCAAATTTTGATATCTTAAATACAAAAATCATGAAAACAATCTATGTCGTAGAAAACACATGATAATATATGAATCACGAGGATGAATATTATAATATTTTTGACTCAGGAAAGTAACTTGAGAATGTCATAATTGCAAGATTTTGTCAACGCATAAATCGCATCTCTCGTTTTTATTTCTATCATTTTTTCTTTTATGTTTGGGTTCGATGAATATAATATTATTTACCTATTCGTGTGGAATATAATGTTTCGTGTTTGCAACGTTTTTTCAAATAACACTGTTACAAAATATAGTTTTTAAAAAGAATATAAAAAATAAATTAAAAATAAATTAATAATTTTGGAAGAAAGAAGGAAAGCAAAGGTATTGTCTGTAATTTAGCCATGTTATAATTTGTATTTAAATTTATTTTCTTCCAATCATATATAAATGAAAATTAATAAAAATATTTAAATATTGGAGGATTCAAAATCAAAATGAAAATCATACCCAAAATTAAAAAATTAAAGAAAGTTTTGAATCATATAAGGAATAAGGAAAGTTGTGGAAATCAAATCAAAGAATAATACCTAAGAAAGAAACTTCAAATCCCTCTTAAATATCAAGCAAACACGTCATGACATGTGACTTACCAAAATGGGTGGTCAGAAATTATCTCAATTAATGGCTTCAAAAATAATTTAGAAAAGATACTCATATTTTCATCTCTTTTATAACAATAAAAGGAGAAGTTTCTCCTAACTTTCCTATTATAGTTTCATTTATATTTATATTTAATACGTAGAGTTTTAAATCTATATCCGATAGATGAACGGAAGAAAAAAATCAAAGATTTTCAAATGGTTTATAGCCGTTGATGTTAGGAGTCACCGACTTCCACAATTGTATGATATTCACATGAGCTCTCATGACTTTGTTTATAACTTTTTTAAAATGATTCATATCAAATGTAGTCCTCAGTTATAAACTCATGGTCAACTCACATGAGACTCATACTTATCTCTCAACAATCCTCCACTCGAACAAAGTGCATTATAGAGCCTCCTCTGAGGTCTATTGAACCCAAGATTCTACCCAAGATTCTATTGACCTAGTTAAGTTAAGGGCATTACTCTAATATCATGTTATGAATTATGGACCTCTACAATAGTATGGTATTGTCCAATTTGAGAATAAACTCTAGCTTTTACTTTCGTTCGTAACAATGAAATTAGTCGACTTCACTGTCCTTCCTTCCCGAAAGAAACCAGTGAAAGGAAATGAAAAACCTAGAAAAACCTAGAATTCTTCGCCCACAGAATCGGATTCATTGATAGTGGCCACAAATTGTCTCCAACGCCCACTTGCCCATAAAATGATCACAATAGGTAGCGTACAATAGCGAAAAAAATCCCCGTCTCCCTCTCCTCCTTTTCCATGATCTTTCTTTGTGCCAAATACAGAGAAAGAACGAACGAACGAACCCAAAACCCAACTTGATGCCCTTACGTACCCTTTGCATAATATTCCCTTTAGCTCGAGGATTTCTCTTCAATGGGCCACCCTTCATTAATGGCCTCTCCCTTCCAACCCTTTCTTATAGTTTCCTCTGCTATATAAACGACTCAAGTAAGTGTCGTAAGCGAGTGAAAATGAAGAAATTGTGCGAGCTGTGCGACTCTGTGGCGACTGTGATATGCGAATCGGACGAGGCGAGGTTGTGTTGGGGGTGCGATTCGAAGGTCCATGCCGCCAATTTTCTGGTGGGGAAACACTTGCGGGTTTTACTGTGCCATGATTGTCAAGCCCCTACGCCTTGGAATGGGTCTGGACCAAGGCTTGTGGCCACGGTTGCGTTTTGCCAGAACTGTGTCGAGAAAAACAGGCGCAACGGGAAGACGGCGCAGCGGAGAGGGAGAAGGAGAGTGGGTGAGGAGGAAGGACGTGGGAGCTCTAATGGCGGCTCTGGCGGTGCCAGCGACAGTGATGATGAAAAGGAAAATCAAGTGGTTCCTTGGTTATCACTCTCCTCTCGCTCTTAGTCACTATAATCCCATTATAAATTAATTAATTAATTAATTAATTAATCCAATTACTTTTTACCACCTCTTTTATGAATAAAATTATGTGTCCTCCACTAATTTCGCTTATTCGTGGTTAATCATTTCGGTTAAATTTGGATAAAATAATTCTCTCTCGACTCTTTTTCTTTTAGAGTCTTAGTCATTTTTTGACTTCGCATTCGAGACTCACAATACTTTGTTTGACATTTGAGAATTCTATTGACACGGTTAAGTTTATGGCATAACTCCAATTATGATGAACACGACTCTTCACAATGGTATGATATTATCCACTTTGAGCATAAACTCTCGTGACTTTGCTTTGAGTTTTTTCAAAAGGTCTCACGCTAATGGAGATAGTATTCCTTGATTATAAACCCATGATCATTCCCTAAATTAGCAGACGTGGGACTTTCATCTAACAAACTTGGATTTATCGACCTTGCTATAAAACTATTATTATATATTTATTATAAAAACTATTTGTAATAAACGGAACGTTCGTAGCGCTGGATTCGGCCCAATGTGGGAACGGCCCAAAGAAAACATGATTGGAGTCAACGTGTTGGTTGACCTAAAGGGAAAAATAAATCCGTAAACACTGGATTATGCAGGTCCAGTTGTATAGTTGGAATATGGATAAGAAGGTGACGAAACAAAGACATAAGCCACCAGAAATGGAACAAATGGGTCCCACCATGTGAGTCACATCAGCCACATATACATACATACATACATTATATATAGATATATTCCCCAAAATAAAACCGGTTTTTAGATATTTTAGTAAATTTGAACCGAAATCCGGTAGATTCGAGTGGGGAGAGGGGCGTTAATTTTGCCGAGTACATAGCACTAATAATCCTATTTTTTTAATTTTGATATCTTCCTACGTGGCACCACCTGGTTCGTTCATTTTCTTTGTTACTACATCTGGGTCCCACATTTTTGCCCGCCAATTTAGACCCCATTTTTAAAAACGGATAATATTATTGTTCATACCTCTTTCTCTGTCAACAGCATAAAGGCAACTTTCTTCCCAACAGATTAGAAACAAATTGTGCAATTAATAGTAACGCGCTCTATTATTATATTCTCCTCCTCCTCCTCGATTCTCTTTACCACTGTCCAAATAAAACCCTAGGTTTCTACTTTTTGTGTTCTAATGGCGGATTTGGAGAATCAGGACAGGGGGATTGGGAATGCCTTTGTTGGAGAAGAGGAGGAGAAGCTTCTCGAGGGGGTTGCGTTATTGGATTTCGATATGTTGTGTTCTACAGTGGCTATGCAGACGCAGGGTAAATGCGCAAAGTTGGAGACTACTGAAGATGCTCCTATGGAACCAGATTTTGGGGGGGTTTTTAGGATGTGGGAAGGTGAACTACTCGATTGCTTCGATGACCGTCGCATCGCTTTCGAATCCACATGGTTAGACTTGTTAATCCACTTTTTCTTCTCTACTTTCAGCTTTTTCAGGGATTTCTCTCTCTCTCTCTCTCTCTCTCTCTCTCTCTCTCTCTCTCTCTCTGTTGTTCATTGAGAGATTTCTCGACCGATCGAGGGGTTTTTTTTTCTCCTTTTTTTATGTTCTTTTTTCCTCTTAGGTACAGCGAGGAGATTGGTTGCTTTGACCATGATATTATCTTTTATTAGTTGGAATATGTCTTTCAGGCCTCAACCTGTGATTCTAAAAAAGTTAAATCAATAGTTTCTGTGCACAATTTTTCCTCATGGTCTCCGAGTACCTGTGGTTGGTTGTCATTATCAAACAGGGGATGTGTATCTTGCTCTGATTAAGTTTGAAACTGTAATTATGATTGATAATTTTCTTTGAATGGATTATTTACTATATGTACGACTTTTTTTCTACATCAAAGTAATTGGTTTTCGTCCCAAGTATTCTCATAGCTTGTATTAATGATGCAGCTGGCCGTGTCACAGATTTGGGAAGAATATGGGAAGGGCTGGTTTTGGTTCTTGTTTTCTTCAGGTAAACTTTTTCTTGGCTGCTTAAAGCTTTAAATGGAGAGGGGAAGAAGTTAGAGTACAGATTACACTTGTCTTTGCTCATCAAATTTTCGTAATGCATAGTATACAATTTGTCATAATTTTGAATAACCATGTGCAGGGAACGGTTTATTTATCTCTTGCTCTCGGTGCCCTGTGCAACTTCATTGCCTTTTTGGTCACAAAACGCCATTACTTTTTATATCCAGCAATTGCTTTCACCATTTCAGCAGTTACATATTTGGGGTTCTTCCGAACCCAGATGAGGAGGAAATTCAATATAAGGGTGAGACTTCTTTTTCTATCTGTTTACTATTTCTACTTGATAATTAATGGAATCGTAACACATTCTATTTCAAACTTGCTGAAATTGTACTCTAAATTTGTCTTTTGCCTTTCCTGATCAAGTTGTTTGTTTCCCTTTTTTTCTATTATCAAAGTTACTATTATTATTATACTTTTTAGGGCAAGAAACCTTACTTTTATTGAGAGAAAAGAAAGAAAACACAAGGGCACAAAATAAAATCTCCAACAAAACATTAAGGGAGTCTGACTCTAACTATGAAAGAAGATTCCAATGTAAAAGAACTAGACTAAACTTATAACTAAAAAAAGACCTAGGGACCGACCTCCACGAGGAGGCCAAGTGTTAAGTTTAGCCACCTCCCAAGCTTACTAACCCAATCTCTCCACCTCATAAAATAAATTATTATTCCTCTCAATTCGGATGCCCCACAAATATGCAAAGAAGCTAGCATGCCACGACCTTAATCCTTAGATTGGAGACGCAATAGAACCTCCTCCACCTGAGCCCTACCATCTCTATTCTGGACCCAAAAACACCGAACACCATCAACCAACAGCTTCAAAGGTGGTGAGCTAACTTGCAATCTCAAAACCATTGATCCAGGTCCTCCTCGTGCCTCCTACAGAGAGTGCACCATTGAGAGAAGCATAGGAAGAGAGCCTTTATCCACGATATTAACTCTCCCATGTAAAATCTGCCATGCAAACACCTTAACTTTCTTTAGAATTTCAACTTTCTAGAGAAGAAAAATCAAGGGCAACAATGGATGGAGAAGGGGAGGAAAAAATATGCAAAATGTATTGGCAAGAGAAATCCTTTGAAGAATCGAGGGACCAAATTCTAACACCCCTTCTCTTGGAATAGCATGCTGGTCTTGAAGAAGAGAAAAAATTCAAAGTTATAGTTGGTTCTGTTGGCAAATGGCAATAGGTGTCTAATCAGTGACTTATGCTCGAATTGACAGACTTGAAGTCAAAATAGTTCCATTGTCTTCTTCTTTGTTAAGAGATTGGGTAAATGAGGAGTTGATAGTCTAAGTAGCTAACGGAAATCCATGAAAATTCTAACGCTGCCTTTTTGTATCTTAGGAGGTGTTATTGTGTGTAGGGAGAGACTAGTATGATAAATTTTACTAATATTGTGGAGGGAGACTCCTACGACATAGTTTATTGATAATGTGCACGGGGAGACTAGTAACATATAGTGTGTGTGAAAAGAGAGATTAATGAGAGAGTACATATATGGATAACACGAGCAAGCTTGTAGCAGTTACGACATTCCCTTGAGGTTGGACGTTCAAATTCTCATCTTCATACTTGTACTAAAAAAAATGAAGAGAAAACTATTGATTGAAACGAGTTAAAGAGAAATTGAAGTGTGACAGTGTGCATGTATTGGAAGTGCTTCTTTGAGAAACACCTATCGGTTCTTGTTTTTTTTTGTTTTGTTTTTGTTTTTGTTTTTGTTTTTTTTTTTTGTTGTGGAAACTACTTTAAAATGGTAGCCAAATACAAACATTTGAGGTTAGAAGCATTTTAACCATTTATAAGTAAGCTTCTGCCATGGAGAAGCCCTCCCAATCATTTTGAGGGTGTTATCAGTGCTGGTAAAATTGGTGGAAATGATGCCATTGTCATCCCATTTCTTACCATGTCTGAGGTGACCATTTTTTAGCTTCCATGTTCGTCATTCATACCTGGTTTAAAATTATAGCTATTTTGTCAGATTTCTTTATCAATATTGTGGAATTAAATATTCGGCGGGCGTTTTCTTAGTGGCTAATGTGTAGATTAAAATTAATTTATGATTTAGGGAGGAGATAATTCCTTGGATGATTGCATCTACCACCTGGTCTGCCCCTGCTGTGCCTTATCTCAGGTCTGTCTATCAGTTTTTGCACATCAAAACCTTATATTCGCAGGTCATCACTGAAATACTTGTAAATGTGGAGCAGGAATCACGAACACTGGAAATAAATAATGTTCAAGATGGCACATGGCACGGTCGGGGTGACACAATATGTATAGGTAGTTATGGTGATGCCAGCCGATTTGTGGAGCTAAATCCACCTGTTCCACCTGTGTCAACCAAATCTTCTGAAGACTGTGGCATTCTAAAGGGTGTGGCTAATCATGATCAGTCTTGAATCTATGCGTGCATGTAGCAAGACGTCGGTTTCTCTGCCTAGGACATGCTTTCGAGATTGGTCCATCTGATTCATTGCTGAAGGTACAAGACACACTGCCTTGTTTCAGCAACTTTGCCCTCAAGGGATGAGGGGTCAGCAATTTGAGCTGCTAATGTTGCTGCTTTACTTTTGGTGTGTTGCCTTCCAGAACTGGTTAGGCTGCGGTTGGTGCAATGGGGATGCCGTTTGTGAACCTCGAGATTAGAGGTTGGGGGCTTGAAAATGACTCCTTTCTTTTCTTGTTCCTTCTTTGCTTTTTTCTTGTGTTATTCTATCACCGTGTAAACACACATGATAGCGTGTCAGATCGATGCAAGAACACTTCTAAACTTGTATATACCATACCAAAATTTTATGTATCCATTAGATGAATGCAGCCCTTGAACCTGGCTGGTTAGATAATTTCTTCCTCGTAAAAGCATTTTTTAACATAGTAATACATAATGTAATATGGATTTGAACTTAAAAGATGAGATAATTCAATAAAGCATCTTATTTATGACATTGTGAGATTCCACGTCGGAATAGAACATTCTTTATAAGTATGTGTAACCTTCACTTTAGCAGATGCATTTTAAAAGTCTTGAGCAAAAGCCCAAAGAGGACGATATCTGCTAGCCCTGGGTTTGAGCTGTTATAAATAGTATTAGAACTAGACACCGAGTGATGTGCCAGCGAGGAGGCTGAATTCTGAAGGGGTGAACACCAAGGAGTGGATTGGTATGCCAACGAGAACGATGAGCCCCGAAAGAGGGTAAATTTGGTGAACGAGTGACAACAAAAACGTCGAATTTTGAAGGGGTAGATTGTATGCCAGCGAAGACGTTGGGCCTCGAAGGAAGTGGATTGTAGACCCATTTTAAAAATGTTGAGAGAAAGTCTTATGTAAGCTGAAAGAAGTAAACCCGTTCGTGACAGATATAAAAGTAGCATTAAGAATATTGTATTTGCAGCTTTAATACACCAATTTTACAGACAGGCCTGTCACGCACAATCATAAATAAAATAAAAAAAAAAAAAAAAAACCCAAAATCAACCACTAATTAAATCCCAAATTTTTAATTTGTTGTGAAAGTTACAAATCTAATTAACTGATCCTTTTCGACCGTCTGCTGCTATTGCTATAGCTATACTCGGCTACCGGTCCTTGTTTCCGATCCACTTCCTCGAAATTCTTCGGCCACCGGAGCTGCCATCATACCCCCCGCATACGCCTGAGCCCTCGCTGTATTTTGGACTCCATAATACATCTGTTGGCTAACGCCGTCTGCAGCGATCCTCGCCGCCTCCGCCTGTGGATCGTAACCACTCACTGGACCCATTCCTCCTCCGTACACTTGCCCGCCCATTGTAACTGGGTGATGATACCCTAATGGCACCTGACCGCCACCCACCGGAGGGAACTGTTGAACGTACCGCGGCGGAGGCTGGATCGGAATATGCTGGACAGGAACATTACCAGGCGGAATCTGACCTGGAAGAAGGTAGACGACCGGTTGATGACCCGGATAATTTGTACCCGGGAAATAATGCATCATCGGGTTATTCGGAAACCCGGCCGGTTGAGAGAACGCCATCGCCGGCGGTTCACAATTCTCCGGCGTTTTATCCACCGCCTCTGCCCTTGGTGACGGCGTATCGGGCCGAGTTTTAACCGGTGCAAGACTGGGCATCGAAGTCACACAAGTCGCCGACGGCACGAAAGGGGATGGCGATCCAGGATCCGAAGCCGAAACATTCTCAGACGGATTGATATTAAATCGACTCTTCGATTTGGGTTCTCGTGATTGAGTCGAAGCATCTTCCTGATTGTCAAGACCGAACAAATAGTCCGGTACTTCAGAGACGATGGAAGAAACCTCCGACCGGCCACGCTCGAGCTCCGGCACTGGAGCGCCGCCGTTGAGAGCGTCAAGAAACCAGTGGTCCCGATTTGTGGAGCCGCCGAGGAGGGAATTAATACTACTGGCTCTGGAATCTTCCCCTCTTGGAAATAGAAACAATCGGAGCCTATCCGATTTTGGATTATGATTCTGTACAAGCCGATCATACTCATCAATCATATTCTCGACATCTTCATCCGTCGACACTGAAATCAAGGCGTCGAGATCTTCATTGGGAAGCTGGTACTTTATGTTCATGTTAATTGTCCCTAGAAAAACAAATTCAATTCGCTTTTCGAATCAAGAGTTCCAAATCCCAAATTGAATGAAAAAACAGAGAATCGAAGTTAAACTTGCCGGTGATCTTAGCGAGTTTGGCGAGGAAATGGGAGAAAGTAGTGGAACGTTGAACGGCGACAATGCGAGTCTCACCGCCAACATATCGGAGCTGATTATCATGCGGCCGGGGTAAGATATTGCCACCGAAACTGCACATGAATCGAACTCGAGCATGTGGATCGTGAAAGTGGTGGTCGGATCTCGGCGACGATGCGACTGAGTCGGTGGCGTTGGAGTCGAGTTCCGACAGATGGATCGACGCCATTTTCAAGGTTGAAGAAGAACCAGAAACACTCCTACAAGATCAAGAAACATGACTGCAATCCTAGAACAGTTCTTCAACTCAAAAATAAAATAGTAATAATGAAACAGTACTTGCTCTTTAAGCAGATTGAGAAGATGATAGTTTCAAATCAATTAAGAGAAAAAAGTGTAAATAACTTTAGAATTGAATTACCGAAACTATGAAGGGAATTGCTCGAACGCTTGACGTTGAACTGAATCGAGAATGAAGGAGGAGGCGGAGGCTGCTGGACTTCACTTAATTATTCTTTTTCTAAATTTCTTTGTCACCGTCCTGAGTTAGAGTGGAGCCCACGCCCCCTCGACTAATTGTAATCTGTGACCTGGTGGACTATCCACCAATGGCTATTGCTATTGGGCTCTTTGCCGCCCCTCCAATCAGCATTTAGGAATTCAAGGGACGTCCTCTTGTCCCACAATGACCTCGCCCTTGGCCCCACTATCTACATTTTTTAATCGGGTAGTTTCGTGATTTTGACATGCTCACGATAAGTTTTTAAAGAGGACTAAGTCTCATATTCATTTTTTGTCTAGTTTTGTAGCTTCGTAGTCGTCGGTAAGGTTTGCGTCTGCCAACCGAACTGTGTGGAATCCAAGCTTATTCGGCCACACACGTTGTTCATGAGTGCATGTTCAATTGTTGCGACAGAACAACGTCGCATCTCATTGTCATCTCGGTTCCCAACAATACGACTCATGCATTGTGATGTCGTCTCATGTCTCGGGACGCATCGACCATCTTGACTTGCTCGGACACATCCGTTGAGAACTAACCCATGTGTCGATCATCTCATCGAGACATCCCAAACATCCATCTCATCGAATTCTTCCGCGTCCATGCTAAACCATTTACGACATATGTTCCAAATAGCGGGTGCATAGTTCAACCTCCGACATGTGGGCTAGGGCGCAATACTAGCACACCTGTGTTGTCTGGTACTGTCCTTGAAAAATTCATTTCAAAGGAAGTCGCTCGAGACACTCATCTTGGAACGCTCGCCCATGCTATGACACATGCATGTGCCATAGGACAGCTCGCTTAGGCCTCAGGGCCCAAGGGTGGTGGAGAGCCAACACCATGCTTCTTACGTACATTTTGAGGCATTTTCAAGGTGGCAGGTATAGACATGATTTTTGGTGAACAGACATACGGTGTAGTGGAGTGTCTGTCCGGTGTCCGAATGACACCAAATGTGGCGAGCTTTCATATTTCATATGGACGGATTTGACTCTAGAATCGCATGTCCAAATTCCCTTAAGAACCCCGACTTTCAAGGTTAAGGCTCGGGGCCCTATCTGACCCTTCACCATGCCTATATGTGGCGCTCATGTCTACTTATTGCTCCTATCTTGCTTCTGCCTCATTTCTTCTTCAATGCACACATTATATGGTATGTTGGATGATGCACCATCCTCTTCGGTTGCATTATGACATTCTTTTACATTGGCCATCACATGACCAAATGGAAGTCCTTGAGGGTCACTCTTTTACTTGACCCAACGTAAGAGTCACAACCTACTCTGTTCATAGTATGGTTGCGATCAGCCTCTCGCACAAGCTAATCATGTACGAGTGCCCACATCTAAAGTTTTTCTACCATGAAGTAGACACGTGTATTAATCTCCCGAAACCATTCGTCTTGTCATTTTCTTTTTCTATTAAAGTTTTTTAAAATGTTGTTTTTTCCATATTAATTAATATACATTCAAGTGCAAAAGTCAATTCTACCCTCATCATTAGTCCCCTAATAATTCACCCTACTCCTTCACATTAAAGTGGATAACGACGCAAAACAATAATTAATTTCATAATGATTATAAAATTGGCGAAACTATTAAATAATTTTCAAAAATGAAATTTGTAATTAAAAAATAAACCCCCCCTATTTTCTTCCCTCTGGCGACCCTGGAGCGATCGCGATGATTGTGCTAACTGGAAATCGCAGGCCCAAAGTAAAGCCCGTTGCTCCAATCCACGCAAAAGAATAGTCCCAAATTCCATTTTGTTTTGGATTTCGAAGGCTCACACGTTCATGAATCATACTATTGTGTCCTTCAATTTACGGCGCGACTTCGTTAGTTTAGCTCAATTCTTCTGTTCATTTGCTCATGTCATAATCAGTCGCTTAAATCTTCGCTACTTTTCATACTCTGCAAACCCCATTAATCTATTGATTTCCGGGTCCTCTTTTCCACTCTGTTCAAATCCCATTCTTCACGTTCTTCTTCCTTGCATTCAGACTACGGGATTCGGATTCTTTCGCCAGCAAAGCTGCGTGTCGGCTCTCCAGGTTTCTCACTCTGTTCACTAAATTATCATTTATTTCCCACGTTTGTTAATATTTAATCCCGCTTTGATTACAATGTATTCTTGTATTCATATGGCGTCCATTGTGGAATCTCTCTCGTCTGTTTACTTTCTTTGAGTTTTGCAATAAAACCCCTGATTTTCTTCAGAATGTAGAAACTCACGAAATTAAAAGTTCTTGGTCTAATTTATAATAAACTGGGGTGTTGTCAATCTTGAGAAGACTATTTCCAGGTATGGAAATCACCAATCCTCTCAATAAATTTTATGCTAAAATTTCGTGCATTTTGTGCTGGATTCTCTCCACACAGCTCATCTTTCCTGTTGTCCAACCTGTGTATTCAATGCTGTTTCTTCACACTCGCTCTCCTTCTCATTCTGAGGATACTTTGCATATAAGAACATCAATCCCATTTGGTCCTCTGAGTTATCAACATTCTTTTCTTCAGTTATTTTCTTAAAACTTTTCTTTGTTGTTTGGGTATAGGGATCTATCATGACTGATTCTACTGAGGAATCTGGGGCTCCAGCGAGGACTGGGGTTTGTGCTTATCCCTTTGTTCCTCATGTTTATGTGTAATCAAGTAGAGCCAATTTTTGCTTGATGATTTTTATTTGAATTTTCTGAGCAGGGGAAGTTTACAGCTCTGGCAGTTTGCTGGGTTCTCGGCTTTGGTTCCCTCGTTTGTTGGAACAGTATGCTAACTATTGGAGATTACTATTATCTATTGTTTCCGGTAATCATAATCAACCTTATGACTATGATTTGTGTATTTTAAACACTGATTATATCATTTGTTGTGTTGTTAGTTTTAGTCAATCGATTAGTTTCCTTTTAGCTTTATAGAGTAGAAGATTTCCAAACTTGTGGGAAGATCTGAGACTTTCATGTTTTTCAAAATTTTGATTCGTGTTATCTCAAGTTACTTCAGTTGAAGAATTATAATCCTTACTTTTTGGAAAATTTGAAGGATTATCATCCTTCAAGAGTACTCACTCTCGTGTATCAACCATTTGCATTTGGAACCATTGCAATTCTGGCATATAATGAAGCAAAAATTGATACCCGATGGAGGAACATTCGTGGATACACTCTCTTCTTCATAAGTTCTGTGTTGCTTATAGTTGTAAGTAATAGCCGCTGCTTTCTAAATTGAAATGGACACATAATTTCATATGAGTTAAAGTTGACACTGAACGTTGTTTTCTTCTAACATTTTGCAATAGTTGGATTTGGTCTCCTCTGGAAGAGGAGGGATTGGACCATATATTGCTCTGTGTATCATCGTCGGTTCTTTCGGTGTCGCCGATGCCTTCGTGCAAGGTGGGATGGTTGGAGATCTCGCTTTGATGTGTCCTGAATTCATCCAGGTCCTTTTTCAGTCTTTTAGTTCTTATTGGGCGAGGGGCATAAAGTTTGGATTTTACAAGTTGTTCTTTTGTCACGGCAGTCTTTCATGGCTGGATTGGCTGCCTCAGGAGCTCTAACTTCAGGGTTGAGATTGATCACAAAAGCTGCTTTTGAGAACGTTCATGATGGTCTTCGTAAAGGGACGAGTATGTCAATTCTATTCAACCACTCAACATTCAGCTTATAAATTGTGTAGCCCAGTACTTGGATATCAGTTCCTTTAAACTTGTGCAGTTCAAACTATAACTTCGTGCTTCTTCAATGTTTGATGCAGTTCTATTTCTAGCGATATCTGCTGCTTTCGAGTTCCTTTGTGTTATTCTCTATGCGTCAGTCTTTCCTAAAATCCCACTAGTGAAGTTCTACCGTAAAAAGGCAGCCTCTGAAGGATCGAAAACAGTGTCAGCTGACCTTGCCGCTGCAGGCATCCAGCTTCAACTAAACCAAGTGTGACAGCCTTCGCTATGTTTTTTCAATTATAATACCAAAAGAAAATCCTGATTCTTATTGATAGTTATCTTTAATCTTCACAGGGAGACAAAACGGAAGTACTTACCAAAAAGCAACTTCTTCAACAGAACATAGATTATCTTTTGGGCGTGTCACTGATATACGTTCTCACATTGTCAATCTTTCCTGGCTTCTTGTATGAAAATACTGGAGAACACCAATTGGGTTCATGGTAGATACTCACTCTTGACACAATTAGATATACAATCCTTGAAGAACAACACCATATTTAGTGTCTTGTGCTGCTGCTGATATTTCAGGTATCCACTTGTTTTGATAGCAATGTACAATGTGTGGGATCTGATAGGCAGATACTCACCTCTCATCAAATTTCTGAAGTTGGAGTCGAGGAAGGGCCTCTTGATCTCAATTCTGAGTCGTTTTCTACTAATCCCAGCGTTTTACTTCACAGCAAAGTATGGTGATCAAGGGTGGATGATCATGCTCACTTCCTTCTTGGGATTGACCAATGGCCATCTTACAGTTTGTGTTTTTACTGCAGCACCTAAAGGCTACAAGGTCAGTTGCAGCAAATAACTTAAACAATATCCTTTCGTTTTGCTGTGAATCTGATATATAATTGTGTGTTGTTTGAAGGCACCTGAGCAGAATGCGTTGGGGAATTTGCTTGTAATGTTCCTTTTAGGAGGCATTTTTGCAGGAGTTTCCCTTGGTTGGTTGTGGATCATTGGAAATGGAAGCTTTTGAAGCATTAGTTAAACTTCATTTGATGAACAAAGTGGAGATATCTGTTTATGAATATGCTTGCAGGATGAATAGCTAGCTTAAACACCCACTGTTTTTTTCTTTTTTTTTTTTCCTTTTCACATTTCGATTTTAAGAAATAGGATTATATTTGTTTCTTGTTTTTTCCCCACTTATTCTAATTGTAATTAAATCACCTGGATTACCTTCTAATTGTCAAGTGACATGTTACCGCATACTCCCAAGTTGAAGGTTAATATGGCTCTAGTCTAATAGCTCAAGCCCGTCCACCGTTAACAAATGTTGTCCGCTTTGATTCGTTACATATTGTCGTTAGTCTCATGGTTTTTAAAATGCGTCTAGGAGATGGTTTTTAAAATGCGTCTAGGAGAAATTTTCACACCATTATAAGGAATGCTTCATTTCTCTCTTCAACCAACGTGAGATCTCACAATCTATAATATATCCCCTTGTGGTCCAGCATTCTCTCTGGCACACCGCTCAGTGTCTGGCTTTGATACCATTTGTAAAAGCAGTGTCCTCCCTGGCACACCGTCCAGTGCCCAGCTTTGATACCATTTGGCTTTGATACCATTTGTAAAAGCAGCGTTCTCCCTAGCATACCACTCAATGTCTAGTTTTGATACCATTTGACTTTGATATCATTTGTAAAAGCAACGTCCTCCCTGACACACCGCCCAGTGTCTAGCTTTGATACCATTTGGCTTTGATATCATTTGTAAAAGCAGCGTCCTCCCTGGCACATCATCCAGTGTCTAGCTTTGATACCATTTGTAAAAGCAACATCCTCTCTAGCACACCGTCCAGTGTCTAGCTTTGATACCATTTGTAAAAGCAATATCCTCTCTAGCACACCGTCTAGTGTCTAGCTTTGACATCATTTGTAAAAGCAGCGTCCTCCCTGACACACCGCACAGTGTCTAGCTTTAATATCATTTGTAAAAGCAACATTCTCCCTAACACACCATCTAGCTGTGATATTATTTGGAAACCTTCCTCGGTGAATGCTAAAAAATAAAAACAGTGAGTGGGCTGGATAATGTGCCCAAGTCCTTCGATGGGCCTATTGGGCTTTGGTCGTCCCCATCCTCAAATCGGTATGATATCTCATATCAGTCTGCGCATTTTGTTTTTTTTTTTAAAAAAAAGTATATCAGTCTGAACTCACTGCTACAACCATGTGCCTATGAACGTCATTCTCACATACTTGCTCATTTTCCTTTGCATCTAAACTCAAAATCAACGAATTTTAAAACCTCGAATTCACCGAAAATATAATACAGATTTTAAAATGTTCATAGCCCACTTGAACAGATTCAACAAATGGGTCTTTTTTTTATGATTCAAATGAGTGATCATATTATCTTGGCACAGTGTGACAGAAGCCATATACATACATATTCCTCACTCTTTATAACCTCTGCATATCATAAACAGAGTCACATTTTGAGCAATTTTCAGCACCAAAATTCTGCCTTTATGTTATGTTAATGACACAAAAAAGAAGGCAATTTCTCTTGATTACTGAACCAAAATTCTGCATTTTGAGACACAGCACAATATGCCTCTTCTGTTCTTATTTCCCACAATAACATCTGACATCTAAACATATACACACAAAATTGTTTCAAGAAACAGGAAATTCATGTTTTTTTTTAAAAAGAAATAAATCAAAAGTTGGGTTTAGCTCTGAATTAGTCAGTGTTTATGAGATGATAAGCATCATTATAGAATTGAAAATTGTAATTAGTTTCAGGAATTTGATCTTAGTCTGTTACCAATAAGGATTTGGGGTTTCCTGATTATTACGAATGTGCCACTTCCTTCCTTTTGGGACTCCCTCTGTTCTGTTTCCCCTAATAAATGTTCATTATATTTTGACGCCCTCTTCCCTCCCCCTTTTCTTTTCTACTGCATTTTTTCTGCTCCAGAGATTGGCTTTTTTGGGTGTCCAACTTTCTGGGTTTTCTTCATCTGATTGTTTTCTCTTGGAAAAATTGTGTGTTTCTTTTTTTGGGAGTTCTAATGGAAGAAGAAGAAGAGGGACTTCCTGACCATCTGCGGTGCAAGAGGACTGATGGGAAGCAATGGCGTTGCAAACGAAGAGTGATGGAGAATCTGAAGCTCTGTGAAATTCACTATCTCCAAGGCCGTCATCGTCAATACAAGGAGAAAGTTCCGGATTCTCTCAAACTTCAAAGGACGAACAGAAAATCGGTTGAAGCAGATTCGAATGTTGAAAACCTCGTAATTAGGGCCCCGAAAGCGGCAGCACTGGCGAAACTAATGAAGAAGAAGAAGAAGAAATTAGCGGGGGCTTCAGCCGCATTGGATGGGATGCTAAATAGAATGAAGATGAAGAAAGGGAGTATGCAGGTGGAGTTGATAAGGATGGTGCTGCGGAGGGAAGTGGAGAAGAGAAGAAAGAAGAAGGTTGTGGAGAAGTCCAGAAAGAGTATGAAGAACTTGGGTAACGAAATTGAGTTGGAGAAGAACAGTGATAAGGAAATGATGAGACAATTGCCCAATGGACTTATGGCTATTTCTCCTTCTCCATCTCCTCTCCAATCTGGCAATGAAGCTTCTTCTAGCGGAATCAAGTCTGGGGCAGAATCAAGGCCGATTCAGCAACGGCGATTTCGCTCCAAGAATGTCAATATTCTTCCAGTTGGTGACTTGCAGGTAAACATATTCGTTTCTGTTCCACTGATGTTGTTCGATTGGAGATTCAATTTCTTGATTTCAATGGTTTCTTCTATTTAGTTTTCCGCATTTTTTTTCCCTTAGGTTCTACCATATGGGCGTAATGTGGGGAATTTGAGAAAATGTAGGAGGAAGAAGTGCCATGGATGTCAGAAAAGTACTTCTTGGAGTTTAACTCAGTGTTCAAGTTGTCAAAAAACCTTCTTCTGCGTAGACTGCATCAGAGAGCGGTAAGTGTTGGGTGTGTTGTTCAACTCGGGCCTTTCCATTGATGATTATGATCTTTTAATCAGATGTTGATTGGCTGAGTTCACAACTCCAGGGGCCTTAATCCGGAGTTGGCATGATTAAAGTATAAGAATGTATAAGGATTTGTTAAGGCTAGTCAATTTGCTTAGATAAGTTGATACAAACGCCTGCACGTATTTCCTTATCAACCCGATTGCTCCTCCCCTCCCTCGAGCCAGTAACTCGTATATGCCGTAGTTATGATTTATTAAACTTGTCAATTAGTAATAAGCAACTTTCTTGGGAAAACTTGTACAAATTTCAGATTATAGAGCATTGTCAGTTCTTTGAAAGAAGTAATGAAACGAAAAACATCCTTATGTTTCACATTATGATCATAACATTTCACCTTTACCATTTGTTAAGATGAGATTATCCTTTAACTCAAAGTTTATGATGATGCAGGTACTTCGATACACCGGAAGAAGTTAAAAGGGCCTGCCCTGTTTGCCGTGGGATTTGCAACTGTAAGGACTGCTCAGTGTATCAATCTTTGCACACAGAATGTAAGGTCTGATATGAAAGGCTTATTTGTGTCTAGCCATGGTTCTTGCAAAGTTGAATATTGGTGCTCATTAGCTAAATCAATTACAGGATTTTTTGGGAGATGGCGTTGGAAAAATTTTACGTTTCCATTATTTGATTTGTGTGCTTCTCCCTATACTCAAACAAATAAACATAGAGAAGCACGCTGAGCTAGAAACAGAGGCCATGGTAAAAGGTAGCATTAGATTCATCAACTATTGGTGTTATATATTTTGATTAATTCTGATTTCAATCAAAATGTGTTATTTGTATGCACTTTCCTTTTCTGAGTTTCTTGTGTGCAATAGGGATAGAACTTTCCGAAGTTGATATCAAGCAGGAGGAATTTGGCAGTCTTGAACATTGTTGGTATGCTGCATCATATGCTGGAACAAATAGTACCTGCCATACTTCTTTTTGATATTTAATTTCCTTGACTTCTCATGATTGGTTTCACAATTGATGTACAGCAGTAACTGCAAAACTATTATTGCGGATCTCTACAGAAGTTGCCCAAGTTGTTCCTATAATCTCTGCTTAAGTTGCTGCCGTAATCATGAGGATTCGAATGGAGTATATAACATGTCTATTCCGAAGTATCGTAATGGAAAGAAAACCTGTCTGTCTGATAAAAAGAAACTTTTGAAAAACAAGAAGTTAAATCCTAGTCTGTGGCTTCCTTCTTCCAAATCATTGCATAAAGGGAGAGTTCATAATAGTGTTAGACATTTTTCTTGTCCCTCAAAAGAATGTGGCAGTTGCATCGGCAGCCTTCTTGAGTTGAGATGTATTTTCCCATTAAGTTGGACTAAGGAACTTGAAGTGAGTGCAGAAGAAATAGTATGCAGCTATGACTTTCCAGAGTCTGTCGATGCATCGTCAAACTGTACTTTGTGCTTTAGTGAGGATCATAAGGTTGATGAAACTGAAGAGTTCCAGAAAGTAGCTGTCCGAGAGGATTCAAATGATAACTATTTGTATTATCCCAGCCTTCTTGACATCCGTCTTGATGACCTCGAGCACTTTCAGAGGCACTGGGTTAAGGGTCATCCAGTAATTGTACGTAATGTACTGGAGAATTCAGATCTGACTTGGGATCCAGTAGTTATGTTTTGTACTTACCTTGAGAGAACCATTTCGAGATACGAAAATAGCACAAGTCTCCCCGAAGCTACCAATAACTTGGATTGGTGTGAGGTCAGCATTATCTCTAGCAAACTTTGTACATGCAATATACTCGTTCGCCTCTTTGTATTTGGATTTCTGTTTGTTGGGTTTGAATGATTCTATCTTGTTTGGAAGTTCCTCCGTTTGTGACCATTGAATTCTTCGTGCAGGTAGAAATTGGCATCAGGCAGTATTTTATGGGTTCTCTAAAGGGACAGACACACACAAACACTTGTAACAACATGCTAAAATTAAAAGGTTGGCTTTCTTCCCATTTGTTTCAAGAGCAGTTTCCAGCTCATCATGCTGAAATAATGCGAATTCTACCACTTCAAGAATACATGAACCCCATGTCTGGTCTTCTGAATCTAGCTGCAAAGTTGCCACAGGAAACTGCAAAGCCTGACATGGGTCCATCTGTCTATATTGCCTATGGATGTTCTGAAGATCAAGTTTTGACTGACTCTGAATCCCGATTATGTTATGACTCGTACGACGTGGTATGCTTATTCTTTATCGATCATTAATTTGAGTGATGATTTTCATTAAAATCTTAGATGTGCTGTTAATTCAATATTTTTATGGCAGATTAACATTTTGGCCCACAGTACAGACGTCCCTGTTTCAACAGAACAACTTACAAAAGTTGTAAACTTGCTTCAAAGGCAAAGGGCTCTAAGGGAGTCCTCCAATACCTCTACTAATCAGTCAAGTGTGGAGGAAGTAGAATCTTGTAAGCCTGGAGAAGAAACACCCTTCAGTAAGCGGTTTGCAAAAGTACCCTGTTTTTCTGCATCCACTGATCAAGTGTATGCTCATGGTATTAAACACCCTAGTATGAGCTCCGATGGAGCATGTGATTCGGATCCTGAACCATTAATGCTTCGGTGCAAATCTTCCCGAATTAATGAGACAACTGGAGCTCAAAAGAAGTTTAGGGATCAGACAAAATCATCTCTTGTTGCTGGAAACAATTCTTCAAAGTCGTGTCGTGCCCAATGGGATGTCTTTCGGAGGCAAGACGTTCCAAGGCTATCAGAGTACCTTCGCAGGCATTCTGATGAGCTCGTTCATAAGCATGTAAGCCCTGAACATATAGTGTCCCGTATTAGCATGTGCCGATCCGATCGACTAATCACTCACTGCATCTCGTGCAGGTTGTGCATCCAATTCTCGACCAAATTTTTTTTCTTGATGCAACCCACAAATTGAGGCTGAAGGAGGAGTTTCGTATGTATTGTTTTAGTTTTTCCCCACTACTTCCTTTCTGTTAGATACTGATGGAGTAATATTTCTTATGCCATTAGAAATTGAACCATGGACTTTTGAGCAAAATGTTGGAGAAGCTGTCATCATTCCTGCTGGATGTCCATACCAGATACAGAATCGACAGGTCTAAAGAACAATGCAATCTCTTTACAAATTTCTTTTCTATTCTTGTTTCTTGAGAAATAGCTCAGTGTTTGAATTATTCTGATGTTGTTCTTGTCATTGTTTTGTTTCTTGAAAAAAGAAGAATTATCCTCTTCTAATACATTATATAATCTTGTCTTTGAACTGCAGTCTTGCGTTCACGTAGTATTAGATTTCATCTCACCTGAAAGCGTTGGCGAAAGTATCCAGTTGATCGACGAGGTTCGACTGCTTCCAGAAAACCACATAGCAAAAGTGAAGACATTAGAGGTTAAAATCTTGACTATCCTAATTAGAAATGCATACATTATTCACTAGATAACAGCATGGTTAAAGTCATCTTTGTTCTCAACGTAGGTAAAAAAGAGGGCCCTCGCCACTATAGATGCAGCAATAAAAAGAGTTCGGGAGCTTACAAATGCACTGCAAGTACCCCATTGATCGTGTAAGGAAGGTTCTTTTTTTCTATCCCTTTATTTTTCTGGTTCAGCATTCTTTATCTACCATTGTCGGTGGCTAATATGCATCGAATTGGTTGATTTGATGCTCAATTTGACACACTTATAGAATGTCTTTGGCATCTGTTGTCCAAATCTCTGTGGAGTTCAAGATGAAACCATAATGCACCTCCCTCACTTGAGCTAAATTTGTGGTTTCAAAGTTCTTTTACGAAATAATCTCAAAATAGATGGAGGATCAAATATCTAGGCCGGTTTGAAATGAGTAGTACTTAAAAATGCTTTGTTGCACTTAAAATCTCATTCCAAATAGCCTTAAGAGTTCTATAACAATGCCAAAAGAAACTTTCATCTTATTTGATGTTTTTCACCTGTCCTGTGATTATATTGGAGTTCTTCTCTTTGTTGAAATTTGGATTTAAAGATCAAAATTTGGTTCAGAGCTTAATATGGGCAGGCACTTCTCTTTCATTGGCCTTCAAGTTGCTTCAGATTGAAGCATTTTGGATTACAATGCCTGCCTGATTCATGTTTTGGTGAGCTGAGCTCATAGATAGTTTTGTTTTCATTAATCCTAGATTAGGAACTAAATGTAGATCTCGACCCACAAATTAAAGTCTATTGGTATTTTTTAAGAAAAGGTCATGAAAGTCGATCAACATCTAAAGTTTCATTTTAAGGTAAAAAATAAAGATTTTAGCTTTTATATGTATATATAGTTCAACAATAAGTGAGGTAGGAGTGTATACGGGTTGTATTTAGGAATTTTTTTGTACTAACCTGAAATTTTGGGTTTGGTCCGTTGGTGACCTGAGTAACATGGATAGAGTTCACAACTCAATCAAGACACTGATGTAGTTCGAGCCGATGTAGGTGAGGAGGCCTAGGGAGTTTGTTTCTTTCGAGATTTTGATTATTTGCGGGATCTACAGGACTTCCTAGGCCTCTGTACCTGCCCTGGTTGGATCTATAGTCCTTTGAACTTCTTGAAATTCTTGAAGAGACAGTGGTGGGGTAGAAGTTGGCGAGTGACTAGTACATTGACAAATGTGAGAGCAACTAAAGGGCTATAATTGCTTCCCAAATTGATCCCGTATACCATTAAAAAAAATTGTAAGATTACCCCTAGTTACAGAACAAATTTTAAAATGATATAGAAGGATCTATTTTCAGTGGATTGGTAGCAACTATCACATTTTTAAGTCTTTTTTAATCATCATATTATCATTGATTACTCTCATTCATGTGTGCTCGACTCATTCATGTGTCTTTTCTCTATTTGGGCATCACATTACCATAACTTCTACCTTGACGACTCTTCCTTTAGAATCCGTTGATTTTAATTATGGTCGGTGCAACTATTGACAAATAAGATGAAAAGTAAAAAAAATGATGTATTATTCATAAAAATTATATATATAAAAAAAATACACCTTGTTAGGGTGTTCATATGACCAAAGAGTTCAACAAACTCGGATTACCCAACCCAAATTATAAAGGTTTAGGAAAACTGAACAGTCGAATTAACATTTGTTTAGTCAAGTTGACCCGACCAACCCAACAATATATGTCACATTTTTTTAGTTTTGAACGTAACATGCATTGAAAACTTCTCCCGGTGCAGGTGCAGTTGGATGGGGAGGAATTATGTCCTCAGGATAAAGAACTGCAATGTGAGAAAAATTTATTACGAAAGAGAGGCCCTAGTGCAACAATTGTCCCGCTCTTCCTTCCTTGCTTCTACGTGCCTCAGTCTTTGGCTCGTAATAAGCGAACGTACTGTCTTCTTTGCATTCCCCAGCATCAAATATCTGCAAGAATTAAAATTAGTTTAGCACCAAATGTTGGGTTTAAGTAATTCATGTTAATATTCTTCAAAAAGACGGTAGGTAATTCGTGGTTTCACAAGAAAACATAGTCATAAATTAGCTACGCAGCGTGCTTTGCTTGAGCACTTGCACATTCTTCCCTTCCAAACATCAACAATAAATTATTCTAACACCTCCGGCACGCTGTATGAGCAGAGTCTGGACGGACATAAATCCAAATACATGCTAAAATTTGCGAGATTCATAATCTCGCGCCAAAACCAGTGTTCCACTATAGAAAATCGGAACCCTAAAAATTCAAAGAGAACCGAATAGATTCAACACAAAAGGCTCTAACACGACAAAATACCAGAGAAGAAAACTATGTATATCAAAACACGAAGACACTATACTATATAAGATCAAAAGGCTCAAAACCTCGACATGATGATCGAAAACTTGATGAGGAAAGGATCCGGAAATCATGCGCAGGCGGAGAAAGATTCCTACCGGCATTTTGTTTTGAAGAATTCACCCTTAGGCACTCTCCTTGAGCTTGATCTTGAGCATCACCGAACTGAGATTCGAATTTTTAGGATTTTTCAGAAAGCTAATTTACCCAAGCGATGCAAGAGGCAGAGGAAGAAAGAGCAATGGGCCACAACTGAAAATTGGGCCGGAGTTAATTGGGCCAGTTATTAAGGCCCAACTTGCCCTGATTCTCAAGGGCTTTACCCGACTTAGCTCAAGCTGGAAGAGAAAAGAGTTTAAAAGATATAAATTTGAAGAACAAAAAGTTTAGAGAAAAATGAATTTAAATTTTCAAAACTAAAAATAAATAAAATTTAGTAAGAGTTTAAATAATCTTTAGGCTGACATAGCCGGATAAGTATAATCATGTTTAAACGTCGTGTAAATGTTGTAATCACCGATCTAGTAAGCTATATAGAGGATCACAAGCCTGTTTAGAGCAAACTCATCTCGATAAGATTCTAGATCGATGTAGAAGCATCGACGGCTATATTGTTGAAAACCAAGATGATGAAAAAAGATGCGACACTGAGTTTAGAAACCCTTAGCCCAATGTAAAATTGTGAGGCTCGACCCTAAAGTAAAAGCAAGTTGTCTAGAGTTATAAGTGAATTGAAGTACACTTAGGATTGATTTGTATGACCGAGTAAAGCTTAGTTTCATATAAAGCGAAATTCAGTCAAGGACATAAAAGAATTTAGTCATAAGGTCATATTGTAACAACCCAAGTTCACGTTAGCAGATATTGTCCATGAGATTAACGGTGATACGTAACGGGTCAAAGTGGATAATATCATTCCTCACAAGAGTGTGAAAATATCTCTTTAATAGACGTATTTTAAAACCGTGAGGCTAACGACGATACATAATGAGTTAAAGTGGACAATAGCTACTAGCGGTAATCTTAAACTGTTACACATGATTGTGAGTCTTATATCATAACGTTGTATGGTTGGAGTATCAGCTGTGACACCTCGTGTATGTTTGCAATCATTAATTTTGAGATGGGTATGTTTTAATTTGAGAAAACATTATTTAGAAATTTAGAAAGAAAAAGAAGGTTAAAGATTAGATAATGGTGCCCACACGATGACAAATGCAAATTCTAAAGGAAAAAGCTTTTGACTTTTGAAAAACATCATGAATAATTGATCATTTGGTAATCAATATGGAATTGACACACAAATAAAACAAATTGTACACTCCAAAACATTATTTGACTAAAATAGTGAACATTAATTGCTATTTTCAACAATAAATTCAAATCAAGTCATTCATCGATCTCAACTCCAAAATTAAGTTAATGCGCACATTATCATACCTTATAAATGTGAGATTTCACATCGGTTGGAGAGTAGAACAAAACATCTTTTACAAGAGTGTAGAAACCTCTTCGTAGTAAATACGCTTTAAAATTGTGAAGCTGACGACGGTAGATAATAAGTCAAAGCGGACACTATCTACTAGCGGTGAGTTTGAGCTTGAGCTATTACAAATGGTATTAGAGTTAGACACCAAGCAAAAGTACTCGAGTGGGAATGCATTGACCCATACGTGCAAATAGGTTAAAATTCTCATAATGAGATGGTCAAAGGGGGAAAAAGGGGAGCTGAGTTGAGAAAATGAGCAACTTTTATCTTATAAACACATCCAAAAAAGGGGAGGGAGAGGGAGGGAGAGGGAGAGAGAGAGAGAGAGAGAGAGAGAGAGAGAGAGAGAGAGAGAGAGAGAGAGAGAGAGAGAGAGAGAGGTTCTAGATGTGTTGAACCAAACCAGACAATCTAAAGCTCACCTTTTTTGGCCTAATTTTATTTAACCCACACCCACAGCCTCAGCATTAAAAGGCAATGATAACAATCTGGTTAACATGAATCCCAGCAAACGACAAGAGTTGAATGGAAAAACTTGGCATTGGGGGACCCCAATTATTAAACCCTAAACCCATTTTCTTCGTTTTCCATCATGCCTTTGCGCTGTCTTTAACTTGAAGCTAAGTGAAAAGAAAAAAAAACTGCGGCGCGGGAAGAGACAGTACAAATTTAAGGATTTTAATTTACTTATTCAAATGACTCACGAAGGTCGTGTTTTTCTTTGGGCGGCGGAGGGAGACAAGGAAGGGGGTGTCAAAGGTCGGCTGCTAGTCAAAGATGGAGGAGCTCCAGCCTCCATACACTCGCCTAACTGGACACGTACAGCAGCTTTGGATTCAATCTTCAGGCTGTGTTAGGCACATTTTTACATGTGAAACATTTTGACGTCTATATGACGTTTACGTTACGTGCGGTGCAGTGCAGTGCTTCAAGAACGCCCTTTAGTTTTGTCTACTGCATCATCATTTTTCAAAAGCTTTTATTTTTGTTTTCGGTTAGGAACTACAAACCTCCTAAATAGTATGATATGATATCATTGAGCATAAACTCTCGTGACTTTGCGTGTGTGAGATCCCACATTGGTTAGAGAGGAGAACTAAACATTCCTTATAAGAGTGTGGAAACCTCTACTTAGTAAACACGTTTTAAAATCATGAAACTGATATAGCAGTACATAACATGCTAAAGTAGAAAAATATAGGCTATTACAAATGGCATCAAAGTCAAGCACGAGGCGGTGTGCCAACGAGGACTCTAGCCCCCAATAGAGTAGATTGTGAAATCCCACATTGGTTGTAGAGATAAAACAAAATATTAATAAGGGTGTGGAAACCTCCCTAGTAGATGCGTTTTAAAATCGTGAGGTGGTACGTAACCGATCAAAACGGACAATATTTTTTATAAGGGAAATTGTAAGGCTGACAGTGGTACGTAACGGATCAAAATGTACAATATCTACTCGTGATAGATTTAAAGGGAAACAAAACCGAACACATGAACCTTGCCATTATTTTCAGTTAAAGCAACCTTTTATTTTTTATTTTTAGTTTTATTTCCAGTTTTCACATTAAAATTGTTGTGGTCCCCACAACACAACACCACCGTACAAAATCCACCACGTGTTCTCAGCTTTGTCAAACTCATTGCCACGCAAATTAATATAAATATTATCACCTTTTATCTTTTCATGAAAACACACTGTTCCTCCATCCAGCTGGACTGAACAGCTGTCCTAACCACACCCTCCGCCACCCTCCGCCCCTTCCCTCGCCGGGAAATTTGACTCGCTGTCGGGAAGCACTACGACACAAGAATTCTCTAATTATTACGTTAATATAATCATCCCTTAATTAACCCTAAACCCATTGTTTAACAAATTTTTAATTCACCGTCGACATCTTAATTTCACATATTTTATTTAGATGGATTAACATGAAAATTACAGAATAACGTGTAAATAAAGTATTCTTATTTATTATGTTAACATATTAACAAAAATTGATTAATTAATTTATTTATTAACATCGTTTTGTAATACATGTCAATGCCGCCAAGAGATATGACGCCATACAATCTATAAGAAGATCTGCTTGGATTATTAATCCATGTAATTGGATTTAATTAACAATTAATTAACCAAATTAAAAAAAGGAGAGGTTAATTAAATATTAAACATGTAATATTCTAATCTTATAGAATGACATGCAAGAAGAAGATGCTTCCGGATGTGATTATGAAAATGGATATACTTACTCATAATTAATTATAATTTAAATATATAATTTAGTAGCTAATTATTAATTAATTTTTCAATTTAGTACCTAACCTTTTAAAAAGTTTGATATTTTTTCTCCATCGGGCCATTGTTGTCGTAAATTCATAACATAATGTCAAAATATATACATTTTATTTATTGAGTTACAAAAAATACTCTTTAGAATAAGCTTCTAAATAATGGATATACAGTTATTAAATCATATAATCAACTTTTACCTAACTAAAAATAATAAAAATTTTAATCTTTAATTTTGTGTCTAATAAATTATTGACTTATTCCACGTTTTAAAATTATATATATATAATATCAATAAATTTTTAATATTTTTAAACCCTAAAGAAAAAATAATACAATGTATAAGAAAAAAAAGGACAAAAGATGGTCTAAATTGATTTAGGCATAATTAAAAATACTTAAAAAAAAATTTACAAGGTATTATTCTAAAAGGCTGTATGATATTATGGGGCTAATTGATGGCTTACATGAAAGGATTAACATCCAACAAATCGGGGATTTCAAACTTAAAAAAATCGCTGCAGTAGCTTTCTTTGTCATCCTGATCAGTCCCATTGCCATTGGCAGTACTGAAATATGTGGAATTTGAGTTCAATGGCGTTGGGCTCGAATTCAGAGTCGATGTTTCGGGCGAAGGCTCCATAACTTGTTGGTGGACTTGTTCTTGTTCTTGCTCTTGTTTATAAAAATCGTAACTTGGAAGCTGAACACATTCCGAGTAATCAAAACCGTTCAAATCTTTGGTTGGTTGTTGGCAATTTTGGGAGTAAAACTCAGAGAAATTTGATGATGGGAATATGGAATAATTGGCTTCTCCGCCGTAAGAGGTGGTGGTGGTGGTGGATGGGCTGCAACCGGCGGAGGCTTCATGCGGCGGCGGAAGAGCTGGCGATTGGTCAATTTGGTAGTGGGGTTGTTGGGGAGGAAGTAACTGTGACTGAGATACGATCATGTTGGACTGTTCATGATTTTCAACGTTTTGCATCGAAAACTGAGAAATATTGTTAAACGACATGAAAGAATTGGCCAATCTATTGTGAATTCCAATCAACCTTGAGAAATTGTTCATTTGAGAATTGGGATTATTGTAAAAAGATGCCCCCAAAATTGACGATAAATCCAGAAGATCAAGCCTCGGGTTATGAGTTACTGGATCGATTCCCATTCTCAAAAGCTTTTTTCTAATGTGGGTATTCCAGTAATTCTTTATTTCATTATCTGTTCTCCCCGGCAATCGAGCAGCAATCGCAGACCACCTTAAAAAACATAAAAAAAAAGTCCAAATTCGGTAAACATCACTAAAACAAGTAGAGATGATGAAAAATAATGAAACTTACTTATTGCCCAAAATGCTATGAAGCTGAATAATCGCTTCTTCTTCCTCGAATGAAAATCGTCCTCTCTTAATATCAGGTCTAAGATAGTTCGTCCACCGTAGACGACAGCTCTTTCCACATCGTTGTAGACCTAAAACCACCACAAAGTTCACAAAGCTTGAAACTTTATGGAATTTGAAGCAAACCCAATTGAGAAATGAGGTGAAATAGAATAGAGAAGCAATAAAAACCTGCATTTTTGGGAAGGGTTCTCCAATTTCCATAGCCATGTTTTTGAATATAATCGATGAGCTTCTGATCTTCTTCAGGCGTCCATGGCCCTTTCTTCAAACCTTCTTTTTCACAGCATGGCGTTCTTCCCATTGTGTATGAATTTAATGCTTAAAATGAGATTCACAGAGTGATAAATGGATCAATAAAGCTCTATAAATAGAGACAGAGACATGAAGTCAAATGGGTTCGGTGCCGTCCACAGTTCACGATGACGTGTCCTCTTTCTCTTACTTAAACAGACTATAATTACCACACTAATTCCAAGTTTAATTAGAGTTAATCATCATAATTATGTGTTTTTTTATCCATCGCTTTCTTGTCTTCACATTATATATTCATACCTGTCATTGACTTGGTGAAGCCACGTGGCTCGTCTTCTTCGTAGATCCTATTGCGCCACCCTCCCATGGCGTTTTTTTCTTCTCCGCTACCTGTATGCCGCGTGGCTTCCTCTCATTGGCTTCCCCAATTGGTCAACGTTTCACTGTTTCGAGCTCGAACAGAACATCGTAGCAGATTTCGGGTTTCTAATATCCAAGACAAGAATTTCAATAATATATTTATTAAATTGTTTTTGAATGGGATAGTGATAGAAGAGAGCGTTGGATTAAACCAACCAATTTGTTACACGATAAGCTTATCAACCTCCGCACGCTATTTATTGCTCTTTTATTTTTATTTACAACTTTGTCTGCTCCCTAACATGCACCATCTCTTTGTCCATTTACGACAGTTTTCCGGTCAATATATACCTAAAGAAAAAGAAAAAATAAAAAGGAAAAAGAAATTTAATTTAAATTTGTGAAACATGTGTTAATTAATTTTTTTTCTTTCTCTTTCTGTCGGCCTTAACAAGTAATCACTGATTCGGGAAATAACGAGTCTTTTACGTTTTTAAAAATCATATTTCCACGAACTAAGCAATGGAATGGAATGGAATGGAAGAGAATTCACACTGGTTATTAGGTCGATTTTGATTCATTGGGTCCCTAAAGGCTAAAACCAAAAGGCCCTTTTGAGCTATTTTTTGTATTTTTTTGTGAGGGGGGCAATTTTGTCCAAGAAAGAGGGATTTTGCATGATTATGTGTACGGAACTTCATGTTGCCTTAGATGCCCAATTATTATTACATCATGAGCTGCAGTTGTTGGATCAATGGTTTGATTTTCTAGATCTTCAATTCTGGATCTTATGCGTGTCTTCATTAGAGCCGTTCAACTTACAGATTGAATGACCTCATCAGTCCATTATGCGAGCTGCCACGTCACGATGTCCGCGGCCGCTTGTCGGCCCAGTATCCAAATGAAACGAAGCTCGGATTTTGCTTTTGCAATACCCTAAAGTTTTTCAAACTGCATTTTTTTTTATATTTATTTCTTGAAAATCTGAAGCTTTGGTCCTCTTTTTTTGCCTATCATACTGTTTTATGAATGTTGTATTCATACATGAATGAAATACCAAAGGATATTATTAATCCATGCATGGTTAAGAGAGAAATTAAATTAGTTTTTCAAATTCCTGTCTTTAGTAAAACTTTTTTGGAAAAAAGTTTAAATCTTTCATATTACAATTTATAAAGCTTGAAGATCTTTTCGTGGAAATGAAATTATATAAAATACACATCAAATTTAGGGTATGTTTCAACTACACCATAAATTTTGAAAAGTTTTAATTTTAGATTTGAAATTTGTTTCAAATAAATATTCTTGTGAACTTTGAAATTTAAAAATATATATATATCTTTTTAAATATTATTTTTGGAATAAATTTTAAAGACTAAGAGAAAATAAAAGGCTCAATTAAACTGAATTCTCATTAACTTTGTCATTCATTAAAAAAAAAAAACCTCTATTTTCTAGAAAATGACCATATTACCTCGGACCTTTCATGTACATTTCAAAACGAACATACGAGTAGAAATATGTTACAATATTAGGCAAAAAGTGCCCTAAAAGGAAAATTGAAACCTAAACACCACCACATTATTCAAAGACTTCCATAAAAAAACACATTTCTACTTTAAAATAGTTTCCAAATATTTATAAAAGGTCATAAATAATTTGCAATTTTTAAAATAATAGAGCAAGGTATTTATTAGAGCTAGCCAAAATGAAACATTTATTTCATATTCTAGAAGCAAGCAGAACTGAAACCTACCACAAACATTAGAGACATATTGTGTACAGTCTAACTGAAAATTAAAGACACCCTCAAAATATGAATAACTCAAAACCTAACCATAGCAATACAAAAAAGAACAGAAACCCTAACAAGAGACTTTCTTATGATAATGCTAACACAAGTTAATTAGCAACTGAATTCTGATTACTTGAACTTCATCTTCTTATAAACATAATTTGCTAGTTAACTCTCATCACTTGAACTCCTAAAATTTTATTAATAGTTGAGGTTTTCTAAATTATTAAAGCAACAAATGCCTAATAAAGTATGAAAACTTATTTAATTCTTATTTTGAGAATTAGGTTTATGAAAGTCAATGGACTTCATATATACATTTTAACCAGGCTATGACACGTTTCAGTTGGATAATATGATATATAAAATTTAATGGTTGAAGCCAGCTGCCCACCAATTCTACTTCTAATTCCAAACTAATGAATTTTTTAATGCCTAAATGGTCACTTCTAGCATGGAAAAAGTGAATGTATGTGAGGACTATATACACCCCGGAGTTGAAAATCACGTCCACAAGTTTCTAATCCATCTTAATCTAAGATCACTACGGTCAAATAATATTTTATTAACCCAGCAACATTTCTTCCGGAGGGTTTTCTTTTCTTTTCTTTTCAATCAAGACATTAGAAAATAGAAGAATTCAGATTTAAAATTATTGTTTTCAAAAAAAAATTTGTTAGAGAAAATGAAAGGAGAATAAGAAAACAACCAAAACATTTAATTTGAACCCAATGAATTCACATTGATTCATTCAGATACTTTTGTTCCCTCTATGGTGCTCAATATGCCATGAATAATTGTTTCATAAGATAAGACAAATTACTAACCTGTGAATGCAGAACTCCAACATTGCTCATAGGATAAGACAAATTACTAACCTGTGAATGCAGAATTCCAACCACATACCTAAATGAATTCCACATAGCCTTTTCAACAAGGGTTGTGTCATTTACAAAAAAAAGTAATAATAATAATAATAATAATAATAAAAGATAAACATTCAGAGTTATGGTTTTCTAGAAACAAATTAACTTTAGGTTAAATGATAGAAAATAACCTTTGACCTATACTTTCAAAAGCTTTAACATTATCCTTAAAACTTAAAAAAAAAAAAATATATATATATATACCCTTATTATTGGGTATGGTTGAAAATGGGTTTCATTGTTTTGTATTTGACAATTCATCATTTTTCTAAGTTTTGGAGGGGAGATTTGATTTCGGGACTTTGTGTAGGATTTTGTGGGATTATATAGTTTGAATTGAATTTATGGGTAATGTTTGGTTGCTTAAAAAATTGGTATAAGACAATGGGAGGGGAAAAGGAGAATATCTATGTTAAAAAATGAGAATATATATGGGTTGTTTCAAGTTGGTTCTTTCCCTAACAAGATAACTTCAATTTCAAATTGACTACATTAAAATTTCTTAAATTTTGCAAATACCAAACAAACTAATAATTAAATTCATTTTTTTTAAAAATGAAATTAAACAACAAAAACCTCATAAAAAATCTTTAAGAAGTATCTTTTGTTTAAACAAAACTCACTAAATACTCTAAACCAACCATTCAAAAGTAGCAAATGATCCCATTAAAAAAAAAAAAAAAAAAAAAAAAAAAAAAAAAACTACATTCCCCATGCATATATCAAATTAGTTTGGTTGGATTTCTTACATCTAATCGTATCTGTACATAGTCAAGGGCCCTAATTTAGAAATGTTGCTTCAAAAGTTACCAACAAAAAAGTTTCAACAAATCGGTCTATAAAATTTATTGGACTAAAAAAAATGCATGTCAGCTCGGACAAACTTTTAGGGCGAAGACTTAAATAGTGCAATTTCAATAAATTATATTGAATGCACACTTTATCAGACAAAAACTTTTACGTGGCTAAATATAAAGAAAAGACTTCTATAGCTATTAATGTCTAGTAATAAAACTATATATTTATAGCGGCCAGACAAAACGAAACTTGATCACCCATGTGATCGACGGTATATGTTGGGAAATGACCAGACGGCCATAGTTCTCGTGGTAGCAAATCTTATGTCCATTCTACAAGGATACGGAAAGTATTTTTTGTTTTGTTTTTTAAATAACCTTCTTAATTGGAACCTTGGGGTGCTAATAAAGATCAATTAGGTTTATTACTTATCCAAAATATGTGCTTTGGGGATTGCTTTATCTAAATAATTGCTACGTATGTTTACGATTGAACGGAGAGAGGGCAAATATTGGACAATTGGAAGATTAACAAAAACATTTGTTTGACAGTTTGTTTCTTCGGCACTTCAAGCTTTCAAGTTTCAATAAACACTGAGTAGTGGGTGGGTGGGTGTTTTCGTCTCCTTCAGATTTTAACATACCCACATCATTTCCCATCTCAAATCTCATCCCAACCCTGGAAACAAACGATCCCTTATAGGTTCTAATTTGGATAGGTCACCAAAAAATGGACTGATTTGGTTATTTTTTTTACTCAATTTCTAAACTAGTCACGTTACTTTTCTTGCTTAATCTTTCCTAAAATGGTGCAGACTTATTTACGCCCCTAATTGGAAGCTTGGAACCAATATGACTTGAAAACCATTGTTATTTGATCTATATGGGAGGAGGGGAGAAAAAGGCAATATAACAAGAAGTCCCAGCCTGAACTCCTATGATAGAGGAGGAATTCCCTATATCTTCAGTTTGTGCAGCTGGGATACGAGAATTGTCTCATTGGAACAAACAAGTCCAGGTGGCCGGATTTTAAGGACAGGATCTTTGAAAGTGTATTGGTGTAGAACCCAAAAAGGATTAAAATGACTTTCCCGTGGTAAGTCTATAACTAGACTGGAGACTATGTTATAGCCGAGTTGACATTTTGGATGGGGTTGTAACCTAGACCATTTTGTGCACGGCGTTCACAATAATATAATACCAAATTGCAATAAAGATCCAGGGATGTGGTAGCCTAATAATTGAACTTAAGGGATTGAAATTATAAAAGTAGTCGTTTGATTGGTCAACCATTCACATTATTGAAGATAAACTTCGTACTTTACCGTAATTACCTTCCCCCAAAGGCCTTTCCAGCGTTGCTCTCCAAATGCGGATCTGCATAAAAAGTTACTTTGTTAGCTCAACTCCACCAACTGAATATTTAACTGCCACAAAATCAAATACTTAAATTCTAGGTTGATAAAAATAGCCATTGGTGTGCATTTGGAATTTCCCAATTTGTTTCCACGGATTAATGAGGTTATACAATCCAAAAGGCATCCTTGAGGAATAGTGAAGAGGGATCTTATATTCAAGTCTTTCTGTGCAGCAGGTTCTTACAGAAATAGGTCGCATATATATTTTGGGAGATTATTATCTGCATCTCGTGTAAAGCAAGGAACAATCCAGCTCAGTCACTGGCTATTTGGAAGTTGTTAGCGGGGGCATACACAGGGGAAGGACGTGAAAACAAGCATCTTTTATGCAGAATGTAGAACTATCTTTTTGCACCGTATTATAAATGTTTGCACAAACAAACAAATTTAGAATTTGTAGATTAATGAAGACTGAAGATAGAGCTTAGCAGGTTACCTAGACAACATAGATCGAATGTGCACATCCAAAAAAGAAAAGAAAAAAAAAAAGAAGAAATCAAGAACATACGTGTCACATTAGCAGTGAAACAGTGTAAGAAATTAACCAAACAACATTCAGAATGAAACAGTCCGGTGGGAACGTCTAAATTTTGCAGCAATGTAAAATATTAAATTAATCAACCATCATCCGTTGCTCTAGCTCAAACTTTATTAAAGTATGTGTATATAATAATTGTTTGGTCAGCTACTTGTATAACTGTATTTCTTTGCATTTGACCGTATTTTGGCCAAGGTTACAAGGACCTAAAATTTTTACTATTCCCAAGACTTTCAGTACTCTCAGTTTGGAAGATATTTCAAACCTGGAAGATTCAGATGGTTTAGTAAAGGCGTTCAAAGAAGAGGTGGGATGCCTTACCAAATTTAGGTGGTATGTAGTCTCAGCATCAAATAATTGATGAAGTGGACGCAGTCATCTCAATTATAAGATCGTGTAGGTGGCCATTAGTGACAAGAACGCCACCAGAAGGGGATAAAATCCTACGGCCAGCTTGATCAGCAGCAAGATCAATGTCACTGCCTTTCCAGTCAGTCACCTAATCAAACAGAAATAGCTCCATTAGCACTTCACTCATGTGTTTCAGAAAGAAGTAATTGACACATTCCATGATCATACAAATACAAAACCTTGATGATGATGGTGATGATTACTTGTCCAAATATTATTGACACCCAGAGTAATTTAGCAGTACCCTGAACCATAATCATGAAGTTCTTGCATACTACATTTTTTATGTTCTAGATCTAGTAGTTTATCTGAGACTTTTTGTCGTTTCAATTCAGAGTGGACATTTGGGGTAATTTTGGCTTAATGCTACTACAGCATTTTGTGGGAAATGCAGCTAAGGAATAGAGTAGTATTCTTAGGAGAACAGGTAGCCTTGTCCGTTGGGATAATTTTGTTTGTGTCCATTTAGTGCCTCAGATAAAGCCTTCTGTAAGTATAATCTTTCGGTGCTGCTTTAAGATTTTTGTAACTCCACTGATTTTTTTACAGTTTTTCACCTGTATAATACTTTATAGATGTAGTAGAAACAATCTAAAAACGAGTATAAAGTTTCAGAAATCCTTAGCAGTAAACTGATGGCCGTCTCATAAAGTTAGTGTGATTATCATTATAATTCCATGGTAACTTTATATATCATATATATCAGTACAACCACTCATATACGCAGAAGGAAAGAAGCAAGGATATGGACAAGACACTGTTGCATCTAATGCTTTCGTGGTAGCTTGAAGGCTTGGAGAATCATAGTCAGACAACATATTCGATATTGATGCATAATGATTGTGTTGTTGTCTTCGACTATCAAAGTAATCTTGGACGTACCATGTAACATTTCCAAGATTTCTCCAAAAAAAAAGGTAATGATAATAATATTGGCGGTAACTTGGTATCCTGTAATAAATTTCCAAAGCTTAAATTATAGCATTATAACAATAGTTCTGGCATTTTCAAAAGAAACCAATCATGTAAAAAGGATGGTTCATTCACTGACTCTAATTTCACGTCATGTAAAATCGTTAAAAGAAACGCCAGCAAACATGTAAGTATAATAAACGGGGAAAAATAGAGCTTGAAAGGCTTTTCAAAAAGGGTAACGTAGCATACCTTCCCACCGGCTTCATGCACACAAATCATGCCAACTGCATGATCCCAAGTCTGCATAACAACAACATTAACTTTTGTTGAGGTGGTATTGCAATTTTTTGACACCGAAACAGAAAACAGAGAAATACCTTGACAATAGTTTGAGATTTTGTTCGAAGAATGAAGACAGATGCCCTACCAGAAGCCACCATGAAATACTTGCATAAACTGCAGGAAAATGAGATGAATAAGCATTAATGAGTGTATTTATTTCATCTGAACGCCACAAATTGTGGCATGCATTCGATTAATTTATTTAGTTTATCTTCAAATAATCTTTTTAGCTGCAAAAGGCTGATGTCCAACTAAATTTGTACAGTGAAGGGGTAGGGTACATTCAGGAATAAGATACTTGAGCCTACAGATCATTAATCTTCGCACCTATGCAATTGATGATCAAACTTACAAACCTAAGAAGCCATGCGCTGCAATCACTCATTTTGATGATTAGAATTTCAAGTGGAAGAATCTTGTTAGGAAAGGATGCATATATTATGTGGGTAGAAAATAACCTTCCACAACATGTTCGGAGAAGAAGAATTTGACCATTCTCAACGTGATCAGCATTAGTTGTTGCCTGTAATGAAGTTGATGGGGGAAGCGATTCCCACGTTTGACTATCTGGGATACAGAAGCGTGCCTCATGCACAAGACGGTATTCATCAACAAAGCATCTAGTCCAATTATGAAACATTTTACTTGGGCTTTGCATATCAGATAACCTCCTCGTCCATGTTCCATATCCAGCTTGAGCAATCATTATGGCTCCTGATCTGGACCAGACACCTCCACTCTCAAGATCTTCAGAGTTTGACTCTTCAGACAAATCTACGTGCCAGTTGGGGCATCCCATAACACCTAATACAATCTCTCCTTCAACCACAAGAGCCAAACCTACCTGCAATTTTTCAAGCACTCGTCTTCATGAATATAACTAAGATAAGTACAATGCAGCAGCCTGATTAAATGACATACCACATATAGGACATCATTTCCTCTAAGAAATCCCCGTGTACCATCAATTGGATCCAATACCTGCATTGGAAAACAATCGATTGAATAATGTGCAACTCTAGAGAGCTTAGAAAAAGCTGAAAAATGCAAAGCACATATTAAGTATCTTAAAAAATGGATGAAACAGTAAGAAAGGGAAACATTAAGCCCTTCCATTTCAAATGAAGTGGTATCTTCATAACCTAAAATCACATTAGCAGCGATGAAATATAACATATGGAATTTCATTGGCAATGACGACACTCAAAAATCAGAAAACCGAAGAAACTAAAGCAAACACAACATTCAAAATTAGGAATCCCCACCCAATATGTGGCTGGCTTACTTCCGAAAGCAAATCCAACATTCGCTCCCCTGTCAATTGCTTCCAGAACATCATCCTGAGTCAACTCATTTTGGGAACTTGACTTCTCAGTTACTACTGTCAGCACCGAATGTGCTAAATTATTTGCACGTAAAAATGTAGAGTCCTCCTCAGCTACTAATGGAATAGATGGAAATAGAGTACCCAACTCTGCAGCAAAATAAATAATAATAAAGCAGTAGCAGCAGCAGCAGCAGCAACAACAACTAGCAGCATTAGCGAATAGGCTGGTTGAACTATTGCATCATCCGCGGAATCAGGCAAGTTAGAATTTACATGAGCAAACGTACAATACCGAAAATGGACCAATGCGGTTATGTAGAATTTAAATTTTTATTACCCAAACTGACTAGCGCCTGAACTCCAAAATCGGCAACAGTAACTGGAGTCTGATCATTCTTTTCCAGAACTTGTCCATCAGCCCGTAGAAGTGACGATTTCACCTGCCAATTATGAAAACTTGAATTCGTCTAGACGACTAAGAGAAATTGGATTGATTGACCTTCCGGTGGTTACTTCCATAAACATTCTCAATGTAGAAGGTCATCAAACAACCGTAATGCAGTGTTATTGAGATTTAGAATTGTAGGCTCGTAATCTGTAGCTCACTTCCTAACAACTTATTACATTTCAACATCCAAACTGAAAACAATAACAAAATTAAAGAGAGAAGGGAGAGTAATTACATCAACACATAGACGACAAGCTCTCTGCACCACATCGACAGCTGCTTCAAGCTCTCTCCGATACTTCCCATTCTGCATCGGCAATGGCAGACAGGACCTAACGACAGAAATACAATATATATACATATGTCAGGCAAATACACGAATTGCTCCCAAAAAAGAAAAAAGTAAAATCACAAGGATGAAGAGAAAAGACCTTACGTTGCAGAATCGGCTGCGTGGAGTTGCAGAGATACGATGAGAAGAACGAATCCATCGAACAGTTGAGAATTGAGAGGAAGAGTGAAGCAGAGCCATAGCGGGAATCAGGATATTTGAGACCCAACAGAGCAACTTTTCTGGCGAAGACCAAATGTGAGTTGAGAGGAGAGAGAGAGAGAGATGGGGAGCTTCAATGGGCCGAAGAAAAGGCCCAGTTGGGCCCATTTGTCCATTAATTTCCAACACAGCTCCTCTTGCACCTGGATTTCGTATGTGCTGACATGGAAAATTGAAATTTCAAATCCTTATCCAAATAAAATAATAAACTGAAATTGCGTCCGACCGCAGCAACTTTTCTTGCGAACCACGCTAGCCCATCATTATCTGTTCGTTTTTCCATGCCTTCATTTTCCAGAAATTTGATTCAAAACTTGTTCCATTTCTCCCAGTGAATCGGCTTTGATTCTTCCATCTTTGGTCGTGGCATGAGCAAGGTGTTGGGCCAATTCGCGGCACGGTTTGTTCAGAGGACGAGAGATCAGGCTATGAAGAGCGATCCCGCTGCCTTGAAATCTCTCAAGGATTCAACTTCTTCTTCTTCTTCTTCTTCTTCTTCTTCTTCTTCTTCTTCTTCTTCCAAGTGCTACTCCGGCAACAAACTCGTCGCTGGTGAGGACCGGAAGGTTAAGACAGCTGAAGAATCCTTAAGAACCGTCATGTATTTGAGTTGTTGGGCTCCTACTTGATTTATCCATCTCTTGTCCTCTTGCTTCTATTCTGTAATTTTCACTTTGTAAATGGCATAATCTGCTGGATTAAGATCTTTATTCTTCGATTAAATCTCAATTTCTGTTTCTACTCGTTTTCTATATTAATAATGGTTTAACACAATTAGTTCTAAAAAATACTCCCACTCTTTATTAACATTCTTTAATAACGAATGACAAGACAAACGGTAGAATACTATTATATTTTTGCTATATTTTTCGCACCTTTTATTAAGATCAATCAACAAGATATGATAAGACAATCTGTAGAATGCTACTACACTCTTACCCTCTTTATTAAGATCAATTAATAACAGATTACAAGACAATCTAATCAATAAGAGATTGCAAGACAATTTGTAGAATATTAGTATACTTTCGCGCACTCTTTATTAAAATCAATCAATAAGAGATTACAAGACACCGTGTATAATAATACTATGTTGCTTAGGATTTATTTGGGATGAAAACTTAGATAAAGGTAAGGTGGAGGGGTATTTGTAATTCTGAATATCTAAATTTTGTTACGTGTATTTTTTTTTTAAATAATTAAATATTTTTACTAAAATATTTGGTATATTTTTTCTTAAAATAACTCCTGTCACGGTCCTACATTCTTTACCGTGCGGCGTCGTGATCCTGACACGCTCACGACTAGCCTTAAGGGGAATTGAGCTCCATATATATTTTTCGCCCCGGCTTTGTGACTTCGTCGGACCTTAGGTGAGGTTTGTCTTCGCCAATCGGACATCGCCATCACGACTCACTTGGTCATGCCATCGAGAATGAGCCCGCATGTCGCTCATTTAATCGGGACTTCCCGCACATCCATCCATCCGAATTCTATCGAGGCATTGGCCCTCCCGTGCCCATGCCATGTCATTTACGGATACCGTGCCGGATAGCGGGTGTATGTAGCAACCTCCAACACGCGGGCTGGGGCGCAATACAGGCACACCCGTGCCGTTCGATACTGTCCTTGAAAAACTCATTTCAAAGGAAGTCGCCCGAGACACTCGTCTTGACACGCTCGCCACACTGTGACATACGTATGTGACACAGGGTAGCTCATTTAGCCACAGAACCCAAGATGGTGATTTTTCCCAAATAAATATGCTCTTATAATTATTGAGTTTCATTTGATTTAGCTGATATTTTAACAATAAATTTGTCATTTACAATAATCTTTTTAAAAAATATAACTATAATAACATTTTTATTTAAAATATATTTTTTCATTATTTAAATGAAAAATCAAAATTTTGAATCCCCTTCCACCGTTAATATTACTACTAAATAAAATATATATATATATATATATAATTTAAAAAAAAAAAAGTATTTTATAATTAAATTCCCAAAAATTAACAAAGCGTCCTTCTCATTTATCCCTTCTCCATGTCCACCACATAAAAGCAAGAGCCCACGAATAAAACCGATAAGCCTCGCCGTCATCTTCCTTCAATCATCTCACGCAACAATTAACCAGAAATGATCTCACTCAAACCCTCCCCTCACCACAACGGATCCTCATTTCTCTTCAATTCTTCAAATCTTCATCAAAAACTCACTCCAATCACTAGACTTCGGTCCAATTTCCCCCCTCCATTCCGCACCAAAACGACCTTCAGAATCCGCGCCGAACAGGCCGGATCAGGCAACGGCGCTCAAAGACGAACATTCTTGACGCTCGAAGAGGCCGGCCTCGTCGAAGTATCCGGCCTCAGCACGCACGAACGATTTCTGTGCCGTTTAACCGTATATCCTCTGCTTCTCTATTTCCGCTTTCACTATATTTTGCGTTCTTCAATTATTACTGAAGCTGTTCTCTGTGTTCGTTTAGATCTCGTCTCTGAATTTACTGAAAGTGATAGCGGAGGAAGAGAAATGTTCCATCGAAGAGTTGAATGCGGGGAGATTATGCGACTGGTTTCTCAAGGATAAGCTGAAAAGAGAACAGAATTTGGAATCTGCTGTTCTTCAATGGGACGATTCCGACCCTCTCTTCTGAGGTTTTCCTTTCACTCCTCATATCCGAGCTTTGCTTCTCAGACACATGAATTTCTGTTTATTTACCTCTTAACTTGTTAATTTAATTGTTATTTTAACATTTTCACTTGATTTTTAAAAATATAACGATGGTGTTTAAATTTTAATTAAATATTTGTTTGTACTATATACAGTAGTTTTGTAAGATTTTTAAAAAATATATACTTATTATTAAATAAATAAATAAATAAGTATCTCTTCCGGTGTACATGAAATCTTTTAATACCCAAAATTAATTTTTGTTTTTTTACGATAAATCAATTATAAATTTAATCTCTAAACTTCTAAAATTACAAATTTATGTTTATAAAATTTTATGAATTTATCATGTATTATAACTTTAATTTTTTTTTTTTGTGATTAAGACACGATCTAAAATAATTGTTAGTTATGGCAAAAAGATATTTATTTTTATTAAATTATTGATAATTTTTTTCTCATATTGGAACGATTCAAACCTAAATATTTAAAAAGTTAAAGGATTGAATTTTAGGGGAAAAGATGGAGAATATAAGTGGAAGTGGAATGGAAGGAAAAAGAATAAGAATGAGAATTGATCAAACCCTCAAAGTCAACAAGAAATGGTAAGGCAGTCATCCACTAAATTAAAAAAAGGGTTAAATTTGACATTAATTTCATCCGTATCTATGATTGGTTCAATTTACACTATACTTTATTTTTTAATATAATAAATATAGAATAAAATTTAAATTTCCCAATTGAGAAGAAATTTATTTTTTATCTCATAATTTCATATTAAATTTAAGTATTATTTATTAATATTTCTATCGAATCAAAATAACTCAACAATAATGAACCTATATTAACTTTTTTAAGTTGGATTTTAGGTCTTCTGACCCCATTTGTTGTAATAAAATAATAATAATAATAATATTTTTGTTTGTTAAAAAAAAATAGCGATGGGAAGATTAAACTATGACCCACATTTATTGTATTAAAAAAAAGTTAGAGAAGATATTGATTAAGAGTAGTTCTAACTAATATATGCTTTGGGGATAAAAATGTAACTAATACATAAAGTTCACATTGAATTTTTGGGTACCCAATTGTCTTTATTATCAAAAAGAAAAGGAGGGAAATGCCGTATCAGGAACGAATAATATTTGAATTGATTTTATTTATTTATTAAATTAAATTAAATTAAATTAAATTAAATTTAAATTTAAATTTATTAAAAAAAAAAAGAAGAAGAAGAAAGTGGATGCTTGCATAGTGAAGACAACGTTTTAGACGCGTGGATCGGATCAGTTTCCCCCGCTAATCATGTACCAAGGACAACAAGATTCAATAAAAAGCCAAAAACGCCCCTTCCGGACCTCAACTCATTTTCTTCACTTCCATTTATTTATTTTCACTTCCGCTTTATCTCTCATTCTCTCTCATCCCCTCTCTCTCTCTCTTCAGCTCGACTTCCGCTTACGTCGCAGCTAAAAGGTGACTCCTCCTCCTCCTCCTCTTAACGGCCACTTTAAACTGCCGCGGCTGGTACTCCGCGTGAATTTTAGAAGGCCGACGACGAGTTTGTTTACTGTCCGATGCTCTGATTGAGCTCACGGAGGTTTCAATGATGGCTATTGATGATCAAAAGTCAACGTCCGATGGAAAGGTCTGGGGTTTTTTGAAGCAAACATTTCGGCATTCCGCCAGTGGCGCTGCTACTTCGTATCGTACCTCTCATCAGACTCATCCGCCTGTGGAGAGGACAAATCCTCACACCTCCGCCTCTGTCTCCTCCGTTGCTAGGTCGCTGCTTCCCACCCGGCGCCGGCTCAAGCTCGATCCATCGAATAAGCTTTTCTTTCCTTGTGAGTTTTTTTTTTTTTTTTTTTTTTTTTTTTTTTTTTTTCGTTTTATGAATTTCTGTTTGATTATTCTGAGGTGGATTTGTTCTGCTCATTATAGGTATGATCTCGATCTGTGTTGACTTTTAACTATCAGCTGCATTTCGGATTTAGAAAGTTTGAATTTTCGAATTGATTCGAGTTTCTGGGCGATCTTAGGTTTAATTGATTTATCTTTCTGTTTTTGAAGATGAACCTGGCAAGCAGGTCAGGAGTGCCATTGGAATAAAAAATACAAGCAAATCTTATGTTGCATTCAAGGTGCGAATGAACGTCCTATTCTAGGCATTGTAGTTTTGCATTTTTGTATCCATATTCGAGAATACAGATATTTTGTTTTACAGTCTTGTTGATCACTGGACACTGGGCAGTGAGTTCGTGTGTTAGTAGTTAATAGTTGTGATTTCCAAAAATAGCTCTCGTCCTTCCTAATTCTGTCTGTAAAATTAGGCTTATTGTGATTATTGATCCATTGTGTTTGAATGTTCGTATAGTTCCAAACCACTGCACCAAAAAGTTGCTTCATGCGTCCTCCTGGTGCTATTCTTGCCCCTGGAGAGAGCCTCATAGCCACTGGTAAACTATTTTCCTGGATTTCTTATCCATTTTGTGTCTGTTCCTTGGTTCATATATAGCAGCCGCGATCATTAATTTGCTTATTTCTTTTTATCATTGTTCTTGAAATTGGTGAATTTTGACGTTTCTTATTAATTTAGAATTTTTATTTGCTGTCAATGTTGGATGGATCTCCTAGTTTTCAAGTTTGTTGAGGTTCCCGAAAACAACGAGAAACCTGTGGATCAAAAGAACAGGGTTAAGTTTAAAATTATGAGCTTGAAGGTGAAAGGACAAATGGATTATGTGCCTGAACTGGTGAGTCTCGCCCTTCCCTAAGCTTGCTTTTTCCAGTTATTTACGCTTTCTCGGGAGTTTTATTCAAGAAGTTAATCATAGTCGTGGTGCTACAAACATGCAGTCATATCTTGTTTCACTTTAGCTTGTCAAAATTAGAGGAAACGGAATTGTCAATATGTAGAGGAGTTTCAGTTGTCACTCGTCAAAATTAGAGGGCTATATGTTGTTCATTGGTGAGCCGATGCCGTTTTAATTAATAATGGCCACAATGAAAGGACCATTGGTTCCACACAGGAATTCACAAATTTAGGTTGATAATTTGATGTGAAGTAAAGTTTTGGTGAATAGTCTCCTTAGCGGTATATGCATCACATATCAGTTGCTGGCCATCATATTTCATGATTTGGTTTTGTTTTTAATAGAATTTTGTCAATATTCATTTTCTGGTTAGGACATGTAGTGAAAAGTGCATTAAGGTCATATCCCAATTTTGTTCTGGTTAGGGCATGTAATAAAAAAAAATTGGTCTTCTTTTGAATGGTGTAATGCTTCTTCCCTCCTTTTTCAGACTAGTTTAAGTGACCTTATAATAAACCGGTGGGCCTGCTTGGAACCCCAGTTTTGGCTCCCTCCCCCCTGTATATTTCATTTACCTAATTTCATTAAAAGAAAAGGAATGGAGGTCTTACTCCTAACTATTCTTAAAACGTAACTTCAAACTTATGAATATCACTTTGTTCACACGTTGCTTGTTTTAGAATGCCTTTTAACTTTCCTAACATCCAGAATCTATGCCTTTTCATGCCGGACTAGGAAAAGCAAGCAAAATGAATACTGATCAAACATTCTTCTTTTTCTATCTCGATCTAGTTTGATGAGCAGAAGGACCAAGTGTCTATAGAACAGATATTGCGGGTTGTTTTCCTGGATCCAGAGCGTCCTAATGCAGTAAGTTGGTTTATTGAATGATAATAATCAGAAAAAAAAAGTACATATTAATTTTGAGTAGTAACCCGTTTCATTTCTGATTCTGTGTAGGCTTTAGAAAAATTGAAGCGCCAATTAGCGGAGGCCGATGCTGCACTTGAGGCGCGCAAGAAACCAGCAGAAGAAACAGGTCCAAAAATAATTGGAGAAGGGCTGGTGATAGATGAATGGGTGAGTTTATCCTTAGTTTTGGTATGCAAATCTTCTGATATTTTGAATCAAACGAATATCACTCTTCATGTTCACTTCCTTTTTGTGTTTGTTCAGAAAGAAAGGAGGGAAAGATATCTGGCGAAACAACAAGTTGAAGGGGTAGAATCTGTATAGATTTGGTTTCAGTTTTCCGGGTATGCTTCTGTAATTTGAAAGGGATTTCCAAATTAATTCTAGCCTTAAAAAGTCGTGTTGTAATCTTTTTGGTATATTATCCAAAATATTGTTTAGGTGAAAGTGAGGTTATTTTATTTCCATTGAAAGAAACCCAACCCCCCCGAGGTCAAGTCGTGTAATTTGAGACACCCACTGGGAAATTACTCTTTTATATGTAGATAAAGATAATGTCATTTCTTTCTTTCTTTCTTTCCCGCTAGTAAAAAACTCATAAACAAGAACAAACCAATTGAAAAACTACTTAATATACTCAAATTTTGATTATGAATATTAAAGAGAAAAAAAATGATTTCCCCCATGGAAAAACATGGTAATCATCTAATATAATATTATACAAAAATATTATTAGAATTTGGTAGTCAAATATGTGGGCAGACTTCTCTTGACACAGTCAAAGTGCTCGACTTTGTTTATTAATGACGACAGAAATTTCGAATTACAAAGCAAGATCGGTATTATCGTTGACTCGTAGGTCTTGCGGTCGCTTTAGAGACTGTTTTCTTTTCCCACTATAATTATAAAATTGGGTACTTCAACCGTATACATAGCATTAAAATGTCTGCAGCTGAAGGAGTCCTCTCCGGTGAGGCTATAAAGGAGTATCCCGGAAAACTTACTCCCTTTGTCACCGTAACATGCATCGTTGCTGCCATGGGTGGTCTCGCTTTCGGTTATGATATCGGAATTTCAGGTACTACTTTCATTTCTTTAATTGTTATAACTCTGAAGCAGCTCATAGGATGATTGAATTGATACATTATTATTATTATTTTAGGTGGGGTGACGTCTATGGACTCTTTTCTGGAGAAGTTCTTTAAGGATGTTTACCAGACAAAGAATCGGATATCAACCAAAAACCAGTACTGCCAATACGACAGTGCTAGTTTGACGATGTTCACGACCTCGCTCTACTTAGCGGCGCTGGTTGCCTCACTCGTGGCGTCAACTGTGACGCGTAAGTTTGGCCGGAGATCTTCCATGCTCTTAGGCGGCGTGTTGTTCTGTGTCGGCGCGATCGTTAATAGCTTCGCCACAGCCTTTTGGATGCTCATTCTCGGCCGCCTTTTACTCGGCTTTGGTATTGGATTTACAAATCAGGTAAATTTTCTAATTTTATGCGTTCAATAAATTTATAAATACTATGCAACCTTAACTTATTGCATAGTTTTTGGTGGTATTGTTGTACACAACTACAGTCTTTGCCACTCTATCTTTCTGAAATGGCTCCCTATAGAAACAGAGGCGGTTTGAACTTCTTCTTCCAATTATTCATCACAATGGGCATCCTTATAGCCAATGTTGTTAACTATTTCTCTGCCAAGATTAAGGGTGGCTGGGGATGGCGATTGAGTTTAGGGGGAGCCATGGTCCCAGCTCTGATTATCATCATTGGCTCAGTCCTCCTTCCGGACACCCCCAATTCAATGATTGAAAGAGGACAGCATCCCCATGAGGAAGCCAAGAACAGACTCAGAAGAGTTCGTGGGGTTGAAGATGTTGAAGAAGAATTTCAGGATTTAGTTGCAGCCAGTGAAACCTCAAAACGAGTCAAACATCAATGGAGAAACTTGCTGCACAGAAAATACAGACCCCACCTCTCTATGGCCTTACTAATTCCTTTCTTCCAGCAACTCACCGGCATCAATGTCATCCTTTTCTACAGTCCCATCCTTTTCAACTCTATCGGCTTCGAATCGGATGCATCTTTGATGTCCGCCGTCATCACAGGCACCTGGAATGTGCTTGCCACTATTGTTTCGATTTACGGCATCGATAAGTGGGGACGGAGGTACCTTTTTTTCGAAGGAGGCATTCAAATGTTGATTTGTCAGGTACTTTTAAAAGTTGAGAGACGTATTAGAAACTCTTGTTCTTCGTTCTTAATCTAAACATGGTGTGTTTTGGTTGTTGTATTCGCGTAGACGATTGTAGCAGGGGCGATTGGAGCAAAATTTGGAGTGAGTGGCATGGTAGAACAGTTGCCAAAGTGGTACGCAATTGTAGTGGTGCTTTTCATAGGCAATTATGTTGCAGGTTTCGCTTGGTCTTGGGGGCCTCTGGGTTGGCTTGTTCCCAGTGAAATCTTGCCATTGGAAATACGATCAGCGGCTCAAAGTGTGAATGTATCTGCAAACATGTTCTTCACATTTGCAAATGCGCAAGTGTTCTTGACGATGCTGTGCCACATGAAGTTTGGAGTCTTCATTTTCTTCGGCTTATGGGTTTGTGTGATGACCCTTTTCATCTACTTCTTCCTCCCTGAAACCAAAGGCATCCCAATTGAAGAAATGCCCAAAGTGTGGAAGAGCCATTGGTATTGGTCAAGATTTGTGACTCATAATGATCACCAAATTGGAGGCTTAGAGATGGGTGAAGGACGGCAACAAGTAATTTCAACTGTCACACCATCATTGGATGTGATTTATGAGATTAGAACATATTAATTCCCCAAGAACAACAAACAATCAAGTTAATCTGATCCCAAATGTAATAATCAAGTTAATCCGATGCGGAGTTTGAACTTCATTTTTTGTAAAGCCAAATGATCCTTAATACTTACAAGGATTTAGAGGGTGAGAACAAAAGACGGGGCGTCTCTTCTCGGACCTGCAACGGAGCGGTATACATAAACACTTTCAGCCTCACATTCATCACTCCCACCATCCTTAATGACTTCAACGTTCAACCTCGGCACCTGCTTCGCCAAAATTCGACACCCGTTCATCGTCACCTTACAGGCCGACATCCATAGAGATCTCATGGATTCATACCTTTCCAAACCAGAAAGCAAAGCAGCATTTCCAAATGGACTGTCTCTGATCTCCAGTTTTCTCAGCTTTGGACAACCACTCATAACACACTGCATTCCCCAATCACTGCTTCCAGCAAAAGCCACTGAAAGAGTTTCCAAGTTTTTTGCATATTTCCCAATGTATTCAAATGTTATGTCCGTTAACAAGCCCGAAATGGCGAGTCTACGTAGCTTAGCGCATGTTTTCACCACCGCACCAAAGGCCTCGTCCATTGGTTGCTTTGTAAGATAGTCAGGTTGGTGGGGGTTCATAATACAGAGACGAAAATGGGTGAAATCTGGGCAGTTCTGCACAATGGTGGCTACAGCCTCGTTTGTCATCTGATGACAAAAGTAGAGAACGTAATGGAGTTTGGGGCAGCCATAAGAGACAGCAACAAACCCAGACTCTGTTACCCCATGAACTAAATTATCAGCATACGGATCTGCCGGAAATACACGCAGTTCCTCTAGCAAGGGGCAGCTCAGTCCAACAGCCTTCAGACCCTTGTCTTCAACCGTATCTAAAACCTGCACGAATAACATAATCTTAGAGGGCTCTGTTAGGAACCACGAATCTCCACAATGGTATAATATCGTCTACTTTGAGCATAAGCTCTAGTAGTTTTGTTTTGGGCTTCCCAAAAGGCCTCATACCAATGAATATGTATTCCTTACTTATAAACCTATGATCATCCCCTAAATTGCGAGACAAAAATCAACCGTCATAGAAGGAGAGAAAAATGAGGCATACCCAAAGGCGACGGAGGACAGGGCAGTGGGAAAGAAGACCAGCCAGTTCACCACCGTGCAGAATAGCGTAGCTCAGATTCAAGAAAGTTAAGTTGGCAGAGGCAGGAAAAAGAACTTGGAGATACAACACAGTGGACTCCAATAAGCCCGAGAGAGTATGAAGATTGTTGCAACTTTTAAAGGCATCTTCGAGGTCGTAGTACTGCCGGAGAGTGAGCTCTTGAGAGAAAGAGCCAGTGCCTAACTCTGTTAACTGAGGAGCATTAACAAGCAGCCTCTGTAATTGTTCTAAGTTTATATTCCTATTGACCTTCAAAACCTTCAATGATTTGCTCCTTTTTACCAGTTTCTCAAGGGACTCAAAACTGACGTCGCTGTTCAAACTTGCAAAGTTGAGTACTTGCAGAGATTTCAAGGTGTCTGGGAAGCAACTCAGCCAATTTCCACTCTTGTCATTGATGTCATTCTCAAGTATGTCCAGCTCCGTCAAGTTCCTGACACCAAATTAGACGTCAGAGTTTTGGTTTCTCGCAAGAACAGACCATCCACCCAAGAAAGACAATGTTTTGCTTGAATGAAGGTTCAAGTCATTAGCATTTACAAATAGTAGCCTCACGAAGAAAAAATAATAATAAATGAAAGGCACAGTCACCCCCCAATTGAAGGTTCATTACAGAAAGACACTAAAAGATTTGGGGAGCTGGCAGGATCAGTGGAACCATGGCAGTAGGTTGAAAGATTCCTTAACAGTCCAACTCCAACCCACTACCGGGAGATATTGTAATCTTTGGACTTTCCCTCAAGATTTTCTAGTCCTACTTCGACTAATACTTTGCACCGTTCCGTGGCTGGCTCCAATTCGATTTGTAACAGCCCAACCCACCGTTAGTAGATATTGTAATCTTTGGACTTCCCCTCAAGGTTTTCTAGCCCGACTCCGATCCGTGCCTCGCACCATCTGGTGACTGGCTCTAATTCGATTTGTAACAGTCCAAGCTCACCGCTATCAGATATTTCTTCCAAGCTTCCCCTCAAGATTTTGAAATGCATTTGCTGAGGAGAGGTTTCCACACCCTTATAAGGGAATGCTTCGTTTCCCTCTCCAACCAATGTGGAATCTCACAATCCACCCCCTTGAGGATCTAGCGTCCTTACTGGCACACCGCCCAGTGATGACTTTGATACCATTTGTAACAGCCCAAGTCTACCGCTAGCAGATATTATCTCTTTCCCTTTTGGGCTTTCCCTCACTAACCGACGTGGGATCTCATACAAAATTTCTTCAACAACGGATCTTCCCGTATCATCAATAATTAATTAATATTCAACTTGATAATAATGGAGACAAAGTTGCAAGGATGTGATGTGCCAACGACCATATGACAGAAAAAAGGGAAACAAAAAATGAGAGGTGGAGAGAGCAAAAAAAAAGTTCTAAAATTTCTCATCAGAGTTCAATCAGGAGCGAGCGATGCTAATAATAGGTACCAAGAACAGAATCATACACAGTACAATTGTATTTATTATGAGTTCCATTCCACTTTGTATAAATGAATAATAAGTTCACAACTTTTCAATATGATTCCGAGTTGATACTGTGTGTGTGGTGTCCATCAGCAACCCCATATAAAGCTAACTCAAAGAAACCAATCAGTGACCAAACCAAACATTGCTTTAATATCATAACCATTTGCTGAAGGGGCATCTAAAACAAAAAGAAATCAATATTCTTCCAAAAGGGATTTCCCAAACAACCCAGATCTCATCTTAATGAATCACAGTTTTCAAAAGAAAAGAAGAAGAAGAAATGACATACTTGCAGTGAGTGGCAATGGCCGCAAGCCCATCGGTGCTGAACCCATCGCAGCTCATCATAGAAAGTGCTTTGAAATTAGGGAACGAACGACTCAAAAACTCCAAGCTCTCGTCATTTACAGTCATTCTTTTGAGCCTCAACTCTTCAAGATTTGGGTATTTTAAAGCGAACACGACAAGCCATGAATGAATATCAGCTCCCCAATTCGGAGGCACCAAATTGAAATCCGAAAACCTAGGTTTCCCCTTCAACGACACACTCCGAATGTTCGGGAACCGTCGGATTACAATTTCCGGTGAAATAGAGTAACAGTTCCCGATGAAAACGTGGGTTCGAGACCACCGCTCGGCGTTGAACCAATCTTTACAAACCAGGGAAACAGAGCTTCTATCTTTTCGAGACTTAACCAAACTCAGAACTCTTTCCAATACCTCATCTGGGAAAATGGAACCACCCCGAGTCGACTCGTCCGAGTCCCCTGACCCCCCCTTCTTCTTCCTCTTCGAACTCATTTTTCCACTAAAAAACACTCGACAGATTGATTATCTGAAAACCCCCATAAGGAAATTCAAGAGAAAACCCCAAAAACAAATCAAATTCGAAAATGTACTTAGAAACTGTAGGAACAGTTCGAGATACCCAAAATTTCCCAGAAACAAACAACGCCGAGTAATTCAAACGAAAATGAATAAGAACACGACGAGGAAAACAAAGATAGGTGGTTAACGAAAAAAGAACTGGTAAAGATCTACAAGAACTTGAAAATTAAACGAGGAAACTGAGAGATTTAGAAGGAGAGAGTAAAGCGGAGAATCCTATATGAACTTAAAGAAGAAACAGAGGAGGTCCGAGTTGACTCAGTGAAGCAAATAGAGAAAATGGGATGTTTTGTAGCGATTGGTAAGGGGGAAGAGCCAAAGTGAGAAAGCCAAGTAATTGCGTATTATAGAAAAAGCAGAAGAAACAGAGTAAAACAATGCCTCTAACCTCCATTTCTTTCTCCAACCTCCACCACTTGCGTTTTCGCGCGTCTTAACAACCTCCAATAAAATTCTGACACGTTGCCTCTTTCTTTTCCTGTTTTGAATTTTGATGACTGTAAATCTGGGCAGCGGATTGCCCGGGGACTGCCCTACGGTTCTTGAATCTGAGCTTAAATATAATTTAATAAATTGTTGTTTGTTTTTTAAAGGGAAAAAAAACAAAAATAAATAAATAAAGAGAAAGAAAATTGTTTTTTTTTTTAATTTTAGGTCAAAGAAATTCACTACATTTTTCAATGGGCAATTATTTGTGGAAGGGGCTCACTTCACCTCATCATCACATATTTCACCCCCTTTTTGCAACCAAAAACACTTTCTCCATTTTACCCTTTACTTTCTCCCAAATTCCTCAAACGCCCTCATATGAGTTTAATAGATTTTTAAAAATGTAACCGTTCAAGCCTACTACTAGTAGATATTGTTTGGTTTAGTTCGTTATGTATCGTTGCTCACCACTAATAGATATTGTTCGTTTTGGCTCGTTACATATCGTCGCTCACTACTAGCAAATATTGTTCATTTTTTTCCATTACGTATTCCTGTCAACATCACGGTTTTAAAACATGTCTACTAGTGTCCTCGTTGATACATGCTCGTTACGTATATTGTTCATTTTTTGCTCATTATATAGTATCCTCGTTGGCACACTGCCTAGTGTCTAGCTCTGATTCCATTTGTAACAGCTTAAACCCACCGCTAGCAGATATTGTCTACTTTTGTCCGTTATGTATCATCGTCAACCTCATGATTTTAAAATGCGTCTACTAGAGAGAGGTTTTCACACCCTTGTAAGAAATACGTCGTTCCACTCTTCAACCAATATGACATTTTAAAAAGTTTCGAACCAATTAATCATAAAATTATTTTGTCTCACACTATTTTGATTATTTTGTAAATATATGACATAAAGATTTATCAAAATAATGTTCAAACTTGTGAAGGTCAATCAAAATCAAAATCAAAGTCACGTTAACATCTAATCGCAATCTAATTCATGAAAAATAACCGTTAAAGAATTTGAGCTCGGTTCAGTTAATTGTCTACTTTTAGAATTGAAATAAAGTTGATTTGATTGAGCGTTGTTATTAAATTGGGTTGAAAATATTGAATTTTCATTCGTGATATAATTCGATATTCATTATCTTCATACGACTATAAGTCCACATAAGATCTCTCGTCAACCGACCATTCTTATAAGATCTCATATTTGTGTTCACCATCATTTGATCATGCATGTTGTTTGATGATGCCATTCAAACCGACTTAACCGACGCAACAAAAAATATAAGGTTCAATTGGATTGGGTTGTCTTCTCCAACCCGACCCGACCAACCCCTAAAAAAACTCTTAAATTCAACTCAACTCAATTTACGTACACTCCTAATTGCACTACGTAAAACTGTTAATGCAACTCAAAGGCATCCCAACATGAATGCATATTTTAAAAAATTAATGACTTACGCTGCCCTTCTCTCTCATCGGCTTGCATTGCAGAGATTTTCCGGCGACAATGGGGGATTCGCCCTTGATGTGGCGGTCACGTGTGGGAAAGACTGAAACCTCAAAGGAAATATATTTAAAATTTTAAAAAAAATAAATAAAAAAGTTAGTTTAGATTAATAATGAGTGTGAATGGGTTATATTGAATTAAAATGATAAATGTCACGTGAGACCCTCGTCTACAATTCCATACACAGCTAATGCTCACGAATCTCTATGATTAAAGATAATCATTCACTAATTAAACATTAATTTTATTGCAATCTTACATGACCAATGACACAACAGCTCATAACCATCTGTCCTCAGCTCTTTAATTAATCTCATAATTGAAGGCCGACACAGCCGAGCCAGCCAGCCGGAGCCAGCCGGAGCCGACTACATCAAAAGAAAAAAAGAAAAAAAAAAGTGGTAAAAGGGTAGGGTAGCCCACTGTAAAAATGAATAAATATCGGGGGAATTTCATAAAATGTCGAGCCACTCATGATTAAGAATAAAAGGAGATGGTGGGGCCCGCTGGGTTTAGTTGGGCACCTAATGTAATTACTCAACTCTTTGGGGGCTCTCCCTGCAAATATTGTCTTTTTTCTTTTTCTTTATATATATATATATATATTATAAATTAAAATTAAAATTTGTAATGTTTAGTGTTATATAAAAAAAGAATAATTATTGGAATTGTGGGTGGTGACAGAGGAATAGATTAGAACCGCATGTTGCGTAGTGTTGTATTTCTGCCAAATCACTCTCTTCATTGTCCACATCATTATCTAACTCTCTTTACACTGAAATTAAATATCTGATGTGTGATGGGGGCCTGCTTTGGGGTTCTTACACGTGGCACCTTTTCCTTCCTTCCTAGTGTGGCCCAGTTTCTTGTTGCCCCACATCAGCCTGTTACCCTCACTGTGCCATTTAATTCTTATAAAATCTAAAATCTTACTTCGTTTCTAATTTGATTATTTGGGCTGATATTACAGGCCCATATTGATAGGCCCATATTAGTAGGCCCATATTGATAGGCCCAATTCATATGCAGCCCAAAAATGGGTGCTCCCATTGGGCTGGTGGTTCGTTTAATTTCGGAAGGGAATGTTTAACTACTTTATCCTAGCTTTATAATTAATAATTTCAATAATTCTATTAATTTCATTTTTTATATATTAAAAAAATCATAATAATAATATTTTATAAAATATGTTTTTTTTTATCTTTCTTTTTCATATTACTAAAATGTGAGATAGTTCATAATTATTTCTATGCTTCAATTTTAAATTTCAAATGTTATATGTTTTTTATTTGTTCCACTCTTTTTATTTTTAAATTAAAATAACGTTAAGAAACATCGATAATCGTAACCGTTTAGATAAACATGGTGTGAGACTTTTAATTTTATCAATTAAACTCCAAATTTCATAAGTTAATAGATTTAAATCTTCCTTTAAAATATATATATATTAATCATGTATGCATTAATTTTAACCATCTATATGGTTAATCTGGCATTCGAATAAGTCTACGTATAAAAACAACAATTTTCAAATGTAATCTCAGTCATGGGTCTAAATAGATTCATTTATAAGAATTTAGATGTTTTTCGAACAAATTTACAAAGTGTGTGAATTGATACCATTAAAGTTTCATGCCTAATTTGGATATTTTTGCTATAAAATGATTCAAAATGATACTCTTATTTCCAACCCAAATTGAGGTGTGATCGTATTAATTAATTGTCTTCCTTCAATCCAAACCCTTAATTTCAATTCGAGATTCCTTTATTCTCATTATATTTCAATTCGAGATTCCTTTATTCTCATTATGATGTAATATTTGGAGGGTTTCCTAACTAGCCTCTTTTTTTTTCATTTTATTTTAAAATTTAATAACTAATAAGCTTTTTTAAATTATAAAGAATTATATACATTAAACATCTCTATAGGTTCTAATTAATATAAATTACTTTAATTTATTTTTTAAAACCACATGATTCTAAATTAAAATTCAAATGGGTCTTTTAACATTTTTCAATTTGCATTACATATTAGCATATAATTAAATATGCAACTTCTACCGTTGTTTCAAGATTAAAAGTCGATATAAATTTTGAAAACGTGCTAAAAAGTCATTATAGACTAGTGTTATGATATCAAGGTTGTAATTGTTAGATGAACACGACTCTGCACAATAGTATGATATTGTCCACTTTGAGCATAAACTCTCATGACATAGAGATAGTATTTCTTGATTAATAAACCCATGATTATTTCCTAAATTAGCCGATGTGGGAGTTTCATCCAACACCTCCCCTCCCCTTAACCGAGGCTTAATTCCTTTTTCTTTTGGAGTCGTTTGTTCGACATTTGAAATTCTATTGGCATGGCTCTAATACCATGATAGATGAACAAGACTCTCCACAATAGTATGATATTGTCCACTTTGAGCATAAGCTCTTATGACTATTTCTTGATTATAAGCCCACGATCATTCTCTAAATTAGCCGATAGGGGAGTTTCATTTAATATCTAAAGATAAAAAGAAAAGTTTTTGGAGGGGTTTTATCAATAGATTCTCATATTAACAGCTAAAATACCACGTAAGCTAGAACAACAAATGGATCATATGTTAATTTGAAAACGTGATTATCCATCTTAATTTGAATATAAAAAAAAATGATCTAATAATGATCTCCTGAAAAGTGCGGCTCAAAGTAGATAAGAACGAAGATTTGGAAGAAAAAAAAAAGAAAAAAGAATTTAAATAATTATGGCATTCTAGAAATTCGTGAAAGACAGCCCCCACTGGACATAATTATTTAGTATAAAAAACAACAAAATTACTTGATTAAGACGATATACACAAGAGGGACAGGAATGACTGAATAATTAAAAAAGACCCCATACTTAATGATGCCGTAAACCAAGTTTATTTTAAAATTGGGGAAGTTTAGCTTTAAAAGCAACTAATCATTCGACCACTAACCATTAACACTCAAAAAATCAATGTCCAAATACATTAGCAGCAGCCAGTTCGAACATGTACTAAATAATTTAAGGCAGACATCCAGAAAAGATGCCACCAATAATAGAACATACATCCAAGCCAATCATCATAAATCTTCATTATTATCATACAAGATCCTGTTCCTTTTTTTCTGTTCCTCGCTTGTGTTTGTCCATACCAAGTTAATTACATGAATCAAGGCAATTAAGGGCTGTTAAGGCACCATTAGCTTGTAGTAGTGTCTCACGAATTTGATAAATGGAGCGTCCTAATTTCAAAGTATACATAAAAAAAAAAGAACATACCTTCTTTGTAAATATGTGAAAACCTCTCCTTAGATACGAGTTTTAAAAACTTTGAAAGAAAAGTGAAAGTAAAAGTGTATTAGGCACGAGAATGAAACATTATTTACAAGATTTTACAAAGGTTAGTTTATGCATGCTAAAAACTTCAAGGGAAGCTCGAAGATAAAAGTCCAAATAGGACAAAATAGGACAATAATGGACTTAGACATTTAAAACTCAAACATAACAATATTGTTAGATAATTTGAAGAAGGAAAAAGATACCGTTAGATAATTTGAAGAAGGAAAAAGAAACTGACCTCTAATGAGACGAAGTTTCAGGGTCGCCAGTTCATCAATCCAGATTGTACAGAGCACATTTCCACAACTTAATTGGGAAAAAGGCAGTCGAAGGTGAGACACTTCTGGTAATTTCTATTCTGTTTCCAAATCCAGCTTTTTTCCCTCTATGCCCACCTCAATTCCCACCTCAATTCCTCATACGTTACAGATCGTTTTAATCACACACCACACCAAAAGGGAAAGAAAAACAGAAACCCCACAATCCCATCTACCAATGATGGGAAGTTATTCAAATTGAATCAAAGCCAGAAATACATATGGAAGCCAGAAACGCAGGTTAAATGGTGACACGAAGTTCCGAGGAAAATGGGCTTCGTTTTTATTAGGCAGAGAACAAATGAGAGCAACAGTATAATGAACTGTTCGAATTTATCAGAATTTGAAAGGGACTAAACCAAAATGCTACCCCCCTTGTAAACGAATTTACCTATCAGCCCGACTCTGTAATACATGTACAAAAAAGAAGGAGATGCATTTCTAACCCACCCATCTTCATCTTCATCTTCATCTTCAATGAAAGATTTGAAGAATTTGTCAGTGAAAATGTCTCAGATCCCTAACTACGTCTTTCTTCCTACCAGCACACCGTGTTTCTACAACATAATACAGATGTATTTACAGATCCCTCTGGGTTAATTCACATCTCTGTCTCAATGGCGTACTTTTTCCTTGGCCATTGCTCTTCTTCGGCAAACAAGGCCACGGAAATGTCCGCGAGCTTCTTTCTGCTTAATGGAGACCTAAATCGTCTTGTGGGAGGAGCATTTGGGGCTTCAATCTCGTCGAGATCGATGAAATTGTCGTCAAGTTCAATGGCAGTGCGAAATGCGCGGATCTTTGAGGGGGTTCTATAAGCGAAATGCCATTCTTTTGCAATTAAAGTCTGTAAATGCAATTGAAACCCTTGATCAATGAGAATCATTTAAAGAAATGAAAGGAAACAACTAATGTGAAAAATGATACGAGTGATGCTTACCGCTTCGCTAATTGTTTTCGAAACGCGGACTAGCTGTTTCAAGTCATCATGATCCACACCGCAGAGTATCCTAATCTAATGGAGAGGGGAAAGGAGGAAAAAAAAAGCATTTCAGACACAATAGTCGAAAAAGGGACCGAATGCAAGGATTTGAAAGGTTTGCAATATCGAAGCGATTTCAATCTCAAGAACTTTGTAATTGTACTAACCAGAATCTCCTGAGGCAGAGCCTCGAGCAGAGACCTATCGGCGTCCACCGTCGTACTGACGACGCTGCAGCGCCTCTTCGACGGTGCCTTCGGCGTCAAGTCGATAGACGAATCCTCCTGATTGCAAGAAATCACAACGCGTTTCCTTCCTAAATCACGCGCATATCTCACAACTCCGAAATCCAGCTCTTTATCGGCAGCAGAGACGACGCTTTTCGATTTCAAACAACCGCTCTTCTTACCCAACGCCATTGTTAATTCTCGATACTCAAAATAATCTAAATCTATCCGCTTATCTGTATCAACGCGCGGGAAAGAACGAACATAAATCATTTAGAACTGATAAAATCCTAAAAGAAAACAGAACCGAATCTATAAACTACGAGATTCAAATAGCTTCAAGAACCCTAACAAAACTCTGATCGAAGCGAAGCCGTTTTTTATAAGAATGGTTTTGCAAAAGCAGATTGAAAGTGTCAAATAAGGAAGAAATCTAAATTTAGTGTCGAATAATGAAGAAATTCAAATTTGAATCCGGAGCGAAACGAACCTGATTGTCGATGGCCGTGGAGATTTGAATTTCGCTCTCTCTCTATTTCTGTTTCAGTTTCAGTTTCAAAGAAAGTTTTTGCTCCTAAAATGGAAACTCAGCAAACTCCGGAGTTGCTTTCAAATTGTCGATATTCCATCTTATATACTGATAGAAAAAGATGGGATATTTCGCTTTTAAAAAATTTAAAACAAAAAATAAAAATAGAAATTTTTTAAATATCCCCACGCGCTTTACAGAATCCGCTGGAATTTTCGGAGAAGAAAAATCTCCGTTTTTATCGTTGATGTCATTTATCTCCTTTGGCGGTTAAAAGTAAGTGGGGGAACGAGGAAATGAAGGGCAACAACTAGCCGTTGGAGTAGTGGGACACGTGTTGCCTGGTAATGGGTTGGAGTTTACCTGGATGCTTCAGAGTGATGACGTGGAGATATGGTCGGTTCAAGTCGGCGATGCCGGTTCCTTCTCCAACACGTATTTTAAATTTTAATTTTTTTAAATTCTTTTCATGACGCGTTTTATAAAAGTTAGGCAACCAAGATGAGAGACGTCCATTAAGCTACACGTGTGTGTGACTTTGTGATTCGACGTCGTTTTGAGAGGAGTGTATCGTTACTATGGAGTAGAGGATCCAAACTCTGCCGGTGCGGGTTTCTTTTGACTGGACTTGATATATTCTAATAAGGCGGGCGGCCATGGGTTGACCGCTGTTACTCTTTTTACATATTTAATATCGATGCCAAGGCGAGTCAACAGCACATACGACCCATTTCATCTCAATGAGTCAAAAAGGGGAAAATAACGCGTTGGATTCAATCCGAATGGGTGTCTCCACGGTCACAAACATTCACATGAGTATTATAGCGCGTCTGCTTGACCACAACCACTACGATATTACCTTTTCCGGTGAGGTATTAAAGAAGAATCACCTCTATGTAAAGACAGAGATCTAAATAAAGAGTTAGCAATCCACGTTATCTCGCTCCAACAAATCTTTAAGCATCATTTTCTTAGTAAGTATGAAAATGTACTAGCTCAAGTTTACCACCGGTAGATATTGTCCTCTATAGACTTTTCTTTTCGAGCTTCCCCTCAAGATTTTTAAAACCCAAAACACGTATGGAAAAAGTTTCCACGCCTTAAATTAATGTTTCGTTCTCCTCCCAACAGATGTGGGATCTCATAAAAAAATTAATTAAACCTCAATTTTACCTAACCTCATGAGGCTACTGCGTACTAGCCAATATTGACTGGCTCGAGCCTTTTGAACTTGAACCAATTTTTCATTTTTGTTCGCATTATATGAACATGAACCACACTTTATTTGACCCACATACCGTATTTAGTTCACATGATATTATTCATATCAGGTGTGTCCAGATGTATTTAAACTGCATTTTACCTTTGTATTTAGTCTCTTGATTCAGTAAATTTTCAGACTTATTCCACATATATTTTCCTATTAAAAGGATTCATTGAGTAGATATTTTACTTTTATATATAAAAAAAATAAAGATAATTATAGAATAACTGTGTCCTCTAACTCTTGATTTATGTTAGAAAAATAAAATTATTTAATATAGTTTATGTAGAGTAATTCGTCATTCTTAAATAAACATATAAATTTAAAACTTTATGTTTTTTAGATAATATAAAAAATTGTTCAATTTTTTTATTAATACTCATATTATATACATATATGTGAAAATGATAAGCAATTGGTTCCACCTAATCCATCCACCTAGTGGAGTTGGTTGGGTTGGTTCCAATTATTCCACTGTTCTAGCTAAATTCCACACATACATGGTTAACGAATAAATTTTTATGCAATGATTTTATTGTAATCCAATTAAATTTAAAATATGTATTAATAAAATGAAAAATATGCATTTAATACAATTTATATCATGTACTTGGTCATTCTTGGACATTTGGTTACATAAATATGAAACTTTATGTTTTTTTAATAGAGAAAATAAAACTTTATATTATACATCTAATCCATCCTTTGGTGGAGTTGGTTTACTCCATGATTCGAGCTAAATTCCACACATTATCGTTCGAGATTGCAATACACGATTATTTTATTATACTCCATTTTAATTTAAATCTTTGGTTTTCAACTAAATTTTCGTATAAATAATTTAAACACACACATCCTTTGTGTTTTTGTTGGTTAGTAAATATTATAATTCACAAATAAACTAAGAGTGTGACTTGAAAATGCAGTTAGTTTAGTAAAAATAAGAATTTTTTAATTGAAATTAATTCATAATTCTTGAAATAAAAGCCTATTTATTTCAAAAGTTCAGTTAGGGGATTGAAAAACAGTCAAAATATCGAAAATAATTTATTAAACTTCATAAATATTATTTAATTTTGCTATAGTTTAAGTTAAAATAATTGCATGGGTGAACGAGTTAATTTTTAGTCAATATATTTAATGTATTTACGTGTTTCTATCACAGAGTTAGGTTCATTTTATCTCATTATAATTATTTAAATATTAAATTAAATAAAAAATAAAACATTTAAACCTCTCCCAATGAGATATCCACATTTTTTTTTTAAATTGGTTCAATATCTTGAAATATCATTTTCTATAACTTAAAAGTTTGATTAAAGTTTATTTAAATTCATTACTTTAATTATAAGTTAAATTAGATTATTGACAATAACTAAATTTAAGATTTATTTAAATATATATGCATTAAATTTTAGACACTTGGAAGTCTATGACTAAATTACATAGATTAAAATGTAATATGTTTCAAAGTACCTTTCATATTTTAACAAACTTTATTCTATATATTTATATTCTTAAAAAGTTTGATAATAATGTGAATAAAATGTTGGGACTTATAATTTCATCGTGGTATGTTAGTATTTTCGTCGCACGCGTGTGAGGCCCGGGTTCGATCACTGGAAATGGTGTTATTTTCGTTTTCTGTTATTTTTATTTTTTAAATTGTTGCGGGGGTTCGATCCCCGACAATAGCTGTTTATTTTTTATAATTAAGAAATTTTTTATCACTTAATTTCTCTGGGCAGGACTATGAACTGTATAACTCGCTAAAGCCCGCGCCAGTTGTTTTTTTGAGCTCCTTCTCGCGCCCTCGCGACCGCCGACAACGAAAGTCACCCGAAAAGCTCATCCCGAACTCCAGGAAAGTGGAATCCTCGGTGCCGGAGCTCTCGCCCTCAAAGGCTTCTCATTCTTGGCTTCTCTCTCATTCTTCAGTAGTTCATTTGGAGGAATCATTGCACAAGTAAGTAAAGGAGTCGATCAAGTTGTTCGATTAATACTTTAGCTTCTGAAGTATTTCTACTTCCTTTTCTGAATTTTGGTACTGTTGGATTTTTCCATTTTAGCTCTAGCTATGGAAACCGACGAGGCCGAGCATGTGCTTCCATTTCAGCTGCAATTCGACAAGCCTATTGCCTCTCAGGTTTACTTTTCCCACTTCACCATCAGCTTCCTACTTAGTTGTTCATACATTGTCCATTTGTTGGGGAATGATGCCTCTAGTATTCTGTGTGATGAGTGAGTTTTTTTCTGCTCTGAATATTTGATGATTTGCTAATGCAAGGTTACAATTGCCGAGTGGAACCCGGAAAAGGATTTGCTAGCCATGGTCACGGAAGACTCGAAAATTTTGCTTCACCGTTTCAACTGGCAGAGGTTGTGGACTATATCGCCTGGTGAGTTATATGGCTCCTAATTTCTTAAAAAGAAAATTTTACGGGTCTCTTCCAGTTTTCAGTTTCACATTACTTTATCGTACTTGTTTGGTGTAAAGAAATGCATCTAATATATGTTGAAGCCTGAACTTTTTGTTATAATGTAATGCATAGGTTAATTAGATTGATATAAAATTGATGAAACTAAATCAGAACGAAGGGCAATATTTCATCTTTCAAAAAACCATCTTTAAGTTATTTAATAATAACTTAGTGATTTTTGAACTATTGGTATTACACTAATGTCTAAACTCTTGCTAATTTTGGTTCAACGAAATCTATACTTACAACAGGACTACGATATTGTTGCTTCCTCTTTAGGACTTTATGTTCTGCACTTTGTTATTGGTTCTTATGTGCTACATTGTTGTCTAGTGACATTCTTGGCTATGAATGAATGTATAAATGTATAAATTATATGTAGGAAGGTCTATAAAATCCTTATGTTGGAGGCCTGATGGTAAGGTGATAGCAGTTGGACTTGAGGATGGGACAGTTTTGTTGCATGATGTTGAAGTGAGTAGCCTTACTTTAACTTTAAAATATAGTTTCCTATTCATCAGTCGATTATGGAATTGTTGTGCTTGATTCTGGTGATCCAGACACCTGTTAGTCCAGTTGTACTGACATTGATTAGATTCAGCTTCCAATGTGCCCAATATAGATTACGTTTCCATTTCCTTTAAAAAACAAATGGAGATTTTATTTTAATTCCTTCATCGATTTCTTCCTCTAAGGCGTTTGATCTAACTAAAGAGTTTTAGATAGTCGTTGGCATCTCCAATATAATTGCTTCGCAACTACTGGTTTCAATCGTAGATTATCATTCTGGTCAGTAACTACAGTAGAAATGCTGTCTTGAAATGCAATATTTTATTGTGATATTTTACTTAAAATCAGAATGATATGTATCAACGATAAAACTGCATTTAATTTAAGTTCATAGCAATGTTTTGAGTCCAGGATAAAAGTGTAAGATGTAGCTTTTATTTTCTCTTAGTTTTCTTGCTGTTTTTAAACCTTTTATTTTCCATCTCAAACAGAATGGGAAGTTGTTGAGAAGCCTAAAGTCTCATGAAGCTGCTGTGGTTAGTCTAAATTGGGTGGAGGATAGCCAGTTGATTACAGTACGTAACTCTCCACTTATTTATTTGGTATTTTCCATGAATTTTATTGGGAAATCATTTTGTTAACGTTGTTCTGAATGTGCAACATGAATTATGATCTTCAAATATGAGTTTCTTTTTCCCTCTCATCCTTCATCCTTTTTCAAAATTGTGGTACAGGACAACAATGAAAACTTGTCGACTTATGAAGATCGCACCAGTCGTCTTTCCCCCCCTGCTCCTACAGTTCCTCGAATGCCTGGACTTGTTTCAGGAGATACTGGTTTTATTGATGACAGTGAAGACTCCTTTACAGAGTTGTCAAATTGTTCACAACAACGGTTTAACATGTTGTGTAGTGGTGACAAAGATGGAAGCATCTGTTTCAGCATATTTGGCATTTTTCCAATTGGAAAAATTGTAAGTTAACCAATTATAACCACAAACCTTTCTTTTCTCTCTTCGGAAAAATAGTTAGTTAGCTGATTACTTCGCTCCGTTCATAAGTGTAGTTCGATAAAATTGTATCATTTCACTTGTATGATAATTCAATGTGGTATGCTGATTTCAACACTGTATATTTCTGTTCTTATTATTGTCACTTTCTGATCACTCAAAGCCTAAAGACCAAAACCGGACTTCGATTTTCTGTCCTCTGGTGGTCTTTGTCTATACAGCAGAGGACGGAAAATATGGGGGCAGGTTTTGGTCTTTAGACTTTGGGTGATCAGGAAGTGATGATAATCAGAACAGAAAGATATAGTTTTGAAATTAACATACTACATATAGTTTTGAAATTAACATACTACATTGACTTAGAGTGCGTGTGTGCAATTTCTCTGTCCTGAAATTATCTTTTTAATAAAGGTTTTGTGTTCTATAAAGCTATTTATCCTGTTGACTCTTGTTAATGAGTCTTGGGAATGTAAAGCATCTGCCTTCTTTCTTTATCATTTAATTTATAAAGTAAATATAATAAAAAAACCATGTGTCATCAATGAAGATAATTTACTTATTCCTCACAAGCTCCAGAACGTGTGATACAAATCTCTGAAGTCGCTTGAGTCATGAATGTAATGTAATTATATAATTTGTAACTGGAGATTTATGTTTTTTTCCCTTTTAACACATGCAATTTTTTGTGTGGTAGTAGTTGTTGTTGTATCGATCTATTGAGTGCTTCCTCCATTGACGTGTTTTTTTTTCAATGTGACAGAACATACACAAGCTTCATATTCCTCTTCAAGATGCTGGTGCTTTGTGTCACCTTCTGAATGCTGAAATTTACAAGGTATGATAAAACACTTAGGAGGATTGCTTTTCTACATTTATAGATTTTATTTGACCATAAGGCCTCTTCTTTTAGGGCTAGCATTCTTATTAGCCTTTTTTTTAGGGAGAAATAATTTCATTGATCGATGATGAAATAATGGAGTAGAAACTCCAAGCACGTATTGGTGAATTACAAGAAAGTTCTCCAATTAGAGACTGATAAGATAAGCTAGAGTGATCTAATGGATGCTCATTTTTGCAACAAAAAATACATTGGAAAGAAGAAAAAGAACAGTATCCATAAAATGGTAAAAAAAGAGAGATATCATTGAAAATATGATCATTCCTTTCGCCCCATAAATTCCAGAAAAATTCTTGATTGAGGGCAAGCCAAAGGACCTTCTTAGGACCATGAAATGGATGGCCCACCAAAACAATTGCAAGGAGATAAAAAAAAAAAAAAAAAAAATATTATGGAACAGGGACCACCCAAAAGCTTCCAAAATATTGAACCAATAACGGGAAGCAAAAGGGCAATGCACAAATAGGTGGCCAGGGTATTCAACATTTGACTCACACATGATGCATCAATAAGGATATAGATTGATATAAGATATTCGCCATTGTCACTGATCTGCTGCATTAATAGCTCAAAGCTCCCACAGAAAGAATTTTGTTTTCTTTAGATAAGAATCCTTGCAGATTGCGGTGTTGGGGTCCTTTAACACTGAGTTGCATATCAATTTATCTATTTTGTTTTTAAGTTAAAGATTGATCACTCAAAGTATCATTTAGCTTTTATGATTTTCTTTAAATAAATATGGTGACTCCGAGCTACAGGAGTATGGTGAAATTCTCAACAAATAAAATCTTTTAATGGAGTTTATTTTATAATTTTCATCACTTATATTGGTTCAAGTGACAGAGAGTTTTAATTGGTCCATATCCTGGCTTGAAATCGGTACATGCTTCTATATCAGATTGTAACCTATGAGTACTTTCAAGATATAGATTTGAAGGTTCAGGCGGAAGATTGTGGAAGTTAGCTTTCAGATGGGTGATATGGAGCTTGAGCTTCAAGTCTAAAAATCTCCACAGAACTATTAAAACATCTTGGTTGTTTAATCAAATAATTTAATATTGAGGATTATCTGTTCAGTCATTGAGATGTCTAGTTGTTAGATTAATATCTACTTTAATGTTGAGATTTCTCCAAAACTTTTGCCTGTACTTGAAAGGTTTTCTCTGAGCTGGAGCATTTGGAATGTAACTTGGAATCAATGTTTCAGAAACCTCGATTGGTTTCCGAGAATTACCTCGTGAAAGAACTGACTTTTTCTTTCTTAGTGCTTGCTTTACCTTGTTCTAATTGAGTAATGTAAACAATTTGTTTTACGTTAATGTAGGTTGCTTTATCAAAAGATCTTTGCCGTTTGATAGTCATGTGCTCAGGAGAACTCGTTGGAGATGGGCATGATCCAAGAAATAGACAGATCAGCGTTCAAGGTGTGCATGGCATGCATTCTTTAGTGCTTGATACTTCAATATTTAGGAAAAGGTAATGTTACTGCAGACGCTGGGAGTATTGCTGAACTATTTGCCCTGGGATTTACATTGTCTGGTGTTCTACTTCTATCTCTTGAATTCTGATAAGAATATGGTAGGAGCCAAAGGGTGATTGTAGATATATTAGGGGCGTGTTAGTAATTATATGGTAAATTGTTGTAGTTGAACGGTCATAAGTAGGATTTAGGGGTAGGGAGAGGCTAGCAGACTTTGGGAATGCTCACTATCCCCTTGTAGTGTTCTTTGGAATTTCAATATTTTTCCAGTCCTTTTTTTTTTCTTTTCGATTTCCAGCCTCTGGTTCTGGTTACTATCGGATTCTCATTATGCTTCTTTTTAACTGCTCTGATATTTCTCTAAGAAAAAACTGCCCTGATACTCAAGCAAAGTTTCTTGTCAGAAGGCTGGTGTAGAGTCTTACTGAAGTATATCTTATCCTGTATCTTTTCATCACATCCTTTCTAACCTTTGTGCTCCTGACAAAAGTAATGAAAAACTCATTTTCTGCCTCTCATTGTAGGAAAAGTGAGCTGCATCAGGTAGCTCAACAAGCTTCTAACATCGGGGAGTTGACTGAGGTAATCAGGGCATCATTATCAGTAATGAGTAAGCAGTGGTCTGATGCCATGCACACTTTCCAAGAGAAGTTTGATTCTTTATCCACGCTGATTATCAATCATGGTAATAATAGATATTATATATTATTCACGTGCTACTCCTTTTATGACTCATGTCGTTTCTTCTCTTACATGTAGGACTTGACTCATCTCCCCAAGAGGAGTTTCTTAGCCTTTTAGGTGGTGCACGAACTAGTCCTCCGATTCACCAATTTTTAGTTAATTCTCTCGGCGAAGTGGTTTGTACAGTCTTTTCTTTGATCATTTCAGAAATTAATGATTGTTTTGTTGTTCACTTGCTGATTTGTTGAATAGGGCGCAAAGCGTGTGTCTAAGGCTGTTTCTGGGGCTGGAAGTGAACTCCAACTTATTGTCCTAGATCATCTGCAGGTGAAAGCGCACACCATAAATTTGTTTATTATTATTTTTCCTCTGTTGTTTAGAAAAATTTTACATGATACTGAACTGAAATCATATAGTGATATACTTAGTAGAACTTAGATGCAAAATTTCCTTTCACAGCCTGCTGCAGAAATCATTGGATTCCGGATGGGTGAACTACTGGGCCTTTCAAGATGGCGTGCACGTTTTCAGAGTGTTGGTTTGGATGAGAAGCTTATGTACGATGCTACAGAAAAGGCTGGTACGTTACTTGTGCAAGTCGAACGATTTATGAGGGTGCTTTCAACAGTATTGCAGCAGGTATGCCATATTGTAGATGAATTTAAATTTTTTTTTTATTTGGATGTAAATGTTGCTGTGAACCAAACCTCCTTCCCCAACAGACGCACAATGATTGTCATTATTTTATTTTTCAATCGAGAAGCAAATTGAGTTGTAGAATAGAAACAGCTTGTTAATCCTTAATTTATCGTTAAAATTTCTTTTTATTTCTGGTTGAGAAGCAAGTTAATTACGTTCTTGTGGCTAACAAGGTGGTGGATGGTTGTAAGGGGTTTGTGTACAATAGTGTTCATTGGTAACATAATGACATTCTACTCTGGTACTTAAGTGGACTTCTTACCGTAGTATACTTATGTAACTAACCTTCTCTCTTGAAACAGAATCAAACGAAACTAGTCTAAACAACTATTACAAGCCTAGCCCCTAATCCCTTCTATGCTGGAACCAACCACATTCTTCTTCTTTCTGTTTATGTTTGCGAGCCAAACCTATCATAAAAAAATGGGTTGGTACTAATGCGTGTAATAATGCATCATTCTTTCTGTTTTATAATTTGTAATATAAAACTTTTGTTTTCTGTACAGATATCGAACTTCTTTAACTGGCTTATACGATGTATAAAACTTCTTATGTCAGAGCCAAGCGATCAGCTTCTACCTTATAATAGGTAGTTCTCTCTCTCCCTGATCTAATGACACTGACTTTGATTGTGAACCCTCTCTTCCTGATTTAGTTACACTTTTTGGCCGTTGCAGTGAGCTTGTTGTTATTTTCTTGAAGTTTTTATACAATCAAGACCCTGTCAAGAAGCTGCTTGAAACGTCTGCTAACGACGACAATATTGAGATTGACTCGTGAGTCTTATTCTTCTATCCTCACATATAAAATGTGAATATATTATTTGTGTATTTTTCAATGCTTTTGATAGAAAATCACTAAATTTGAAGACAACGTTTCCTCTTCTCTGTGGCCCTGTCCATATACATCAACTTGTTCGTAACTACTAAATACAGCTTGTTTGTAACTATTTTTCATGTGGAATTTAAATACATTTATAAAAAGAAGAATCTAAACTTTAAAAAGAAGAACAACAAACTAATTTAGTAAAACAAGAATTCTTTCTTTTCTCTTAAAGTTCAGTTTCTTATAAAAAAATATTAAAACTAGAAAAAGAAGAAGAACCCGATAATATATTTGTTTACAAGGAAGCACACAATAAAAATTGATGAAAGCTTGATATGGAATCCAAAGTTGGCATTAAAGAACGACAATAAGACCACAAAATAAAAAACACATTAACTACACATCTATTTGATAACCATTTGGCTCTAGAAAATTGTGCTTGTTTTCTTACCATTTCTCACAATAATAAACATTTGAATTCTTAACCAATTCCAAAAATAAAAAAAATAAGATTTTAAAAACTATTTCCTTTTAGTTTTCAAATCTTTGCTTTAATTTTGAAATCATTTGTAAAGAATAAATAATAAAACAAACAAACCCATACGTGAAAGTAGTGTTTATAAGTTTTTTTATAAAAAAAACCAAGCCAATTTAAATTTTGTTGAGAAAGTATTAGTAAGCCAAGTAAGAATTTTTTTCTTAAATTCCCAGGTTGTCTTGAGCTGTCCCTGCCATATATCTTCCCTTTTTCCTTAAATTTCTTCTTCCTCGACCTCCCCCACCCATCCCAAGGATGAAAAGGAAGGAAATAATGCTTCAAAAATTCTTACTTCTGTAGTTTAAACAATTACATTATGTGCATCTAATCTTCATTCTCTTAGTTAGCTCTCTCTGATCTCTAGTGAGTTTTTGTGTAGTGTTGTGCATTTGTTTAATGATTGCAGATTATCGAATTATACATAATAGTTCATGTTTCTCCTTTCGTGTGGGAACCACTAATGTATTATTTTATTTCCAATAGCAACTTCATCTTCTACCATTTTCTGTAGGGAACTTGTTGAAAGAGTAAGAGAATTGGCTCTATTTGGGGGCTTCTCAGATTGTGAGTTTTTAAGGAGGACACTTGGTATGGAATTTCAGCAGATGGAATCTAGGTATGCCCTCTCTTCCATTCAGTTGGTCTGGAAGTAGTTTTGCATTAATCGACCATTCATAATATTGACAAGGTCTGACAATTTAGATCCACGAAAGAACTTTGAGTACTGGACTTTGATTTAATTTGATTCAGCTTGGATTTCTTTGAATGTGATGAAATCAATTTTCAACATTGAATTATGGTAAAGCATGATGTGTCTGAATTACCAACTGATAGATTAAAAGGGGTTATTTTTAGTGGCTGGAATATTGCTTTGGTCCTTGAACTCTGTCGACCTCATTTTCTTTTGGTTCTTACACCATTAAGTTTTCTACTAAAATTTGCATTTTGTGATTGAACATTTATATTAGTCCTCACCTTCGATAATTGTACTGCTATATTTTAACAAATAGGCTTATGAGAGAATTCCTTGTGCAATCTGGTGGTTAATTCCCACTCCACGCATCGTCCCATAAGCTTATTGGGAATTGGCCTCAAGATTGCAACTATGAAAGATAGAGGCAGGGAGTGGGTTACATTACTTCTGATAGACAATTTTAAGCCCAGCCTAGAAGAGGACTCTAGGAAGTGTTTGTTTCTTTCACTTTTGGTATAACGGGTCCCCAGCTGGAAGGAAAGGTAAAGCATCCTCTTTCTCCTTGGAGCGCTTGTTGTAAGAGAATGAGGAAGATATCAGTTAGGTTCTGCCCTGTTTCTAGCAAGTTTTCTACTTTGGATGTAGAACCTTCAAATGAACGAGCAAATATTGCATCCTTTTGGTGTGCATTTGTGTGCGTGACAATAGATTATGGCTGCATACATATGTAATAAAGAGATTTGTTTCTTAGGTATACTGATTTCTGTACAGTAACACATTGTTGCAGCATTAATTTGCATTGAAACGATACCTTAAAAAAATGAAAATAGTGAATTTATGGTTTGGTGGAAACCTGGGAATCAAAGCAAGCATTGAAATTTTATATTCTACTCTTGGTACGATGAGAACAAAAACTTCCAAAGGCAACCAAGTATGAGATTAGGATTTCTATTCTTAGACCAAGGGAATCGAAACACAGTGAGATGGATTGAAAGAAAAAGAGAGCGCTTAACATGTTGGGCCTTCATCCACAAGGAGGTTAAGAGGAAAGGTGCAGCACCAGTTTATTTGGGGGCGGAGGGAGAGAGTGACTAAGATACAAATAGTTTAGAGCCTTTCATGCGCATAGTTAAACACAGGGTGCACTCGCATTTTTTTCAATAAGAATAACATAAATGATATGGTATTGTTTCATTAGTTATAATTGGAGTAATATCTGTTACTCTATTAAGTTTAACTAAAAACTAAGGATTACAGAGAATCATTTTAATGTTTAAGATTAAAATAGAAATCTCTTTTTCGACCTGAAAATTTCCAAGCTTTCACACCGATATTCATATAAAAGCTTGTCAAATATCAGGATAGTTAATAATTTGCATGTCTTGTTTGAAATTATCTGTTTACTCATATGTACATCGTATATCATTAAATTGATATGTAACCTACTTCCACAGTTTCAAGGAAGCTTTTCTTATGCCCTTTAGTACTATCTCGAGAAAAATACTTTGTGAAGATCTGTTGTCCCTATTCCCCCTTCAATCCTCGTCGAGCTGCGTGTCTTCCAGTGTTCCTCTTTCAGTTTCATACTATGAGGTATTTATTCTGCTATTAAGCTTAGTCTCTTGTTTACTTATTCACGGAGATTCATCAGTTATGAGATTTATCATAACGATTAGATTGTGACACAATTATCTGCAACGGTAATCAAGTCTATTTTTAATTACCATGACTGACTAAGTTTCCAAAGGCATGATTTCTACCAATGCACACTGTTGAAGAAAGTTTGTTTGTTTTTTAATTATCTTTTAAAACCCCCTTGTAGGATTCCTCTGAAGCTGTCTCTGCCGATCTGAGTTGTCAGCAGAAGTTCATAGATTATATATCTTTCAAAGTCCCAGATGATTCTTTTACAGATATCGCAAATTGTATAGGCATAGCCAGGGGGTTTATTCATGATCAGAGCTGCTCAAATGAGGATTACTCTTCATTTGAAGCAGTCTTAATATCTATTCCTGATGGTTCTCGGTGTGTTGATCTGTCTTTATACAAGGTAAAAGTTCAAGTCTAGCAAGTTTTTATTCGCTGCACACTTATTGTGGAAAAATAATGTAAAAGATTGATAGGATCGTGTCATTAATTAGCAAACCTATTTGGCTGTAAACAGGATGGACAGATTGTTTTGTTATTAAATGAAACGGCTTCTACTTCTGAAAGCTCTGTTGGTTCCTATATGATGATTATGCAAGCAGACGAGCTTCCGTTTGTATCCATGCCAAGATCTCCCTGTCTGATCAATTGGAAGGTCCATCAACTCAAGGTTTCTCTTGCTTAAATCTCATTGATAATATTCTTCATGAGTGTATAGTTTTTCATATATACTTTTTACATTTCTGAAGTCATTGCAGAAGGATTACTTCATACGTTTCATAAACTAACTTCTGTGAATGGCCACGTCCTATAATGCAAGGGCTTAATCCGTTTCGAATATAATTAACATCCTCCGGCTCTGTTGTTAATTAGAATTACAACATCTTATAAATATTCTGGAGATTGGAACAATTCCCAAATCTCAAGTTTTTTATATGTTCTGGGTTTCTTCCTCAAAATATATTTTTGCTCATAACTATGGATTAATGCTCTATATGTTCTCTAGGATTATGTTGTCCCATTGCAAATGGAGAATGAAAAAGTTCGCAACATTCCACACGCTGTTATTCCTCCTTTGGCTGTTAGTGGTGAGTATTTATCCTTGCATATTTTCTGTATAGCCTGAACGTTGCAAACAGAAGCATTTGTTGTTCTTGTTGACAAAGTTGAACCACAAACTGTTCAAAGTTACAATTTATTTTATTTATTACACAGCATCCAGAGGAGTGGCTTGCGTTTTTGCAGCAAGAAAGCGCGCCTTGGTCTACATCTTAGAGGAAGATGAAGATGAAGCATCAGATGGTGAATGAAACTCATCTGATACAAACGCAGTTTTGTAGCCATTCAGTCTATGTTCAACTTGATTACAGGCAAAGCTTCTGTGTTTATGTAATTATTCTGACGTACTGAACCTTTTTCTTTTTTGTCAAAACAAATTCATTGGCATTTAGATCTTGTGCTCAATGAAAACTGACAAGTCAGCTGGTAGTTTTCATAAAATACCATGCATACATCAGGATGACTAAGCTGTAAGGTATGTTTATGCGATGGCTGTTCTGACGGCGGAGAACTGATATCTATTATCAAGCGGGACGGTTGATAAGGTGGGCTTCAGATATCTCCAGATCAAATCGAAATCAATTAGGATTATTGATGGTTACCATTTTTCTTACATGGTGTCGGAGGAACATACTATGAGCTTTGCTCATATGATTAATTATTTTGTCCCGTTTTAGTCTTCAAATTCCATCCCAACTTTTAAATTTATGTCATAAGTTCTTAAATATGTAAAATATCTAATTTAGTATCCGAGCTTCCAAAAATATCTATTGTGATCTTTATTGTTCTTTCTATACCAAACCTTTCAAGTGTCAGATCCCATCCCACAACGACTGGCGAAGAGAACAAAACACCATTTTATGAGAGTTAAAACTTCTCTCTAACAGACGCATTTTAAAAACAAAAACTTTAAAAATCGTATTTTAAAAACAAAAAACCTTAAGGAAAATCTTTTAAGGAAAATTTAAAAAGAAAAACTCAAAAGACAATATCTGTGGGCTTGGGTCATGGACCATTACAGATGGTATACATCAAATATATTAACATGTTTTTGTAGAAAGATATCAACCAAATAAGTATCATGTGATCAAATTGGTTTAAGAATATAGTATTTGAATCTCCCAACTCCAAATGCTGCTGGAGTAAAAAAAAATGAAGACCTATTAAACACAAAACCACTAGAAGGGATGGAAGAAAAGTACTGGAGATTATCCCAAGAAATGGAATCAGAGCCAAACTTGGAAACCAGTTTCCATTTTCAACTGTACTGGAAGATCAAATTCAGCTGTTAATAATCCTGCACGAAGTATTCATTATATGCTTTCCTAATGTCAGATTGTTGGCTCCCTAAGCGATTTCATCAGTCAGTTCCCTGCTCAGCATTCCGCTGTCATCTAAAGCTGCTATAGAGAGTGGTTGTGTCTCCATCCTGATCAACACTTCCTAACGCTCTTTATGTACAGATTTTGCAAATGGATGAAGTCAGCGCGGATGAATGTACAACAAAAACTGACCCACATATGAAGTACCCGCATGTAAGCAGAATGCTTTTACTCAACCTGTGGATGGCATGGATGCCGAAGCATTGAAGGACAAGGTTGCAGGATGGTCCTTGTCCGCGTCTACATTGCTGCTACTGAGATCAATGACACTGCTAATATTCTCACCTCTGTGTTCACGTTCCCCTCCCGGTTCTAACGGATCACTTGATGAACTCCCCGTGCCACCAGAGTTCAATCTCTGTTGCTCAAGGAATCTATCCCCAGTATCTTGAAGATTTTTCATCATACTTCCAGAATCAGAACCTGGCGACAGCTCGTCTTCTCGCTCTGGCTGCATATTCAAATCAATTTGGCCTTTGAAAGGTGAAGTGGATGGCTTGTTCCTATTAGGATCCTCATCAGAGTCATCGTTCATTTTTCCTTCCTCAATCAGCTTACTTGTACTTGTATTACTGCAAGTAAGAGATTCATCGTCCATTGATCTATCCAGGAACATTTCATCCTGAAATTGATGCCTTTGGCGTATAGTTTCTGCTTCCTTTACAGATTGCTTTTTTTCACGTCGTTGCATTAAGGTTTGAAAACGACGCTTTACTGTCAGGCAGACATTACAGGTGCATGTCTGCTTATGTTTTGGTCCCTTCCCACTTGGAGGCTGAATGCATACTATGCATGAGCATCCGGGTCTGTGACGAGGGTGCTTCGTAGTGGCCTGGCTTGCCTCACCCTCTCCTAAGATGGCTAAATTTGCAAGTGTGTCAAGTCCCTCCAGAGCTTCAACATCATCTGGTTCTAGTTTGGTAGCCTTCATTTTCTTGACAGGAGCAGCTATAAATAAAATCAACAGATTAGGAACATTGGGTACAAAACAAAAAATTAATAAGAGAAATGGACAAAAATTAGAGAACAATCTAATAAAATCAATTGAGATTCATTTATGCATGAAGATACGGTCAAAGACGCAATAGTTTTTGTTTTGAACAATTCACACCTGAATCACCGGGGGATAGTAGTTCTTCAAGCTGCTCTGTTGACAACTCTTGAGCTGCTGAGCAAAAAGATCTAGTGGCAGAGAGAATTATATTAGTAAAATCCAGAGACCACTCTGACTACATCAGAAGCACCAAGATAATTCCTCCCAAAAACTCCCACGAGTATTTTTAATCCTTCCCTTGCCTCCAAGGGGCTATGAATGCTAAGGAAACACATCAGAAAGCATTACCTTACCATAGCAATTCTCATTTTATTGACCAAAAGACATTAAGACTCCGTTTGATAATCATGATTTTTTGTTCTTGGTTTTTTATTTTTGTTATTCGTTTTGCTACCAATGTATTAAAAAACCAAATCAAATTTTGAAAAATAAAAAATGTAGTTTTTACAAAGTTGTTTTTGTTTTTGAAATTTAACTAAGAATTCAAATATTTATTTAGAAAAGCTAAAAATCACGGTAAGAAAACTGAGGGGTAACGAGCATAAATTTTAAAAACAGAAAACTAAAAACGATATTGTTATCATAGAGCGCCTAAATAATTAACCTCTAGAACCAGTAGCATGTTAACACAACAAGTCCAAACGACAAATATACATATCAGAGAACGGAGGAGAAATCCCCAGCTACACTATAAGTCTGCAGCAAGATGAAAAGAAAAATACTACTCTGTGCTTACTATCTTAGATCTCCTTATGATTTAAAAGAGAATAATGTGGCCTTTTTACCTCTCAGGATCCCATGAGTTGTCAGAACAAGTCCATTTTGAGGGAAGAAGAGCACTGGCTGGCAATTTTCGCCACTGCAAACAGTCTTCACATTGATTCCATTGAATCCTTTCACTGAAAAAAAACCACGGTATTTGGAACGCACAAGAATAATATATATTTAACTGACAGGCTTGCCAATGTTATATATGGTAAGATGTAATAACCACAGGAAGAATAAAAAAGCTACTATACACACGCATCCTTGATAAATGAAAAAGAAAAGAAAAACAGAAGAGCAAAACACACACACAGGATTCAATCATTTCAGATAACAAACAGAAGTTTCAGTAAAAAAATGAGAAATCTGCCAGTCCTGCCCCAAGTAGGCAAAGCACACAACCCCAACTCCAAAACAAATAAATAAATCTACAGAGGTGGAGAGAGAGAGAAGTAACAAGGGAAAGAGGAGGCATTAAACATAGAAGAGAGTTCCAAAGGAAAAATGAACATCATGACAATGCAGAAACGGTACACGAAAGTCATCATCCCACCAAAAAAGAGAGGTCATTTACCCTGTATTATCAGGAGGTATAATTGTTGGCTTTCCAAGTACAGGTGCCTCCTGTAGTAACATAAGCCAGATTATCGATGTTACTTACCATCACCCAAAAATACATGCAGCATAAGATAGACATCATATGAACACGCAAAGGACTGCTATTCTAATCTTAAAGCTGACTAGCACACCACTTTGCAATTTGAACCTTGGGCGAGTGATGTCAGAAAGATACTCAACGCAACACTGTAGCAAAGGCTGCAGCCATATCATGATGAATCTGAGGCAAACAATTGGATAAAAGAGAAAGGACAATCTCCAAAATCATTGTCACAATCATTCTAATCATGACATAAATTAATACAATTTCTGGGTCCAACAGTAGCGATGGGCATTTCAAAATTGAGTTTAGAACAATTGAATTAGAATGTGAAAAAAGCTTGTAGCTGTTTTCTTTCCTTTTATTTTTCTTTGGATATGATACTCAAAGTATATATTGAAGAAAGAAGCCAATACAAAAATAATGATAATGAGACATCTCCATAAAACCAAAAGGTTACAAAAAGGATTCCCAATTGGTTACTATGCACCAAATCATAACTACAACGGTACTTGAAGAGGGTACACCAAGAGCTTCTAGGGTTTTAAACCTTTCTCCTCTAATGCTGCAAGTGCCCAATTTCTACTGCATACCTTTATGATTTCTGTTGGTTAACTCAGTTTCATGTGAATACCCCATATGAATATACCCTATGGCGGGAGGTCAATGATAGAAGGCTACAGTTAGATAATCGCATTTCTTGAAACTTGGCAGTTCCTATCCATTCTAACAAAATTTCTGATAGCACTTTGCACCATCCTTTATTATTTTCAATTGGAAAGCACGCCTATAACTCCAGGGAAATTCTTCTCCCCTGTTTGTATATTTCATTAGTTCAATGAAATTCTGTTTCTTTTTATTATTATTACAAAAAATATTTATTATTTAAAAAAAAAAAAAAACTTCAAAAGCTCCTTAACCTGACTTTATTCTCCCATCATACACACACTCGGAGGCCACACCATCTCCCTAATGTACGTTCCAAATTTGGGCAAATGACACTGCCAAGGTTTCAAGAACTATTGATGGTAAAGTTACTGTGGCATTAACCAACTGATCGACCTGCAGAGTCATAGGCTTCTGGCACTATAGCGGGCCAGAGATAAGGCTAGCTCCTACATTTTGCTGGGATAATTCACTCCGTCAGTCATATGACTGTCAACATAAGCAAACTATAAGGGTCTATAGCCAGTCGCTAGTATTAAAAGCATCAAAGCCGAAGTATCTATTCCGTTATGAGCATCAAAAGTTTGGTCAGAGAAGGATACTTAACTTTCAGTTCACAGGGGGATTGAAATGCTAATAATAAATAAATGGAACCAAAAATTGATGGCTCTAGAAAGTTATACCTCATATTCCTCAAATTCGAAACCTTCAATGACCAAAACATTAGGAACTTGGTTTGGAGGAGCCCGAAGCAATCCTTGAGCTTCTTCCCATGTTATCTTCAACTCAATCATGTCCTCATTTTCAATTCTAAGGCGCTTACTCTTTGAACCCAAGGTGCTGCTCTTCCTCTTTCTAGAAATTGAAGGTTTGGCTCCCAAGACCTCTTTCGCTATGTATCCAGACTTGTCAACTTTTGTCCACGAATGAGGATCAGCCAGTTCAGCCTGGTTGATTCAAGAAAATGAAGGTGATCCCATAATTATTGTTTAAAGTAATGGATAGCAAATGAAGCCTTACTAACTTTAACTTTCATATTACTGACATCTCCATGTACAGGAACTCCATTCTTGGTCTTTTTTGTTTCATTTTCCTGTCAAAGCAAATACAGGGTTAAAACACAAGTACTTTTTTGATAAAATCAATTTGTATTGATGGTAAAGAAAAATTTGGAACTCATGCTTAAACTTAGACACGATCAAGAAAATATTACCACTCAATAAGTTTAAATTTATATCACAAAAACCCGCTAAAACTATTACTTCCTCAGTAAGTGATACATGTAAATATTTGCAGGCGTCAAATTCTCATTTAGCAGATTACAAATCACAAAAATTTAGTTAGGCAGTACGTTCGATCATCACAAAATAATTAATATTTACCTCTTCCATTAGTTATGTTCATTTAAAACTAAATCTTGCGATGGATCCAATCCTAAAAGGCACTTGTTATATTTCAAAATCTCAAATCAAATAATGATGCAAACTTGTAAGTATAACTTACAAATTACAAGGTTACCAACTTTATTGTTACCACAGGAAAAAAAAATTGTCCATTTTACCAGATATTCCTTTTTCGAAATAGTTCAAGTAGTCTCAAAATGCTGTGAATCTTTTCTAGGGACAAGAAACACTTTTCATTTAATTAATGGAAGTTACAAACAATCCATATAGCTCCTATCAGAGTTTAGCACTCAAATTAAAATTAACTATGTTGGCGGTATAGTCACAAAAGAACTTGGAAGAACAGACTTGCAGCATGAATAAAAAACTTCCGCACAACGTCAACATTTACATTAAAAAAAATTCTCTAGTTTCTTTCATACTATACTCCCTAGATGATTGCCTTTGTATCATTAATTCATAGTATTTTAGCCCTACTCTAAAGCTTTTACTATTCTGTGAATCATGTTCAATAGACTACTTTCAGCAACATTTCTGCAGTCGCCTTAACCATCAAGTCACCATTTGCAACTATTTCTCCAGAAAGCACCGTTGCCAACATTCTCAACAATCTAAAACTGAATAAATCAATTATAATACTCTGGTTTCATTCTCAGGTGCACAATTATAGCAACTTAGATGTTTTAAATACGAATTGATAGCTCAAAAGAAGTGAACAATGAAAGATCTTCGCACAAATGAATCCATAGAATATTTTACATACAAAATAATGCATTTAACTTCCATATCCTAATGTCATTAGATGCCGGATCTCACTCAAGATTTTCAGCATACACAAAAGCCATAAGCTATCTTGAAAATGGAAAACCTGATCAGCCGCTGCTGAGGCCTTTCTGAAACCCATAACCAACTTCCCTTCTGGCTCTAGCCGACTAAATGTCACTGATGACATGGAAGGAAGTTTCAGTCCATAACATGAGTGAGACCGTGCTCGATATATCATAAAAAAATAAAAATTGCAGTTTGATAAAAAAAAAAAAAAAACAGAGAACATAACTTGCAGCATTCAAGAAAATGAGTAATGAACCATGAACAAATTGGGGTTGTTTGATAAACGTTTTGGAGCTATTTGGCGATTTGTTTTGCAGATTACACTTTTGAGAACAATTTTATAGAATTGTGATAGGGACCAGGTTTCCAAAAGCACATTTGTAATCATTGCAAGCCTGAAAATTTCTGAAAGAAAAATAAATTCCATTGTTCTCAATAAAGGACACGTGAGAATAAAATTAAAGTTAAAAACATTTAAAGAACAGTTTTTAAACACAGCCAAACAGCTTTTTGGTTTTTAGTTTTATGCATTCATAAAAATGTGTTTTAAAAGTTTTAAATTTTGTAACGTGCTGTTCTGAATAGTTCTTATTAACTTTTCCAAAATTTTTAACATAAAAGAGATTTTTGAAATACATATAAGCATTTTAAATTTGGGTAAGAGAGATCAAACAAAAACAAAATGGAAATTATAAGGAAACAGCCTTAGCCTTGTAAATGCTGAACTGAAAACGTTCCAATCAAACTGGCCTTAGCAAGTTCACGGCATTCAAGTGTTCAAAAAGATTAAAAAGCGCTTCCAACAAAAAACAACCCCAAAGAAGCAATGCCACCTCAAACCTAACTTTTAACAAACTAGGTGTGTAGTTCCAGATGGGAATACATATTTTCTTGTTATTTTATGCTTACCTGTGTCACCTGCTTGCAATTGCATGGACTGTATGCAGGGAGTCACCCCCTCAAGAACATACATCCTGCTATTGTTATTAGGCCAAAAACGGAATTGAAATATCCATTCCTTTCCTTTTGCATCCTGTACTTTTAGAGGTAATCCCTCGGGCTGGGAAATTGATGGAAAATAGGCCTGCAGGTTGAAAGTATATTATAACCAACTGATTGATGACAGAAAAAACAGGTAAAGTATATCCATAGATGAAGCAACAGAACAAAAAAGATGCATAACGATCAATAGCAGCATGCATTTCACTAAGCTTGAGTATTTGCCTTTAAGAACCCATCTCAAGTATCAAAATAACTATGAGGTACGAAAGTAGAGCTACTATGCTAAAAAGATTGAAAGCACTAAAATTCTCAGTCCTACAAGTTGCAAGTAGAATACTGGTAAACATATTCGATTTGCAACCAGAATTAGAATTTAATATACATATTGAACTCACAAATAGAATTAGAAACAGTAAGACGCTAGAAATTGAATACTCACCTCTGCACATTTTTTAGGAAGCACCAAACGCCCAATCCGCCCAGCATCACTAGCACTCAACATTTTTTCAAACAATGGAGTAATTACAGAATTTGAGCTGAAAGATTGTCAAGGCTACCAGCTAAATACTTCTAAAATATTTGACAAAACTATGAAAAAAGACCCTTGAATATTTCTACTGGAATTTAACTGAAATTCTTCAAAAGAGTAAGAAGCCAAGTAATCAGAATTACAAGCCTTCAACAACTATATAATTTTGCATAATAAAATTATCCCAAGATTGTATCAGTGGAAGGATACTCGACAGATATTTGTTGTAGCTCTTGATCAGTAAACCTAGGCCAGTATCGCGGAAGCAAATAATTCTTTCCACGTGAATCTCCCCTAGGCCTTCCATTGCGAGACTGTGGTTCGTTAGAGGAGTCAGCGCCATTTTGCAAATTGGTGTGGATCTGCTTTGGCAGAGGAGATAGTGAAGTTGATCTCAAATGAGTTCCAGAAATCCTACTCCTTGCACTTGGTTCATTTGGAGGTGGATAAGGTACATTCAAACCATATTGCGTAGTAGATGAATCCTCCTTCACAAAGCTAGACTGTTGTGGTATATTAGAACATGAGCTAGGTTTATCCTCACATTTAATGCCTCCTGTAAAATATAAGTAGTCAGGCTCAACCAACACTTGGTGTTCATAATAACTAAAACACTGTTCGGCATTTTACTCATTATCTGCCCTTCTTCAAAGCATAGAAGGTCGGGGAAAAAAATAAAAAAAGAGAAGATACACACCTGCAGTCCCATTTTCACAAATATCCTGTCCACATTGCATCAGGCTCCCATTCAAGAACCTTTCAGAGAAGTCATCATTTTTTCTTTTTTCTATGGACACAGGCAGCCTTTCACTAGTATTGAGTTTGTTAAGTGCAGCTGATATGTCAACTTCATAAGGTGATCTGTGATGCAATTCACCAGAAGGGAGGGAGGAATTGAACATACTGGGAGCTTGGCGCCATGGTACAGGACCTGATCCAGCCAACTGACTCCAATTTTTCACAGACAGGTCTTTCAGTCTGTCAGACAAAGCTGAATGGAAAAGCAAAGTCTGTGGCCATGCTGGATTAAGTGGCTGAACCAAAAATGAAAAAGTTGACTTAGAATGAGGAATATGTTGGAATTCAACCAAACTGTTGACTTATAATTCACTAGAAAAGAACCTACAAAAAATAATATATTAAGGATGCTGAGAAGGTGTCAGAGCTGGCTAGAGGCTTGTTAAGAAAAATATATCTTTATCAACTTATATCACATCAATTTAAATGATACTTTTAATTTCGAACAAGGTGACAATTATGGCCAGACTTGAAGAAAAAAAAAAAAGAAAAAAAAAACTATCGCCTTTGTAATTTCCACTTTCACCAAGAGGTTTCCTTCTGAGATCAATATGCAATTGCTGCCATCAGCATTGAGACAGAAGTCACAACCAAACATTTTACTCATAAGTCACAAACCAAACAAAAAGGTCAAAAAAGGTTGGAAAAAAAAAATCTTGATGAAAGAATGAACAATAGCCAGATGCATCCTTACTAAGATGACATTCTTCCGTGCACATGTCATGCACTCGATACCCCCAGGATCCAATAAGGTGAATGCATGAGCTGAAACAATACACCCACAATGAACCCGCTGGAGAAAGAGATTTTAAATTAGTAAATATGTGCGGAGTATAGGAGATGGACGATCATATCTTACAAGATTGAGCATATAAATTGATAGAAATGAACTTTTTTTATCTCACCTTTCCACAGGATTCGCAGCACCTCCAACCAGAAGCATTCAAATGAAAAGTCTCACAGAATCTTCCTTCCTCATAAGCAGAACTATCAAAAGTTGAATTTGAACAGAGTTCTTAAAATTTTCGAAGTCCTATTGAGTATTTTATCCACAGTGTTACAAGAAAACATGATCACTCATAGGCATAGGCGAATTCCAATCAACATTATCTTTTAATTCAAAAAATCGTCTCATCACAACCAACCATCGTACGGTACCTGTTTACTTTCCTATTTATTTGGCACTCTTAATCAAAATGTGCTAAATCCATCAATATAAATATAGCATATACTCAATGTACTAAATCCACTGTTCAGCGCTCTTAATCCATAATATATATGGTCACGCAAACTTCCTGTCACCTAGAAGATCTTAAGCAAGATACGTGGGCGCACTAAGAAACAAATTGCAAAAAGATGTTAACAAGTCAATACCGCTCCAACTTCCAAGAAGGAAATAATATCCAAGCAATATTGTGAATACCATAAGAACAATTGCTAGTATCAGTCCAGCCTTCAGCTTCAACAAAAGAGCTTCTAATCAGAACATGAACCAACTAACTTCTACAGGTCGCTAGAAAACAAATCTTGCAATGGAAATTGTTTTATTCTTCATCCCCACAACAGACGTCGGGAAACTCTCTAGAACGGAAAATAAAGTTCCACCAGATTTAAAAACTACGACCGTAATTCATTGAGCTACAACCAATCCCCAGAACCTCAAAACGTACAACTCGAAACTAGAAAGAAAAAAAAAAAAAAAAAAAAGACTGGAACCAATGTCAAAACATCCTCACAAAAAATAAAAAAAACGGCGAATAAAGTGGAGGGGGCAAAAAAATACTCCTCTTCCACTGACCTGCACTAAACCAAGTAAAGAAAAGTCCAAGGCCGCCATATAAATATCAAACTCATAAGAGAACCAAACCGAGTGAAAAAAAAGAGAGAGAGAGAGAGAGAGAGAGTGATTGAAAGTAGCAAGATTAACTTACGCGCATCGATCACAGAGTTCGGCAAAGTCTCCAGTGCGAAGACGCCATCCTTTTCTGGAGCGCTCAGGCCTGAGTTCCTTACAGTCGGAATTATGGCATGGTCTAGAGGAAATAGGAGAGGAGGAGGAAGCAGCAGTGGTAACGGCCGACGACATCGGAGCCCTGCAGTAGGAAGAGGAAGCCGGAAAACTTAAACCCTAGAAAGAGAAGCAATATAGAGAGAGGTGTGCAAGAAGAGAAGAAGACGGGAGAAGAGTTGAAAATGGTGGTTGCGACCTGATCTGCAATTATCATGGGACGACGAGCAAAACAGGATGCCTATGAAAACCAAAAGAGGGAAGGAGAGAAGACAGCGACCTATTTAAACGAACCCAAAAATAAAAAATATTATTATTTTAGTCAGTACAATACAATCAGTCCACGAGGCTTCAAAATCACGTCGAGTCGTGTCCTTTTTCTTTCTTTTTATTATTACTAATTATTATAATTCTAAACTATATTATATTCAAATAATATGCTAAACCTCATTTCCATATATTTAATCCAATGAAAAATACTATATTCTTAATTTATTTCCTAAATTATTAAAACGGTATTAAAATTATATATAATATATCAAGTTATTTTTAAAAATTTTACAAAATTGAAAGTTAATTCTAAAAATAATACGAATTAAAAAACTAATTTTCTTATTTTTCAAAACACGAATTGAATTTAAAAACAAATTATAAAAATTATATATTTATGAAAGCAGGCCAAATAATATCCGAATAAAGATGCCTTGGGCGGCCAAAATATGTAATTAAAGATATTTTTAAATGCCACGTGGCGCATGTAGAAAGGTTTTTTTTTCTTTTTTTCTTTTTTTGGTTTAGAGGGAATAATAAAGAACGCATGGCCCCGCCAGACTATTCGAACACGCGCGGGTTTGAAAAGTATATTTATTTATTTATTTTATAATTTATTTATTTTTAAGACAAACTATAATTAATAATTGAATGAGTTTGCTGGCAAAAGAGCTGGTTAGTAATTGTGCACTTTTATTCTTAAAAAAAATGTACATTTACGTGTATAAATATATTACGAGATTAACCAATTAATTATATATTTACATTTACGTGTATAATTTATGACTATTTTGTATTCACTCTATTTAAAATTAACTCAAAATAATTTAAATAAGTTTTTTTTTTTTTTTTTTTTTTTACAAAATCTTAATAGAATACATAATGAGTGGTTACAAACCATTTAATTTAGTATTTGTATTTCTACATTGTCAAAAATTACACATCGATGTTTTAAGAGGAGATCCTACGAATAAAAAATATGTAAATTAATTCCTTTGTGATAATAATAATAATAACTATTACTATTTAAAATAAAGAGGAGGTCAACAAAATATTTATGGGAAGAGTGATAAAATTACAACGTAGGTAGGACCCACCACATAACGGCGTTTCAAATTGATGTAGACAAATGCTTGAAGGCGTTGCACGAGAATGTAGAAAAATAGGTTTGGTTTAATTTAAGCCAAACTAAAAAAAATATCCATAAATTTGATAATTAAAAATATTTAAAGTTTCGTTACATAAATTTTAATTTCTTAAAGAAAAATTATCGTTCAGACTAGATTTAAAAATTCTCATGAAATTTTAAAAATAGCATTAATACTTTACTTTTATAGACAAAAAAATTTATCATCAATATATATAGACGAAAATCATCTATTAAATATCTCACAGATTATATTTAATTTTTTTATAAATTGGTTTTTAAGTTTTTTTTTTTTTTTAATATTTTTAAAACACTGATTTTTTAGTTGAAGAGTATTTTTTAGATTTTTTAAAAATTCATAAATATTTTTTAAACAAAATGAAAAATTCAAGACTATTTTTTTAGCCTTAATTGAATGTCCCAAGAGAGACGTAGTTTTAAACTTTGAAAATGTAGGGACCTATTCGTAATTTTCTCTACACTCTTTTTCTTTTTTCAATTTATTGGGAGGTGGCTGGGTGAGAGCGCATAAGCTTACGTCATCCCACATCCTCATTATGACAACTTTCTATTTACTCTTTTTCATTTTATAAAATATATTTACACACTAAACAATATTCATTTTTGTTTACATTATACAAAATGTACTCAGCATATGCCGTTGCTTCCAATTTTGTCCTCTATGTTTTAAAAAATTTCAATTCTTACCATATCATAACAAAGATTGCTAAGAGATTTTATGAAACAAATTCAGAGAATGATGGTAAAAAATGAAATTTCAAAACATTCAAATAAAAGTAAACCGAGCAAATTGTATGATTTAGTCAACCTCAATTTTGCTCAACAGTAATTGATATATACTTCTTATATGAATTGTGAATGCAACATGTATGTATGGTAAAAAAACTAACCCGATGTAGGACGGGGTTGAATTGTGAAAGCCTTATCTGATAAGGATGAATCCACTGGAGTTGGAGGCCCCATTTCAATTCATATGCATCACAAATCAGAGTTAGAAGAAAAAGGGTAGGGAGTGGGGCATCAAACAGTGTGCAAAATGAGTGTTGACATCAAGCTCATTGACTTAGATGGTACCCGAAAAAGCCAACCTGCATTTATATCACAGTACAGTACTTGATTGGTTTTTGGTGTTCATCAAGCTGCAAAAATAGAAAATAGGGCCATACAACAATAATAATTCGTTCAGAGTAATCAGAGAGTGAAGTACTTTTAGATTTTTTGTTCCACCAGATTGAAATTCCTGTTCTCATGTCTATAAACAATTGTGAAACTGAAACAGAGCCAATACCATCATAATTCTATAAAATTTACCTGTAGAGAACTCAAATAACTGAGCATAGCTGGTGTATTACGCCTCAAATTATCTTGATATCTACAAAAGCACCCGCTCCTATGGCGAGAGAGTCTTAACAAATGCCTAATTTCATTGATTCCAATCACTTTTGTACTACACAAACTGCCGGGTTCACCTACTCGTTTCACATCAACTGTACAGTAAAAAAGGATTAGAAAGCAAGCTCCCATTTACCAATTTGGATTCTCGTGTACTTCACTTTTGTGAACTGGAACCTGCACCTAACATCTAGACCAGGTTATGAATACCTTTAATTTGGTATTAATATTTGTGTTTGTATTATTATGTCTTTAGTCTGTAACAGGAAGCACTTAACCAATGTAAGAGAAATCAAGAACAATTATGAACTGAAAATTTTCCAAGACAGTTATGCATCCAATTTTGCCACCTCTTAAATTGCTATATATTATTTCTTTACAGTTGAGGGGGAAAAATAAGGGTTGTTTCCTCTTCCAAATCAGCAATAAAATTGGATCAAGATCATCTGATTTGATCAATCCCTACAAGGGGTAAATAGAGTAGCTAACCCTTGATGCACGCTGATTTGAAGTTTATCATAATCCATAAGAGTTTTCTGATCACTCGTGATAGTTCCCCTCCCCAAAGCTAAGACCTCTCCATCTGCGTCTATAATTCCTTCTCTGCTAGGCTCCTCCACCCGCGTGCCAGGTTTCAAAATAAATGCTTTGACCTACAATTAGTTGCTCAATATGAAGAAAATTTCGAGAAAAAACTGAAAGACCAAAATAAGAATCTGATAAAATAATTTCACAATGCAAATGCATGAGGAAACATTCAAGGTTTCTGTCACAAATCACAGCTTAGCAAGAGATGACTGATAGAAGATAGAAAACGTCAAAATAAAACTGAAATATGAACCTTGATATATGTAACAAATGGTGACTTGACATGCTTTCCATTATTCAACTCAGTCATCAACGCTAGCAAGGATAATTTTGGGCAGTCTCTGATAATAATCAAGTCCAAGAAACCATCTGACATCTGCATATCAACAGACAATAATGGTATTATACGTCATCATTAAACACACATAAGATAAAGTAGTAAATTGTAGCATTCCTAAGTACCCAAGTTAGAGAACTCTGCAGTGGCAAACAACAGGTAACTTGGCAATTAAACCCATGATATTAAATGCTCAACAAGTTGATACTTCTATATATCCGTGACTTTGACAATGATATAAGGGGTAAATCGACATTTCCATTATATGTAAAAAATCATTCATGAAACGTACATAATAAGCAACAAGATATAAATATTATATAAACAATATGATATTAATACTTTTCTGCACAAAATTACTCAGGTGTTGAAACATCACTTACAGTAAATCTGTCAACATTCATAAATGCTAGAACCGTTCAAAATAATGAACGGATGCAAGATTCACATCTGAGGAATCAGGATATGAAGAAATCACTCAGCCTTGTGGCAACCCAAAGGAGATGATTTAATTTGCTAGCTTTTCCCCTTGGCAGTTTCAGGCGGAAATAGAAGTTGCCAAAGAAAATCGAAGTCATAATTTGGAATTGTTATCTTTAACGAGAACCTAAATGATAAATTTCAAACTAGACATCCAAAATGGTGTATCCTATGCAAAGGTCATGTATGGAAACTGACACCCATATGTTTATTGTAGGAAAACAACATTATTGCAACTATATTGCAATATCAAGGAGAATTTCCGATTAATATTCAAACAACTTCACAAAACAAACTAACCTTAGCATCTGGTGCTGCCATGGTGTTTTCAGCTCCCCAAGGTACATTGTGAAGCCAGACTGAAATAAAAGGTCCGTCAAATTTTCTCCAATTCAAATCATTCATGTTGATATTAGGTCCTTCGTACCCATGCCGCCGAATATTATTGGTCTCACCATCACTTTTGTCAACATCTACTACGCTAGCAGTTTCATAATCGTACCTCGTCGGCTCTCCATAATCTTCAAATCCAGGTGCAGGTACAAAAGAAACACCACCTTTGTAGTGCCTCAAACTTATAATTCGTTGAAGAGCCTAAACACAAGAAAAATTTAGCATTGTGACACCAATTATTCACTTTTGCAATGATATGAGGGAACCTCAGATGAATTTGAAAATCACACAATGCAACGGGTTACTGATTAATTCTAAACCAGAGATTTCTGCATCGTAGACCTAAACTCACCAGAAATAAATTAAAAAGAAAAACTAAAAATACATGAAGATTTAAAATTATAATATGCTCACAGCCAATTGACCTTTTATTCTTAGAGATACTATATGTCATTCACTTTTTAGTTTGTTTGTTCTGTTGTCCATAACTATTCTTACTGAGTTTACAAACATGTTGTGACGTAAAGAGCATCAGAAGAACAAATCAAAATAAATTGTGTATCAAACATATCTTCTACGATTTACTCATACATACATAAAAATCTAACCGAGCACTTCCCATCCACCTATATTTTTCCGACTCAATGTCAATATCTGCTATCAATCCTGAAATGAAGCAATCGTTGATGAGTGGGCAAACTAAAGTTATTTCATATAACAATCAAAAGCAAAAACCAGAAACAGCAGTATCGGCAAAAAGAAAATTTTACTTTTTCCATGAGAAATAGAAAAATTAATCCCAACTACAGATCGAATTAAAGAGAGAGATTTTATATTAGAATTACCCCAAGCAAGCATCAACACTGCAAAATGTTTAACCTCTCCTTGCGAAATGGTGGCAACATCCAATGAACATTTATGGCCTGCAAGAAATTAAAATTTGCAGGCAAAATGCTTCAACCATATAGTAAAAGAAGATAGGGGGAAAATGATAGGGAAAATAATTGACAGAACTATGCATACCCCGAATGATGGCAAGAGTAGCATTGCATGCTGTACAAGGGTCACCGATTGAGTGAAGAAGTGATTTCGCCATTCCATTTCCAGTGCCTATGCATTTATAAACCCCAATAAATACTAATAGAATTCTCGTTGTTCCATCATTAGTATGTTAGCTATCAACGCAAGGAACCCCAATAAATAGTAACAGAATGGGAATGTCTTTTCAGTAGTTGAGGAGGAAATATACTGAGATTGAGTACAATAAGACACAACACGCAAATTCTTTCACCAGAAATGATTCGGTATAGGCATTACAATTCAAGTATGCATGCCATTTAAACACCTCCTTTAAATGTAGTTATAACCCAAATGCCACACGCACAACAGAGCTAAGAGTATGGCACCTGCAGGCACTACTCCTAGAGGTGTCTTTATTGCATCAACCCAATCATCTCTCCTCAGCAGTCCGTTTATTACCTACTAAACAATGTGAAGCTTGTCAGAATGAGGAAACAGGGGGGAAAATAAAGATGAAGTCATCTATGGAAACAAGAACAGAAGAAAAAACGAATGTGACAATGAGAAGGCTAAAGCACCTATGTGCCATCCAGAATTATTGCCGGCGCCAAAAAGAATGTAGAAAGTCCATACATTTAAGAAGCTAGAAGGGGAGGACGACAAACCTCTACCAAGATTCCATCACCACTAACACAAACAATACCATCGTAATCGGTAAGATCCAACGAATAAGCAACCTCCTCCGCATGCCGCTGATATTTAGTCTCTAAAGTTAAAATCAGATGAAATGAAATTAATAAAACCCCCTATTAAATGCTAAAGTCGAACTCAAAAGTGAAATTATTACAGATCTCTGAAAAGTAATTCCACCTTGCAGTGTGACATCGATTTCGGCATCGTCAAGAATAGGCTTCACGTCATCTAGATAGATTTTGTAACCAGCTCTTCTCCCACCGAATGGGTTAACGAAAACAAACAGCCTCTTTGGACGACCTGGGGGGAACAGAGATGTCATTATTCCAGAAAACAATGGGAAAAGAATACTAGGCAGAATGGGCTTGAAGCACTAAAAGCATTGACGTTCCCTTGCTTTGCTTACGAGAAATCAAAAACCAAAACAATGCATACCATTAATGCCTCCGAATTTAGAGATCACGGAGGATTCTCGGACTCTTAATCAGCCCAAAATCTAACGCACCTTACAATATGCATCGTATATTCATCCCTATACCGAAACTAACATATGGCGACAGGAAGTTGCAAAGAGAATCATCGTAATAAGAAGAGTTTCCTTTTCTTTCCGTTTCGAAATTAAGCCGAATGAATAGTATCAAGAACGAAGAATAGATTATGAGTTTTCATAAGGCTCTTGAGAGATTGAAGAAGAGAAACCAAAACATTAAATCATCAAGGCAACCAACAGGCAGAAACGTGTAATCCCTTCTTTCCATGCATTTCCTAAACTACCAAAGTCAATATTAAAACCAGGCAGGATTCCGGATGATAATATTACCAAGCACATCAACGCATTCACGGAGCTTCAGACACCAAAGCGCCCGCGACTCCTCGGAAAGTGGTTGAAACACAAACTCCTTCCTCACCAAACCTCCACTGCTCCCAAAGCACCGCAATCCACCAAGGTCCTCCACGAGAGCTTTGATCCTAATATTCGGACCATCCGTGGAGAATCCAAGAACCTCCTTATCAACAGACAAACACCGTTGACCTTCCTCCAACCACCGAAGAAAACCGTCGGCTGTGAGAATCATCGGCGTGACGGTTCCATCGGGGAGGAGAACACGGTGGTTGAGGATGGGCTTTGAATCTCCGGATTGATCCATCTTCAGAACAGAATCGATTAGGAAAAATCGTCTGGATATCGATCTCTTATACGTATGTGCTCTGAGTTGTGTGGATGGTGGCCGGCGGAGAGACCCAATCAGAGTAAAAGAAACATGGGCGTTTAGACAGCAAAGGTGGGCTGGCCCGGCTGGGAACTGAGAAAGACCGTAGGCTGGACGACGGTTAACTAAGCAAACCCCCGGTTGGTTGTTTAATTTTCCAACACGATTTTACGATTTTTGATATTATTTTTTGAATCCGTGCAAAATACAACTTCTTCTTTGATAATATAAATAACGAAATAGATCAAAATGGGTTTCGACCTTTAAACATATTTTAGGGAAAAAAAATATCAATACACGTTTCTAAATTATCCAATAAAACCAGTTTTTAGTTTCCTGTATTTTTAGAAAAATATTTAGATTCTTATCAAATTAATTATTTGATTTGGATTGCTCCCAATTTCAAATATTTAAATTAAACCATCAATTCAACCGTCAACCCGAACAACAACGTATATTTATTCATGAGTTCTTTCCAAGTTTAAAATTAGATTATATTTTAGTCTCTTAAATTTGCGTTCATTTAGTTAATCAACTTTCAAAACTACAAACAATTGAGCATCTACAAAAATACAATATCGAAACTTCATAATGTTAAAGTTCAGGAATCTATTAACATAAAGTTTAAAATTTAGAGACTAATTTATAAAAAATTCATAAACTAAATAGATATAAAAGTTCGGATTTGGATTGAAGCAAAAAAATAGATTATCATGGCACGATAGGTCCATCCGTAAGTATTCGTATGCAGCAAAGTTGCACGCTTGGAATGAATTGATACCCAAAAAGTTGGAGATGATCTTCTTTCTAGACTCCAACTTCACGTGCCATTATCCTTCACAAATTATTGAACATTATTGAACACGGGCAGCTCAGTGCAATGGAATCTGCCCCCTTCCGGTGTGGGATGGATAGGTATTTCTCACATTCTCACATCCTCTATGCCCCCACCTGCTTCAATAAATATTTAATATTTAAATTATTCATCGACCAAGACTGTATCCTTGAGATAAAATCACGGTCTATTGTATCAATCGAAGCCCACCGCTAGCAAATATTGTTCTCTTTGAGCTTTCTCCTCAAAGTTTTTAAAATGCATTTGCTAGGGAGAGGTATTCACACCCTTATAAGAATGCTTCGTTTTCCTCTCCGACCAATGTGGGATCTCACATATATAATCTTGAAGATAGGAAAGAAAATGTCCAAATACACTGCCCAACAACCAAGTAGGTGGATTGACCAAACTCTTCACCGCTAAATTCAATCAAATCCAACTCAACCAAATTAGGCATCATGAAAACGTTTAATTATATCAATTTTAGATTCAATGTTCTTTTCAAACTACAATTACTTGTCCATTAGAACTCGCAACAACAAAAAGTTCAAGAAAAAACTATAGCCGTAGGTACTAGAAATCACAACTTACTTGGGTACTAGAAAGGTGGGAAATCGCCTGCCGTTGTCGCTAAGACGAAGATTGTCACTAGATGCTTGTCATGGTTTGGATTGACATGCTTTATACTAGCAAGATATGGTTCAAAAAACACAAGAAAACTCAGCATTGAGGACAAACTACTGCGAGAAGAAAATGGACAAATAGTTTGGGGAAATGAGCCAGCCAATGAGGTAATAAGTTACTGAATAAAGATCTGTAACAAGGTAATAACCCACGAGTTCTGGAACTGAAAGCCAAAAAGTCACTAAATCCAACCCCACATAACCCCAAAAGTACCTAAAAAAGGATTTGTTGATCAGATGCAGATATAGCTCTTGGCGCAGCATGGCAGCATTTTCCACTTTCCTCTGCTTCAAAAGCAAAATATTTTCTTACAACAACCAGAATATCACAAGCATAATTCATAACACTCTCTTCAAACCCACGAGGAGTTTGAAAGAAAGAGCCTAATAGAAGAACATATCTATCAATACTCACAAGATCATGGGTCCAAGCATTAAGCCAAGCCTAACCCATCTTGGTGCATTGCAGTGCAGTTCCCATTTACCTCGAGGTCCGAAGCACAAATTTTTCTCACAACAATCATAATTTACAAGTACAATTCTTCCAATCCATGTAAGCCAGCAATGGAAATTCAAGGGCACGAATATGAGAATACAGAAATAAACGAGGGGTTCATCTCCTTCAACAGAAATCCATATTGAAAGGAAAAAAAAGGAGCACAATCCATTCATGAAGATAGTGAATTTATGCAGTACGACAAAATCAATAAGCCTTTATTTACACACACACAAGATTGCCATTAACATTCAAGTACCAGCAGTAGGCAAAGCGGCCATGAATGAATTATAAGAAGATTCAAGATCAAAGTGAAGCTGCCGAGCCTGCTGCTCAGTTAACTCATCCGCCGCGCCCATTTTCGAAAGTCGTCCAAGCCACTCCTTCATCTTTGTTTTCCCTTCAAAATCCGGCGGCAGAATCGTCAATTTGTTCAGTGAAGCAAAGAGATCCGAGAGCAGGGGGTGCACCTGATCCACAGCTACCATGTTCAGTTTCAATGAATCCATAGCTGTAATAAAGTTCTGCACACACTCCGCCACAATGGCGGCGGAGGTAGTGGAGGAGGCAGCGGCGGATGCCCTGTGCTCCACCGTCGCAGGCACCCCAGAGATCACAAGACGATTAATCGCCGCCGGACAGTCCATTTTGTATGTGTCTGCAAATCGTTCAATACTCGGGACTGTGTCTTTGAGCGTCGATGCCAGGGTTTTGAAATGTGCAATGAGTTTGAAGCATTCAGTCTCGTAATCGGAGGAGGGGATAATGTCACGGACGTAAGCCTTTTCAAGCTTTTCGGTGGCCTTAATAATGGCGTAGAGCTCTGCAAAATTGTCGTACATTTCTCTCTCGCGCTTGTCGTTCCAAAGCTTGACCTCCATTGAAGCAATCTTCGAGTGCGAATGGTGAAGAGAAATTGATGATTCTATATTACGTGAAGGATTGGAGAAGAGAACGGGACACGCGCAAAGAGAAAAACCTTCCTTCACTGAAGAAAACACAGAGATAAAGTAAACATAAATCCAGAAAGGTTCAATTACACAAATCAACACTCAAAAACCACAAAATACAACCATAATCGGTTCAACCTAGAGACGTGAGGAAGGAAAAACAAAACATAGGTTATTGATTGGAGCCAAATCAAATTGGAAAACACAATAAACCCTTAGAAATCGCAACGAAATACAGTAGAATCGTCAATAGAAACCGGATCTAGAAGAAGAGAAGACAAAGATTTTCGTAGAACAAGAGACAAACAACAAACAAAGACTTGTAATTCATGATTTTCCTTCGATTTCTCGGCAGCCAAACAGAACAATCAGTAACAAGAACAGAGGGAAAAAAGTAACACAAAGAATCAACTGAACTGAGCGAGAATCAATAGGAAACAGACAAGAAGAACAGTCTAAGAAGAAAATGAGATATTAACCCTTACAAGAGAAAGAGAGGCGATTTGTGAATGGGAGAGACGGAGGAGGAGGTGAATAAGAAATCTGGAGAGAGAGAGAGAGAGAGAAAGAGAGGGGGGGGGGGAGAGATTGCGTGTGGGCTCGCACATATTATTATTGCTGCTTACGGCATCTGCGTGTGGCAGTTGCAAAACAAAACACCCAAAATAAAAAAAGGAAAATAAATAAATTCAAAAGTGATTTAAATCGCTGATTCATCTTCTCTTACGGTGGAGCGGCGGTACAGTAAAGTTGATGCAGTCTCAGCTCTTTAGGGCCTGGTTACAGTTGGGCTTTTCTAATTGAACAGGCCCAAACCATATGTGGGCTGGAACGTATTGGGCTTGACAAAAATATCTCGGCCCACAGCCTTAGGGTTAAAATTGTCATTTACTTTTAAAATATTATTTTAAAGCATAATTACTAAATTATCCCTTAATAAATTATCACAGATTAAACTTTCCAGAAATTTGCAACAAATAGCCGATCTACCGCGCCCATCTTCTTCCTTCTGTTCCTATCGACTTCTCCTTTTCGTCTCCTGAAGGGTTTAGGGTTCAGTTATGGAGGATTCTTACTGTTGAAGAGGCAGCCATTAGAGCAAGTGCCCTCTGTTTCGGTGATTTATGCGCTATTGAGTTCATTGTACACAATCGAGCTTTGCTGCTTCTTTAACCTTAGCCTTGCAACTTTCTGATAATTGTTTATCCTCCGATTTCCTTGTGCAATTTCAGTCGGGAAGCATTTTTCACAGTGTTTTGTTGTGGGAGATTAGCCGAATTAGGGCTGTTAGGTTTCTTCCATGTCGATTTCCCAAGATTTATATCCGTCGCAAGATGACCTTCTCTACGAGGAAGAGCTTCTTCGGAATCCTTTTAGTTTGAAGTTGTGGTGGCGCTACCTCATAGCACGAGCAGAATCACCATTCAAGAAGCGATTCATTATTTACGAGCGAGCTCTGAAAGCCCTCCCGGGTAGTTATAAGTTATGGTATGCATATCTGCGCGAACGCCTCGATCTGGTACGAAATCTTCCCATTACTCATTCTCAGTACGAAACTCTTAATAACACGTTTGAACGAGCGCTTGTGACCATGCATAAAATGCCTAGAATATGGATAATGTACCTACAAACTTTGACGAACCAGAAATTAGTGACCCGAACGCGTCGGACGTTTGACCGAGCCCTTTGTGCCCTTCCAGTGACACAACATGATCGCATTTGGGAGCCATACCTCGTTTTTGTTAGCCAAAAGGGTATTCCAATTGAGACCTCACTTAGAGTTTATCGAAGGTATTTAAAATATGATCCAACACATATCGAAGACTTGATTGAATTTTTGGTTAATTCAAATCTGTGGCAAGAAGCTGCTGAGAATTTGGCTTCCGTGTTGAATGACGATCAATTTTATTCTATTAAGGGGAAGACCAAGCATCGGCTGTGGTTAGAGTTGTGTGATTTGCTTACTAGACATGCCACTGAGGTTTCAGGGTTGAATGTTGATGCTATAATACGGGGCGGCATTAGGAAGTTCACAGATGAAGTAGGGCGCTTATGGACATCACTCGCAGAATATTACATCAGAAGGAATTTGCACGAGAAGGCAAGAGATATATTTGAAGAGGGGATGACTACTGTCGTTACGGTAAGAGATTTTAGTGTGATATTTGATTCATACTCTCAATTTGAGGAGAGTATGCTAGCTCATAAAATGGAAAATATGGATTTGAGTGATGAGGAAGATGAAGCACAGGAAAATGGTCTCGAGGAGGAGGAGGAAGAGGACATCCGATTAGATCTTGATTTATCAGTTTCTAAGTTTGAGAAGAAGATACTTCTAGGGTTTTGGATGTACGTTGATAATGACATTGATTTAAGGCTAGCTAGGTTAGACCATCTAATGGACAGAAGACCAGAATTAGCTAATAGTGTTCTTCTACGACAAAATCCTCATAATGTTGAACAATGGCATCGGAGGATTAAATTATTTGAGGGCAATCCCACAAGACAGATATTGACGTATACTGAGGCTGTGAGAACAGTGGATCCCATGAAAGCAGTAGGTAAGCCTCATACCTTGTGGGTTGCTTTTGCTAAGCTGTATGAAACCCACAAAGATCTTCCAAATGCAAGAGTTATTTTTGACAAAGCTGTACAAGTTAACTACAAGACTGTGGATAACTTGGCTAGCATTTGGTGTGAATGGGCGGAAATGGAATTGAGGCATAAAAATTTTAAAGGAGCTCTCGAGCTCATGCGTCGAGCTACAGCAGAGCCATCTGTTGAAGTCAAACGAAAAGGTAACTCCAGAAAGCTTTCACATTAGTAATTCCGCTCATGTTTAATTATGTTGCTGATTCTCTCATTTACAGTTAATGGTAATCTAGGTTTTTCTTCTGTTAAAGCATCTTGGCGTTTAGTCACAAGTATTTTGGTTTCTTAGACCAAGGAATTAAATTAGAGGTGATTTTGTAGGATGTTTTGAACACTAAGTTAAATACTTTGTTTCTCAACAAAATAATACTCATTTCAACATGCCTGTATTTGTCATTGTGAATTTAATATGAGCTCAAGGTATATGGAGCAGCAGTAATAGTTGCATTGGTTTATGGTTATAATTGCAGTGGCTGCTGATGGTAATGAACCGGTCCAGATGAAGGTGCACAAGTCCTTAAGACTTTGGACCTTTTATGTAGATCTGGAAGAAAGTCTTGGAACCTTGGAGTCTACCCGTGCAGTTTATGAGCGAATACTAGACTTAAGAATTGCTACCCCACAAATAATAATCAACTATGCTTTGCTTCTTGAGGTATGCTAAATTTGGTTTATGTCAGTTTTCCTTTCCTTTTCTATTCTGTGGACGGGTTAACTCATAATTTTGACATGGTCAGGAACATAGGTACTTCGAAGATGCATTCAAGGTTTATGAAAGGGGGGTCAAGATTTTCAAATATCCTCATGTTAAAGATATATGGGTTACATATCTATCCAAGTTTGTAAAAAGATATGGGAAGACAAAATTGGAGCGAGCAAGAGAACTATTTGAGCATGCGGTTGAAACGGTATGTATAATGGATCTCTTATCCATCTCTTGCATCTCTTTGAATCAATAGAATTGGTTCTTGTGAAAAAAGGGTTCTTGTAATTATGCTGGAATGCAATTTTCCTGAAACTATCTTATAGTAATAGATTACAAAAAAGAAGCCTCTTGAATGTTCCATGACAGTTGGAGATCTTTGAAATTATTCTACTTTGGCTTGGTTTGAAGAAAGTACAAGAGTTCCAAGATGCTTATGAAGTTGTAGTAAAAGTTCTGTAAAGACTGGTGTCTGTAGTTTAAACATATTTGAAGCAAAAATAATGGAGACTTGTTTTTTTTTTTTTTTTTAAGGAAACAATTTTCATTGATGGAGACTTGTAAATTACCCCTCTAGCAATAGATATGCATTCTTTTTTCCATTCCAAGTGACTGTCATATGTTATTGTGCTTCTGGATCTATTTTAGATTATGAAAGTTCTTTGTTTCTGTTTTTGGAAATAATGAAAATGGTAGGTAGGATTTGTGTTTGGTAGTTCTTAAGGAGACCATTTAGGATCTTAAAATCCAGTGTTTCCTCACCTTTATTCCCTTCTGGAGCAATACTTTTGAGTATTTCTTGCTTCATTATAACATTCTTTTTCATTTAGTAGATTCAAGGCCTTGCCATTGTTTGGCAGTTGAATGATATACAATAGATATGATGATGCTAATGGTTCTATATTTTGATTGTGCATTCAGGCACCCGCTGATTCAGTTAGGCCTTTGTATCTTCAATATGCGAAGCTTGAGGAAGACCATGGTTTGGCAAAGCGAGCTATGAAGGTCTATGATCAAGCAACTAAAGCTGTTCCGAATAATGAGAAATTGAGCATGTATGAAATATACATTGCCCGTGCAGCCGAGATATTTGGTGTTCCTAAAACTAGAGAAATCTATGAACAAGCAATAGAATCTGGTCTTCCGGATCAAGATGTGAAGACCATGTGCTTGAAGTATGCTGAGCTGGAGAAGAGTTTGGGAGAAATTGATCGTGCTCGTGGAATATATGTGTTTGCTTCACAGTTTGCAGACCCGAGATCAGATTTGAACTTTTGGAACAAGTGGCACGAGTTTGAGGTCCAACATGGAAATGAAGATACTTTTAGAGAGATGCTTCGTATCAAAAGGAGTGTTTCTGCTAGCTATAGCCAGGTATTTTCTTATTCAACACTTCTAATGTATACCTCCCATCATTTAGTGGAACTTTTATTAATGAAGACAAGAAATCAGTGCTCCTTTGAGAACAGTGTCAGGCCACACGGCCGGATAAATATATCTGGAAATATTGTTAGCTGATAGTACATCAATTTCATGAATTTCATGACTGTGGGCTATAAGAGTATGGTGTTATTATAACTATAACTTACACATTTTTTACCCTTTTCTGTTCTTCAGACACATTTTATTCTGCCCGAGTATCTAATGCAAAAGGATCAGACACTGAACCTCGACGAGGCAAAAGACAAATTGAAGCAGGCTGGGGTTACAGAAGACGAAATGGCTGCTCTCGAGAGGCAGTTGGCCCCGGCAATTGAAGACTCGGCCAAAGATAACAGCCGTAAAGTTGGTTTTGTGAGTGCTGGAGTGGAGGAATCACAAGCTGATGGAGTATCAAAGGTCACTGCTCATCAAGAAGACATTGAATTACCAGATGAAAGTGACTCGGAAGAAGACGAGAAGGTTGAAATTGCTCAGAAAGAAGTCCCATCTGCAGTTTTCGGAGGCCTTGCTCGAAAGAAGGAAGATTCTGATGAGACGGACAGAGAAAAGGATGACAGCCATCTTGGTGCGCTCGAGAGAATAAAAAGGCAAAAAAAAGCTTAGTAGTGTTTTGTAATTTAATGAAGAGTTGTGTTAAAATTAATGAATTTTTGAAGGAAATATCAAAAAAAGACCAACCCTTCCTGCATTCTTGGGGTTTATGGTAGAAAAGAACATCTTTTTAGACTATAAATTACAAGTAATCGATTATTTCAAACTGAGATTTATTTCATTTCTCTATAATTCTAATCGTTTTCTCGTACTGTTGGAGTTGGATCAACAAAGTGCAATTAAAGGAAAAACAACAACAAAGTGCATCTTTTGACAATGCATGTCCATCATGGAGTCAGCAGTATCTTTCCAATATGCTTGCTACTCTCCATTAGCTTGTGGGCTTCTGCTGCTCCTGACAATGGAAGATACTTGAAGATCACAGGCTTCACCTTGCCTGCTGCAATGGCTGGCCAAACTATCTTCTCAACTTCACTAACAATGACTGCTTTGTTCTCAAGAGACCGGTTTCGCAACCCAGCCGCTGCATACATGATACATGATATTTCGTTATTGAAAGATTATGTTCCAAAAAAGATGGAGGATACGAGAAAAGACCAATGCTTCGAAAATGGATTTCAAACTCCTATAACTACAAATCAGTAGAATGAGTTTCTGATTTGGAGGGCATGAACAAAAGCTTCTTTGAATATACGCTCAGACTGCAATTTATATCTCAACAAATCTCATGTAAAATGATCTTACCCTGCACAGTGAGGCGTTTCGCAAACAAACTGCGAAAATCTAGCTGCGTTACTGCTCCTCCCATGGTTCCAATAATAAAAAGCCTTCCATCTAAGTTTAAGCTTTCAAGGTTGCGCTGAAAGTAGGGGGCTCCAATGCTATCGAGAATAACATCCGCACCTGTCAAGGCATAAAATATCCCATTTAGTTTCAGAGCTACAATCTTAGAAAGGAACAAGCATTCCGGAAATGGAACCTTTAAAGACAAACCTTTTCCATCTGTTTCCTCTTTCACTCGTGCAACAAAATCTTCAGTTTTGTAATTGATGCACACATCTGCTCCAAGGTCTTTGCAAACAGCTAATTTCTCTTCACTACCTGGCGACGAAGATTAAAAATGTCAGGACAAACTCAGGAACCGATAAAAGACGAACGTAATCGCTAGACCTGCAGTAACAAATACTCTTGCTCCTTGGTATTTAGCTATCTGAATGGCAAAAGTACCAATTCCACTTGAGCCTCCATGAACCTGAAATTTGAATACCCTTTCATTCATGATGACAATACATAAATGAATTCAATTCTGATTATAACTGAATCCATGTTTATCAACATGTCCCCAATGGCAACATTCTTTCTTTCTTTGATTTTCCTTTTCAGTCTTTCTCTATCTCACCCAAGTAAACTAAAACCAACATGAATTTTTCCAAAATCATACCAACAATGTCTCTCCCCTCGATAATCGACTTGTCATAAACACAGTCGACCAAACGGTGCATGCCACCTCCGGGATACTAGCAGCATCCTTCAAGGAAACACCAGATGGAATTGGAAGTACTTGCCCAGCTGGGACAGCCACTTTCTCGGCATATCCGCCTCCAGCAAGAAGAGCACATACCTGTGATGCAGCAGTATGTTAAATGTTCAGATGCTAATGATTTCAATTTCTTGAAGGATATATAGTATATGAGGAATTGTTCCCTATCCATAAAAGATCACTAAAGAACGTTTTGAATCCTCAAATAAGAATTATAAAATTCTCTGATGTTATCTAATTCAAAACAAGAGGTGACCTAGGGCACAATATTGAGCATTTACAGAAGAAACAGACTTATCTAATTCAAAACAATTCCCATGCAACAAGATGAACTAGAAATGAATTCCTCTCGCCCCATTAAAACACAAAAACCTACCCTTAAGACTTGAAAGAGAGAGAGAGAGAGAAAAAATTGAACTCAGAATAATTCGAGAATACTGCAACAAGATGAGATAGAAATGAAGTTCCATTAATTTCATAAATGACCTGATCGCCAATCTTCCAGCGGGAGACGTTTTTCCCAACGGCTTCGACGATCCCAGAGCATTCGAGGCCCAGAAACGGACTGGCACCCTTGGGAGGGGGATAGAGGCCTTTCCTCTGTAACGTGTCGGCCCGATTCAGGGCAGTGGCTTCCACCTTGATCAGAACCTCATCGTCCTTGATTATTGGGTCCTCGACCTCCTGCAATTGAAGAACTTCCGCCTCGCCGGGCTCGCTAATCACGATCGCCTTCATTGTTTGTCTGCTGGTGGAGTTCTCAAAGCACACGCCGAATAAATTACAAGTTTGTTTATTTATTTATTTATTTGTAAGGTTAAATTAACAAAAAATGAACATAAATTTTATATCTTTTCAAAGTAACGATATTTTTATTAATTTAACTGATGTAATTTTTATTTTTTTTTAAATTGTATAATATGTTTAATAAATTAAAAGTTTTAACTTCTAAAATTTAGACCCTGTTTTTTTTAAAGAAAAACAAAAGCAAAATAAATAAAATATATATTTTGGCATTAAATAATTGGAAAAATCACTTGTTAACTAACTGTCCATTTTCTAGATTTACGCTCGTAACCTCTGATTGGCTTAGAGGCAAGCGTCGAAGAACGAGTATAATTTTGCAGGCGAGCTTCAGAGCCGACGGTCAAGTAGGTGAAGTCGGAGCTGCAATCACTGGGAAGAGTAGGGTTCCGATTTCACTGTGTTCATTGCGGAAATGGGCCAATCTGAGCTTTGCTGGATCGCGAAAGCGTTCGCATTCCTGCTACTTGTACCTGGAATCCTCGGCTGGGGAAAAGAGGGTCACTACCTAATTTGCAAGATAGCGGAGGTAAGCATCTTCGAGTCGTTTTTAAGCATCTGTTGCGTTTAATTTTGTCAAGCTTATCGATGTTACAAAAGGTTTATAGGGAAGGATTATAGCTGATGGGATTTTGGTTTCGAATTCTTGAAACTGTAGCTATCGCAGTTATAATAGCGTTGGCCAGGATTCGATTACATTAAACATGGTAAAGGAGAGAGGATTCTTGTGAAATTTGGTTAGCTATTAGAGAACTTTTTGACCCATTTGGATCTTTTTTTTGCATAAAAGCTGAAGTAAATTCTTTTATCCACTATATCAGGTCCTTATTAAGCTAGAAAATTTTAGTGGGGAGTTGTTTTGGAGCTGATTATAACTTATATCGCACTATGATTAAGATTGCAGCCCTTAGATCCTGTAAAATTATTGTTGTAGTCAAAATCTGATGTCACTGCCTTTGGTTTTAGGGATATTTCACTGAAGATGCTCTATCCATGGTCAAAGAATTGCTTCCAGCTTCTGCTGAGGGAGATCTTGCGGCTGTATGCTCCTGGCCTGATGAAATTCGATGGAAGGCTCATTATCGCTGGAGTAGCGCCTTACACTACGTCGACACGCCTGATTTCTTTTGTAATTATAATTACTCGAGTAAGTTTAGCTTTATGGTATTTTCAGTTTCTCTTGTGGTCTATTATGCCATATAACTGTTTGATATCATGCTTGTTGTTCATGAGCTTTAAGACTCAAATTCGTTGTTGAACCACAAGATTAATACTGAAGCTGAGACATTTTATAGTTCATGATCACATAACCAATGCATCCTCTAAAGTTGTGTTATATGGCTAAGGTCATCGCTGTCTAACTGATTCCTATAATATTATTGTGAGATCTCACATCAGTTGGAGAAGGGAACGAAACATTTCTTATAAGGGTGTGGAAACCTCTCCCTAATAGACGTGTTTTAAAACCGTGAGGCTGACGGCGATACATAATGGGCCAAAACGGACAATATCTGCTAACGGTGGGCTTGGACTATTACAATCATAGTATCGATGTCTTCCTAAATTATAATTTTCATATGCATCAGAATCTAAAATTTTGACTGAGAGCAAATCTGTTTTTCAATTCAGGAGAAGTAGCCCGCTATTGCCTTTCTAGCTTTGAAACATCTAATGTTGAGAACTATGAAGTTAATGAAAATCTGTCATTCTGAATATGTCATATACAGTGGTTATTAAATTCGATTGAGTTTTGATTCCGTTCATTCAACGAGGCATTTTTAGTTGGAAGATTTAGCTCTAATAACTAATTTTCAGTACTTGAAACTTGAAAGTGCTATTTTGACAATGTCTGCTTGTGTAACAGTATTCTCTGCTTAATATAGGAGACTGTCATGATACTCATGGACATAAGGGTAGATGTGTGACTGCAGCAATTTACAACTATACTAGGCAACTCGAATCAGCCTACAAAGAGAAGACTTCAGGAATTAGATGTAAGCATCATAGATGACTACGTTGTATGTATACACTTTTCGAACAAATGTCATTTACATTCACATGATATTTTCAGATAACTTAACAGAGGCTCTTATGTTCTTGTCCCATTTTATCGGAGATGTCCATCAGGTTTGCTCTTTCTACAGATTTGAACTTTAAGGCACATAGATGAATCGAAAATATGAAGTGCTAGATTCATGAAACTGGTATAACTGCAAAATTTAGTGCTCTGAATATAGTTGAAATTCACTCAATGGGCTATTCTCAAGCTGCTCATCCTTTCCAAATAAGATTTCTTCAAGTTTGATTAGTAGGTTCGTGATTTAATTACATAGATACATTATAGCCTCCATTAGTGGAGTTTCTCACCTTTTTCTTTTACAGCTCTAAAATTCTATAATATAATGCTTTTTGAAATTCTTCTGTGGTTCTGGTTTCTTGTACCTACTGCATTTTTCGAAAAAGAGTTGATTAATCCACGATTTCGTGTCTTTGCATCTGATTTTCCTTTTTCAATGGCAGCCCCTGCATGTCGGTTTTGTTGGAGATCTAGGAGGTAATTCAATAACAGTCCGTTGGTACCGTAGAAAGACTAATCTCCATCATGTAAGTGCCACTTGGAGATTTCAACCCCCTCCCACATCACAAGTACCCTCCTTTACTCTCTATTCTTCCTGCACCTGTAACCAGTAGGCTAAAAACACAAACCATCTTCAAAGGTTTCGTCATGATGGTTAAAACTTCAAGATCGGAAATCCCATGAAATTCTGCAGAATGTTGTTGTTTTTATTCATCTGGTATTGAAATAGTTTTGTCCATAAAAAGGAAATAGTTTTGCTTCAGGTATGGGATAACATGATCATTGAGTCTGCCTTGAAGACATTCTACCATTCAAACCTTACACTAATGATTCAAGCCATCCAAACCAACATTTCGGTAAGCCTCCTCTTTCTACTTTTATGTCCTTATATACCTTTTACGACAGGAGTAGAACTTGATTTTCGTATATTGTACTTGTTGTTCTTTTTCCTTATGGCATCATCTTTTTAAATTTCTGAAGGGTGAATGGTATAATGATGTCTCAGCTTGGAGAAATTGCGCACTGAACCATACAGCCTGTCCTAACCCGTGAGTTTTCATTATTCTTCTCCCTTATCCATGTATGGTGAGATGCTAAAATTTGAAACCATGTATTCAAATGATTCCTTTGCTATCATACGAACATCTATGTACGACAGTGAGATGATTCATGTGATAGAGAAGGAATTGTCTTTTTCATGTAACGGCCCAAGTCCACCGCTAGCTGATATATGTCATCTTTGAGCTTTTCGGGCTTTCCTTCAAGGTTTTTAAAACACGTCTGTTAGGGAGAGGTTTCCATACTCTTATAAAGAATGTTTCGTTCTCCTCCCCAACCGATGTGGGATCTCACAGTTCATGTCTCCAAGACTCCACAAGCAGCGAATTATAACATGTTGCTGAGACAGTGAGACTTAAAGATGTCCTTTTTCTTTAGTTTGGAAGGAGAGAAATATATTCAGAGGATGAAAATTAACCTTCATTTGCCTACCCTAAAGTTCTTGGCATAACAAAATTTATTGCGGTGCCTCTTATCTTTCAGGTATGCTTCTGAAAGTATTAGCTTGGCATGTAAATATGCATACAAGAACGCCACTCCAGGAAGCACACTAGAAGGTATGGCTTCTTTATCACATCAACTTACCAATGCTGTGGTTATAAGTAGGTGGAATAGTTCAACTCTTTTCCAGTTTTTTCTCTGTGAACTTAAGCTTCTTGTATCTATTGAATTTAGAGTTCAGTGGCTGGCTGCCCAAATAAGCAAAATTTCTATTGTTTGTTGCAGACAGTTATTTTCTCAGCCGGCTGCCAATCGTTGAGAAAAGGTTAGCACAAAGTGGCATAAGATTAGCTTCTACCCTCAACCGTATCTTTGCTTCTGAAGTAAAAGTGGCTGAAATTTGAAGGATCCATTTCCGTAAGTCATTAAAAAATGGTTGAGAACATGAATTGATTAGTGTTCCATTCTTGTGTTTTGTATATTATACTATTAACTAGGACAGTCGTAACTGTAAACAAACATGATATTGAGGAATAATTTGATTGTTGATTTACTGCTTTTGTTCTGCATTTTAAAGATCAAAGCCCAGAATGCTGTCTAAGTTCATAGAATAGACAAACCCCATCCCATATTCAATCCAGAAACCCAGATTTGTGACGGATTCATAGGAGATAACGAACTGTCAAACTCAAACATCTGATGTGACATCCTTGACAACGCAGACCACTTTATTGGCTGCTTTCTAGAATGTGGAAAGACCAGTTTATTTACCAAGAATCAAATTTTGGTCCATCTGAAGTCGTAGTTAAAACAGTGGAGTGTAATTGCAAAGATGGCTTCTAGTCCAACTGAACCTCACCGTAAGCAGATATTGTCTATTTTGGTCCGTTACGTATCGTCGTCATCCTCATAATTTTAAAGCGCATCTACTAGAGAGAGATTTACACATCTTTATAAAGAATGTTTCGTTCCCCTCTTAAATCGAAGTGGGATTCCACAAAAAAGAAGCTGACATATTCACATTCTGGAAGTTCTTGCATCATTAAACGTGGAAAAGATGACAACCCGTTTGGCACGTTAGTCCTTTTGTTGATTCTTGATGTAACATATGTCAATAAATCAGCTGTACAGTGACAGAACACGACTTAAACATTCTCATGGTCAACAGCCACCACAGACTACCCTCGTGACTCGTGTCTTTCAAATTTATCACTTGATTACATAGAAAAAAAAATGCATTTTTAGAAATGTATGGAACACAAGGGGGGAAAAGTAACAACATTTTGGGAACTACGTCGAGAAGAAAGTGTCAGAGAAGCAGCCGGAGGTGGGAGGTGGGAGGTGGCAGGTGCCGGCTGCCGCCTTTTTTGTTCCGGATACTTTCCCGGAAAGTCCTTAAACTTCTCTCCCCATTCCCAAACTTCCAAACTTTTGTGGTAAAATAATAACGTAATAAATGACGAATATTCGGAGACAAAGCAGAATTACTTTCTTGCACCCCAAGTTTCCTAATCTTGGACCTTGGGTTGCTGTCCCTCCCTGTCTTTTTGCAGCCGTTTAACAAATATTAAACACATGGCTATTAATACTTTCCTTGCATAAAAAAACCCCAAATCAGTTTCTTCCTCAAAGGGCTCTCCACGTTTCTCGGATTTGCTCGCCGTCTCCCTTAGCTCCCATCAGAAGGAAAAAAAAAAGTGATCTTCTGCTCTTCCTGCATTTGCTTTCCTGTTTATTTTATTTGCATTTAACTGAGTTACCCATTTTTGTTTCTATGTTCTTCATAACTCTTTCACCATTGTCTTGTTCTTTAATGGGTTACTAATTACATTTTGTTTTTTCCCTTCTTTTCTGTATCCTTAAAGAATGATTTTGTTATGGAAGTGTATAAATATAAAGTGTTAAGTGGCTTCTTTTGTAGATCTGTTGTCCTTGATTCCATGGAAGTGGCTGCATGTGTTTGTCATAATGCTTGTCACATTCTTGTCCTTTTCTTTCTGTGTTATTTCCAAAAAGAGAGTGAAATCTTAGGAGCTTGTTACTGACGATGCTTGTAATGCCATGGAGCTTGGAATGATGGGAATTTTTGTTGTCTTTTTCATTGGTTATTTAGACATCTAGGAGAGTGCCCTTTGTATCTGCCACCATTTGATGAGCTGAGCAAAGTTGTCTTTTGTTTGCTTGTCATGTAGTGATGAAATCTACTTTCTATAAGGGTCTCTTACGATATTTGCTCATTCTTATTTCTTTCCAATAGAACGGGAAAAGGAATTACCAAATCTTGTTGTCAAGATGGTTTTATCAAGGATTGCCAAGAATGGACTGAGAAGATCAGGAAGCACATTCAATAAGCATTCACGCCAGAAGGATCCATATTCCCAAGGGGCATCAACATATAAAAGCTTCATCCAATCATTCAACCCTGCCACTACAAATGCCTATGTCTTGAACCTTCCTCACATTCAAAGAGTGAACCCCATGACTTTTGGGGGCAGGGGAATAAGTATAACACCAGAGCGTCAATTTCCTACAGCTGAAATGGTTACAGAGGAGTCTGATTTAGAGTGTGATGAGCCATCTGTTTGGCCTGGACTAGAAGCAACCAAGCCAGGGGAAAAGCCAAGGGTGGTCGTTCTTGGCACTGGCTGGGCTTCTTGCCGTTTCCTCAAGGGACTTGATACAAAGGTTTATGATGTTGTTTGCATATCACCGAGGAATCACATGGTATTTACTCCTCTTTTGGCTTCAACTTGTGTTGGAACATTGGAATTTCGCTCTGTGGCTGAGCCTGTCAGTATGATACAAACTGCATTGGCAAAGGATCCCAATTCTTACTTTTATTTGGCTTCTTGCACTGGCGTTGATACAAATAAACACGAGGTACACAGTTCATTTCTTTTCCTTATTGTTATCTTTCATATCAAAGAAGTAATCATTTCTTTCATTCATCAACCAGGTGTTCTGTGAGACTGTTAACCATGGTGAACTCCCCCATGAGCCTTACCAATTTAGAGTGGCTTATGATAAGCTTGTGATTGCTGTTGGTGCTGAGCCCTTGACTTTTGGCATCAAGGGAGTGAAAGAACACGCCTTTTTCCTCCGTGAAGTAAACCATGCTCAAGAAATAAGAAAAAAGCTTCTTTTGAATCTAATGCTCTCTGAAAAACCAGGTTATCTCGGCCATCTTTGTTAACAGATGTCCCATTCTGTCACTCTTAGTAATCAGCAAAGAAACTTTAGATGCTACTGTTTCCTGCAGGTATATCAGACGAAGAAAAGAAACGCCTTCTTCATTGCGTGGTGATTGGAGGCGGACCGACAGGCGTCGAGTTCAGCGGCGAATTGAGCGACTTCATTATAAGGGATGTTCGAGATCGTTATGCTCATATTAAAGACGACATTAAAGTTACACTAATTGAGGTACAAAACATTGTTAAGAAGAAGATACAATATTTGTAGGTTTTGACACTTCTTTTCACAAACAGGCAAATGAGATTCTGTCTTCTTTTGACTTCGGGCTGCAAACATATGCAACAAAGCACTTGACCAAGGTAGTACAGTCAGCATCTCTCCGACACGTTTTCTGCTTAGAATCTATCTGTTTAATAAAAAATTTGTTTTGTTCATCAGTGTGGCGTTCGCCTGATGCGGGGTGTTGTAAAGGAAGTGCTTCATGATAAGATAGTTCTCGGTGATGGCACTGATGTTCCATATGGGCTCCTGGTCTGGTCTACAGGCGTTGGCCCTTCCGAATTTGTGAAATCACTCGGTCTTCCAAAGGCCCCTGGTGGAAGGTATCGATCTATAAGCTGAAGATCCCACATCCCACAAGCACCCGTCCCAGACGGGAATGTTATGATAAAGATGTGAAAATCTCTTCCTAGTAAAAGTGTTTTAAAATCATGAAACTAACGGCAATACGTAACGAGCTAAAGTATACAATATCTGCTAGCGATGAGCTTAGACTGTTACAAATGGTATCAAAGTCAGACATCGAGCGGTGTGCCAGCGAGGACGCTGGCCCCAAGGGGATGGATTGTGAGATCCCCACATTAGTTGAAGAGGAGAACAAAACATTCCTGTTAAGGATGTGAAAACCTCTCTATAGTAAACGCGTTTGAAAACCTCTCTATAGTAGACGCGTTTTAAACCTGTGAGGCAGACGGAGACACGTAACAAACTAAAGCGGACAATATCTGCTAGCGATTGACTTAAGTTGTTATAAATGGTATCAGAGCCAGACACCAGGCGGTGTTCCAGCGAGGACGCTGACTCCAAGGGAGTGGATTGTGAAATCCCACGATAATTGGAGAGGGGAACAAAATATCCCTGATAAAGATGTGAAAACCTCTCTAGTAGACGTGTTTTAAAACCGACGGCAATGCATAACGAGCCAAAGCGGACAATATCTACTAGCGGTAGATGGACCTAGGCTGTTGCACCTTTCTGGTTTCTTATACCACTGTCTACAATAGTTTTCAGTCAAAGCTTTATAATGTTAAATGCAACAGGATTGGCGTTGATGGATGGATGCGAGTTCCATCAGTGGAAGATGTTTTTGCAGTTGGGGATTGCGCTGGTTTTCTTGAACAAACAGGAAAACCAGTTCTTCCTGCTCTAGCTCAGGTATGCAGCAAAAACACTTGTTTTATTTATACCTCATAATGACCAAGTTAATGGGACTTCTGGGTTCAACAGGTTGCAGAAAGGGAAGGAAAGTATCTTGTAGAACTGTTCGACAGAATTGGAAAACAAAACGGAGGCAAGGCTTGGAGTGCAAAGGACATGCCTTTGGGTGACCCTTTTGTGTATAAGCATCTGGGAAGCATGGCAACAGTGGGGCGTTACAAGGCTCTTGTCGATCTACGCCAGTCCAAGGTTAAAACCGTTCTTGCTTGATTCTTCTCGATTTAAACAAGAATGTTTGTTGATGATGAATTGATGGTATTAACAGGATGCAAGAGGCATATCACTTGCAGGGTTCCTGAGTTGGTTCATATGGCGATCTGCATATCTGACTCGTGTAATCAGCTGGAGAAACAGGTTTTATGTGGCTGTCAATTGGGGTACCACTCTTATTTTCGGCAGAGACAACTCCCGGATTGGTTAAACCCACCAAAATTTAGAGTTCTTTCTTTTCTTTTACTCATGTTCTTGAATTAAAACAAGTTAGATTCTTTCAGTTTGGGAGAAAAGTTGAAAAAGCAACAAACTGATGTTGATATCACTACCACAAATTTACAACCTTAATCTCATCAAATTTACAACATGTTTCTGATATGTACAATGTTGTTGTTGCTGCTGTGTTTCTGATTTACGAAGATAGAGGTGAGAGTTTGGGCCAACCCCACCATGATCCCCATCTTCACTTGCCCTCTCTTCGGGATCAGACGCCCAGAAACTCTCCGACCGCCGTTGTTCATCGCCCTACCTTCTTCACCCATCACTGCAAATTCCTTCTATAAACAGAGTTGATTTGTTCTTGTTGATGAAGTTTTGGATACTCAAAAGCCTCCACGAGGTGGGTTTATTTATAGTACCAAACTTATTAGAAGATAAGCATTTCCCTTGCTGATGAAGCTGATGAAGCTGTGTTTTGGACTTTTATATATGTGTGTGAAATTACCACTTCCTCCACACTAGTGGTCTGCTCAAGAGGACATTTTGTAAAGGCCAAGGGTGTTTTGGGTTTTTAAGGAAAAGAATGGGATTCGACCGCAAGAACAGGATAAAGCAGAATCATGTAGTTCATAAAATAATGAAAATGGAGTTTGATTTGATTGATAGTAACAAAGTTTTTGGGAGTTTGTGCTTTTGAATCCATTTTGACCAAAACTTAAAAGAAAAACGTGTTTATAAAAAACCAAATGGCTTCCACTAACAATAAATAAATAAAGAATCTGGGCAGGTGGAGGCTCCCCTGACCCACACCTAAGGTGACACGGTGGCTTTTGGTTCGCTTTACCTGAACCACATGGCACCTCTCCTCGCAATACCAGCCGCCGGTTTTATTTTTTTTATTAATTTAATAAGTGAGGCACCGCCGCCGGGTACTGTGGTTGCGGAATTGGAATGGCGGAGGTTCATGTATTTTATTTATTGAATCATTTTTTTATTATATAAATTATATAATTTTATAGAACCCTTCTTTTTTTTATATATATATAAAAATAAGTGGATCATGCTTCTAGAAGCTCTCTCTATTTCTTTGTTAAGGAAATGTATTTGATCATTATTATTTCTCAATGGGTTTTCTCAAAATTGTAGAATTATTTGGGAAAGTAATTTTTTTTTTTTTTTTTGTTTCATAATGGGATTTTTTTGCTATGAAATTTGAGATAAGGTATTAAAATTTGTTCATTTAATTTATTACCGTTAAATTACTATTTTCTTATTTTCTGTTTAATAAAACTATGGCGTAACACATGTGTTCGATAGTTATATGTTGTAAATCGTTGTTGTTGCTTTTTTGCTTGCATCACATATAATACCAATTTCAATATCTCAAATCTTGTTTTCAAAACTTTTTTTTGAAATCTCTCTGCTCCGTTTTTTAAAGCTTTCTTCTTAAACCGGGGTTAGAGGCTCGAGGTTACTTACGGTAGGCACGCAAAAACGAATTGACTTAACTCACTTGTTGTTGGGAAATGAGTGTCACACAATCGCAAGTCCGCTGTCATCAAAAGTGCGATTGTGACCATTGATCTATTAAATATAAATATAATTTTTTATATATGTGATTAAAGTTTAGAGTTTCATTAATTTGGATTAGACATAAAGTTAATTAAGTTGAATTGTTTGAGAATTTATACAATTTCAATAGATTAGAATATCAACAAAATCAACAACAACAATAATAATAATATTTTACAGTTAATTAAGCATGCTAATTTAAACACACCTCACTCCAAAATCCTCTAATTAACAATTAAAAAAAAAATTAAACGTATACACAAATTGATGGACGCCATGGAAAAGGCCATCTCAGTTTCTTCCTCATCTTTCAATTACCAATTCGGAAGATCTTAGCGTCTTATCTGTGACGTTCATTAAAATCTGAACCGCTCACACTCGGAAAATCAGAACCGTCGATTTTAAAAAACCAACTCAACGCTCCCGATTAACTCCTCATTTCCGACCGCCGTGAGAGAAGATCGAAGTCACGGAGTGGGCAATTCCCGCCAGAATCCCCATTGTCACCTGACCCCTTTTTGGAATCAAACGGTCAGAATTCCTCCTCGTCAAATCTCCACCGTTGATCGCCTTGATTCTGCTTCCGGCCATCTCCGTAGATGAAGGAATTTTCTGATTTAGAGAGAAGAAGAAGAAGAAGAAGAAGAAGAAGAAGAAGAGTTTGTTATGCTTCGAATATGCTCGGAATGCATATACATATACATATATATATATACAAAACCAGAAGGCAAAATGACGGAAATGCCCCAGTGGAAATTGACGATTTAGACCCTGCCTGCCTAATTGGCGTCTTGGTTTCCGTTTTCCCCCCGTTGCTTTCTTCTTCTCAAAATTTTCAAAATCAATCAAAACTTAAACCTAATTTACAAATTTGACCTTTTCTCTTTGGTATACCCACAGCCAGTGACGCCAGCTGTCAAATCCATAGATAACAATAAAATAATAATAATAATAATAATAAATTTAAATTACTTGATGCATACGCACTTGGAAATATTTTGACTTTGAACAAAAATTCAAATTTAAGCGTTTACTTGACCATCAAGCTTTTATTTAACCATTTTATTTAACAAAAAATAAAAATAAAATTGTAATTCGGCTGAACCTTTGACTTCAACCCTTGAACCGCAAGGAATTGAATAGTAAAAGGTGAGTAGTGACGTGGCATCAGAAAGACTTGTAAGGAGTGAAGGGTAATTTAGAGTTTTCACATTGAGAATCTGATGATGTGGCATTAAACGTAATAAAAAAATTGAAATCATTTATCACATGAAAAATCTGGTAGGAAAAAAATTAAAAAAAGAAAAGAAAAACGTGCTCATATGGCCTCCACTAGCTACAAAGGCTGCCCCGCCACTAACGGTGGCTTTTTGTCCATTTTTTGTGGTGCTCCGATTCACTTAATCTTATCCAAGTTGTATCACTATCATAATAATAATAATAATAATTTTAATTTTAATAATAATTATTATTATGTAAAGCAACTTTGCAATAGGGCATATTAAAACATTATAATTAAAGGAATGCATGTCACCCCCACTAATATCGATAGAAGCAAAAAGGCCAAAAAATGATACACAAACCTATGCTTTTAAGGATGGAATTGAAGCCAATAATAACAAACAAACATTAGCAAGTTGCAAATAATTAATTAACATTATTACACGACAAAAACCAGACACTGAATCTTTGTCTCCAAATTTTATAAAGTGATGTTGGGTTCAATGTATTGTTTTTATTTTTCTTATGTAAATATATTTTAGATCTTGTATTTAAAAAATAAGATATAGACAGATAGATTTGGTTTTAGATGAGTGGGATCGTGTTTATCAGTTTATTTTGTAACAAAATATTTTTTTTTTTTTTAACTTCTCCACCCAATTTGATTAACGCAAAATTATTAATCTTATTCTTAGTAGATTTAATTCAAAATTCTAATAAATTCATATTATTAACGAGTTAAATTATTGATCTCTGTGCATTTATTAGTAAAGTTGATAATATCTCGATCACAACGTGACAGAAAAGTACTTATAATGCTAAATATTTTTTAACCTTTAAATAGTATACGTCAATTATGATATAAATTTAATATTCTATTTCTATCCTTTAAAATATATATATATTTTTTTTTTTTTTTAATTATTTAAAATAAAATTAGATACACCAGCGAGTAAAAATATCTATAGTTTAGACATATTCGTATAATAATACTTTATTGTTTTTTATTTTTTATGTTTCATGACATTTTTTTCATATAATATAAATGTTGATTTATCTAATGTGTTGTCACAAATTCTTGAAAAATGTATTATACTAAAAAAAGATGATTAAAACTAAGAGAAGAAGAGCACAAAATTATAAATAGAGAACAAAATCTCCATTTTCCATGAATTAAAAAAAAAAGAACTCTTGATTTTTACAAAACAAACCAAAAACCGGTATTTCCCTTCCATTAGGGTAACAAAAAGCGGGCCGGGCCGGGCGGTTCAGTCTGTGAGCCGCCGCTGGCCGCTGTGGAGTCTAGCTCCGGCGAGTTGTAGGCGAGAAAATGGAAGCAACGGAGTGGGCAAGACCCACCATAATCCCCAATTTGACCTGCCCCCGCTTCGGAATCGGACGGCCAGAACTCCTGGGAGAGTACGTAGCGCCACTGATGTCGTCGCTTCTGGAACCGGCCATCTCTACTTGAAACCGAACCGGTGCGTCACCGAGAAATTTTAGCCGGCGAGACAGATTGATTGTAAGGCTGTGTGGAGTTTGAATGACTTAAGCAAGATGTGGTGGAAAATGCAGAGATTTATATCCAGAGGAGAAAAGGAGACAGAATAAAGCAACATTATTATTTAAAAAAAAAAAAAAAAAAAAAAAAAAAAAAAAATGGTTCTTCACATGGCGAAATGGGACAAAGCTGGTGAATTACGCGCCATGGCTGACAGCGCTGCTTTGTCCCACCACCACACTCCGACACTCAAAGATTCCATGTTTAATTCAATATTTAATTTCTCAATTTGTGGACGCTTCAGAAAACACAGTGCTGGGCCGCTTTTGTGGGCCTTCAAGCCCAAATTCTGCCCATTACAAGTCCAATTTCACTTATTTTCTAATATATTTATTTAATTAAAATAAATAAATAAAAATGAAGAGCATATACAGCTCATGTCTTAAATGAGGGAAGCAAATGTCGTAATCATGGTTGATAGAAGATGAAAAAATTAATTATAATTAAAGTCTTTATTCGTCAATTAGCCAATAAAAAAGGATTATTATCAATTAAATAATTCTGTTTAGCTTTTAATTCTCAAATTAATTCTCAAGTTTGAGGTGCTTAATTCGATTAAATTATCGTATAATCAAATATTTATTTCATAATTTTTTATATTTTTTTAGGAATAATTTCTCTTATAATTCAAATATTTGGATTTTGAAGGGGGGAGACATGAATATATATAATATAGTTCAATGAACGAAACTTATAAGCTTTGGCCTCACCTATTCTCGAAAAATACATATTAATAAATGAACTTCCCACCTATTTTATTGTTACATTAAAAATAAAAATTAATTATTTGAAAGTCGCCCACTAGTATTGTTTTGGGGCCTACATGCCAAGTTTTCAAACGTTTAGATTATATATAATGAACGACGTAGTTGAATATCTAGTTGAATATCTCGAAACATTTGTAACATTGTCTAAACCCAGCGTCCCATGTTCTTCAGGTTCGAAGGGATCTAGTGGCAAACTACCGACTCGTCTACCTACTCGTGCTCATTGCTCGATCGAAGGTCGACCAGTGTAGTCTGAAAGAAAAATATAAAGCGTATATCTCAACGTGATAGCGAACGACGTAGCTGAATCCATAAATGAAGACCCAACTGCCCCTTCAATACCATCTTCCATAAATTCTTTTGCTTTCTTCCCACTTTCTCATTACCCAATTTCTAATTTTCTCCAATCCCAAGCAACCATGAATCCCTCCCTCCCCGTTTCCTCTCTTCTCCTCGCCATTCTCCTCCTCTCCCCCTCCGCCTCTCTCGCCGCCGGGATGTTCGGACCCGGCGCCGGATTTGATGACATACCCGACTTTCGCAAAGGCTGGGACAAGGGGATCGTCGGTGGTGGATACGGCGGTGGATACGGCGGACCCAAAGGCGGTTACGGCAAGGGTGGCATCATAAGGAACACTGTGGTGTGTAAAGAGAAAGGTCCTTGTTACAATAAGAAGGTGACTTGTCCGGCCAAGTGCTTCTCCTCTTATAGCCGATCGGGCAAGGGATTCGGAGGCGGCGGCGGCGGCGGCGGTGGCTGCACCATCGACTGCTCTAAGAAATGTATTGGCTTTTGTTAGAGAGGGGCGGTAGTGGCGGCGGCTTCCGAGTGTTTGCCGGAAAAAGTATATCTATAATTAGTAATTAAGCTAGAAAAAAAACTATGTACGGCAGTTTTACTCGACTGATATATAAATTAATTATAAGTTATATTATGTACGAATTTAATTTCCATGCTTGGTTTTGAATTTTGATGTATCCATCTGTCATTTTAGAGCTGTTTTTTTTAATAGATAATAAAAGGCAACAATTAATTCACAATTTTTAAAAGAATTAATTTAGCTATAAATTTGTGACATGAAAATTATCGTTTGCATTGAGAGCATCGTCTTTCGGGACAATGTTCAAAGTGTCTACATAAGATTCCTCCCTCACTCACAAAGAGGAAGCACGCAAGCTGCAGTCGAGACACGGTACTGAGGTTGGATCAACTACCATAGTGTCACAACAACAGATGTCGAGGACTATTTTTAAGTCATTCGCGCGACGGTGTGCAGATGAGGGTAACATGTGCCCCCGCAAGGGCAACGAACCCAAGTGGGTGTTGCATGTGGGGGCAACGATGCGTGACGCCCAGGTAGACATACCCTCGACCAAAAGGCTCCAGGCGCAACTTGCATCCAAAGGTCTAGTGGTTCTCGAGATCCTGCAATTCACACCAAGCATGAAAATATATCCCTGACTAATGAAAAAAACCATTTTCTATGATCTAGAGAACCGACACACTAACCCTATATCAATCACTGCACGCACTATCAATGGAATGATTAGCTAACCTTGGTCTATCAATGGAATGATTAGCTAACCTTGGTCTGTGAAGACTTCCCCGGTTTACTCATCCATTCTTAACGAGTCAAGCTATTGGTTATGATCGACGAAAGTTTTGATAAAGGAGATGTCATTACATCATTGCACGCTATTATATCCATAAATCCACTCGATAAAAGAATAAATAAATAAATGGAGGTATAAATCTAAAGAATATAAGTAAGCATATAAACATCATTTTACAACGACAAGAAACTAATCAATAAGTACTACACATGAAACAATGATTAAAACAATTAAAAACATGCCTCCTTAAACTTTTTGGTACCATAAACATTTTGTCGGATCTTCTACCCATTTCAATTTCTGCCTTTCTTCTACACCATTTGTAAGAGTTCCTGTACAATTTCCGAGATCGGGGGTCGAAATTCGGGCTCTCTCTGCCAAACGGTTGCCCGAAAATATCAGTAAGTAGAACCAAATATTTACGTTAGCTTGAAACGAACCAAAAGTTGCTAAGACTTTTACCATTACACAAGACGAAATAATATCGGCGAAGCGAGATAACGACTTAATAGGATATGTGCCCTTAAGCGATGGATCGACCATTCTCGATAACGCATCAATATCATGGAGCCTTGGAATAGCCCATCGAACAAGAAATTGCTCTCCTCGAGGCAGTGTTCTAGAGTATCACAATCAAGTAAGAACATAAATAAGATAGCTATATTGATAAGATGGCGAGCTAGGTCGAGATTGATCTAAGAATCGCATACCGATCACACGACTTCCGACCAGTGAGAAGCTCTAGCATTACAACTCCAAAGCTAAAAACATCACTTTGGTACGTGTAAGTTCCCGACTCAAATTCCGGAGCACTATAACCATGAGTTGGGAGGAATCGTACCGACGACTAAGCGATAAAATTCGTGTTAGCAACGATGTATTTCTCGCAATTCGAACGTTTAAACAGGCAATGCTCAAATGAATAGATAAGTACCTGATTAGCAAGCAGTGAAGCAAAGCCAGAGTCAGAGAGCTGTGCTTTTAGCTCATTGTCCAGGAGAATGTTAGCAGACTTAAAATTTTGGTGCACAATTGGCGGCTGACAGGCCTCATGTAGATACCTGTCTCACAACAAAAGGAGATAACTCAATATCTTAAAATCGGTTTTGCAAACGGGGTTCTTCATGGACTTACTCGAGGGCACGTGCAGCTCCAAGTGCAATCCTCACGCGCACGTTCCACGAAAGCATTTGATGCATCTCCTTGTCGACATGGAGTGCTTCATAGAGTGTGCCATTTTCGCAATACTCGTAAATGAGTAGATATTGTCCATGCTCAGCACAATAGCCCTTAAGCTCCACAATGTTATCGTGCCGAATTTCGCATAGGTCAGACACAAGGTTGTGAAATTCATCGTCGCTCCAACGAGTCAACGAGGATCCATCCAGTTTTTTAACGGCCAAAAGCTGAAGAAAACACGAAAAGTATACATGATTATGACAAATTTTGCTGCAAACTTAGAAGTATTAGCTACTTATTCAAAGTGATTAAATTATCTTACCCTTCCATTTGGTAGTTCAGCTCTATAGACACTCCCAAGCATGCCTTTCCCAAGAAGATTATCTTCAGAGAAACTAGTAGTATACTGCTGAAGCGACGCGATCGTGAAAACTTTTAACGAACTCGTGTTTAGTTTTTTAGGTACTCGACTAGGTACTTCGGCTGTCACAGTTGGTTTTGCAATCTCCTGAGTCGAAAGGAGTGGAAACGGAGGGGGAGGAGGAGGTCGTGCAAGCAACTCATCTATGCTTATGCTCGAACTCTCCGTATGGTCGTCACGAAAACTCATATTGGAGGCATCTTTTCTCTTCCCATTTGCGTCCCGTCTATCACGAAAACTCTCCGTATGGTCTTCACGAAAGCTCGTATTGGAGGCAAATGGGTTTTCGTGTAGCTTTGGGGAGGTATAATCCATTATTCTATCCTTCATCCCGTCTCTATCAACTGGCTTAAGAGTGGTCTCCCTTCGACCTTCAAAAAACGAAAACAAGGTCTATAAAGTCAGCTTCCACGTAACGTTTACGTAACATAGTAAAAAGTTAAAAGAAACTAGAGAAAGATGGGGTTAGTACCTTTCTCCACATCGTCAACGTCAACCGAGGGCTTCGTGAGTTTCGGCTTATCTTTAGAAGCCATATCAGCATTTTCACGAACCATCTTCGTCTCTTCTCGATGCTTGCTTCTTCTTTTCAAGCATACCGATAAGAGAATACAAGCTCCCAATGCCACTAATATTACTGCGCCAATAATAACAATCCAAATTATCCGCTTACCAGAGAAAAAACTCCTTCCTCCATCGGACTCAGGACTCCCTGATGACAATGGCTGACCTGCACCCGTCTGTCTGGTTGGTTGTCCCGCAGTAACAGGTGCCACAGCGAATGGTGAAGGGGCTAAAGCAGGTGCAGATGGAATTATGGTAGTATTAAAAGGGTTTCCATCTTTTCTGCATACATAAACCGACGCAATTGATAGGATATAATACCTCGAAGACACGGTAAAAGCGAGTTAACTAGAAACGAAGATGAAAATGTACAAGGGAAATAATCATTATAATTCACCTGAAATTTGGAATGCCCAACAACTTTGCAGGTATAGGTCCAGAAAATAGGTTGTTCTCTATATTCCTGCATGGCAGAGAGTAAAATACCATTCACTTCAGAAAAACGACACAATCCTTGATTCGATGTGATAATAAAACAAGAACGGAGTTTTTCGAATCATAAATGAAGTGAGAATAGTACAAATCCGACAACGGAAGATCCTGTAGAACGTCGAGCATCCCAGAAAGTCGATTGTTCTGTAAGTGCCTGAAGACCGAAAATTATATATGTATATAACCACATAGTAAATGAAAGATATGGAGAAATATAAGTTCTTACAGAGATTAACTCACAATGTAGTAAGGGAGAACAAATCCCCCATGGAGGGAGGCAGCTGACCGCTCAAGTTGTTGCCCGACAAGTCCCTAAGAATAGAAGATGATCAAACGCTAACTTCGAAGAGGCTATCGAGTTAAACGAAGACACTCACAAGTTGTTCAAGCCATTAAGCAGCTGGAAGACATCAGGTATTACCCCCGTAAGAAGGTTATTGTTTATCGACCTGAGAGACAAAAAAAAAGGAAGGCATCATAATGAGGACATTGACTAGAAGATTATCTAAAAACTGGCACTGAAATTGTAACGGCCCAAGCCCACCGCTAGCAGATATTGTCCTCTTTGGACTTTCCCTTTCGGACTCCCCCTCAAGGTTTTTAAAACGCGTATGCTAGGGAGAGGTTTCCACACTCTTATAAAAAATGTTTCATTCTCCCTCCCAACCGATGTGGGATCAAACAATCCACACCCAATCCAGCGTCCTCGCTGGCACTCGTTCCTTTCTCCAATCAATGTGGGACCCCCCAATCCACCCCCTTTTGGGGCCCAACGTCCTTGCTAGCACACCGTCTCGTGTCCACCCCCGGCACATCGCTCAGTGTCTGGCTCTGATACCATTTTTAACGGCCCAAGCCCACCACTAGCAGATATTGTCCTTTTTAGACTTTCCCTTTCGGACTTCCCCTCAAGGTTTTTAAAACGCGTCTACTAGGGAGAGGTTTCCACACTCTTATAAAAAATACTTCATTCTCCTCCCTAAACGACGTGGGATCTCACAGAACTCATAACAAAACTTGCTCGAGAACAAACTTACAAGTCCATCAATTGTGTTAGAGAGGCAAGTGCAGAGGGAATGCTTCCAGTGAATTGATTAGCTGATAAAGAACTAAACAAAGAAAGTGACCATGTTAAATATGGCAGAAAAGGAGCATTACAAGATGATTAGCACTGAGAGGAAAAGTAACATACAAACTTCTTAGTGTAGCAGGCAATGTAGATGGAATAATCCCTCCAATATGGTTATTGCTAAGATCTCTACTCCATAAAACAATAGAAAAAACTTAATTAGACCCATCATTAAGAACCACATTCACAATGAAAATGAAACTTACATTGATATTATTGACTCGAATTGGTCTAAGCTAGTGCCTAGCTCTCCTCCCAAATTCAAACCACCGAGTTGTCTGGCAAAAGCAAATAATTGTTCCATTATTAACAGAGAAAACGAAGTTAGCTAATGCAGAATGAATTGAATTCACATACATCGCTGTTATATTTGAGAACACACACTCAACCCCTTGCCACTTCTCCCCACAAGGATCACCTCCCACAAGAATCCATCCCCGCAAAGGAGGGTAGCCAAGAGCAATAAATAACGCATTGATTGCAGCAACTAAAAACAACAAAACAAAAACAAAACCAGTCAAGAACAAGAACAAGAACCAAAAGGCTAAGGAGGCTATTTCCAAGTATTATCCATATGGGTTTTCTCAGATTTTTCAGATAACCACACAGAACAATGGAAAAGAACTCTCTAGATATCTGCCTTACCATCACGGAGGTCAGTATCTCCAAAGCAAGAAGGGTTGATGAAGAGCAAGAGCAACCCAATTAAGATCTTCATAAACAAGTTCCAATGAGAACGACCCATTAGCTAAACAGCTCTACTCTAAATCCGACTTGAATCTTGCGGTTTGTTTTGGCCGCCAATACTTAATCTAGGGTAAACAATCAGCCAATCCAGAGCTTACCCTCTTTCAAAAACAGCATCCAAATACAGATAAGAAAAACTCCAAAGCATCTAAGATCAAAAACCCACAACCCAGAATGGAAAAATGAGGCAAAGAAGCACAAAAATCAACAAAATGAAGAGATGGGTAAGCGTCCTTAGCCAAACATGATGGGTTTTTTCTCTTCCTTTTTCCAGAGACGAAAAGAGACAAAGGAATAAGGAAAAGAAACAAACAAATACCAAATAGAACAAATGCAAGTAAAGTAGAGAGAAGAGGAGGAGGAGGAGGGAGTGATGAAATGGGCTCTCCCTTGCAAGCTTTTGTTGCCTTTTTTCTTCTTTAAATTTGAGCACTCTGTTCCAGCAGAGAAGAAATCAAAAAGGCAGATGCAGAGATGGAAAGCAAATGTTTAAAACCAAAGTTTGATTATAATCCTTTGTTTAAAAAGGACCCAATATATGATTCTTTATGCATGTGGGAATTCGACACTTCCCACAAAAAAATTGGGATTTTGAAAGTTTTATCCGTATTTTTATTTTATTTTTGCAAACGGTCGAAACCCTAAATCGGGACCCCACCTCCTATCCCTTCTTCGCTAAGGTTTTGCCTTTCCAACCACCGTAATCAGCGGATGATATATATATTTTTTTCTATTCACATTTACTCAAAAAAAAAATTAAATTATAGATTTAAATTTAATATCTTCTCATTTATCAAACTATTAAATATAAATTCGTGACGGTCTGAGTACACTAATGAACCAAACCCACATTTAAATAAAAATATACTATCTGAACAAACAAAGTACATTTTACTTTTCGGTAGTTCGATCATATGAACTTCATAGATAAATGTGCTCTGACGTTGGGTGACATCTTAACAAATTTTAAATGATGCACGTGCATGAGGATAAAACATGTTAGAATAACTAATGTTTATCTGCGGGGATTATAATAGCTCGCTAGTTCATGGGGAGAATCTTCATCCAAAACATAGTGGAAAAACTCGTATTGGTATGTTGGAATAGTCTTCACTCTGACCATGACCATGTTATAAGGAAATATTGGAGTTATTAGGTACCAACATTATAAAAAAATGTGCACTCATTTAAATGCTTTTATGTAATTTCTTTTTGTGCTATATCTCTAATATATAATTGTTATTGAATGGCACTGGCAATCATTTATTTTAATATATCATTGATCAATTAATGATAATCATAAAGTATCTAAATAGAAAATATAAGTAAATATCACTTATATATACTATTAATTCCGTTGATAAAATATAAATTTTATTTTGTGGTGATTAGGCTTTTGATTATACAAATTTTAAATTATTATATGGTTGGTTTTAGCTTAAAAAACACGACATTCATCAATGCTGTCTGAGTGTCGGCAGTTTGTTTATGTTTTTATTTTTCCTTAAAGTTTTATAAAATTTTAATTTTAATTTTTTGTTAGCAGATTTCTTCATTTTTTTTACAGAAAATTTGTTGAAAAAATAAATAATATACATTGTGTGTTTGTCACGTTAAAGGCATAATCTGCATATAATTATGAAATTAGGTGCCAAAAGATCAAAAACTAAATAACTTTCCACTTGAATTATGGTTAATTCAATTTTTTTTTTACCTTTTTGACCCATATAAAAAGCAGAAACTAAATTATTATTAATTGTCCATAGCTCATGTGATATCCCATATTGGTTGGAGAGGAAAATGAAACACTCTTTGTAAAGGTGTGAAAATCTCTCACTAACAGACGCGTTTTAAAGTTTTGTGGTAACTTTTTGGCTCTCGTTCTTGTAAGTGGACTTTGAGGTATGGAAATTCTTTGGTCGTGGTTCATATCATACGTCTTCGTTTTACTTTTTAAACGATAACAAATGTCTTATTCATTGGTCTATGTTTGACGATATGCGTTACCAACTATTCTTAATATGGAAAGCTAAACCGAAAGCTGCTTTGATAAGGAAAGCACTTCAAATTCAATTATTATCGGACAAATAAATTTAACAAAAACTTGAATTTTGTTAGAATAATATTATTTTTAATCATTATATTTATATGTAAAGATTTAAACAAAAATGCCGTTTGTTATATTTATTTATTAGTTATATGATAGTATCATAATAAAAATGGAACATTATTTTAATGATGGGAATATTATTGAAACGACGCCGTGACAATGACATGACACTAAGGAAAGGATGAGAAAATAAAAGATATGCCTTTTATTCTCCTTTTGAGAATAATTTTTAAAATGGGTTTTCTATTTGTTTTATTTATTTTTAAATTTTGCGTCCATTTAGTTTTATTTTTAAATAAAATGGGCCGGGATGGATGGTTTTGGGCCCATAGCCCAACGACATATCAGGCCGTTATAAACGTTTTGATTGGGCTTAGGATTAGGGCTACAGCCCAGATATTAAAAAGTAATTAAAATTTTGAATTTATTATTGTATTGGAAAATAAATAGCATGGGAATATGAGAAATTCACGTGTTGCTCACAGTCCGACCAGTCGCCAGTTCGACAAAACGGCGCCGTTGGGTCGGTGAGAAGGGAGCCTCCCGTAGAGACCCATATGAGAATTCCGGCCGGAGATCTCTGTTGGATGAAAGTCTCACGTCGGCTAATTTAGAGACCCATTTCTATTGTTACGAGGCTTTTTGGGGAGCTCAGACCAAAGAAACTTATGCTCAAAGTGGACAATATCATACCATTGTTAAGAGTCGTGTTCAACTGACATGGTATCAGAGTCATGTTCTAAACTTAGCCATGTCAATAGAATCCTCAAATGTCAAACAAATGACTCCAAAAGAAAAAGGAGTCGAGGCTCCTCGAAAGCATTTAAAAAAATGACTAAGACTCCAAAAGAAAAGGAGTCGAGCCTCGATTAAGGGGAGGCATATTTTGTTCAAGAAGAGGTGTTTGATGAAAGTCCCACATCGACTAATTTAGGGAATGACCATAGGTTTATAATCAATGAATACTATCTCTATTAGTATGAGACATTTTGAGGAAGCCCAAAGCGAAGCCATGAGAGTTTATGCTAAAAGTAGACAATATCATACCATTGTGGAGAGTCGTGTTCAACTGACAATCTCAATCGCAACCGTAACTCTGGCAGCGTAGAGTCTAGATCTACCCCGAGGCGGACCCCTTCAGTGAGAAAGTCCGATAAGACAACGTGGAATGGGCCAACGATGGGTGTTAGTCAACCATTAGTAGAGGAAAACATTATCGTAGATGAAAAATGCAAGACTATTGCTGAGTCGCTTGAAAATCCTCTCGTCTCATTGGAGTGCTTCATCTTTCTCTTAAGGTGAAAAAATAAATTATATTTTATATTATACAAGAAAATTCAATTAAAACTCTAAAAAGGGAAAATGACAAACTTAACCTTGTAAATTAAAATCATCAGCAATCCAAGGGTACCTGCAAGAGGGTAGTTTTGTCTATTGCATTAGGAAGAGGAACAAGATGAGAACTAAGTTTATAATTTTATTTTATTTTAAAATGATTTGTCCTTAATTTTAAATATTTTGTAACCCTATTCTAAAAGGTAATTTTGAAATAATAAAATCAAATACTCTATAATTAAATATCTACTAGGTTAATACATTTAATAATCTTAGCTTTTAACTTACCATATGTTATAAAAAAATATATATATATATGTATATATATTATAATGTTTATTAATTATAAAAGTTGATTAGACTGTTCAATTTTATACATTTAATGTTACACTTTAAATATAAAGTAAGAAGTCGAGGATACAATAAATGTGTTGATTTTAGACTTCACAAGTCAACATGAAACATAAGAGGATCTGATGTTCCTCGCCCACAAGCATCTGTCCAAGTTGTGACAGATACTTTTCTTTACACGCTTAGCATTAAATGACGATAATATAATTTAAGGTTTGTTTGGTTCGTGGGTTAAAAAAATGAATTTTAATTTTTTTTATATGAATAAAAATAAAATATAATCCTTAATCATCATTAAATTATTTGTCAATAAATATTCACAAATAACCGATCATACTTTCATTAACCAAATTCATAATCCACTATCTCCATGTATGGATAGAGTTGTCTTTAACGCTCTCTAACCTATACGACAGGAACTTTAATTCTAAGCTTCGTTATCATTAAATTTTCATAAAAAACACATTCGCAGAACAACCAATAATTTTCATTTAACTAATAAACTTAGGGCGTAGATATAGAGATACACACCAATTCAAGTATAGTCCGAGAGAATTAATTATAATTAAATAAATAAATCATATTTATAATAAAATAAATGATGTTTTTTGGAATTTGGTAATAAAAAAATGAAAAGAGGTAGCGTGTAGAGTGGCATGAATGAATGGGACATAAATCGCCATCCACTTTTGAGACGAATATTTGTTACCGTTATCTTCGGCGTTACGGGTGGAAGTGGCGGTGTTTTATTTACTTAGCTCACGGCTTTTTTTATTTTTTATAATTTTATAATTTCAGAGTCAAATAAATAAATAAAAATTAATGAAATAGTCTTCAAATTTCGCACCATTTCACAAACCCTATTTAAAATGACGGAATCCGTCGGCGATCTCCGACTTTGTCTTCTTTATCTTGCTCTGTACTCCTCCATCCGAAATTGGGGAGCAAAAGTCCCACCCGAACTTTCTCTGAATTTTACTTCCTTTTAGTGAATGAATTCCGCTGCTTTTGTAGTTCATGGTGGTTTCAGATGAGTGAATGAAGCGGGTCTCGTGTGAATTGCCGGGGTGGATTTTGGATTATAAACGCTTGTCGTCGGTTTTTGCTTCGGTGGCTGGAAAACAACGCTTCGTCGTCGCTGGTGGCTGTTGGTTTTTATCATCATGTTGATGGCGGCGGACGAGGCTTCTAATTTGCCTCTCCAGTATGGTTCTGATGATTTTGGCGAAGACATGTCCATTGACTACGAAACGTTGATACATCTACTGAGCGAGGATCTGGATCCTTTGCAGGTAGGTTTTGTTGCTGTTGGTTATAGAACGATACTGATTTTCCTTTTTTGAAATTGAGTTTAGAGGCCTTGGATTTTAGGGGAAACTGTAGCAAACAGTTGCAATTCCCCCTTTCTAGGTTGAAACCCCTTAGAATTGGTTGGTGCTTTGAGCGTATGATCCGTGCTAACAGCTGATTCACCCAAAAATTCAGAATAAACGAGTTAAGCTCATAGTACAGAGCACTTGACATCGCAACTAATGAATGAGATATAATTGAAAATTGGCTTTCTAATATTCTATCATTATTTCACTTGTTTCCTAGGAATTTGTTCAAAAGAGCGCAGAACTCATATATCTCTACTTCTTTCTGTTTATGGACCATTTTTAATTAATTTTAAACTGGATATATACGAAAGCAACATTGGACTTGTACCTCTAAGCTAAGTGGAGAAATAAGGGGATAGCAAAGGGCATGGGTTTTTGGTAGACTTTCCCTTTGCGTGTTATATCTTCTCACGGGGTACCTGCATAATCTTTACATTATATCTCACTAGAACTTTCTCTTGGCCATTTGTTTATAAATATTGCAGAATAAGCCAGAGGACTTGTCGCCATATAATGCATCGACTGACAAACCAGCTTCTGATTCTTCCAACCAAGAGAATTCCCAACTGCAGAACGGTTAGTATGAATGAATATTGTATCGCATCGGTACTATTATTTCTATCATGTAAAGAGAGACATTGACTTCCTCTAATGCTCAGAGTAGTAGGATGTGTTACCTTGAATTCTTACATCAACTTCATGTATACCCACCATCCATGGCTATATTGGGTTTTAGGTTTTATATGCATAAAGGTGCAGCTCAAGGAGCTAGTTACTAGAGACAACGTCCAAAAACTAGATTTTTATCTCTTACCTTCTTTAGTTATTCCCAGTTTACAGAAAGTAGGAAGTGTTTGAAGTCTTTCAAAAATTTATCTCTTCTGTTCGTTTTCCTTGTCTAGTGTTAAATAATGTTATTTTGAAGTTCCAAGGGTGACTCCCCATCGTGAGAAGGTTACAGGTTTTGTTTTAAGAGAAGCTCTAGCAGCTATTGCTTCTGGATCAAACTCTTTTCAGGTTTTAGACTGAGGCCTTAGTCCTTTAGCTTTATCTTTTCTTGACTTTATGAGCGGAAAACACTAGTGTAACCATTTGGCAGATGCGGTGACGTTTTGCACATAATGTTTCTTGATGATTCATACTTGGTCTATTATTGGCCTTTCTCTAGTGAAATTAAATGCTTCCCATCATTTATTGCCTTTTCAGTTGGTCTCATTATCATAAGCTGGCATTTTCATCTTGATATGTTGTTTTGACAATGCAGATATATCTCATGGTTTCATGGATGTAACTTTGAAAAATCATAACATTTTGGATGATAAGGGCACAGAAGCCTTGAGATCCTCAGAAAATAATTCATGTGCGTCAGTGGAATTGCATTTGTCTGATGCAGAGCATTCTTCCATAGAAGTGATTCCTACCGAGTCCGCAGTAAACCAAAGTTTTGATTTTGCGACTGATGTTACCGACTCTTATTCAGACATGCCATACTGGATGAGTACCGTGGAGCAACCTTTTTTAGCTTCTTCTCAATACTTTCTTCCAGGAGATTATGATTCTTCAGTTTTTTCTGGAAATGGGGGCATGGCAATCAACATGATGATGCATGAAGGAGAGTTTCTATCCAATAGCCTGTCCTCAAGTACTACAATGAATTTGTATGCACAGGGGGCTACCGATCACAAATCAGTATCGAGAGAGTCAGTCTCAAAGGATTTAAATCTTGATGGCTATCCAAATGTAAAGGGATGGAATCAGAATTGTGAAGGTGGAAACTTTATTTCATCATTTGATGGAAACTATTCATTTCATGCTGATGAGCTTCGTATTGGTCAGACATCCGTGGAGCTTCCAATGTCTACTGAGTTGAATTCATCTTGCAAAGAGCTTGTTAACCAAGTGAAGAATGAAACGATGGATTCACTGGTTGAATCTTGTAGTGGCCCGTGGCAATCTATGATGGAGGAAAACATGTTTTTTCCATCCGGAAGAGTTTTTCATTCTGAAGATATGGTTTGTGGAACATCCAGCAGACCCTCCATTGGTGGCAGGTATCAGAATTTATACATAACTGATCAATATTCTCCCAATGATTATTCATCTAGTTTAAGCAATCAGCCTTCGGTTTTCATCAAGGATGATAGAGATCATAAATTGGCTCTATGTAAGAGTGATATAGATCATCCACTAGTCAGCCCTGAATCAACTCATAGTAATTTGTCAGACAAGACCCAAGTGGAGGATGATCCAGATATCTGTATAACTGAAGATTTGAGTCATCCTGCACCATTAAACCGATCTCTTGTGGTTGGAAATTCTGTTATTGCTTCACAAAGTTGTTCTATAGTCAGTGGTTCTTCCGCTTATGTGGGATTAGGAAGCATGAGACCCAAGGCCAAAGACATGGACATCTTAAAAGTTGCATTACAGGTTAGTTCTGTTTAGTTTTGTTTCTGCAAATTGTAACGTGCAGAAACAATGTCCTTGAATGTAAATGAACATTTATTCCTAGAGTTTTAAAACAATTTCTCTCTCCAACCTGTTTCCTCCATTTACAGTTGATTTTTTTTCTTAAATAACTAAATGGATCCTTTACTATGGTGAAAAGTATGGAAGTATGTTGACAATCTAACACAGTTTTAATCAGAAGAAAAAAAAAATGAAGCTGTATAATGAATTTGTTTGGGACTCCCTCATTTGTTGATTTTATCCATTAATGAAATTGTTTCATTGAGAAAAGAAAAATAAAAAATCAGTAGTTTGTCCATCACTTACGAAACAGTATTTAGGTTGGCCTATCAGATGCTTGTGAGCTCTGACACAGACATGTTTGTTGTTAATTTTTTTATACATATTCTTCTGCATGTTTTTCAGACAAACAAAATATATATTTAACAGTTACTGACAAGGGTGTAGCTCATTTATTCTTTGCAATTACTGTTATTGCATTTCTCCTAAGCTTCTGTTTTGACGTTGCAACACAGACGCAAATTTTGTAGTTAATTATTGTTTGTCATCCTGACTGTATCCACTTTTGTTGCAACATTCTTGTTTGTGTTCTGACATTTGGGATGGTATACTTCTAGTAAAACTTTAACCTAATTTTGTATCATTCTCTCTAGAGTTTGTTTATATGACGGAGAAGTTGATAAGACTCAGGTTATTGAGCTTTGCAGGATCTTTCTCAACCAAAATCAGAAACTAGTCCGCCTGATGGTGCTTTAGACGTTCCTCTTTTAAGGCATCAGGTTGTGTATTCTTTTATTAACACAACCTTTTCTTCCTTTTTTGTATTTTTTAAAAATAATATGTGGTTTTATTATTAACTTTCAAGGATGTTTGGACAGAGAATTGCTTTGTCATGGATGGTTGAGAAGGAGACATCTAATGTATCCTGTGCTGGGGGGATTCTTGCTGATGATCAGGTTTCAACTAAGAATTTGTTTAATATATAGAGATAATATGAAGTTTATTTTCCCTTCTGTATTGACACGGCGAGTCACTTGCAGGGATTAGGGAAAACAATATCAACGATTGCTCTAATACTAAAGGAAAGGGCTCCTATTAAAGCTTGCTCAAATGTTAGGCATGATGAGTTGGAGACTTTAAATTTGGATGATGATGACGATATACTTCCTGAGCTTGATGTGCCAAAACAAGAATTCTATCATCAAGTTTCACCGAGTAAGAATTTAACTATTAGCAAAAACAATTTGGTACAAGCTAAAGGCAGGCCAGCTGCTGGAACTCTTGTTGTTTGTCCAACAAGTGTATTGAGGCAGTGGGCTGATGAATTACATAATAAGGTTTCTAGTAAAGCTAATCTGTCAGTGCTTGTATACCATGGAAGTAGTCGAACTAAGGACCCTTGCGAGCTGGCCAAGTATGATGTTGTTCTTACAACCTACTCAATCGTGAGTATGGAGGTACCAAAGCAGTCTGTTGTTGATGAAGAAGAAGATGAGAAACGCCATACAGAGGAACAAGCTATTCTACCCATGCAATTTTCTCTAAGCAAGAAGAGGAAAAACTTCTCTGGTTCTGATAAGAAACAATCGAAGAACAAGAAAGCAGTGGACAATGAAATTTTTGAATCAGTTGCCCGCCCTCTTGCTAAAGTGAGGTGGTTCCGGGTTGTATTGGATGAAGCCCAGAGTATCAAGAATCACAAGACACAGGTGGCTAGGGCCTGTTGGGGTCTGCGGGCAAAACGTAGGTGGTGCTTGTCAGGAACTCCTATTCAAAATGCTATTGATGATCTTTATAGCTATTTTAGGTTTCTCAAATATGATCCCTATGCTGCATATAATTCGTTCTGTTCAGCAATTAAGGTGCCAATCAACAAGAATCCATCCAAAGGATACAAAAAACTTCAAGCCATTTTAAGGACAATAATGTTACGTCGAACAAAAGGTGAGAACACTTGAAACTTCTGTGTATCAATTACATGGTCTGAAGGATTTGGAATTAATTATAATAATACGCTGTCTTTGGTTTTCTCCAAAAGTTGAAACAGTCTTGTTTCCCGCTTCTTGACTTTCAAATTTGATTGAAGAATTTGATTTATATATTTTCTCTAGGGCGAGGAGGATTGTCCCACGGCTATGATCTGATTCACATGGTCTTTCCATTTATTTTATAAATTATAATAGTCTTTCTGATTTTTGTTGCCTTGCTGATGTTTTGAGAAATTTCTTGAGTTTTACCATGTACAGGAAGTTTTCTTTTTATTTAAAATGGAAAATAACTTGATGACGTTCTTGAATCATGGTAAGATGATGAGCTGGTAGTCTTGTTGGTCGCTTTTATGAGTTTGCTTTGGAGTGGTCTGAGGAATTGGGCTTTATGGATATCAGATCTGCCAGCTTTATTTAAAATTCAATTAAATTGAGATTAGCTACGAGGCTTAACACTTACTATCACGTGAAAGCACCAGGATAATTTCTTCTGACGACAATATGCCATTTTTCGAACTTTGTTGGACAATTGTATTATCATTTTAATGATGTAAATAATGTACCTCATTTCCCTCGTTTTCTTGAGTTTCTGGTAATTAATTCCTCGTGACCTATTTTATTTAACTTCACTTGATTCTAGTTGCTTACTTTGTAAGATGTAACATTCAGATGATCTTGTCGGGCAATTTCATTAGTTTTTATTTGTGCCATGTGGTGGATTCTGTTTGAACTCCGCATTTTACTTTTCTTTGCTGGCACACACTTTTTGATATTTTATGAACTTACCAATTTGACTAGGATCATTCTACGGCTCTTCTTGTGTAGGCACACTTCTTGATGGGCAACCCATTGTTACATTGCCACCTAAACACGTGGAACTGAAAAAGGTGGATTTTACTGAGGAAGAACGTGATTTCTACTCTAAATTGGAGGCTGACTCAAGAGCTCAGTATGAAGTATGTTTTTTTCAAAAGGAAATTGTGTGTAGTTCGTTTTGTTGCCTTGTGCATGGAATTTCAGTTACAATATCTAATTACCTCCTGCCTCTTTCTATCATTACTTACTAAGAATCTTCTCCAGGAATATGCAGCAGCTGGAACTGTTAAACAAAATTATGTGAACATCTTACTGATGCTTTTGCGCCTTCGACAAGCTTGTGATCACCCTCTTCTTGTTAAACCATACGACTCTAAATCTTTATGGAGATCTTCAGTTGATGTGGCCAAGAAGCTTCCTCGGGAAAAACAGATTTTCCTACTGAACTGTCTGGAAGCATCATTGGCTATTTGTGGCATCTGTAATGTATATCTTCTGCCCATTTCTTCTCTTTGATATGATACTTTTTAGTTCTAGTATATTAGTATGGTTTAGTGTATTTGGGATTTAAATACCACATTTAGTTCCAACTATCTGTTGGCTTATAAGTTATCATGAATTTGTTGACTTTTTTGCTAATATAAAAATTACAAAGCATGAAATTTTGATGCTCTTTTTATCCCTTATAACTGCTGAACATATATTGAGGCATTCTGTTCCTTCGACGATATATGTGAATTTCTCGCCTCAAAAACTGCTGTTTGGGCTCTGCATAATGCTTTCTTGTTATGTCAGAGATGTATGACGTGTTTATATCGTAACACTCTGTAAGAAGGAGCTTTTTAGCTTCATTTTGTGACTTCATCATTTCTGATATTTATGCAGTTCCCCATGTTCTCTTTGTTATCCTGCTAATCTTTCATTTATCTGGTAAGAGATAAGCAGCATATTTCTTAAATCAAACTTCTGTGGTTATTTCTCTAGGATCCACCTGAAGATGCGGTTGTTTCAGAATGTGGTCATGTTTTCTGCAAGCAATGCATTTTGGAACACCTCTCTGGTGATGATAGTCAGTGCCCTACAGCAGGATGCAAAGTTCGTCTCAATGCATCTTTGTTGTTTTCCAAGTCCTCATTATGCAATTCTCAGTCCGACCAGCTTGGTGAGGACAATTCAGTGGTTAGCTCTTCTTCCACCGTTGGTGACTCAGTGGAGCCCTCTTCATCAGTTATGTACGAGTCTTCTAAAATTAAAGCTGCTCTTGAGGTTCTGATGTCATTGGCCAAACCCAAGGAATACTCTTCAAAAAACAGCCCTTCCCAACTTGCTGTTGTTGGAGCCAGCGAGAAATCAATTGATGCTCCATCCACTGAGCCGCAACTGGAAGGTCCCAAGTGTCAAGATTCTACAAACAAAAGCTCTGGCGAATCAATTGGAATAGGTGTAGAAAAAGCTATAGTCTTTTCTCAGTGGACGGGAATGTTAGATTTGCTTGAAGCAGGTCTAAAACACTCCTCCATTCAATTCAGAAGACTTGATGGTACCATGTCAGTACTTGCTAGAGATAAAGCAGTAAAGGATTTTAACAATGTTCCGGAGGTTTGTCAAACGAACTGGCCCTACACTTGAGTAGTTTTCATATATTTTATAATCGCACTTCTGTATTGTATGCTGCATGGTCTTTTCCTTTCTTTTCTGTTTATTGATAGAAATACTGCCTGTCATTTTTACCTTCCTACTTGTTTGCATGATAAATATGATTCAGTAATTTCCCTTATAATAGGTGTCAGTTATGATCATGTCTTTGAAAGCTGCTAGCCTTGGTCTAAACATGATTGTTGCCTGCCATGTTCTTCTGTTGGACCTCTGGTGGAATCCTACAACGGAAGATCAAGCGATTGATAGAGCACATCGAATCGGACAAACTCGTCCTGTTACAGTGTTGAGATTAACTGTAAGAGACACAGTCGAGGATCGTATTTTAGCCCTTCAGGTACCGATCATATGTTTCACTTTCAAGTATTGATCTGAGTTCTTGATTGTTCTAGATTGATCAAAATCCAGTTTACTATGCAGATGTGCAATCAGTTAAGTGAAGTTTCAAAAACTTTAGTTTTGCCTTGCCAAAAGTTAGTTGGGATCTAGGAAAGACAGACACTTTAGTTTGGGTAACATGTTCGTGTTCGTACACTTATTCAGTACTAGTTAGCATAATAGACATGTGTTAGTTTAGTTGTACAAGGTTATGTTGGTCAGACATAAATAGATGTAAATAGTAATCTAGGTCAAAAGTAATATATGAGAGAAAAGTACATCCAACTTATTTTTTTAAGCATGTCAATGTAAATAAATATATAAGAATTTTAATTTCATTGTATAAAGATGATATATATTTAAGAAATTGTATATTTTGAATTTTGAAAATTTTAATTATTACGTTTTTTTTTTTGGTCTTTGAAATTTGTGCATCATAATCTATTTAATTCTTAGATTTCAAAAAGCTTACATTTTCATCCGAGGAAGTATGAGTGTCTGAATCTATTTAGTTCTTAAATTTCAAAATCTTACAGTTTCATCCTGGGTGTTAGAAGCTATTTAGTTCTTAGATTTCAAAATCTTACATTTTCATCCCAAATTTTCATCCCTAAGATTGAAGTAGTTCATTTTAGTACTACTTTGATCATTAGTCAACCTACAGGAAAGTGACATGCAATAGAATAAGTGAGATTCAACAATTTTAAAAAATTGAAAGAACAAGAAAAACTCTCTCTCTCCCCCCTCTCCTCTCTCTGACCCTTCGCCCTTGTTAGCCCCATCCCTTAAGGTCTCATTTTCAGCGAGCAATGTTCAACGGCGGTGAGACCCACGACCTCGCCTTCACTGATTCTGTTCTTCTTCACCACTTACCTTCTCTTCCAACTCTCCTTCTCATGGCTTTCTTTCTCTCTCGCTTCCAGCCTTGAACAGAAATCATGTAATGATCAATCCTAGTCGGCAACAGATTAGCTACATATATTATTGTTAAACAAGGCTTTATATGTAAAACAAGGCTTTGGTTGACATTAGCTATGTTGATCATTTCCCTCCATTAGGACTGGACAAAAAAATGTATCTTTGCCTCGGTACTAAACTTTTAAAAATCACGTGTCATTGTGTCTGTATATTGCTTCTTAGGTTGGGACAATATTTCTGTTTGAATTTTTTCCCCAACCTAATTGTACTATCATATTTGCCCACATATTTATGTAAGACAACCACATCTTGGCAATGGTTAGGCACAATGGATTTGTGATAGAATGCGAAAAAATCTTATAATTCTTTTAAAGCGTTCCTGTGTGTTTTTCTCCATGAATTTACACGTCCGTTCCTGCACACGTGTTAATAATCAGGGACGTCGTGTGATCTGAATTTCTGCATCCGTTTCTGTTGGTTAATTGATTGTTTATATGCATTCATTTGTTTTATGCAGCAAAAGAAAAGAGAAATGGTTTCATCTGCATTTGGAGAAGACAAAGCAGGCGGTCAACAAACTCGTCTCACAGTAGAAGACCTGGACTACCTTTTTATGATGTGATGATAGATATACTACGATTGTTCTTTGGAATTGGCTCTGATGATTTAGGGTAACATCATATGCACATATCATATCAAGTTTTTGGTGGTGAAGGCTGCCTGCATTGGCTCCAATTTTGGAAAGCAAGTTGTCCGACATATTTAGATTAGTCGGCCCAGCCAACCTTGCGTCGCTCCTTTTACCAGATGATTTGTGAATAGCATTTTGTAGAAATCTTTGAATCCATTTTTTGCCCACTCAATTCTTTTCTCACACACAGTTTGATCCCTTTGTGGACTCTCTTTACACCCCATTCCCGTAGTAGTATATCCCACAGGTTGTAAAAATTAGAAATTTATAGAAAAGATAGAAAATTAAATCTGTCAAAACTCTTTTCCTTTCCAAATGTAAAGATATAGATAGTATTTTTTGCTTTATCATCTCCCCTGTTCTATGTTTGTTACATATATATATATATCATACACTTTTCTTCTTATGGTAAATTAATTTTATTGTTCCATTGGTTAAGAGAATTTCAATTCCTTTCATTTGGGAGAAATTTCTATTGGTTTGAATTATGATTTGAAAGTGCCACCTCGACTAATTTAGGGAATGATTATGGGTTTATAATCAAGGAATACTATCTCCATTGGTATGAGGTCTTTTGGGAAGCTCAAAGCAAAGCCATGAGAGCTTATGTTCAAAGTGAACAATATCATACTATTGTGGAGAGTCGTGGTTATCTAACATGGTATAGAGTCATGCCCTAAACTTAAGTCATGTTGTCAATAGAATCACTTTGTAAAGGATGTTCATCTAACATGGTATCAGAGTCATGTCCTAAACTTAACCATGTTGTCAATAGAATCACTTTGTAAAGGAGTCGAGTTTCAATTAAGGAGAGATGTTCGAAGGGAGGTGTGGGATGAAGGTTTAGGGAATGATCATGGTTCAAAATAAATAATTTGGTAATTACTTTTTTTCCTTTTCTTTTTTAGGCTTGTTTTTACTATAATTATTTTACAATAATCTTACATTCTTAAAAAAAATATATATATTTGAATTTGTAGGCAAATTCAAAACACAAAATAAATTTTATAAAAAAAAACTAAAAATATAAACTATTGTTAATTAATTTTCGAAAATATTTTATAGTAAAATTTTTGTAATATCATATACTATATAATACATTATATCATTAATGAGGACTTTATTATATCATAAGCATAGTTGGAAGAATACACTTATTTATCTAATAAAATTTATACATCAATAAGTAAGTACCAAAAGAAATGTACACTGAAAATCAAATTAATAAATAAATAACATATTAAAAAGATATAATGTGATTTGAATACCAAAATACATAACCATTTATATATATATATATATATATATATATATATATATTCAAACCTGATCTTATCTTTCATCTTCCTCGACCAACTTCATCACTGCAGCTGAAACACTGGTGAGCAGCTCCGACCAATCACTGCACACCAATAATAATAAAATTACATTAGAAAAAATATATATTTATTTATTACAAAATTATTTATTAGGATAAATTGAAATTGTACCCATTTGTGGAGTCGAAAGACAAGCCGACAGTACACTTAGCTTCCTCAACGGCCCAAGCGAAGCGGCGGAGCCTTTTATTTTCAGCGACAACTCGGAGCTCCGACGGCTTCACATTCCAAAAAATCGGCACGATCCATTTATTGGATCGCAGCATACGAGCCAGCTCATAGAGACAGTACTACGACTCACAATACCGAGGCGAAAAAACCGGTACTCCGACCCTGCAGCTTCGGATGGCAGAGTCGATTTTGCCGATGAGATTGTCACCGGGGGACATGGACTTGACGTCGAGAAATGGCCGCAACCCCAAGCCGGAGAAATGCTCGTGCAATATTCCGGCCACGTTCCGTCTGGTGTCGATTCCACGGTGGCTAATGAAGACGTCGAAATCTGGGGATTCTGTTTTGAGTCTGTTTTTAATTTTGATTTTGGTGGCATTGGTATCATAAGAGCGTACAATTTTGGCGCACAGGTCCGTGGCCTTCACCGCCGGTGATGAGCGTTGCATTATTTCACTCTCTTTTAAAACACTAAAATTTGGTATTTAATTTTTTTATGAAATTAAAGGAATTGGGGTTCTTTATTTATAGGGTTCCAACTTGGAAGTACCAGGAACCTTCTTAATTATCTATTTAAATAATCATAATCATAATAATAATAATAATAATAATAATAATAATAATAATAATAATAATAATTAATAATAATAGGATCTCTATCATGTTTAATGTTAAAATATCCTCACTAGCCCAATACAGTCAAGACCAATAATACATATTTTAGTAAAGAGATCTAGATATTTTCGGAAAAAGATTTAAGACTCTAGTATAAATACCCCTCTTTCATTGCAAGAAATACAAAGTAGTGAGTGCAGTAGTTTTCTACAGAGTATCTTGTAATATCTTATTTGTGTTAATAAAGAGTGCGAGTATTTCCCGCAGAGAGTTGTGTTAAACATTTAGGAGTGTAGATGTTAGTACGATACATCGATCTCGAAAAACGAGTAATGAGGTGATCTTGAAATGAGCCGATAGCTCCTTCAAAATCCTCGTAATTAATTTATTATTTTTTAAAAAGAGAAAATATTAAATTGAATAAATAAGATATAAAGATTATAACGATCAAAGGTAGTTTCTGGGGAAGAAAATTCTTTGTCCTTTATTAACAGGTGCTCCAAATCAAAATCTTTTTTTTTTCTTTCTTTTTCCAGAATTAATTTATATTTATATTTATATTTTTTATTTTTCAAATTGTTAGAAAATAATTTATTGGAGAAGGTTAACAAAAATTAATGCTTCTAACTAATATCGTGTTAATTTTTTTTTTTTATAATTTTTTTTAAATTTAATAATTTAAAGTCTATTAGTATTAGATATTAGATAGTTAGAATTGTTTTCTAAAACAACTAAATAAATAAATAAAAACACTAAAAAAAATTGGATTAATTTAAACTTCGAGTTTTTTCAAAAATAGCTTTTTAATTAATCGAATATTTTTAGTTATTAAGATTTAAAAAAAAATTATTTCAAATACACTTAAACGAGAGACTGCTATATTTATTTATGTTTTAATTAAAAGTCTAATTACCCAACGAGAAATAAAAATGAAATTAAAGTCGAGTCTTTTAGGAATACGTGAATCTCTTTTTATGTTAGCGGGAGGAAGTAAGCTTTCCTATAGTAATTCTGCTGTGGTCTCTGACCGTCCGTTCCGTCTCATTTTTCTTTAGCTATACTTGTTCTTGTAGGTCTCGTTTAAGAAGATATTTGGAACATCTAATTGGAACAGAGACTAAAAGACTAAGCCTTCACATTTTCTTTAAGCCCAAGTTATTGTTTTACTACCAAAAATATTTCGTGTTTGACTCCCTCTCTTTACACAAAATTAGAATTATTTCGTACGAAAATGTTAATAAATTTATACGATGATTGTCAGCGAGAACGCTAGCCCCAAAGGAAATGGATTGTGAGATCTCACATATAATCGCCCAGACCCATCGCTAGCAGATATTGTTTTTGTTGGACTTTTCCATTCGGGCTTTCCCTCAAAGTTTTTAAAACGCGTGTGCTAGGGAGAGATTTCCAAACTCTTTCCACCTCCCTCCTTCAGGGCCTAGTGTCCTTGTTGACACTTGTTCCTTTCCCCAATCGATGTGGGACTCCCACCAAATCCACCCCCTTTGGGGTCCAGAGTCCTTATTGGCACACCGCCTCGTGTCTACCTCCTCGCTGACACATCGCCCGGTGTCTAGCTCTGATATCATTTATAACGATCCAAGCCCACCGCTAGCAGATACTGTCTTCTCTAGACATTCCTTTTCGGGCTTACCCTCAAGGTTTTTAAAACGCATTTGCTAGGGAGAGGTTTCCACACCCTTACAAAAAGGTGTTTCGTTCTCCTCCCCAACCGATGTGGGATCTCACATCACATCACTTAAAGAGGAGAACGAAACATTTGTTTTATAAGAGTGAAAATCTGTCCCTAGCAAACGTGTTTTAAAACCGTGAGAGAAAGCATGGAAAAGAAAACCCAAAATAGACAATATCTATTAATTTAGATTCCTCCTAATTAATAAATAAATAAATAAATGAGAGGCATAGTTTATAATATGATCAGTTTTGAAATAGCAAAAATGAAAAATAGGGAAATTAATTACATAAATTTGATGTGGAAATGAAAGTAGGTAGGACGGCTATGCTATTCACATAGCCTTCTCATACCTTTTGCCCTAAATTCAATGCCTTCATAAATACTGTCATTAATTATTTTTACTTCCTTTTACATATATACATATATATAAATTATGTTCTTTATACGAACAAATCTAAACCGGTACGAAAAATAGAATTGGGAGTTAGGGTTTAAGGAAGCAATTATAGACGGAAGCATTGAAGGGAAGAAGACAAAAACATGTTATATTCAGATTACCCTATTAAATTCAGCACGAATTGTGACACCTATAGACTCTAAAAATGCAACGGAATCTATTGTCAAAATATAATTTAGTCTAAGACTTAACTTTAATTACGAACCTTTATTAAAAAAATCTTAATTCTATTTTCTTCAATATTTGTGTATTCCAACGTGGAAGGAGGGGATAGGGGTAGGTGCTGACTAGATTTGTCCAATTTGTATGCCCTAAGAGGGAGGATCTAATTTTTAATTTTCCAACTAAGAAAATAATTTCCATATTTTCCAAATTGCACACGGAAAATTCATAATTGATTTCTCTTCCTTTTTTTTTTTTAAAAAATAATAATAATAAACCTACGTGGCAAGCAATAATAATAATTAAAAATTATATCTCTATACATACCTGATCGCGAAAGGCTGCAAAGTGATCCGCCGTGGATTCTCTGCCACTGGAATGAAGGAATCCAAGCAATGTCATTTTTTTTAAACATTAAAAAAAATAAAATAAAAAGAATTAATAAAATTTAAATTTATATATATCCACAAAGAGAATCTTCCATCACATTCTGTCGCCCCAAAGCCCTACTGGTTCATCATTTTCCATCCAATTTAATGCAACAAACCTTCATTTTCCATTTCCCATTGAAATTTTCAAACGGATTTAACTCGATTTCATATGTAATTTAATAAAACATAGGAAAAAAAACTATATTTATACTGTGTTTCAAGGTTTGATGTCGTGGTCGTCGTCCCATAGGATATTGAGATCCGTTGTGGCGAAGGTGTCGATGTCTTCCCAGCTCCAGTAGCTGCTGTTCGACATGTCGGCGCCGCTGCAGCTCGTGGTCGGAAGCTGCCATGGATGATGTGTACCGCTGCTGTTGGGTTGCTCTGTTTCTATGGCCGTAAATTCTTGATCCGTTGTTGTTGAAACGGCTGAGAAATCTGCGTTTTGAGAATTGAGAATCCCGTAATTTGTAGTGAAGTTTTCACATTCCACCCAGTTGTTCGACGACGACGGCGGCGGCGGCTGAGGGAAAATCAGCCCTTGATACAGAGGAAGGGAAAATTGGGTGTTTATCATCACGCCGTCTGCGGCGGCGGCGGCGACGGCGGAGGAGGAGGAGGATTTGGGGATTTGTTTTTTTTTAAAGCGTTTGTTTTTACGGCCGCCACCAACAGGGACGTTTCGGAGAGTTCCACCTTTGGTCCAGTGACGTTTACAAGCTCTGCAAAAATGGCGCGGCTGAGATTTGTTGTAATTGTTGTAGTAACAGAATTTGGTGTTGGTTGAATCGCATCTTGGGCACTTTAATTGCTCTGTTTGTGGCGGAATTTGGTGGTGCGATCGTTTCACGGCGGCGCTTGACAGTTTCTGTGGCGGCGTAAGCGTCTTGCTCCAATCAAATACATCGATTGAAACCTGTTTCGAACTCAAACCCATTTCTCAGAAGAACTCGAAGAACAAAACCCAGAAGGGAATTCAAACAAAAAGGATCAAAGAAGCTGAAAAACAGAGAGACAGAGAGATACGAGGTTATAAGAAGAAGAAGAAGAAGAAGAGATTGTTGGTCGGAAAGGACAAGGAAGGGGAATTCATATCTGTAATTAAGAATGATTTGGTGTGGAAAAACCAGAGAAAATGGTTTGACTGAGAATTCAATTTTCTATTGGCATAGCGGAATTTGGGTGTTCTTCACAACATCTTTTATTGCTTTTTATTTATAGAGAGAGAAACAGAGACTTCAAGACTAAGTAGAAAGTGGGAGACGACACGTGGATGAATCACAGCCGTCTATAGTGCCTTTCATGATGTGCATGGCAACGGCAGTCGCAAATTGGCAACGATACATTAAAATATGTAAAAATTTATCATACGTTACGTTACAGTTTTTTTTAAAAAACTTTCAAAATTATATAATATTAATTTTATATTTACCATAATTTTTTTTAATTTATTATTATTTGTTATAATTTAATGATGTTGATTGATTTTTACCATCAAAGAGTCTTTAATTACTAAATTCTCATTCAAATTCTTTAATTAGTAACAATTAGATTTAGTATTTATTATTTTTATATAGATGGAAAAACAAGTTAGTTAAAAGTAAAAAAAAAAAACGAACAAATTTCAGAATGTACTGTGGTAAAAAAGTAAGAGGCAAATGTAGAAATTAACCGGATAATAATACATAAATTTTCATAAAATTATGCACATGACATGAGACACGACCTTATATCAGGAATTGGGTAATTTACTAATAAAATGATTGAAAGAAAATAAATTAGGAAAAGAATAGTTTCCAAACCAGCTCGTGGGTCCCACAGGGGATGTTGGCATCACGTGCTCCTCCAATTTAAGGCCTTGCTTCTTCTTCCTGGACCCATCCGCATGTGATTACATGTTCCACGTTGGCTGTCTTTGCGTTATTCGCCACGTGTGGGCTCCTCCACCCTGAGCGTGTGAGTTCTTTTATTTATTTATTTATTTATTTTAATTTCCTTCCTCTCTGGCTAGACTAGCAGCCCAATAAGACCTAATGATTATGTGAGAGACTCACCTAATGTCCCAGTCCCAGGGATTTTTGTTTTTGTTTTTTTTTTAATTATTATTATAAATAAATAAAAATCCAAATAACTATTAAAATAAATTAAAATAAAATTGTCAAAATCCGGTAAACTTCTCGGAGAAACTTTATATATTTTTAATTAAAGAATAATAATGATAATAATAATAATAACAAAAAATGATACGTAAAAAATACGGTGCATGCGTGGGGAGTATAATATAGTGATAGGTGGCCGTCAGAGAAATAGGAAAAAATAAAGCGACACGAAAGGCACGTGCTCTATAAATTTTCAGAATTAAAATTAATAAAATAGGGGAATTAAATAATAATATTACATTAATACGGAATTCAAAAAATAAATTAATTCTGATTTTATATATATATATATATATAAGAAAAAAACAATTATTTGATTAAGATTTGATCCGTCCAACGAAGCAGAAACAGAATAATGTGAAGAATCCCAATCCCAATTCCCAAATCCAGCATGGTCGGTTCGGTCGGTCGTCTTTCTCATTGCCTCTTCTGAACCACAAAATCCCTTTTATTTATTTATTTATTTACAAAATTAAATTATTATCTATAATTATTGGAAGAAATAGTCCCACATTGACTAATTAAGAGGTAGATCATGAGTAAACTCAAGTAAGGAGCACTATCTCTATTGATATGAGATATTTTGGAAAAACTCAGAGCGTATATTTATAATATAAGAATGTTTAATTAGACATGAGAGTGGAATGATGGTGGAATACATATATTTAATTAAATTTAAAATGACCTAAGTTTGAACACATGGGAGTGAATGATTGAAGGACTTGGGGTTTTGGTTGGCTAATTAATTAATTAATTAATTAAAATTTGTGCATGCAAATTGGGGCGTGGCGTCGCCGCAGCATCATGGTTTAGTGGCTTCTTCCAGGTTGTAAAGTGAAGCAATCCCACATTTGTGGCATCAATTTTGTTAGCCTTGTCATTTGGGGTATTTAGCTTCCTTCATAAGATTTTATTTTTTCTCAAACAATTAAGAGCTTTTGTCACATGTCGAATTTAATTATGAGCTCCCCTGTTTGGCTTTCGGTCGAGAACTTGTGGAACAATATGACCGATAGTTTTACACTTTTTAAGAGTAATTTTTAGATGAGCCGACTTTGATGGCTTCAAAGAAGCACGTGTACGAGGAAAAAATATATATCTTATCGACGAAGCTAAACCTGAAATGACAGCTGAAGAAGAAATTGTGTCGATGGCTTGATTTTTTTTTTTTTTAGTTGGAAAAAGTTATGAAAAAAAAAAAAAGGAAGAAAGAGAGTGTAGTGAAAGCAGCAAAATTGTCCTTTTGTTCTGCTTTTTTGCAGCTTCTTCAACCTTAAGAAAACACACCCAAATCCCTGCTGTCACATTGGATACTTGTGGTTGAGCTCTATGGGACCCGTGGTTTGATCAAAGAGTTACTTGGATTAAGGATCTAATTTGAGAGGAGGCTCCGTTCGTATTCGTATTAGCTAAGATAAGAAAAAGATCTTAAGTATATAAGTGAGAGACAATTTTCAATTTTCTTTTATTAGTATGATGCTTTAGAGAATCGTTGTTGAGAGAGTGAGATGTATGGTAACAAAGCCCTGTTTGGTTCTATTTATGTAATAGCCCAACCCCACCGCTAGCAGATAAAGAAAAACGTGTCTGTTAGGAAGATATTTTTACACCCTTACAATTCGTTTCTCTCTCCAACTGATGTGGGATCTCACAATCCGCCCCTTTAAAGGCACAGCGTCTTCACTAGTACATTGTCCAGTGTCTGACTCTAGCTTTGATACCATTTGTAATAGCCCAAGTCCACGGCTAGCAAATATAGTCCTCTTTAAATTTTTTCTTTCGAGCTTTCCCTCAAAATTTTAAAACGAGTATGACAGTAAGAGATTTCCACACCCTTATGATTCATTCTTCTCTCTAACTGATGTGGGATCTCACAATCCACCCCCTTGGGAACCCAACGTCCTTACTAGTACACAACTCAGTGTATGGACCCTTATGATTCGTTCTCCTCTCTAACAAATGTAGGATTTCATAATCCACCCTCATTAAAGGCCCAACGTCCTTGCTATCACATTGTCTAGTGTCTAGCTCTTATACCATTTGTAATAGTCAAAGCTCACAGCTAGTAAATATAGTCTTCTTTGAACTTTTTCTTCCGAGCTTTTTCTCAAAGTTTAGTGTCTAGCTCTTACGCGTACGACAGTAAGAGATTTTCGCACCCTTATAAACAATGCTTCGTTCTACCAACATGGGTTCTCACCAACAGGGAACATCAGAATCTCCAGCTAGTTGTTACTACCTTTTACATACAATCATCAAAGAAGCTGACAAAGTGGGATGATAGACGGCTTGTTTTCTGTCAATCTTAGCAGTATGTGTACAATTGGTTACTCTTGTCATCCATGCACTCTGTAAGAGCCTATCTTTCTCTGTCTCTTTTTGTCTTTTTCTGAAATAACGACAACAGCCGAGGTTGTTGGCCAAACCAACACATGGGAAGCATGCGTGCAAGACTCTGCTGAAACCTTACTTACTTCTGGACAAAACACAAACAAACAAACAAACTGGACGTATGATTTTATTCAAACGGCTTAATTGTTGATGCTTCAATTCAAGATTCCCCAAAGAACAAGAAAAAAAGAGCATAACCCTTTTGCAAATCATCAAGCTTTCAATGGATAAAATTGAGCACATCTTCGTGGAAGTTCATGGCGGCTTGAAAATCCACGTGGCGGCGGTCGGAACCGGTGATCAATTTCTCCGCCCCTATGGAACTTTCTGTTCTTTTGCTCTCTGTTTGAATGTTCTTTCTTTCAGGTTCTAATGTGGTGGTTTTTCTCCACGGATTTCCGGAGATTTGGTACTCCTGGCGCCACCAGATGATTGCTGTGGCTAACGCCGGATTCCGAGCAATCGCTCTCGATTATAGAGGTTACGGACTCTCCGATTCCCCGGCCGAGCCCTCGAAGACTACTTACAACGATCTCATTACCGATCTCCTTCAGATTCTCGACACTCTCGACATCCCCAAGGTACTCTTCCAAACATCGGAAGTTGTCATTAAAATGTATTGTCATAACTTTCATTTAGTTCATAACCGTTCATGGTTCATATTCTCACTTATTTGGTTCATGTATGAGAATTAGTACTGCTATGCTTATATAAATGTTTGTCTAGCATTATTTTGAGATGTGAAGTCATTGTCATTTTATAGTGATTGGCTACCGCCCGTGGATATAGGAAAATTTCTTCTCTCCAAACCACGTAAATCTTTGTGTCTTTATGTCTTTTTGTATAATTTATGTTTGTGAGTGCATGAGTGCAATCAATCTTGCTTCCACTACAACAATTAGGTATAAGAACATTATTGTTGTAGTATAAGAGCATTTTAGGTTGTGGCATTACGACACAACAAGTGGTACCAAAGCATTTGAAGGTTGTGACATTACGACACAAGTGGTATCAAAACATTGAAGATTATAGCATTACGACACAACAAGTAGTATCAAAATATTGAAGGTTGTGGCATTACGACACAATAAATGGTATCAGAGCATTTTAGGTTGTAGCATTCCGCTACAACAATTGGTATCAGTACCTTCTGTCTATAATTTACATGTTTTTGTCTATAATTTACATGTTTTTGTGTTGATACATGTTCTTGTTCTTGAATCTGCTTACAAATAAGGAATGTTGTACTAATTACAAGAACTGTGAATAGGTATTTCTCGTGGGGAAAGACTTCGGAGCAATGCCAGCTTATTACTTTGCTATCAAACACCCAGAGAGGGCATTGGGAGTTGTGACATTGGGGGTACCATTCTTGCCAACTAAACCTAAGTTCAAAGGCCACCTCCCTGAAGGCTTCTACATTTCAAGATGGCAGGCATAATTCAACTCCACAATTTACAAGAACACGAACGATCAGCAGCTGATTAGAGTGATTTAAAGTTCATTTTGTCTGATTTTGTGCAGGAACCTGGGCGAGCAGAGGCTGATTTTGGTCGTTTTGATCCAAAAACTGTTGTTAAGAATGTGTATGTGCTGTTCTCTAGAAGTGAAATCCCAATAGCTCAAGAACACCAGGAGGTAATGGACTTAGTGGATTCATCTACCCCTCTTCCCCCTTGGTTTTCTGAAGAAGATCTTGCAGTTTATGGAGAGCTGTATGAGAAATCTGGATTTGAAACTGCATTAACAGTTCCTTACAGGTTTGAATCTTGTTTATGAGCTTGAATGAGTATGAACATGAGTATGAACATGAGTATGAACATGAGTATGAACATGAGTATGAACATGAGTATGAACATGAGTATGAACATGAGTATGAACATGAATATGAACATGAATATGAACATGAGTATGAACATGAATATGAACATGAATATGAACATGAATATGAATATGAGTATCCATGATAGGTCAATTGATGAAGATTGGGGAGTGAAAGATCCAAAACTGGAGATCCCAGCACTTCTTGTAATGGGTGAAAAGGATTATGTTATGAAGTTTCCAGGGATTGAGGAATATGTAAGAAGTGAAAAGGTGAAAGATTATGTTCCTAAACTGGAGATTATGTTCCTACCAGAAGGATCCCACTTTGTTCAAGAACAATGCCCTGAAGAAGTTAATCAGCTGCTACTCACTTTCCTTGCCAAGCATACTTGATTTGGATATCTTGACATAAAGACTTCAAATAATGATATCCATATGAACTGTGTGTGTGTGTTTGTGTGTTAGCTACTTGTATTGTACCAATGAGCTGCTCTTTTGGACACCAATCTGAATGTCTTTCTATAGGTCAAAATTTTGAGTTTTTTTTATCGATTTTTGTAACAGGTCGAGCACACACCTAGAAAATATTGTTCTCTTTGGATTTTCTCTTAAAGTTTTTAAACGGGTTTGTTAGGGAGAGGTTTTCACACCCTTATAAATGATGTTTTGTTTCTCTTTCCAACGGACGTGAGATCTCACAATCCATCCCTTTTCGGGGGCCAGCATACTCACTAGCACTCGTTCCTCTCTCCAATTTATGTGAGATTTCACATTAATTGGAGAGAGGAACGGGTGCCAGCGAGGATGCTGGGACTCGAAGGAGGTGGATTGTGAGATCTCATGAGAGTTGGAGAGGAGAACAAAACATTATTTATAAGGGCGTAGAAATCTGTCCTTAGCATCAGTGTTTCTAAAGTGTGAGGTTGACGTCGATTTGTAACGGACAAAAGTGAATAATATCTACTGACAGTGGACTTGAGTTTTTACAATTTTATAATGTCTTTAACTAGTTGAGTTATATTCAGGCAGGTGGATAACATATTAAGTTTAACAGCCTTATTTAAGTTTTTAAATTAGTTTCTTTTAACCGTGTCTATTTAGTTCTTAAATTAAAAAAAAAAATCAATTTTATAATTAATTGGACTTTAAACTTTCTTATTTTAATATATATAAATATAAATATAATATTTAATGAAACCTTAAACTTTCAATTTATTGACTAATTTATAATTTTTTATAATTTTAATAGTAGATGCAAAGTTTAGAAATAATGTATATTATTTATCTTAATTTTATGACAAAACCTCAATAATTTTTTTTAAACTAATTTCAATTTAAAAAAAGAAAAGAAAAGAAAAAACTTTTCGAAATTCGAGTATAATTCAAAGCAACCCAAGAAGGGTATTTTGGTAATTTAGAAAGCCACCAAGAAAGCCTCCGCCCACAAACAACGTGGCTGTTGAAAGACTATGAGCAGTTGGGTGTCCAAAATCTGAACTCATCTCACTCACTCATTTCCCTATTGAGCTCTGGAATGGATCAAATTCAGCACAATTTCATCGAAGTTGGAGGCCTGAAGCTTCACGTAGCCGAAATCGGAACCGGTGATCACTCGTCTCTTCGCCAATTTCTTCACCGGAACTTGTTGTTTTGCTTACAAAAACCTACTCTCTGTCTGCGTGTGCTCATCCTTTTCCCATTTTTCTTTCAGGTTCCAATGTCGTCGTCTTCCTCCACGGATTTCCGGAGATATGGTACTCATGGCGGTACCAGATGATCGCTCTTGCTAACGCCGGATTCCGAGCAATTGCTCCCGATTACAGAGGATATGGACTCTCCGATTCGCCTGCTGAGCCTTCGAAGGCTTCATTTAGCGATCTCGTCAGCGATCTCCTTGGGATTCTTAACGCTCTCAACATCCCTAAGGTACTATTCCCCTTATGATGCGCTTTAATTTGTGGCTGTAATCGTATTAAGGTTATTAGGGTTCTAAACGGAAGATCGAAGTTACATCGACTGAAAAAATGAACTGCTGGATGAATTGATTAATAGAAAAAGTGTGAATGAAAAGGAGTAGAATCTGTATCTTTGTCTCTGATAATTTCTAACACGAACTGATGTCCATTCCTACATATTGACTTTTGATTTTATGATTTTGAAGTAAAGCCATTCCTACATAGCCTGCTGCGATGATAGCAAACTAAGAAATCTTCTTACATTACTCTGTATAGGTGATTATTGTTGGGAAAGATTTCGGAGCATGGCCAGCTTATTACTTCGCTCTGAAACATCCTGAGAGGGCACTGGGAGTTGTCACATTGGGAGTGCCATTCATGCCTCCTGAATCTGTTAGGAGTACCCAAAGCCACATCCCTGAAGGCGTGTATACTCTAAGATGGCGGGCACTAATCCACATGCTCTACCATTTGCCTTACACTCTAGCCCTTTCAAAACAAAACTCAAGTCCTATTGATTTCGTAGTACTGATTCTAGATAGAGATCTCTATCGCAATAGTTAATAAGCAAACATGTAACGGCTCAAACCCATTACTAGCAGATATTGTCTTCTTTCGGTTTTCTCTTTTAGGCTTTCCCGCTAGGGAGAGGTTTCCACACGCTTATAAAGAATGCTTTGTTCCCCTCTCTAATCGACGTGGGATCTCACAAAACGTGTTATTCTAATACAGAATAGATGAATCTTTTATAATGTTGGTTGGATTTCAAGTTTTTTTGTTCTTCCTTTTACTAATTTGCTGCTTCAACTTTCTCTCTAATCAAGGAACCTGGGCGAGCTGAGGCTGATTTTGGTCGTTTTGATGCGAAAACTGTTGTTAGGAATGTTTATATCCTCTTCTCCAAAAGTGAAGTACCAATAGCTCAAGAAAATCAAGAAATAATGGACTTAGTAGACCCATCCACCCCTCTTCCTCCCTGGTTCACCGAGGAAGATCTAGCAACTTATGGAGCTCTGTATGAGAAATCTGGATTTGATACCGCATTGAAAGTTCCTTATAGGTATGAGTTTTGAAGTGATCATATCTTGTTCTACTTGGATAATTGTGTTATATTTGATATGTTATGATGCATGGATGAATATGATAGGTCATTCAATGAAGATTGGGGAATAAAAGATCCGAAGGTTGAAATTCCAGCACTGTTCATAATGGGTTAAAAGGACTATGTTTTCAAATTCCCTGATATTGAGGAATACATAAGAAGTGGAAGAGTTAAAGAATTTGTTCCCAAATTGGAGATCATCTATTTGCCAGAAGGATCTCATTTTGTTCAAGAACAGTCCCCCGAAGAAGTTAATCAGCTACTACTCACTTTCCTTGCCAACCATTTTTGACAGTGGACACATTCAACACTGCAAGTTCTAAGTCTATCAATATCTACACTGTGTATGTTCTTAATCCCAACTGAAACGCTATGTAATATGTCAACTACGTTATGTCTAGAGAAACGATGAACCTTTGTCCAAAGATAAATTGTAAAATAAAAAGTGTGAGATCGTACATTCATTGGAGTGGGGAACGAAGTATTTCTTATAAGGGTGTATAAACCTCTCCCTTGCAGACGCGTTTTAAAAACGTTGAGGGAAAGTCCAAAGATGACAATATCTACTAGCGTTACAAATGGTACTAGAGTTAGACACTGAGCCGTGTGCTAACGAGGACATTGGGCCCCTAAGGGAGAAGATTGTGAGATCTCACATTGGTTCCAGAGAAGAACGAAATACGTGTGGAAACCTCTCCTTAATAGACGCGTTTTAAAACCGTAAGGTTGACAGCGATACGTAACGGGTCAAAACGGACAATATCTACTAACGATAGGTTTGATCTCTTACAATAAGGTAGCTAGGAGATGAATGTTTTGAAGTTTGTGCTTTATATTTGTTTTTCTTTTGGGGACGTGGAAATGAAAATGCAAAATTACAAATATTTTGTATTTACATAGAAATAGAGTCGATTTGCTCGAGCTCTAAACATTGGTCACACACACACACAAACGATGCATAAAAAGTAGAAAAATTGTTAAAAATACGGACCTCGATAATGGTATAATATTGTCGACTTTGAGCATATATTCTTTCCTTTTAATTAGGCGAGTAGGAAAGAACACAACAAATTTGAAGATTCGAATTTAGAGTTTCCATTTAATACGTCGGAGGAAGAATGCTTGCATGTTATAATTCAAAACGTTTTTTTGTAGTTAATATTAACTTTTATTTTGATTTTTTTTTTAAAAAAAATATTTTACAATTTTGTAATTTTAATTTTAATTTTTTATTTTTAAAAAAAGATGTCAATGGAAGGTTAGTTCAGCAATTTTTCTCAATAGAACCGATAAAAGAATATTTACAATAGGAAACTCAACGTCGAAGAAGGTTTCATTTGGAAGTTTAATAGATCAGTCTCTCCTTCCTCTGCTCCACGATTCAGATCTCTCTCTCGTCGGGAATAACCTCATCAATTGAAGAAATTCCTGGTTTGAATATCTCTCTATCCGTTGGATGTTTTTTTTTCCTTTCCCTCTCTCTAGCTCTCTCAATATTGAAATTTAGCACTGGCTTTTTAATTTTGTGAAGTGGATCTGGATTCTGCGTGAACTTTTGTTAGGTTTGGTTGCCGATATAATCTGTGCATTATATGCTTGCGGATTGACTTGGATCTGCTGTAATTTGTGAATTTATGACGTTCTCTGGATTGACTACATGGTTTTGATTGTTGATTTATAATTGCAGTAGTTTGTGGGAATAATGAGAGCTTCTTCTGCTTCAGATCCTTTACTTTTCTTCTTCCCCCTCCCCCTCCCATGCGAATGTCGGCCTGATCTCCAAGACCTTCCGTGGTCTAAAGTCTTTCGTAGTAATATAGTCCCAAGTAGAGTTAGATAGATATCATGGGCATAGATACAGAGTTTGGGCGAAGAATGTAGAAACGAAACTTTGTTTGTGCACTTTTTTTCAAGGTGATCAATAGTTTTATATTAACATTTTAGAACACTCTTGAGGTTTTTTTTTTTTTTTTTTTTTTTTTTTATAGATTTCCGAAGTGTGTATGACTAACAAAATTTCATTCCTAGGTGCGGAAGACAAAATCTCTCCTATCTGAAGTCGGTGGTTGTTGGTTTGAATTCTCATTAAAAAAATGGTAAAGGCATTTATTTATGTTATTGAACCATTTGTTCTCTTTTTATCCGCATTCTTATGTAAATTTATACGAAATTATCCACAGTATATATATATTTTTTTGAATTGCCTTCCCTTTAATTCCTTTCCAAGTGCTTTTCCGTTTCTAGCCCGTTGAAGTTTATGAACGTTGAGGCAGTGGATTCAGCTACGCTATCTTGTGAACTTTTGTTTGGATATAATGTTATGTAAAGAATCAAGATGCCGGATTGTTTCTTACTTTTACTGTGCTATTCAGAAAATCTGGGAGTGTTCAATATTAATGGATCGTGATACATATATAATTTATCTGGTGTCACTGAATCTGATATGCACCCTATAATCTACTTCAGGAATTATGATAGGAATTAACATGAGCATCTTACTCGTGAAGATCATTTGTGATTTCTCTTTTTATAAGCTTGTTACTAGCTGGATTTTATTTTGTATTTGATTGCATTGTTTCTTGTTTTAATTTTTTCTGGTGGCATACTTTTGACTTTCAAGTGGGTTTCATGAATTTATCTTTGCTTCCTGCCCCCTTATTTTCTTTTGATGAGCCTTATATATTGCACAGGTTGTTCTTGCTGCGTCCATTGTTAGCAAGTCTGGGAAAGGTAAGATATTTCCTTTACCCATTGTACAACAATATTTCTGAACTTTCTCGTTCATAATGATGGTTTTCATTGTTTACTTTTTACACTCTATACTCATTAGCCTCTCTCTCACGCACGCAAACACACAACTTTTTCTCCCGTGATTTTTCTTTTTAAGTCTACGATCAATCTTAGCTACTACTTACAAGGCTATCTTTTCTTAAATATTCTTTTTGCAGTTCTTGTTTCTAGACAATTTGTTGATATGTCTAGAATCAGAATTGAGGGTCTTCTTGCTGCTTTTCCTAAGTTGGTTGGAACTGGAAAACAGCATACATATGTGGAGACAGAAAATGTTCGCTATGTTTACCAGCCAATAGAAGCTTTATACCTGCTTCTTGTAACTAATAAACAGAGCAACATCCTTGAAGATTTGGACACCTTAAGGCTCCTTTCTAAGCTTGTATCCTTTTTTAAGATGGCTTATAGCTATTTCTGGTGCTGTTTATGCTGATCTTGTGTTGAGTTTGGGTCTGTTGCCTTCCTTGTGTGATTCTAACCGTAATTTCTTTTGTTCCATAAACTTTCTGGTGTTATTCAACTTTGAATTAGGTAGTAATTTCAAGGGAACTAGCAAACTTTGCATATGCTAAAACAAAGTGGGCATTCATTAAATCCTTGTTGTTGATGTACTATAAATGAAAAGATTAACTCTTTTACTTATTGACTTGATAGACTGCGAAGGAAAATAAAATTTTATACAGTCTAAAATCAAGCCTTTTCTGGTAAGGTCATTGTTTTTCTTATTTTTCTTATAAGAATATTTTCCAAATGACTGATAATAGTTGTGCCCCCAAACATGGTATGTTTATACCCTTCTACATGTATATGTTGGAGAGTTCTATTTGCATTTTCATGTGATAAGGGGATACGCAGAGTCCCTTTATGTATTTATTAATGCATGTTCCTAGTAAGATAGTTCTTTACAAATGTTTTTGTCAAAAATGATGAGAATGGAGTTATGCTGGAGTCCTTAAGTGATTCTAGGTACCTGAATATTCACTCTCTATGGATGAAGAGGGAATCTGCAAAACAGCTTTTGATTTGATTTTTGCTTTCGATGAGGTTATTTCTCTTGGGCACAAGGAAAACGTGACTGTTGCACAGGTTAAGCAATACTGTGAGATGGAGAGTCACGAAGAGAAATTGCACAAGTTGGTATTGCAGAGCAAGATCAATGAAACTAAGGATGTCATGAAGCGGAAAGCAAGTGAGATTGACAAAAGCAAGGTATTTTTTACATACCCTTTCATCATTCTTTTTTCACGACCAAAATTCTCTTTTTTTTAAAAAAAATATCATTTTCTAAAAAAAATAATATATAGTTGATAATTGTTCTTTCTTGTCATATATATTGCAGATTGAAAAGAATAGGGGTGACAAAGGAGGCTTTATGTCTTTACAGTCTATGGGATCAGGAAAGATTGATAATGGCCTCGGTGACATGGGCATGTCATCAGGTGGTGGAGGTGGTTTTGGTGGCAGTTCTGGTTTTGGATTGGGTGCTGATGTGGAGTCCTTTTCTAGCAAGCCTAAAGGTTACTTTTTGTTTGAATGCATGTTTCGTGAATGTCATCTATGATGAGTTGTTAATCTGTTACACATATTTGTAGCAGTCTCTGGTCCTTGCATCAACACTATATACACTGCCTCCAAGTTATCTTTTAGTAATTGATGATATATTTTATTGGCTATGAAGATTGTCACGTATTAAGTGGATGCTTACCATTCTACCTTGTACGTCTTTTATTTAGGCCGTCCACCTTCATCTGCTACTGCTCCTCCTAAAGGCCTTGGCATGCAGCTTGGTAAATCCCAGAAGACAAATCAATTCTTAGAATCTTTGAAGGCAGAAGGTGAAGTAATAGTTGAAGATGTAAAGCCAAATATTGGTCCATCTAGGTCATCTGTCTCACCACCAACTGATCCCGTTACTCTATCTGTCGAGGAGAAACTCAACGTGTCCCTGAAACGAGATGGTGGTGTTGGTAACTTTGACCTTCAGGGAACACTGTCCCTTCAAATTCTTAATCAAGAAGATGCCCACATTCAAGTTCAGGTACTTTGGAGACACTTCAACTTCTCTAGGTCATCGGTATCCCCATAATATATGTTATAACCTCCACTATTTGACTATTAATAGTTTATTTCTGGAATACATTATAAAATTTCCTGTAATTGTGAAGGAAGCTAAAAGGTTTTCATCATTTGATAGTTCACGGCTATGGCACTTGGGACAATTTTTTGTCTCAAAATTTGTTCCTATAGTATTTTGAACTACCTCTCGGGCACTGCTTTTTGTCTCATCTTGTGTTCTTATAATGTTATTATGATTTGATTTGCAAAGCTGGTTTTGTTATTTGTTTCACTACCTCGATTCTTTATGCGTTGTTTCCAGATTGAGACTGGTGGGAACCCTGGCATCCTTTTCAAAACTCATCCTAACATGAACAAAGAGTTATTTTCCAATGAAAATATTCTAGGCCTGAAGGACCCGAACAGGCCATTTCCTACGGGTCAAGGCAGTGATGCTGGAGTTGGTCTCTTGAAGTGGAGAATGCAAAGCACTGATGAATCAATGGTACCATTAACAAGTGAGTTCGAATCCTTCACATACCATTTCCTATTATTGATTTTTTTTTTAAAGCCATACCTATGAGGTTTTTGTTATTGCAGTCAACTGCTGGCCTTCAGTTTCTGGAAATGAAACCTATGTCAGCATTGAATATGAGGCTTCATCAATGTTTGACCTGCGGAATGTCATCATCTCAGTGCCTCTTCCAGCTCTTCGTGAGGCACCTAGTGTAAGGCAGATTGATGGAGAATGGAGGTACAGATTGATCTTTACTCTTCTAGTTTACCTGATTTTCATTCTTTCATTGCCATTTAATCATTAACTTACATACTGAGCTTTAAAAACCGTTCAATTAAAGTATGAATTACATGATTCTAATGAAGCGGAGGATCTAAATCACTATCTTTTTCAATTAAGAACCCCTTTTGCTCGGCTCTTGTCCTATAGTTTAACACGTGTTTTATGCTCTCAACCCGGCAGGTATGATTCCAGGAATTCTGTCTTGGAGTGGTCGATAGTTCTCATTGATAACTCAAACCGCAGGTTTGTAGTTTTTGTAAATCATCCATCTCCGCTACACTTTGTTACCCAATTCCAGTTGCGTGCTTATGTTCATCATTACTTGTTCTCTCTTTTTGACAGTGGATCAATGGAATTCGTCGTTCCTCCAGCCGATTCATCAGTATTTTTCCCCATTTCTGTTCAGTTTTCAGCAGCTAGTACATTTAGCTACCTGAAGGTTTATTCTTCTTCTACCCCTCAATTTCAATAACCATTGTTATTGCGTTATATAATCTGTTCTTGTGTGTCCCTATTGACATTTTCCTGCATTTCCTGAACATTGCATTGGTTTGTAAACTCCCTTTTTGCAGGTCGTCAACATTTTGCCTCTCAGGGGCGGTGCTCCTCCCAGATATGCTCAGAGAACACAGTTGACCACGGAAAATTACCAAGTTGTGTGATCGGCGATGCCTTTTTTACTACCTTTTTCACTACATTTTTTATTTTTTACTGTTTTGGAATTTATTCAGAACTGGAAGCAGAGCCATGATTAAATCAGTTTTTCTTGAAAGGATGTTAGAATTAGACATTGCAATACCATGTTGCTTAGTCTATCATTCGTCCAATTTCTTTGATTTGATTCTGTGTATGTGTGTGTATGTATATTTTTTCCTTACTCCAAACTAAGATGTCTTTTAAAAATGTTTTAATTGGTAGTTTGAAAAATTAATGAGCAACATTCTTAATCTTATTCATTTTCTTTCCACCTTTTATTAATTAACAAATATTATATACTTGGGTCGTTAAAGTCCTAAATTTTCAATTTAGTCCCTATAATTTGATTAAATTAAATTATTTTTCTACCGCCTAAAAACCAGCCCATTTTTTCATTATTTTATTTAATTTTAAAAAAAAGAATTTTAGGTCTAAATTTTATGTGATGCTCTATAAATAAATTGCAAGAATTAGGAAAATTATATGCTATCTATATCAAATTTTAATCACTAAAATAAATTTCTACTTCTATCCGTGCTTGGATTTTTAAAAAGTACATAAAAATAACAAAAGAAAAAAAATACAAAGTAAATGGGATGATTTAATTTGATTAACTTTAATGTATTTTCCCCAAAATTATGAATTTATAGGTTAAAAAAAAGCATAATAAAATCACAATTAGGATTAAAATAACTAATTTATATAAAATAAAAAAAAAGTATAAATAAGTGGAAAAGAAGTCCGGCATTCCCCTTGGCCTTGCAGATGGGAAAAATTCACATTCTGCCCCCTAACTTTATCTTCCTTTCACTTAGGGCCCTCATGAACTGTTTATTACCGAACTTACCCCTTAAAAATGTGGGAAACCAAAGGCTGAAGACAATTATAGTTAAGCGTAGAAAATAGAAAATAGAAAATTTTCCAGAGGAAAAGAAGTTATAAAAAGAAAAATATGAATCCAATTGTGAAATATTAATTAATTAAAATATTATTTATTTCAACAGTCTCATCTGCGGGAAGTTCCAATTGTGAAATTTTGAGATTTCGCTTTCTGGACCGATCTAGGGTTTCATGTCATTGACAGAGTCCTTCGTTATCGCCAAATACGAACCCTAGGATTGCCTTACCACCACCGAGATAACATAAGAGTTCTCCTAATCCAGAGATCGAGTTGATTAGAGTTTTGTTTTTCTCCTGTTTTTTTTTTTTTTTTTTTTTCATCATCATCGCAACATCATCTTCATCATCAATCAGGATCTTAAATTTGTTTTCCACCAAGGAAAAAAAAGAAGAACCGAATCTTGTTTTGTTCTGTTGTTTCTTGACGGATCGGTGTTTTAATTTGCAACAAAAACTGGATCAAATCTAAAGCATTCTGGACGATCATGATCTTTTTAAAATTTCTTATGGTCTGGAAAGGAATTCATTGAAACCTATGGGATTATATAGAAACTTGATGAAATTTCCGGAGCCAAAAAGCCAAATAGTGACATATTGAGGAAGGAGATTGGAGGGAAGAATGTATAAATCGGTGGTTTACCAAGGGGATGAGCTACTGGGAGAGGTAGAGATTTACCCAGAAGAAAAGAATGGCTACAAGAACATCGAAGTGAAAGAAATCAGAATAAATCACTTCTCGCAACCGAGTGAGAGGTGCCCACCACTTGCAGTGCTTCATACCATTGCAGCCTCTGGAATTTGCTTCAAAATGGAGTCAAAGACCTCGCAGTCACAGGACATGCCGCTCTATCTTTTGCACTCCTCGTGTATCATGGAGAATAAGGTATAAAAACACAACTCAAAAATAAGAAAGGAGACCAAAAGACAAAAGTAAGGGAAAAAAGAAAAAAGAAAAAAAACCAGAGAGATTAAAACGAACGAGGAAAAGAAAATCTGAATTCTAAATGTTCATCTTACAAGGACTAGAATAGAAACGTTCCAATTATATTGACAAAACTTTGTTACTTTAGTTGAGAATGATGCTGCAATCTTGGCTCACATTTTTTGAAATTTGTATGATATCTGCTACTTATCCTCAATTGTTAAACCTGTGGAACCAATTTGGCGTGCTGTTTTCTTGCTCCATGATGTCTGGCTGGTGATATTATTTTGAAGATTTTGCTTCTGGTAGTTTCAGTATGGCTTTAAACTTAGGATTTTGTTCTGCAAGCAAATTAAAGCAATAAGCTGAAAATTTGTGTAGATGTTAATTGCATGTGGGACTCGGTCGGCCCCAGGAGGTGATTTTTCAAACTTCTAATTTTACTAATGGTTCTGATGTTTATCTAGCTGGAAAATTTTTCTGCTCTCCTAGCATACCATTTTAGTTTTAGTTTTCATCAATGCGGTGACCTGTTCTTCCTCAGCCTGTTATATTTGATATGATGTATTGCTAAAACTGATGATTGGGTTTGCTTCGAACAGACTGCTATAATGGTGTTTGGAATGGAGGAGCTACATTTGGTAGCCATGTATTCTAGAGATCATGACAAGCAGTATCAATGTTTCTGGGGCTTCAATGTTGCAAGGGGACTCTACAATTCATGTCTTGTCATGCTGAATCTTAGATGTCTTGGCATTGTATTTGATCTTGATGAGACACTTGTGGTTGCAAATACAATGCGCTCGTTTGAGGATAAAATTGAAGCCCTGCAGCGGAAACTAAGCAGTGAGGTAGATCCACAGCGTGCTGCTGGCATGCTGGCAGAGGTTAAGCAATATCAGGATGACAAGATAATTCTAAAGCAGTATGCTGAAAATGACCAGGTTATAGAAAATGGAAAAGTGATTAAAAGTCAATCGGAGGTTGTTCCTGCATTGTCTGACAATCACCAACCTTTTGTTCGACCACTCATACGATTGCATGAAAAAAATATCATTCTGACTCGCATCAACCCCCAGGTAACTACGTTTAATCCAGCTCTTGCTTTAATTGTCTCTGAGTATTGTGCAGTGACCACCAAACAATACAGTTAACTTGTTTTCCGCATTGATTGTTCATATGTACATTCATATTGCGCTTTTTTTCTAGTATCCTTATGTTGGATGTTTATTCTCTATGTTTTTACGATTCACCTATTTTGTCAGTGGATTTTTGGCTGTAATGATTGAAAGTAATTCAATACGGATGTTGTTTTTCTGAGACAAGATTAGGTTCATTTAAGTGGTGCATGAGTTGTTTATATGATATTTCATTTAGACTAGTATGTTGCACAATGAAAGTTAGAAGCTATTTTGTGAAATCATGGAATGATAGTTATATTAACTCAACTACTACTGAAATTCCATAGATTCGTGATACAAGTGTTCTTGTGAGATTGAGACCTGCTTGGGAAGATCTTCGGAGCTACTTGACTGCAAGAGGTCGCAAGCGTTTTGAGGTCTATGTGTGTACAATGGCTGAAAGGGATTACGCTTTGGAGATGTGGAGGCTTCTTGATCCAGATTCAAATTTGATAAATCCTAAGGAATGGCTGGATCGCATTGTTTGTGTCAAGTCTGGTTAGTACAGTTTGCCGAGGGACAGTTTGATATAGTATGACAGTTTGTTGTTGAGGGAGATATTCCGAAACTGCTTAAAGTCATGCTTTATATTATAGTCTTTCTACCATTTTAAAGATTCTCAAGTTAATTTTTATTAATATTCGTTTGGTCCATGTCATTAGGTTCTAGGAAGTCGTTGTTCAATGTCTTCCAAGATGGCTTTTGCCACCCCAAGATGGCTCTGGTAATTGATGATCGTTTGAAAGTGTGGGATGAAAAGGATCAACCTCGAGTGCACGTTGTTCCTGCATTTGCTCCTTACTATGCCCCTAATGCCGAAGTATATTCTTATTTGCAGTTTGGCATTTCAGTTTGAAAGATTTCTTAAAAAATCAGGCAACTTTGTTTTATCTCATATTTTCCTCTTTTTCTTTTTTTGGGTAGGGAAATAATGTCGTCCCTGTTCTATGCGTAGCAAGGAACGTTGCCTGCTATGTTAGAGGTGGTTTTTTCAAGTAAGATTCAAAAGACTGTAAAGTTCCTTACAAAAGGACATGAATTCTACCATGCTTATTCTTAATATTTGGAAATTAAGGTTTTTAACTCTGGAAGATGGTCCAAGTTCATGCATGTTATCAGTTTTCTTTTGTTAATCACGGTGTTCTGCTGGTTTCAGGGAATTTGATGAGGTCCTTCTGCAAAAAATTTATAATATTTCTTATGAAGATGATGCCAATGATATTCCCTCTCCACCTGATGTTAGCAGCTATCTCGGCTCAGAGGTTAGTAGGGATTCTTTCTCTAATTCTTTTCCCCTAAAATAATCAAATTTAGTTTGATAATGAGGTCGTGTTATTACTTCTTCCGTCTTCTTCTTTTCTTATTGTATTTTTTTTTTCTCGACTTGTTAAATGCTTCATTCTTTTCCCTTCTTTTATGTTTTTCAGGATGAATATTCTCTCTCTAATGGAAACAAAGATATGCCAACTTTTGATGGTATGTCAGACATGGAAGTCGATAGAAGAATGAAGGTACTGACAGAGATCGGTTATTGATTGAGTTCATAATTAAACTTTCATTGACATATACCAGGGAGCTAATTAGTTCATGGAAAGTGAACGCAGTAATATCTTGCATAACATTCTTTGAGGAGGAATGAATCAGTACTTAAATTTTCAAGTTACCATTAGTTGCGTAGTGGAAAGAATTCTGCAACTTTTATTCAATAAAAATTATGCTTCTGGCACTGTGACTGGTAGAAATCCAAGAATTACAAAGAACTAAAGAACGCAAAACATAAAAAAATCATTGAACTCTCTATATCAATTAGTCATTGTGACTGCATATTACTTCAATTTAAGATCTCTATCTATCATACACTCATAAATATACATATATGAAGAGGATTGCTCTTCCATCTTCCCCCAGGATGCATTCTTGGCTTCTTCAACTGTCAACAGTGCAGATCCACGAGTGCCTTCTCTTCAATATACAATGGCTTCTGCTTCTGGCACTGTTCCAGTTCCGCCATATTTTCCTAACATGCCAGTTCCCCATGTTGATTCAGTGGCTCACGTGCCCGCCTCTGAACCAAGTTTACAAAGCTCTCCTGCTAGAGAGGAGGGTGAGGTACCAGAATCAGAATTAGACCCTGATACAAGGCGTAGACTTCTTATATTGCAACATGGACAAGATACTAGAGAACGTCAATCGAGTGAACCTGCATTCTTAGTGAGGCCTCCTCCATTACCGCAGGTTGCTGGTCCGCGTGCACAACCACGTGGAAGTTGGTCTCCAATGGAAGAAGAAATGAGCCCGAGACAACTAAGTTGGGCACGCAAAGAGTTCCCTGTAGATGAAGATCCGATCAGAGAGAAGCATAGGTCTAATCATCCTTCATTTTTTCCCAAGATTGACAGTTCCTTTCCACCTGATAGAATTCCTCATGAAAATCAGAGATTGTCAAAAGAGGTGATTAGATTATTGGCTTATTTTCTATCCATGAAATTTTCCCTCCGACTCCCCCTTTTTTCAAGGAGAAAAGCTACTGTATAATTCTTCAGTGTCGTTTTTAATCAACATATGCAGGCTTTTTATAGAGATGATCGTGTGAGAGTAAGTCGAAGGCCATCTAGTTATCCTGCTTTTTCAGGTGAACCATGTTTGACACACTTGTTTATCGATTTTCTTAATTGTGTTGTTTGTTTTCCCTCATATTTATGCTCAGGGGCCATCATTTTCTCTTTGATTAACATTAAAAAAGAGTCGAATCCTTTATCCTGTACTCTTGAACCATGGATTTTACTTCCGGGCGAATTTTTTCTTTGATAATCATTGTTTTGGTTTTTCTAGCCAGCATTTTTGTCAATAATTATCATGTTAGTTATTATTATATTTCATTGAGGTTATGCTACGTTTTGTATTGCTTTTTTAAAGCTGATGAGATTCCAATGAATCAATCATCTTCAAGAAGCCGAGACAATGACATTGAATCTGGACGCTCCATCTGGAGTGAAACTCCTGTTGGAGCTCTACAGGAAATTGCAATGAAGTTTGGCACCAAGGTAATATGAGGCAACCTTTTCCTTTATAGAAAGTTGAAGTTCGTAAGTTATGCATTTGCTACTCCCTAGCCTAGCCAGTCCTTGAGAGTTGAAAAAAACTTGTAGGTGGAATTTAAGCCGGCATTAGTTTCCAGCACAGATCTACAGTTTTCTGTTGAGGTAATTTATGATTTCCACTTTCATGTTCTTTTTTGGTTTTAAAATCTTCTATCAGAATGAATATTTTTTTTTCCTTGGAATATATTTTGGATAGTTCAATGCCTAGTAATCTACATTACTTGAGTATGAGTTTTCTGCTTTTAAGTTTAAGTAATTTCTTCAACAAAATCCCGGACGCTAATTGTGATAAATTTTTGGCTGAATTATATGAATAGTATCCGGAGCTTTGTCATTTGTTTAAAAAACACCCTTATTGTTTGAAAAGTTGCAATATAACCCTTGAACTTTCATACAGTTTCACAATTGCCCTCAGAGTACTAGTCCTTCAGAATTTTTTCTGCAAACTGAGACCTTGTAGATGTGGCGAGCGATGATCCTAATTTTTGTTCGAAATGCTAAATGATTTTCGCTCCAAACGTAGTTTTGAAATGCCTGTGAATTGCAAGTTGTGTAAGAATAAGGGTGTTTTTTAAATGATTTCTTCTATTATAGGCCTGCTTGTCTCCACTTATTCTGATTATTGAGCATGTGAACCTGTTTCCTTGATTTTTGTAGGCATGGTTTGTGGGAGAGAAAATTGGTGAAGGAATTGGTAAAACAAGAAGGGAAGCTCAGCGACATGCTGCTGAAGGTTCTATAAAGAACTTGGCTAGTACGGACTCCTCCTTTCTTCTCTTACTATTATTTATATGAAAAAAGAACTCCTCCTAAGGTGTGAATCTGGCTGACATATGAACTATGTTTTGCAGACGTTTACGTATCGCGTTGTAAGGCCGACTCCACGTCTGCAAACGACATGAACAAATTTCCTAACGACAATGGATCTGGAAAACGAATGAGGACGGACTTCCACGGGAATCTTCCGAAACCTAAATGAATGTGTTCCGCAAATGCTTCCATTTTATGAACATATTTGTTTGACCCTCTTGTGAAAGCATGTTTCAGGATAGTTGAGGTTATTAAAGGTCATGAAGACTCGGAGCATGTTGGACTACTAACAAACAATACCTCGCCTTGTGCTAGTCGTCGTCTCGATCATGACTCGCCAAATTGCAAGATCATTCAGTTTCTTCTGATATATCAGCAGCAGCAGCACAAACTCGTTGTGACATGACACTGTCTCTCCCTGTGAAATGTTTTTTACCTCAAGGTTGAGATGAGCCACAAATATCCGCCTGCTTTACTTCAATTTTTCCTCCCATTAAGCTGTTAAAAGGTTGCAGAAGCCTGTAATTCATGCTCTGCTTTGGCGACTTGTTCACTCCAATACATTGACCCATCAGAAATTTAGTGTCTTTTTTTTTCTTTTTTTTTTTTTGTGCTAATATTTATTTGATTGAGCTCAGGTCGAAAATTTACTGGTATTCAGGAATGTTTTCTTGATCTGCACACTCATTATTCACATTATATAGCAAACTAACCCTTTACTTTATGTTCCCTATCTCAATAAACAGTTAGGCTCCCCCCCCCCCCCCCCCCCCCCCCATCGACGTTCCGAGCTCAAGAACGATGAACGATGTAGAATTGTAAAGTGAGTTTTTTTCTTTGAATACCATTTCTGACTGGTTTTTATTACATACCATTTTTAGATTATTTTGAACAGATTGAATGTTGTATATCTCAATAAACAAATACAAAATGACATTCAAAATTTATATATCTCAACCAATCTCAACCATCCTAGACTGCGTAGAAGCATTCTGGAAATGAAAACATGAAAATAGAAATAAAAAATAAGAGTTATGCATCAAATAAATGTCAATATATCTATAGAGATGCATCAACCTATTCTTTACGATAATTTACAACAATATGAATTATTTTTAGGTGGCATTCATTTGATAGATACAAAATTTCATTGCATCGTCCCATAAAAATAATATTTAAGATGAAGTGACAATACAATTAAACTATATTATAATTCATTAACCTTAAGTTTTTATTAACCATGTAAAACATTAAAGTGGAAGGTTAAAATATTTAAATTTGCAACAAACTAATCATAATTTTTCTATTCTATTATCATTAATCTGAACATTGTATAAGATACTAATTTTTCTATTCTATTATCATTAATCTGAACATAGTTTAATGGATAAGATACTAATTATTTAAAACGTAGATGATTTAATCTTAAACATATTTAATACATAAAATATCGAATATATATATATATATATATATATATATATATATATATATATATATATATATATATATATATATATATGTATATATGTATATATGTATATATGTATATATTTACTAAAAAATAAAGAGTATGAAAAAAAAGAAGAATAATTGAAAATTTGTTTTAAAATTCCGATTTCTTGCGATTCTATTAAAATGTGTAAAGCATATAAAAGGGTCAAATTAGCTCCAAAGAGAGTCCAGCGAGTCGTTCCCGTGTTTTTCTCATTTACAAACCCAACCCATAAAGGCCATCTCTGCGGTGTTGGAGAGCGCAAAAATGTCCGCCTTCGACGCCTACAGTATGGACGGTGAAGACAGCTATGGCGGTTACGGATCCTACACCAATTTCTCCGGCGGCTTCCCTGGGGACGCCGATGTAAGCGTCAAGCACACTCCTGCCTCGCCGGATGTCTTCGGATTCGACGATCCGAGCCCTAACTACTCCCAGGCTCCCTTTGATCCGATACATATGGAGAATGGAAATGGAAACGGCTATGGCGCGGCTGAGGAGGAAGTTGGTGATGGTGTTTTCGTATCGGACGGTCCAATTCTTCCGCCTCCCACCGAGATGGGCGTGGAAGAAGGATATGCTCTTCGTGAATGGCGTCGGTAAGATCTTGAGACCCTCAATTTATTTAGGTTTCTTGGAGCTGAAGAGTTTTTTCTTCTTCTTGTTCTTCTTCTTCTGCTGCTGCTACTTTGTACCTCGGTATCGGTTTAGATCTGATTCTTTTGTGAACAACTTCGGATCTCTACCGTTCATCTCCTTGTTGTGTTTTTACTTGATAACACTGATTGATCTGGACTATTTCTCCATTCTGTCTTCCTAGTTCTGCATAGACTGATTTGATGAGGGAAATTATATTGATCAATTTGCATTAAAATGTGGTGAATTAAAGAACTTAGATCTAGGGACTTCTGTACCTCAATTAGTAAAGTTAGATGAAGAAGCTACCGCTTCAGTGAGCTTTGATCGAGGTTTATATTAGTAGATTAGTCAGGGACAAGCGATTAAGTCGATTTGCTCATTATTAGTGGGTCTATGTCGTTGTTGATATATGTGGAAGTTCAAACAGAGTTTAGGTAAATCTCTGGAAGTTCAAGCTGAATTGCAGCGGAATATTAGTAGATCAGTCAGGGACATAGCCATTTAACTCAAATTACTAATTATCAGTGGGTGTATGTGTTGTCGATCTATGTGGAAGTTTAAGCGGAATTTCAGCGGAATATTAGTAGATCAGTCAGGGTCATAGCCATACAAGTCAAATTACTATTATTCGTGGGTCTATATTGTTGTTGATCTATGTGGAACCGTGGAAGTTCGAGCAGAGTTCCGGTAAATCTCTGGTAAGATAACTATGGATGATACGATTTAGCCATGACCCATGTTACGATTTAGGATTCAACCATTACAAAAACGCACGAGGGATTCCTAAGACAGCAATTGCATGAAGTAGATCTTCAATTGAAATCTTTGGAACTCTCTATTTATTTCTCTCTGTTGTTTAGTTGACGACCTTTTCCCCTTTAGATAGCAGAAAGTGAAATTTGTTTTTGATGGCCAATTTGAGTTCCTTGAAGTTGTATTTCAAGTATATATCTCTTGTCTCTTCAATTTTAACTTAAGAAGTAACGGGTTTTGCTGGTGCAGCCAAAATGCCATTGAACTTGAAGAGAAGGAGAAAATGGAGAAAGAATTGAGAATCAAAATAATTGAAGAAGCCGAGGAGTATAAAATAGGTTTCTATGAGAAAAGGAAGCTTAATGTTGAGAGTAAGAAAGTTAACAACAGAGAAAGAGAGAAGGTATAATAAGTACATTTCTTTTGTGTTTGTTTTTGTTCTCCAGCTCTGGTTTCTTAGTATAGATTTTTGCATTGCATTTTGGGAGCAGTTATACTTGGAAAACCAGGAGAAGTTTCATAAAGAGGCTGATAAACAATACTGGAAAGCAATTGCAGAACTAATTCCGTACGAAGTTCCTAATATTGAGAAAAAGAGAGGAAAGAAGAAGGATGAAGAAAAGAAACCATCTATAATGGTTGTTCAAGGTCCGAAGCCTGGGAAGCCTACCGACCTTTCAAGAATGCGTCAAATTCTCGTAAAATTGAAGCACACACCCCCACCTCATATGAAGCCACCCCCACCCCCACCTGCCAAGGATGCCAAGGATGCAAAGGATGGAAAGGATGCCAAAAAAGAAAAGGATGCAGCAGCAACAAAAGCATCATCTGATCCTGCACCTGGAGCTGCCGCTGCCACTGCCACTGCCAATGGCACTTCTCACAAACCTCAAGAACCAACTGCTGCTGCTGCTGCTGCTGCTGAGGATCATCAAATTGCCTCATAAGGACATATAGCCACAATACCCATTATCAACTCCCTTCTGCTCAATCAATACTTTTTTTTTACTTTTTTCCCTTTGAGGCTTCGTTTCGTTGTTGTTTTCGTTTGTCTATCCTTGGATTTGAATGTGTAATCAGTTGTGATCTTATTATACAACATTTATTCTTCTGTACCTTATGACGGTCTCTTCTCTAGTGGCATTATCTTTGGACTAGTCGAGGTTCTGATTTTGACATTGCCAAATTATTTCCTTCAGCTTAGCATATTCATTTTCTCAGCCCCTCCTTCCTCCACAGTAGATGATGTTTGGTTCTGTAATCATGGGTTGTTTATCCCTTCAGATTGTTTCTGTTTCTGCTGAGTACTAAATTTTTTGTTCTTAAGGTTAGGCTGAGTAGTAAGTTTTTCTTTTTACAAAGCTTGTGACTTATGTATACAAAAACTAAAATGAATTTCATACTACACTCCAACCGTCCAAGCCCACGATTCTGTTTGTGCTACGCTAACAGTCTAAGCCCTTCGTTCTCTTTGTGCTACAGTCTAACCGTTCTCTTTGTGTTTTCCCTTTCAAGTTTTCCCTTAAAGTTTTTAAGACGCGTCTTATAAGAAGAGACGGAGATTTTCTAACCTTATAAAGAATGTTTCATTCTTGTAGGAAAGATATTTTTATAATATGTTATTGATATTATTTTATAACCTTGATATGTTACATCCATCTATAACAAAAAGAAAGGCATTAATGTAAAATGATATACTTTTCTTTTTCATTAATCCAAACGGAAGCAAAACACGTGAAAAATCAAAGGATCTCCAAGTTGAAGGAACCAGAAATTAGAAAGAAAAGAAAAAAAAAGAGATGGAAATGTGAATCAAGCATGTGATCCCCAGGCTACCAACACGTGGCATGCTGTGAAAACTTGACTGGACATCAACCTTAAATTGGCCCCACACATCACCCCTTCACTGTCAACTCTAGGCATTGCCTTCGTCTTCTTTGTCGGATGCTCAAAACTCACTATGGAACATACAACCTGCCAATTTTTTTTCAATTCCAATTACAAAATCCACGTCAGATTCCAGCTCCTTTAAAGCAACTCTTTCTTTTTTAACAAATATGACCAAAATATTACCAGGTGGAAATGGGGCAAATGACTTGGCACATCCAGCTTTAATCACCTCCAAGTTGTCCCAAATTACAAGACAGCCATCAACCGCAGTACAGATTCATTATCGATAATGTAATTTAATTATTTTTGTCGATTTTTTTATAATGCAATAAAAATATCGATAACGACGAAACCACATCATATATTTTTATTTTATAAATTCTATTAAATTGTGAGTGGGACCCACACAGCAAGTAAAATTTTGACATTTACAAACAAGTTACGGCTGCGGTTGTTTTAGCCTTGCGGTAATTATTAATGGCTACAACCCAATGTTAAAAAACTGTCACGCGCTTTCATACCCGCGTGTTGTTTACGTGCATTTAAAGTACTGACTTTTCTGACCGAGTCCGTTATTTAACTTTTTTTTTTAATTAAATTAAAAAAAATCTGATTCTAAAATGCAAAAGCGATTTTCTAACTCACGAGCCCAAAATCTCCTTCCTCTCTCTCTCTCTCTCTAGAAGCTTCTTCAACCTTCTCTCTCCTCTGTGTTCGTCTTCCTCTTTGTGCATGGCTATGAGGTTATTGGCTCATGAGGTCTCTGACATATGCCTTGGAAAGCCTCCGCTAAGGTCCATCCCTATCTCCGCCACACTCGCTCATGCCCTCTCTGCGATCAAGAGGCTCGGTCAAAACTACATCAGCGTCTGGAGTTGCGCCTGCCATTCCTCCAAAACCGCCTCCGATCATGATTGCCGATGTATTGGCAAGATTTCTGTTGTTGATGTTATCTTATTCCTTTGTAGAGAAGAGAACCTCTCGCAACCTGCCGTCGCGCTTCAATCTTATGTTTCGATTCTCATTCCTGAGGTTCCTGTCATCGTTAGGTATTTAGAGCCTCATGCTAGGTGCGTAATTCTGTTTTCCTTCACTTTATCTTGATTCGAGTATATACAGTTCTTCCCTTTTGAATTTTCTTGTTTTTGTATTCTGAAAATTTGTTGCGTTCTTGATTTCTCTGGAGTTGGAATAGAATATTGTCGTGTTTTCAACGTCCAATTTTCATTTACTTTTCCTTCAATTTCGGCCTATTTAAACACCATCTCTGTAATTCACTCTGATCTCGAAAATCAATCTCAGAACGAGGAAAGTGAATTTTTATTTTGTCTGTCACGTTTATAACTGCAAAACAGCATGATCCATGTTTATTGATTTTGATCTGAATATAATCTGCATTAGAAAACTGAATTTCTTTACAATATCAGATCTTAATCGATCGATTACGATGATCCTAAAAGCTTCGAACAAAAGGCTGATTGTGCAGAATTCTTATGTCAGAAGTCATTTTGTTTAGCAATTCTTCCATGTAGCCGATCGATTTTAATGTATAAACTGATAGCTTTCTGCGATAACTTTCAGCTTGGTGGAAGCCATAGATCTCCTCCTCGAAGGTGCGCAAAATCTCGTAGTCCCAATTCAAACTAAAACCTCTGCAAAGTCCAGAAAGAAGATTCTCAAGGAAGTTGCACCATTCGACTGCCCGCTTCACAATGACCTTGAATACTGTTGGCTCACCCAAGAGGACATAATCCGTTACCTCCTCAACTCTATTGGGCTTTTTTGCCCCACCTCCATCACTCCCATTAATTCCCTCAACGCCATCGACACAGCCAACATCCTTGCTGTACACTACGATGATCCTGCATTTTCTGTCCTGCCCCTCCTTTCTCAAGCCATCATCCAGCAATCCTCCGTTGCAATTGTCGACTCAGATGGGAAGTTGATCGGAGAAATCTCACCCCTCACAATGAATTCTTGTGATGTAACTGTAACGGCTGCGATTGCAACACTTTCAGCAGGTGAGCTAATGGCGTATGTTGACTATGGTGACCCACCGGAGGATTTGGTTCATTTGATCAAAGACAGACTGGAAGAAAGAAACTTAGGGGCACTGTTGGACTGGGTGGAAGAAGAGACAGCAATATTATCATGTTCTTCATTTTATTCATCTTCCTCAGATGATGATTCTGTCTCTAGCTGGGGAAGCAGTGGAAGGTTAGGAAGATGTTCAACCAGGCAAGTGAGGAGCTCAGAGGCTGCTGTGTGCAATCCCCGGAGTTCATTGGTGGCAGTGATGATTCAAGCTCTTGCGCGCCGTGTTCCAAGTATGTGGGTGATCGAAGAAGATGGAACCTTGGTTGGTATCATCACGTTTGCATCGATGCTGAAGATTTTCCAGGAGCACTTGAAATCCATGCGTTAAAAGGACATCAGTAAGAGCTTTGCCTAATCTTAACCCGAAACTACAATAATAACGTTCTACATTGGGTGTGGCTTTGAACTCAGTTGTGTTATTTTGCTCACTTTATTTTGGATCCAATGTAAATCCTTAACACGTAAAGACTCACTTTCTAAAGTTCTGATAACTGTAGATTATTGCAGCTTTCTAAACTTTTTTTTTCTAAAAGCATCGTCGGGAGACTTTGAAATCTGAACGATTCTTGTAACAGTCCAAGTCCACTGCTAGCAGATATTGTTTGTTTTGGCCCGTTAATATCGCTGGCAACCTCACAGTTTTAAAACACGTTTACTAGAGAGAAGTTTCGACACCCTTATAAGAAACATTTTGTTCCTCTCTCCAATTAATGTGGGATCTCACAACCCACTCCCTTGGGAGCACAGTGTACTCGTTGGCACACCACTCGGTATCTAGCTCTGATACCATTTGTAACATCCCAAGCCCACCGTTAACCTATATTGTCCACTTTAGCCCGTTACATATCACTGCCTCACGATTTTAAAACTTGTCTATTAGGGAGAGATTTTCACACCTTTACAATAAATGTTTCGTTCCTCTCTCTAACCAATGTGGGATCTCACAATTCTATTGTGCATCCTTGGATTGACTTGATTTTCCGGTTAGGAACCGACTAGATATAAGAGCTCATTCATTGACATGGTTTATTTTATAAATGTCTACTTCTATATGAAAAATATGATATAAACCATCAGACACTTGTCCCATAAACATCAATTTCTCTTTATCATATCATCGTATAGAAATGGAAGTTCCTCTCATGTATTGGTATTGCCTCCGCAACATTTCAAGCAGTGGCTTCTATTATCATTACTGTCTTCTATATTGATTTTCTTTTTCAGATGGGTATCAATGCAACGAGCTGTAGTAACGACATGACACGTTAATACATAAACGAACAGCTACGACCACCAATGAAAATTCTCACAAAATTGCTAATACTGCCCGAACTGAAGCTCAGATATGCAGGACATTAAGGCTTCTCTTACTTGAACATTGTCGGAGTTCATGTTCAATGAGTCTTCATAGAGCCGTCTCGCCTGCAGCAGCAACTTTGCCTTCTCTTTGCTATTGTTAGGCCTTAACCGAGATCGTTGCTGCAACGTCATAGCCCACCTGAACAGAGCTGCAATGAGGAAGATGCGTTATGTTACGCGCAAAATGAAAATCGTTGGTAGTATAACCATCTCATAAACGGTGTCCTAAACAATTCTAACCATTAGAATCAACTCAAAGCTGCTAGGCAGATAGGACTCGGAAAGAATTACAGAATAGAATGGAAATATACAGGTAATCTACCAATAATGGTTACAATGTGCGCGCCAGATTTTCGAGGGCTTTGAATTGTTCCTCCTCTCGATTTCTCACCAGATTTCCTTCTTTCACTCGCTCGTTCATCCATTCATTACTTCTGGACTAACAAACTGTGAAAGGAGTGCCCAATCTCAATGGCCAGTCTAACAAACCAACCCCCTCATGCAGCTAATCTCTATAATAACCACACCCTATTATAACTAACTGGATACTAAACATAAGCAAAGTTTAGCTTTCAATATTCAAAACCCGCCCCCGACCCGAGGCCATCTCCTACTCAGCAATACGCTACGCAGAACCAGTTGGTAAGTGATGGCACATGTTTCAATGTTTCTATAATAATCATGAAAGGGTAAGTTGACAATGGAATTGGATGCTTGTGTTTGGTATGTAAAACTCTACCAAAAGAATAGTCAATATTAAAGACATTAAGGCCTCTCCTTTGATGATTGAAATTTGTGTTTGTTTTCTCGAAGTTCATCGTTATTAAGAAAACATTTGAATTCTTAACCAAATTTAAAAAAACAAACAAGTTTCAAAAGAACTACCTTTTTTTAGTTTTTGAATCTTGGTCTAGATCCTGAAAACATTTATAAAAAGAAACTCATACGTGGAAATAATGTTAATAAATAAGACCCTAAAGAATTAGCTTTTATGTTAGATATTCATGGTAGAATTAAGATATCAATGCTTAATACTAACATGAGTTTTGGATTCCCAAGCTTTCAGATTTTGGTGTCCACATATGAAGCACACCCCAAGGACTTCAAATTATTTCAATTTCTAAAATTTCTTGAAGGCAAGTTTTCTAGATCTCACTTATAGCAAGCAAATGTATACTTTTGTGACATCGATTTGAGAAGCAAGTCTAGAAAACATACCGTCGGGTGCATAAACATTGCCTCTTGACATCATTGCATCAAATTTATCAATGGCAGCTAAAAAGACCTTATCAGCATCAAAAGCTGATTCCTGAAATTTGATATGACAAGGAGGACCTTGTAAATAGCGAGAAACATCATATAGCATAAAAAGAACAAGCTACTTGTGGATGATGACTATCAAAAAATTACTAGAATAACAGCTTTCTTAACAACATTCAGGTTACCGATGTGTAGGATATGGTACTCACCGGTCCAACGTCTGCAATCAATTGTGCACGAAAGGAGAGGGCAAGACCCCAGTTATATAGCGCTCGCACGTCATTCCGGTCGATCGATAATGCCATTCTATACTTTCTACCTGCCATCACAAGAAGTTCTTCGCACTCTTCACACACACTAATGAGAATGGATGTTAGTTTATCTCTTCTAGTAATTGAATCATCTAGTCCCTCCACCATTTCAAACCATTTCCCAATAGATTCAGGCTCTTTTCCTGTTAGAAGTCTTCTTAACTCGCGACTAATTCTTAACTTCAATTCTCCATGAAGAAGATAAGTATTTCCCAACTGGCCAACTGCCAGCAAACTCATGGGCTTCATAGTTGTTGCCTTTGCCAACAAACTAGCAGACTGGCATAATATGACCTCCACACGCTCTTCATCGCGTCTATACTTCATCAAATCCTTAGCTTGTTTTAGAAGATCATTAGCTTCCATAAGACATTTATTGAACATTGCATCATCATAAATCAATGAAGATGATGAGGAAGCAACATCGTTCTCTTCTCCAAATGGTTGATCAGTTAAATGGGAATTTTCCTTTTTACTTGCTCCCGCTTCTCTAAACTGGGATCTATATATGTCACTCTCGCTCTTCGACATGTGAGAGGACCTATAAGCTCCATTATTTTCCTCGAATCCACGCTCTTCTACAAAGGAAGTTTTAGTCTCCCTATGCTTCATTTTGAAACTATAGTCCCCAGCATTAAGAAAATTATCATGAAGTTGTGAATTTTCGAGTTTGTTGTTAAGATCCGTGTTAGAAATATTAAGGTAATCGTCCCGGTACTGCAATCTATTATTCTTGTAGACATAGTCTTCACCATCAATAAATTTTTTTGAACTCCCATGCATTCCCTTTGAATTTATGCTATCCCTTTCTCGAGTAATGTTAACTCGTGTAAAATAATCCATCTCCATAGCATGCTTTTTCCTCGATACCTCAAAAGCATCTAAACTTATAGCTGGATTAGAACCAGTAGCGGTATCTATCGAACCAACTTCAGATGGTATTGAGCTCCTTTTAGTTTGATTGCCAACCGAATTGAGAGGCGACATCTGTGGCTTAACATTGTTTTTCACTTTATTGGGCTTAGAACCAACCAACTTTTCTCCAAGCAAACTGCCGAAGGATCGCAAAAGCTCAAACCCCACATCTCCAGGGCCTTTAACTTTTCTACCTGGTTTATGATTCTCAAGAACAACAGCTTTGGAGCTGCCCCCATCATTAATCAAGGCCTCAACAGCCTTTATAGCATTGGAGGTTGAAAAATCATTCGATTCTAAAACCTTAACGTAGCTTTCTAAATCACTAAGTGTAATTTCCCTAGAATCAACAGCATTCTGAATACTACATTTCAAATTATCAAGTTTGACGGCAAACCGATCAAAAATCTCCACCAAATTTCTTAAACTCTCAGCGTGAAACCCAGAAATTTCCTCTTTCCCCCGGTTTTTATTCCCAAGTAAATTTAGGTCATCTACACTTCCACCACGAACAAATCCAAGAGAAAATCCAACAGCAAAAACAAAAACAGATGCTGGAAAAACAGCAATTGAAGAGACTTTAACTCTGGAAATGGCCAAAGCACATAAAAACCCGAAGAGAAACGTGAACAAATGTCTTTTATGATCGATGCCAACAGAAACCAAAAAATTACGGAACTGATCTGAATCACTTACAAAACCATTATCGTCCCATCCGCCGTATCTTGCGGAGTTCGTCAGATTGTAATCTCCGGTGGAGCAGAATATGGAAGTTTTGGGAATCGATCTCTTCGGATTACAGATTAGGAGATTCGGGTTTTGTCGGTGAAATAGATTACTGGGAGCTGGGAAATGAAGACAGGAAAAACAAATGGATCTATTAGAAAGTAGGAAGTTCATTTGGAGAGGAAGAATGGAAAGAAAACCTAATTGCACGGCCACTACGGCGGCTGCCACCGCTTTCAGACGGCGTGTTCCGGTCACATAGACATGGATTAGGAGCCTGCGGTCAGAATCGGGTTATTATGTGCATACTGAATAATCGAAAAAGAACGTAATTTTCTAATTAATAAAGTATTTATTTATTTATATATATATATATATGTAATTTTTTCGAAAATAAAAAGAATAAATAATTTTTTTAACGGTTATGTTGGGTACATGCCCAAATATATTCAAATAATTAGATAATGCATTTATTATTTGCTAATAATTTTTAATGCTTACAAAAATTATGAATATTTTGACATTTTTTAATCCAAAATTTTAAATACGTCAGGATAAATTAAATTTTTTAAAAGAATAAAGATATAAATTACCTAATATTAACCTCTCGTTTGTCACTTTAAGCGATACTTCAATATCGAATAAAATATTTTAATTTTTATTTTGATCGAAATCAAATCAAATTTTCTTTTATATTTACTATTTAAATAGGAATTTACTTTTATGACTTTATATTTTGTCTTTTTTATTTTTTAAAGTAAGTTTGACTTTGGAAATGATTTTACTATATTATACTCATATAAATTATTTATACAATAATTATAGACGAATAAATATTATTTTTCTTTTGAATTATAAATTTGGGTATGGACTGTATTCATTTTTGTTGTTCGTATTAATTTATTTGCATTTAAAAATAATTTTTGTAGATAAAATTCTCTCACAAAATTAAGCAAATCTAATTAAGTAAGAAATAAAAATTAATATATGTTAATATTCTAGAGAATTAAATTTCAAATCATAGTGTTAACCAGCATAATTCAATTTCTACTAAAAGAAATTCTTTTTCCTTATTATTATTAGTTTATTTATTTATGAAATTGATTTTGAATATGTTTAAAATTAAATATATTTGGATTACGATAATATTTTGTCTTTTTTTCCCCTTTTTTTAAATATTAAATAGAAGAAAGGGGTGAAATGGTAATTTCAGGGGAAGTGCGTGGAGGGGAAAAGGGGGATAGTGGTAAAGTGGCAGACACAAATATCCCATAAAACCGGTTGGCGAAAAAATGGATAAGGCCGTCTCCAAACGCTGCGTTTCGCTAATTTTTTTTATTTTTTAATTAGTATTATCTCGATCGTATAATTAATTTTTATAATATTTTATTTCTTCCGACGCTTCTCGACGAGCCGTCCATCTTCCACGTGTCCCTCCCACTCTCTACCTTCGCCTTCAAGAGGTACTCCTCCGAAGCAACACGAAGCTCTAAAATACGCACACTCTTCTAGAGAGAGAGAGAGAGAGAGAGAGAGAGAGAGAGAGAGAAAACGGAGCTCGCACGCTCCCTACCCACTTCTAGATAGAGATAGAGACAGAGGGTCTTTTTCTTTCTTCGATAGCGAATTAGGGTTTTTTCTTCGCTTTTTTGGAGCGGAAATTTGGAGGAATTTGTTCGGTTTTGCTTGTTTCTTCCCCGCTTGGGTGGAGATGTATGTATCTTCCATGAGAAAATCGTTCAAGGACTCTCTCAAATTGCTTGAAGCTGATATTCAGCATGCTAATACTCTGTAAGTGAGCTTTGATTCTTCTTTTTTTTTTTTTTTTTTTTTTTTTTCTTTCTCTGCTTTGAATATCGTCTTTGACTGTATATGGAAGGCTTTTGTCTGATCACTTTTGGTGTCTGGGCTTCTCCCTCCGATTTTGCTTGTAATGCAGTTTCTAGGTTTGATTTTTAGTATTTTGGGACTTGAAATTGCTGTTTATGAGCCGTATACTCTTCGTTAATAATGAATTTTTGGAACGTGATTGTCGTTTACCTGCTGTGTTTGGAGCTGACCAAACTCATTTTGTGTAATTTTTTTGTTTCAATGATGATTTGGTTTCTGTCTTGCTAACGCTCATATACACTCATACATAGAGACAAATTTGCGTTTCTCTCTCTGTTTTATAGTTCTATTTCTTGAAAGGGAAATTGTTTGGTCATTTGGCGTTGGATGATTTGGCAATGTATATGTCCCACTTCAAATAGTTTGTCATCATTCTCATGAATTGTTCTTGGGTTTATTATTGATAATGAACACTCTTTGAGATATTTATGAATTCAAGAAGCGGATTATTTACCTATGTTCCTCGTCTCTTGAACAGTAACTTGAACTATGCAGTACTTTCTCTGAGAGAGTAGTGAAGAACTCATTTAATCTTGTTCTTCCTAACTCTCCAGATGCAAGTTCTTTCTATAAGGTTTTTACATTTATTCCAGAAGCGCATTGAATTATGGTTTATCGTATGTATCATATTGGACCTTTATTATAGGCAAATATCTCTATTACGACTCATATTTGCTCTTTTATTATTGCCAAATATCTTATTTCCATTTATTACTCTTCTCATTTATCGCTCTTTCCATATTCTTTGTAATTTATTTGATTATGTAAATGATTATAGATAGAGAACTTTCACCCCATTTAGGTGTGGGGGTTTTAGCAAATATTTTCAGCTGCATCTACTCTTTGAAGTGTGATAAGGCATAAACAAGGCATACTTTATACTTCATAAAAATTACTAAGCACAAGCACTTTCTTAGTTTTTTGTTCTTTTTAAATTTGAAATTTTGAGAAATATGATCCGTCTTTTTTTGTTTTCTTCTTAAAGAGAATAAAAGACAGAAAAGAAAAAAAAAACAAACATGTTCCAATGGGCCGTAGTTTTTTTGTTATGGATCATGCTTTGTTCCAGGTATGAAAAGTTACAAATACATCATAAGCTGAAATATGTGAACGCTTGTGATTTCTCTCTGGTTTGTTGTTCTTGGAGATTCTTGAGGTTGCTGGTTTTTTCAAGTATGTCAGCTTAATGTTTACTGTTCCTGAGCTGTAGGGCATCGGAGTTTCCCGGGGAATATGATGGCCCCTGCCTTCAGATGAGAATGTCATACAGTCCTGCTGCTCACTTGTTCCTCTTCCTAGTGCAATGGACAGATTGCCATCTTGCAGGTGCCCTTGGACTGCTGAGGATTTTAATTTACAAGGTCAAGTTTGTCACCTCTTGCTCTCCTAGCATTACATTTCGACATCATCGCTTTTATATCTATTTAGCGTTGTTGAATTCACTATGTACATTGTGCTGCAGGTCTACGTGGACGGTACGACCACCATGTCCACCCACGAGAGAAAAGCAAGCATCAGGGAATTCTATGGTAGTATTAGAGTATTTTTACATTTTCCATCATATGATTGCTTGCTATATATTTATATTTTAACTACTGACTTCTGTAATTTGTGCTATGATCAGCTGTTATTTACCCCTCTCTATTGCAACTTCAGAGAGGTGTTACCGATACCGAGGATAAAAAACAGAATGCTGTCTGCATGGAAAGGTACCGAAGAAGAGATGACAATGAATGTATACAGTGTTCGGATGCTGACATTGAACGAGAAGAAGAATGTGGAATATGCATGGAGACTACTAGCAAGGTTGTATTGCCCAACTGCAACCACGCGTTGTGCTTGAAATGTTACCATGAATGGTACTATCATCTCTTTTGTTCTACTTTTTCCGTTTTCTCGGTAGCTTATTAAACTAAGAACTAAGAAGGATTAATTAAAATTTTCCTATGCACCTTAATATTTATTGTCTTCGTTAATTACAGAAGCTACAGAGTCGAAAGCCTTTTGTTCATCTTTAGTTGATTGGATGGAGCCCTTAATATTTATGACTGACTGCATTTAACTGCTTTTCCTACCTTATATCGACTTCAAATAATTACATTGTTCTAGTGAATGTTCTTCAGGCGAACACGTTCCCAGTCATGCCCCTTCTGTCGTGACAGTCTTAAGAGAGTAAACTCCGGCGATCTCTGGGTATTTACTGATAACAGGGACATCGTGGACATGGCAACGGTGACTCGAGAGAATCTCAAAAGGCTTTTCAAGTACGTAGATAAGTTGCCTACGATTGTTCCGGACTCCCTTTTTAACGCCTATGATACGCACCTAAGATAAGTGATCGGTTCGTACATAATATAATGTCACTTTTTAAGTAGTTTTTTCTCCAAATGAACAGTCCTTTTGCTTGAGATGACTTGACTAAAGGACTGAAATTCATTCGGCTAAAATTTAGTGAAATCTAGAGAAGGCTTGCAGCTGTTTCTTCCCACTCCCATTTCTGAAGAAAAAGAAAACCAGTCTTTGAGTTATTGTAGACTGGTAATGAGTGGTGGTGAAGTTTATATAGTTTGATTTAAAGTCTTCCATAAATATTGTATTTAACTCATTTGTACATGTTTGTAAATTCTTGATGTTATCTATAGAAAGCAGCTTTGAATGCCTAAGTTGGGTTAAAGATCTTTTCGAGATATGTTTTATGCGCCAAATCATTCGTTACCCGGAAAACAGGTGAGGTAACCGTCTAAATCTACCAAGATATTGTCCGTTTTGACTCGTTACGTATTGTCATTAGTCTCATGATTTTAAAACATGTTTGTGAGGGAGAGGTTTCCACACCTTTGTAAGGAATGTTTTTTCCCTAACATGTGCGTTTTATAGCTGTGAGGCTGATGATGTGATGATGACAGGAAGTTGATGGTTTGTTGGTGGTTTATGTCTGCTTTGAGTTGTTACATATAGTGGTTAGCTTCATGGTTTTAAATTGTGGATAGCTTCATGGTTTTAAATTGTGGATGTGAGAGGTTTTCACGCTCTTGTAAGGAATGTTTTATTCCTAAAAGATATTTTAAAATTGTGAGATTAACGGGTGCGGACTATTTTCTAGTGGTGGGTTTGGGTTGTTGCAAGTGACGTGATGATGATAGGAAGTTGATGGTTTATGTCCACTTTGACATGTTACGTATCATCGATAATCTTATAGTTTTAAAATACGTTTGTAGGAGAGATTTTCACACTTGTGTAAAGAATGTTTTTCTCTCAACAGACAAGTTTTAAAACGGTGAGGTTAATTGATCAGAGCGGACAATGTATCCTAGCAGTGGGCTTGGAGTCTTTCCGTGATCTTGAACGGCCATATAATTAATGAAATTGGGTGTTTGAATTGGAAGCTTTTTTTTTTTTTTTTTTTGTTTCAAATAATTAATTAATGAAATTTCATTTAGATAGTGTGATTGAAATAGATGTAGTTTTTTTAAAAAGTAATTATGCGGTGAAAATAGGTGTGTGAAAGTAATGTTGGTGGTGTTGAAATTTTGAAAAAAAAAAATATTAACATTTTTACTTTCTATTAAATATTTTATTACCGTAACTTAATATTTCAGATAAAAAAAAAAAAGAGTAGAAAAATATTAAAATAATGGTAACGTTAATTTATCATTATTAATAAAACAAATTCTTTTGAGTATTTTCACTTGTAACGCTTATAAAATCATTTCGTGAACTTGTTAAGAAGATAACTGGGAGTAAAGCAATGAAGAGGAAGGATCAATGGCGACGGAGTTCTTCTGGTTAGACTCTCTCACAGTACACTCAAATCGAGGAACTCTTCGGCTCTGATCCACTTAAGGTAATCCTGTTACTATTTAGATTTGGATTCTGCGTCCATTTCTCTGAATGTCGCTTTCTTTGCGTTTCTCTGTACTTTCTTTTTGGTCTTTCCAATGATTCTCCATTGTATTCAGATTTCCGATTCTGCTTTTTGATTTATTTTATATCTTGAGTGGATTTCTGTTGTATTGATTCGTTTGACATGGATGGATTCCCTGTTTTCCTTGGTTCGTCCTTCTGTTGGTTAATCGAACTTTCTAGGTTTTGATTTCGATGCTATTATTTCTGTTGAAGAAATCGGATCTTGCCTTTTGTTCGCTTCTACATTTGCTTTGGCCATTTCGATTGTTTACTTTAATTATTACAATATTTGCCTTCCATTTGTAATGAAAAATTTGTAAATATTGAGATCTGTATGCCGAGTGTAATCGATGACACAAGAGCTGCTATCTTTGTGGATTTCATTTTTAAATTTTTCTCTGCCTTCATTTCTCCTGCTTACATTTATCACTTCGGTTCACTCAAATTTGAGCCCTGTTTTGAAAAATGGAAAGAGAATGCTATGGGTATTATGAAGTAATTTGAAACTATGGTTAACATACAGCATCTGAGAAGGCTACTTTCAAAATATAAAACAAATTACTTGCAGCACAGTTTGTGTCAAGTTGTTGTTGTGGTGGAGTGGTTGTCATGTTAGTCTTATGCACTAAAGCTCCCTAGTTTGATTTAACCTGATTTAACCTGATTTAACCTAGTTTAATTAAGTTTATACTTGGAGCACAAATTAGGTAATTAAAACAAATTTACTTATCTAGTCCACAACTTATGTATCAAGTTGATGTGGTGTAGTGGTTATCACATTAGTCTTACACATTCTTTTTATTTAACCTAGTTTCATTAAGTTTATACTTAGAGCACAAATTTACTTGCCTAGTACGCAATTTATGTGTTAAGTTTCTGTGGTGTAGTGGTTATCACGTTAATCTTACACACTAAAGGTCCCCAGTTCAATCTTGGGCAACAATATAGTAAGTTCATTCTTTTTATTTAACCTAGTTTCATTAAGTTTATACTTAGAGCACAACAAATTTACTTGCCTAGTGCACAATTTATGTGTCAAGTTGCTGTGGTGTAGTGGTTATCACGAGTCTTACACATTAAAGGTCTCCAGTTCAATCTTGGGCAACAATATAGTAAGTTCATTCTTTTTATTTAACCTAGTTTCATTAAGTTTATACTTAGAGCACAAATTAGGTAATTAAAACAAATTTACTTGCCTAGTGCACAATTTATGTGTCAAGTTGCTGTGGTGTAGTGGTTATCACGTTAGTCTTACACATTAAAGGTCCCCAGTTCGATCTTGGGCAACAATATAGTAAGTTCATTCTTTTTATTTAACCTAGTTTCATTAAGTTTATACTTAGAGCACAAATTAGGTAATTAAAACAAATTTACTTGCCTAGTGCACAATTTATGTGTCAAGTTGCTATGGTGTAGTGGTTATCACATTAGTCTTACACACTAAAGGTCCCCAGTTCAATCTTGGGCAGCAATATAGTAAGTTTATTCTTTTTGTTCAACCTAGTTTCAGTTGCTGTGGTGTAGTGGTTATCACGTTAGTCTTACACACTAAAGGTCGAGTTCAATCCTGGGCAGCAATATAGTAAGTTCATTGTTTTTATTCATTAGTTTATACTTACAAATTAGGTAATTAAAACAAATTTACTTGCCTAGTGCACAATTTATGTGTCAAGTTGTTGTGGTGTAGTGGTTATCACTTTAGTCTTACACATTAAAGGTCCCAGTAGTTCATTCTTTTTATTCAACCTAGTTTCATTAAGTTTATACTTAGAGCACAAATTTACTTGCCTAGTGCACAATTTATGTGTCAAGTTGTTGTGGTGTAGTGGTTATCACGTTGGTCTTACACATTAAAGGTCCCCAATTCGATCCTGGGCAGCAATATAGTTCATTCTTTTTATTCAACCTAGTTTCATTAAGTTTATACTTAGAGCACAAATTTACTTGCCTAGTGCACAATTTATGTGTCAAGTTGTTGTGGTGTAGTGGTTATCACGTTGGTCTTACACACTAAAGGTCCCCAATTCGATCCTGGGCAGCAATATAGTTCATTCTTTTTATTCAACCTAGTTTCATTAAGTTTATACTTAGAGCACAAATTAGGTAATTAAAACAAATTTACATGCCTAGTGCACAATTTATGTGTCAAGTTGCTGTGGTGTAGTGGTTATCACGTTAGTCTTACACACTTAAGGTCCCCAGTTTGATCCTGGGTAGCAATATAGAGTAAATTCATTCTTTTTATTCAACCTAGTTTCATTAAGTTTATACTTAGAGCCTAATTTATGTATCAAGTTGTTGTGGTGTAGTGGTTATCACGTTAGTCTTACACACTAAAGGTCCCCAGTTCGATCCTGGGTAGCAATATAATAAGTTCATTTTTTTTTATTCAACCTAGTTTCATTAAGTTTATACTTAGAGCACAAATCAGGTAATTAAAACAAATTTACTTGCCTAGTGCACAATTTATGTATCAAGTTGCTGTGGTGTAGTGGTTATCACGTTTGTCTTACACACTAAAGGGTTCATTCTTTTTGTTCAACCTAGTTTCAGTTGCTGTGGTGTAGTGGTTATCACTTTAGTCTTACACACTAAAGGTCCCAGTTCGATCCTGGGCAGCAATATAGTAAGTTCATTCTTTTTATTCAACCTAGTTTCATTAAGTTTATACTTGCACAAATTAGGTATTTAAAACAAATTTACTTGCCTAGTGCACAATTTGTGTTAAGTTGTTGTGGTGTAGTGGTTATCACGTTAGTCTTACACACTTAAGGTCCCCGGTTCGATCCTGGGCAGCAATATAGAGTAAGTTCATTCTTTTTATTCAACCTAGTTTCATTAAGTTTATACTTTGAGCACAAATTTACTTGCCTAGTGCACAATTTATGTGTCATGTTGCGGTGTAGTGGAATATAGTAAGTTCATTCTTTTTATTCAACCTAGTTTCATTAAGTTTATACTTAGAGCACAAATTAGGTAATTAAAACAAATTTACATGCCTAGTGCACAATTTATGTGTCAAGTTGCTGTGGTGTAGTGGTTATCACGTTAGTCTTACACACTTAAGGTCTCCAGTTTGATCCTGGGTAGCAATATAGAGTAAATTCATTCTTTTATTCAACCTAGTTTCATTAAGTTTATACTTAGAGCCTAATTTATGTATCAAGTTGCTGTGGTGTAGTGGTTATCACGTTAGTCTTACACACTAAAGGTCCCCAGTTCGATCCTGGGTAGCAATATAATAAGTTCATTTTTTTTTATTCAACCTAGTTTCATTAAGTTTATACTTAGAGCACAAATCAGGTAATTAAAAACAAATTTACTTGCCTAGTGCACAATTTATGTATCAAGTTGCTGTGGTGTAGTGGTTATCACGTTTGTCTTACACACTAAAGGGTTCATTCTTTTTGTTCAACCTAGTTTCAGTTGCTGTGGTGTAGTGGTTATCACTTTAGTCTTACACACTAAAGGTCCCAGTTCGATCCTGGGCAGCAATATAGTAAGTTCATTCTTTTTATTCAACCTAGTTTCATTAAGTTTATACTTGCACAAATTAGGTATTTAAAACAAATTTTACTTGCCTAGTGCACAATTTGTGTTAAGTTGTTGTGGTGTAGTGGTTATCACGTTAGTCTTACACACTTAAGGTCCCCGGTTCGATCCTGGGCAGCAATATAGAGTAAGTTCATTCTTTTTATTCAACCTAGTTTCATTAAGTTTATACTTTGAGCACAAATTTACTTGCCTAGTGCACAATTTATGTGTCATGTTGCGGTGTAGTGGAATATAGTAAGTTCATTCTTTTTATTCAACCTAGTTTCATTAAGTTTATACTTAGAGCACAAATTAGGTAATTAAAACAAATTTACATGCCTAGTGCACAATTTATGTGTCAAGTTGCTGTGGTGTAGTGGTTATCACGTTAGTCTTACACACTTAAGGTCTCCAGTTTGATCCTGGGTAGCAATATAGAGTAAATTCATTCTTTTTATTCATTCAACCTAGTTTCATTAAGTTTATACTTAGAGCCTAATTTATGTATCAAGTTGCTGTGGTGTAGTGGTTATCACGTTAGTCTTACACACTAAAGGTCCCCAGTTCGATCCTGGGTAGCAATATAATAAGTTCATTTTTTTTTATTCAACCTAGTTTCATTAAGTTTATACTTAGAGCACAAATCAGGTAATTAAAACAAATTTACTTGCCTAGTGCACAATTTATGTATCAAGTTGCTGTGGTGTAGTGGTTATCACGTTTGTCTTACACACTAAAGGGTTCATTCTTTTTGTTCAACCTAGTTTTCAGTTGCTGTGGTGTAGTGGTTATCACTTTAGTCTTACACACTAAAGGTCCCAGTTCGATCCTGGGCAGCAATATAGTAAGTTCATTCTTTTTATTCAACCTAGTTTCATTAAGTTTATACTTGCACAAATTAGGTATTTAAAAACATTTACTTGCCTAGTGCACAATTTGTGTTAAGTTGTTGTGGTGTAGTGGTTATCACGTTAGTCTTACACACTTAAGGTCTCCGGTTCGATCCTGGGCAGCAATATAGAGTAAGTTCATTCTTTTTATTCAACCTAGTTTCATTAAGTTTATACTTTGAGCACAAATTTACTTGCCTAGTGCACAATTTATGTGTCATGTTGCGGTGTAGTGGAATATAGTAAGTTCATTCTTTTTATTCAACCTAGTTTCATTAAGTTTATACTTAGAGCACAAATTAGGTAATTAAAACAAATTTACATGCCTAGTGCACAATTTATGTGTCAAGTTGCTGTGGTGTAGTGGTTATCACGTTAGTCTTACACACTTAAGGTCTCCAGTTTGATCCTGGGTAGCAATATAGAGTAAATTCATTCTTTTTATTCAACCTAGTTTCATTAAGTTTATACTTAGAGCCTAATTTATGTATCAAGTTGCTGTGGTGTAGTGGTTATCACGTTAGTCTTACACACTAAAGGTCCCCAGTTCGATCCTGGGTAGCAATATAATAAGTTCATTTTTTTTTATTCAACCTAGTTTCATTAAGTTTATACTTAGAGCACAAATCAGGTAATTAAAACAAATTTACTTGCCTAGTGCACAATTTATGTATCAAGTTGCTGTGGTGTAGTGGTTATCACGTTTGTCTTACACACTAAAGGGTTCATTCTTTTTGTTCAACCTAGTTTCAGTTGCTGTGGTGTAGTGGTTATCACTTTAGTCTTACACACTAAAGGTCCCAGTTCGATCCTGGGCAGCAATATATAGTAAGTTCATTCTTTTTATTCAACCTAGTTTCATTAAGTTTATACTTGCACAAATTAGGTATTTAAAACAAATTTACTTGCCTAGTGCACAATTTGTGTTAAGTTGTTGTGGTGTAGTGGTTATCACGTTAGTCTTACACACTTAAGGTCCCCGGTTCGATCCTGGGCAGCAATATAGAGTAAGTTCATTCTTTTTATTCAACCTAGTTTCATTAAGTTTATACTTTGAGCACAAATTTACTTGCCTAGTGCACAATTTATGTGTCATGTTGCGGTGTAGTGGAATATAGTAAGTTCATTCTTTTTATTCAACCTAGTTTCATTAAGTTTATACTTTGAGCACAAATTAGGTAATTAAAACAAATTTACATGCCTAGTGCACAATTTATGTGTCAAGTTGCTGTGGTGTAGTGGTTATCACGTTAGTCTTACACACTTAAGGTCTCCAGTTTGATCCTGGGTAGCAATATAGAGTAAATTCATTCTTTTTATTCAACCTAGTTTCATTAAGTTTATACTTAGAGCCTAATTTATGTATCAAGTTGCTGTGGTGTAGTGGTTATCACGTTAGTCTTACACACTAAAGGTCCCCAGTTCGATCCTGGGTAGCAATATAATAAGTTCATTTTTTTTTATTCAACCTAGTTTCATTAAGTTTATACTTAGAGCACAAATCAGGTAATTAAAACAAATTTACTTGCCTAGTGCACAATTTATGTATCAAGTTGCTGTGGTGTAGTGGTTATCACGTTTGTCTTACACACTAAAGGGTTCATTCTTTTTGTTCAACCTAGTTTCAGTTGCTGTGGTGTAGTGGTTATCACTTTAGTCTTACACACTAAAGGTCCCAGTTCGATCCTGGGCAGCAATATAGTAAGTTCATTCTTTTTATTCAACCTAGTTTCATTAAGTTTATACTTGCACAAATTAGGTATTTAAAACAAATTTACTTGCCTAGTGCACAATTTGTGTTAAGTTGTTGTGGTGTAGTGGTTATCACGTTAGTCTTACACACTTTAAGGTCCCCGGTTCGATCCTGGGCAGCAATATAGAGTAAGTTCATTCTTTTTATTCAACCTAGTTTCATTAAGTTTATACTTTGAGCACAAATTTACTTGCCTAGTGCACAATTTATGTGTCATGTTGCGGTGTAGTGGAATATAGTAAGTTCATTCTTTTTATTCAACCTAGTTTCATTAAGTTTATACTTTGAGCACAAATTAGGTAATTAAAACAAATTTACATGCCTAGTGCACAATTTATGTGTCAAGTTGCTGTGGTGTAGTGGTTATCACGTTAGTCTTACACACTTAAGGTCTCCAGTTTGATCCTGGGTAGCAATATAGAGTAAATTCATTCTTTTTATTTCAACCTAGTTTCATTAAGTTTATACTTAGAGCCTAATTTATGTATCAAGTTGCTGTGGTGTAGTGGTTATCACGTTAGTCTTACACACTAAAGGTCCCCAGTTCGATCCTGGGTAGCAATATAATAAGTTCATTTTTTTTTTTTCAACCTAGTTTCATTAAGTTTATACTTAGAGCACAAATCAGGTAATTAAAACAAATTTACTTGCCTAGTGCACAATTTATGTATCAAGTTGCTGTGGTGTAGTGGTTATCACGTTTGTCTTACACACTAAAGGGTTCATTCTTTTTGTTCAACCTAGTTTCAGTTGCTGTGGTGTAGTGGTTATCACTTTAGTCTTACACACTAAAGGTCCCAGTTCGATCCTGGGCAGCAATATAGTAAGTTCATTCTTTTTATTCAACCTAGTTTCATTAAGTTTATACTTGCACAAATTAGGTATTTAAAACAAATTTACTTGCCTAGTGCACAATTTGTGTTAAGTTGTTGTGGTGTAGTGGTTATCACGTTAGTCTTACACACTTAAGGTCCCCGGTTCGATCCTGGGCAGCAATATAGAGTAAGTTCATTCTTTTTATTCAACCTAGTTTCATTAAGTTTATACTTAGAGCACAAATTAGGTAATTAAAACAAATTTACTTCCCTAGTGCACAATTTATGTGTCAAGTTGTTGTGGTGTAGTGGTTATCACATTAGTCTTACACACTAAAGGTCCCCAGTTTGATCCTGGGTAACAATATAGTAAGTTCATTTTTTTTTACACACTAAAGGTCCCAATTCGATCCTGGGCAGCAATATAGTAAGTTCCTTCTTTTTATTTAACCCAAATTCACTTACCTAGTGCATAATTGAGGGTAGAAATAGACTCACTCTTGTTTATGGGAGGGTAGAAATGGACTCTTGTTTATGGGAGGGTAGAAATGGACTCTTATTTTGATATAGATATCCATAAGTCTAAATAGAGTAAAAGAGCAACAAATGTAAAAAAAAACTAATTAAATATGTCTGACAAAATCTAGTCAAAGATTACCTTGGGATCAAACTTTAGCCAAATCTCCCAAAATTTAACACCTTATCAATTATCAACTTCACAACCTTTATATAAATGAATAAACACTACAAATGATTTTTTTTTTTTTTTTTTTTAACCCTCCACCTAAAAGTGATTTCAGGCACTTGAAACATAGCAATCCAAATTACTAAATCAGAAAAACAGAAGATTACCAAATCACAGTGCACACAACATAGGTTTTGACAATAGGTACTAAAACAAAGAGAAGGAATCTAGATATAAACGGGAGAGAAAAGGACCAAACGAAATTATCTCTGTTATTTCACTCACAGTTCTCCCAAATTACTTCCCTCCATAAACACAAAAACAATCAAAAGCAAGAAAAACAACTCCTTGACAAAATAGATTAACAAAGTAATGAGGTCTATGAGATTTCGAATAAAGAAAAATGAAATTACTGAGAGACACCAAGCCATTTCGAGAAGTTCTCGAACTTGGTGTAATCGCTGTCTGAGATCATTGTCTGATACCAAGCCTTTCCTGCACTCTTGATCGTAGTAGCCTCCCTCCTGTAAGTTCATGAACAAAATGCAGATAATATGAACATTTGTGCCACCATAATAAACGAACTTCACCAAGATGATAAAACAAATAAGTCTTAAAAGAACCCAGTTCTCAACAAGAACCCACACAGATTACTATCACTGTTTGTCACAACTGCAGCTATAATCAACATTTCCATTACTTGCAGTGATGTATAGCCAGATTGAAAAATTTGTTGGTTGCAAGTAGTTAGAACGTATCAAGAATATACCGTTGCAAAACCTATGAACACAAACCATTACAGTTTAAGAAAAACAGAGAGTGGAGAGAGTCAATAGTAAACCTGAAAATGGATGCATTTCGAAGTTAAACGATAGCTGGAGATAATTAAAGATAAAGCTTACCAACAGCAGAACCCTTAACTATGAACCACTTAACCAATCAAATTAAGCCATTGAATTAAACCAATTATGCCATCAATCAAAGAATGGAACAGACCCCACAGCAACAAATAATTATGAGTATTTGTAGGCAGGAAATATCTTCAGTCATGTCTAATAGGAACATATGCACTACTTGATTTCCAAAGGAATACAAAGAACACTTGATAAGCAATATGCAAAAGATCTCATTAAGAACGGGAAAGAGGTACCTTTGTAGTCAAATTTCTCTTCTTGTCGAGTTTCTCCTTCTTAGCCTTGACATGTTGCTCCTCAGCCAAAAGAGCCATTCTTCTAGCAGTCTTTGCATATGGGTTAAGCTTGAGCATGGCGTTCAAGTTCTTCAATGGAGCTCTCTTAACCTCCTTCTTAATTGGCTTCACTACAAGATTGCACTTCGTCAGAGTTAATAATCCTTGACAAATCTGCGTTGACCATCTTAGACCTCGGAAGAACATAACCCTTTTTCTTCTCTGAAGGCTTCTCAAAAGATCCCATAGATAGAATCAAGCTTCTCAAGAGCAGACTTGGTCCAGATCACAAACCTTCCAAGGTGTCCACCGGGAGCGAGCTTCAACAAATTAAGCCTCTCAACGTTAGCAATCTCAACTCCGGGAATATTACGGAAGGCCTTAACAAGCTTAGCACCCTCAGTTCCGTAAACAATCAATGGACCTTGAGTGCAGCAGAGGTCTTCTAAACGCCTTCAGCCGAGTCGCTTACAACAAGGGGCAATTCAGGGACAGACTCGATTCGATGGCCACGAGCAAGAACCAATGATGGAACAGCAGAGGCCGCGATAACCGAGACAACAGCATACCTCTTCTGATTCACATTGATCTTCCGGTGCCAACGGCGCCAGATGTTAGTAGGAGCGAACATTCAACCACCAGGACACATGTTTCTGAAAGCACCCTGACCAGCACGGTGAGTACCTCCACCAGGAACACGAGGAATACGGGAAACAGCACGTCCAGTACCCCCCGACTCCGCGGAGGTTTGGTGGCCAGCACGCTTGCTGACGGCGTAGGGCTGGCGGCTGTTCTTCGAGATGTTCTTCCCACACAAATAAATGGGGAATTTGGCTTCCCCGTCCTCACCCCATAGACGTCTCAGTAAAGAGAAAAAAATGAATTTTTCTATAAAAAATAACAATATTCCCAAAAACTTACCACTTCAACGAGAATAAATTTTCTTATCCAGCTCCAAATTTAATAAAAGTTATCTACAAAAACACTTTCTTATTATAAGTGATCTTGTTGACCCAAGTAATTATTAGCCAAACATTGGCAAAAAGATGCAAAACCAAATATCAACAGAGTTTCGACTTCCATTTAGGCTTAGTCGGGAAACAGAGAGCTTTAAAAGAATGCAGGCTTATTTCTTGACCAATAATGCAAGAAATTCTTGTTCAGAAACTTTTGTGAAATTTTTTTTGACTTTTCACAATAGTGTGATATTGTACACCTTGAACATAACCTCTTGTGACTTTGAATTTAGTTTTCCCAAAAGACATCATACCAATGAAGATTATGTTTCCTTATAAACTCATGATCTTCCTCTTAATTAGCCAACGGAACTACTCTTAATAATTCTCAACAAAGTTTACTCACTTTAGTGGATTATTCTAATCCAAACAAAGCTACTAATACTATGAGTTGGAACTCACCTGTCTTGTCGTCCAAATGAACGCATGGAGGAAGCAATGCCATAAAAGATCGAATTTTTTATTTTGCTTTTGTTTAGCTTTAACAGACATCTCCATGTTCATCAACTGTGGCATTGTTGAAAACTGAGTCCCATCTGAACATAATGTTAATTGCAAACGCCAGCAATATCTTCTTGAATCTTGTTCTGCTGTTTTTTCCACATTCTCTTTTGCCCAATATGAGATTTACTTACTCCTGCATCACCAATAACAAATTTAGCTGGAGATCTTAAATAAAATGGTCATGTGTGAGTTTGGTTAGCTAGAAGGCTGTTAGTTCTTGCAGGCCTGTTGGAAAGAGCTCATGAAATGGTTAAATCATGAATTTCAGTCGAAATGCAGAGAAAATGCTCGATGAATGGCCACAGAAAGAGTGATGCATGAGAATTGTTGAAGATTCGGCCTAAGTTTCACAGTACTTTTGTAACTTCTATATTACCCACGACCTGAGGAAGACAGCGATTAGGCCTGTCTGCTGTGCTGCTTGCAAAAGCTTTTGAAGTCCATTTTCCCTTTATAAGCAACTTGTGTCTCTACACAAATAATATAATATACATCGACAGTAACAACTCAAACGTACTGCTAGCAGATATGTCCTCTTTGGACTTTCCCTCTCGGGTTTCTCTTCAAGGTTTTAAAATGCGTCTGTCAGGAAGATGATTTCACATCCTTATAAAGAATGCTTATTTCTCCTCCCCAACCGATGTGGGATCTCATTCCTCTCTCCAATTGATGTCGTTCCCCTCTCCAATCGATGTAGGATCTCACATTGACTGAACTGGTATAACTCTTTTCCTGATCAAATTATATAACTCTCCTTTTCAGTTATATAGAACAAAAAGACAAAGCTAAAGTATAATAATTGTTTACACAAACAGAAGACACGGCTTACATTCATTACTATATATATATATATATATATATACTTGTTTCACCAGTTTCTTCTCTAATTCTATATTACCCTACACATAAAACTATAAAAGCTCTAGAGGTAAGGAATCTCCTTCCTCAATCTCAAGCTTTGCGATTGAATAGCAATGGAGGAAACTACTGGACCAACCAGGTCTAAACCAAGGAAGGGCAGGCTGCCTCCCAAAAGAGGAAGTATCAAACTAAAAATAATATCCAAGTTCTTTGAGAAGGTGGTTGGATTTGCATCAAAATTAGCAGGACAACAGAAACAAAAGGGCGTGGATCGAGAAACAACAGAAGAACCATAGCCTAGACGACTATGCGCCCAAGCTCAATGCAGCCAATGAGATCATTATGATGAGTGTATGCTGCTAGTTTTATTCTACTATGTATAAATGTCTGTTAAGTATTTGTATGTTGTTTAGTGTTCACATGCCATGGTGAAACCTACTACATTAAGCAACCATGCTTGATCTCTACTATATAACAATCTTGTGCTATAAAGAAATAATTTTATGTTACTTAAATTCACCATTGGACAATCAAATCATGCATGCTCTTGAGATCAGCCCATATAAGTGGGAAAAATTAAACGATGCCTCAATGATTGAAATATTTATATTTTTAGCTTTGTCTCCATGTCTTATCTTTGTCTACCACTCAATTTTAGTTGTTAAATCCAAGAAAAGTTTAAAACAAAATTGCCCATCAATTTTAAATTTATATTTATTTTCTTCATTAAAAACACATGAAGAATCAAAAAAAGATTTTTGAAAAATATTATTTGACTTTAATATGAATCCTACCATTCAAGGGATGGCGTCAAAACAAGCATAACTCAACAATAATTGACACTTTTTCTTTTTTCTTGAGGTAGAAGTTTAAATTCTCAGACCCCATTTGTTATACTAAAAAAGAAATCACGAGATGATACATAAGTGAATCTCTTTATATTTCGTGATTTTCTACCGTGCAAATTCACAAATTCACAATGCATGAAGAAGGAGAACCTATTATGCATATCTTTCTATAATATCCTAATCATCCAAAAGAAAACACAGATCTAATTATTCACCAACTTCAATCCTACATATAATGCACATCACCTAAGATAACATAGGAAACACATTCTCATGAAAATATTTCATCTAAAAATACAATTCTCCTATCTATTTTCAAACCCACTCAACTTAACTTACAGTTTTAATAAGCTTGAGTTTATGAAAGCCTAAGACTGGTAATGTCTAAGATTGTCAAAATTAAACAAAAAGGGGAAACATCCTTATGTTTCTTACTCAAAAAATAAAAATCAAGTTGGTATAGCTTGTATTTGGTTGATAAATTTAACGCAAAGCATAGATTTCATAGACTTGACTTTTTTTAAATATCTATGAGTGTTTAGGCCAGCTTGCATACACTTCAACTATTCTCGTAGAACAATTACCTGATCCTAATATATTATATTTGGTTGCAGAAAAAAAAACTAGTTGGATATTAAATTTTAGATAGACGGCCACTACCACTACCACTACCCATTCCCTTGGCTTCATACCCCTTTATTGTTTAACTTGGCTCTTAGATAATTAAGCTAATCTGCAGTGGTTATAAGCTTGGATTTTTTGTAACCTCAGTTTACATAAATCTACATTAAAAAAGTGCACTGCAATGTTTGTGAACTGATGTAGACATGCCTTATGTACTCAATAATAGGCATTTCAGTGCGAGACAGTGCAATGCCAAAGCCAGCAGCCGCCTCCACTCTTACAAATTCAACTTTGTGTGTGTAGGGCTGAGGCCAGACAAGATATCAGTTCAATACCCTCTCTTGGTCTCCTCAGTCAATGGATCAAGTTTTTTCTATATGCTTGTGCTCTCGGACTATTCAAAGATTTTCGAGATTTTATTTCTTTTCTGTTCTTTTGTTCTATTGTTTGTCTGCATTATTTACCCAATTTAAAAGTTCAAAGTGACACAGATATCCGACTTTCTATAAAAAAATAAAATAAAATAAAAAGTCGGGGGGCCAATACGGTTAAGGAAGAGTCACGAATGATCCAACTTGACATTCGAGGTGTTGTTAGCCTTAATTAGTCAAATCAAGTTAGTAAATTGATATCAAGAGGATATAGAATTAAGGAAGAGATAGACGAAGGAGATGTACAGACATGAAGAACTCGTTAACGTGAAGGAATTCAAAATTTCTTTTATAGCCAAGACTTGTTGAGTTAAGAGGCTTAATAACATTGCATTGCGATTTAATTAATTAATTAATTATCAAGAGTCTCATCTGCACCTAAGATAAGTTTTTTATTTTTTTCAACACATTTAAGAAGAGACTCTCTCACTCACTCAATTTTCAGTCACTAAGCTTTTTCTAATTTTTCTTCCTTGGCTTACTTATGGAGAACCACTTTCTATTTATAGTTATAAGATCCTTGGAGCCCGGGCAAAAATATTTTTTTCTAGGCTTTTCTTGGATTTAAAATATCCTAAATAGATCCATGAAGTTTATTTCCTTAAAAGAATTCTTGAATTTCTTGGAGTCTAAAGAAATATTAGGATAGTTTTAGAGCCTTTTGAGATACTTGTTTATAAATCTTCAACATAAATCTAGAGACGTCTAATATATATGGGTAACTTACCCATTCTAGTCCCTCCATTCATTCCACCTTGATCTTAAATTCCATTAAGTATTTTGATTGCATTGGCTGAACTTAAATCCTGAAATTTTTATTATGAAATCTTAGATTTCTATTTACAAAATTTGTAATTTTTAGATTTTATATATTTATAACATCTTTTATCCTGGGATTCGAAAGTAATCTCAGAAATTGAAAAAAAAAAAAAAAAAAAAAAAACTAGAATATTAAATTAACAATAAAACTTGTAATTAGTCGCAGAAATCTAGAATGAGAGGGCAAGGGTAACTTGGTAATTGACCCAACAGGGAAAAAAAAACATTAACCATGTGAAACCATAATTAAAGATAGTACGTACTAATTTTTTGTCAACGAGAGACAAAACTAACGGATAAAGATAGGATTGAATATTAGATTCCCACCACCATGAACCTTTGCCACTGGGCATGAAGAGAAATGTGAATGCAACATAAATACGTGGGAAGCTTCAACCCATTATTGAAAAATGAGAAGGAAAGAAAGTCATAATAAAAATCAATCCACAAAAAACATTAATTTTTGTGTTACTGTCGTTGCTGTTTTTGTTTACCTTCTAGAATGTGCATTAATTTAATTAAGTGTAAAACTTATAAAGACATAAATAAAATAAAATTACAAAAAAAAAAAGGAAAAATAATATTATACTAGGAAAGTGAGGGCACAAATTTGAACGCAAGTGTAATTTATCTCTTACTATTTAGGAAGAACAATATTAGAAATCGTTCTTCTAAGTTCTTCAGATCTAAGTTCTTCATTTGTAGTGGACCACAAATCAAAAACAATTTTCAATTTTAAAAAAATCGACCATTTTGATCCTTTCACTTCTATTTTTATCTCATTTTTAATTAAAATTTTAGCATATCACTTCATTCACTAAATTTCTTAAGACACGATTATAAATTAAATTTATTTTCATTATGTATAACATGTATTTTAAAATTTTGCAAATAAAAACTAAAATGGTCACTTTTTAAAAGTGCATGGATCAGAATAGTCATTTTAAAAGTATAGAGACCAAAATGAACAAAGGAGGTGTATAATAAGAACAAAAACCGAAAGTAAAGGCTTCAATATTACTTATTATACACATTATTAAACTGAAAGTAAAGCCAAACATCAACCATGAAAATGAGAGAGAATGATTTTCATTCCCCAGTTAAGCTTCAATAAACTAAACTAGTAATACAACCTTCGTTTAAAACTGTAAGCTGTCATAGGATTGATTTGGATTTTGAGTTGACCACATTCGTTTAAAAGTTAATGGACTTGAAACACAATAGCTAAAGTTTCATTTCTTTTGAAGTAATTAGAGTGTTCCAGAATTAATCATACTTCTTGATAATTAGATGTCAAAGGAAAAATGAAACTCGTATATATTTTTCAAAATTTATTCATGGGAATCCTATAATAATGCCTAGAAATGTGTTTATTCATGGGACGCCTAAGTTTCTGCCGTAGCAGACATGAAGCAGAAGAATGTACGAGACATGATCAGAAGACTCAAACTGAAGCAGGATGTGTATAATATAGAAAGCCAAAGAAGATAGAGAACTCCGAAAAGCAAGATAATTCCTAAAACAATTGAGGATTAGGAGACTTACTCTTATGTCTCTATTATTTGTACACGTCAAGAGAACAGAGCAGGCTTCGAATATATAAGCCTTCCATTATTGTCAGTGGCAGACCCTGCGTCAAAGACAGTTTTAGGACAAGAGTAAGATTAACACAAGTTTGCACTAATAAAAAACAGACATCAGAAGTCAACTTCCAAGACCTTCTCTAGTAAAAGATCATTAATACGGTGCCAACAAATGGAGTGCCATCGCCTAAAGCAAAAGGTTCCAAGTGGAGGCTTTGAGTTTGCAAGGATGTTTAAGCTAGCCATTAAGCATCAAACGCCTAACTCTTGTAATTGGGTATCTGTCTTTGATCAGCTTGCTTCCAGCTCAATTAGCTCATCCAAATCCAGGGCATCGTCTTCACCATCTACATCAGAAATAGTTTAATCACCATTGGCGGTCACTGAGATAACTGGTAATAGAAACTAAATATTTAAATAATGATATTTACATTTAACATACAAAATAAAAGAAAAGTAAACTCTGTCGAATATATTTTCAACAATCTTAATCAGAAATTCGATAATTTAATGTGATAATTCTTGATGCAGTATCATACAAAAAAGTTTGTAAAGAAAATCCCAAACCAAGTAAATGATTTAAGGTAATATAGAAAAAAAGAATAACATTTCAAACGTCCGTTTGATGATATGCTTAAAGAAACAAATATGATATTTTAGGTTCAAATTCATTATTTTCACTAACATTATCAAACTACTGTTTATATTTCATAGCTTCGGTCAAAAGAATTGAAACTAAAGTGCGAATGTCAAGCCTTAAGACTGTTATCATCAGAGCTTTGCTCTTTTTATGCCTGTTACATACTTCAACATCATCAACAAACTGTCTTGAATCAGATAGGAAAGTTCATGGTCACTACCATTGCAGCAGGGAGAGAGGTTACTAAATGATATTATGCAGCAAGTTTTAGTTTTGGTTTTGAAAAAACTTGGTATTCTGTTCATTGAATGCACTCAATTTTGTCTCGAGGAAACATGTGAAAAATCAAAAGTGCTCATCCATTCTATTCATTGAATATCAAAATTAACACAATTGCAGATCAAGTATCCACCCTCCAGAGTGGTTATTAACTCAAAAAGGAGAGACAATGGTAAGAAGGAAGAAAACCTCAGACGATCATTCAAGGCGCTTTCTGCAAACTTTTTCTTCTTCCATTGCATGCAAACTCAGGAGTCCTGAGGGCTGATGTTGTTTTAGTGATCTTGGCATGCTAAATCTACTCCACAACATCCAAGAATTACTTGCAAACCTGCAGATAAGGAAGTTCAGTTTCTTTTGAAAATTCGAAGATGAATATCGAACCAACTCACAATTTGAACCTCATTAGCGATCTGGATTTAAAAAGTAAGAAAATCCTACTAGCAACCACCAACGTGGATGGTCAAAGCTATCGAAACAACTAACAATTTGAACCTTATTAGTTCATAATATAAACTTTGTAAGTTGGTTGCATTAATTTCATCCGTCTAGCAACCACCAACGTGGATGGTCAAAGCTAGAAACCATTTTTTTTTTCTCGATACTCGCACACCAAATCAAATGCTATGTCATTACGCCCAGCAGATACAAGAATGGCAAAATTATCAATGAGAAGCCGGAAGAAAAGAGCGCACAATCTGGTTGGTTTATTCAGCTTATATTCAGTTTTCTTTGACTCAACGACCTTCTCCAAATTCTATTGGTTACAATCTTCCATTACTTATTCAAGAACAAAAGAAAATTTCAAAATAGAAAGTATAAAACACTCATTTACAGGCAAATAAAGTGGAGGTGTTATGAAGCAGAATCAAATGCAACTAAATGAGGATATATTGAAAGTTAAAACAATTTAATCTGAAGGTCAAACAATCGATAGCAGTAAAATTGATCGATAAGCATCTAAGAGATGGTTTATTGAAACCTTCGCAGCCATTTTCGTCTGATCGGGCTTGAGTTGAACCGATTGCTTGATGCTCTGGACATAGTTCTCCACAGTTTTGCTCCTGTTCATGTTTTTCGATCGTTGCTGCGGCGGCGTCTCTTATCAGCGTAAAAAAACGATTTAATCTACTTTTCGGAAACAAAATCTATATATGCCATCTGATTATAATCTCCGATCGTGTTCAACCGAAAATCTGATATTGGACAGTTCGATCGTATCGATTTCCGGTGGAGACAGTGAGGAAGAATCGGTCCACTGATGGAGTAGGAGCGTTGGAGAAGGCAAACTTCGCGCGGAAATTCAAGAGTTGGACCTTCGCCAGGGGCTCTTTCTCTTAAGTAGTATAAAGTTATAAATGTACCCCGTAACTTTCAACTATTTCAAAATAACCCCTTCCTTCTAAATCCAATTATCCAAATATTATTATTAAGATTTTTTTTTTCTTTTTTTTTTCAGAAAACCTTATACATATTTTAGCTTAAATCCCTACCGGAGAGAAATAGATATAACATTAGGCATGACATTAAAGAAAAAAATTTCCATGTACATAGTTTATGTCTGAAGTTGATAGTTGTGGGTGTAAAACAACAAAAAAAAATATTAATATTAAGGAGTTTAAAAAGGGCGGTTGAGCTACTCAAGCGAACCGCTCTACCTTACTGCAACATAGGTACGGAAGGAAGAAGATTGTAAAGGTCATAGGTACAGAAGGAAGAAGATTGTAAAGGTGGCGTCGTTACCCACACCTCTAGTCAGATGAATAGAAGACCTTCGCCGCTTTGAAACATTTTCAAAATCTCGCAAAACTACAACATAATTTTCCTCTAAAAACTCGAGAGGTTCCACCAGAGTCTTTTGAAGTTCCTAGGTTGAGAACCTAATTGAAAATCGAGCAACCCAACTCAACTTCCCTGATTTGGGTTATTTTTTTAATGAACTCGGATAGGTCAATTCCTATTTCGAGTTTTAGGGTTTCATTTTCTAACCAAACCTACCTAATATAATACAAAGTAAAAACCCATTAAATTTTAGAGTTTTTAATTTGAACATGTTTTTCCTTATGTCTTAACTGCACGTCTCTATTCATAATTTAACAGATTCGGTTTTACAACCTATTAAAAACGTGATCTAAACCATTCAGTCACTGGTAATAGAAAAGTCAAATAGACAAACATCTTCGGGTATGAGATCACTTTACGAGAAGGAAAAGTCCAGCTAGTGAAAATATAGCAATTATGATCAAAATTACGCTTGCGACACTTATTCATATGAAACCAGTACCTCGTGGAAGCATTCGAGAAAACAAAGCAAAAAATATCCATTTATGAAACAAACTAAAGAACAAATCATACTCAATTTTTAACCTAATGAAACTAGTGTTAAAGATGGTCTCAATGTAAATTTTTTTGTCTACTGACATTCAAAGAGTTACAAATATACGTGCTCAAATGCTAGTATCGTCTGAGCTACCCTTTAGATTTATGGAGACAGGAGGTTTAAAACATTATGTAATATTGCATCAACAACTGGCTCGCCCACAAACACTTGGATTTCCTTACAATATATCAATTTAGCATGGTTCTTAGGCACATTTTGTTGATTTTGAATTGAATTTACATTAAAGAGTAGAGTCTTACCAAAAGCCTTGCAAAATAGCATCTCAACAACTGGTTCATCCATTATTCCTCGCAAACTAACATTTGATGTTTGCAATTTCGAGAACCCACCTGCATGAGATTAAGCATCTACTTGCAGTTCAGCGAATGATCAAGGAAAATTATGCATTAGATATTGACATATTCCTAAGAAAAATATATATCTACTACCATACTTGTATGGATAGATCTTATTCTCTCCCACTCCAAGCTTTGTTTTTATGAATTTAAGCAAATAGTAATGAACTACAATGCTAATTCACAAAAAGGAATTCATGAATTCAGAAAACCTGAGGAACCTAGCTGAGCCCATTACCCTTTAGGAATGGTTACATTTTCATCTTGGCTGCAGAAGAATCAGTAAAGTTGAAACAGATTTAGTTCAACAGAACATTGAGGTGAGAGATGCAATACCTAAACTCTTGCAAGACGAATTGGGGCTTGAGGTTTTTCCTGCAGGAGGAACATCAGAAAGTTCTAACATGTCATATACAAAGTTGAAAGGAATTATTGGAAGGATTAAGTACTCCACTAGGAGGCCAGCAGATGTACAGAAGCTGAAGGTCACAAGGAAATCACTGCAAGACTGGCTGCAAAGAAATAAGTGATAGTAGAAGATAGGTGTTCAATACCCCCAGAATGATTTTGTGTTAAAAGATATAGTGATTATGTGATATATCTTGTAATCACCATTTTTCTTTGTAAAGCAGTATAAGTGATGTTCCTGTATCATAAACTCAAAATGAAAATCTCACTCATCGTCCGTTAATAAAAGTATACACCCTTTTATTCCGTTAGTACTCTTGTTTTAGCCAATTTAAGCATAGCTCAATTGGTAAAAGATATTGTTCCAAATCAGAACGCCCACCTCACATGTTAGAACCCATACACTTAAGACCGTGTTTCGATTATTAGCTATTTCGAAAAAAAATACAGCCACGATAATGTTGGTTTATCGATTCAAAAGTTGAAGAAAGCATGATTGAATATCAAATGAAAGAAAATTAGTATTGAGAAACCCCATTTTCCTATATCCAGAATGAAACAACTTCAAACAGAACCTGGGTAGGTGAGAAAGAGTATGAAAACAAAACCGAAACCAAAAAATTTCAATAGCCCCAACTGATAGTGATGAGAAACGGGGCTGCTAGGACAAAATAGTTGTAGTCAAGCTTAATCACCAAGAGAGGTATTAAAGTGAGCGTACTCCTAAATTCCTCCAACTACAGATCCCCCCTACCTAGGACAAAGTTCTTACAGTCCGATTAAACAGAAGACCAATACCAAGAGTTTGCAGGCATATAATCAGTTAAGATAATCATACCTCCTTGATTATCAGGAACCCTGATTTCAATTCTTCTCGACTATTATGCCACTGTTATCAAATAACTAAAACAAAAGGACAATAAAAATAAAATTGGAAGCAAGAGTATCTATTGAAATCCCTTCAGAAAGCAGGTATTTCTTTACCTCTGAAAGCTGAATATGGTTCGGTCAGAGATAACATTATCTGATCATTGCTCAACTTTCCTAATGTTGCAACAGAAATTCAACAATTGATTACAACACACACTAACAAACTATTAGATCACAGCCAATCCTTCTGCTGCAGCTTCAATGGCAAATAAACCTCCGACAGATACTGAAACCCGAATGAGCTCAATGCCTGAATCTCAGCCTTCTGCTTCGTCTTCACCATTAAAGTTAGCTCTTCAACCCAACCTGGATTCTTTTTAACAAAATCTTCCTCTAACAGATCTTTCCCAGTCTTAATATCCTGCTCTGTCATAGGTAACCTGCACTGCTCCGGTATATTATATTTATCCAAATCACTCGGCCTTATTCCTAGCCACTTGATATCAGGAGTAGTCAAATTAGCACTGTCATAAGACATATTCTTTGATCCACATCCATAGACAGATAGAATCTTCAACCCATATGGATCACTGTCTACAAGCGCAAGCACTGGGAGCTTCAGCTCCATTTTCATCTTCCTCAAGAACAATCTCGTGGCCACATCTGGTTGTCCCTTAGCGGTCACAATAATACATGGAAAGCGATTGTAAAACCTATCCTCAGCTAACCTAATATACGCGGCATCTTTCTCAACTAAGAGGATAAACAATGCATCACTCTGCATATCTCCAACTCTATCAATATTTGGCGGAATCGCTTTTCCGCCCATACCCATTTTAGTGCAATCGATCATATCCCCATTGTCACTGAAAATGAGCCTTCCCACAACCACCCCTTTCTCCGCAGCAATCACATTGAGACTCGACCGAGTACAGCCGAGAATGCAAGAAACATCATCAAGCACAGAATCTGACTGAGTCTGATCCTGGAAGAGCTTTACATCCGTGTAGAACAGATCTCGCTTGGTCACATGGATGTTTTTTATGCAAAGTTGGTGGACAAGCTGAATAATGCGAGTAGTAATGGTGGACTTCCGGACAGTGGAAATATTGGCGTAGGGGCGGATGGCGGTTTTGTCTTTCAAGACGATGCGATCGAGCTCCGGAACGTACAATTGGTTGGCCGCCGATCGAGAAGGAACATCAAATGCAAAACCATTGCCGGAAAGAATGGAACGAGCAATTTTGAGGATCAGATCTTCAATTGTGGACTGCACGGAAGAAAGCGAAAGATCGGTGACCTCGCGGCAGGAGGAGGAAAGGCCGAGGTCGTCGAGGGTTTTAGATGAAGAGGAAGATGGGGCGGTGGAGCAGTCACTGAACTCTTTGAGAATCTGAAGAATGATGGAATCAGATTTGAGGCTGTTCTTGAAGGGAAGTTGAGCTTCACCGTCAGGATTGAGTTCAGATCGCCGGCGCTTTCTCTTGTCGGCCATGGAGATAGAGGGAGAGATAAGAGCGACTGAAATGTGGAGAAGCGGGAAATGAGTGTATCTGCTATATATTTAGGGCTTGAAAAAGTGGGAATTATAAGCTTTTTTTTAATTATACAAAATACATTTAAGGAGTTGTTTTAATTGATGTTAAAAGTTTAAAAAACAATCATTTTCACTTTGAAACTTGAAAAAAAATATTTTAATTTTTTTTATTGGTTAAAATAATATGAAATTTTAAATAATATATATACATTGTTTTAATAATATTTTTTTTTTAATGAAATAAATAATGACAGGGATCTTAATTTTCTAATTTTACATTGACACCTCATTTTTTTCACCTTTTATTTAAAAAATATATATATATATTTGCAATAATTACAAAATTCAAATATATATTTAAAACAAATTTCAAAATCAAGAGAAAATAAAACTATTTACATTTTTGAAACAAATTAACCTCTTTTAAATGTCATTTTGAGATTTTTATTTTTATTTTATTCCATGTATTTTCAAATATTTAAATTTAATCTCAATTTAGTTCCCATGCTTTAAACAAATTTTAAGTAAAGTTTTATTGAAATTAGTAATTTTTTTAGACGCCAACCCCAAACCTCGTGTTACATGTGTGCGACCAAACGTTAAAGACAAAAATCATTAACCAAAAAAGTCAAAATGTCGTGTGGTATGTATTTGTGTGCTACTTTTGATACTTAATTAATCAATTTTATGCACACAAATTATTTATAACTATTATATAATAATAATATACATAAAGTACTCTTTTTTTCCTAACTTGCATAGATATGACAACTCATTCCATAATTTGTAAATATGTTTGTGATATTAGTGTATGATTGAATAATTATTCAAATACTTTCTGGCTCTAACAACTCAAACACACCGCTAATAGATATTATCCACTTCAAATACTTTCCGGCTCTAACAACTCAAACACGCCGCTAATAGATATTATCCACTTTACTCCGTTACGTATCAACATTAACTTCACGATTTAAAAATGGGTTTGCAAGAGAGAGGTTTCTACACCCTTTCCACTCTCCAACTAACATGGAATCTCGTATTTTAAAACCGTAAGGCTGAGTCGATGCATAACGGGTAGGCTTTAGCTGTTACACTGAAATCACATATAAAATGTATTTCATTCACCTGATTCTATACCTTCATCATCCAAATCTACAAAGGGAGGTAATCCATACTGTCCCAACTTTTTAGAGTATAAAATTAACTGTTCCCTTAACGAAAACTATACTCTTTACTATCCTTCATATCAGTGTTGTTTTTCAAGTGGGGTAATATAATTTCAGGGCGTTCTTGTTCCATAATCACTACCTTATTGCAAGCCAGACTTAGATGGCAATGGATCAGTGCAGTGTGAGAATCCCTCTCGACTTCACGAGCAACAAGCCTTGAGAATTTCTTGGATATCTGGATCATCCCCAGCTTCTTTATCCTAAAGTTTAAAAAATTAAAAGATGATAAAAAGTTGGCAATTTGTAGCTTTACAGAAAAAAGAAAAGTTTTCAGAAAGTTCATCTTAGATTCAACCCTGAAGAATTGGGGTCAGAATTTTTTTTCATCATGCAGGAAAGATTTGTAGATGTTGTTTTACCAGGAAAAGAAAACCATCGAGAATTATTGATCTGGGCAATGGACATGCCTTGTGATTGTAAAAGAGATATCAAACAAGAACATGTATGGACAAGTGACATACCTTGTGAATGTAAGAGATGTTATTTTTACCGGGACCTGCAACTATGATGCCGCCTTGCTGCCTGAAAAATGGCATGAAAATGCTTTTCTTGTCAAGCACATTTGAGAGAGATTGAAAAAGAAATGAATGATCAATGAATGTGTAATAGCCCAAATGTGTAATAGCCCAAGCCCACCGCTAGGAGATATTGTCCTTTTTGGGCTTTCCCTTTTGGACTTCCCCTCAAAATTTTTGAAATACGTCTGCTAGGGAGAGGTTTTCACACCCTTATAAAGAACATTTCGTTCTTCTCTCCAACCGATGTGGGATCTCACAATTCACTCTTCAGAGCCTAGCGTCCTCGTTGGCACTCGTTCCCCTCTCCAACCGCTAGCAGATATTGTCCTCTTCGGGCTTCCCCTCAAGGTTTTTAAAATGCGTCTGCTAGGGAGAGGTTTCCACACCTTTATAAAGAATGTTTCATTCCCCTCTCCAACCGATGTAGGATCTCAGAATTCACCTCCCTTCAAGGCCCAGCGTCCTCGCTGGCACTCGCTCCTCTCTTCAATCGACGTGGGATCTCACATCATAAATCTAAAATTGGTCATTTATAACCAATAACCAAGTCCTCAGGGTAATGAACTAACTTAAATTTCTAAGTCATGCCATGATGAGTTTCCCACGGAAGTGAGAAAACTAACTAAAGTGAATCAGTGATGTATTCAACCTGAGCCATTTTATCCAATGAATTCAGATGTAAGTTAGTTTATGTGATAACTGATAATGGGCAGTATATATCAAGATCAGTGGATCTTGCTGCTTGTTCATGTCAACTCAGAAAATTAGATCAGAACACTCATCCGTGCTCTGAAATCTGAAACCAAAATGTTAGAGAGAGAGAGAATAATTGAGTTTTTTAGTTACCAGCCCCCTCTAGACACAGTGTCCTTTTGAAAGGAAAGATTCCAATCTTGCCGATAGCCTTCCATGTACAGCTCAATAATCTTGAGACCCGCCTATAAATTCAGACAAGCAGCCAAAGTAAGCACCTACAAGCTGATATTGCTGGTTAACAGTCCTACGATACTGAACTCCTAACGTACTTTGGGAGTAAATGTGGTTGTAAACCCAGACACAAAATTTAGAGCCTCGTATGATGAATGTGCAGGATCAGCATAAACTTCTGAAACAGGGAGTATGCTTCCATCAGTTCAACTCAACAATCCAATTTTTACAGCCAGAACCTCTCCAGATTAAGTTTGTTTCTTTAGAACTACTCTTTTTATCCATTTTCAGGTTCTCAGCAGAAATATTATAAGATGGTAAAGGGACAACAGTAAAACTTCTCTCAGATCAACATATGATTCAAAGGAATATTTATTGCATGTAAAATATTTAACCAGCAGTAGCCAAACTAGATAACTTATACTCATCCAGCAAATTTCTTCATCAACACCCGATCGATCTCTATTATATATTGTACACATAAATAAGCCACACAAAATCAGTGCCAAAATTCGTCCATGGTGGCAGAAACTTACCTCCCTGAAATTTTGTTTGCTCACTGAATGCTTTTGCCTGCATCAAATTGCTAACAATAAATAAGGATCAATGAAGTGAAAGATAGATTTTGATGTGAGAAATAATGATGCAGTGATAACCTATTCATGATCCATAACCATACAGTCCAACTCAAAGGGAATAATGGAAAGCTTAACAAATAATGTGTGTCATGATCCAAAACCACATGCTTAATAAACCCCTCAAATATAGCATTTTGCAAGAACTCCGTTGAGGATTAATTTCATACCTGATCAATGCTACCGGGTCCAATCAGCACAAGAGCCACACCGGATGCATCCAATAAGTCCTGCTACCATATCATGAAATGTATGACTTAATTCTTGAGAAGTTTCTTAATTTGCGGTAGAAAAGCCACTTAGATGATTGATGCATCCCTGAAACAGCCCAACCCCACCGCTAGCAGATATAGATATTGTTCTTTTTGGGCTTTCTCTTTCGGGCTTCCCCTCAAGGTTTTAAAACGCGTATGCTAGGGAGAGGTTTCCACACCCTTATAAGGAATGCTTCGTTCCCCTCTCCAATCGATGTGGGATTTCACAATCCATCCCCCTTCGGGGCTCAGCGTCCTCACTGGTACACCGCCCTGTGTCTACCCCCTTCGGGGCTCAATGTCCTCGCCGGCACATCGCTCGGTGTCTGGCTTGGATGCCATTTGTTACAGCCCAAGCTCACCGCAAGACGATATTGTCCTCTTTGGACTCTCTTTCGGGCTACCCTCTCAAAGTTTTAAAACACGTCTGCTAGGGAGAAGTTTCCACACCCTTATAAGGAATGCTTCGTTCCCCTCTCCAATAGGTATGGGATTTCACACCCCCTATGTGAAGTTTTGAAATATTGACAATATAGTTGGAAACCAATCTATTGATTCCCCTTGGGGAAAACATCAATATATAAATTAATGGTGAGATACTAGTCCTAATATCGCCATGAATTAGAGGTATAAATGGAGCAAGCTAAAATTATACTAATATGAGCAAGCTAAACATCTAGCTATGCTCATATTGGCAAGCAAACATTATCCATCTAAGCAATTCTTTTATGGACTCCACAGGTTCTTTACCATAAATCCGCCATTGGACCCAAGATATTAGTTACCTTCTTAGAAGCAAGATAATCAGCACGTTTTCGGCAAAAGACACACCTGCGGCAACGCATATTTACTTATAAAACGAAGAATAGGAATTGAAAACCCGTTGTCGATTTGATAGAATTCAAACAAGTACCCAAAATGACGCGCAAATGCGACCACAGCTTTCCTGTCTTTCCAGAGATCGGAAATCGGAATTCCATTTCCGTTCAAGTCAAACACCTTACCCGAATCCAGTAAATCCGCAGTGTTCCCAGACTCCACATACGATCCAACCCCTGTAAACCACATTTCACCAACCACAGCCCGCAATAACAAGGGGAACACCGTAAATCACAGAGCGATTTGACTTACCGGGAGAATCAGATACTGCCGACACGACGACGCCAGCTCGCTGAAGTGAGAGTTTAACAGTATTGTTGCAGTGCGAGAAACTGGAATTAAAGAGAAGGTTTCGATGAGAAGGATTATAGAAAACACGAGGAGATTGGCTGGATTTCCTTTGTGGTGCCGCAGAATTGTAAGTCGGTGAAGCCGATAGAGTCGCCGCCATATGTTCCGCCGGAATCAGCTGCTGGGGGCAGCCGTCGATGCAGTGGCTGTTGGAATTTTGTAACAGAAGGCCAGAGGCTAAACGTGGCGGGTAGATGAACAAAGATTTAATTTTCCGTGGCGATGATTTCAAACCAAATATTAAGCGGACCAACCATCTAACGCCACATCATCACCTTCTTTTCTACATTATCACTCTTGGTTTTAACAGGCTGAAGAATAATTGGTGCCTTGCCATCACGTTTAGCAATTTACCATATTTTTGCAAAAATAAAAAATAAATTATAATAAAATTTTAAAATAAGATCATTCAATTTTAAAATTAGCATTTACATCATTTACCTTAATGGAATATTCACGGAACTATTTGAACTATCCAACCCATACTTAGATTTGATTAGATTTTTTTCCCCAATTTTTGTTATGTTTAATTTTTTGAAAATCGAAATCGAAAATTCAATACCGTTTTTAGATTGACATTTTTTAGTCTAGTCAATCCGATCAACCCGACCCTACTATACTTTTAAGATTATCATAGAAATTAAGAATATTTGACATTTGTAATCAATGTTATCAATGTCGTGACTCACGAACATTTGGATATTTTAGATTTTAATTATTAACTTGAGATGTTTTGTGGATAATCATGTTTTTTAATTAATAAAAAAATAACTCGTTGATCCAACCCAACCTAATTTGAGGGTCGGGCTGTGAACTCTATTCGTGCTGCTCAAGTAACCAACCAAACTAACTCGAAATTTTGAGTTGGTCCAAAAGATTTTTCCTATTCCACCCGTATATATATTCATTTATGGTAGCTTTCTAATAATTTAGTTTTAAAAATTAATATTTAATAGCTTTGATTAAGAACTAAAATGTGTTTATAAACTATAAAAATTAGAAATACTTTAATTGTTACATTATAAAATTTAGGGGGAAAATATTGGTTAATTTATAAAGTAATGGCATCTTTCTTAAAATAATTATAATGTAAATTCTTAAAATTGCATCTTCCGTTTTCGAACGCGCGCGCGTGGAAAGCCCGCTAGAAATTCGCAATCGTAACTGACGAAGCCCTAGTTAAAAAGCACATCGTTACATCGTCTCCAATCCTCTAGGACGATCGACGACTTCCAGCAGAACAGTCCCCATGGCGGCCTTGATCCGCTACTCGAAATCCTCTGCGATTTCGTCTCTTTCATCCATCTCTCTCATCAGGAGATGCTTTTCTTCAGCCGTTGCGTCTGAATTCAGCTCTCCTACTACTACCTCTTTGCCTTCCGGTCTTAACCGCCATCTTCCCCGCAAAGATCCTAAAGATCGGAACGTTCAATGGGTATTTCTTGGATGCCCTGGTGTCGGCAAGGGGACCTATGCTAGTCGTCTTTGTAACCTTCTCGGTATCCCTCACATCGCCACCGGCGATCTCGTCCGCGAAGAGCTCGCCTCTTCCAGTCCACTTTCTCGCCAGGTATTTCCTCATTTCATCCTTTTCTGTCACTTGAAATGTAATGTTTCTGGATCGTTTTTTAGCTCCCGGTTTGAATTGAGTTTGATATTGAAAATTAGTATCTTGAAGGATTGGTAATAGATCGGGTTTGGCTATTAAGTCAATCAGTGTGTGCATTTTGTCAAATTGTTGACTTATATTAAGTCAATCATCGTGTTCATTTCCCGTTCTTGTTTATGTCTCATCCTGATCTCGCTTGTTGCAGCTGTCAGATATTGTTAACCAGGGTAAATTAGTATCGGACGAGATCATAATCAACTTGTTGTCCAAGAGACTTGAAGCTGGTGAGGCGAAAGGTGAATCTGGATTTATCCTCGATGGTTTCCCTCGGACAATTAATCAAGCAGTGAGTATTCCATAGTAAAGATGAAGCGTTTAAGCATCAATTTTTCCTTGTTTTTCTTCCCTCCCCATTTCTATAATCGGCTGAGTAATTGACATGTACTCCTTACTAAGATGATTGTTCATCATTTTGGATCAAAGAATATTTTTTGGCCACGATGTCTAAATAAGGGTTCCATCAATAACGATCAAAGAATAGTTTAATGTAACTCTAGCTAATAGTGAACAGCAGTTCCGACGGTCCATCTTTTGAAACCGAAGGCCATTTCCTAGTCACATCCACTCTTAGATTAGCAACAGTTTAATAGTCATGAACCAACCCCTATATGAAAAGATTAATAAATCATTATAATTCAATTCTTTTAATGCGTATGTCTTTATACCAATTGATCTTTACAGGCTCATAGATTCTGGTTTATTTGGTTGCATTTTAGGAAATTTTGGAAGAGGTGATTGATATCGACTTGGTGGTTAATCTAAAGCTTCGAGAGGACGTGCTACTTGAGAAATGCCTTGGGAGAAGAATCTGTGGTCAGTGTGGAAAAAACTTCAATCTTGCCTCTATTAATGTGAGGGGCGAAAATGGCCATCCTGGAATGAGCATGGCTCCACTGCTTCCCCCTACACATTGTATGTCTAAACTAATTACTCGAGCAGATGATACGGAAGTAGTTGTAAAAGAACGTCTTCGAGTTTATAATGAAAAGGTATCTTGCTACTTTCTTGCATTGGATATCAATAAAAGAAAATAAAAGGTTTTCAGTAGGCTTCCAATAATACTTAGAACTTTGCTTTTTACTTGTTGTGATGTTCATCTTTTGATGGTATTCAAAGTAATTGATGGTTTCTTGTTTCCTTTTTTTTGCTTATTTGTGTATGGCATTAGAGTCAACCTGTTGAGGAGTTCTACCGCAGTAGAGGGAAATTGTTGGAATTCGACTTACCTGGTGGCATCCCAGAGTCTTGGCCAAAGCTACTCCAAGTTCTTAATCTGGATGATTTTGAGGAGAAACTATCTGCAGCAGCCTAAATTTCTGGGCCACAAATGGTTGGTTAGTTGATTATTTTCAGCATATACAACAGGCATAAACAATTTTGCAGAACAATAAAAAAAAAAAGTAAAAGTTAAACGAACATGAGGTTTAAATTTATTCTTCTAAATTGTTATGTTCTTTCTTCCCCCAATTCGGAAGGATGGAGAGGAAATACTTAATATTTTATTGTTTGGTTGAGTATATTCCCTGCAAACAGGGATTTGTAACAGCGTTGGGTATAATATCTCTACAGAGGAATAATGATATTTAATTCTTGTAACCTACTGTTAATTATTGAAAGATTGTTCCAGTTGAAGATTTTTATGAAGTTCTGACCTTTGGTTGGAAAGAAACAACCGGACTTTCAACAACAAATGTTTCTCATGTGACAGATCTATGAATCTATTTTTGTAAGTGATTCTTCCTGTTTACACATAATAGTTTAAATGATCTTTTGATATATTGGTGGGCCTTTTTGTAACACTAGTTCCCCGAGGTATTTTCCCTTTTTTATACACTTCATATCATCGTTGAAATATCTGTTTCTCAGTTTTAAAAGTGTTCTAGCATGTTAGTCCTCTGTGGAAGTATATCTATATATGGGAGAGTTAGGTCTAGAATATTCGTAGGGATATGATTTTCTTGTATGTTTTTGGAAAGGACAGGCTGGTGGAACCGTTTACAACTTAGTTTACCCAATATTTGTTTCATTTTCCCATCCCTTTCTCTCTAAAGGGGCTGGCTTCCAATTAAACATCGATAGTGGGAGTAGAATCCTTTCCCTTCCGTAGATTTAGATTAACCACCAAGTCGATATCAATCACCTCTTCCAAAATTTCCTAAAATGCAACCAAATAAACCAGAATCTATGAGCCTGTAAAGATCAATTGGTATATGATTTTGATTTTTCTCATTTTGGGTAGGGTTGGGATGCGGGGTGGGGGTTGGATTCCGTGGATGTAAAAAGTTGTGTTAAAAGATAGTAATTGACGATAATGATGAACTTTAATGATAATCTAGTTGGACTAGAGTGGATAATTGTTAATTGCGCTAGAACGTCGGTCTACTCAATATCTATGGTTCCAATCCTTGTGAGTGTGAAAGTCTGTGAAGTGAGGAGTAGTTTAGTTAGTAGTTCATATTAGTTAGTTGGCCTACAGGGTTGGCTCTAGTATTTGCCAAATGGTAAGCTTTCACAGCTGCAAATATTGGATATGGGGGAGTATGTGGTACAACACCAGCTCTTGACGACGACAGTTTGGTGGCACAAGATAGTTTGTGCTCCATGTTACAATTGCACTTTTTCGGGATTCACAAAGGAATTGTAGGACACTACTTACTCTTACTGTTGAGTAAGTCAATCAACTCAAACTTGGATCTTTAGTACCACAAATAACCTATCTCGTTGCCTCTACCCCATTCTTGGAAAATAGTTTTAGAAAATAGAGTTAGTCAAAGTTTTGGAAAAGCATTTTTTGAGCAAATTGCCTTTGATTGGTGTAAACATTAAACATCATGATGATGAGTGATATGCATACAAAATTATAAGGAAAGTAAATAATTATGCTAGAATGTAAGGGCATACCATGAAAGTTTGGTAAAAAGTTTAGAACATGAGAGTAAGATAAAGTGTTTGTAATGGACATGCGGACACGAATAGCACGCCTTGGAAAAACATGATCGTGGCATCCTCATCCACTTGTTGACGTCCTTGACAACCAGCTGTGCTCAAACGCAACAATTTAAATAGTGGAAGACTTTAGGTTTCCAATGTACTCTCAACTAGTCCGTGCATTATGGTGACCCTTCCACTTTATGTAACTTTTGTAAATCTTTTCTCGGTTTGTGTCTCTTCGCTAATATCTTTTTTACCTCTTTTTCTATGGTATTTTTTTTACTATGACAAGAGGCCAAAATGTCTCGTTGTGATTGATATGTACTGGGTCTAGATGATAGGGTTTCAAAGTACTTAAGTGAATCTTCATCTAGGAAAGAAGTTAAACTCTATACGATGTTTAGCTTGCTTTTAAAACAACTTCAATTGAACCTTCATATTTTTGCACCAAGTGTTGGTCTTAACTTCTCCAGCTAAGGAACGCTGCTTCTAACTAGCTTACTTTTTCATACATTTGGATGTTTCCACTATTTAGTGAAGTTATTTAGTGAAGTTGTAAGCTTGAGGACTTTTTTTCTTATATAAGGGTGGTCAACATGTGGCATGAACAAGTGTCTTCTGCACATGATCTTGTGCATTGAAGAACTCTTTTGACAATTAAAGTTGACCTAATCTACATCCAGCACATTAACCCAATTCTTCAATCTCACATTTGTCTTAGATACTTTTCAGTCTCACATCTATAAAATGTCTTAGGTACTCTTCAAACATGCTATTGAAGTGTTTGGTCTTGTCACGGGGTGATAACTAGGAGAGATATATAGATTTGAGCTTAACAGACTGAATAACGTTGTCTAGGTCTCCGTGAATCGACCATCATGGTCAATTTCGATAATAGATTTGAGTTTAACTGACTGAATAACATTGTCTAGGTCCTCGTGAATCGACCATCATGGTCAATTTCGATAAAAAAATATAATAATTATTTTACGAGAAATTTAGATATTTATAAGCATATGGTCTAAGATGAAGTGAGTAGACACAAAACCTTCATAATTTGTTTGATCTTTTTTAATATAATCATTAAAATATTAAATTTCTTAATTTTATGTTAATATAACAAAAATTACCAAGTACGCCCTTTTGTTAAAAAATGTCATAATTTTTCAATAAAATATTACGCATAATTAAAAAGAACACATAGATATGGTTAAATTATTTATTTTAGTGGATTATCAAAAGAGAAGAATAAAAAAAAAACTATATCAGTTTATTGTAAAATAAATAAAATCGAAAATAAATTGAACTATATATTATTAAATTTAAATAAAACTCGATGAAAAGCATTAATATAGTTACTCATATAGTTATTTCGAGTTATTTAAATTATCCTATGAAAAAAAAACATTCATATTTAAAAGTTTAATTTGAAAGTTTTTTTTTTTTTTGGTAAGAAATTTGAATAAACTTTATTTTTTCAATGTAAAACCTAACTGTTAATATTTAATACATCGGGGACAAATAAATAATTTCGAAATATTAAAAATTATATTTCTAAAAAAAAAAATACAAATTATCTAAAATATTAACAGACAATATGAGTATATTTAGCAAATATTTTATTTAGGTTTATTTCTTTAGTGAAAGAAAATATGACGTGTCTGTCCATCTTCTTTTTTTTAATCATTATCTACCGGACTTGACGGAAAGTCAGCCAAATACCCTCGACGTCCGTCAAAACCACGTTATCTTTCCGTCAATCGGCTCTCAATTGGCGCCACGTGTCCCGACTAAATCTCCCGGATCCATACAATCTCTCCAGCTCCTGGCTTTAGATTTCGTTCCGCTTCTAAAACCTGTGGCCCCAAGTTTTCTGCCACGTTGGAAATATCTTCGTCCTACGTGGCACACTTGGACCATCCCACAGCTTCAATTTGTCCACGTCATCCCCGCGTACCCTCTGCAATATCTTCTTCCATTTTTCTTTTATTTTAAAATTTTCTCTTCCAATTAGTTCTGAAGTGGAAAACTGAAAATTCGGCCATTTCCCCTTTTCTTCAACCTTCGGCCTCCTTTTTCCGACGCTGGTCAAGCAACTTCGTCACTGCAACTGTACTCGCAAATAAGAAAGGAGGTGAATTCAGCGATTTCTGGATTTCTGATCAAGTTAAGCTCTGAGATTTTGCATTTATTGTGACTTTTTTTTTCCACCTCCAACCTCCAGATCGATCCATATCATGAGATTGGTGAAGTTCTCATGTTCATCATGTTTCAGCTTCTAACACTTTTGCTGTTTTAATTCCTAGCTAGTCGTCTTTTGGTGATTCATACCTATAGTTATATTTGCTTTTTCTTTCATTCTTTTACAGTAATAATCATTAAAGACTCTGCATCAAGTTTGAATTTGAGAAGTCTCTGTTGTATAGATTAGTTCGTTGATCATCTAGGTTATCTGTAGATCGGTTTTTGTGGAAGGTCGGTCTCTTGCTGTTAATGTCAGCAGATTCACGGTTTGCTTCAGTTAGGGTTTGATAATTTTTCTTTAATCTGCCGGGTTCAGTTACGTTGTTCACTTTCTCGCTGCTGCTGGGAATAGGATTAATTGCTTAACGTCTGCGAACATTTGTTTTTGCAGTGCTGTTATTCTTGTTTTTCTAGTATAATGGTTAGTCTTTTAAGGTGCAGTAGTTTTTCCAGGGAGCAAGCAACCATTGGATTTCGAGGCTCCTTGTGGGATTTAGAATACGCAAGGAATCTGTCTCCATTCCCCCACAATAGTTTGTGTGGACTTTTTGTTTCACTTCCACAGCACCTCTGGTCGTTTCCACTTGTATAAGTTGAAGGGTGCCTTTGGGTTCTTGAACACCGCTTAAGAGTTATGTGCCACTGTTTCGCTGATTGGAGAGGGATTTTAGACTGGGAAACTACACCTTCACGTACTCAATCTTTCTGATTCTGATTGACGACAAGCTTCAATCCTGATGAATGCTCATGCTAGCAGGCAGAATGGGTTAAGAGAAACAAGTCACCACGCACGTGATGGTAATGGAATCGTGAATAGTGGTGTATCTGGCAGGGAACAGAGCCCGGTTGAGGAAAACGAGTTAAAGGTCAATGGATTAACTAGAAATACAGAAGATGGACGAAAATCCACAGTTCAAGCCCAGAACATTCTGCAAATACAACAGCAGCAGCATCCTCAAGGGTCTATGGTCTGCTGGGAGAGATTTCTTCATCTTAGGTCCCTCAAGGTTTTGCTTGTAGAAAATGATGACTCCACCCGGCACCTAGTCACTGCACTGCTTCGTAATTGCAGTTATGAAGGTCGGTAAATTGGTCTTTCTGGCACCATTTTCTATTTGCATATAACCGGTTATTGTTTATATATTATATGTTTTGATTTCAACAGTTTATTGCCTGAAGTTTCAGTTAACATCTCAACTTATCTGATAATGTATAATTACCTTAGTTAGGAAGTTCTAATTTCATTACACGAACAACTGTTGTTGAAGTCGCTGGACAGACTTTAGTTAGCAGTACAAACACAAAGGGAGGGGATAGAACTTGGGAGGTAAAACCTAAAAGAACTACTCCGATAGACTTAAATATGTAAGCCTATAAATTTTTAGTACTTTCAACTATGGAGAACGGAAGAGATAACAATACTGAAAGAATCCCAGTTGATACTACTCCCCAGACTGGCAGTTTCCCTTTTGTGGCTTCCATTATCTTAACCATTTCATTAATGATATGAAACTACAAAAGGGGAGGCACCATGTGATGTAGCTTCCATTTTCAAAAGAAAATCTTTAATATCTGCTTCCATCCTTAGCTCCATGCTCGAGTATTCTTGGTGAGCTCTTTCTAGAGCCCAGAGTTCCTCTTGAGCTCCTTCTAGAGCCTGGAGCTTTTCAATTTCCTTTTTACACACATCCCCCTCCTAGGTCAATTGCAACTTGGCAATTCTGTTTGTGTACTCTTCTTGCAAATAGCAAGGCACTTTAAATCTTCCGCTTCTCTTCTAGCATCAACATCTCGTTCTTGAAACATGTTGGCCTCCTCAAGTTTTATTCTGAAATATAAAAATATTGTCCAATTCCTTTCCCTGATGAATCTGCATTTGATTTTGATATAACTCCATATTTAGTAGCGCACCATTTGATTCCCTGTTCCCTGGATCCATTTTTGTACTAGAAATCTTACAGCAGTAAGGGAAGTTGGCGTGTCCAATATCTTGTTTGTAATGGATATCGTTATTGATACTTTAGGTTGCCTTGGGGCGATGGGAGTGTTATTATGTTGGTTCATGTTCTTACGCAAGCACATGTAGTATATTTGGTAAGAAAACAAGCTTGCATTGAGCAACATGAAAGAAAAGTATAACTTTTATATTGTTCATTTTTTCTGGTTAGTTCATATGGAAAACATACAGGAATGAACTTGAGGCATCCTTCATTTATGAGCTATTCTGTTCCTCTAATGTATCTTGGGATCGGACAAATAGTTATCTGGATCCTATATCTACGGTTGAGCTTTAAATATCATTTCATCAATGAGTGCATAAATAGAAACAACTTTCCTGCCCATGATCTGACTTTCAGTCGGGTTTTATGTTTTCTTTTGCCCTCTGCTGCTTTAAAATCCTTTCTTGTATGTTGGCATTGTTAGTTATTGCGGCTGCAAATGGACTACATGCATGGAAGATGCTTGAAGATCTGACAAATCACATAGATCTTGTCCTAACAGAGGTTGTCATGCCTTGCTTATCTGGCATTGGTCTTTTATGCAAGATTATGAGCCATAAAACGAGGAAGAATATACCTGTAATCAGTAAGTTTTTTGAAGCTCTAGTTTATCAAGCGTATAGATTTTTAGTAGGCTTATCTTTCTATGCAAGCTAATCTATTGAATTTTTTATTCTGATGCTATAATTATGCAGTGATGTCTTCTCATGATTCAATGGGTTTAGTCTTCAAATGTTTGTCAAAGGGTGCTGTTGATTTTTTAGTGAAGCCCATTCGGAAGAATGAGCTTAAAAACCTTTGGCAACATGTTTGGAGAAGATGCCATAGCGTGAGTACTTTCACCTTCATGTGTCCCTTGATTGCATTATATTGATAGGCTGACTTTATGACTTGTTATAGATGAATAAATATGAAGAGTAAAGTGCTTTCTAGTGTCCTTTTAGCTAATTTTCTATAATTAATGTCACTCTCCTTTCTGAGATCTGCCTAAATTTATGCTGGGTGCATTCTCATAGACTTCTGGCTCACATTTATTTTCTATGTGGATGGGGTATTGGGCACTTGATATTTTCCTACTAATTATGTCATATTGATATCTAGTTTTTCTCTTAGTCTAGCGGCAGTGGAAGTGAGAGTGGCACACAGACCCAAAAATCTGTGAAGTCAAAAGGCGTTGAAAAAACAGACAACAACACTGGGAGCAATGACGACGAAGAAGACAATGAGAGCATTGGTTTCAATATTGATGACGGAAGTGACGATGGTAGTGGCACACAGGTATTACATGTTCTTGTTAAGAGACTAACAAGATCTAGGATTGTTTTATATGTACATTAAAGAGGGTAGAACATATCTCGTCAATATTGCATACAATGAATTGATAGAAACTTTGGTTTGCTAGGAATTGATAGCGCTGAATATCTTTCCAAAAATCATGTTTATCGCTGGTAGGGAAACATGGGAAGCTCTATTATTTCTCTCCCCCCACCCCATTCTCTTGATGAGCATTATTGTGAGAGAAATCTCTTTTTGTTTTCTTCTCTTATTTTTCAGTTGGCCCTATGTTGCTGACTTGGCATGTTGTCAATTTATCGATAATCAACATTATTCTAGGATATATAGTTTTTGAATAGACTTAAAAGACATATATGAAATGAGTATTAGAGTGAACAAGATTACTATATGAAAAGACTAATATATTTAGTTCAACTCTAGTATAATAGCATTTGTTCTGATAAAACGAAGTAGCTACTGGAATCTTTTACTGGCTAAAGTAACCTGGTGATTGAACCAGGGACCTTTGCCTTACTACGGGGTTAGAACTACTTCCTTTTTTCTTGTCTATTATCTGTATTGGGATTAATATCCTTTCCAGCGCGTAATTTAACCCATAAGGTATCGTGTATTTCAAAATTATAAGATTGGTTTATAAGATGTGACGGAATTTCAATATTGGAATTGCTAGGATTGTATAATTGTTTCTTATCAATGATGGTTGCTATTTAAAACAGTCCAAACTAAAGGAGTCAAACAACATGCTATTTAAAATGGAGCTCCAAATGGGTAATTACAGAAGTTCTTGGATGCTCGAAACAGTAGACCTAGTCAGCAATCAAATTCCCACCCAAGATCTTTCCAAATTCCGAAAAATCTTAGTATCCCTTAGCCAACAGTAACTAGTACTACTCTCTTTCTGCAGAGTTCTTGGACCAAGCAAGCTATAGAAGTTGAAAGCCCTCGACCAGTATCTGCATCAGCATGGAATAAAAAACGTGAACGTCCTGATAGTACTTGTGCTCAAGTTGTCCACTCAAATGCTGATGCATTTGCTAATAATGTGCCAATTGTTTTGGCAGCAGGGTGCCAGGGGCAGAAAAAGCAACTTGGTATGCCTTTGAATATCTGACTGTCTGAGAACTATACAAACTGTTAATCATACGTCTAATATATTTTTGTATTTTTTGAAACTGTTACCTTGGTAAAGTTGAATTAGGCGTGCACGGCGATTTAGATTTACAACTTGAACTCTCTACGGAACATCCAACCAAGCTAATTAACAGAAAACAGAACATTATGCTTGAGAACGGGTCCAGTGGATTTAATGAGCAGTTCAACAAAGCAGATCTTGACCTCAACTCTGATAGCCCATGCAGCAAACTTAAGTGCGAGGAAACAACTGTTACTTGTCTTGCTACTAATCTTACTGATTCTAAGATGGATGTCACTGTGTTCGAGGCGCCGAGCAACCATCCCAAGACTACAGACATTAAGAATAAAAGTGTTACAGATTCAAAAGATTTTCCATCCCTTGAGCTTAGATTAAAAAGGCATAGAGGAGTTCAAGCGACAGGGAAAGCTGTCCAAGATGAGCGGAATGTTTTGAGACGCTCAGATTCTTCAGCATTTTCTAGGTATGTGAGAAAATGGTCCGTCCTTCCTAATATTTTTTCAAAATGATGAGGCAATTCCTATCTGACCAATAAGGTTCACTATCCATATAATCACAGGTACAATGCTGGCTCGAATTCTAACAAGACTCCAACTGGGAATGCCGGAAGTAGCTCTCCACCTGTCAATGGCATAGAAGTTACAAATCAAGAGAACATGCAAGATATTCGTTCTCATTCAAGTGGTAACCCTCCCAATCAATGTTCAAATGGAGATAGCAACAATATCGACATGGGGTCCACTACCAATAATGCATTTTCCAAGTCCATAGTTATTAATAACAAGTCAGCAATGACATCAACCGTCAACTGTTTGCACCCATCGGCAGCTTTCCAACCTGTTAAGAATGACAGTCTATCCGTTCCTCAGCAAGCTGATAACGTCATTAATGTTACAACTAGAGCAATGCAAGCTCAGTCTAATTTTATGCACAGGGAATCTCAAATGCAGCAACCTTGTCACCCGTATGATCCCACTCATCAGTTTGTCCACAATGTGCAACGAGTGTCATCTGACCATAATGATTATTCATTAAAGAAAACATCTGCAGCTATCGCGCATTGTGGGTCAACCAATGTGTTAAATGGCCATGTAGAAGGTAATGCGGCAAATTATAGTGTGAACGGTAGCGCCTCGGGCAGTAACCATGGAAGCAATGGCCAAAATGGGAGCTGCAATGCAGTAAATGCTGGAGGGCTGAATATGGAAAGTGATAATGGAATAGGTCAGAAAAGCCGAAGTGAAGATGCCAGTGGAAGTGGAAGTGGGAGTGGAAGTGGAAGTGGAAAAAAAGTGGACCTAAGCAAAGTTTCACAAAGGGAAGCTGCCCTGACTAAGTTTCGCCAGAAAAGGAAGGAAAGATGCTTCCGTAAAAAGGTAATGTTATTTGATCCATCTTATAGTCCAATGCCTTATGTCTATTTTGTGATCCCACGTCAGTCCAATGCCTTATGTCTATTTTGTGATCCCACGTCTTGTCCTTTTGTTGTGCTGAAATTGTACACGTAAAGCATGGTGATCCATATTTTTGGGGGCTTTCTATATCCAATCTAAGCTCCTCCATTCCTCCCCCCGTCAAATTTCTGTTGGTATCATATTTCACTGCTGAACATTAAACTCCAGCTTGTATCATATTTCACCGGGAGGCTGCTTTTGGCGTAGCTACAGGTACTTTGAGGAGAGGAATTCTCTCTTACTTGCTGTGATGTATTTACCAAGAGTCTGAGTCATTGAGAAGCACAGATATAGAAATGGAGCCATGAACGAATACTGCCTGTATACGAACGGGGATAAATCTATATAATCCATATATGCTTATCTGCACATGCATTTCTGTACATTTCAACTTCACATCAGAAGTTTATTTCGGTTTATCATATTTACATGTGATTGAAGTGATTAAATATGATGTACTTTAAACGAAGTTGAAGAAACTAATTGCATATTTGCTAGATAGGGGATAACACTTCCTTCAAGCACATTGCATCAGTTGTGCCTTCCTGTGGGGCCGGTCTATTGCATATTTGCTAGATAGACGTCCAGGAAAGGGATTTCATTTGAAAAGAAATTTTTTGATGTTGGATTTCCTTGATTTCCATTGTAGAGCCATGTGAGACTTTCTCATAAGACTTTGTGCCGACTCAATTACTTGCACTCTTATGTGTCTTCCTGTTTAAATTCTGACTTTATCGTTAGGGAAAAGAAAAGATGGCTTGTTTACTAGAGTTCTTATGTCTTTCTGTTGTGATGCTGGTTTTCTGCTAAATTTATGCCTTATTAGTTGCCTCTATATTCTTGCACAGGTCCGATACCAAAGCAGAAAGCGATTAGCAGAACAGAGACCTCGTGTCCGGGGACAGTTTGTGCGACAAAACACGAGCGAAAACACAAGCAATGCAGGAGATGGCTAAAGCCATTGCATTGTTTTGGTAAAAAAGAAAAAAAAATGATCTGGTTTTCTTAATCAGATGTATCCATGTGCATGTGGGAAAATAGATAAGTTAGAGTGTACCATTTTAGACAGAAAATGATGTTTTTACTTAACAATTCTAAATTAGACCGACAAAGCTGAACTGGACTCTGTTGCCAGTGGCTTCTGGACTTCTAATTCAAGGAGGCTTCTGCCTTTCTGCATCAGAGAACTCTTTTTTAGTTTGTGTTTGGACACATGTGTGTGTATCATTCACAGTTGCATCTTCTGTCTTATTTCTATCCCTTCTGTACAAGTATGAACTCTCACAGTACTGCTCTTTGATAGATGGCTTACATGCAGTGGTTTGATTTTTTGAACATAGGGTAACTTTCATTTGTGTACTCTGGCACTGGCACAACGAGTGCAAACGTTGAACGAACGACGATTCTACTAGTACAAGTATGCGATTGACGAACGTTAACAGCTGAACTTCGTATAATTTCTGCTCTCTACACAGGTCAATACTGCGTGTGTTATTTTCTCTGTTCTTTTAGCGTGTATCTAATTTGTTTACTTAATACCAGTTCGCTGTGCAATCTTTTTTTCTTTTTTGAATTCCAATTTGGTAATAGATAGCTTGAGCTCCTATGGCACTGCCAACTTAAATAGATTCAGTTTTGTATAGTTTTTAGATCAGAAAATTTGATAAACCAGGCCAAACTATTGATAAATGGTTGGGGCCCATTTAGGTACGAAGATGGAAAAGCTCAAATCAAAATCAACTTTATTTGATTCGATTCGACCAATTTTGGCTTAGCCTTTGCAGACCCTTTAATTCTACGGTGCATGTGCATCTCTCAGAATTACTTGCTTCAATGCAAGTCCAATACCCTACCCTGTATTTTCTTCACTTGACTCAACAGGACTTCAGTGCTCATACTTATTGCGACAAATCCTAGAGATGCCTCAGTTGAGACATGGAATCCTGCATGAAGAGAGAGTTCCACAAGTCCTCGGATTTTAATATGCATATATAGGTCATAGCATATTTGCTATTTTGAATCGACTGAAATGTTCACTCACTAAAGAAATCCTAAAACAACGCCAATAGAAGACTGGTGGGAGATGAAAACATGGAGGACCTCGGGACACTTTACTCCTAATCTCATAAGGTTTCAAGGTTTCTTATTCACCACTTTGCATTCGCAATAGACATAACTTTGATGTCGTTCCTGGCACTCTTCCCCTTTAATCAGTTTGTAAAAAAGCAGACTTTGGCTGACTAGAAAGTAAACCCACCCAAATTTCCTTTAGTGGATGTTTTTAATATGAGCAAGGAATTATTGATTTATAAGACTTATAGTTCACGAAAACACCAACCTGAAATGATGAATATAGAGAAGTATAGTAGCAAGAAGCAGGTTTACTGTCGGAAGAGAAAGTTACCTCAGAGTGGCAGTTCCCAGAAGTATGATTGTTGGTCGAAAGACTATTGTGTTTGAGTCCCACATTGGGTAACTAAGAGGAAGATCGTTGATATGTAAGTAAGGAACACTATCTCTGTTGACTTGAGACTTTTTAAAAAAAAACTAAAAAGCAAAACTATGAGAATTTATACTCAATTGTGGAGATCTATAGTTTCCATCAAGTTGTATTGAAGTCATACCTTGATACTAACTTAGTCATGTCAATAGAATCCTCAAAATTAGCACGTGACACTTTAAAGTACTTGAAAAATCTAAACCAAGATAAAAAGATGATCAATTGAGAAATTAATAATTAATAATTAATAATAGTAATGGGTAGAATTGTAAGTATATAGATATATGTGGTACATTGATTAAAGTTGTAATTTCTGGTCTGTCTAAATATAACAAGACTGCTACTTTAATTTTATTTTATTTAAGTTAATTTTCTTGAACTTTTAAAATTTATTTTAACGAAAAGTATTTAGTTTAATCATTAAACTTTAAAATTTGTTATAAAAATTATTTTTAAAAAAATGTATATTTGACCTTTTTTACGTAATAAATAATAAATTGGTAAATAGAATATATCCAATGAAAACTAAGCACGTGTACATAAGAACCGGAGATATATTCTGACACGAATTTACATTATTGACCCTGCCCTTCTCATCCACGATGTGAAATATCTGACCAGACTGAAAAAACGAATAGAAACCTGTGCTCTCTCCTTCACGCGGCAATTCCCTTGTTGCGTTCGTGGTTCGCAAGCAGCCTCCGATTAGGTTTCGGTTCTCAAATCTGCTCCTCTAATGGCGACGGTAGCATCTGCTGGAATCAATGACATTAGTAATAGCAAGAATCCGCTTGGAGAAAACCCTAGTCAAACCCTAGACCCGACGATTTCTTCCTCGGCCCAGCCTCCTGCCTCTGTTCCGCTGTCGTCCACTGATGGCGGGTCTTCCAAGGAAGGGGATGAATCTAAGGGCTCCGATAAGACGTTGGTTGAAGGTGATGGCGAACCTGTTTCTGATGTCCAGAGGAAAATGCGCCGTGCTGAGCGTTTTGGGATTTCAGTGCAATTGTCTGAAGAAGAAAAACGTAATTCTCGAGCAGAACGGTAAGTCGATTTATCAGTTAGCCGTCTCCGCTTCACGCTTGTGCTCGTCCTTGTGATGCTGCGTATTTGAATCCACTTATTTTGTGAGATCATGCCCTTCTTCATAGTTATTTTGCTATGATTTCTTTGAAACTATTTATTTTTCTCTCATTTTATAGACAAATGTAGGGATAAGTCACTGGTACAAATATTACGTTACTTTATCATAAACTTCCTCAGTATGGATTTTAACGAACTCAAAAGTTAAATTATCTCCCGGCACAGGTTAGACTGATGGTTTGCTCATGCACTTATGAGGTCGTTTGGAACTTGTAGATTATGATTTTCATGAGTATACCTACCCTGTATTGTTATATTAGTCCATTGTATCGGTTTTAATGGCCAATCTAATTGTTTATGTTCTGGTAATGGCTTGAAATTCCAATCGGAATGGTGTAAGTTTGAAATCCAAAATGATTACAGTGGCTTATTGATTGATGTGTGTCAAATATCATCGATTCAGTGTTACGTCTTTGTAAAAAGAAAGAAGAAAGTTGCAGGCTTTTCTTTCTCTTCTATCCCTTCTCAAGTGAAATTTGGAGCCATTTGTACCCTTTCAATCTGTCTCGGGGCTTCCCTAATTGCGCATCTCATGGCACAAAGCAGATGTGCTTTTGCACTTGCTTAATTATGAAAGCCTCGTGGTCTTATTTTGTCTTGTCTAGTGTTATGTGGCGAGTTTGGTTGGAAAGAGCTGCTAAAATCTTTGAAGATAAGTTGAAAAATGGAGACGTTGTGTGGGAATTAATTCATTTGTTGGGCTCATATTGGTGTTCTGTCTTCTCGTTTCTATAATTAAAATATTCACCATTTTCTTTCTTTATCCAAGTTATGTTCAGAGCTATTTTTCTCTACTATTTTTCTATAAAATATTTTACAGTTAATTTCTGGGGACGATTGCAGTTTTGGTATGGGCACCACAACTAATGGATTGGGAGCATCAAATAAGTCAGAGGAGGTGAAGAGAAAGGCTAGAGCTGAGAGGTAGTTTCCATTTCTTTATGGATTGATAGCTCATCCTGTCAAAGAAATTGTATTTATTGTCTTTTACTCAAACTTTCTTTCAAACGTTTGCCAATTTTTTGATTATTTAGATTTGGGCTTCCTGCATCTGTGGCCACTGATGATGAGGCGAAGAAGAAAGCTCGACTTGGTAGGTTTTCTTCAACGTCAAAGCCAGACTCCCAGGAGGAAGAAAAGAGGAAAGCAAGGGCAATCAGGTAGTGGGCGTATTTTTCTGTTCCCTTGGTTGTAGCTAATATTTCCAGTTCCATCGTCTGTGGTTCATGGAAATCTTATATGGAGTCTGTAAATATTAGAATGCATCTAACATATTGTTTGTTTTTCCCTGTATTTTCTGGGTGAAGGTTTTCTAATCCAACATCAAACTCTCTCACACAAGTGGATGGGAAGGGAAACATTGAGACGGTAATTATATCCTTTTATAAGCTTATTTTTCTTTCTTGTAGGATTTAGGAAAGAGAAGTGTGTACTTTTTTGCAGTGCTCTTGTTCCCATTAATGATTCCCATTGTCTGTAATCAGATTGCAGATATTGCAGGCAACGCTGGAGGTGGTGCTTGAAAAGAACACTCCCTGTTGATGGCAAGATAGCTTTTGCTTGTAATTTTCTTCTGTTGGTTCGTGTTTCCTTTCTAAGTCTGATTGGCATTTGGCCTTCAGAACGTTACATCTTATCCAAATCTTTAGTGTTTCTTGTTATGCCTTTTCTTATTATATCTCTGCTATTTAATCTGATGAATTATTTCTTTCTCTGGCAGGTCTAATAGCCTGGTTATAATTCCCCGTAATGGCTTCCATACCCATGTTCATTCCTTTATATTATTATCTAGTTCAAAAGTCTTCCATTCTGAGGGCAGATTCAATACTGCAAGGTGCTTTGCTCCATGTTGCTCTGAGACGAGGTTCCCTAGATTCAGTTGTGTCAAGTTATTAATTCTCTGGTTAGGTGTTATAGTAATAGAAAATACCTCCCTAGGTCAAGCCTATCTTACAGTTTGTTAAGAATATCAGAAATCTCTGAATTTTTTTATCCCTACAATGTTTTGGTTATCATCTTCAGTTTATATCTCCCTTGTGATGGCAAGTTGGATGTTCATGATACCATTTGAACGGCAGTGCTAGGTTTCCATGTGCATTGTTTCCATCTGATACTGACTGGTTGAAATTTACTAATTTTGTCAAATTGGCCTTCGGGATTAGAAAGCTAACCGTTTCTTGCTTTACTTTGAGTTAATATCATCAGGTTCTTAGTTTCATAACTATAATTTAGTTTGGATTTTAGGTTGTTTCTTTTTAATGGTAGGTTTTTCATTTTGCTGACTGTAATAATGTAAGATTAATGGCCAAGTCTCAATGGTAGGAAACTCGCATGTATCTTTTGACTTTTCTTTTTCAGAAGCAGATTAAGAGTCTGAGCGCAGCTAGTTATTATCCAATCATTTATGATTGAGTTTTGGTTTCTTTGTATGATGCCACCACATCTCATCTCATGGCATCAGTGATAATTACTCATCATGGAAATGACTTCTACATTTTTTAGATGCCTAGTTTTAGTATGACCTGAAGAATAGTTCAATTAGAATGGTCGTATGTTGAATCTTATTTAGAAATGCCGTTCAACATGTCATCATGAGATAACAGCTCCAACTTGTGTGAGAATAAACTGAAGATAAGTCTTGGGAGGGGAAGTAATTATCTATTCCCTTGGTAAGTTGTCGTGTGGGAGAAGCTGAATTCACTCTTCTAACTTGGAAGTTTCTGATATTCTTGCTTGGTAATATAGGATGGACCGAGTCTTTGGAGGTATTTGTTGTGGGCCCTCTTAGAAGTCTCTGCATGTATTGAGGCCTGTAGCTGAGAATGGATTGTGTACTCTAAAAATAGGTGTCTCTGTCAAGTTTCTGTGGTTTCTTTCTTCGTTTCCTTTTATCTTATTTGCATAGCTAGTCAGCAGCTACGTGTATTTAGTTTCTTTTGGATTTTTGGTTGGATGTAATGGTATGGAATGGCCGCAAACATTTGTCGAGGGAATCAATCTTTTGATCAAAAGTTCTTTTGAGATAGATACATATTTCTTTTTCTCCTTGCTTGATGTGCTCGTGCAAGTTATATTTTTGTCAATGGATGATCCTATTTACTGCATGTCTAGAAATCTCATCTTGTAGATGGTTATGTTCTTGGGCATGCTGCTCAAGCTTTGTGGAGGAGAACATCAACCTGGTATGTTTGTGTTTCTTAGCTTCTCTCTGTCCATTTGGTCCATTCAAATTTTTTTAAACTTCATAGATTTACCAGACACAAAATCGATAATTTTGAGCTCCATTAGACATAAAATTCAAGTTTTGATATAATAGATCAATTAATTATTATTATTATTATTTTAATTTGTTAGTGATTTATTAGATACAAATTTGAACATTTAGATCAGTTAAATTGAAAGTTTAGGAACTATTACACACTCTTGAAAGTTGAATGAATAACTAAATAAACACAAATCAATCTTACTCATAGATCAATATCATATCATCATTTTCTTGCCTCTTTTTGTTGGTCATGAGTTTTGGTTGTTATTAAGATAGGATAAGAAGTATGGTTCATGTCATTGTACTTTTTACTGTGATCCTAGCTTTTCAGAAGTTCTGAATTTTGATTGCTGTCATATTTAAAAGACAGCATTATCTTGGTAATCTTAATATATTGAATCATATTTTCTGTAATTTGAAGTTTGATCAAAGTTGAAGGATCAAAAAATAGAAAGCATCTTAACGTGTCGGGTCTAACTCTATAGTTTTAAAATATTCATATTGTTATAAGTAACACTGCTTACAAAAATATTAATCCCTTTACCATATTCTTTATATATATATATATATATATGTATATAAATAAAATAGAATAATTTATGTTCTCTGCTTTCATGTGATTTCTTCGGTAGATGTGAAAGTATTGACCAAAATAGTAAACTTCAATGGTGGTTGTAGACCACCACTTCAGCTAAATCATGTCCCATGTCCCAAAATCAATGGTGCTAGAGTTTAATAAAATTATTTAAAATTTTAATTGTAAATATTTAATATAACTTATATTTCTAAAATTAAATGTTGTATGTGGTAGAGTAAATTATATTAAATGAGATAAGAATATTATAAAATTATATAAACTTTATTTGATTTAATTTTTATTCATTTACAAATAATATGACTTAAATTTTAGAGTTAAGAGTTTATTTAGCAATTATTCTCAAATAATTTTAATAAAATTGTAAATAGTTAGTCCCAATTTAATTATAAATGTAATTTTTCAAAAATTAAATATAATAAAATAAATAGATGGCTGTTTTTTTGAGTTGAAATGATTTTAGATTACTCGAATCTTTAATTATTATTTGTCTAATTTGTTCCTAAAAGGACTTTGTGAATTCTTGGTTGAAAAAGATTTTGTTAGGCGAAAAGCTCTCAAACCTTTGTTTTTCTAAATATTTTTGGGTTTCGGTCTTTCTTCATATAGAGAAACACTGCGTTTCCACCTAATTTCTATAATCTAAATGAGTTCTTGACATTTCCTCTGATGTGCTTCGGAGCATCATGAACTTCTGTTGCCCTCATGAATTGCTTTCGTCTTCATCGCCCCGGTCTTTGAGTTCGCCGCCGGGAACAGATGCTATCAAATTATCAATGTAATGCTCGTTCTCTTTCTCCTTTACTTATCCTGAAAAGCTTGAAACAATTGTAATCGTAATTAGGGCGGAGCTTAGGTTAATTCATATGTAAATGGTGAAGTTGTGCGAGTTTGAAGGGGAGGGGGAGGGGGAGGGGGAATTTTAGTACCTTTGATCTTTTCTTTGAGGGATTTGAGAAGATCGGTGGGGATCGGTGCAGGAATTGTTGCGAGATTCGGAGTTGGGGCTTGAATTTGCTCGATCTGGAGTATTCTGATTAGGTTTTTTCTCATCGCGCTGTTTGGATGTGGCGATTTCTGGAACTTTCTCGCATTGATTTCCCGAGATCGTTGAAACCGGATTCTCTGATCTTGATTCTTGGTTTTCTGTTTCCATTAAGGCTGAGGAATCTGTCGAAACTTCTGAGGCTACTACTGATGATGTTGAGGAGGCAATGTTGAGGGATTCAAGCTTCTTTATCAAGAGTTTAAGCCTCTTCTCAGCTTTGTTCCTTAGCTCTGTCTCCTTTCGAATCTGATTCTCCAACTCTATCAACTTCAGAACACCAGAAAAAACCTAGTGAAGATTACACATTGGAAAAAGAAATTCAGAATGTGAACTATGATGAAGAACATTACCTTTTCCCCCATAAGCTGTGCCTCTTCTTTGGCTGATCTTGAAGCTTGTCTTTCTGCAAGCAATCTTCCTCTTAAGCAATCTAAAGTTTTCAAACCCTTCCCAACTTCCATTTTCTTTCCACTGCAAGCAACCAACTCCATTTTATTGTCTGTCTTCTTTGCAAGTAGCCACCATTTTCTTTGCCTCTCAGTGCAGAAAACTTCAGCACTCTGCTACATTCACCATCATAGCAATCCCTGAGCTTACAATGAGTGAAATTGCACTTAGAAATGAAATAGAAATCTGGGGAGAGAAGGGTTTTAGGAAATTTAAATCACTGGTCTCGTTCTTGGAGTGGAGATTCGATGATAGTTCAGAAACCAAGATGCTGTAGTCAGTGTCACAAAACCCAGAGCCTTGGCCTCTTTCTTATTATTAACCATACCCAATGCCTTCGTGACAGTTGTTCATCCCTTTCTAGTTCCTAAAATTGAACCCTCCCTTTATTTATTATTGTGCAATTCCTGTCTAGACTCATAAATTTGTTTGCTGGTGGTTGATCGAAAACAGAATTTCTAAAATAATGCTAACTTTTTACTGTTTGCACAAACTTTCTGGGTTTCTTGTGAAGCAAAAACTTCATATAAACTATGATTATGTTAATCAAACCCATAGTGTATGAAGTTTGCAAAGATTGGAGCTCATATTTGTTCAAACTATTTAGAACCCACCCATCCTTAATTTTCTAAATTAAAAACTATTAAGCTTTCTTTCTTCTATGTTTAGTTTAATTGGATGATCGTTTGTTAATTTATTGAAAGAAAAGGAACCTTGTGAATGAAAGGGCTTAGGGTACTGTGCCCTTTAATTTAGATAATGTGTAGTCTATACTTACCCTAGTAGGTTATAGATTCTTTATTCTTTATGTTGTAATGAATGAAAGAGTCATCTTTTTATATACTTTTAAACTATATTAGTTTTGAGAATGTACATTGAAAATAACTCGGTTGAGTTGGTGAAACCTTTTGGACCAATATAAAATCTTGGGTTGGTAGCTTGAGCAATTTGAATAGAGTTCACAACATGACTCAATCTAACCTCTGTTTTTAGTTGAGTTTTCATGTTGTTTTTTTTAATTATTTAAAAAAAATTATATTTATCTTCCATACATGTTACATTAATAAATTACAATACATCACTAACATTGGTTACAAAATTTAAATATTCTTGATTTTTATTTTTATAAAATCTTAGAAGTAGGGTAGAGTTGGATTCTAACACTATTTTCGAAGTTTTTGGGTAGCTCGACCAAAAAATGTTAATCTACAAACTAACTCGATTTACCGTTTTCAAAAAGTTTAACAAAGGAAAATCTAACCGAATCTAAAATTTATGATTTGAGTTGAATAGTTCGAGTTAGTTGAATTCTTAAAAGATAACTTTGTTAAGAATTTAAAAGAAAAAAGAAAAAAGAAATGAAAAAAAAGAGTGGGAGTGGCATGCTTTGAACTTTGAAGGCATGCCATTGGTAGGGCATACGTAGCAATTATCCTCTTCAATTATGTGAACTTAAAAAAAGAAAAAAGCAACAATTCAACATTGTTGTCATTATATTTACTTTCCCAAAATGGCTCCATTCGAAGCCATTTCTTTAAGACATGGATTCATAGACATGATTCTATTTATTTTTTATTTTTTATTTTTCGTATATATATATTGAACTTTATATTGACTTTGTTCTTTAAATTTCTATAAATCTAATTTTTTGTTAATATTTTATTGTTGCATTTAATAGAAATCCTAAGCCATTATTTTTGATATGGTACTCAAATTAAGACAATTAAGAAACTTTGGTTCATATCCGTTTAAGAGTTCTTACCTTCTAAAACGAATGATTAGTAGTAGTTTGGTTAATGAATTTATGAAAAATTTTAGGTTTGGTTAAAGTTAGTGAACAATTTGAGAGTGAGTTAAACTTGGAATATTTATTTTAGCTTACAATCTTATTTGATAAAATAAAAAAATTAGAAGGCTTTGAGTCAAAAAATTGTATTTTTTTTCAATTTATAAAATTGAAAAATAAGCCGCTATGAAATACGGATTATACATTATTTCGAAAAGGAAAAAAAACGCTTGGAATTTATGTAAAATCGTTGTCTTTGAAGAAGACGATGACGAGGAGAAGAGTTTGAGCAACTGATGATCGTCAATGAACCAATAGTTTTCACAGGTATTTTTTAGCGAATTCATTTTACGAATTCAGCTTGATAATCTGTACTTCATGCCGTCTCAATTTTAGCGGAGGAATAATTTCATCTGGAAATCGTATGGATAGTTTTTTTTTTTTGTACAATTAATCGAGGGATTTGACCAAGCGAAATCCTGATTTGGAATAAAAGAAATCTCTCGTTCAATCAGAGCAACGTGAATGGTTCTTAGAAGCATTTAATATTGGTTTAGGTCTTTAATTGTCTCATTGGAGTTGAAAATTGTATGAAGGTCGAGGAAATTTGATCCTCAGGTATCTATTTATAAGAATCTTCCTCCCAGTTTCTCACTTATTGGTGAGAGAGCAGCCAAAATCTCGTTTGTTTGTTTCTAGTTTCAAGTGTCACAAACTTTTGAAAATTTGAAATCTGATTCTGCCTCTCAATCTTGATGGAATTCCCACGGCATACCTTTTTAGGCAGAGGAAGCCGATTCATATCTGTCAATTTAGAACCTAATAGATTGCAGGACTATGTGCCTTTCTATTGAATTGTTTCTGAATGTAGAGAAAGCACGAGTACAATTCCTCATCCATCTTCATTGATTAACAAGATATGTTAGCTTTGGTTTGTTTTTGGGCAGATAATCCAATTTTCTAAGTTCAGATATTTCCATCTTTGAGCACTATAACGTATTGTATATAATCAAGAAACAGTAAATTTCTATGTATTCTCCACATGAGTTGTATATGTATGTGCGTATGTAGGGTTCAAGGTTGAAAAAGAATGGTTGGTCTTGAAGGTGATCAAATTTCAAGTGCATTTTGATTTTCTGATGTTTGATTTTGCCTGAAACCTGTGGTTTTTGTCAATTATTTCTGGTGTGGTATATGCTTTCTTTTGCATCTCTTACAAAAAAAAGTTTGGGTAGGAGCTCAGGCTTATTATAACAATAACAGTTCAAACTCACGCTAGTAGATATTGTCTGCTTTGGCCCGTTACGTATCGTCGTCAGCCTCACGGTTTTAAAACACATCTACTAGGGAAAGGTTTCCACACCTTTATAAGGAATGTTTTGTTCCCCTCTCCAACCGATGTGGGATCTCACAATCCACTCCTTTGGAGGCCAGTGTCCTTGCTAGGACACCGCCCGATGACTGGCTCTGATACCATTGGTTACAGCTCAGATCTACCACTAGTAGATATTGTCCGCTTCGGTCCATTAAGTATCACCGTTAGCCTCACAATTTTAAAACGCATCTACTAGGGTGAGATTTCCACACCCTTATAAGGAATGTTTTGTTCCCCTCTCCAACCGATGTGGGATCCCACAATCCACCCCCTTGAGGGCCAGCATCCTCACTGACACACGGTCCGATGACTGGCTCTGATACCATTTGTAACAGCCAAGACCCACCACTAGCAAATATTGTCAGCTTTGACCCGTTACGTATCGCCGTCAGTCTCACGGTTTTAAAGTGCGACGGTTAGGGAGAAGTTTCCACACCCCTATAAGAAATGCTTCGTTCTCCTCTCCAACCAATGTGGGATCTCACCCTGATCTATTGAAGTAGAATGCTATTTTTTGATTGAAGTGGTAATCCATGACAACTAAAGTAGGATTCACATGTTTATTATTGAATATAGTACAATTAGAGATATGGTCTTAAATAAACAAATTAACAAAAACATTTCTCAGGAGTGATGGCTTTTCATTTTCTGTTCTTTCCTTTTTTCTGCCCCATGTATGTTGCTGAAGTCACTTTCACTTTTAGCTGGTGTTCTGACACTCTGATCCATTCAACAATATACCAATTTTGGTTATATACGCTTTTTAGTAACCTGAAACTGTTTTGGCTTCTTCATAGGACTATGTGTTTGCTGCAAGCTCAAGGTTAAGGTTGTTTAAATGGAGATACCCAGAAAAGAACATGATTCTGAACCTTCATTTTCCAATGTTTACAAACTACCAGGAGAGCCTGCTATAGTAATTAATGGGGTGCCTGATATAGTAACTTGTGACACTGCCCTTCCTCTTTGTGATTCTCTGAATGATGAAAAATTACTCGGAAGTACAGGTTTTGGTGAGTGGTTAGAAGGTAGAGTTGTAAACAAAATGTTTGGCGATCGGTATTACTATGGCGTCATAATCGAGTTCGACAAAGATATGGGATGGTACAGAGTGGAGTATGAAGATGGAGACTTCGAAGATCTCGATTGGCATGGACTCGAACAGGTGCTTTTGCCCATGGACATTACAGTTCCATTGAAAGCATTAGCATTGAAAACTCTGAAGAGAAACAGGAAGGCCCAGAATAACAGGAAGAACAAGACTGGAAATAGACGGGGTGATCCCAAAGAAATGGAAGGCAGGAGGAAGAAGAGTGTGGAAAGTATAGTTGTGTCACCTACAGAGCCTGCAGCCTGAGTTCTTTTGCTTCTTTTTAGCTCATTAGCGAGTGGCTAAGCAAAATTTGGCCCTGTTTTGCTTAGTAAATGGGTGGAACCGAGTGTTCTGGCATTCTTTCTTGCTCAGCAGGTAGTGTTCTTTATGGGTAATCTTTATTCATCCAATTTATTATCAACTTTGAAGAGAGGAAGAGACTAGAGTAGTGCAAAAATGACCTGTCATTAGGATGGGTTTTTTTTACCCTTTATATATTTATAAAATATTTTTGAATCCGCTTTTTAAGTAGTTTTTAAAAGATAATTTTTGTACTATACTAAGTCGTAATATTACCTTTTATCTTTCAAAAACTTTTTAAAATAATCGTCAGAGTATAAATTTGTTAAAATGTTCGGTGAAAGTTGGGATATGGAATGGTATGGTATGGTGGTGACTTAGAATAAAAATTGAGATTTGAACATGATTATGTCGTGTCAGTTTGAGCACTTGTCGCACTTGCACTCTTAAGACAGAGGGACAGCGATTATTCGGACTTTGCATACAACGTTAGCGTATATTTGAACTTCAAGTCACGTTTGTGAGAAATATTTTAGAAAATGTGAGCGAGGAAATAAGTTGAAAATAATTTGAAAAAAAATAATCTTATAAGCTAAGAATGATTAAACAACAATGGTTTTGATAAAATATGACCCGAATGAAAAAGGAGTGAGCTCCTAATGGATTTATATTTCAAATTAGATATATATATTATATTATATTTGTTTGTTGATTTAACTTAAGCTCAAACTTTGCCAAACCCCTTTCATCTGCGACATTTTTTGCTCAATTTGAGCTCGAAAAATTGATACTATTTCAAAAAAGAGTAATTTTGAATGACAGTTCGTCTTCTTCATATGCTCTTCGTGATATCTCAATCTTCTGCACTTCTTTGTAGGCATGGATTCCATATAGTAACCTCCATTAGGCTTTTCTCTTACTTCAAACGCAACACCCGTCCGACCACAAATTTACCTAAACCTCCTAGACTTTTGGATCTCATTTCTCCAAAGGGAAATGTCGCCTCTGAAAGTCGCCAAACCCATCTTCGGCTCATCAAGGACTTTTTACAAACAGATTCCGATCAATGTCGATCTAAAACCCTTTCCGATGGTTTTGATTCTGATTCAGTTTTTTTATTCAAGGATTCCTCCAGTGTTCTTGATCAAGAACGTGAATCTGGTCACTGGGATTTTCAGTTGTTCGCAGGAAGATTTGAATTTGATGCGAACGATATATCCAGCGCTTTGAGTTTGTGCTGTTCTCAGCGCAATCTTCGTGGTGGAATTCAGTATCATTCTGTGGCAATTCGAACTGGGTTTATTGCTAATGTGTATGTAGGAAGTTCGCTGGTGAGTTTGTACGGGAAGTGTTGGGAGATGAATGACGCATATCAAGTGTTTGATGAAATGCCTGTGAGAAATGTTGTGTCATGGACAGCCATCATTGCTGGGTTTGCTCAAGAATGGCAAGTGGATATGTGCTTGGAGCTTTTCCAACAGATGAGAAGAATGGCATTACAACCCAATGAGTTTACTTTTGCCACCATATTGAGCGCTTGCACTGGCAGTGGAGCCCTTGGAGTTGGAAGAAGCCTCCATTGTCAAACATTCAAAATGGGCTTTGATTCTCATGTCCATATTGCAAATGCTCTGATCTCAATGTACTGTAAATGTGGAGCTCTTAACTTTGCAGTATACTTATTTGAAGCCATGGAAGTCAAAGACGCTGTTTCTTGGAATTCCATGATTGCTGGCTATGCCCAGCATGGGCTCTCTCTGCAAGCCATTGATCTTTTTAAAGCAATGAGGAAGCAGCAGCAAGTGGAAGCCGATGGCATCACTTTTCTTGGTGTCCTGTCCTCATGTAGACATGGGGGGCTTGTGGAAGAGGGTAGATATTACTTCAATCTTATGGTCGAGCTCGGTTTGAAACCAGAGTTGGATCATTATTCATGTGTTATCGATTTGCTTGGGCGAGCTGGGCTACTAAAAGAGGCTCAAAACTTCATTGAGATGATGCCCATATCTCCCAATTCAATTGTTTGGGGATCGCTTCTCTCTGCTTGCAGGCTTCATGGGAATGTCTGGATAGGACTGAAGGCAGCAGAGAGTAGATTGTTACTGCAACCCGATTGTGCTTCGACGCACTTGCAGTTGGCTAATCTGTATGCAAGAGCAGGGTACTCGTACGACGCTGCGAGATTGAGGAAGATGATGAAAGACAAAGGGCTGAAGACTGCTCCTGGGTATAGTTGGATTGAGATTCAGAATAAGGTTTACAGATTTAAAGCAGAAGATAAGTCAAATCCTGTAATGATTGAGATATTTGGTGTTATGGATGGCATGGTGAATCACATGAGACCTGTAGGCTGTGTTCCTGAAGTGGACAACGAACTAGAAGATGCTTTACTAGCAATGTCTTAAACCTTCAAACTTGTTAGACATGAAAATTAATTGATCTTTAAAGATTGTTAGATACATAATTAAAAGTTCGGCAATCTATGAAGGCCATAGTGAAAAGGGTTGGCTAGCAGTCACACGACAAAAACACGATCATTCAAAAACATGATCATTGGACAACATTATTTTTATGTAATCCAGATATCCTTCCTTACAAATGCAGTTCTTTAGCACACACAAGCTGCTAATTTGTGAAAAAAGAAAAATTTCAGGTCACTTTGAATGCATGCGACTCTGCTCACCTAAGGCTTGAGACATGAAGATCAAGTCATAACTCATAAGACTGCTTCAATACGCCCAGACACCGAGCCAACAAAAAATATGTGTAGAATACATACAGATGCCAACAGTAACCAGTTATTGGAGAACCCGCATCAAAATTTGGTTGTTCAGACAAAAGCCTCTGTTCTTAGTAAGAAATGCATGCATTGCTTGTGTTGGTGAAGGGAACAGCACTGTTGCCATTCTGATGGGCTCTGGAATGGATGCCCTGCAATGATGTACAAATGATGCATCACACAGAATTCCTACAAGTAACACACTACTAATTCTGAACTTTTCTATTTTTATTTATTTATTTTTTTTAACTATTATCACTTTTTTTCATTGATGTATGAAACTTACAAAAAAAAAAAAAAAGGGGGCAAGAAACCTATATCCGAGGGAGTTACAATAAACCTCTCCAATTGGAGAAAAGATTAGCAAAACTATTATAAGTAAAAAAGGTGACTATTTACCCCCAAGTAATAGGAGGAAATACTAATTCTGAACTTTGGCACAAATAACTGATCTCTACCTGAAAAACATATTGATTGAGGTTGCATCATAGTCACAGCCAGATAAGAAGCGTTCCACGTCATCTAGCGCTGCATTTCGAGGTATTCCTTGCAGAAGGACCTGTATGTACAAAGAAAATTGAATCTCACAGGAAAAAAGTCCGAACCAATTCAGTGTTTGAGAGGCTTAAATTTAATATGAGACACCCATTAACTGCAGTCTGCACATGATTTTACGAATGACAAACTTACGACCAGAAAGGTAGCCAATTCGTAATCTTGAAATATCAAGTTTCAATTGAAAATCTAATGACATCAGTGCATGTTATCTTTTCCTTATAAATGATCTTACGAAAAAAAACCCTTGATCTTCTAAGTTGAAGTACTTACTACAGTTTTATATTATCGAGAAGCTACTAAAGGGGATCCAGACCACAAGGACCTTGGCTAACAGTTTTCTTACTCCCTTCTAAATAGCTTAACATGAAAAAGTAGTCTCTCTATAATCAGTTTTAAACTTGGAGATGTAAGGAACAATCCATTGAATATCATGCAGTACAATAGCAGAGAACATATTGATCTATATGCTTGATCCTTGAAACCATTCCACTCGAGCATATGATATTAGATAGACAAAGATAAAGGAGAATGGATTGCTTTCTGAACAAAGATGCCAATAGCAAAAACAAGAATATGAATGGTAAAGAGATTTCTCAATGGACAATAAGTTCATAACTTTTTAAAAATGGCATTACCGTTTTTCCATTGTAAGGTGAAAGAAGGTCCCACTGCGAACGATCAGCCTGAAATTTAGAATAGAAGTTATAGGTTTCTAAATTTTAAAACAAGACAAAAAATAAATCCATTTTTTATTAGATATCCATCAGAACATCACCCGCTCCAATCTGTACATGCGACCTTTTCTTCCAATCACTCGAAAAGCATTATCATAGGCCTTTCGGGAGGGGAACTGCATCATCCTGATTACAACATTCATAAATATTTAACGAAAATCAACCTCGAACACCAGTGTTACTCAAATGTATATTCATGTTTTCTAATAATAAAAAAACATTACACAATTGGGCTTCTCCTTAGAAATATAACCCTTTTACAGATGACAAGGTACATCGCGCTTAATTGAACGCATGTTCCATAGATTAACATGTAAGCTAATAATCCAGGCTTAAGGAGTGCATTTGTATTAAAATGATCTAAGGATCAAAAGGGCAATTAGATATTTTTTGATTATTTTAGTTTCCAAGAAGCAGAAGGAATAGAGCCATAACAACAATGGTAAAACATAATACAGAAAGCATCTATATCCAAAATATGCAAAAGAAGAACATTACATAGAGGTTGGCGTGAAACTCCGGTTGTATTCAACTTTGACATCATCCAAACTCAAATTACATCCTTCAAGCAAATTGACAATGTCTGTCTTTAGAACATTCCTTGTGATACCATACAGTTTTCCATACACCGAACCTGATAAGAGTGTAACAAACAACTCATTAGGCATAATCACTACGTAGAATCAGACGAAAAATCAGCTACCTAAATGATAACAGTACAGCAGTAAGGATACCAAAAGGCTTTCGTAGCGATTAATGCATTCCAAATTACTCAAACTTACAGAATCAACAAAACCTGAATCGATTAATACAATCAGCCAAACTTATTTACCAGAAGCTCAAATAAACGAGAAAAAAAAAATTGTTCCCAAAATTCTAACCAGCCACAATCTATAAACCCTAAACCTCTCCCAACATAACACACGACACGAGGACATCGTCCAGACTCGGCGAAGACGTAGGAACGAGCTTGAGCTTCATACCTGTCGTTCCTGATGTATCGAGAAAAGAATCGGCGGACGATTCAGGAGGTGATTGTTCCCCTTCCGTCGAGAAGAATCTTGAAGATTGGCGGAAAAACACAGGGAGGCCATGATTTGGCGTCGCTGAACGAGAAATGAAGTGCGATCCAATCGCCTTACGGAGCAGATTGAGGTTCGTCATTTTTTCGCAAAGAAAAGAAGAGAAAATCGGAGTTTATGGCGCGTTCACTGAGGTGTGGGGGCGGTGGCTGTTGTTCACCGTTCCAAGTTCGAACAAAAAAATTTAGTTTAAAAAAAAAAAAAAAAATCTCTTTTATGTCTTCAATAAATTATCAAATATGCATACAATAAGAAATCGATAATTTTTTAGAAAATATATTGTAGCAAATTTTTATTATCAAAATTATTTTTTTGTGTGTGTATTTTATTGAAATTTATTAGTTTAAAAAGATTTTTGAAACAATAATTTAAATTGAAGATTTAATTTAATAAAATGAAAAAACTATGATCTAAATTGATAGAATCTCATAAATTTAATACCAAAAGTGTAACAATTTCATACCAAAAATATCTCTTAACACAGTTCACCTAGTTGAGTGTCTATAAATTTTGAAGAACAAAATATTGAAAAATAAATAATATTTTAGTGGAGAAAAATTTTAGTTACAGAATTGTGCCTTATTTTTCAGGCGTTGAGTAATGAATGTTACAAATAAAAGAATTTGTATTTTGTACTATACGCTCTCTTGGAAAAAGAAAGAAAAAGCAAAATCGATAGAAGAAAACCTAAATACCTTTCCTATCCGATTCTCAGGAGTTCCGCCTTCCCACACCAATCTCTAATCATTTCGATCAACCGATGATTTTCCTGTGAGGCGAGACGATTTGTTCGTTAGACGGCGGCGACGGTTCAGCTACTTTCGAATCCAGATCAACGGCGACGGTTCCGCCTCCGCCATTGCCGGTGCCTGTGGCTGTACCGGCTGTACCGGCTGTACCGGGTCTCGGCGTGGGTGTGGCTGTGGTTGTACCGGGTGTGGGTGGGGGTGTAGCGGGTGTAGCGGGTGTAGCGGGTGTAGCAGGTGGGGGTGTAGGGGGTGTAGCGGGTGTAGCGGCTGGGGGTGTGGCAGAGGCATTTACGGTATCGAAGGGGGTCTCATTAACATAATTTCCTGGGGGATCATACTCACAGATGATCAAAACGCCACCAGTTTGGCACCTGACGCGACTGCATCCAAGTTTGGTAGTATGTCTCCAAATGACCTGCGTGTAATGGCCGCACATTTCACCCTCGGTGCAGGAATTTGTTTGAGCGTCGTAATGTCTCCTCTCTTTCGACCACGATTCCACCGCGTCCGTCGGCGTCCAGTGGTCAAGCGCTCCCCAAAACAGATTCTCTCCGTACGGACCATACGAGTGGACCATTTTGCAATCAACAGTGCGCTTCGTTCCCCACCGACGCGCGTATCGAGCCAATCCTCTGTCCCAACTTAACGCAGGATGCGTCACGTTCATCCTCACTTTGTTGTGCGCTGTCAGAAATTCGCGAGAGTATAAAGGCTTAAACCGTCTATATGGCCTCGGATTTGCCGTCGCGCCATCGGAAGGGGACTGTTGGTTCTCCGGGGAGGGATTTTCCGTCGCGCCATTGGAATTGGACTGTTCGTTCTGCGGCGAGGGATTTTCCGTCGCGATTGATCTATTTCTTCCACTGGAATGGGATATTTGAGTCTCCGGCGAGACGATCGGGATGAAGAGGAGAATGATGCAGAGAAAGAGAGGAGGAAGAGCTGAAGGCGGCGACATTGGGAGGAGGAGGAGGAGGAGGAGGAGGAGTAGGCGACGGCGGCGATGGAAGATTAGGTCTTAGGGATTTTGTACTGCAGGGAAGGTGCTGCCCTCAGATCAGAGCAGCGGAACGAGAGGGAACGAGAGGAAGGGAGAGGCGTTTTTGTATCTGAATTTCTCCATAATTTTTCACTTTTGTTTGGTCATTGTTTCTCCTCCGTTTAATTCCGTAAATTTCTCTCTCTTTCCTATTTATGTCTTTTCTTTTTCTTTTTCTTAATTAATATGAATTTCTTTTTCGCTTAATTCCATTTTTTATTTAGATCTTTTCTATATTTGCTCTATTTTAAAATAATTATAAAAAAAAAACCATTTCAATCCACTTCTATAATTTCTATTTTAATCAATTTAACTTTACATTAAAAATTAATTTTCATCTTCCTGTTATATCAAACGGTCCAGCTTTCTCCATCCAAATAAACTATACCTTATTTTACCATTGGTTCAATTTTTGTGGTAAATCCTGTAAAAATATTCCTAAATTCAAATAAAACTATCGCTAACAAAATATAATTTTATATTCACTCACATACATTTAATAATATAAAATTATCAGCACGTGCTCTTATTATATTTGTAAAGAAAAGGGTTTCATTTAATTTTTTTTATTTTCTAACTTTTATTTACTTATTTATATATTAGTCCTTCAAATTTTAAAATATTACACTAAAAAACTGTTTCTCATTAAAATCTATCTATTACTAACCCTTTGAAGAGTTCAAACAATGACGCGAATTCATAATAATAATAAATAAATAATAATAATAAATTTTTAAAAAACCACGTCAAACCATAGTTGCAGTAGCAGAACATGCACATACTATGCTTCTCTTTGCATGAAACCGTCAACTTCTTGAGCTCACCTTACTATTTAACCCTTTGCACAAGCTCGAGCTCAAGCCCGCAAGTGTCGGAGAGTGTTCGAATTCGAGAAAAATGAAGTTTTCCAAATATTCATATATTATGATGTTCGTCGTTTTCTCGATCAACTTCTTTCCCGGTCTTTGTTTCACGACATTCGTGTTCGGAGACTCGCTCGTTGATGCCGGGAACAACGATTATATTTTCACCCTTTCCAAAGCTGATTCGCCGCCCTACGGTATCGATTTCAAGCCCTCCGGTGGCCGACCCACGGGAAGGTTCACTAACGGTCGAACTATTTCAGATATTATCGGTAATGCATCCAACTCGAACATTATTCGTGTTAAAGTGTTACCAAATTTCGATTATCGTTGAGCTGTGCTCGTGTTTGAATCAGGAGAATATCTCGGAGCGAAATCATTTCCGCCGCCATTTCTAGCTCCAAATACAGAAGCAGACACAATATATACAGGAATAAACTATGCTTCTGGAGCTGCTGGCATCTTGGATGAAACTGGGTTCTTATTTGTAAGTAATGAATTAATTTTCTTATTTCAATTTAATATGGAAACTATATTTTAAAATTCAAATATTAATTTTTTAATCTTAGTATATAGTTGTAAAATTATATTATTATAACAATTTTAGTTCGTAAGTCGTTTTAATTTGAATTATATTTTTTAAAATGTTTGATCTCGTCTCTAAAAGATAATTATATTAAAAAAATAAGAATAGGTTAGATTTATACTATCGAAGAATAATTTTTAATAACGGACTTTATTTCAAAAGTGACAAAATTGCATCCATGTATGTTGGGTCGGGTCAAATCGGGTCGTTTTTAGATTTAATTCAATTGTTAGGACCAAGTCAAAATATTTGAAGTGAGTTGATCGGGTCATAGCTAACTCAACCCATACAACTTTCATTTATTTTAACTCAACCCAATTCAGCTCGTACGAGATGGGTTGGGTTGTTCGAGATTTTTGAGTCACTGAATTTTTTGAATACCCGAGATGAATTTAGGCTAATATGAGCGTATTTGTATGAACAGTTGGGGAGGATTCCACTAAGGGAGCAAGTGAAGCATTTTGAGGAGAGCAGAGATTACATAGTGAAAGTAAAGGGAGAGAATGGAACAATGAAGCTTTTGAAGGAAGCAATTTTCTCTTTAACATTTGGATCCAATGATATCATCAACTATTTCCAGCCCTCCATTCCATTTTTCGAATCAAACAAGGTCGCCCCGAGCGATTACTTGGATCATATGATCTCCAATTTAACGATACACCTTAAGGTACGATAAAATAAAAACAGTTCAAGATTCTTTATCGATCGAGTTGGTAGCAAATCACCCAAATGGGTCGTGTTTTATAACGATTTTTGGTTCGTGTTGTTCTATATTTGGCTCGGGATTTTCGATTGGTGAAGGAACTGCACGAGCTGGGAGCGCGAAAGTTCGTGGTGGTTGGAGTTGGACCCCTTGGATGCATTCCATTTGTAAGGGCAGTGCAGTTTGTAAGAGGTGAGAAATGCTCTGAAGAAGTGAATGAAGTGATTGAAGCCTACAATGTTAGGCTAAGTGGATTGGTGGATGAATTGAATCAAGAGTTTGGTCCTAAAACCATGTTTGTCTTTGCCAATTCCTATGCTGTCTTCATGAAGATTATTGTCAATTATCAACAATATGGTTAGCTTTCAATCTCTGTCTTTTACTCGAGTTTTTATTTTGAGTTGAAAATTGCATGTTTATATCTGATTAAATAGGTTGAGTTATCGTTTTAGTCTTTGTGGTTTTGAGTTTGGCTTCATCCGAGTCTCTATATAGGGGAGGAGAACGAAACACTTTTTATAAGAGTGTGGAAATCTCTTCCTAACAGACGCAATTTAAAAACCTTGAGGGGAAGCTCGGAAGGGAAAGTTCAATATCTGCAAGCAGTGGACTTGGGCTATGACAAAGAATTCTTGCAAAATGTTCGGATTGATCTTTAAATATTTGTTTTGAAAACGTGATAGGGTTTGTGAATGCAAAGCAGCCATGCTGTGGTGCATACTTTCCTCCCTTCATATGCTACAACAAGGGCCAAAGCCAAGACCAAAACAGATCATCAAGTTCTTTTTTGTGTGATGATCGATCAAAATATGTGTTTTGGGATGCTTATCATCCAACAGAAGCTGCTAATATCATCATTGCTAAAGAGCTTCTTGATGGAGATGAAACGATTAGCGTTCCCATCAACATTCGTCAACTCTACGCCTATCGCTTCTAATAACGGTTTAAATTGTGTTTGTGTTGGCCCGATAACATATTCTGATGTGTAGGTCTTTCTAATTTTCGTAGTTTGGTCGTGTTTCTATTATTGCTATATGAAAAGTATTATTGTTATCTATTAAATTATGTTCGGGTTGATATTCTTCTAAGTTCATCATTACTTGAAAATGAAATGGTTCGAGTATAATCAATTGAGTTGATGCTCAGATCTTTCGTTCAAATTGATACCCCAAAAGTAGTTTTTGCTCGAGTCTGTGAGCAATCTAACTCTTTTGCTTCATAACGACATTGCTTGGTATATAAACTATTATTAAACCTGCATTAAACACTTCTAAATGATCCATACATGATATTTTGTTTAATCATCTAACAATCAACTACGATGGATAACTTATCTCTATTTTCAATTGTTCTACCTGTGCACATAGATGTCATCATCAATGGCTATACCAACGTCTCTGCAGCTGTTAAGTCTGTAGAAGATGCCGAAGCTTTGGATTCTTGGCTTTCCAAATACACGAGGAAATCGATTACGAAAGGATCGGTCCATGGATTTCCAAGGGGAGCACTGGGGCCTGCAACCCAGCCTAGATGCCCACCTTTGGGTGTCACTATTAACAAACAGTTCGGATTTGCCTGCAACAATGATCACATTTGAAAAATATGTATATTAGTTATGAGAAACGAACATAGAACCTACTGCTTCGATAACATGTTGAGATTTGGTTTCGATTTTGAATTATTCAAATGTAGATAACAAAACAGAGAAGTCAATACGTTAAGATTTGGTTGGTTTGGAAGTAGTGTTTATGAGCTTTCAACAAGCAAGTGAATCAAATGGGTCCAATTTTTTTTATGTTGTTTAACAGATAACTCAAGAACTCAAAGATAGCTGTGTGAACCTTTATGTCTTCACGGGGGACTCCTCTGTCTGGAGCAATTGGATCATTTGCTGCCTGCAAAGCAAGTTACATACCAACTTTTAACTAGGAATCTTGCTCCTTAACACTAATAAACCAAAATATTGTTTAGAATGCTCAAAAATATCTGTGAGAGAACAATGTTCTTAGCTACAGTTTCCCAATACATTCTTTAAGTTAAAACTGAGTGCTTAAAGAATCTATAATGTTCCCTAAACCAATTATCAGGAGAGTTTTTATGCTTTCGAAGGACTCATCCTCTTCCTAATTAACAATAACAAGATTTGTGTAACAGCCCAAATCCACCGCTAGTAGATAATTACCGCTAGTAGATATTGTCTGCTTTGGCCCGTTACGTATCGTCGTCAGCCTCACGGGTAAAACTTTGAGGGAAAGCCCAGAAGGAAAAGCCCAAAGAAGATGATATCTGCTAGCGGTGGGCTTAAGCTGTTACAAATGGTATCAGAGCCAAACACCGGGCGGTGCGATAGCGAGGACGTTAGGTCCCCACAAGAGATGGATTGTGAGATCCCGTATCGGTTGGAGAAGGGAGAATGCAAAACCTCTCCCTAACAGACGAATTTTAAAAACCTTGAGGGGAAGCCCGAAACGGAAAGTCCAAAGAGGACAATATCTGCTAGTGGTGGCCTTGAGCTGTTCATTTCAAAATACTAATTACATTATACTATTTCCTTATAAATTGACTTAAAGAGAGTTTAACAGCAATCTTGAGTTCTAAGAGAACAGTGAGACAAGCCAGCATTAAAAAAAAAAAAAGAAGTGTACCTGGATGCAAAGCAAAGGAATTTTGACATCCTTTATGAATTTTGAACTGCTAGACTTTGAGTAGTATTCATCAACAGAGTTGAAACCAAATGAAACTGAAAGACGTTCAAAGACAAAACAAAAGCTCTAAGCAGAAGAAATGGCTTATATCAACAATGTCTTTCGAACGAAACAACCGAAAATTAAGAGAAAGAATACCGCGAGTTAAGGCATCATCATATTCTCTAACAGTTCTAGCATTGGCTGCCAAAGGAATATTGAATTCACCAGGCATATCATTGAAGAGATCAGCATGCCTGCAATCTCAGGGGAATCTGGTGAGCTGATGCAATCTAAGGCTCCATGGACTTTTCAGTATCAGATTATGACATGGTTAACAAAACGAAAAACAGTCAGACAAAAGAGGATTACTTGCTGAAGATTCGACGTAAAGCTCGAGCGAGCGCTTTGTCATAAACATTGTTGAAGCCCTTCCGGAAGTCCTCATCTGCTACTACTAAATCGAATGGATTACACAACGACACTGCACCAGACAATGGACAGGACAAGGAATCCTGCAATGAAGAAGTAGAGGTGATATGTAAGAGATAAAGATGGACATAGGAATAAACCTTGTACAGAGAGATTTTGTTCTTATCCCTGGTAGAGTTAAGAGGATCCCCAGATTACCGAACTCTCAAGGGGTGAAGTTAGGCACGATCCCGACTTTTTCCATTGTTACAACAGATCATCTAGAGTGATATAATATTGTCCACTTTGAACATAAGTTAACAATTTTTTTTTTGTTGGATTGTCCCATCACGACAAACACAATGCCAAGGCGTATTTTCTCCTAATTTCAGTACCCAATAACCTTCATTCCATGAGATTTTAGGTTGAAACGTCTTATGTTTTGAAATGAAAAACAAAGGGGTGAAGTTAGGCACGGCCCCAACTTCTTCCATTGTTGCAAAAGGTCATCTAGAGTGATGTAATATTGACAACTTTGAACATAAGCTAACAATTTTTTTTTTTTTTTTGTTGGATTGTCCCATCATGACAAACGCAGTGCCAAAGCGTTTTTTTCTCACAATTTCAGTAGCCAATACCCTTCATTCCATGAGATTTTAGGTTGAAACGTCTATCATAGTCGAAACGTCTTATGTTTTGAAATGGAAAACAAAGGGGTAAAGTTAGGCACGGCCCCAATTTCTTCCAATGTTACAACAGATCATCTAGAGTGATGTAATATTGTCCCTTTGAACATAAGGGAACAAAGTTTTTTTTTTTACGTTGAATAGTCCCATCACGACAAACACAATGCCAAAGCGTTTTTTCTCACAATTTCCGTACCCAATTCCCTTCATTCCATGAGATTTTAGGAGGCAACCAATAAGTAGAGTAAGGAGAATGATAGAGATCAATATGCATTGTTTTAGATTTACCTGTCCCAGATAATTAACAAGAATGTTACCACCAAGAGACCAGCCAACAGCATACACATTAGCCTTGGGATATCTTTTAGTAACATGCTCAACTACTTCACGCATATCTCCTAAAAATGAAGCCGAATAGAACTGCATACATCAGTGTTGTAAAATGAATCTACAAGCCAATTTGATACTCCAATCAAACATGAAGAACACAAAAAATTGAATACCTGGGGAGTTGTAACAGGGCTATTCCCACATCCACGGCTGTTGAAAACTACAGCCCTCCACCCACGATCTCTGGCTCTAACCAACATGTGTCTTACATAAGAATCCTGACTCCCTCCTGTTAAACCAGGCTGCAGAAGTTCAAGAAACCAATATGAAATCAATTGATATGAATCAAGGACCTGTTAGGATCCAAATTTCAAAACAAATACAGTAAAACTATATTGCAATTTCAAAGAATTCAACCCCATTCAAGGATCAGACTACAAATTCAAGTTCAACATTCAATCAAGATCCAAGCATACGGAGATTAGGATTACATGGATTAACGAATTCATTTATTGGGTTGCATGCCAACATCATTCAAATGGAATCATCACGTTCTTTCTCTCTATGTGAAATTAAATTGTGAATTGGGATTTACAGAGTTCCAATTCACTAGGGTTCATATCATTTGGTATCGGAACATCTTTGGCATCATATTTAATTCATAATTCTTCAGGAAACTAAGAATCAGTAAGCACAAACCAGAAGAATAAGAACAGGTGCATCAATAGGCAGACGGAGATCGTCACCGACAACCCAGTCGAGAGCAACAGTGCCGTTATCCGCTGCACGGAGACACTCCCGGCGGAACCTGACATCGGGGCAACTCCTATAGAAGGAAGCAAAAATGGTCTCCAAATGGCGATTCCATCCAATTACAGGGAAAGGCTTATAAGGGAGATTCAAGTTCTTTAAAGCCGGGAGGAACCGATCACTGCCTCCACCAATGACCTCCAGCGACGGGTGGGGCTGAATCGGCTTCTCCGACGGAAACTCCGACATAGCGACGACGGCAGCGGTGGTGAGACGATGGGAGCGGCGTCGTTGATTGGTTATGAGTGATGGGGTGAAGGAAGAGAGACGTGAAGTGATGAGTAGAGAGGAAGAAGGCGTGGAGCCCAAGAAGGCCCTCGCCATTGGAGGGAAATGAAAAGGGATCGGAGTTTGGATATGGAGATGAGGAACGGCTGAGATTATAATGGGTCCTGCACATGCCATGATTCTGATTTTGACAGAGACTGGCCAACGGTCCCGCCGGTTCGGTGGGAGACTTCCGGTCAGTGGTGATTTTTTTTCCCCCTTTTTCTATTAAACTTTTCGCGCTAAATAATATATTAATTTTTCAAAAAGTTTATACTTGGAAGTTAAATACTAATTTAATCCTTAAATTTTTTTTAATAATAAATACATATTTATCTAACATTTATTAATTATATTTAAAAATAAAATAAGAATTACTTGCCAAATATATATTTTTTTTTGTAATGATCATGCATGCTATTGTATTGGTTGAGAAAAATTCTATACCTACCCCCTAAGTTCATATTAATATATTTTTTTTTTGTAAATAATTATTTAATATTATCAGACTCTACATCCTCGACAGTATTTATCATAAAATATATATTTAATAATTATGTAGGATTCATAAAATAAATATTAAATAATATATCATTTTTAATAATATTTTGTATTTTTAGAGTGTTATGGGCAGTGGTACATGATATAACATTTTTAATAAATAAAATAATTATGAATTACAATTTATTCATGGTGTTATAATTATTGATGATTTTGTTGATAATTAAAATGCTTATGTAATTTCATCCAATAAAAAAAATAATTCCTATGCTTTTAAGGAAATAAATAATTAATATGCGGATTAAATACCCCAATGATTCTTGTAGTTAGTCTTTATAATTAAACACTTAACTAATTTTCTTTTAAAGGATTATTATTCACTTTAAACGTTTGCTTTTTGTTTCCAAATGGCTTGTAATATTTGGTAGTTTTTCAATTTTATGGAATAAACTTATATGGACCGGTTATTAGGATAAATTAATAAAAATATTTTTAAATTTGTGTTTTGTCTAAAAAAAATACTTTTTTTTTAAGTTTTATCAATAATTTTTTGTTTAAAAAATTATATTTAAAGTACGTCCATCCATGTTTAAAAATAGTATTAACACTCTCAACTTTTATAAAAATAAATTTTTTTTGTTGAAAAAAAATTATCTATTTACACTTCATAAATCATTTCCCTCTCCAATTCAAGGATACTAATGGTATTAAAAAAAATTAATATTATTTAAAAGTTTATTAATGTTATTTTTTAAAGTTAATGGACATTTTTCAAATATAGTACAACAGTCTCATTCCGTAACAACATTTTTTAATTTTTTTTAAAAAAATTTTCAAGGATAGTATTAAGTATTTTTAAGTGTTTAAATATATTTTTGGAACTCTGTTAAATAAAATATTAATAGTTTCCTCCCAGATTCTTTTCTTTCCTGTACTCTGCTCTTTTATCGAACGTAAATGCTTGAGCTTGAGAAGCTTCGGGTCCAATCGGCCCGTAAAACTCACTCGGACCTTTATTCTGATGGTGGTGGATGGTCACCTAAACTAGTGATATTGAGGGAACCTTCATACTTCCTCTCCAAACAAAGGTAGACAACAAGGAAGTCTAATGCAAGGGCCTAGTCTTCTTTTTGACGAACATGGTTTATGCGCCGCTAATGTAGCGGCTTGTCGAGCATTTGTCCTGCGAAAAAATAGCTCGACGCCAGGATGATAAAAAGCTTAACTGGCACAAGCATTCAATTAGTTCGGATCGAAAGTCGATGCGAAGGTTCAGATCGAAGATCTTCGCGAAGAAGAAGAACCACACAAAATTCTCTTTCTTCGTCCCTGATTTTTAGAGGCAGAGCCATCAAACTTTAGCTTGAGTTGTCGCTCCCCATGCTTTCGCACCCCAGCGTCGGTAGGGACCCAGAGGCTGCCTTCACCTTTTGATTAGAGATATGAACAAGAGGCTTCTAGAAAACTAGTCTTGGAATTATACGTAGAAATATTTTTAATTTTTTTTTTACTTGTATCAATAAAATTTTTGAAACTTATTTTTAATTTTTTTAAAGATAAAATACAAAGTTCTATTAATTTAATTATTTAATTATTTGTCCATCCTAGAGTGATATAAATTATAATTTTACCACACAATTTCTAAATTGAATTAAAAAAAAAAAGAATATTGGTATTTAAGCCATTTTTCGTGTAAGAAACTATCCTTAATAATTGCAATTTCTGAAAGTCGAAGTCTTCCAATTGATCACGCTTCTACGGTCTGGTTCTTTCCGCGTGCCATTGGGACCATGGGTGCCTTCTTATGGCGCGTTTAGTAAATACAGAGTGGAGATGACGTTCCTCATCTAAGGTCGTCTTGAGACGGTACACAATTGGAGTATAGTCCTTAATGTAGGCTTCCAACCATAGCATAATAAATAATTCACTAAAATACAAATTCTAAAATTTGGATTTAAATTTTTATAATTAAAAATAAAACAGAATAACAAAAACGGGTTCAATGTTTGGAAATAGTTTTTATTAACTGTCAGAATAAGTGTGAAAGTACGAAATTGCCATTGCCTATTTAACTGCGATGGATGGATCAAAACGTCTTTTTCCTTTTTCCCCTCAAGTACGGAGCGAAGTTTTTGCCAGCTATTTTTCAACTAAAATAAAAATTATGAGATTTATTTTCAATTTTGGAAGTGAAATTTATGGGAATTGTCGATAATTTTCTTTAAAAAATAAAATAAATAAAAGTTAAGAAAAGTTGTTCAACACTCCTCCTTATGACATACCATTTTATTATTATTATTGTCTGAAGTCCATAGATTAAAATTTAAAAATTTGTCCAATTTTCGATGCTTGTTACTAGTTCTCGTCTCGCTCTTCTCTACACATTATTCAATTTTCATATCGTTTTCTCGCTATCGTGTTGCACTCTAAAGAAATATCTCCATCATTTCTTTTTATACACATAACAAGTTTTGACCAGAAAACAATTTCAAAGCATTCAACTCATACCAACTTTTATAGAAATGTAACCAAAAGTAAACTGAAACTCGAGACAAAAACAAAATGAAAAAGATATAACACATTAAACCTAAGACATACAATAACGAAAAATGAATGGCTGGAGGAGTGTTTTCGAGTTGCTTTAAAATGAAATGACAAGTAAAAGAAAAGGAGAAAACAACGAAAACACAAGAATCTCCACGATCTCCGATTGTGTTGAAGGAGAACGAAAATAGAAAACGAAAATTTGAGAAAATTTTGTGTTTTACAAAAGGGCAATATGGTAATTTCATCTTAAAAAGGGATTATTAGTATTATTATTATTCTTGGAGTAGTTGACTTAGTAGATTTTGTTATAAGAAAGGTTAATTGGAGCAGAAGTTATTTGAATGGTTTGGTTTTTTAGGCTATAAAGTAAAGCACTGTAGATGTACTACAGCTATGTCTTAACTCATAAGCAAAACTTGCATGTGCTTTTTACTCTTATGAGTGAAAAGGCAGAAATTGAAGAAGTGGACTTCGGGGATCCAAGAAATATTGACCATTGAATGGACATTGTCTTTACTTTTTATTGAAATTCTCATGCCACTAAACCATTTTTTACGTCGACTTAGTCGCTTCGTTCGTTCAAACTTGTCTCCAAATTGACCTAAAAAAGAAGAAACGAGGAATACAATATCGTCTATATGTCATAACACTCGATCACAACCAAACACAGTAATCATTGATCTTCGTCAATGGTTTTCCTAGACATGTTCCCCGACATCTTTTATCGATAGACATCTATGAAACTTTCAACCAAATGACCTTTAAGATTGTTAAAAGATCCCAAGAGATCGAAACTTGGAACGGGAATTAGTATCACAATCACAGTTGAAAAATCCTGTTAAAAGATCCAAATGGCCCAACAAATTCAAAGAGATCCACAATAAGATTTAAGACAATTTATCAAGGATCACTGCAACAAGCATGAATTCATCCCATAGAGTTCTTGCCTGCTCATATATGACCTCTCTATATGGAGAACTAAATAATCCAAAACTGGCCTCAAACATATGAAAATAAGTAACAAATATGTTTCAGAAATGATTGTAGCTACCAACCCCATAATCCCACCGACAATCTTCTGATGAAACAAGAACACTTTCTTTCCAGCTCAAAGCTTAATAATCAAGCAAACTCAGAAAAATGAGGCGCGCCCAATTGTAATTGACAACTAGACAATAACAGTCAACGACATCTCCAAGAATCTGCACTAGAAAGAGACTATGGGGACGTTCGAGAGTTATTTTGAAATTGTTAAAACTTATTTTGTCATGTTCAACATTATTTTGATGGTACGAAAATCTTGTTTAAAGGTGTAAAATCAAACTTTAAATTGATTTGGAGGGATTAAAGCCACGTTTAAGAGTGATTTTGAACATGACAAATGTGATTTTAACCATTCTAAAATTACTCCAAAACATGCCCTTGCTAGACCCTCAAACCAAAAAAGAAGCCAAGGTAGAAACAACAAAGCACACATAAGGAACTGTAAACAAAAGCAAAGCTAAAGAAACGAGTTAAGGATTATAAAGATGCCACTGCCTACAGCAAGCAACAAAAAAGCCATTTGGCTCTGTAACTTCCCCTGCAACTACAAACTAGAAGGATCATTTTGCAGTGAATTCTCAGCCGTGACAGAATTTTAAACAAATTGCCTGCCGACCCATGATATCCAACAATCAGAAGAACAAGAAGGGCAAGATCATAACAGAGGAACAGAACAAAGAGGCTATCGAAATTTCATGTTTGAGCGAGCTCTGTATGCGGTAGTCAGTAATAACATGACATGAAAAATAAACGTTGATAACAACAAAAAGCAGAGAACAAATTCAAGTTTCTACACGAGTTGAAAGAAGGGCAAAACAAAAAAAAACATCAGCAAAATGAGCAGCAGACCCAACTTCAACAATTTCTATTTGTAAATCAGCTATATCACTTGCATTTGTATGGCAGAAGTAAAGTGGCAATAAGAACTAGAAAATACCCATTTCAAAGCTCAAATTCTTCGTCCCTCAGAGCCAATTCCGCAGCTTCTTCTTCTTCCTCGTCGAGAATGAAGTATTCATTTCTCTCCACAGGCCTGAACATGTAGAACATCACCATATAAAAGACAAGGCTTGCAATCTCCTCAGCTGCATAGCTCACCCACTGATACTTGTATGCTGCAATGGTCTTGAGAGCGAAAACGACGATCCGAGTGAAATACAAATATCCAATCACAACAATGTAGAACTGCCTGAAAAGAGTGAGTTTTGCCAAATTCCTCGCAGCCTTCCCATCGGTCTTTGATGTCTCTCTCAGAGATCGAATGGACCAAACAATGGGGAAAATTATGGCACAGCAACATATGATATCCACCAACAAGAAGACCTGATTCCAAGTGACCCAGTCCTTAATAAATGGCCCAGTCTCGCCGATCACAACCGAGGCCACGTTAGCCAAGACTTGAAGTGGGATCACAATCATCAACACTTTCTTCTCCTTCTCTTGCAAGAACGGCTTCAAAAATGACCACCCAGTTCCGATCAAAACAATCACTGTGAAAAGTAAAACAACTCGAATGAACTGAAAGATGTAAAACAACACATCCCAACCGTGAGGCGTCCCGGTGGTCTTGACATAATGCTTATCCTCAGCAGCGCAAATGAGATTTAACGCTTTCATCAACAGCAATCCACCCATCAACAAATGGATCCTGTGAACGCTGCGCTTATTTGTGAGGCACGAGTAGACCCAAAGCCCTAAGAAGACAAGATACGCAAGAGAAAACACAAAATAGAGCGAAGGGAGCTGAGTAAGGCCAGCGGAGAGAAAGTCCTTGGAACCATCGCGGTCCAAATTGTAAACCTCCGTCCGCACCTGCATAGAAACCGAGGATTCAGGAGCGCAATTGGCAAAGAAAAGGCTATATTCATTGGGGGAAGTAACGGGGTAGGAACGGCTGAACGAGCTCTGTGGCGGCGGCGAGAGATCCCGGAAGGTAAAGAGACGATTGATGTAGCGAGAATCAAGAACGCAAAACTGAGGATTTTGCTGGATCTCGAGGAGGACTTGAAGAAGAGATTCTTCAGATAACAGGAAGAATCCGAGGCGAGAAGGATCGATTTCACCAAGCGACGTAGCAACAAAGACCGATTTGACGGAAATGGAGACCTGGCCGGCGTGAGTGAACCCGAATTTCTCGAAGAGAATCATGGGGCGGTTGTCGGTGGAGATCTTGAGGGATTTGATCTCGGCGGTGGAGGAGGCGACGAGAAGGCCGAGGAGAAGGAGGAAGAAGGGGAGGCGGAAGGGTGAATTCGTCATTTCGATGCCGCCGGAGATCGACCCGAGCGAAGAGTTCAGCAGCGAGCTTTGAGATGAATGAATACAGGACGGTTAGAAACTTAGAAGAGGAAAGGGGTCGGGCGTAGAATGTGACGCTGTCATGATTTGAACGGTCAAGTATCTGTTTTGACGGAATTGCCCTCGCCTCAGATCTTGCCGGCAGTGGAGTGAAATGGACGACACGACGCCGTTTAAGGAAGGGCTTTGTGTTAGCTGAACCAAGTATATAGTTAGTTTTAATTACTAAATTAATTTAATCACTCACATTTAAAAAAAAATTAATAATTCATTGCGACCTATTTATTATAATTTGGAATATTAAACAAAAAAAAAATTAAAAAATTAAAATTCTATTAGGATTCTAAAAAATGTGGTCCAAATTTTGAACACTGTACTTTATATTTATTACACGTAAAAATTAATATTAAATCCATTTTAAAAGTTTAATGCCAACATTATCTACAATTAATGTTTTAAATATGCATGAGAATATTAGTCTCGATGAAAATATAAAATTATAAAAAAGTAAATAATTATTTAAATTAATAAATAATAAATACCTAGAAGTAATATTTTATATTATTTTAAAGGCGCCATCAGGGCTTATTTTAAGTAATGGGCTCAGACTAGGCCCAAGACAAAGGTAGGCCCAATTTATGGAGGTACCGTTGATTTGTAAGGGACCCATTCTGGTAATCGTTATAAAATTTGGAGCGAAATTGGAGGCAGAAGAATCGAGCAGCCACTGCCTCGGAGAAGAATTGCGTTGAACTGGGACACGGTTCCTATTGACTTCTTCTTCCCCTCTTCCTTCTCTTCCATTTCCCGACCTGTCTTTTCCGAAAGTATCAATCTCCATCTTTTTCCATCTGGATTCTCAAATCTTCACCATCGTGGCATTTCGTAGTGTTCGATCGTTTTGCTTCAACAAGTTTTCGGATTACATCTAAAATCAGCCACCGGCATTGGAGAAATAGTTTCTGTAATTGTGAAAGAAGCCGTTCAAACATTGATCCGAGGTTGAGAGTTTTAGATTCGATCTCGTTTTTGCATTCTAGAACGAGAGAGAGAGAGAGAGAGAGAGAGCGGTGATGTCGTGGTTTAGAGCAGCCGTGATCAGGGCGGTGGAAGCGGGTGCCGGAGGGAAGGACAATATCACCCGCACTGTCCGTAACTATGCCGACACCGTCGTTCACCATGCAGGAAATGCTGTTGTGGAGGGCGCCAAGATCATCCAAGACCGCATTGTAATTTCATTCTCACTTCTCCACTCAATTCTCCCTGTTTTAAATGGCGTTTGGTTCTTTGCATCTTTACGAGTATCGGAACATTTATCACTAGGGCATGGAACCCTACGATATTGGTCTCTGTTTAGTGTGCGGCTTTGTATATTTAGTTATATTACGTCTGCGCGCATTACGAGTTATCGCTTCGTATCCGCGTGTGTTACTTGTTACAGTTTCTGTTTCACTGACGAGTTAAGTTCCGGGTTTGATTTGTGAGGCAGGGACCAAGGAATATGCAGGGATTTAAACAGACTGTAAAAAGGCTGGAAGAAATTTCTGTTTCGTCTAGAGGCATAGAAAGAGTTCAGTTATTGAGAAGGTGGCTAGTTGCGCTCACAGAGGTGGATAGATTTTCGTCAGGTTCAATCGAGGGTGATAAAAACAGTCCGACAGATCAGCTTAACGACGAAAATAAAGATTCTCCGAAAAATCCTACACTGGTGTGTATATCAATTAGCGTTGTTGTATTTCCTGAACTTTTTTGTGTGTCTGAGTTGATTGAAGGATTTGTAGTTGTTTTTTGTTCGTTTTCTCCCCCGGCGCTGAACGTCTGAAATGCTGTTTGATATCTTGCGCAGGTCTATTATGTGGACCCAGATATGGGAGGCGAACTGAAAACGTTTCGTGATGTATTTCTTACAAGCCAAGCTCTAGAAGGCATTACGTTGTCTATGGTGAGTTGAATCGAATACATGCCAATACCTTTTTGCTTGCAAAACATTGGTATACGAAAATATGCTAGGTAGTTCCTAATATATCAGCATTCATTTACTTCTCTCTCTGTTGGAATGATGTAATTACTTGATGAGCATAAAAGGCCTAAAATTTTAGCTTCTATTCATTTTATATGTATGTATTGGTACTCTTTCCCCTCACCCGGGAATGGAGTGATTTCTTGTTTTGAACCACTTTTTGTGGGTTGGAGTTTAACCACACGATAACCCTTTTCTATGACTCAGATTCTTGAAGAACCTACCGATGAAGAAGAATCACTACTTCTAGAGATATATGGGTGAATATTCATTCTCAGTTACGCCTTACATGTTCTTTATGCCCTGCCGCTAATTTCAGAAAGTTTTCTCACGTTACTTGTGCAGACGAGAAGAAACAATATTAGAAATTTCTATGATCATTTTCACACTCGTTCCATTAGACTTAAGTTCCTTTTGTCGTGGCTATATTCAGGCTATGTCTTTTAGGAGGAAAGGAAGTACATCAAGAAATAATGATGAATGTACACAATTTGGCAAATGCATTTTCAGAATACCAAGATGAAGCACTGGTAATGTCATGAAGGCATGAATTAATTTCAGCATAAAATTAGCATGGCAGAGCAGTCATTTCCCTCTGTCACTGCCATTTTTAGGTAAAACGAGAAGAACTGCTCCAACATGTCCAAGATGCAGTTGCAGGGCTGAAAATAAATGCTGATTTTGATAGGTGGTGAATAAGCATATCTTTCATATTTCATTCATTGGTCTTCATCAATTAGATATCTGATATATTATGTATGCATGGATTTTTATGGATAGGATTACAACTTAACTAAATTGAAACCTATACAACAGGATGAAGTGGAAGTTAGCTCTAAGGAGAGCTGCTCTAACGAGACTTCCAAGTATGTATGATAAAAAAAGGGAATGCACATGGAGGAAGTTGGAGTTAGTGTCCTAAGAGAGCATACAGTCAAACTTTATCATAAACCAATCCCTATCTCGCTTAGTGTCATTAAATTTATCTTTGTTTTCCTCAATAAAGAAAAAAGTATTTATATCTTTTTCTATTCTTTTAAATATGATAGAATAGCAATCACTCTTTTTTACTATACAACCTTGAGCTCATCATTATCCAGTGAAGAAAGTGAAAATTGCTATAGAATCCACCATAAGAGAAAGGAACAGCTCACACTGAATGAAAGGATTACAAAAAGCTTTAATACACTGATGGTTGTGTTAGGCTGATTGATTGATTCTGATTTCCAATTTTGTATCATTGAAGCCTGTGAAAAGATACTTTGATGTTTTGTTCTTCCTAGCTATCATTTTATATGATCCATGTGATGCCCTAGATACAATCTATGTAAACTTCTATTTGTTTATTCCTATTCTTATTTTTAATTTTTTGTTGTTATTCTTCTTGTTCTTAATTTTTTTTAAACAAGAAACAACACCTTTCATTAATGCCTGAAAAATTATAAATGAGTTCAAGAATTTAAAGTCTACAAAGTGTGGGCTTCAGAAAATAAAAGAACATAGCTATTCCAACCAGATACTATTTTTGGGAAAGATAATTTTGGGTGGTTCACAAATGCTAAAAGGATAGGAAGTTCATGAAGCCTTTGGTGGAATATCATGAAAAGCTTGAAACTACAGTTGAGATTTTTTGTAAGATAAAAGTTGGTAATGGTATCAAAACGTCTCTCTGTTAGGGTTCATGTCAACCTGTTGGCGGCAAGTTACACAAGAAATTTTGGCCTTTCAAAGGAAAAAGATTCACTGGTTTCTGAGGCATGGGAGGAAAGTAGTAGCTTGTGGAAAGTTTTCCTAAGAGGAAATTTGAAGGATGTAGTGGATGACTATTGTGAACTATTAAAATTAATTGAAGGTTTCTTATTGAGAAGATGAAAGGGCAAAATAGTTAGGTTAGATTCTTCTGAAATCTTAGAATATTGAGTTGGTGGTTTTCGTTGCCTTAAAGACTATTATGGAAATTAAAGGGTCTGAGAAAAGCGAACATTTTGGCATGGCTAGACTTTTTGGAAGGCTATACGTGGTTGATAAAATCCCGCAGATACTAACTTAATAAATAGATACTTGCGCGAGTAGGTCTCTCCTAAAGGCTCCATTGACCAAAGTCTTCTGACTTTATTGTTTAGGAACACTCCATCTAACACATCTTGAGAGTTAGTTTCCCCCCTTCACTTTAACAATCATTAGGTTTTTTTTCTCAAGCTCAAAAGCTAGTTTCTTGCGTTCTCATTTCAAAGCTGAGTGGTGGTTTATTTTTTGAGTGAACCACCATATAAGTTCTTGGCAACACGATATTCAGAAGCGTATCGAATTCAGTCATCCTCCTGAAACAGATACTAGTCATCAGAATCTAATCTCAATTTAAGAGCTTGCTCTGTAGTTTCAGTTCTTTTATCTTAAATTTTGATTCAATGATTTGGTAATGCTGATGCTTGGTCAATTGGAGGAGAATGGAATGGATAATCTTTAAACTATTTGCACCATATAATTTTGAGAGGTGGCATAAAGGTTAATATAGTGAAAGTTCAAGTAATGTTTTCTTGGCCATTTCCTTGGAGCGTATGAAAACTAATAGGATTTTTGGGTCTACTATGCTACCCCTGAAATTTGTGCGCTAGGTTGCAGGCCCATTAACAGAGCAGTTGAAGGAAAACTAGTTTGGGTGGAATGGCAAAGTAGAGACAACACAAGATTCTTATTCAGTGGGACGGTCAAGGTATCAAGGAAGCGACTTGGAAGCCAAAAGTAGCTATTCAGTTTTCAACCTTTCTCCCACGAGGACAAGGTGAATCTATGGGTGTGGGTATTGATAATCCTCCAATCCAGTTTTTCTGACAGTAGGTGTGGGACTCGTAAGATGGATTAGGAAAATAAAGAGTGGCTGAAAATGTTAACTTGGGAAGTTATCGGCATGAAGTTACGGTAAGTTACAGATAGTTACAGCCTTATGGGTAGTTAATCACTAATGTGGGATTTGGTCTTATCTATAATGTTGTTAGTTAATTAGTTGTGTATTTAATAACTTCGTTAGGGAAAGGGGTGAGAAGAGCTTTTTCTTAATTATGTTTAACATACTACAGAGTGTTTTCCGACCTCTCGAATACCTGAATTTGATTGTGTTATATTCCTCCTTCGACTAACTATAGAATTCTCTTGTGATTGAGCTAACAATGTGCTAATTTGTGGCTGATCCCGTAGTGTATAGGGCAACAAGCCTTTCAATATACTATGTTGTTTAATTAAAGTTCATTGTGTAGGTTTCCAAAATTCTCAATTGGTGTTTTTCATTGAGCGGATTAACAGTATAATTCTTCTAATCCTTTTTCAAACAAATTCATTTATTCTTCCAATTTCCTGCTCTCAGAATAGATGCTAAAGCATGTAGTTTGAAAGAAACACTTGATGAAAAGAAAGGAGAGATGCCACCTTCAAGTGGAGACCGAGATAACACATCTGATGATAAAACTACATCTTCCAAGGTGGTTATGATTTATGAATTTATTTTATATCTATAGACATAGATATGAACCATGTATTAAATGTGGTCATTTTTCTACTTTACCGTCTTTGATTCTTTACTTCAACTTTAATGTTTTGGCAAGTATTTGTACATCCTTGCTATTACTTGTTATCCTTTTTCAGTTTTAAGAAAGTATTATATTACATTAGATCTCATTATTTAAGTTACAGGTTCTGCAAGAAATACTTTCACAAGTTCAATTATACTCCAAGTTCGAGGAGCTCTTACTAAAGCAGAAGCTGTTCAACGACGTGGATTCCCCACAGGTTCATGCTGAGAAGGTCCGTTCTTCTCTCCCTGGCTTTAGGGTTAACAAAATGGAATAAGGGAACTAACTAATCTAATGCTTTTGGTTGGTACTGGAGTTAGATTGCATATAACAAACTTCCGTGCATGTTAAGCACATCTGCCATTTTCAATACTTATATTTCCCCCCTTAAATCTTAAACTTTCTACATACGACAATATCAACTTATATTTTGTATATCTCATTAGTACAATTTACTTATTAAACAAATTTCATATTGAGATGTCGAGGATTTAGTCCTTAGGTAGTTATCTGACTGAGGTAACTGATGAATAAACTTGAAATATTTGTGGCCTTCTGTATAAGATTTACTTCATTCTCTCCGTTTTCAAAATCTAGTGTTTACACAGTTTTACATGTTCTGCAATGTCTATTTGTCCTTCCCCTTACTCTCACATACTGTATAAAAGATTTGCCGGTGCTGTAAAGTAGGTGTGTGTTTTTAAAATTTTATTTATTCAAATAACAAAAGGATTGAAGAAAGTTTACTAGGAGAAAATTTTGAGATGAGAAGCATGTTCCTCAATAATGTAAGATCTTTGTTCCTAATGGAAGATTGGTAGTATGCACCATCATGGTGATGTCTCCATGCTCCTCATGTTCTTCAAGTTGATATAAGTTGTTTAAAAAAGAAAAGTTGGTAATGAGAGAACTTCTAGTCCTGTTATTTATTTATTGATTGATTGTTGATGCTTTTACCATTAAACAACAACAACCAATTGATTTTGCAGGTTGACAAACTGAGAATTTTGTCAGAATCTTTGGCCAATTCTACCTTGAAAGCTGAAAAGCGTATTGTTGACCAAAGGTTTAACATATTACTAATGCCGATTTATGTCTTGCACGTATTTCTTCATTGTTGCTTTTGTGTTTGTTGCCCTTATAAGGGTTCCATGTGCAATGTCATTTTTGTGACATTATTTTTTAATATGATACAAACTCCCATTACTCATGAAAGAACACAAAATGTGAGGACAAGAGATTCTCTTTCAAGGTCAAGGAGTTAAAACATCGCTCGCTTTGCCCAATATAACAAAACACAATAGTTACAAAATAATTTACTACGAGAGCACCAAAGAGTGGCCAAATCTTTCACGATTTTCTCTAAAAACATCATTTTTCCTTCAGAAATTCTGGAAAGCTATACTTCCTTCCTAGCAAAATCTCCAACTTAAGCCATTCACTACATTGATCAAAAGGATATTTTCCCTCTCTCGGGTGTGACCACTTGGAACTTGCTCTCTTACTCTTTGCATACTTCGTATTAATGAGAAAAACATTAAGAGATTCTTAAAATTATAAGTACTAAAACCTCCACTTGCAGGAGGAGGGTCAATAAAGTATGTTTCATTCAATTGCACGGGGGGAACGGAAGTTGTCATAAAAATAGACAACTAAAGACTCAAAGCAAAATTACCTAAATTTTTTCTGGACTTGGTTTACGAGATGGGGATATATTGTGGATGAATATTCCATGTTGTCGAAACACTAGTTTGGGAATTCGGGCCAAGAGATCAATGATTGTTCAAAAGGCAAAAAAAAAAAAGGCTAGGAGTATCAGAGGGAGCTAGTTAGATACCAGACCTACTTACTACTAAATGTTTTGGTGTATAGTTGTAAAAAAGGCAAAATAGTTTGTTCGTCTTTTTCTTCTTTTTAATAACGACAGCAACAATAAAGACAACTCAAGGCATAGTTGTAAAAAAGATAGCTGAAGAAAAAATATTTTTTACAGTGCCACTTCTTTTGAAGGACAATGTCTATTATGTTCTGTTGACTCAAAAAAAGAGTTATATGATATATCTAAGAAGTTAGCCAACATTGGTGTTGGGAAATAGCCTCTAAGCAGATGTCCACGTATGTGTTACTACTTGGGTTGTAATTACTTTTTAATTAGGTTAATTCATTACATTTTTTCGTCTGTAATATTCAAATGATTTATCAGATGCCAAGAGGCTTCCTCACAAGAGAAATAAATTCAAAAAACCATTCAGATTTGGTGGAAAAATTTTCTTCGTATGTCCTCAATTTCATTCTAGATGTCAGTACATCTCAATTTTGAAAGGAATATCACTAGGTTTTCTTTATTTGGAGTTATATCTGTATTTACTTTTGTTTCACACTGGTTAGTTTCTCTTCTACTTGAATTTGTTTTATGGAGAGTGCATCAATATCAAAGTGATGGACATGCTTAAGGGATGATATTCTTTATCAATTAAGAATCGCTTGAAAATGGGGAGGAGGTTTGGATTTCAGAATTTAAAGGTCCAAACTATTATAAAGAAAAAAGTTTTGGGATGAAATTAAAAACTTGCATGGGTATGTTTTGGATACTTGGTGGTTAGGAGGGTACATTAATGTTAAAAGATGGGGTACATGATAGATCTAGTGGGAGTAGAATTTCTAAAAGCATGAGGAAGTCTAATGAGATGATCTCTTAACTCCCTAGCTGAACCCAAAATAGAACTTACTTTACCTTCCTACCCTCGATGTTAATCCTTTTATCTCCATCAACCTTTAGTTACAAACTTTAATTCACTCTTAATCTGCCTACTACTAACCACTTGGGCAGTGTTTCAAGGAATTTGAATGTCATCAAGGCTGGTTGGAAAGGCTTGGAAATTTGCAGATAATTTTTAGAGGAGATAAAATTGTACATAGATGGCTAGTGCGGCCCTTTTTTAGCAACGAGATCATAATTATGGGTTAGGTGAGGGGTCTCATTGGTGACCTGAGGTGCTTCTTGGTCATCTGAGGCAATTTCTTGGGTAATTAGTGTAATGCTTCCATATTAATTTGAACACTTCTTTTCCCTAGAGTTCGTAAGAGCCTTCTCTTGGGTATGTAAAATGTTGAGGTTTGTCTTCAATCATTATATCATATTTTTACATTGAAAGTTCGTGGTCTGGGTGAGCTTCAGAATGACTTTTGGATTGGTGATCGTAGGAGTGATCAAATTCATATTTTTTTTCTTCTAAATGTTTGTATAATCTATCTTTGGTTCTAAATCCCACAAAACCGCTATTCTCTCCTTAAACATTAGTTTCTTTGTAATAGGATTGTTCTACAGAGAAGGTCTCATTCGTAGAAATATCCTGGAGTTAGAAAGAGACAAAACATGCTTCCAAGTGAACATCTTTCCTCGTGGAAATGTTCTAATCCTCCTACCCGAAGCATTTGCAACTTGAAATGGGGGGGACACACTTAAGAAAAAGGCAAACTAGGTCCAAATACTTAATAATGCTGTTCATATATATTTGGTAGAATTAGGTACGCATGAAGTTCTCTCTTCTGACTTCCTTTTCCACTGCATTTATATCTCTTGCATCACACGTAGAAGTCATATAGGTTGCAGTTTGTACATAATACTAGAAAAAAATTTGTGAAATTCCATGACTTTCCGCAAGCTGCTTGTTGAAAAGTAAGTCAATTGTGGAACTGTTAGGCTTTCTTTGGGAATACATATAAATATTTTCTTGTGTCGTGGTTGATATTCTTTATAGGCACGATAGGCAGGTGGCCATTTCGATTTTTCATGCAAAAATAAAGGCATCGAAATGAAAACAAGCGATATTATGCTGCTCAAGTGAAACCGTTAATCTATAAGCATTACTGTTTTGTCATGCTAAAATATTAAGCTGTATCAAGAATCTTAATTGGCATTTCAGGTAGAATCGATTATGAAAGAATGAGAGAATAGATATGATTTAAAAAGCTGGATTTATACTTGTCCTGTGACAGCATCATGCGCAAACGGAGGAACTTGGGTTAAGGGTGTCTTAAAGTGGAGATTCATCTCTGATTCTCTTGTTGAATGCTTTCTTATATTTTTGCTTGTCATTTGCAGAGAGCAGAGGGAGGATGCACTCAACTTTCGGTTAGCTAAGTCCGGGGAAATGGTCCAAGCTGAGAAGGTAATCTTCCTTCTAAAAGAGATAATTATCCCTTAGAGATGTTGATAGACCCAACAGAAAATATCAGAAAGCTACTGGTAAGGACTTTCGCCTTTTGGGCTATATATAGATTTGTTTGTGTAATTTGCTTTTGATATCTTGCTATCAAATTTCTGGTTTTGTCAATTTCTTGACGCTTCTGTCTGTGCCAGTTTTTTACTTGTTTTCTCATCCTCATTATTATTATTACTTTGTAATTATCAATCAAAGTTAAATTATACAATTGATTAATTAAATTTTAAAAAAGTTACATTATTGTAACTATCAATTGAAGAGTTTGGATAAAATTATTCAAAAATATTTTCTAACTTCTTAGCCTTTTACTATAGTAACGATTGGACTACAATATTCATAAAATCTTAGTACCATTTTTATGAAATAAATATTTTTGGTAGAAATTAGAAATATAGTACAAGCCATGTAATTTTAGTTTTTCTTTCATAGATAAAATAACATAATTATGAAATATATTATTATAATCTAAAAAATTAGTAATTTTGAAAAAATCCATTTTACAATATTTTGGAAAATTAAAATATCATAAATATGCATATAAAAGTATTATTGTTTTCTATATGTTTTTAGTTTAGCCATAACTCTTGTCTAGGATAATATTTACATATTTGTATTAAATTTAGAAAACCATTGAAAAAATAAATATATTATAAAACAACTAAGACTCAGAAGTAAATAATAAAAACAAAAAACTCAAACAAATTTATATTTCAACCATTGATTTGATACAATTAAACAAATACTGAAGTTTAATCATAATTGGAGAGTGGATTTAAAAATAAGTTTACATCAAAGTTAAAACCGAAAAATAAGAAACAATAGACTTCTAAAATAATTTAACATACGTAGGGAATAGGGATGTTCTTTTTTCTTGCAGGAAATCCTCTTTTCCGCGAAGAATGGGGAAAATCCACGTCAGCTAAACAGGGATGGAAACGAGGAACATTCCTTGTCCCCGCCCCCGTCCTCTCCCCATTTGGCTTTTTTTAATAAACAAATTATTCGTTATATTATTATATATAAATTTTAAATTTAAATCTTTATTATTTAATGACTTAGATAATTTCTTATGCTTGTAAAAGAAATAATAATAATAATTTTATATGGAAAATATCTGTAAATATCTTAGAAAACTATGATTCCTATTCAAATTTTCCAATTTATGATGATGAGAAATGTTTCCGAGAGGAATTATGGGGTTATATTACTCTGATCTCTAGTTGGTCTCCCTCCCTTCTTTTCACTTCTTTCCCCTTTTGGTATATTTTATTTATCAATGAAATTTGTTCATTGCTCGTAAAAGATTTATTTATAATCGGCACAACAGCTTAGTTGCATGCTTGAATGACGGGTGATTCCTATCATGATTCTGCTAGTATACTTATCCATTTCATGACTTATTGTAGTCAAACTTTATATTTGTATTTTTCAGGAATTGACATATGATATTAGAGAACTTGAGAACCAAAAGGATCAACTGGAAGCAGAACTGGAAAAGGTTGGGTTTCTTTTTCTGTCATGTTCAATAGACTCTTTCTTGTGACTGCAATCCGTTCTTTTTTTTCTGTTGTTTCGTATATTCATTCTCTTGCCAATCTAGTTTCCTTACTTCTATGATTACTTGCTGTGCTTTCATTTTTTCCATATCTTTTCCAATGGGAAGTTGGTGATATACGCTTTATGAGTTACTATAGTGTGTGTTCAATGAGAATCATTGATGTCTCAACAGTCAATAATGAATACTCTGTAGCTTCTCCCTCCTCAAGATAGAATGAAACCAACTCCAGTACACGAGGCACTAACAGGAGCTTCAAACGGGTGAGAAATCTAGTAAAAACCAAGACTGTTGTGGTATATAGATCATCTTCTTCATGCGTTCAACGCTCAGCTGCAAATGAATTTTCATAGTCAAATACCAGTCAGATGGCAATGTTGAAATATCCAAAGCACGACTTTTGGATAAGGGCTTCCGTCAGTCATGTGGTACGATTATCAAGAAGCTTTTGACCCACTTGCTAATTTAACACTTTCATGGCCTTTTATCTTTAGCTGTAAATCAAGATTGACATCTTCATCAACGTGATGTCAGAAATGCATTTTTGAGTGGTGATCTCGAAGAAGAAGTTATATGCAGTTTCTCTTGGAATGGAAAACAAGTCTAACAAAAGTTTGGTATGCAAGTTGAGAAGTTTTTGTACGGATTAAAAGAGTCTCCTTGTGCTTGGTTTTACAGATTTGCCAAAGCTATGATTAAAAGTAGTTATTATCAATGTCAAGTTGATCACCTATATTTGTGAAATCCTCAAACAACAAAACTACAATCTTAATTGTATATGTAGATGATCTTATCATTGCAGAAGATGATCTATGGGAAATTCTTAACCTGAAAAAGATGCTAGCAACTGAGTTTGAAATCAAGAACTTGAGAAATTTGAGGTACTTTTTAGGAATGAAGGTGGCAAGATCTAAGGATGCTATTGTCATTTCTCAGATACATTCCAGACTTGTTAAAGGAGACCAGAAATCTTGGGTGTAAACTTGCTGAAACAGCTATGGATCCATAGGCCAACACCAAAGTGAAGAGATTTGTCCAATTGACGAGGGCATGTATCAGGAAAGTTCATTTACTTGTCACATGTCAAACCAGACATTGCATATTCCGTAAGCTTTGTTAGCCGCACATTAATAGTCCAAATGAACATAATCTTAGGGTTATTAACAGGATATTAGGATACTTGAATGGTACTTCAGGTCAAGAGTTATTTTTTTTAAAAGTCATCAAACAAAATGTTAGCACTCTATACTAATGCCATTTGGGCTTGGGAATTAACTTATAGAAGATTTATATCTGGATATAGCTCTTATGTATGGGCCAACTTAGTCACTTAGAGAAGCAAAAAGCATTCAGTTGTAGCAAGAAGCAGTCTAGAGGCTAAAAATTAGTGAAGATTTGGACCATCTCTTCCTCCTATGTTTTTTGGCTCAGCTATTATGGTGGAAGATTTCTGAAGCCTTCAATTTTCACCTGTTATTCCGAGAAGCATTCAGAACTTGATTATCAATTCCTCTGCAGCCAGATGAAGTAAGATTGGGGGGACAACTCAGACGAATTTTAATTCCAGTAACCTTTAGATTCTTATATTCTCTTATTGATGGACTGAGTTGCACACAAATATTTGTTTCTCGTCTGGGTTATAGGTGTCCAATCCCCTCCTTTGTTAACTTCATTCCATCACTGAAATAGAGATATTATTTCCTCTTAAAAAAAAATGAATAAAATAAAATGTAGAATTGGAGTTTCATTGTGAGTTTATCCAATATTCACTGTGCAGCTTTTTCTGCTTCTTTGCGGTGCGATCTTCACCATAATACTTGAACACTGCTTTTACGTATCAGCTTTTGTGGGCATGTATATGTTTCAGGTCAACACATTGCTGTCTTCTGCTCGTATGCGCCTTCATAATGCAAGAGAAGAAAGAGAGCATTTTGATGAAGCGAGTAGCCAGATGCTTGTGCACTTGAAGACAAAGGTAATCAAGCTATTGGTTGTGCTCTTGTTCGAACTAATTTCTTCTTTCAATAAAGTGTCAAATGGAATGATTTTTTTTTTTTTTTCTTCCCCTTCTATTAGTTTCTCTAATGATTTTCTTTGGTTATAGGAAGATGAGCTGTTCAAATCTGTTGCTTCATATAAAGTAGAAGCCACTGCTGTAAATGCATGTAAAAACTTTTTAGAGCATACATGGGACCTCCGGATATCCCACAGACAAAAAACGGAGGAGCTTGTTGAGTATGTTAACCTTTTTGGTTAAAATATTATTTGAGTTACGTTGCTTGTTTTGGAACCAAAGAGATGGAATCAGCTACCATGTCTTTCCCTTTAAGTTTTTTCTATTCTAGTATGAGTTAACTGCTTGATCCTTTGTTTCTTCAATTTTTCAAGTGGTGAGCTGGAAAAATATGGAGATTATTTTGTGAAGTTGGTCATCAGCCTTCTCACTTCTTACAAGGTATACCAGTTATAAGGCTATCTAGTTCACTGATTTTATCTTCATCAGTTGTCATCCGCTGTTTCCATGGGAGATGGTTTACTGTTTTCTGACTGTCGTGCACATTGGCCCACCATTCTCATTAGGAAAAATTGGAGCCCTCACTTTCTTGTATCAGGAAACTTGAGGAAAACTTGAGCTCGATGAAAGAGTATAGTTCTTCTATAAAAAAAAACTATTCTTATTGAGAATAACTGTGATATAATTAATCAGACTGCTGAGACCAACTTTCCTCAGGTCAGATGTCTCGCCCAATACAGATGATGGAAGTTTACATGTCGATCAACAACGGAGAAAACTCGAAGAGGAATATTTGGATATCGAATCCAAGGTAGTATTATGAATGCTGAGAACTTTCTGTTCATTCATAGGGTGTTCATTTGATCCCGTATTTCAAAACTATGTTGCATTTTCCACTCACGATCTCTAATTTGTGGCTATGTTTAGCTTTATGTCTTTGTGTTGTATTATCTAATTTAATCTCTCTGGTGTGTCTATTTCATGGCTTTTCTTTACTGGCCAGTTTGTTTCCACCTTAAGCACTGTGGATACAGTACGAATGCAATTCTATGAAACAAAAGGAGTTGTCAGGTACTAAAATAGTGTTGACTAGACAAGGAGTTTTCTACTTTTATCTGCCCCTTGACTACTTGACTAATAATTTAGGCACTTTTGGCCACACGCTGAACTTTTAATCCAGGAATTTTGACGAGAAGGTACAAGAGAAATTTGATGCGCTTGAAAAGATAAAACAAGAATTTGAATCCATCAAGAGACCAAAACTGTTGATTGAAACCACAAGGCAAAGGTCAGAGTTAGCGGTCAATGAAAAGTCACATATAGATTCAAGTTCATCTGAACAGACAGCCGAAGTTCGAAGACTAAAATTTGAAGATATTAATGACTCCTTAGCAAAGGGAACAAAGAATTATAGCATGAAAGCAGAAATGGCAAAACCAGATTCGACTGAGGAGGTCGATACAGTTGACTCAAACGAGGAGATAAATGACTGGGAATTTGATGAACTTGGAAGGGACTATGATGCAGCTTCCAACGACCAAAGAAGATGAAACTTCCATCCATCCATCCATCCATCCATCCATCCATCCGGTATGTTGTTGTGTTTAATCGTAACTTTATAATTCAATTCCTTATAGTAACACCTACCCATGATAGAAAAATGGTATTATTTGTGTGGAAGATTCATGAAGCAATAATACAATGATTAAATATATAGTTGTTGTTTTATTATTGTTTGGGGTGGTGGGTAGTAGCCCCATCGAGAATGTCCTGTGTGTACTCTGTACATTGTGTAGTGTTGCTTTATGCTGAAATGGAACAATGATTTATGGTGGGTGGCATGGTCCATTTACTGTTGAACTGCACACACACACACCACACACAAAAGAGGGATATATATATATATATTTGGAGTGGTAGTAAGGCAGTGGGGGCGGAGGCGAAGGCTCGTCACTTCCTAAGCTTTTAACAACCAGCTGTGGGCAAATGTGCTATAAGAGACCCACTGCCTACTTGCTTACCACGTGACAGCACTTCATTCAATTATGCTTTTCTTTTTAAACTATTATTATTATTTTTTGTCGTACTAAGGTGTTACTTATTCTAGGTCGTCTCGGTTGATCACTATTTAATTTTTTTATTTTTTATTTTTTATTTTTAAAAATTAAGCTTATAAATACTACTTTTTGCACAACAACGAGACTAACCCAGTCTCGTGTTTGTGCTAATTTTAGAAGTGGATGACAGAGAATGTGAGTAATTAATTAATTAATTAAACCCCAAAGGAAGATCTGATCTTCCGACATGTTGACCAGGTCAAAACAAGGAGCCCCATATGCCCTGAATTGATAAGTCCTATGCAAATTATATATATATTTCTCTGATGTTCATATATGGGAAGCAGGCAATAAATAACTATATGTCCATAAATTTTGTTGTTGGGGGAACAGACATTTCAAGTTAAATATCACATTCCCAACTATTTGAAAATATCATAAAAACATAGTGTTCTGTGCACATCAAAAAGTTACCCAACAAAAAAATATCGTTACCCTAAGACCATTATAACTATACTCGTCGTTCGCTAGGGTTTTGGTCGCCAGCTTCTTTGTTATTAGGTCACCAACTTTCTTAACTTTTCGAAGAGGGGCTTACCTAGCAAAGAATTGAATGAAACTTTGTTATCGTGAAAGTAAACATTTATCTATTTATTTCGAAAAGTGACAATTTTGTATAGAAACTCACTATTTAAGAAGGATATAAATAAATAAATAAAACCCTCTTGCAAAGCTTGAAATTTAATTTCATATATGGGTAAGTAGCACTCAAATGTTGAATCTATTCAACCTAGCAATAGTTTAAAAATATATATATATATTTCCCGATTGGGGCTCTAAGTTTAGAGCATGAGATTTATACACATGGCTGAATTTCTGCCAATAATAAATAAAAACAAAAGGTTGCTTGTCTCTTTCACCCACATTTTAGTCCTTGGAAGTATTCATTGCACGAATATATGTGTGTTTATGTATTAAAAAATTACAGATATAAAATAATCTAAAATATAATTTCAACTTTTTATATTTCTGACACCTTTTCTTCAAAAAGGAAATCTTCCAGACCTTCCTAAAATGATTATTCCATGTAAAAAAATTTATCTTTTTAGGCGAAATAATTACACTATTTAGACATTTTTAAATAATTTTACTTCAAATTTTAGAGAAAAAAATTGATAATCATTTAATTTTCGGTGAATTGTCGTATTTTATTTTTCTTATTTTTCATAATTATTGTGGTAAATTAACTCATATGATATTTTTTTTAAAATTTAAAACTTTTGAAATTAAATTGAGATAAGTTAATATTTTAAAATTCTCTAATGGATGGTGGATAATTTCTTAAATTTTTTTTAAAACAATCATAAATAAACTCAAAATATTATTTTATCAATTCTAATTATTTTTACTTTGGGAAAGAAGAAAAAAAAATTATATTTAACTCTGAAGTTTGAACCCGCAAAAATAAATTTTGAATTTGCTAATAAAACTCGACCATCTCTCACTTGTGGGCTGCCCTCTCTCTCTCTCTCTCTCTCTCTGTCTCTCCGCCGCCGCAAACATCTCCTCCACCCTCTCTCCGTCGTCATATCGCCATGGGCACCACCGAAGCTCCATTCACCGCCGCTCCTGCAGAAGAAGACTACATTAACATGGAACTCATCTCTTCCCCTTCTTCCAACTCGTTCTGCTATTCCATTGGATCCCCACCGCCACCGCTACCGCCGGCGAGAGATTTCGAGTTCCAAATCCAAATGACATCATTTTCCGGTGAAACAGAGGCGACAACTTCGCCAGCCGACGATCTCTTCTACAAAGGAAAATTACTTCCACTCCACCTCCCTCCCCGTTTACAAATGGTTCAAAACCTCATCCATAGCCCCAACTCCCAAAACCCATCAAGAAAAAACAAATCTTTCCCAGAAAATTTTCAGATTCCTTTCATCGCCATTAAAGCTCCACCTCACGAGTCCTGCAATTTCTCACCCACTGAGTCACGCAGAGCGAGTTGCGAGCTGAACCCAGATGAGTATTTGTTGAGATTTAGAGGAGAAATTAAGGATTTTGTTGGAGACCCACCAAGAAAATCATGGTCGAACAAAGTTAAGCAATTGAAACAATCCTCACAGGCTTATTTCAAGGCATTGTTTGGGAAATCTCCTTGTTCTTCTAAATCCTTGTTCAATGAAGAAACAGAGTGCGTTTTCAAGAACAGGGTAAGTTCAGGGAAGTTCATTAACAAAACCCCTTTTGGTAGAATCGATTACAACAAATGGAAGATTCAAAGTACTTTCACAGAGAAGGAAAAAACAGAGGAATTTTATGGTGGCAGTTTGAACATGAACAACAATCACAGAAGGTCATTTTCAGGGGCCATTCAAACAGCATCTTCTTCTTGTTCTTCGTGTTCTTGTTCTTGTTCAAGCTCATCTTCAGGTTCTTCGTCTCTGTCATCATCATTTTCGTTTAAGAGAAGCAACAGTGGAAATTCAGAGATTGAGAGGTCCATAGAAGGGGCAATCGCTCACTGTAAACAGTCCCAAAAGGTGTTGGATAATTCAAGGAAAAGGGAAGCTGAATCTTCACCAGAAACTTGTTGCCTCTCTGTTTCTAAGGTTTTGCCTTGTGGGAATCAGAAAAGTTCAGAACTTTGCAGGATTTGATGGATGGATCTTGTGGGAATCTTGCGAAGAAGATGAAGAAGATGAAGAAGAAGAAGAAAGTTGTTCTAAATCATTCGATATGGGAGAATTTTATAGTTGTTTGAGTTGCATCAAACAGCTCTTGGTTTGATTACTTTTTGAGTTTTGAGATTTTGAAATGTTTTATTTTACTCCAACTTTAAAGTTTGTTCCACAAAAATATCGTTAGAATATGTTTTTTATATATTTAACTAAGATAGAAATTGAAATAATAGCTAATGCGTGAGTATTAGAATTCAAGCATTACGGTGTTCATATGATCGGAGAACTTGACCAATTTGGATGAGCCAACTTAAACCATAAAAGTTGGGTTGAGTTAAATTTTTTTTCCGTTTGGGTTACGTTAATTTTTAGAAAATCGAAAATTTGGGTCAATTAGTGGGTTGAAACCCTACGATTGGGTTGTAAACTCTATTCGAATTGTTCAAATCACTAACCCAACCTGAATGTTAAAATCGAGACAGGTTTGTATAACGTATTTATATCTTGAATCACATCATCGATTAAAAAACAATATTTTTCTAATCGTTTCAATCTTGACTGTTTCAAAAACTAAAAATAAAATCGATATCGAGATTGTAGGTTTGGTAATATGTTTGAGAAGAGGAAGGGACGTGTGTTGTGAATAATGGTATTATTGGGAGCAGCCAAGGCAGAAGAACATGTGGAGAGTGTCAGATAATATAAGGTTCAAAGCATCTCTAACATTATTTCCTTTGAATCCAATGTTCTTAAAAATAAAATAATAAGCAATCGTAAATTCGACTCGTATAGGTATCAGACTCTTTGAATCCGTATTTCAAAATAGGTTAAAGTGGATGACTACATATCGATGCTAAGAGCTTGCCTCGAAGACGTACGTTACTAGCTACGTTTGTGACTATAAAGACATTATCGTCAATGTGAAATCCTACATCGATAGAAATTTCTCTCCAACAGACACGTTTTAAAATTGTGAGACTGATGTCAATACGTAACCGGCCAAAGCAGACAATTGCTGCTAGCGATGGGCTTGGACTGTTACAAATGGTATCAATGTCAGACACCAGACGGTGATTGAGCTCACATCGGTTGGAGAGGGGAATGAAGCATTTTTTATAAAAGTGTGGAAAACTCTCCCTAGTAGACACGTTTTAAAACCGTGAGACTGACGGCGATACGTAACGGGTAAAAGCGGACTATATCTACTAGTGGTGGATTTGGGCTGTTATAGTGGTATCAGAGCCTGACATCGAACGATGTCTTCAAAGGGGTTGATTGTGAGATCCCACATCGGTGGAAACCTCTCTCTAACAGGCACGTTTTAAAATCGTGAAGCTGACGGCAATACGTAACAGGTCAAAATAAACCATATCTACTAGCGGGAGGTTTGTGTATTTACTCGTTTCCCAAGCCTATTCCATCCACACAGCTGAGCCACAAGAAGCTGTCCCACACACTTTTTGAAGGTTCATTTTTACTTCATGTTCAAAAGGTACGGTACAAAGGTTCATTCATCCTTGAAAAAAGTGTAAAAAGTTTTCAGAGTTGAGAACAAAAGAGTGACTGTTTTGGATTAAATAGAAATTTGGTTTGAATTTTGCAGAGTCATGTGCTTATAAGCTCCATTTTTCCGTTTCTTTGTCCATTTTTTCCGTTTCTTTGTCCAAGACGGGTTGTCTATGGCCGCATGTTGGATGTCTCAGTCATACTGGTCCAAGGCATGTTGTTCATGGTCGCATGCCCGTTCCAAATCCCTTTTACATGCTTTCATCTTCGATAGATTTTTACCATTTCATGTTGTGTCAATATGGAGGTGTATGACCATTCACCAAAATTATGTCACACACACCCGAGCTAAAATTACCCAAAATGTACTATAGAGGATGCAACTAGTTGTCAATTCTTTATACCCTGAGTTATATGTTATTTAAGCCGTAATGTTTCTCTATTTGCTTATAGCCATATAACGTTGTTTTTTTCAATTCTTTCAAATTGTTTTCAAATGTATTTCTTCACTCACGTTTTCTAAAACATTTCTAGCAAACATGACTTAAAGCTCAAGCATACGCCAACGTTCCCGCGAAGTCCAAATTTCTCACGACTGACTTGTTTGTTGGGTTAGAACAAGCGCTGCACAATCGCTATCTCGTTGCTGCAAAAGTGCGATTGTGGCATTGAGCATGCATGATCCTGGAGTCGAGTCCCTAGTCGGCTACGCCATGTGTCGCATGGCCAACCTCATAAATACAAGGAGTAATATCTCACATTTAAAATTTAGACAAAAAAGATATAAACGAAAAGGCTTTGAAGACATTTAAACATATTTTAAATGAAGTTAGTATTGTCAAAATTGAATCTTCGGCCTTCACTGACAACGAGCTTCTCCATGAAAAGTAAGAACAAAAGAAAGGTACAAAATTTCACCTTACAAGCAAGCAATCCTCTTCACTAATTTTTTTTTTTTTTCTTTTTTACATTTTCTATTAGTCATGAACAACAGATTCTCTATGAATTAATTACATTAGAACAAATGTATGCATAAACTATCATGGATTATATTTCGAGCAGGCTTGGACGATTCAATACAACTCAGCCTCCAAAGTCGTATGCTTCACACACGCCTAAGCCATCCAATAAATCTTAACCCAAAGGCCCTTCGGATCATCAGAGATATGTTTCATCATCTGCTCAAGAAACGACTGCATCAACGAGGAATGATGGTCTGAAAATGGGAACCTGGAGTAGTAGTACTATTACATCCTCTGGCACAGCACAAGTACCCCCTTGCTGCTGAACTGCAATGGGGCGGGTGATTTTTCGGCATAACCGTGTTCGAAACGTCGGGAGGATCATATCAAATGGCATAGATTGGGTTTACTTCTGAATCAGACTCTGAATGACGCCATGAATTGGTTCCACTCCTCATAATCTTCATCTTTTTTCTCACCCTTCTGATGCGTTTGGACTTGATCACATAGTATGTCATGGCACCTAGAATGCCAGCCATTGTTACACCACCAATGATGGAAATAAGAACAGCTGCCCATCTGTTACGCCGACCAACCACAATAAAAGATGAAGAAACAAAGGCTATTGTAGTGCAGACGGATGCCAACCACATTAACTTATTGATCACTTCCACGACTCGTCTCTCTGATGTCGTCTCTCCTCTCACGACTGTTATTTGTACCACAACGACTGCCAAGGATGTGAACAAGGCAATGGCATTGAATATGAAGAACACTTTGAATGATGGACTGCCAACCATTACAGCCATTCCAGTAATATCGTCACCACCCGGAACCGTGAAAATTGCTGCGAATGCAACTGTTGCAAAGAGCACAGCAACGACTGTGATCGAGTTGGTTGCATTGTTTATTCCAGCTCTATGGAGCTTCCGGAGTTCCTTTGCAATCCCATTCATGTTTCGGTTCGTCTTGCGAGCTTGTTCGAGCTGATTATGGACATCCTTTTTTATCTCTGTCACTGTTTGTCTTAGCTCATCTCGTGGTTTGTTGAGATCAGTTGCGCATACTGCCCCACAACGTGCCAAGCATTCTTTTATCTCTGAGGTTTCTTCAGATAGCGGAAGTCCTTCAGCTATGTCATAGGCTGTTTTAAGGTCTCTAGTCAATGCATTCACATTCGTGTCCCGAACTAGTACTAATTCATTGACAATCTGCAAGGGATTATAAATATTCATGAGAGGTAGCTCATAACAAGTTTGCAATAATATTATTTGTCAAAGATCAATCGACATCCAAAATTGTTCTGCCTGCCTGTTGTAGCTGGCATTTAGAACAATTCTTCCACGCTTACAAGAAATCAGCTAGTGAATAAAACATACCATCAGTGTTCTTAGAAACAGAAAGTTATGCTCATACAAGTTCAAATAAGAACCTAGCAGAAAAGACCTCTAGAAATCCCTCATCCAATCATGTTTACAGACTTTGGACCAGGCTAAACCCTGGAAAATTTGGTGAACAGAAATATTGTGTGTTAGGAGGCTCTACCTAAGGCAGTTTTCTTTATCCTGAATTATATGTAAAGCTGTTATCCTTGTGCCAGCCATGGGGTTACAAGTATCCATGCACACTTAGGCTTGACAGGGACATCCGACAAGCGGCCATAGACAAGTATCCATGCACGCTTAGGCTGTTATCCTTGTGCCAGCCTTGGGGTTACAAGCAAATTCTGTCAAAAGCAGTTGCTAATAGTTTGTACTTTTGTCAAGCACGCTTAGGCTAATAGGGGAAACTCGATACATGACTTCAGCTGCCTGAGAATTGGTTAAATACTTCAAACTACCTGATATGACTACGTTACTATTGAATTCCTGCTGACCTGAGTTGAACTTGGTCTCTGACATGATCATTCATATATACACTTTCTTATGTCCAACCATGTGCTCAAACTCAATTGAAAAACTAAAAACCAAAACAAGAAAGTCAAACAATATCCAATTCATAAGCATGGATGGTCAAATATGAAAAATATATGACTGTACGTAATTACTTTTTGTAATACCAATGGATACCTCTGCCCTCCTTTTCCTGGTTGCAACATGTAATGCAGTATTGCCGAACCTGTCAGGAAGCATGACAAGGGCTGGATCTGCATGAAGAAGCAGCTTCACCACTTCACAGCTGGTTCCTTTTACAGCCATATGCAATGCTGTCTGCCCTTTCTTGTCATTCCTCCTAGCCAGTTGTGGATCTTTGCGAAGCAAAGCTTTCACAATTTCAACATGCCCTTGTCGAGCAGCTAAATGTAATGCATTCTTCCCGTTGGACCTCGGTATCTCGAGCGAGCTAGAATCTGTTGAAAGCAACACATTGACTACTCCGATATGGCCTCTTGTAGCAGCAGAAATAATAGGAGTTGCATTTGATTGGCCAACTGTTTTACTCAGTCGTGGATCATGGTTTAACAATACCTGGACGATGGCTGCAAAAGATACTTTCTGAGTTTAACTGAAACTACATCATGCGGATGTTCATGAAGGTACGACACCAAATCTTGGTATAAAAACGTCAACCTATCTTATTAAAAACTATAACAGAATCATCCAAATCATGCTTGCTTGCTCAAAATTTATTGGGGTCCCTAGTTTCTTAAAAGAGTTCTTATTTCTACTGAAATTAGTCAATTATAGACTAGGCAGCACTCAACTGAAAATGTGGCACGATTTAAGGTAAGTAGGATCCATATTTCTTGATTGAATGCCTACACTATCCTTCAGTCCATTTATTGAAAAAGCAGCAGAACATGAGCTTCAACACAAGAATGAAGCAATAGATTAGTGGATCCACAACGAAAATTGGTCGATCAGGACTGTTGGAATGGTACGAGTTCGTGGATTACTACTTTCCCAATAAGATTATGCCATGAAAACTCAATTCAACAATAAATACACGCAGCAAAACCTGTCATGAAGGACAAACTTGGAGTAACAAAAATGGCAGAAACAAAAGAAAGAAGCTTATATTGGAGCAGTAAGATACCTTCATGACCTTGACTAGCAGCAATATGAAAAGGATCAAAACCAGACCTATTCTTCATAGTCATGCCCTCCTCTGTGGAATACTGCAACAGCTCCTTCACAATAGCTAAATGCCCCTTCTCGGCAGCAGTAAACAATGGCGTCTCTCCCAACTCATTCACCTCATTCACAATAGCAGACCTTATCTCTGCAACCTCTGCATCAAAATCTGCTCCACTCAGAGTTCCAACCATCTGAGCATCAATTTCACCCAAAATCTGTCTCACAGCAGTCAAATCACCCCTCTGCACCGCCAAATGCAGCTCAGTGTCATTGTGTCTTCCTGTCACCTGCTTCACATACTTCTTCTTATCGAACCTCTTCCCAGAATTGGATAAAACCAGAGACTTACTGGAATTCGATACGAGCAACGTCTTCCCTGAACTGGACAGCACCAAACTCGGTGTCGTCGGAGAAGGCGGAGGCTGCAGCTCATACAGACAGCTGGTGCTGGACGAAAGCCGCAGCCCTGACTCCAGGTCCCTCACGCCTAGTACCAAAAAAAAAAAACCACAAGAAGATTCAATCAAAGTCATTCATATATCCTAAAGAATAACAAATGAATTACTGTTTTGCCCTAAAATCCGCAATCGGCAATGCGGTAACCGTAGCATCAAAATGAATGCAATTTCTTGCTATTTATCAATACCGTTAAACCATAAAGCAATTGAGAAAAATGAAAAAGAACGAAATTAAACGCCAATCTCAATCTTCTTCCAACCAATGGTGATATCGATAATGCAAGAAACAGCGAAACAATCACAAAAGCCACATTGCTCTAGTACCTTGACGTTCGAATTTCTTAGGCATCTCGTCGATGAATCGGCGTATTACAATCATTTCAGCACCAAAAAAATTAAAAAAAAAAAAAAAGGAAAAAACGAGTAAGAACAAATGGAATTGATTATAAACAAAGAATACCTGTTTTGATTCCAAACCCCATGGGTGAAAGTGAAGGAAAGCCAACCCTACAAAATCACCATTGTTAGAATAATTTTATTTAGATTTCTATGAAGAGGGTAAAGAGATTTCATGGACATTCAAAGAGAGAGGGAAGATCGGGGGAATGGAGGCTTCACCGATGAGGGTAGAGAGAGATAAGAGAGAGAAATTGGGCGCGAGGTTTCGGCTCTTGAAATAGACGACGAAGGCGAGCTCATAAAAAATGAAGCTGGTGGGGCCCACATTCAAATTTGCCACGTCATATTTTTCTTTTCTTTTTCTTTTCTTTTTATTTGTCCGCTCCTTGTGGGTTGAATTTTCCCGCGGGAATATAAACAAAACTATCTTCCAACTGTCACATTATCTTAAAACTCAAATTCGATTTCTTTTTGTCTATTAATAATATTAATAAGTTAATTTTATTAATTTTATTATCATTTTTTTAATTGGTCCATATTATACTTTTCAAATTGTATTCAGCTACACAAAATTGGGTTAATTTATAATATTTATGTACTTCAAGGGTTTGACTGTAAAAATCTAGAAATATTTAAGGACTTCACTGCAAAATGCCCTAAATTTAGGGGAGAAATTGACCAAATTCCATGGGTCAAAAGGTGGCACTTCATGAAGTTTAGTATGTGACAACTCTTTGTCAACTACTTACAGCTCCATTAGTTTAAACATTATAATTTTTTTCTTTCTAAAAGTTATAATTTAGAATAAAAAAAAATAAAATTTATAAAATTAAACTTGAAATATATCAATTGTAATAACTCCCTCCCTCTATATTATTAGGGAAGAACCACTATTTGAAAATAGATAAAATAAAAATATATATATTTTTTAAATTATCTACAAACTTTTTAATATTACTCTAAAAAGTTTACGAATATTTTTAAAATGTTATACTAATAATAAATATATTTTTAAATTTTTTAAAAAAATTTAAGAGTATTTTTTAAATTTTTAAAAAGATTTCACAGTAATTTTTTAAGTTTTTTTCAAATGTTTTAAAAGTATTAAAGAAACTTTAAAAAATCAAGTATTTTTTAAACAAAATATTAACTGCTTTTTCTTCTATTTTTTAGTTTTTTTTTTTAAATTTAAAATGTTTTATTGAGGAAAAGGTATAAACTTAAAAGTATTTTTATTAATTTAATGCGAATGAAAGATGAGATTTAAAAAAAAAAAAAAAAAAACCGTGATAATTAAAGGGCAGTTTTTGGAACATGAACAGCCTATCATTCCAAATGTTGGAATTCTCATCCGCAAATGTTGGAAAGAAAAATTCGTCAACAGCCCTAAGAGCGAACGGACTCAAAGCTTCATCCCAACGCAAGGTAGAAGACGATGACCTTTTTCCACAGAGGAGAAAGGGCTCAAAGCCCCCCTCCACCATAACCGACCATTCAGCTTTCACTGCAACAATTTTTACAGGCAAGCTTTGATCCGATCCAATCCAATCCCATTAAAAGCTCCAATCGCCTTCTGTTAATGGCGAAAGCCCACGATCACCGCTAGCATCTCAACCATGGCGTAAATGCCTCTCGACCCACCAACGCTCATTCTCTCCCCAATAAATATAACCCATTTCTCGAAACTCTGCCTCGACGGTCAAGATGGAATCCTTGCCCTACGCCCACGTTGATTCGAGCCTTCGAGCCCTCGCCGGTCAGGCCGAGGGCTTTGGCCGTTCTGCCATTGGTGGTCTTTATGGCTCTGTTTATTGCGTCACTAATTTAGCAGGTCGTATTTTCTTTATCCCATTTTTATGCATTTGCTTTGATTGTTTGATGTTGGGAATGGAATTCAATTAGTTGTTTAGACTTTCTTACATTAGGCACATGAATGATCTCAAAGTTCTCTCTTGTTTGGCTTTGTTTTTGGTTATTTTCCCTTTTTTTGTATGCTTTGTTAGGCGAGTGAGGGGAAGAACTGAAGTTCTTTTGAGAAATTTAGCAATCATAAAGGCTAGGGAGTTGGATTTTGAATTCTGCATTCTCTACCTATGCCTTGTTGGGATGTATTCACGAGTTTGACAATTGCTTCCGAATGTTATATTGTGAGATCCCACGTCGATTGAAGAGGGGAACGAAGCATTCTTTGTAACGGTATGGAAATCTCTCCCTAGAGAACGTGCTTTTAAAATCTTGAGGGGAAGCCCAGAAGGGAAAACTCATAGAGAACAATATCTGCTAGTGGTGGGCTTGGGTTGTTACAAATGGTATCAGAGACATCAACCAGGCGGTGTGATAGCGAGGACGTTGAGCCCCAAAGGGGGAGGATTGTGAGATCCCACATTGATTGTAGAGGGGAACGAAGCATTCCTTACAATAGTATGGAAACTTCTCTATGATATCTCACATTGGTTGGAGAAGGGAACGAAACATTCTTTATAAGGGTGTGGAAACATCTCTCTAGCAGATGCGTTTTATAAACTTTGAGTGGAAACCCATAAGATAAAACCCAAAGAGGACGAAAATTGTGTGGAAACCTCTCTCTAGCAGACGCGTTTTAAAAACCTTGAGGGAAAACCCAGTAGAGAAAACCCAAAGATGACAATATCGGCTAACAGTGGGCTTAGGCTGTTACAAATGGTATCAGAACTAGACACCGGGCGGTGAGCCAACGAGGACGCTGGGCCCCGGAGGGTATGAATTGTGAGATCCCACATCGGTTGGAGAGAGAAACGAAACATTCTTTATAAAGGTGTGGAAACCTCTCCCTAGTTTTAAAAACCTTGAAGGAAAACCCAAAAAGGACAATATCTGCTAGCGGTGGTTTTGGACTGTACACTCTCCCTAGCAGACGCATTGGGTATCTGCTAGTAATGGGCTTGAGTTGTTACACATATACACGTATACAATACTTCTATTTGGTTCTACCTTTCAGTTCCCTAAGAAATCTTTACATCTGTACTTTCTCATTGTTGTAGATGATGGTCCGGGATCGCTTAGGTTCGGGTGTCGTCTTAAAGACCCCCTTTGGATTATCTTTGAAGTTTCAGGCACAATTCACTTGTCGACATTTCTTAGCGTGTCATCGTATAAAACTGTAGATGGTCGTGGACAAAGGATAAAATTTACAGGAAAGGGATTGAGGCTGAAGGAATGTGAGCATGTGATCATTTGCAATTTGGAGTTTGAAGGTGGTAGAGGTCATGATGTTGATGGAGTTCAAATCAAACCCAATTCAAAGCACATATGGATAGACCGTTGCAGCCTCCGAGACTATGATGATGGGTTGATTGATATCACCAGAGGAAGCACAGATATCACTATTTCTAGGTGATAGCAAGCTTCATCCAAGAGCTCTCTTGATGCTTTAACAATCTAACATTGTGTTTATCTATAGGTGTCACTTCTCACAGCATGACAAGACGATGCTCATCGGAGCCGATCCATCGCACGTCGGCGATCGATGCATTCGTGTCACTATTCACCACTGTTTTTTCGATGGTACACGTCAACGGCATCCTCGTGTTAGATTTGCTAAAGTGCATCTATACAATAATTACACCAGAAACTGGGGGATCTATGCTGTCTGTGCTAGTGTAGAATCACAGGTCTTGTTGATTTCATTTACATTTTAGTTTGAATTTCTCCCAAGATCACTGTAATTTGAGTTTGTTGCTTGCATTTTGAATCAGATATACTCTCAGTGCAACATATACGAAGCAGGAGAGAAAAAGGTGGCATTTAGATATCTAACTGAAAAGGTAAATTTGTTCTTTTTCATTCTCTATGATTTGAGTTGAAACGTAGATTATGTCTTTAATCTAATACGTGATAAAGATTGGGAAACTTAAAGGGTAAGCATCTCACAATCTTATGAGATCCCACATCGGTTGGAGAGGGGACCGAAGCATTCTTTATAAGGGTGTGGAAGTCTCTCCCTAATAGACGTGTTTTAAAAACCTTGAGGGGAAGCCCAAAAGTAAAAACCCAAAGAGGACAATATCTGTTAGTGGTGGGCTTGAACTGTTACAAATGGTATTATAGCTAGGTTCTAAGCGGTGTGCTAGAGAGCACACTGAGCCCTGAAGGGGGGTGGACATCGGGCGGTGTGCCAGCGACGATGCTGGACCCCGAAGGGGGTGGATGTTTGTAACAGCCCAAGCCCACCGCTAACAAATATTGTCCTCTTTGAGCTTTTCCTTTCGAGTTTTCCCTTAATATTTTAATACACGTTTGCTAGGGAGAGGTTTCCACACTCTTATAAAGAATGTTTCGTTCCCCTCTCCAACCGATATGAGATCTTACAATTCACCCCATTCGAGGCCCAGTATCCTCGCTGGCAGTCGTTCCTCTCTCCATCGAATGCCTTAACACCTTATGTCCCGACTAACTACTAAGACCCACATGATGAAATCACTTACACACATCATGTATCCGTTTTCGCTCGCCTAACCTCCTTTCTGCGATGTATGCTAACAATCAGTAGCCTATTGTCTCTCTCTCTCTCTACTTGTTTGTCTGTCCATACATCTTTCTCACCGTACTTGTGAGATCCCACATCGGTTCGAAAGGGAAACGAAACATTCCTTATAAAAGTGTAGAAACCTCTCCTAAAAAAACACGTTTTAAAACCGTGAGCCTAACGACGAGACGTAACAATTCAAAACAGACAATATTTACTAGAGGTGGGCTTAGACTATTACAGGCTTCGTTCACGTTTTCATTGCGCACATCATGACACAGTCTCCTGCATGTCTGCCAATGATTGGTTCGTCCTTAAAAAGGACACATTCAAAAACGAAATGCCAATAACGGTACTGAACTGGAACTATGGTTGATATATGTCTGATATTATGTCCAGGCAGCAGACAAGGAAGAGCCATCAAGTGGGTGCATATGGTCCGACGGAGACTTATTCGTAAATGGCACTCAAAGCGGGCTGTCGGCGCCAACCACTGGACACAGCTCGTTTCATCCCTCACAACATTACACTGCCTGGACAGTGGAACCTCCAACGGATGCTCTGAAACAGATCCTCCAACTTTGTTCTGGATGCCAAAACATCCAAAGCCCCACTGATCTGCCTCTTCTACCTTAGAAAATTATACAAATTATTCAAATTGCAATTTTGGTCCCTCTACTTTTATCCATTTTCACTTTTGGTCCCCAAACTTTAGTTTAACTTCGGTCCTCTGTTTTTTCCTTCCCGAGAAAATTTCAGGGTCCCAATTTTGCCCGCCACCAGAAGGGTAACAGAAGTTATTTATATTTAATTTTATTTCTTACAAAAATTATAATTTAGTTTAATTTTTTTTTTAATTCACGCATCCATAAATACAAAATTTATATATTATTGACATATTAAATATAAAATACAAAATACAAAAACTTATTAACTATGAAATTGAAAATACTATTAATAATTTTTAAAAATTAAGACTAAAATTATAATTTAAATTTATATCAACTTGAATTTAAATTTTTAAATATTTAATCAAAATGTCTACAAATTTATTTTTAAAAGATTTTAACATATTTAAACTTTTAAAAAATTAATTAATATATTAAATATAAAATTAAAAATTATATCTAAAGTATTAGAAATCTAATAATTTTATAAAATGCACAATGAGTCGTCAAAAACAAAATAAAAAAATTATCAGAAATTCAAATTATAAGATTTTATTGTATGCTTTTTTTTCTTTTAATATTTTTCCCTGAGATGGACAGGAATTAAATAATTCCGTAATTAAATTTATAATTTAATTAATAATAATTAAATAACCAAAACAGTTTTTATGGCAGTGAAAATTGAGGCGCAGAGTGTGTCGTATGCACGAAACATTACCGTTGGAGAGGGACGTGAAACGACGTCGTTGTAGTGAAGGTACAGCAATGACGTCGAATTGCCTGATTCACGGACTCAAAAGTGAGTATGACTGAACAAGTCAATTAAATATTTTGTAATAATAATAAAAATAAAGTGAAAGGAAGGTTCAAGTCAAGATATAAATAAATAATTTCTTAAATTCAAAAACTTTAAATTGATACAAATCTACATGGTATTGCTTTATTATAAGATTAAATTATTCAAATATATATTCAATAATATGTTCCCAAATTCCATAATATATGTTCAAATATATATTTAATTATTAGAACGTATTTACTGGGTTGATACCAGAATCTAGTTCAACAATAAATTTGTACACGGAATCAAACTAAGCCAACAATTCCTTTGTTTATACTTTCATGACGAAATTTTAGTTTCATCAACGTGCTAAAGCGGATTAAAATTTAAATGTTCTTAGATTTTCTAAGAAATATATGTATAATTATATTATCCTCCTAATATATTTTTGGAAAATGTTTTTGTACGGAAGGAATTTAATTCAGGAAAATGAAAGTTAGGGATATATAATTATTGTTGTCTACCTCTTTCAACAGGGTGTCGTGGTGTAGTTGGTTATCACGTCAGTCTAACACACTGAAGGTCTCCGGTTCGAATCCGGGCGACGCCAATCTCCGATTATTTTTAATAAATATTTAATGTCCTATTTAATACAATTGAATGTTTATTAAATACACTATTTATGAAAATTTAAAACTACGGCTATAGTTTTATTATTTCTAGTACTTATAAAAAAATTTAGTTGTTTGGAATATTTTATTTTTATTTTTTTCATAACCGTTGAGGACTGACGAGTCCAAAATTAAATTTGTGAGACAGAGACTGTCCCCACTGTTTTTAAATGTTCACATTTTATTACCATAAATTCTCTACCTCCCTCCCACCTGCCTCTCTCTCTTCAATTTTCTACTCAAAACTGCAAATAAAAATTAAATAAATAATTATATATATATATGTTAAATTACAAATTTGGTACAAATTTAAATTTTAGTCCATTCATTTTGAGAAATTTAAACTTTATTAGAATTATTTAAGCATTTAAAGTAATATTAGATCTTTCTTATTTTTTTAATATATATATCGGTAATGGGAAAGCTAGGCACGGAAAATTTTGCAAATAAAAAAAATATTAATGTTAATTTATTTAAAAATATAAAAATATAAAAATGAGATTAATTGTTTAAACCTGCAGACTGCAGACTCGTGATGCAAACTGTCTCCGCAAATATCTGGGAAAATAATAAATCCCATTTTTTAATTCCAATAAATGGGTTCCATTTCTTTATAAAATTATACACTAATTTTCTTTTTCTTTTTTTTTTAATTGTTTTTATGAGTTTTTTTTTATTCCCTCATATACTTGAATATTTGATCTTTAGGTTTTAACGGTTTATTTATATATTTATATATTTATTTATTTATGAAACAAAATTTAAATCAAAACATTAAAAAAATTTAACTTAAAAGATTATAATTGATTTGAGAAAGAAATACATTTTAAATCCAACATTCTGAAGACCAATTTTTTTAAATTTAATATTGCATTACATGTTTCGATCTTATTGATAATTATTTCTTAAACAAATAATAATAATTATTATATATATAATTAATTTTAAATATTTTTTTGTTCAGATATATAATATTTTTGTGGGATATATTTGTATAAATAAGTTTAGTATTTAGTAATAAAGAGAAATACGAATTTCAAAATATATGTACATTTGCATCCTACACTAACCAACAAAAATTAATAAAAAAAAATTAACTTCTTAACTTAATTTATTTAAATTATAATTTATCATTAAAAATAATGGATTTTAGATTTTGTTTGAAATATCATTCACAAGTTTAGTTTATTTTTATTACATTAGTCAAAACATTTTTTTACCATCTAAATATTCATAAATTATTTATTCGTTCGTAATAGAATAATATTGGGAGATCCCAGTTGGTTTGGGATAAACAAAACATTGTTTATAAGAGTGTATAAACATTTTCCTAACATATGTGTTTTAAAAATCATGAGGTTGAAGGCGATATATAAGGACCAAAACGTACCATATCTGCCAGTGGTAAACTTGAATCATTACAAATGGTATCAGGTCTAATCACTGGACGGTAGGAGACACGGGTCGGAATAGGGCCTATGGATCAATACAAATGGTATCAGGTCTAATTACTAGACGGTGGGAGACACTGGTCAGAGTAGGGCCTAAACTTTCTACGTTGTGAAAAAAAAAGTTTCAAATGAAAAAATAATCATGAACTCTTAAAAATAACATTAAAATTTTTGGATATAATATATGAGGCGTTATAGACCGTTTTCGTCCATATATGAGAAGTAAGAATTTTTTTATAAAGGTAAAAGAATATTAATGTTGCTCCTGATAGTATAAAAAAAAAAGAATTAATGAATTTTTAAAAAAATTTATACATATTTTTCCAACATTATTAAACTTTAAAACAAAATATAAATTATTTTTCTGTAAAGAGATATTTTTTATTTTTATTTTTATTAATTTAAGAGTTTTAAAATTTACCTCTCCCTTTGTTACCGCAACTGTAAAATCTCCATTTCTCTCTCTTAATATATCATCCTTAAAAAAACAGGCTGTTCTTCTCTCTCCGAACCACAAACACAAAAACTTCTCACACTTTTGAGTTAGAGAGAGAGAAAGAAGCATTATCCAAAAATCTCATCATCACATCATGAAAACCATCAACCTCTTCTGCGCCTCCCAAGCCTCCACCGCCGTCTCTCTTCCCACCTCTGACCAACCCTCATCTACCCCCGCCGTCGGCAGAGCCATCGACCGCCACAACCCCATCATCACCGACGGCAGAAGATCAGTCACCACTTCCAGAACTTTCCCCAACCCTCCATGCTCTTCCCAATACTCCCCCATCAATCCTCTCCCTTACCACCAACTCCACCGCGCCGCCGCCACCCCGAACCTCGCCGCCGACCAGATCCGTTCCGGCGCCTCTGCAACTCACAAGGGTCTGAAGAAGAAGAAGAAGAAGAAAGGTTCCTCTATTATTACAACTGACTTTGTCAGGTTGGTCTTCGATCCTGTCAATTCCCTTTTAATTAATTTTTCGAATTTATATTTAATTTATTTACACCGTAATTCATTTTGTTTTTTTAAATTATAATTAATATGGATTTTTATTGTTTTAAATGCGCACTAAATTCTAAAATTTAATGATCTGGGAAATTTAATTCTGAATAATAGAAATATATAATGATTTATTTTTTCATTTTACGACTTAGGTGGAGTTGTGCGAAGCCTAGTGATTTGGTGACACCCCCTGGCTCGATGCGATACCTTTTGAACGACAAGTCGGTTCGTGATGGGTCGACAGATCGGCATTCCACATCCATCCTTTCAAGCGAAACTAACAAGAAGGCTGATTCAGGAACTGAAAATCGGGACGAATCTAAACCAACGGCTGAGATTTCGTTGGAGGACGACTGCAAAACATCTCCACCTTCCAATCACGTTAGTAATTTTCACCCTATCTTTATATATATATATATTCAATTTAAAACAAGTTTTTAATTTTAAATATATTAAATAAGTCTATAAATTTATAAATTTAAGTTTAATAAGTTTATGATTTTTGTAATTTTAGGGCAAATTTAAAAGGTCATTGATTTTTGTAATTTCTTTTAAAAATAAATTAAAACATACTTTATTTATATATATATATATCACGGTCATACTTTTTGGTGGTGATCTTGACACTCTCACGATCAGCCTTAAGGGGCCACTCAAGTTCCATATATATTTTTTGCTCGAATTTGTGGCTTTGTCGGATCTTAGGCGATGTTTGTTTTCGCCAACTGAACATCACTCGTGCGGAATCCAAGTTTGTTCGGCCACACACGCCGTCTATGTGTGCATGTTCAATCGTCTTTGACACAATCGACTTGCCTCTACACTAGACCAAGTCATTCTACTCGATCTTGCCTCTACTCGAAGCCAAGGCCTCTCAATGCAACCTCGCATCCAATGTCATCTTGGTTTCCAATTAATATGACCCTCATGTCTTGACCCCATCCCAAGTCACGGGGTGTCGTTGGCCATCGCAGTTTACTCAGTCATGCCATCGAGAACGGGCCCTATACATATAATCCACAAATTCATAAGGGCAATTTTGTAATTAAAAAAATGAAACCAATGATTTTGGAATCTAACTGTGAAAAAAAAGGGAATCTTTTTATTTATGTTTTAATTAATGTGATCTCTGATTCTCAGGTTGTGGTTTTGAGGGTATCATTGCATTGCAGAGGCTGTGAAGGAAAACTAAGGAAACATCTTTCCAAAATGGAAGGTAAGCAATTAAAAAATTATTATTATTATTTTTAAATAAAATTTGATCCCTATAATTTAGATTTTTGTGACGTTTTAGTGTAAATTCGTCGTTGTAACCCTAATTCGTTTAAAATTGTAGGAGTGAACTCGTTCAACATAGATTTTGCAGCAAAAAAGGTGACAATAATGGGAAATATAACGCCCGAGGGTGTGTTGGAAAGTGTATCGAAGGTAAAAAATGCTCAGTTTTGGCCATTTGCTGATCCGATTCCAAACCCTAATCTGAATCCTCAACAAAACGTACCCGTAAACATCTGATAATTATTTTATTTTTAGTTCTTTTCTTTTAAATTTTAAGTTTATTGGTTAATAATGTAATCCGGTAGAAATGGTATGACAATCTCAGCCATTATTTGAAAATATTATTAATTGATAGCTTAGTTTTGTTCAAAAGCTTAGTTTAGAAATTGATTAATTGGGAAATTAAAAAGGAAAAAAACCTATTTTCTTTGCCTTCTCAAATTTAGTAATTTTACCATTTCTTATGGTGTTTGTTTTACAGTCATAGATGGGACTTTACTATTCTTACATAAATCCTTATTCCAATAATTTAAAAGTATATAATCTATTAATAATAATTGATAAATATATTATTTTTTTAAAGAAATAATATATAACGGTCGTCTTTTAAGTTGTAGGATAGAGATGAAGAGATTTGATGACTCATGAATAGGAAGATGAAGAGACAACGAGCAAAGGATGAAAGATATTAAGTTCAATTTGTATTAGGTCACTTATGCAACGTAGGGAAAGAAAAGATTGTACAATCCGACTAAACAAGACGTTAATAACTTGTTGAAGCATGATAGGAATGAAAATATAGTCCAAAATGGCGACGTTTTAAGAGTATAAGGGCGAAATGAACAATATATGATCCAAAAGGAACAATAACAAGTTTTGGGGTGAAATGATTAGTGTTACTTTTATGATCCTAATAAGAGAGGAATCTGCAAGAACTGTCATTTTATGATCCTAATTTCACTTGGGTATTGAACTATGAACTTAAGAGAGGAATCTGAGTATTATAACATTAAAATCTCAGAGGGCACACCTGTATAAAACAACCACAATGGCAGAAATACATGAGAACTTTAAAGCATTAATCAACCAAATGGATCTCACACAGATTAAGGAACAGGTTCTTTTATGATCCTGGAAGAAATACGTAAGCCCCTTTGAACAATTTATAGGTCAATCCAGCCTTTGCGGCATGGTACTTGATCATATTGTTTTCAATGGCCTACAATTATAGAGTTGAGGGTACCATATGCATAATCTAGACAAGCACACTCAAAACCTCAATTCAAAGATCACAAAACTCTAAACTAATTCTAGGAGAGAGCACCAAGAATCGCTAAGAACTTGCAAGATATTTACTGTCTAAAGTGGAATGTCATCACAATTTGAGTTCATAATCTTCAGATATTCGAATTTACAGCTCTCTATGACCTAACCATTGTACCGAGTCATGATTGATTAGAAAAAGGATATAGGGATGTATCTGAAAGTTCACATATTTTAGTAAGGATGCCATAAAAGAATGATATTCGTGGTATCGAGCACCATCCCGTACTCTATGAAGAGACTTCATGTGTCCTAATTCGAATATGAAGAGACCTCGAAGAGCCCAAGGCCTTGGAGGACCTCCCCCAAACATCCCAAGGGCCATCCTGGATGCAAATGCCATCAAAATTTGAGAATCCATAACCTCAAAGACATCTTAATCTACAACTAGTGCTTTTAACCCCATTGATATACCAATCCCCTTAATTTGAACCCACAAGATCTCATCAAGGATTTTCAGCTAAACCTTTCCACCGAAGAAATTTGAATTCAAGACCTTGGAGAACCCCCAAACATCTCAAGGACTGTCCACAGGGGGAGGGGAAATGGGGTGGATGCCATCAAAATTTAAGATATCTTGACTTACAACTTCTCCATTGAACTACTAAACTCCAACACTGTGAGATCCCACATCGATTGGAGAGGAGAACGAAACATTCTTTACAAGGGTGTGGAAACCTCTCCTAGCAGACACGTTTTAAAAACCTTGAGGGGAAGTCCGAAAGGGAAAGCCCAAAGAGGACAATATCTGCTAGCGGTGGGCTTAGAGTGTTACAAACACCCCCCACCAAACACGATTCTATTCCTATTGTCAAATATTGCTTCAATAATCATCGTGTTTGTAGAAAAATACTTGACTAAATACGTGAAAGAAACTCAGTTTCTCATAGATTTTCAGGAATGCCAAACATAAGTATAATCAGTATTCTCCACAGGAGACTCGATTGAAAGATTCAGACAATCATACAACTTCAGACAAAATTTAGATATCTAACACCACCCTAATGAATACCAAACCACTAAAAACTAACAAAAATGAATCCATTTAGAACAGAAGTGAAGAGTGAAGAGATTACTCATACAGAAGCAGCAGATAAGCACTCATCTCAGCTCTTCAAACCAGCTTTCTCCTTCTCTAATTTCTGAGCAAAAAGCTTTGTTGCAAACATGTTTTCATCAAAGTACTCTTTGTAAGGATGGTTCTTTGGAACAAGTCTCCTAAATTTCTCAAACTGTTTCTCAGCCTCCTTATTCTTCCTTAAAAGAGTATATATGATCCCCTGACAGAGATATGGCCTAAAATCCTTCGGCTCCTCCCTCACAAGTTCATCATAAGCTTTCAATGCATCAAAATAGCTCCCCTTCATTACCTTAATTTGCGCAAGCAAGAGCTTGAAATCCCGGATAAGTGACTTGTCATTTTGCTTCTTGCATTTCTCCATTGCTTCTTCGATCCTTTTAGTAACGTGCTTCAATGAATCATCGTTCAATTGCTCTGATACCATCACAAGGCCATGGTAAGCCTCAACACGAAATGGGTCTTCCCTTAAAATCTCTTCAAATTCATTTTTAGCCAATTCGAGCTGCCCCGCATAGCTACGGATATTGGCTCTTAGCAAAGGCAATTCACGGTCATTGGGCTCAATTTCGATTAAACGGCTTAGGGTTTCAATTGCTTCGGGAAGTTTACCTGATTTTACATTCTCCTCAACGAGGAATCGAAGGGTTTCAGCACCACTCGACTCATCTGTTGGTTTCTCTTCTACAACGCTCTCATTTTCCTCATACGCCGTCGATTCATCAGTAGACTCCGTCGTCTCCGGCGCCACCGGGACAGCAACAGCAACAACGCGTCGATGGTCGAAGCGAAGGAAGTAGAATGCTGCAGCAGCGGCAACAGAGATGCAAGCGGTTTTAAGAAACCCCGACAGCAGGCCGCCATTCGTGGTCTCGGAAATGGAAGATTTGGCGTTCCGAGAGGGTTCGTCGGAGGTCGACTGAGAGGATGAGGCTTTAACAGACAACGACCTGAAAGACGAACGGAGACGAGTCGGCGGCGTATGCGCGAAGGAGAGAGAAGATATGGGTTTAGGGAACGACGGAAGGCGGTGGCTGAAGGAAAGAAGTTGTTGAGAAGGATGATGACGGTGGTGAACTGTAGGAAGAGACTCCATGGCTGTTACCTCTGCTCTGTAGCGATTTTCAGGTCATCTCTGACCCGGAGGTTTTAGAAGGTTTAGCTCTCTGCCAACCCTTCAACTCTATTTGGGCTTTGAGCCCATTCCAAAATTCCCTAAATTAGTTTTTTAAATTTATAAATAATTAGTTTATTAATCTATTTATTAAAAAAAAAACATTAAATCTCAATAATATTTTTCACCACTGTAAAATAAATAAATTGTTAAATATTAAAATTTGGTAGTCAAATAATCAATTATTATAATGATGCCATTAAAATAAAAAGTTACCCCATATTAATCTTAAAAGTTAAAAAGGGGTAAAATATGAAAGGTAATGTGAGTCAGCAGGACAACAACTTTCACGTTTAACACTTTTTTAGTTGAACATTCCTCGTTCATTTTCGTGTGAATTCTATAGTTCGGGATGTTCTCTCCTATGTTGAACGCCACTGAACACTAAAAAACAACTTGCTTCATCGTTTTTTATGGTCTTCATGAAGTAATGGTAGGTGAAATAGTAGAATTTAAGGGTAGATCGAAGCGATTGCAACAAAGAATTTTGAACAAAAGACAAAATAATAATAATCATGACGACGACGTTAACCTAAAGAGTGAGCTTCCTAAAAGCACGGAAATGCTTAGAACAATAAAAAAAAATCGATAAATATTTAAAAATATATAATAGAATCTTAAATTTTCAATTTTGTGTTTCATTTTAAAATTGTTAAATGTGTCCTTGAATTTTTAATTTTACGTTTAACATATTATTGAAATATTTAGTTTTAATAACACGTTAGGCTTGAGACCCAGCTCACCTCCTCGCTCCAAATAGCCCGTGATCATCTTTTAACACGTAGTTGTATTAATGAACTAGGAAAAAAACCTCTTCTCGTCCTTCTAACTAAATATATGACCAATTTTGAAGAAAGTAGCTCAATTTAGTCATTTCCATATAATTTTTGGGATAGAAGAGTTTTCCTCCTTATCTTATATGAAAAGATAAGGTTCACAAAAATGAGGAAAAAAAGTTGTCATTATTGTACTAAGAAGTTCATAAATTGTACCGATTTTGCTACAAAAAGCCTTCAAACCTTCTTCGTGGTATCAAACCCATGTGTTCTTCGTGTTCATGTCTAGTCCCCTTACGTTTTCGATATTATATTTAAATTATATGATCTTTTAGTCTTATCAGAGAATGAAATATATTTATGATACTCATTCAAGCCCGGACAAAATCAGAAGTTTTTTTAAAAAGTGAATGGAGTTATCTCTCTTCGTTTTAGTTTAATTTAAAAAAAAAAAAAAAAAAAAAGGAAAGGAAGAAGGAACGAGGCGGCGATGGCGACGGGGACGGTTGAGGGTAGCCTATACCAAGTGGGTTTATTATTGGTCAACATTATTCCTAGTCAACAAATGCCTCGTCATTATCCGAGCTGGAATTTAGGCCACGTGGCAAAAACATTTTTGACTGTCCACTTACCATTACATTTGCATCAAGCACGTGTCTTCTTTTTTTTAAATGTTTTTCTTTAGATAAAAAGAAAAATACAGGTGGCAATTACCGATTGGCTTGGACTGTCTTAATTTCACTGGAAGGAAAACAAAGAAAAAAAAAAAGGAAATTCCATTTAAATTACTACACCTCCGACAAGGTCCAATCAGCAAACGATAGCAATACATTAAAAAGAGAAAGTTGCAGCATGCTGCCACGTGTAGCCACGTTTCCCCACGTGTCAGCAAGAGAATCCTAAAATATCTTCACTCCCCTCAAATTAGCCCATCGACTCCTCCCTATCCTACGCCGCTGTTCCATTCACCTACGATCCTTAAAAACGGCGTCGTACAAAGGCATGTTCTTGTTTTGCTTTATTTTATTTTTATTAATTTCCATCCACCATCACCGCCGCTTCTCTAGCCACCTACCTACCCGACGTCGTATCCTCCGAACCCAGCAAGTTGAAATCCGACGTGTCGGACGAACTCCCATCAGCAGCCCTCGTCGTAACGTCACGTCGTTTCTTCTTATACGCTTCGAAGAACTCCTTGTTCTCCTTCGCCAGTTCATTCCACACTGCACACATTTTACAAAATTAAAAAATAAAAAATAAAAAAAGAGTCGAAGTCCGTGGACGTCACGTGAGAGAAACGAACCGGTGGAAGTGATGACCGGTTTGATATTGGCATGTTTGGAGAGAGCTTCCATGCACTCTTCTTTGTTCATGTTGAAAATTATACACTGTTCGATCAGGTGGTGCACCTACACCGCAATAATCATACGCCCGCACATCATCCGTCCGTTCATCATATAAATCAAAGAAATATAAAGAGAGAAATAAAATAAAATAAAAGGAAAAGAAAAGAAATACCATGTGGATGTATGAAGCAGAGGGGTCGTCTTCCATGGGGGATATGATTCTGTTTGGGGAGAGAGAAAATGCGAGAAAGTGAAGGGAAAATGCGAGAGAAAATGTTGGGGGTGGGAAAGTGGAAGGGGGGTTGTATTTAAATATATATATATATATAATAATAATAATAATTATCAAGTGGTGGATTTGATGGGAAAAAATATTATTTAATCGAATTAAAAAATAAAAAAAGTAAAAGGAGGGACAACGTTATTGGAAGTGGGGCCCATTGCCCACGTGGGAGGAAGCCCAGGATTGGTTGAGAGAGGATTAGAAGAGATTGTTACGAACCAAAATCTTCTATAGCGTTTGTCGCTTACGTGGCTACAGTATTCAACCTCCACGTGACAAATGGGCCCCCCCTGGTCCGGATTGGCCCTCACACGACGGATGATTGACTTGGCCGTAGATTTGCCGTGCCGTTCAGACTGCCACCTCTGCCTACAGTCCGACCCGACGATCATCCTCCGTTCTTTCCACGTCGGATCACATATCCCTATATATATATCTTTTTTTTTTTTAAATGTATAAACATTATTGTTATTAGAAAAATATAAATGACAACAACAACAAAATTACAAGGTTAACCTAATTATTGGTGCCATTCAAGGCCTTTTTTGTCTTTTTATAGAAATATTAACTTTTGAAAATTTTAAATTTTAAATTTTAAATAATGGTATTTTTAAAAAAAATTACCTAATGTATACTTTAAATTTTGTGTGGAATAGACTATTTATATAATAATTAAACTAAAAATATATTCTTGTAACTTTTAAAAAAATTAAATTTAAATATTTAGAAATATAACAATTAAAATTTTATATTTTAATCTAAAAAAGAGTTTTCAAAAAAACCAAAAAATTCGGAGGAAAATAACAAAGAAAAAGTGAAAGTGAATTGAAGGAGCTATGTCTTATATGTCCCTACCCACAAAATTATTATTTTTATTTTTTAAAAAAATAGTCATTATTTAAAAATAAAATAAAAACAAATAATCCAAAAATTCAATAGGAAAATGACATTTTAAAATTTAGGGTAGAAGCCAACGTAGTCGTCGGATTTAATTGTCAATTTCCCATTATTATTTTTTCTTTTTTGTTTTTTCCATTTTTCAAATAATACGTACGGTTCCATTTCTCCCAATTTTGTAATTTCATATATACTAATTTAAAATTATATAATCTCTTTTTATTTATTTATTTTCTTTTACTTTTTGACAGTTGAAAATAACTGTTTAAAATTCTTGAATTATTATTATTTTTAAATGATATTATAAATCATGACAAATTTACTATTTTTTGTGTTTTAAAATAATATATTATTATTATTATTAATACACGTGCATGCACATTTTTTGTATGCTTCAAATATGAGAAAAAGAGGTATATTCAAATTTAAATATTTTCTTATTAAATTTCTATTTTTGAATTTCCTACAATATTGCTTTTTGGTTGTAAGACAACTATATTTGTTTGTCCGATAATTTTTTTTTTAATTACGAATTATTAACTTTTCAAATAATAATTGGTGTAATTATGACTAAACGTTCGAATCGATTAAAACAAATTTAAAATATATTTTTTACTGTTGATTTATTAAAAAATAACAATAATTTCGTGATAATACAAATTTTAGATTTTTTTGAGTGGAAATTCAAATTTTTAATTGGGTCTTATCCATTGTATTCGATTAAATTTGTATTGTTACGAAAATTTAATGTTAATAAATGACTATAAAAATCATTAAAATGAGTGAATTATTAATTAAGTTAAAAGTCGTCTATATTTTAATTTGATTAAATAAATTTTGTACTATCAATAAATTTAGGACGTAAACTTTGGTTTTAAATTTTATCAAATTAGTCCCTAGATTAATAACATTATTGCGTTTTTACCCTCTTTTCATTTTCTTCCAAATCTAACTCACCATTTTAATAATAATAATAATCTTAAATTTTAAATTTGTTTTTCTTTGAATACCCATCAATTTTTTTCCGAACACGGACGAGAAAAGACAAGGTGACTAGGCTAAAGACAAAGAAGTCCCGTCCAACTACTGATGGCTAACTATGATGAGATAGAGTCAACCATCGATACGAACTTTTGAAAAATTACGATATGAATAAATATTTTACTCAAATGTAAGTTCTCAAAATCTTGATTAAACATTCCATTGATGAATGAAAAGACTCCGCTGTCAAACCTTCCCCTTTGCATCATAATAATGGTAAATTATATATTAAATGCACACAATGTTTTAAATAATTTTTTTATTCGAAAGTATATTACAAGGTAATAATTGCAACACTTACTCAATTTTAAGATAAATAACGTAATATTCGTAAAATTTAATTTATTCCGTAAATATAACTAAATTTTTTATAGATTAATTATTGGAAATTTTATAAATAATTATGTTTTTAAATATAACTAAATTTTTTATAGTGTTCATTTCTTTCTCTAATATGAGATCTTACAATCCACCCACTTAAGGGTCTAGTGTCCTCATTGGCACACCACCCCGTGTCAGGCTCTGATACCATTTGTAAGAGCAGAATCTCACTACTAGCAGATATTGTCATCTTTGAGTTTTCACGTATGAGTTTCTCTTCAAAGTTTTAAAACACGTTTGTTAGGGAGAAGTTTTCATACCTTTATAAAGAATATTTCATTTCATTATCTAGCACACGTCACATGAAACACAGTGTTTATGAATTGGAGTTACTCCAAAAATGGGCAAGCAATTCCAAACTCAATCACATGCCTTCAGATTATCAACTTGGAATCTTTCCAAAGATCTTCAAATTCTCAATGCAAAAGTAATTGGAATGAAATTAGATTTGAGATTAATTTATGAGGTTGGCTGAGAATTAAATTTGTGTTTGTTGGGGACCAAAAAGCAAAAAACAAAAAAATAAAGAGGGTTAGGACAAAAATTTTGAGAAAATTTGAGGGTAGGACGTAAAAAGTGAGAAATATTCCTAACTCATTAGCCACCCAAGAGATGAAAGCTATGGGTTAGGGGTTGAAAATGGTTTATTTGACATGTCATCGTTCAATAATTGTCGGGTGAGATCGTTTGCCTCGAGTGAAGGTAATTTTATTGTTGAATTAAGACTACTTATACCATACGAATATTACTTGGTGTTCCAAGTTAGTTGATGGTTGTTGTTGTAACGACCCAATCCCTCCATTACCAAATATTGTTCTTTTTGGGTTTGTCTCAAGGTTCTTAAAACGTGTTAGCTAGGGAAAGGTTTCCACACCCTCATAAAGAATGTTTTGTTCTCCTCTCCAACCGATGTGGAATCTCACAATCCACCTCTTCGAGGCCCAACGTTCTTTGCACTCGTTCCCTTCTCAAATCGATGTGAGACCCCCAATCCACCCCCTTCGAGGCCGAGCGTCCTTGTTGGCACATTGCCTCTTGTCCACCACCTTTAGGGTTCAACCTCCTCGCTCGCATATCGCCCGGTGTCAGGCTCTTATACCATTTGTAACGGCTCAATCCACCGTTAGCAGGTAAACTTTCCCTTCCAAGCTTCCCCTCAAGATTTTTAAAACGCGTCTACTAGAGAGAGGTTTCCACACCTTTATAAAGAATGAATCAATTAATGTGGGATCTGACAATATCGTCGTCTAAATAAATAAATTCATACATAGAATTATTCTTGTTTTTATCCTTTCAAGTTGCAATAACTCTTGACAACCTCTTACCAATCATATCCAATTTATGAATCTGAAAGAAAGTTGAAATCTTCACTCTCTTTCAAGTGTTCAACAAAAAATTTCAAGGTAGAACAAATTTCATCCTTTTGGTGGTGATTTTTGTCACCAGTTACAAAGACATGAACTTTGCTTCTAATTTCAATCCAACTGCAACCTGGAATTCTCTTCATCCCCTTCTCCTTCATTTCCCTCCTTAACATCGACACGCTATGCCATTTCCCGGCTGCTGAATGCGCGTTCGACATCATTACATACGACGAGACATCACTTGGATCCAAGGCCAGGATTCTTTGAGCTGCAAGCTCCCCAAGTTCCATATTCGAGTGAATTTGGCAGCCCCCAAGCAATGCTTTCCAAAACCCGATCCCTGGATCGAAGGGTAGGTCGTGTATAAACTCCTCTGCTCTTCTAAACTGACCTGAACGCGCGAGCAAATCGACCATACAAGCATAATGCTCGGGTTTTAACAAGCTGGGGTTTTCGAGTTTCGCCTGATTGAAATATGAATAACCTTCATCAACAAGGCCAGCATGATTACAAGCCCATAACAAGCTAAGAAGCGTCACTCCATTTGGTTTGCAGCCTGAAAAACTCATCCTCTGATAGAAATCTATGGCTTCCTTTCCCCTACCATTTTGAGCATAACCACAAAGGACAGCATTCCATGAAACTGTATTTCTTTCATCAAGCAATTTATTGAAAACCAACAAACTATCTTCCATACTTCCACATTTTGCATAAAAGCTAATAAGCGAATTGCTCACGAACACGTCGAGATCGCCCAAGAACTTGACAGCACAAGCATGAAAACTCCTCCCTATTCCAATGGAAGCTATGTTAGCAGCAGCACATAAAGCACAAGGAAAAGTAGATTGAGTGGGCAAAAACCCTTCTCTGAGCATATCAATGAAGAGATGCACAGCATCTTCATTGTGTCCCTTTTGGCTAAACCCGCCAATCATCGCATTCCAGGACACGATGTTTCGCTCGGGCATTTCATCGAACACCCGGAGCGCATCTTGAATCTTCTCTGTTTTCAAGTACCCAGAAATCAAACTAGTATAAGAAACCACATTTGGCATCTTGATATCATCAAAAGCTCTTTGAGCTTCCTCAATGACACTCAACTTGACATACAAATCCAAAGCCGCACTACCAACAAACACATTAGAGTGAAGGCCTATTTTTATGGCACAAGCATGAAGTTGCTTGCCAATATCAATGTCTCTGAGTGCCGTTGCAGAGTGAATCACAGAGCCAAAAGTGAACTCGTTGGGCCTTAAATTTAACACAAACATTGCAGAAAATAGACACAACGCCTCTTCGTGCTGATGCTGCCTTGCGCAGCGCCCAATCATAGCGGTTGCAAAAACCACGTTTAATTGAGGCATTTTGTCGAACAGTTGGCGGGCATCCAATTCACCGCGAGGAAATGGGGCTTTCTTGGATTGTACAGCCGGAGTACCGACGGCGCCATGGGCATCGGCTTTGAGTTTGATCAATTGCCTACAAGATGAAACGTATGATCTTCTCCATATCGGTATCATATGGTTAGGTTCTGAACTTGGAAGATTGGAGATCGGACGGACGAGCTCGAATCGCTATAATTTAGCGGCAAGCACAACAGAGCTACTGTAAATTGTTGAGCTTAGCTCATCAGCTTAAGACTTCAAAAGATTGATGGATTCTGTACTCCATTAATGGCAGTTTTTGATGCAATTTTCAAATGGAAGAAGGACCCAATTGCTTCGAAAGCTTATCTTCGTGTTAGAAAAAAAGGGATATATATATATATATATATATATATATATATATCAATTAGACAATAAAACATCGCGAATTAAAAGAAGTTTCCTTAAAATTCTATGAAAATTTGTCCATGAATAAATTTAAAATAGTTAAAATAATTATGATCAAATTAATTTTCTGTCACTAATAAAAATAATTGAAGGATCCACTTTTTATTACTATTTTAAATTAATTAATTAATTAAAATTTAATAATAAAAAATAGAGTACAAGTATAAAATCTATAATTTTAAGGACTAGATAAAAATTAAACTAAAAAAAAGAGAGTTAAAAATTTAATATTTGAAATATAAGGGCCGAACATAAAAGCCGAAGCAAAGATAAGCCCAAACCAAGTGTTCTGTAATATGGGCTTGGCCATTTTATGGCCCAAGGTCGGATCACCAACGACGACTTCTTTCCCCGTCGTATATGCTCCGACTTCTCTGTTGCACTTCTTCTGCTCACCGAAGAGGGAAGTCTCTACTCCGACACCACAGGCAGCCATGGCCATAGCCGCCACCGTTTCTCTTCCACTAACGTCTCCATCTCGACGCTCTCTCGCCTCAATTTCTTCTCTCCGATCGTCTGTTTCTTCCACACTTCAACTGGATTCCCTTTCGAAGTATTCCGCGCGGAGAAGAAGCCCTAGGCTCTCCGTATCTGCGTCTTCCGCTGGCCTTGAAGTTACAGAGAAAGCGCTTTCGTCTTCTTTTCTGGACCGGAGAGAGAGTGGCCTCCTTCACTTTGTTAAATACCATGGTCTCGGCAATGACTTCATCCTGGTAATGATTCTTTGAGTTTACTGCCTGGTATGCTTTTGTTTTGTTTTGTTTTGTTTTGTTTTTCTTTAAATTGATTGTAAATGTTTGTTCTATCTATGGCTTATCTGTTGGAGATTTGGATTTGAAATGGTGGAAGTCTGAAATCGGAACTTTGTATCTTAACTTTGCAACTACAGTGATGTTAATCATGGAAAATCACATGGATTTGAATAAGAAACTAATTGGAAAGTTTTTCTCGGCCAGTGTTCTCTTCATGCAGGATAGTTTTATTCATTCTCAGCTAATCAGTCTACATTTGGGTATTAGTCTATATTAATTGCAAGTGAGCTTGAATAGGTCGATAATAGGGATTCATCAGAGCCTAGGGTCACCCCGGAGCAAGCTGCGAAGTTATGTGATCGAAACTTTGGGATCGGTGCTGATGGAGTTATCTTTGCTCTGCCGGGCGTTAATGGTACTGATTATACCATGAGGATATTCAACTCCGACGGGAGTGAACCGGAGGTAATTAATTGTTTCTTTCGGAAATAATTTCCGGTTATTGTATTTCTATCGATTACGCCTGAGTCTGAATTTTTGTGCGCTTGTATCTTATAGATGTGTGGTAATGGAGTACGATGTTTTGCCAGATTTATTGCAGAGCTTGAGAATTTACAGGGAAGGCATAGGTATATCTTCTGCTGTTTTACCATTGTTTTATCTTTTCAGGCCTGCATACTGTTCCAACGTAGTATAGCCCTTTCAAAACACTACTTAAATTGACCTTTCGATATTAATATTTCAAAGACGAACGTTTGCTTTATATTCCTGGTCCTGAGCTAAGAAATCTGTTTTCTTGTGTTGTTGACCTACAAAACTAATTAAATTGTGATAGCTTAGATCTTTTAGTTCATGTTCATTTATGCATTAATTTCTGAGCGCACAGTTTTCTATTCATAATCTCGCAGTTTCACTATTCATACTGGTGCTGGTCTTATTATTCCACAACTTCAGGATGATGGACAGGTATATCTCGATAGATTTTCAAATCTACAGTCCACTGCTGTTTCAATTTTTTAGAGATCTTGGGAGGAAGTTTGGGTGGTTGTTAGGTTTAATGCTTCGCTTTGGGCGTCTGTTCATTGGGTTTCTTTATACTTTCTTTCACTTTTCTCCATGAAAGTGTGGTTTTTTTATCACAATTTCTTTTGAAGCCTTAATAGGCACACCTTTACCATTTCTTTCATTGGAAAATGCAATCTGTGTCTTTTCAATTTGGTTTTTTTTTTTTTGGGGGGGGGGGGGGGGGGGGGGGGGGGGGGGGGTGTCTGTTCCCATCTTAACGTACATGCAATTTCAGGTAAAAGTAGACATGGGCGAACCAATTCTCAAAGCATCAGATGTGCCTACCCGCTTGACACCAAATACAGACCAATCTGTTGTTAAGTCAGACATAGAAGTAGATGGAGTTGCATGGAGCGTGACCTGTGTCAGTATGGGAAACCCCCATTGTGTAACTTTTTGCAACAAAAATGAGCAGGTATTTATTTAGTATTACATTTTCTAACATCTCATTCACTGTTCTAAATCTTTTTGAAGTTCCTAAAGTGGATTACTTTGGCTTCCCCTTTTGTTTCCTCTTCTTTTACTTAAATGTAATCACTTATCAAGTTATATATATTGTGTACGTGATGTAGCAGATTAGAGACAATACGTGACGATCTATTATCAAGTACAAGAATTTCTGAGTACTTTGTAGGCTCCGGTCCTTAAGAGTACACAAATTGTATTTATAATAATTTAGTTGATTGATTGAGATGTGTTCAACGTTGTTATGTTATCTATTAGAGCATTCATGAACCATGGAGTACAATTATATTAGGAAGCAATACTAATGATATCTAAGCTCCTTTGACATTGAAATCATTCCTTTCCTCCTTTGGTCTAAAATAGCTTACGGCAGTTTAAACCCTGTAATGCAACTTCATAGAGTCTTGAGGTACATATGACTGCCTCTAGTCATTCTGTTGGGGTACAACTTTACCGTTTATTTACTACTTGTGCTGATTTTAGCATGGTCATGAACAGAATCTGCAGGTTGATGACATCAATTTAGCTGCAATTGGTCCAAAATTTGAACATCATGAGATGTTTCCAGCACGAACAAATACAGGTTGGGAGTTTCAGCCTTTTCTTGTTGAGATATATCTTTGAGCAAATGCGATTTTTTTCTAACCATTTTAAGGGTCTTCCCTTCCCTTGTTTTCTTTTATTTTTACTTAGATGGTCTTTTTACACTGCTCATGCTGTTTTTTCTTGATGTCCACGACAGAATTTGTGCAAGTCTTCTCCAATTCACACCTTAAAATGCGTGTTTGGGAGCGTGGTGCAGGTACAAATTTGATATAATTTGAAGTTGTAAGCATATAATTATTGAAACGCTTCATAACAAACCTGCCTTCTCAATGACCCTACAGGCGCGACGCTTGCTTGTGGAACCGGAGCCTGTGCGGTTGTTGTTGCAGCAGTTCTTGAAGGTCGTGCTGGGCGGGTAAGAAGATCAAGTGTATCTTGTAAACTCAACGGCAATAATATAATATGGTTTCATCAGACAGAAAAAAATAAAGATCATGCAAATTTCAATCCTTTCTTTCCTTTAAATTTCCTAACTTTAGATTCAAATGTGTCGAGACAGAATTGCACCGTTGATCTGCCTGGAGGACCATTACAGATAGAGTGGAGTGAACAAGACAACCACGTATACATGACTGGACCAGCCGAAGTAGTGTTCTATGGATCGGTTCCCCTACAATAAAATCAGCCCAAAGAATCAGGACAAAAGCAACGGTCAATTTTTGGTCTCTCAGCCGGCACACAGCTCCTTTAGCCCCTCGATAAGTACCATTAAAACCTGTACGTGGCAACTTATGAAATGCTTCTTCTGTTTGTACTTTCATTATTCTGTTATGCACATTATCTGTTCTGTGTGAATTATAATTGTCTTCTGTTTCTTGAGAATAAAAATTTAGTCTTTGTTTTTGTACTGATATATAATTTCGAACATGCAGAGTAGACTTATTTTGCTTTGATTTCTTTTGTTGAATCTGGTTAGTGTTGAGTTTCCAACTAAACACTCTTCGTAACAACTCAAGTTCACCGCTAGCGAATATTGTCCTTTTTGGCCCGTTACGTATCGCCGTCAGCCTCATAGTTTTAGAACGCGTCTACTAGGGAGAGGTAACAGTTCAATCCCACCACTAGCAAATATTGTCTGCTTTAGTTCGTTACGTATCGTCGTCAGTTTCACGGTTTTAAAACGCGTCTACTAGGGAGAGGTTTCCACACTCTTATCGTGAATGCTTATTCGTTCCCTTCTCCACCTGATGTGAGATCTCACACTCTTATTTGTCGTGAACATTACCTAGTGTGATCATGCTTGCTTTAGAATAGTGCCTAGGAGAGAATTGGTAGTATTACTTTCTAGCGAGGTGGATAGACCGTGGGAGGAGATATAGGAGCCCCACAAGGGTTAATATTGAATTGTTGCCCTTCTCGGGTCCCTTTCGATAGTTAGTTCTTGTGCTCCCTTTTGTTTTCTAATTTCGGTTGGGTTGTTTTTTATGTCCTTGTATTCCTTTCCTGATCAAAGTACGGTTTCTTACCACAGATGTGGAGTATCGAAATTTGAACTTTCAACTTCATAGTAAGGAACATGTGCCAACTACCACCGAGCTATGCTCATGTTGGCGAACAAGTTCCTAGCTTGCTATTTGCTCTTATTTGATTGCAAATGATTGTATAGATTTTTACACCAACCTTGTCTCGGTGGACACATTTGCTCACATAAAAATTGATGCCGATTCTTAGTATATTTTGGTTCATACATTTGCTCATAAAGCAATATGATTCTTCCTCTATCAAAATGCTCATTTCATTTTGATCTCCTAATTCAAATTAGTTGACGATCTCGATAAAACTTTTTGGGAAGTGATAAGCATTAAAAAATTGTTGCTTCTTTTGAGATTCGCTAAAGTGTATTCAATTTGAAAAAGGGGGCATCAAATTCCTTGTCAGACGTGGCAAAATGACCTACCACTACTGTAATTGGCCACACATTATGCAATAAAATACTTTCTTTTTGTAGTGTATTTTTCAAATGCATTTTCTTTAAAAACCAATTATATTATTCCAAAAATACCCCATTCTTCTAATTCAATTACTTTTATTAATGTTAAAATACCATTTTAGTCATATCTTTGATTTTATTCTATTTTAGTCGATATTCAAATTTCGTCTATTAATCTTTCATATTTCTTAAATTTAGTCTTTTGAAATTAATTTTTAAATAATAACAACAATTTTCTCGGGAAAGAATACACCATAAGAATATATTTTTAAAATTTATAGAGGGAGAGTATCGGAACCAAAATTGTTAAATTACAAATTTGATCTTATGGTTCGAAAAATGTTATATTTGGTCTGTATGATTTTAAAAATTAAAATATCATTCTTATGGTTTGATAAAACTCTCATATGGATTAATTTCTAGAGTTTATAAAATTATATGACGAATTCTAGGAACTAAATTCTAATTTTGTACGACTAAAGGGACCAAATTTGTAATTTAACATTTTTATTAATTTAATATTAACTATATATTATATTTATCTTGAGCTCGTAAGACTTGCCAAATCTAAACTATTTGTTCAGTATAACAAATGTGAGGATGAAGATTTGAACATCAACCAAATTGTATATTAACTTTTAACATTATTAGTACCTGTTTCTCAGTTTGATTAATACTACATATTGTCAGGCAACTACGCTCATATAATATATTAAACAAATTATAAGTGAGTTTTGGGTACCTTTTAGTCAAAAACATTTTAAATAAAAGTTGTTTTAAATAAAATATCACATTTAAAAGTGATTCTAAATATGTTATATTACTATAATCTATTTAATAATAAAACACGAACATAATTTAACAGTTAAAACATTTAATTCATACCTTGAAGCTAGACGTTTAAATCTTTAACCCCACTTTTATTGTCCTAAAATGAATCCCGATAATTACTTTTCGGAAAATTAAAGAGTTTCTTTAAAAAAATATATTTTAAAACCAATTGGATTCTAATCCAAAAATCATTGAATATAACTCAATTTCTCGATTTTTTTAATATTTAATTAAAAAGGAAAAAAGTTAATTTATAAATTTCAGAAATTAAATGGTTGTAATATTTAATTAATTATCCCAAAAAAGCAGCCCTTTTTTACTCCCTTTTCTTAAGGATGAAAAAAAAAAAGCTTTTTGGAGATAAATCCAACGAATTGCAATTGCAGGCTCTAGCCGTGCCCCAGAAATTTGAATTTCTTTCTGGAGTGGGCCCCTCCAGCGTTCATTGAATTCAAATTTACGAATCTAACGGCTACTTTCTCCTATATGTAAAAATGAAGTGGACAGTGGCCGAGGGATCACAGACAAGAAACCTTTCCCCCCTTTCTTCTCCATAGCGCTGCTCTCCAATTCAAGCGATCTTCGAATCGAACACAGGAAGAACTTTCTCCATCGCATCTTCAATTAAGGTTTTCCTCTTCTTTTCTCCGATTTCTGTTAATGTATATGAATTTATGAGCGAGGAGAATACGGTGAATTGGAATCTCTTGTTCTAAAGGAGTTGTTTCGATCCTGTTTTGTTCACTATAGGTTGGTGGTGATTTTCTGCTAATTTTTGAAATCGAGAAAGAAAATGGTGCCACTGACGCCTGATCAGTCTAAGAAATCCGGAGTTGGAGTTACGGCATCTCCAGCTCCATTTCTGACTCCTCGTCCCGAACGGCGGCGAACTGATTCTAGAGGCTCTGATTCGAGTTCTAATCATCATCAGAATAGGGATAAAGAAGTTAATATCCAGGTTGTGTTGAGATGCAGGTGAGTTTGCTCGAGTGTTAGAAGTAGATCCACTGCCTGATTCTTTGCATATTCTCATTCCATTTGATTCATTAGGTTAAAGAAGAATCGATTGGATTTAGTTTTTCCGTTTGAAATGATTTTGAGAAGTATATGCAAGTAACAGGGTTTCTGGACCAGCTCGTACTTGGCTTTGCTCTATTGTTCTTTGTTATGTGTGTATCTTCGTACTCTTGGTGAATTGCTTGTGCCGACCTTAAATAACCTGCTGATGTTCTTGCAACTGTCTTTTGCCTCCTTTTCTTCACTTGAAAGCTCTTATAACATAAAACTTGGATGTAATTATCATATTTCTTGGCTTTGCTCCGACCAAAAATTCCAGAGCAATGTGTCTTTTGATGTCCATATTGCTTCCAAAACCAAGTTCGATGGATTTTTCAGAAGTACTGGCGACTTGTTTCCTGATTTTCTGCTTGTATGACCATGTTTTCTTTTAATCTAATGATCTAATATCTAGAAATGAAGTGGTGATGATGAATTCTTTTGATGTCCATATTGCTTCCAAAACCAAGTTCGATGGATTTTTCAGAAGTACTGGCCACTTGTTTCCTGATTTTCTGCTTGTATGACCATGTTTTCTTTTGATCTAATGATCTAATATCTAGAAATGAAGTGGTGATGATGAATTCTTTGAAAGTGTTGAGAATGTACATTTCTCTGAAGGGGACCTAATGTATTGTATTCCAATGGTAGGCCATTAAATGACGATGAACAGCGGTCGAACATTCCACAAGTAATATCATGTAATGAAGTAAGAAGGGAAGTTAGTGTCTTGCAAAGCGTAGCCAATAAGCAAGTAGATAGAATCTTCTCATTTGACAAGGTAAGTTTCTGAAACGTTAACTTGGTTAACTTTGTGATAATGGATAATTTGATTTGGTTATTTTAGCTAACTATGAATGGTTGTCAGGTGTTTGGTCCGAAGGCACAGCAAAGATCAATTTATGAACAAGCTATTGCCCCAATTGTTAATGAAGTCCTTGAAGGCTTCAACTGCACCGTCTTTGCTTATGGGCAAACGGGCACCGGAAAAACATATACAATGGAAGGTGGGATGAAAAATAAGGTATGGATAGTCAAACAAGAACCCTATATTTCATTTCCTTACGTTCATTTATTCTCTGTTTTTGACATATATTTACCATGACAAACAAATAGGGTAAGGATCTGCCTGCTGAGGCTGGTGTTATTCCACGGGCTGTTCGTCAAATTTTCGAGACTCTTGAAGAGCAAAATGCAGACTATAGCATGAAAGTGACATTCTTGGAGCTTTACAATGAAGAAATTACTGATTTGCTGGCTCAGGAAGATCAGTCACGCTCTGTAGAAGAAAAGCAAAAGAAACCTATTTCCTTGTTGGAGGATGGAAAGGGAGCAGTGGTCGTCAGGGGCCTTGAAGAAGAAGCAGTCTACAGTTTAAGTGAGATATATACCCTTTTGGAACGAGGATCTGCCAAAAGGCGCACAGCAGACACCTTGTTGAACAAGCGGAGCAGGTATATTTTTATTAGCATGTTGATGAAAAGATTTGGATAATTGAAAAAATTGGAATTCTAACACGTTTTGTTCAATATTGTCTATTATTGCAGCCGCTCTCATTCTATCTTTTCTATTACTCTCCACATTAAAGAATCATCCGTTGGTGATGAAGAACTGATCAAATGTGGAAAGCTTAATCTTGTTGATTTAGCAGGATCAGAGAATATATCTCGCTCAGGTGCACGAGAGGTAAAAAAAACTTGTGTATGCATAAAAAATCTTCACCATGACAAACAAGACAGAACTGAAATTGATAGACGGTCCATTGTCTTCATCATATTCAGCTATGAATGAACATGAAGCCAAGAACCTTTTTGTTCAGCAGATATTTTTGTTGGTCAGATATGAATCTATATATACTGCCTTGAACTTTCAGGCTCGAGCAAGAGAAGCAGGAGAGATTAACAAGAGCTTACTTACCTTGGGACGTGTTATAAATGCATTGGTTGAACATTCTGCTCATATACCTTACAGGTATCTCCTAAAATCTATTAATATTACAAGCTTTATTTCTCTATCAGTAGATTTTCTTTTATTTTTTTTATTCTAAATGCTAATAATTTTGTGGCTCTTCTGTCATGGAAAATTCTATGCCAGGGATAGTAAGCTTACTAGGTTGTTGAGAGACTCTTTGGGAGGGAAGACAAAAACTTGTGTCATTGCTACAATTTCTCCTTCTGTTAATTGTTTGGAAGAGACACTTAGTACGCTAGACTACGCCCATCGTGCAAAACATATCAAGAACAAACCTGAGGTTCACTCCTAAAAAACTGTTTATCTTATTTATTTTTACTCTTTTTCCCCATTGCTGACAATGAAGTTTACTTGCAGGCAAACCAGAAAATATCTAAAGCTGTGCTACTAAAGGATCTGTATCTTGAAATAGAGAGAATGAAAGAAGGTTGGATAACTCTTTAACATATTTAGATTGACGTCTGTCTTAATAATCGAGGAGAAGTATCCTTTTTGTTTAATATATGTAAAAATTGTTGCAGATATTCGAGCTGCAAGGGACAAGAATGGTGTTTATATTCCACGCGAGAGATATGCTCAAGATGAAGCTGAAAAGAAAGTCAGTCTGGAACTTTTTTTTTTCTTTTATAATTTTGATTCTTTCAAAGCATTAGCTTTCAAAATTTGATAAATGGATTAAGACATATTGTCGCTGCTTAACAGTTGGTGCATAAGACATGAAATTGGTTTAAACCAGAAAATTTCAAACAGTAATTTTGTGTCCTTAAGCTTTTCATGGTAACTGCTCCACAGGCAAAATCTGAGAGGATTGAACAACTTGAAAATGAACTCAACCTTAGCGAGAAGGTCAGTTTTGCTCAACAAATAGTTTTATTCTTTCTCATCAACATTGTTTATAAGACTGCAAGGTTGCCTTTTCGTACAGCAAGTTGAAAGCTTCCGAGAGCTTTATTTGACTGAACAAAAGATGAAACTAGACATGGAATACGAGCTCAAGGATTGCATGGTACGAAGTCGTACACACTTCAAGATATTGTTTTTTTTTTTTTGGGTATATATCTACATAGAATGTCCTGAAACATTGCTTCTCTTCTCTACATACTTGTTCGTTCAGATAAATTTGGAAAGCCGGAACAAGGCATTGTCTGACCTACAAGACGAACATGGGTTAGCCATTGCAGCCCTGAAAGAAAAGGAGTCCATCATCTCCCATCTGAAAACCTCAGGTTTGTCTCTAAGTTATAAGAATTGTTAAAAGAAAAAATTATGCTTTCTTTAAATAATCTGATTACTTTGGTACAAACAGAAAATTCTTTACTTCAACGAGCAAAGTCATTGCGCACAGACTTGCAGAATGCCTCTGAGGACATTAGTTTACTATTTGAAAAAATAGGTATGTTCTTTCTCCAAATAATTGAATTTTTGGATTGTAAAATTTACCCTATGTAAAATTATTATTCTTATCACGATGATGCATAGTGAAAATCCAGATAATTTTGGTTTCTGATCATTACTATTCTTATCATTATATTGTGCAATTATGTTTATTTAAATGCCATTAGTGTGGACTATCAATGTAGTTTCATTATCCCAATAATTTTGGTTTGTCTCCCTATACAGATCGGAAAGATAGGATGGAAGCAGAAAATCAGAATAGGGTCTTAACATTTGGTTCTCAGCTTGATCAGAATTTAAAAGATCTTCACAAGATCATCCTAGGATCTGTTTCTCAACATCAAGAGCAGCTAAGATGCATGGAAGAACAAGCACACACGTATCTTGCAAGTAAATCTGATGTAAGGAAAGAAAGAAATCTTGTAAAGTTTCGATGCATGTTTGCCTTGTATCTAAATTCATCATAACCTCCTCATTTTCAGGCAACTCAAATCCTGGAGACAAAAGTAGGAAAAATGGCTCAGACTTACTCTTCGGGAGTAGCTGCCTTAAGACAGTTAATCAAGACACTGCAACAGAATGTTTCTACCGATCTAGAACAGATGAATTCTACAGTATCATCACAGGCAACTAATGTTGAAAACGTATGAAATGCATAGGAATACCTTTTTTTGGTCCATTCATTTTCATTTATGTGAAAATTCTGACAATTCAACATGTGAAATTTTGTCCAGTTCTTGGTCAATGCAGTATTGGAGGCCAAGGAGGTGGTCAAGGAGATCCAGAGTTCTCTTGATGATCAGAAACAACTTCTTGATCTCTATATGCAACGACAAGAGGAGGTAGTGCTCATTATTCGTAAAACTGGCTTTTAATGGTTAGGAGTACTTGTCAAGTCCAATTAATTTAATCCTTGGAAAAAAAAAATTCAGGGATTGCAACACAGTTTGGTTTCAGCACAGAAGATATCAAATGCAAGTATGAACATCTTTAATGAACTTCATTCCCATGCATCCAAAGTCACGACGCTGATTGAAGAAAATCAAATTAAGAAATCCAACCAATTAGTGAATTTTGAGAAGACGTTCAAGGTAGCTAAAGCCAAATTGCCAATTGAAGTTCATTGTTCGCTATCAATTTTTATTAACCTACTTCATTTTATAAAACAGGAGCAGGCAGAGAAAGAGGAGAAACAAGCTCTGGCGAACATCGCAGCCATTATTGCAAATTTGACATCTAAGAGGGCTGAGATGGTTGGTCAATGTTCTTTAATGTCATTGGCATATTTTTTTAAAGACTAGAATGAAGTCTTATGTGGCATAAACTTCTTAAATTCAATAGGTATCAGAGGCATCAATGAACATTCAGGAATTGAACCAACAACACAACAAGATATTACAGCAAGAAATGTCCTGCATGCAGCAAGTATCAAATTGTGCCAAGAAGGACATGAGTGAATATGTTGAAAAGGTGGAATCTCATTTCACAAAGAGCATGATATCAGCAAATGAATCGAAGACCGAACTGGATAACGGAATCGATGAATGGTAAGTTTTACTTAAATCATCTTTTGTGATTGAAAAAATAACCAACTGTCGCACAAAATGATTAAAGTTTTGAGTATAAATCTGTTTTCTTACAAATGTGTAGCTCAAAGAGATTGAATCATTCTCAAAAACTATGGGAAGATGCACAATCATCGGTGATAAAACTGAGTAAGAATGGTGCTACAGAGATAGAATCTTCTGTAAAGTGAGTTTTTGTTCTCCTACTTGTTCTTCAGTTCCTCATTGACTATGATTTGCGAAAGTAAACTTTCGTAATTGTTTTTAAAACAGGGATAGTATTTGCAAAAATCATTTTGCACTTGAAGAATTTGCAGCTGTTTCTTCAACACTGGATGCTGACTTTGATGCTGAAGTCAGTGGTATACTGACTGCAGTAAATGGTACTTCTAGAGATATCTTAAAAATGCGTTGTTCTTTTGAAAAACTACGTTTCTTAAGCTTACTTCTGGTGAAAATCTTATGTAGATTCTTTGAGAATGGACCATGAAAATAAAACTGAGTTGGACTCAATTGCTACCTCGTGCTTGGACGACCTCAAATCCACACAAGATAACCATGGAAGAACCGTATCGAAAATCCGAAACCAGGCAGAACAGTGCCTCATAAAAGACTATCTGGTTTGCCTTTTTGCTTGACTACTGACTCCATTGATTTAATGAGGCTTAGATCTGTTGCTGATAATAGCTAGCCATGATCATGTCCATATATTGTAGAAGAATTTTCATGATATGATAAAACTTCGAATGCGAACAGGTCGATCAACATGCTGACTCGACGCCGAAGAAAAGAGTAATAGCAGTGCCAAGTTTAGGATCCATTGAGGAGATGAGAACTCCAGCACATCATCTGAAAGAAGGCATTTCAACAGAAAACAAGTTGAAATGGGGTTTGATAGAAGGCAAAGTTCAAGATGGAGCAGTGTTATTATCCTCAAGAGCTCCTCTTACAAGTATCAACTGAAAAAGAGCACCAAAAGAAAGCTTGCTTCATGCTGTGAAGCTGCGAAAAAGATCCTTTTCATTTCATCACAAAATCTTATAAAGGTCAGTTTGATGATTGATTAGTGAAAATAGCCAGATATGATGATGAAATTTATTCATCTTCTTCTTGTCACTGTTTGTATGTGTATCATTGTTTAGATTTAGTTTGTTCAAAGATGGATCAGATATTATTCCTTACTATATGAATATATTAATATTTTGATCTGTTTCTTCATGCTTCCATCTTTTCACATCATTGTTCATCATCAAGCTAGCTTTCTGCAAGTCAATGATGCTTGTGTTGAAACCGCCGGGTGCCGATTGGCGGCTGTTAGCCGCCGGGCCGTTCTTTCAAAGCACAAAAGTGATTGAGAAGTTTCAGCCTTCTCACGTGCTTCAGTTGGGGGCCCTCTTTAGAAAGACCACTTTTCAGAGATGATTAGGTATTCCCCTTTGGGATTTACTTTAAATTTTTCAAGATCCAAACACGATTCATGACTATGTCAAAAAAGTTTATAAGCATGTGGTTTTTCATAAAATCGTCAATGATTCAAGTTAGAGATAAGATGTGATGAACATAGCTCAGCTAGACGGGGATCTATTTTATATATTTTTAAAGTGACTTCGGTTGTTCGGCCACGACACTAGATACTAGACACAATTAAGGGTTCAGATACTAAATTGACACAAACTTTATTCAACTTCTAATTAAATTATAAGTTGGTCTTTGTGAGATCTCACATCGATTGGAAAGAGTAACGAAACATTACTTATATTATATTATATTAAAAGTGTGAAAACCTATTCCTAGTGTCTGTTTTAAAAATCGGGAGGCTAAGGACAATACGTAACGGGCCAAAGCGGATAATATCTACTAGTAGAGGTTTGAGTTGTTACAAATGGTATCACAACCAGACACCGGACAGTGTGCCAATGAAGACGCTGGCCCCAAGGGGGTAGATTGTGAGATCCCATAACGGTTGGAGAGAATAACGAAGCATCCCTTGGTATGAAAACCTCGCCCTAGTTGACGCGTTTTAAAAATCGTAAGACTGACGGCGATAGACAGAAAAAGATAGAAGATTGGCTGCCAGTTCCCATTTTATAGTTCATATAAATTACGATTAACCTACGTGTGCTTAAAAAGTTTTGAAATAATATTTATTTATTTTTTTTGTTAAATATTCAATTTTGTTTCTATGGTCAATCTAATCAACTAAACTAACCATCCAAATTAATATTATATAAATATAACTTCATCATCATTATCACGTGAATAAAAAACATGTCACACATTTAATAGTCTAATAACAAAGATAACTATAGGAACAAATAAAAAAAAATTCTATTATATTATAGATACCAAATTAAAACTAAGCAACCGAAAATTAAATATTATATTTCTTATTTTTAAGAATAAAGAAAAACATTTTTTTTGTTCGAAAAATATTAACCAAAGCGTGATTCGTTATCCACTATTTTCATGATTGTCACGTGGGTCAAATACGGCTTCTAGAAACATGGGAGTTTTTTTTTAATAAAAATAATTTTCCTAATTAAACATGATAATTCAGGGGTTTTATTAAATAAAAAATAAACATATATATATATATCATAACTCACGTGTGAATTAAAATTATGATTAGTTTTATATTCCAAAATTCCTTTGGCAGTGACTTCTCAAATTCAATAATCTTTAAATAAAAATAATAATTATTATAAATACTAATAAATAATCGATTAGGTTATTTGTTAAGAATGAGAAATAGAAATATAATGGGGATCGAAGGTGTGTATTTTCATTGATATTCATAACGTTTAAATAGGATACAAACTACCAACTAATATCTACAAATAAGGAAAATATAAACTAACTAAATCTTGAGAATAAAATAAAATATACTACTAATCAAATTAAAAGAAGAAATATTAACTGATTACGGATATCCAAGATATATTCCATAATTAATTATTATGAGATATTCTAATATTATTAAATTTACGGGGTTACTTATAAAAATATTTAACTTGAGATTTTAAGATACGCTAATATTGTCCGTAAAGTACGCACTATTCCACCGTCCGAGGAATTTGGGTTGGAAGCTTCCATGGAAGGTCGCCCATGGCCATATCCAGCTCGCCATCCATGACTTTTTTTTTTATTTAAAAAAGAAAATTATTTATTGCTCACCAACTTCACTCATTTTTACACATATTCATATTACGTCATTATTATTTATTTATTTATTTTAATTTTTGGATAAATTCTGGGACACGATTAATAGTTTCAGAGTCCAACTTGTTTATTAAACAAATTCCAGCAGCCAAAAAAAATATATATATATATTTTAAAGGTCTGAATTTTCTTTAGTCAAACCAAAACCCACCAAGAATTCAGACCTTAAATACTTTGAAATCCCATCTCCTTCAACAAAATTAAATCTTCCCTTTTCCTGTGTAAAATTTCCCATCAAAACAGAGCTCTGTAACTCTTCTTCTTCTTCAAATTCATATTCCCATGGCGGCTAAGAGAATGAGAGAAGAATTCGAGGCCACCGACATGGTCAAATCGCCATTGTTTATCTCTTATGGAATTGAATCATCGAATTCGAACCCCATCATTCCATTCCAAAACGCCTCTGTTTTCGAGTGCAAAACCTGCAACCGGCAGTTCTCATCCTTCCAGGCTCTCGGCGGCCACCGGGCCAGCCACAAACGGCCCCGGACGACGGCGGAAGATCCCAAGGAGGCGGCGGATTTGAAACAGAAAATGCACGAGTGTGGCCTCTGTGGACAGGAGTTCTCTTCTGGGCAGGCTCTCGGTGGGCACATGCGGCGCCACCGTGTGACGGCGGTGGCGGTGGCGGTGGCGGAGAAGATTCCGGTGCTGAAGAGATCTGGGAGTAGGAGAATTATGTGCTTGGACCTCAATTTGACGCCATTGGAGAATGACTTGAAGATGCTGTTTGGAAAAATGGCTCCAACTGTTGATCTTGTTCTTTGATTTGTTTCGGACTCTTTCACATTTCGGATTCTTTCATTTGTTATAATTTATAAAAACGATTCCTAAATTATTTCAGTTCTTTCCCAAGAAAATTGGAAGCAATAATCGAGGTGCTCGTAAAAATTTGTATAAATTCGTCTAATAAGATGAAAACGTCAATAAACTTATTGTATAACGACAAGTATTCATTTCATGAGAAGCTTTTGATACAATATGTTGTAGGTTAGTGTCGGTCGGAAACTACGAAGACAACCATAAAAACTTGTTTAAATCAAAGGTAGGTCAAACAACCCGAGCTCGAATGATTGATCTACACCCATATCTTACTTTTCATACAACTTCGATTGTTGCCGTTAGTGAAAATGTTGAAAATCCTTTTTCGAGATCCAAAAACTTGTCAAAATACCGATCATATACCAAGCATTAGCTCATCTTTAGGTTAAAGCACGTCAAATTCCACAGAACAATCCACCAACGAACATGAAACCCAATAGGAAAGGCACCCACTGTAAGATGCCTTATTTGAACTCGAGTTTTCAATTCTTACGTTTCTTCTTGGACAACAACTAGATATATTAAATACCAAGGTTTGTTTTTCATTCATCCTTATCTTTCCAATACACTGCAGCCGACCCGAAGAACCCTAATTTTCTGAAAATTATTCAGAAAATTTGAGGAAATCAAAGATGATTCATAACAATTGATGATGAACTTTCTTGCATCTCCGTTGTTTCTTTGATGCCCAATTTCAAGTCTTCATTTGAGGATTCCCCATCTTTATTTTTCCCCCAAACAACAAGGTATAGTCCCACAATTATCACCCCAGCTCCAACTATCCTGCAAAATTATTTTTTTTTAAATTTAATATTAATAAGATCCATAAAAATAATCACTCCACAGAACCGTTCATACTGGTGATTGATAGGTTCCGTCGTTGCCGGTTAAGTTTAACGTCACAGATGTTCAAAAACCTAATAACCCAAAAACATTCAATCAACTCAATCCAATCCTTACCGTTTAGATTTGGTTCAAATAAGTTCCTCTAAAATTAGACTGGGTCAACAAAACCAACAATTTTTAATTATTTAAAACGTAAAATTTTAAAATATATATGGAAATTAAGTTGTTTTACGGCTTAACATTTTATTTTTATTAAAAATAAATAATCTAAACAACTTAACCCAACCGGGTTGAGTTATTAAGGATGGGTTTACTATTTTACGAGGGTTGTTTGTGTTGAAAATTTTTAAAATCGAACAATTGACTTGGGTTTAAAAAACGTCTAAACCGGATCCAACTCAACCTATGAACACCTCTACTTAACGCTCAATTTCACTCGTGAGATTCGATATTAATAAACAACGGGATTACTTTAACTCAATTACGTAAGATTTGTAATCTAAACGTAAAAACAGAAGGATTGAAATTACCTGCCAAAGTAAAGACGTTCGCCTAAAATAAACGAGCTCATTATAGCGACAATGACCATACTCAATGGGCTAAAGGCAGTGACAAACACAGGACCTTTGTCTTTCATCACTAATCCTTGAATGTAATAAGCAAGTCCTGAACAAAATATCCCCTGCCATAATTCCAACATTTTATTTTTTAATCACAAATATCTTATATTCCTTTTAATATTTAAAAAATGGTTTCTTTTTCTTTTTAAATTTCGAAAAAAATATATATATGCATATATTTATTTAAATGTATAATAACATTATTTTTAATAATAAAAAATAGATACTTTCACCACCACCAATTGGTATGGGAGATTATTTTCCTTTAATTTTAATTATTATTATTTACTAAAAAATAGTTTAAATTATTTATTACCCATATCTTAAAATTATCTTATATTTATATTTTAATAAAATTTCGGTTAAAATATTATTATATTTTTAGCTTGTCTCTGTAATTTTTAATTGTCCAATTTTAATCTATGTTTTTTTTAAAAAAATAAAATTAATTTTATATTTTGAATAAATCTTAAATCTAATCGTTTTTACAATTAACTAAATAATAATAATAATAATTTTTATATGAGAAAATATATTTTTTTTTGTTACAATTTACACCAAGAATGTAATAGAGATTATTTTTTAAAAAAATTATTAAAAGTATAGTATTAGATCAAAATAGAATAAAACCTAAATTTTTGGGTTAAAAATAATTAACTAATTTTTATTAAATAAATAAATAAAAATAATCTAAAAAACTGATTAAAATAGATTTTAAAAAATAGTACTGAAAATTTGAACTTAATTAAGAAATTAGTTCTGCTTACACTATAAACGGCGGCGAGCAATTTGGTTCCCCAACCAATGGACCAAACGGCGGCGTTTCCTCTCTCCATCACCAAAGCCAACACAGTGCCCTCGGCTGTGCCCAGCAGGCAGATCCAAGCCGTGAGAGAAAGCTCAGCTGGGTAAGCTTTCAAAGTGATTGCCTGTATATCCCAAATCATTGATCATGAATTTTTATATAATTATCGATGAATTATAGTTCTTTTTTCCCCTCAAAAGGGGGGGGGGGGGGGGGGGGGGGGGGGGGGGGGGGGGGGGGGGGGGGGGGGGGGGGGGGGGGGGGTTGAATTCGATTGTTGTTCTTTTTGTTAATCGTCGCGTGCTATTAAACTGTGTGATGGGAATAAAATCGTCTGATGGGGGAATCAACAAATGGGTTCTTTTCGGATTAGATTATGGATTCGGGAATCTTGTGAGGGGGAAAAGGGCACCTGAAGAATCATGAAGCAGGCCCAGCTGAAGCACCCAATTGTGATCATTATTGAACCTTTGATTGTGTGTTGAAGGCTGATATCGCCCCTTTGTTGTGCATGATCTGCTCTCTGTTTCACCCAGAATAGCTCCAGAATTGGGCCTTTTATCAGTGTCATTATCATGGCTCCTCCTACTGTTGCTATTGTTCCCACCAATTTGGCTTGGCTTCTGATGCTTTTGATTTTAACCTTCTCTAGCCTGAAAAAAGTATGAGGAACTTCAATAACAGAGATTGGGTTTGGGTTATATGGCTTGGTTGTGCTTATTTTGATTACCTGAGGATCCAAGCCATTACAAAGGTGATGGCAGGGAGAATATTGCACATGGCAGCTGCAAAAGTTGCTGTTGTGTACTTCATTCCCAAGAAATATAAGTTCTGATCAATCACAGGCCTGCCAAAAAGGGTAGATTTAAAATGTTATGTTCTTGAAAGATTTACAAGGAGAAAGGGGTATCCAGGGCAGTACTCTAGCAAGCTGAGCAGTATTAACTTGGCAAAGATTGGAATTGTCATCTTTGGTCTGACCTTCCTGGATAAAGAAAAACAACCTCAAAGGGTCACTTCGTGCATGCATGTAAACTGTTTGATAAAATGTCCCAATGAGGGAAACTGAGTGGAAGAGAGAAAAATACTTGTCAAAGATCAATGCAAAAGGAGCTATAACAATTGTGGCAACTGCATGGCGGTAAACAACAAGAACATAGTTGCTCATTCCTTGGTTCAGAGCTGCTTTAGACAGAATGTCCATTCCTGCAAGCCCAAACTGCAAGAACACCACAGCAAAAAAAGGCTTGGCTGAGACACACCATTGGCTAACTTGGGGATTCATCCTGTGCTGAAGCTGCAAGATGAACAGGTGTGTTGGTATAATTTCTTTAATGTTTCATATTTGAGCTGCTTTTATAGGAAGTAAAATGCATAAAGCATATGACACATCTCTTCTTTCTGAAAGCTTTCAAGCTCGTTGGAATCTATTAGGTACAAAAACATGGTTAGAATCGTAAACCCACTTCATAAATACATGTTTAAGGAAAAAGAATAATGTGATTAAGACACTAATGTTTAATTTGATAGTGCTTTCAATTATTCACTTAACTTTCTGTCACTGAGTGATCACTGATCTCATGAATGGTTTTGGGCCCCATAGTGGCTAAGGCACCCCACTTGCTAGAATTAATTATGCTCCAATTCCTATAAACAAATATTCCTTAAAGAATTTGATTATAAATATATGGTAAGAAACCAGCTTTCATACCAAAATGGATTATATTTGATTATTTGATTATTTGATTATTACACCAAATGAACTTTATTTAGTGCACTATGTATATGTGTGTGGATAAAATCTCCAGATTACTCTTTCAAGAATTATTTTCCATGTCCTTCATATGTGTGAACTAAGTTATGAGTTTTGCATCCAGTGCGTCTTCGATCTTTCTTCGCAACGCAGTATATCAGTCTCTTTCCATCGGCGTCCGTCTTTTAAGTCATTGATTTCATATAGAGAAGCGGTGCTCACTATTAAGCCTACGCCCAATGCTTTTATTAATGTTCAATACTCTTTGTGTTAGGTTTTCTCCCACTATGCTAGTTACTAACTTAGGTATCTAGCTCAAAATCCATAGAGAATATCAAAGAGTTACTTTATCTATGTATATATCTTTTTGCAACAGTCCGGTTTTAAAACACGTCTGCTAGGGAGAGGTTTCCACACCCTTATAAGGAATGCTTCGTTCCCCTCTCCAACCAATGTGAGCTCTCACACTTTTAATGATCAGGGTCCTACTCTATGGTAGGTTTTGCTCATCCTAAAACCCGCTTTACAGAGACCACAAGGACTAAACTGTTAAGCTTTTCACCAATGGGTTTGAACCCAAAATCTTGAAGAGTGCATCACCAATCGAACCCAAAATTTTAAGTTGATGGTTTATGTTAGATTTAATTATGTAAGTGAAAATCAATATAAATTGGAGAGGAAATAGTATTACAAGAGTTTGAACATGGGACCTCTTGCGTTGTCAATATTTCAACAGTATCTCTAAACATCCCAAGTTCATACCAATTAAGCCACATCTTTGGGGTCTTGTTCTATATGTTTGATTGCCTTAAATTTCTAATTCGATAATTAGGGATAAACTTGTCGACCACTAGCTTAAACCCTTAATTTGTAGTTATATGATGTAACCATTTGGATCAAGTGGAATATCTATGACAGATTTCTAACTAGAAATTTCCTTTATGGATGCTCACTTCCTGGAATATCTTTTAGGCCTTTTCTTTTCCTTGTCCTTCCCAATGCGTTACTTGAAAGATTACAAGATAGTGCATGCTAGCATATTCGTTTGCTTCAAAGTTCTCTCTCTCTTTAAGCCTTTCTTTATGGGATTGAAGTATGGGCTGTGGTTCACTTTTTACGTTTTCACCATTTCCTGCATGGGCTGTTTGTTTGTAACATCATCTATCTCGTTTTTGCATCAGTTTTAAGAAACCGTAGAATAAGCGTGAGATCATACGTCAGTTGGAACGAAACATTCTTTATAAGGGTGTGGAAATCTATCCCTAGAGGACGCGTTTTAAAAACCTTGAGGGCAAGCCCGAAAGTAAAAATCCAAAGAGGATAATATCTGCTAGTGGTGGGCTTGAACCGTTACAATTTCATCTCTTTTGAGAACAGAAATACCTAAGTTTATTACGCTCAATGAGTTTTTTTTTTTTTCATCTTGATCTTTGTTCTGCACACTTCAAAAAGTACCGTATTTAAAAAGCAATAGAAAACGATTCTTGTATGGTTCATAAACATCAATATAAAGTGCAGTGTTTTTCTGTTGAAGGCAACATCCTTTTGATAAGGGAATGCATCTGGCAATAAAAGGTTTTTGACCATAACTTTTGAATTACTTTCTGTTTGTTGAGGATTACATTAGCAATGGTTAAGGAAAAGAGGAACTTTTTCATCTTTGTTCATCTTTTTTTTTTCTTTTTTTTCTTTTTTTTCTTTTTTCTCAGTTCTGATTGGAGAAAATGCCAATTCTTTGGTCAATCCCCCCTCAAATTATTTCACCTTTATAGCTTTCTTGATCTTGCTTTAATAATGCATGAGGCATGACTAAGACTATTGGTCCTGGCAAAGTAACTGGCTTGATATCATATGGTTCAAACTTAAAGGACCCTTAGAATCAACCAATAGCCCTTAGTTTTAAAGCCTCTTGAGCCAGTAATCTCATGACAAAAAATCTCTCTCAATAGACTGATATGAAAGCTCTTCTGTTGTGAAATCCCAGCTCGGTCATTCTTTATAAAGGTGTGGAAACCTCTCCCTAGTAGACGCGTTTTAAAATCATGAGGCTTACGGTGATACGTAACGGGCCAAAGCGGACAATATCTACTAGCGGTGGGCTTGGACTGTTATAAATGGTATCAGAATCGGTTACCGAGCGGTGTGCCAGCGAGGACACTGGCCCCTAAGGAGGGTGGATTGTGAGATCTCACATCGGTTGGAGAGGGGAACGAAGCATTCCTTATAAGGGTGTGGAAACCTCTCCCTAGTAGACGCATTTTAAAACCGTGAGGATGACAGTGATACGTAACAGATCGAAGCAAACAATATCTACTAGCGGTGGGCTTCAGCTGTTACAAATGGTATCAGAGCTTGTCATCGGGCGGTGTGCCATCAAGGACGCTGGCCCCCAAGGAGGGTGGATTGTGAGATCCCACATCGGTTGGAGAGAGGAAACGAAACATTCCTTATAAGCGTGTCGAAACCTCTCTCTAGTAGGCGCGTTTTAAAACCGTGAGACTGACGGCTATACGTAACAGACCAAAAGCAGACAATATCTACTAGAAGTGGGTTTTGGCTGTTACATCTCTGGATGGATTGGATTGAACTTTTTGACTGTTGAAATATGTCCGAGTCTATAAACATAAGATCTGATCTTGGGATAAACCGTAGAAGTTACGGTCAGTCTCCTAGGTAATTATTTAACATAGTAGACACGAAACCTTTGATGTATTGCTCTCTCTTACATCCAATGTTATAAAACACGCCAAACACACAACCTCCTAAGTAAGAAGATTTAAATGGTGGATTAAAACTTCGAATCAATTAGATCGTAACGATGAAACCACGAAAAAAAACGTCTTTCATCGAAAAATCTCACTTCTGCATTACTACTTTTTCACTTTGGTGATTTGCTGGATTGTGCTTTTGTGTTGCATCAGCCACTAATTAGACTGATCCAAATGTTTATGTTTTTATATGTCTGTGTAGGAATCCATATCCAATCTGGAACCCATTAGATTCATACTTTTTTAGATAATGGTTCTTTCATGGACCCATCAATTGGAAATGTAAATATGTTTGTTATATGATTTTTTAACCTCTTACTTATGTCAGACACCATTTTCTCTCTCTACCCAGATGAGAAAGAAACAGCAACGACAACAAAATTAAGAGAGAAATTAGTGGATAAGATAATGTCGGTTAGTGAAGTTAAAACTCCGTCGATGTAAGATCCCACATTAGTTGGAGAGGGGAACAAAACATTCTTTGTAAGGGTGTGGAAACCTCTCCCTAGTAGATGCGTTTTAAAACGGTAAGACGGCGATACGTAATGTATCAAAATGGACAATATCTACTAGTTGTGGGTTTGGGCTGTTACAAATGATATCAGAGGCAAACACCAAACGGTGTGCCAATGAGGTCCCTAGATCTCGAAGAGAGTGGATTGTGAGATCCCACGTCGGTTGGAGAGGAGAACGAAACATTCCTTAAAATGATTTGGAAACCTCTCCCTAACAGATGCATTTTAAAACCGTAAGGTTGACAGCGATACGTAATGGATCAAAGCGGACAATATCTTTTAGCGATGAGCTTGGGCCGTTGCACTCTTTCTGCTAATGGCATTATCTAAATCTGTCAAAAAATTTGCAGAGGGTTGGTGGAAGATGACGAGCAGTGAAAAACAGAATCCATTGACGTGGGAGAATTGGATAAGCATTGATTCTTTGAGAGGGAACCCTTCGTACTTGACAGCTTATTCCATACAATATAATCCTGAGATTACTTTTTTTTTTTCTTTTTCTTTGGGGATAAAATCTTCTCCATTTTTATATTTTAATTCCATTCTAAGTTGGTTTTTTATTTGTTTTTTTTTTTAAATAATATTCCTAAGGACTTTATCCACCGAAGAGTGGTTTTATTTTAATTCCATTTTTATATTTTTATATTTTTTTTCCTTCATCCCTCAACTTGTTATTCTATGATATTTCTTATATCAAATTGGACGTTTGTTATTATTTCTTATCCACTTATCTTTTTTTTTATATAATAAATAAAATGGTTAGAGTGAGTATATAATTGTATATAGCTGTAAATATTTTATTGGAATAAATGTTTTTGTTGATATATATTTTTTATTTTAAAAAATAAATAATAAAAGATTTAGAGTGAGTGAATTCTAGCAAAAATTTTAATTACTTTTGGATATGTTACAAATTTAAGTTGGACTGATTAAAATATTAGTTCTCAAATTCACGGGAGCATAATTACTTTAAGATTTATTTTCAAAGATATAAATAGTTATTCATGTTGTTATATAATTATGATTTCATAAATTTTGAATATTAAAATCGAAATTGGACTTCGTAGTCGAGTCATTCAAGTAGATTTAATGAAACTATCTTATAAATTAATTTGAATTTTGACTAATCATTAAAGTAAATTTGTCATTCAAGTAGATTTAATGAAACTATCTTATAAATTAATTTGAATTTTGACTAATCATTAAAGTAAATTTGTTTTATATTCTTCTTTAAAATTAAATCATCTTCATTTTAGAGTTTTAACATCTATACATATTCATAAAGGTTCTTAGATTTCGAGTCTTATTCGAAGCGGGGACCAAGATCCAACAAAGTACAATTTTGCTATGTCTATGGTGAAGCAGGCGGTGGTTGGTTGTTTGGTTGGTTGGTTGGGTGTAAATTGTAATGTAATCTGACGTCTGGCTTTCCATTACTGATCTTAGTGCTTCTACCATCTCACAATTCTGCCTATTGAGTAATCACTTTTACAATCTTTCTACCTTTTTTCTTAAAAAAATTATTATTATTATTATTTGTAATTAAAAAAAAAAATAGCTTTTTTATGTGGATGATAAGAATTGACCCTAGTCTTCTTCCATTCTTTATTTTATTGGGCAAGAAATCCAATTGTTTTGATATTTGTTGGTGGATCGTGACCCTTGTCAAATAAATTATGTTACAAGGTATAGGTATGGATAAATTGCTGTGATAAGCTTTGGAAGTATAATAACAAATATGTCAACCAAACATAGCTTTGACTAAGCTATAATGCACGCTACCCACTTTCAAAACCATTAATCAAACATCCTTTCTTAGGACCTGAATGACGAGTCTAAGAAATAGGAATAGAGTCCCTTAATAACCAGGTCGAATAAGTAATGATTTAATTTTGAAATTAAACATAGACATTCGTTGGAGTTGCAGTACAATAACACCTCAATTCTCAAATTTCAATTATTGTTATTTAAGAATAAAAAGGAAAGTGTACTAAGAATCATGTCCAAAGGAAAGATACCCCAACATGCACATGCTAACATATCTTGGGCTGGACATGATCTATTCGTAACATGCTCTCAAAGCGTTCCTAATTTTTCTTTTTAAAAGTGTGATTCATGTTCAAGAAATGCAAAAAGAAAACCAAAGATGTCGAAGGAGATATTAAAAATCTTCATTGTACTTCCCTGCTTCACCAACAGCTCATTGGTGTTCTTAATTTTGGTCCGTAATGATAAAGTTCTATTTCGACACTTCACTAAATGATATATTGATTTTTTTCATAGACCCTATAGTGATACTAATATGTAAGCAATGAATTGAGGTAGGTAATATTATAATTTTTTCAGGTGGGTATAAAGCAGTGGATCCTCCTAATACTAAACACAGACAGGACTATGATTTCAGAGCACAGTGATGTGAAATTTCTGCATAGTCAAACTATGTCCTCTTAATGAGACAATGATATGCATTTCCCAAATGATTTTGATAATGTTTTACGAACTCAGCAATCCATTATGGAGAAGATTTGATCCAATCCATCAGGCAAGAACAAAATGATTTTTATATAAACAACAAAAGATAATGATTGATTTGTGCATATGGGAAAAACTTAAGAGGTCCCAGCCAATTTCTACAGTGATTCCAGGCTATTCCAAAACAAGAAAGTGAGTGTGGTGCGGAAGAGGAAAACATGGATATTATGCAAATGTAATAAGATAGGGACAATAGCACCTGCTGTGATGAGGTGGACCAGTTTCATTTGCCGGCAATCATATGAGCTCGCCATTGGCCGAGAATGAGAGACCGCGTGGGCTCACTGTGCACAAAGCTGCGAGAACAAGCTAAAGCACAGGTATTGGACTAAGTGGGTAATAGAAATTAATGTCTTGGAGAAAACAGAGAGAGATGACAGAAGTAAAAGCAGCAGCTCATATTTAGGCTTACTCGAGGTGGGTTTCCCACGCACCAAGTCATCCAACAGTTATCACCACAGAGCAAAGCAAGCCTTTCATTTCAAATATGACCTGCTATTTCTTTACCAAGCTGGATCAAATAAAGTTCGATGAAGAATGAAGTCGGCTGTTTGTAGAAAATCAACTAATATATAATTAATTTTCTCAAATAAGGATATCTGTCTGTTGTCATTCACACTCAGATTAGCACAAGTTGGGAAAAAAATAGGATAATGAGAACTGATACAAGCAGCACTGATATAGTTGTAGCAGGACCCATCGATAGTTTCCACAAATGGTTCCTTAAGAATGTACCCTTGAGATCCCATCGACGTAACTTGCTTAAGAACCGCAGCATGCTGATCTTTGAGCAGCTTGAGCAGCCCCTGCACCCTGATCTGGTTGATTAATCTTGATTGTCTGAGGCTGCGACATCCAAAAGTAGAGTATATATCAATCACAAGTAAAGAATGCCACTTAGTTAAAGCATGTACTATGCAAACTTACAAAATCACAAGGCACTATAAAACACAAACACATCAGTGAAAAAAAAATATATGAAGCAAACGAGAAAGTAATGCAATTGGCGGGATACTTGTTTACCCAGAAAACAATAATTAAGGGTCTATTTGATAGGAAATCCAAAAATAGAAATTTGAAAACAGGATATGCAAAGAAACATAGTTGTATCTTCATGTTATCAAATATTCGTTGAGTAGCAAACTTAGAAATTGGATTCTAATTTAAGCAAGTTTTCAAAATGTGTTTGATATAGCACTAAATATTAGGTTGAATATAAATTATTATTAATTAATTTATGAAAATGTTTTATGTTAAAAAAAATTGTAGAATTATTATTTTACAATATCATATAATTTATAATATATTATATCATACATATTTTAATTTACCAAAACTAAATCGAGTTGATAACATGAAATGCTTTTGATTTTTTGTAATATAAATCAGTATTTTAAAATTTCAAATTCAAAATCTAGATACATTGAAAACATAAAAATATTGTTTTCGGAATTCGCACTACTCAGATCACAGAATCCGAAAGCAGTTTTCAACCTAGTGATTTAAGAGTCTATACCTCGGCTTTTGAATCAGTATCAGCGAGTCTTTGTTTAATATCCCTAGCTATTGAGAAGAAAACTTCTTCCACGTTTAAGTTCGTCTTAGCACTCTGTAAAACACAAGATCTTTAGAATAGAATGTCCACCAGACATCATATCATAATTTTCCAAGCCAAGACGTGTAACTCACAGTCTCAAAGAACTTGATGCCATATTCATCTGCAAGAGCTTGACCCTTTGAGGTGGGAACAGCCTGAAAAAAATATTCTTGTCAAAAACATGTCTGACCTGGAAAATACAGACAGGAAAACAGATAGAGAAAGAAAAAGCGAGAAGGTACCCTTTTGCTCTCATCCATGTCAGCTTTGTTACCGACCAGTATTTTGTTAACATTGTCTGAAGCATGTTGTTCAATGTTACGAATCCAGTTCCTAATGTCTGCAGAAAGAAATCAGCTTAGTCCATAATGCTTGGAGAAGCTAAGAAAATTCATCGTCTACAGAAATTTATTCCCAAAATAAAACTTCAATGCATGGAGTGGCACTGAGAAGAGATAAAAGCATTCCAGTCTTTTCAAATATCATGGTGAAGATAAACGGATATAGAGAATCGGAGACTCAAAATAGATTTTCTAAAAGACGGTACCAATTGAAGCTAAAAGAGGGTAGGGAAACATTACTGTTAAAGGAGGACTCATCAGTTACATCGTACACAAGCAAAATACCCATGGCTCCACGATAGTAAGCTGCAGAGGATAAAAAAGCGCAGAATCAGTTAAACTTGGGGAAGAATCCAAAAATAAACCTGAGCTATACGGGTTTACGTATCCCAGAACTTGCAAAACTGTTGCAATTAAGTCCTATCACTTAAAAATCTATAAGTGGCAGCTCAAAAATTGCACAAACTAAGTTCCAGAGGTTCTTATATTTAAATCCATGAGAACTTAGAATTTGTGCAACTATGCTCCAGTTTATATCCAAGAAAATTTGCAAACTAAAATATTATTTTAAATTTGAGAACTAAAATACCATTGATAATTGGACAATCTAAATCATACTTAATGTGCAGTGTATACTTGAAAATAACTATTAATTTACCGAAGAAAAAAATTGTAACAATAAAATATAGTTAAATAACTAATTAATCAAGGTCCCATTCGTTTTTAGATTGGCTCCATCAAAGAGTATGGTCTATAGAATTGGCATAAATCGTCAAAGAATAGGCAATGAGTTATAAAGTAGGAAGTTGTCCACCACTCTCATATCGAGCATACTTATCAACCGCTCAAATCAAGAACAATTGGACTGGACTCTTAAATGGGCTATGAAGATCTTTTGAGATAGATAAGGCAATGGTTACATTATACGAATTCAGTCAAAAACAATGGAATAAGGTAAGAGGCACGCCATCAATGTTATAGTTCAATGGCAGTTTTTGCATTTTTCCCTTAAACCTAAAATATCAAGTGTTTATCTGTTTATCTGTTTATTTGTTAGACAGCAAGGAATCGAGGTCTCAACACGCAAACTAATCAAAATACCTAGTAAGAAAGGATCCAAATTTAACAGTTCTTTTTTTTACAAAAAATTCAAATGGAGTGGGAATTTGAACCTCAAAACCTGTTGTAAGGGAGGTTTCAATTAACTTGACCAATTGAACAACATAGTAGGTACAAGTCAACGGATAAACATATTTGAACCTATAAACTTGGAGATGTCAAATACTGATAAAAGATATCGGGACCTTTTAGTCCAACCTAAGACAATTTTTAAAGAATAACACATATGCCTAGGCCACTATCCCAAAAACGTCAACCACCTCGTGCACATCACAACAACAGCACAAGATAATAAATTACGAAGTTTAGATACTAACCAGTAGTAATTGTTCTGAACCGCTCCTGTCCAGCAGTATCCCAAATTTGTAGCTTGATCCTTTTTCCATCCAGCTCTATGGTCCTTATCTTAAAATCAATGCTGTCGAAGAACGTTCAGCCTACTCAATCAAGAATAATGTGGGAAAACCACATACTCATACAAGTTGTAGTTTAACAAGCACCTACCCAATGGTTGTGATGAAACTTGTAGTAAAGGAACCATCCGAGAAACGCAAGAGAAGGCAACTCTTCCCCACACCTGGAAAGGTTATATAAAACCATGAATAAATACTCCATTCCAGACAAACATAAAATTTGCAGCATATGCTCTCGCAATGAAATGCAGGCACCACGCGGATTCAAAAAATTATTGAAGCAACGTCATCAAACACCATTTTACATTATCAAACCAAATTACAACCTATTTTAAATGTAATCCAACAGTAGCTATCTATCTTACATAGAGCCAATGTCCTAAAGGATCCTTAGAAAAATCCAGCAAAATGCGTTACGCATATGATGCAAATACGAAGTCAACAAGAAATAAATTCCAAACATTCCCAGAAATGCCAGGCTCGAGCAAATACTAAAATGCAGATTCTACCGTAAATCTAGAAATATATTGATAATGGTCACGAATCAAAGAATACTAAATTAAACAAATTACATTCCAGACTTGCAACGAGTAGCTCAACGGTGGATTCGGAACAACCAAATCGAGAAGATCAAATAGAAAATCGAGAACATAAAAAAAAACGGAGATAGAAATCGAATAATGAGGTGGAAGAGTGAGAAATTCACATACCACTATCACCGATCAGGAGGAGCTTTATGAGATAATCATAATCGGCTCGAGCCCTTGCTGGTGGAGCAGCCATCTATGGAATAAAATCGCAAGGGAGACTAGAAATCAAACCCTAGAGAGAAATACTGGAACAAAAGTGAAAGATCACACACCAAAGAAAAGGAAACAAATCTAAGAACAGAAACCAAACAGAAAATTAATTTCGTTTAATTTATATAATTTCCTCTTTCTTTGAAATTAAAATTACCGGATCAAAGGAGAATGGATGAATTTAAGATCTGAGACAAAGTAGAGAGGAGAATAGAGAGGGAAATCGTCTCGTGTAACGCCAGCACTGGGCGGCCGTTGAAATTTTAGACCCGGCAAGGGTTTCTATGCGAGCGGGTACACGTATTATACAGTGTACGAAACTCCTTAGCCGTTGGATTAAAATAACATCGAGTTCTCGGTTGATCTAACGGATGATAGTGAGAAAACGGTCGAAAGGAACTTGAGAGACGACGTCGTTTTCTAAGTAGCTTCATTTTTCCCGCAAACAGGTGAAATCGCGATTGCATACGGCATACGCGTGTAAACTTCAAATGAGCAAATTTTGATCAGACTTGAGGATAATTTTTATTTTTTATTTCTTGTTTAATTTTGAAAATATTAAATAAGGTTATTTGGAATTGGTAATAATATTAATAATAAATTGGGGCGGGGCGACTTTAGAATTCTTCACATTTATCTATTATTAAGATATGATAATAAAATAGGCATTTTTATTTTCCAACGTGTCATTTGACTCACAATATGCTAGCGTTAGAAGTTATAAAATATCTCAACCTATTAAAATTAACAATTAATACACATATTATCATAATTAATATATATTACACTGAGTTGAAAACTACTTTTTTTTTATTATTTATTTGTTCACTTTCATAAAAATAATGATTTAATCTTAATTAATGATTATTTATTTTCGAACTTATAATTTTTTATTAATTTTTAAAATTTAAGATACAAATCCGCGAGTCTTTCTACTTTCAAATATAAAGATTATCCGTGAGTTTTGTAATCGTAGCAAAATATTTTAATTTAAACTTTCAATTTTACTTCCCTTATTTTTATACATGAAAATGATATTCATTATTTATTACTAAAATGTATATTAAATTAACCAATGTTAATGCATTAATGTTATATCTAATTTATTGCATTAAATAAAAGTTGATAAAGTGATATACACGAGTTGGATAATGATTGAGCTAAATAATGATTACTTGCTATATTTAAAAAGATAAAAAAGTAGAAAAGGTTGCATTTTTCATAAATTCATACCAATTTTTAGAATCGGTTGAACTTTCATGTAAAGTTTATAGACGGAGTTAACTATTTGTCTAATATATTCAACTCAATTGCTTCTTGATTGAATTGAGTGAACGGAATTCCTATGACTCCAATAAACAAAGTAAATAGGAATAACACAAATATCGAAAATAGCATAGTATTATCTGATTCATAAGGATACGAAAAAGTAGTCTTAGTACAAAAATGGAGAATACTCACAAAAGGACGCATCATTTTTGTTACATTACTATCCATTTGATATGTTGTTTTTTTTCCGTCTTCTCACATCTAATCTTAATAATATATTATATATATATATATATATATATATTGTAATATTGAATGGAGCTTTTGAATTATTACTTTTGCATGATAATTTTTTTTAGATGGACTTCAATTGTTATATAATAAAAATTAAATATGTACGTTTGATGATTTATTTATTATTTTTTTTTTTTTGGGAAGAGGAATTGTGACCATTTTTTAAGTAAAAGCCAAATTGCAACGTATTAAAGTTTTGTATTTATTTTATTTTTTGTGTTGAGTTGGCATCGTCGTACAGTTACCTTAATTATTCTTTTTCCCTATATTCTCATTTTCTATTTCACAATATTAATTGAATTAAAGTATAATAAGAGACGACGCCGTTTTTCTATTAATTGTTTTCATTCATTCGTTGTTGGTGGATGAGATATTAAAAGACATTTACACTTTTTTTTATTACAAAAAGATATATAAAAAGAACGCCATTCATAGCCTTATAAACAATATTTTTGTTTTTTTGTTTTTTTTTTGTTCCTAACAATATTTTCAAAATAAAAAAAAACTTGTGTGTTTATTTAAATATATTTCTAAAAATTCAAGTGTTTCATAAATATGAAAAATTAAATACACAAATTTTAAAATTCGAACGATTATCAAACGAAACTTTAAAAATCTGACGTTTGTTTAGTTGATTAAACTCGTTCCTCCTCAAACTTCGAAAGCGAACATAAATTACTATAGTTTTCGATCCTTTAATTAGAATAGGATCATTTTGTACCAAATGCCCTAAAAACCATTGGTTCTCTTCATCCCACTCGCTGTGGCATATTCATAACCTTGCTCGGGACTTTGTTGACCTCTGGAGTGCTCGAGTCAACAAATATATTTTTTGTGTTATCTATTATGCTAAATTAAAAAGTATAATAAACAAAATTATATGATATAAGTTAATAACACAGTGATAAAAACAAAAATTAATATTTTGTTTGATAGGTAAGATTAATTGTTCGACATGATGTGGCCCGCCATTTTATTTTGTTTCTAAAATAGGTTAAATCAAATATGTGATACGATAAAGCTTAGGTGCATAAAGAAGCAAATAATTGCATCATCTACGAGGACTAGCAAGCCACGCAAATCTTTTGTTTTTTTTATATTTTTGGTCACTCCCTTCCCTTATTTCTTCCATTCGTGTCTGTCCACTTTGACGCTATTTTGTAAAATATGTCACGAGAATAATATCACGAGCATTTCAATAACTATAATACAAATTAAAGGTGAAAATTTTGAATTATTATTTTTTCAGTACAATAAATAAATTTAAGAAATTTGAAAAAGTAATATACGTTAATTATTACTTAGGCTCACTTTTATAAAAAAATAATAATAATTATTGTTGGATAAGTAATAAATATATGTAAAAAAAAAAAAAAACAAGGGAATAATTCAATTATTTAAAATTGAATTATTCTCATTTAAAAGTCGGTGTCGGAGGAGACGTCGATTGTCGCCTAAACAACCGCCGATTGCCAGCTTAGTTTTTATGCGATTGTACCTCTGCACACGTGTGACCGTTCACCGAAGCACCGTCAAATTTTTATTTCTTTTACAAATATAATAAAAAAATTGAATTACATATTTATATTTTGCTTTTAAATTTTTTAATTGTCATTGGATTTTATAGTTAATTTCTTTATTTTGATTTATTCGTGGAATGTATATATTTTATATAGCTGAGTCATGCCTATTTTTACTATTAATTTCGATTATATTTTATTTTTTTAGTCCATTTTTGGTAACTCAGTAATAAGACATTAATTACAGTCATCTATATTTAGTAATTGTTGAACGGATAATCTTTTTTATTAAAATTTAAAATATTTAATAAAATAGACAAAAAAAAATTATGTAAAATAAAAGGAAAAAAAGACCGAGGAAATGGGAAGGAAAAGAGATAAAAACGACGCTGCTTTATGAATTTTCAACCAAACACGTCATAATGACTCCTCACCTTATCAGCTTGGCTAACGCTAAGGCTTAACGATAAGATAACGGTAACGCCATTAGATCAACCCAAAACAAACCGCACCGAATGACCGTTAAAAAAAGGAAACTCCGTCTCCGTTTTCATAGTGGGTCCCAGCTCGCTCACCGGAACGAAATGACGTGTACTGACTCACAAACAGCAACACGATAGACTTGCTTCCCCGAATATACGCATTTTTTCCTTTTATTTACTTATTATTCTTTTAATTTTAATTTTTTTAATGCGCTAAAATAAACCGGAGGATTTTCACTTTTGTCTGCTCTCCCCTCTCTCTTCGCTTTCGTTTCCTTTAAAATGGTGTAAGAGGACGAGAGCGGGAACGTGTAACGTACAGCTCCTCATTGCTTTCTCTGGTGCAGAGCATTTTTTGCTGGTTTGTTCCTTCACCCTCAATCTCTTGCATTGAGATCTGCGATTCGGTTTTTGCTCTCCATTTCTCCTCTGAAGCTTTCAGGTTCGATTTCTGAGCTCTAGATCTTTGATCTCTCTAGCTTTCAGTTTCGGTTTTTTGGTTTTTGGTTTTTGTTTTATCAGTTCTTGCTTCTGGATATATCTGCGTTCGTGGAGATCCACTCTGGAAGGTGTTTTGAATCTTGTTTGTTTAATATTATCTGTTTGCTATCTGCTTTTTCTTGTCAGTTTTTCTTTGGAGTTACGGAGCGGATGAGTGATTTTGACTGTGCTTGGAACTATATTGTGATTTATGAATCTATTTTCTATGAAATATATCTGTCTTCATTCTACATCATTTACATGGCAGATGCTGGTATGTTAGATCCAGGAGATCGTTGTTTGTTTAGATTTTTTTGCTCTAATTTATTGCCGTTAATCTGCTTATGAAAGCGTTGTGAATCTGTTTTTATAAGAGGCGTTGTGACGAAAACGTTGATTACTGTTCCTCCGCTTACATGCCTACCTGAATAAAGAGGCAGAGATGCGGAAAATAAAGAGAACGTAAGCAGATAGTCCAAAAGAGAGACGTAGGGAGAAAATATAGAGAAGAGAAAATGAATTCATACGTGAACGCTTGACGGATATTTTTCGTATCTCGAAGTTATGAATATTGATAGATGTGGACGTAGTAGTCTAGTCAAGAAGCATGCGGTCTTTGGATCTGTCGTTTCTAATCTCTTTCTAAAATCAATATTTGAGACCTATCTTATTCCTTTGGGCAATGTCAATTGTCACATGCGTTTTGTTAAAGATATGTGAAGTTGATGGAATTGTTGATGTTTTGGTCATCCACCAATGACAATCGTGATGATGCTCATTAGTTTCTGAATCGGAACAACCAGTGTCTGCATTTGTAAATGTATAAAATCTGCGAAGAAGAACATGTGACTGCGTATTCTGTGTTTCTTTTGAATGCCTCTGCCTGGACTTTTGTTTTGGTCGTTCTTTTCAGTTATAGATCCTGATTTCTTACCCATGAAAGTGCAAGTTGATGTGCAATATATGTTAATACTCTATTCTTCTCTGATTAGAGTATGTTGACTGGTTGAATCTGATAAACCTGTGGGAAAAGCACGAGAAATACGGTGCAATTGTCTTTACTTTCCAAAGTTGTACATGTTGCATGAGCTCTTGGATTTCATTTGATGTTTAATGTTTTAAATAGGCACTTGCGATTACGTTTATTTATTTATTTATTGTTGAGAGAGCTCCATATATATATTAGAGATTGATCTTTTCCTTGCACCATTTTCTTTCATATGCCAGTCAGTTGTTTTTAAATATGTTCAGTCTTAATTTTAACTTTATTCATTTTTCTATTTATGATGAGGTTCAGTATAAGCTTGATGACGAAAGGTTCTTGTTACATCCTTTAGGCATTAATTTTCCGTTTTGTGATTGTACTAGTCCTCTAAGTATTGATGTGAAATGATGTTGAAAGATTTGGGCCTTGGTTAATATGCTTGGAAGTGTGTATTTTATAGTGTCTTACGATACCCTCAAATTGAACTTCTTTTGAGAGTAGATGTTCTGATTAGCTGCTTTCACTTCCAGCTTGCTGTTATGGCTCCTTCAAATGGAACAACAATCAATGCTCGTCCTTCTCCATACCCACCACTGAATGAGAGAATACTTTCATCAATGACTAGGAGATCTGTTGCTGCGCATCCTTGGCATGATCTTGAAATAGGTATGCATTATACCTCACTGTCATTTATTGTACCTTTTATGTGGAGAGATTTTATAGCTAGAATGATCTACTAATAAACAAATTTTTAATTCTATTTCAGGACCTGATGCTCCAAAGATTTTCAACTGTGTAAGGATGCTGTTCTGAATTCCATAATATCATATATGTTTTTTTTTTTTAAAGATGGTTGTATTAGATGTGATATAAGTTCATGATAATGCCATCAGGTTTGAACCATAGTAACTTTTTATAGTCGCGGATTGATGTTATTCAAGTTGGTGGATGAGTATTCTTAATTGTTATCCTATTTTCTTCTTTATATATTAGCACTTCAGCAACTTAGAATTTTGAATTTTCACCAAAATTTTAACGATGAATGTTGATGCATAAATTGAATCTTGATTAATTTTCATCATGCAGGTAGTTGAAATAGGAAAAGGAAGCAAAGTGAAGTATGAACTTGACAAAAAAACTGGGCTGATTAAGGTAATTATAAGCTAATCACTTGTTTTTGTGGTGGATTTTATCTGTCATCAGTTGGATAAAAGGCCCATGTTTATTCAGGTTGATCGGATTCTTTACTCATCTGTTGTGTACCCACATAACTATGGCTTCATTCCGCGGACTCTTTGCGAGGACAACGATCCCATAGATGTCTTGGTCATCATGCAGGTACAACAACAACTAATTGTTTAATGCAAGTTGCACTTGTAATAATATCCGCGCACATCTTACCTGATGTCGTTCTGAAATATTTCCAGGAGCCAGTTCTTCCTGGATGTTTTCTGAGGGCTAAAGCAATAGGCCTTATGCCTATGATTGATCAGGTAACTCTTCTCGAATAAATGTTATCTTTTGTCTTAAATAAAAGAGAGTTCTAATCATAATTAACACAGGGTGAAAAAGATGACAAGATTATAGCTGTTTGTGCCGACGATCCCGAATACCGTCACTACAACGACATCAAGGAGCTCCCACCGCATCGATTGGCTGAGATTCGCCGCTTCTTTGAAGACTGTATCCTATAAATTAGTTTGATCATTTTTTAACATCATCCGTGAAAACCAACTTACAGTCTCATCCTAATAATCCCTATATCTTTTGATTCTCAACTTGTAATGTTTCCTTCACAAACCAATTCAGACAAGAAGAATGAGAACAAAGAGGTAGCTGTGAATGACTTTCTGCCAGCCGCTGAGGCCTTCAACGCCGTCCAACACTCAATGTAAGCAATGGTTACTCTAATTTTCCCTTGTGTATAATTTTCTGGTACCAATAGCCTGCTTTGATCTGATGAAGGATTGTATTTGTTCTGTTTTTTATGCAGGGACCTCTATGCAGACTACATAGTGGAGAGCTTGAGGCGGTAGGTGTCCTCCAAGCAATTGGCGCCCGTGATTGCATTCATATCACACACATTGGGAAGCCTTCATTGAAATGGTTTTGTTTCTAAGGGAAGATTTACGCCGTGTTATGTTAGGGAAAAGATAATGCCATTAAATGGTTGTATCACACAGCGATCATACTGGCGTTTGGGTAATGGCTATATTTTTTTATTTTTTCTTTTTTGAAAAGTCTATTGTAATGAATCTACACTTCTACTGTACTAGACCTGGTGGGATCCATGATCATTGTTCCAAATCAGGTCTTTTTTGCTTTTTGTTCCCGACACGGGAGCAATGATGACCAACTTCAAGTGATTCTCATTATATATGTGTTTCTTAATATAAACTAATAAATTAAATTTTAAGTTTGCATTTCCTTTTGTTTAAATTAATAAAAATGTCCCAAACTTTGTACTTTGCTTGAACATTTAAAAATTAAAAAAAAAAAAGAAATAGTTTAAAAATACACCTACTCCAATAATTTTGGATGGATGGAAATTCTTGGTATGAAAATGCTGACCAAAGGATGAAAAGGCTTCCCGGAGCTTCTCATCTGTTGTTAATCTTGAAAGACCCGTTCATTTTATAGGAATGGGACTTTCCAAAACAGATCAAACAGTTCATCATGGTTCGTGTTTAAGATGGAACATTGATTCTCAAGCCATAGTGGAATGAGATCATAGTGGAATGAGATAGGAGTGAGATCATAGTGGAATGAGATAGGAGTGTTAGATGAACACGACTATCCACAATGATATGATATTGTCCACTTTGAGCATAAGATTATATTTTCCACTTTGAGCATAAAATGATATGATATTGTCCACTTTGCTCAAAGTCTTATGCTTTGAGCTTCATTATAAATTCATGATTATTTCCTATAAGCCCATGATCATTCATCCAATAAGTCATTATAAATCTATGATCATTCTCTAAATTAGTCGAGGTGGGACTGACGATTGTAGTCAATTCACTCGAACCAGAAAATAATTTAATTTATAAAATAAAAAAAAGATACATTAACCTAAGAAAAAAAAATTCGGAATTGAGAGTTGAAAGAGGAAGACCGTACATCTTCAACCATGTAGACTAACTTTAGGAGAATTCAAGTTCCATGTTCATTTTTTGCCCAGCTTTATGGCTACGTCGGACCGTAGGTAAGATTTGCATTCGCCAATCGAATATCGCTTATGCGGAATCAAAGCTTGTTCGGTCACACGTTCGTGCGTGTTTAATCGTTGCGACGCAACAACATCGCATATCATTATCATCTCGATTTTCAACAATATGACTCATGCTTCTTGATGTTGTCCCATGTCTCAAGACACATTTGACTATTTTAGTTTATCCAGACACATCGGTTGGAAACAGATCCATGTATCCATCACAATAGTTTATTTCATATATGTGCATTCACGTAATCAAATCTAAATTTTCTGCCTATAAATTTGCTTTATTTTGAAACAAATTTCAAAATTTAAAAATAAAATAAAAAAATTTAAAATCGAAAATGACAATATTTTTTGATAATTTAGATATTTATATATTTAATAATAGGGGATAGCGTTAGTTTGACGCGGCGATAGAGCGGGAGTGGGCCCACTGAATTTATTAAATTATATTTTTTAAAATTCTCAAACTAATTAATTAAATAAAGGTTGGAGTCGACAGAAAGTATCCAAAACTTCTTAAGATTGTCAACGCCCAATAAATATCTAAACCGGCGCCTGAGCCACTGCTCAATTGGCTCAGCCGCCGAATATATATATATATATATATATAGTGAAAATTATATGAAGACCAAAGTCTTTGTTTTTTAAAATTAAATTACATTTATAATTATTTAGTGTGTGAATTTTTAAAAATACATATTATTTCTTTAATTTTTTCAATTTTGGTATCAAATAGTTTCATAAGCTTCAAATTTTATGACTAATAAATTTCAAAATTTTTAATTTTATATTTAATAGATAAATGTTAATTAATTTTATAGTTTATGATTTTTAAAATTTTTTTATTTAATTGTTATTTAATACATATTAATAGACATAAAATTTTAAATTTTAATTTTTTTTACCGACTAAATTTATAATTTAATTTTAATCTAAATTCTTCTCAATTTTATTTTTGCTAAATTATTTTAAAGTCATTAGTCACACATCTTTGAATGTTAAAAATTTCTATGGAATCATAAATAGCATAGAAAATTCATATTTAACATTGGAATAAATCGACATCTTTATTTTAATTTTTTCAAAAAAATATCTAATAATTCTCTCAACTTTCAAATATGTGTCTAATAAATCTTTAATTTTTTTAAAAAAATATTTAATATATTCATAAATTTTAAGTTAATAGTTTATTGAATTTTTAAATTTGTATCTATAGATTTTTTACTAATTTTACATTTAAAAAATTATGGTCTAATTAAAATTTAAATTTTTATTAGATATAAAATTTAATTTCAAATTTATTCATTTTTTTTATTTATAAAATTAGAATATATTAGATTAAAAAAAAAGTTTGAGGATGTGTTATTTATTATTTAAAATTTAAGGGACCAATAAAAAAAAACAGAAAAAGTTGTGAAGTTGAAGTTTAACCTGGCTTTTTCTTGGAGCCGACTTCAAGAAAAGGAAGAGAAGGTCATCATCGTTTCCAGCAGGGTTTTTGCGGTTTACACCAACACGATACGCTCCTCTGTTATTTGAATCACTGCCACCATAATTACCACTCCCAACCACCCAATATAACCTCCCCCACGCATTCATTCATTCATTCCTCAACTCCCTCTTCTCTTCATTCTTCGATTTCACTGTTGTTTGAGTTCTTCCGCAAGCATCCAAGGAGAAAAAATGGTAACCCCTCCATTCATTTGCTTCATTTTTAGCTTCCCAAGTGTTTGATTAAATGACCCGTTCTGTTTCTGGGGAAGTTCTGGGAAATTGCTGGAATGGGTTTCTGGGAAATGTGGTTTTGTTGATTAGCTTCTCTTTTGGTTCTATTTGGTGTTTGATCTGTGAATCTGACTTGAATGGAATTATTTGAATTGATTTATAGTTCATGAATTGTTTTGGTGTGTAATGTTTAGCTCTGAGATCTTTGGATATGATCAGGTTTGTTTTGGAATGGATTTTATATGTGAAATTAGTGGATGGTTAAGTTTTATGATCGATCGAGCAAGAGAATTTCCATCTGTTTCTGTATCCTTAGCTCTTATCTCAATTATCTCTTGTGATGAACAGGGTTCCTCCTTTTAGTATTTTACTTCTTCCCCCCTTTTAGATTCAATCTTCCTTTCAAAGTTGTAGGGAGTTTTGTTGTTGCAACAGTAAGGCACCCACCGCTAGTAGATATTGTCCGCTCTGACCCGTTACGTATTTTCGTCAGTCTTGTTAGGGAAAGGTTTCCACACCCTTATAAGAATGCTTCCTTTCCTTCTCCAACCTATGTGTGATTGCACAATCCACACCCTTATGTATCGCTGACGTCGATACATAATGGGCTAAAGCGGACAATATCTACTGGCGGTGGGCTTGAGTTGTTACATGAAGTGTGTGTGTTTTGGGTGTCAGTCAACCTTCTTAGCAATGTGTAACGGGCTAAAATTGATAATATCTACTAGCGGTGGGCCTGAGTTGTTACATGAAGTATGTGTGTCTTGGGTGTTAGTCAATCTTTTCAGCGATACGTAACAGGCTAAAACTGTTAATATGTACTAGTGGTGGGCTTGAGTTCTTACCTAAAGTGTGTGTCAGTCAACCTTCTCTTTTATTGCATAATCTGTCTTCAAGTTAGAAGATACTTCAAATGTTTGATATGTTAATAAAAACATTCTTTCATGAATCTGGTAGGCCAATGCAGCATCAGGAATGGCTGTAAATGATGAATGCAAGTTCAAGTTTCTAGAGCTCAAGTCGAAAAGAACTCATCGTTTCATCGTCTTTAAGATCGAGGAGAAGCTAAAGCAAGTAGTTGTGGAGAAACTCGGTGGGCCTAGCCAAAGTTACGAGGATTTTGCTGCTAGTCTCCCTGCCGATGAGTGTCGTTATGCTGTCTATGATTTCGACTTCGTCACCGAAGAAAATTGCCAAAAAAGCAGAATCTTCTTCGTTGCATGGTAATGACAATTCTTAACCATTCAATGATTGCATACTTCATCTTATCACTGATTGAACTGTTAAATGAAGGTCTCCTGATAATTCAAGAGTCAGAAGCAAGATGATCTATGCAAGCTCCAAGGACAGATTTAAGAGAGAGCTTGATGGAATACAAATAGAGCTGCAAGCAACCGATCCGACCGAGATGGGTCTCGATGTAATTCGAAGCCGTGCTGGAATATAAGCCTTCGAAAACGAATCGAAATGTTTAAAGATTTCACTGGAAATCTTCTGTTCTTCTTGAACAAGTATGAATCTGTGTGTCATCTGGTATGTCTTTTAACTTGTTATGCAAAACCTTCTGTCTTGAGTGACCATTTAGAGTCTGATACCTATGAAGCTAATAGCTTGTGAGGGGTTAGCTGAGATGAGACCTTATGCTAATTTCATCTTTGTTTTTTTCAGTTTTAGTTTGGATTGCTGGCTTTACATTCTTTCTTTAACCCAACATTATACTCTCTACTTTTGGGTTTATTGTTGTTTTCTTTGTAAGTTGGTAGAAATTGATTGCTTGATTCTTTGTTCTAATGCTCTGGTGCCTGCGTTCGTGTTCGTTCTTGCTGCATTTGTGCTAGAAGACGAGTTTTTGAAAGCTTTTGTTATTTGAATTTGATTAAGAATTCAAACCTTTTTTAATACTATGGTATGAAAATTGGGAGGAAACAAAATAAATTTCGAGGAGAGAATTAGGAGTGAATTAAGGGGAAGAGAAATTAAGATTTAGACAATACGAGAAGATTAGGAGGAAGAGATTTGCTAGAATCTGTTCTTTTTCTTTATTGCTATTATTATTCGGATGGATAAAGTTCGATTTCAAGGAAAGGACATGCCATTTATTTTACTTACTTTGACATTATAAAAATTGTCGTTTAAATTTAATAAAAAAGATGTAAATTACGTGTTTTGCAACAGCTAAGTCTATAGTGGGCTTGAACCGTTACAAATGGTATTAGAGTCGGGTTCTAAACGGTGTGCTAGCGAGGACGCTGGCCCCCAAGGGGTGGATTGTGAGATCCCACAATCAGTTGGAAAGGAACGAAGTATTCCTTGCAAGGGTGTAAAAATTTCTCTCTAACAGGCGTGTTTTAAAACATTGAGGGGAAGTCTGGACGGGATAGAGGAAATCTCTCCCCAAACTAGTTTTAAAACCTTTTGGGGGAAGCCCGGGAGGAAGCCCAAAAGGGATGTAAATCATCTCTCCCCAAACTAGTTTTAAAACCTTTTGGGGGAAGCCCGGGAGGAAGCCCAAAAGGGATGTAAATCATGTAAATCATCTCTCCCCAAACTAGTTTTAAAACCTTTTGGGGGAAGCCCGGGAGGAAGCCCAAAAGGGATGTAAATCATGTAAATCATCTCTCCCCAAACTAGTTTTAAAACCTTTTGGGAGAAGCGGAAAAGGGATGTAAATCTCTGCCTCACAAATGTGTTTTAAAGTCTATAAGATGCTTAATATTTGTCCAAAAATGGACGCAAACAGTTTAACATTCTTTAAAAATAAAATAATAATAATAACAATTTACTTAAAATACGATAAAGTTGGATATTTGCCCTAAAAATCATTTGGGAATTCAAGCAAATCAAGCAGTTCCATCACAGATTCGCAGGAAGTTTAACTTCGTCTTCGCCGGCGAGTGTTCAATATCTCTCCGGCATCTTCACGGTAACGGCGAGCCTCCTCAAAATCTTTCTGCATTCTATGTGTTTGTCGAATTGACCCAATGGCTTTCACTTGTGTTAAGTGTTATCCATGGCCTCTCCCACACGCTCCCCTCTCTTTTTCCTCTAAACCCATCTCCAATTCCTCCATCTTCTTTTCCGCGTCAGTTTCTGACCACCTCGCCTCCACTTCTTCGTCCAATAGTGTTTCGTCTTCGAAAAATGTTCATCATCTTCCTCCTGATTTCACTCCGAAGCAGCTTATCGAGACCCTTCGTCGCCAGAGGGATGAAGTGGCGGCCCTTCGCGTCTTCAATTGGGCTTCGAAGCAGCCCAACTTCGTGCCTAGTTCGTCGTTCTACAAGGAGATTCTTCGCAAGCTTGGAAAGGCAGGATCGTTCGAGTACATGAGGTGCGTCTTGGAGGAGATGAAGCTCATTGGCTGTGAGGTGGATAGAGGTATTTTCTTGATTTTTGTTGAGAGTTATGCAAAATTTGAGTTGTATGATGAAGTTATGGGTATTGTTAAAGAAATGGAGGATGAATATAGGATAAAACCAGATACCTGTTTCTATAATGTATTGTTGAATGTTCTTGTGGATGGCAGCAAGCTTAAACTTGTGGAATCTGCGCATTCTAGCATGGTTAGAAGACGAATTAGGCATGATGTTTCAACGTTTAATATTTTGATAAAAGCCCTTTGCAAGGCTCATCAGGTTAGGCCTGCCATTTTGATGATGGAAGAGATGCCAAGTTATGGCTTATCTCCAGATGAGACCACATTCACAACTATAATGCAGGGGTTCATTGAAGAGGGAAATTTGGATGGTGCACTGAGAATTAAAGAACATATGGTAGAATATGGGTGCCTCTGTACTGATATCACTGTTAATGTCTTGATTAATGGGTTTTGCAAACAGGGTAGAATTGATCAAGCCTTGAGTTTCATTCAAGAAGCAGAAACTGAAGGATTTCGTCCCGACCAATTTACGTATAATACTCTCGTGAATGGTTTGTGCAAGGTGGGTCGTGCTAACCACGCAATGGAAGTCGTAGATGCAATGCTTTTAGAAGGATTTGATCCTGATACATTTACATACAACTCTCTGATTTCTGGACTGTGTAAGCTAGGTGAAATTGAGGAGGCTGTTAAGATTCTAGATCAGATGGTTTCAAGGGACTGCTCCCCAAATGCTGTCACTTACAATACTATAATTAGCTCATTGTGTAAGAAGAAACGAGTTGAAGAGGCCACGGAAATAGCTCGTTTTCTCTCGAGAAAGGGAGTTTTACCAGATGTTTGTACATTCAATTCTTTGATACAGGGTCTCTGCTTGTCTAACAATCACAGGAATGCTATGGAACTTTTTGAGGAAATGAAGGGTAAAGGATCTCGACCCGACGAGCTTACGTACAATATGTTGATTGACAGTCTTTGTTCGAGTGGGAAACTGGAGGAAGCTTTAAAACTGTTAAAAGAAATGGAGTCGAGTGGCTGTGCACGTAACGTAGTTATCTATAACACATTAATTGATGGGTTTTGTAAGAACAAGAGGATTGAAGAAGCAGAGGAGATATTTGATGAGATGGAGCTTCAAGGGATTTCTAGGAATTCAGTGACCTACAACACTCTTATTGATGGTCTTTGTAAAAGCAGGAGGATGGCGGATGCTGCTCATTTAATGGACCAAATGATAATGGAGGGCTTGAAGCTTGATAAATTCACCTACAATTCACTCCTCACTCACTTTTGCAAGACCGGGGACATTCAAAAGGCATCAGATATAGTTGAAACTATGACCTCGAGTGGATGCAATCCCGACATCGTCACGTACGGGACGCTTATTAGTGGTCTCTGTAAGGCAGGAAGACTTCAGGTTGCGAGTCAGCTTCTCCGATCAATTCAGATGAAAGGGATGGTTCTTACACCACAGGCCTATAATCCTGTTATCCAAGCATTGTTCAAGCGGAACAGAACTCATGAAGCTATGAGACTTTTCAGAGAGATGTTGGAGAAGGCTGATCCTCCAGATTCATTAACGTATAAGATTGTTTATCGTGGTCTCTGCAATGGCGGAGGGTCGATCGGGGAAGCTGTGGATTTCACGATCGAGATTATAGAAAGAGGTAATATACCTGAATTCTCATCATTTGTTATGTTGGCTGAAGGTCTGTGTGCTTTAGCGATGGAGGACACCCTTTTAAAGCTTGTGGATATGATAATGGTGGAAGCTAAATTCTCAAAGAGTGAGATTTCGAGGATAAGGGGTTACCTTAAAATCAGAAAATTTCATGATGCATTGTCCACTCTTGGAGGTATCTTGGATGATCTGTTCCCCAGAAAAACTTATCGTGGAAGATGAGAATGAAGTGTTGTAATTTGTACGAACTAAAAACAGGCTGTGGCTGTTCTTATTAGAGCCTCAACATGCTGTGGTTTCTCACGGTTTTAAAATGCGTCTACTAGGGAGAGATTTTCACACTCTTAAGAAACCTAGTGGCCACATCGCACGGTGTCTAGCTTTATACCATTTGTAACTGTCCAAGTCCTATTGTTCTTTTTGAGGTTTCCCTTGAGGTTTTAAAACGTGTCTACAAGGGAGAGGTTTTCACACCCTTAGGAGGGCCTAGCGGCCTCGTTGGCAACTGCTTGGTATTTAGCTATATACATTTGTAACTGTTTAAGCCCTATTTGTCCTTTTTTAGCTTTCCTTTAAGGTTTTAAAAGTAGTCTACCGGTAGGAGGTTTCCACAATCTTAAGAGGACTCAGCACGCCTGGTGTCTAGCTCTATACCATTTGTAACTGTCCAAGCCCACCGCTAGCCGATAGTCATTTTTGGGTTTTTCCTTCAAGGACTTTCTCTCAAGTTTTAAAACACGTCTACGAGAGAGTGGTTTACACACCCTTAGATTGAAATTGAAATAATAATATGTTATCTTTTCTATGAAATGGAGAGTAAACTTATACAATTAACTACCAACTATAATAACAATAGCTGAAGACACTTATGATACTATACATTAGTTGAAGCTCCATCGGTTGTCAAAGGCTGTTCATTCTTACTCGATTCTGCTATCTTCAAAATCGGAGCTTCTTCTGCATGACCACCTCCTCCATGTTGTTGAATTACTAGTATTGATGATACTATTCCCCTGCCCGAGCTGGCTAGTATGTCCCCTACTGGCCCCAACTCTGCGTGCTCTGCCGGTCGGTCTGCAAGTTTCACCACCACGCTGGAGGGAACCCGACCCTTCCCGACCACGACTAGGTCGTAACCACCTTCCTTTCCGATGCCCACCACCCCTTCGACTATCATGTTCGTGTTGCTAGCCTCCTTCTCTGTGTACTCAACTGTTGCATCCCATTTGCTTCTGAATTCTGTCAATGCTACATCATCTAGCTCCTGCTTTCCAATTCAAAACCGCTAATGAGTAAAGATTTTTCAAACTTCATTTTATGTCCCGTTTGAAATGACTTTTTAAGTGTTTTTTTAAAGAACATACGTACACATACATACATACACAAATATATATATATACATACACAAACATATATATATACATACGCATACATACATGCATATACACACATACATACACATATACATATGCATACATATATATACATATACATACACATACATATACATACACATACATATATATATATATATATATATATATATATATATATAATTTATTTGAAGAAATAAAAAATGTACCTTTTCTTTGTCCCGGTTGATTGGAGCTGTGGAGAAGCTATAACGGTTGTCGCCAGATTTGGAATGCATGGGGCGCAAAATGACGTTGCTACCCTCAAACCCATCCGATGGCGACGGCCGGAACCTTATCACCGTGACCTTCACCGCCGGATGCTCCGCCATCAGGCCACCCAACTCCAGCGCCTCCCGGTCATCAGGCCCACCAAAAAATACGATACAAATCCTTTGGGCCACACCAACCATGAGCCCAGGCCCAGGCGTATGAACCGTATTGGCCCCAAATCCACGGTCCACAAGAACCGCCACAGAGCAAGGCGCATTCTTCAGAACCCGTTGGTTCACAACTCTCCAGCCATGACCCACATTCTCCTCCTCTTCCTTGCCGTCGCCGTCAAACACCCTCCAATTCCGATGGAATGGCAAGATGATCATCGTGACCCTCTTCTCGTTTGCCACGTGGCAAATATCCTCATGCATAGTCGCCAAGGAAGAGACAGCCGTAGTGGGCCGGACCTTAACCCGACCCAGTTGGCTGTAGGCCTGAAAGGCAGCAGCCATCTGGTCGCGCCACTCACCGGCCTTACGGAACCTGGCGAAGAAAGGGAAGCCGTTTTTGCGGGCGCGTTGGACCATCATGATGGACGAAGACCGCTCGGTGAGTTCGACCAGATGCATCACGAAGAGTTTGAGGGACGAGTTTTTTGTGCTGCGAGTTGCTTCGGTCAGACCCATGAGGGACGGCACGTTGCCAGAGCTGTGGAGACAGGCTAGGATCCGAAGCTCGTCGTCGGCAGAGAGGTCGTGGAGTTTCCGGTGGGTTCGCGGGGTAGAGCCGCCGCGGGCTGGCTTGTAAACCGCCATCACGGTGGGGGTAGTGATGAATGTTGTGAACAGTGCCATTAACACTAAAATGGCGAATATTTCGTCGTTCAAAACCTGCGTGTTTAATCCATTAATTATTATTAGCAGCACAAAATAATTGTGTTTGTTTAGTAAAGCTTATACTCAATATCGTTAATTGACGATATTGAATGTTAAGATTAGTAATTCATAATATGTTATTAGAGTCATGTCTATGTTCTTAATTATCTAATAAAAAGTATACTTTGTTTGACTATTAAAAAAAAGAGTCAAGTCTCATAGATAATGTACTTTGTTTGAGGGCTCTAGTTGAACCTCACAAAACGTGTTCAGAGTGCTCTACAGCAAGCGGTCGAGTCTTACAAAGGATGTACTTTGTTTGAGGGCTCCAAAAAAAGAAGTCAAGTCTCAGAACGGGTATACTTTGTTCGAGGGCTCGAGAGAAAGAAGTCAAGCCTCACAAAGGGTATACTTTGTTTCAGTGCTCGAGACAAAGTAATCCCGCCTCAATTAATATTATATCATTGTATAGCTTCATAATTCTTTAACAATTTTTCATTAAATTAATTTTTTTCAAACTAACCTTTTTCTCTTTGCCAATATTGAGAACAATCAGTTCAACCAAGCCTTTAGTGTTCATAAGAAGCCCCAACGCCAGCGCCTCCCTCGCCGGGATCAGAAACGCCATCGCCGCCACAAATGTCGCCAGAATCTTACCGGCGCACGCAGTGGAGATAACTAACGCCAGCAGCCCCCACGCTCTGCCCCCTTTAATCTTAGCCACGTCCGTCTTCAACCCACTCGAAGCAAAATACAGAGGAAGAAGAAGACCCGACACAAAATCTTCAATCCTCTCAATCAATCTCTCCGCAAACCTTCCCCCTTTCGGAATCGCTAATCCAAACACAAAACCCCCAAAAATCGAATGAATTCCGATCAAATCCGTCACGAATCCCGACACCAACACCCCCACTAACGTCAAACAGATATACGCGTCGCCCAGAGCATCGTGCTCGTATGAACACCGCCGCACAACCCATTTCATTCCCGGACGAATAACCACCATCATGAAAACGACATACGCACCTCCGGAAAGTAGGACCCACACGGACACCAACGGACTCTTTTGGGCCCCACCTTCGCCGTTACCGGCGAGAGCCACTGCAAGTGCGAGGAGAATCCAAGCGGCGATGTCGTTGAACGCAGCAGCAGCCATGGCGGTTTCACCGACTTGGGTAGTGAGGAGCTTAAGCTCAGCTAAAATGCGAGCAAGAACAGGGAAGGCAGTGATGGACAAGGCGACACCCATGAAGACAATGAATTGACCATAGCCGACTTTGTCAACGCCGTCTACGGTTTTACGGAGGATGAAGGCTACTCCGATACCGGAGAGGAAGGGGACAGAGATTCCGGCGAGGGCGATTCCGAAAGCTCTCCGACCGCTGCGACGAATGGAGGACAAATCGAGTTCGAGTCCGACGAGGAACAGGAAGAACAGTAAACCGATGCTGGCAACGGATTCGAGAATCGGAGTGCTCCATTGAGGGAAAATCCGGTGCAAATAAGCTTTGTTCCGGCCGAGCGCCGACGGACCCAGAAGGATCCCTCCCTGAAATTAAAAAATTAAAAGAACCCATTAACGAAATCAAAAAAGTTGGAGAAACAGAGCATTGGAGAAGAACATACGACGATTTCGGCGATGACTTTGGGCTGCCGGAGGGGCTTGAGGAGGAGGGCGAGGAGGCGGGAGAGGAGGAGAATGAGGACGGACTGAAGGATTAAGAGAGGGAAAGCGAAGTGGAGGGGGTTGTCGCCTTGCCAGACGCCATTGGAGGCGATTTTGATGGAGGTTATGTTCACGCTCATCGTGTTTCTGGGCTCTGCGAATCTTTTTTTTTTTTTTTTTTAAGAATTAAAATTTGGAAATTCAAATTCGAAGAGAATGGTAGTCTGAAATGGATAGCTACTTATAGAACAGCTTCAAACCCAAAGTGCTTTAAATCCACCTCCCTATCTCCTTCCTACTTGAATTGGGTTTGCCTGTTACTTATTTTATAGCTAAATTACCATTTTAGTACCTTTTTTTCCCTAATTTTTAATTTTATTTTTGTTTTTTAATTTTTTTTTAAGAAAATGAGCTTTGCTCCTCTAAGCTTCCTGAGATTCCATATTAAATAGAAAGAGAAACAAGTGCTTGTGAGATCTCACAAGGTTTTTAGGACACTATGTCCCTAAGGGGTAGATTCCAGATCGGTTGGAGAGAGAAACGAACCATTATTTATATGGGTCTATAAACCCTTCTACTGGAAGCCTTATTTACATATACATATTTAAAAATTTATTAAAAAATTTCAAATTTTTTAAATTTATATTTATTTAGTTACTGGACTCTATGAAAACAGTTCCTTAAACTTTGTATGGGTGGGATGTCCAACCAACAGCTTCTTAAACTTTTAATTTTGTTTCTAATAGGTCCCTCAATTTTTTTTATTTATTTCATGTTTGGAGTAATTGACTTAACTATTCAATTTATTTATTTATTTATTTATTTTTACCATTCGCGAATATGAAACTATTAGAATTTAATTTTTTTCAATTTTTTTTTAAAGTTTTGAAGATCTATTAAACAACATAATTTGTGAAGTTACACGGATTTAAAAATTGCATCCACCCGTCTGATAATAAATCATGTCCATTACATAAGCAAATCTACCAAGTTTCTAAGGAGCTTGAAGTAGATAAGGTATAAGGCGTAATGACTAGGATCGTTTTAAAGTAATTTAGAATTAAATCAAAATATGTAAAAGTCAAGGCCATAAAACAAAATAGGTATGAAATTAAATCAAGATAAGGTTAAGCCTAAATTATATTTTACCCATAATTTAAAAAAAATTAATTTCCTATTTCAACTTTAATTTATTGAGACATGTTAATGCTTACTATTTTTATAATATGAGCTTTTGTCTAAACTTTAATTGTAAATAAATGTATGATTTAATTTTCGTGATTTATTTAATATAAATATATTACTATTATTTACTATTTTAAATAATTAAAATATTTTTAAAAAATCAACTTTCTCCTCGTAATAATAAGAAATTTGAGTTTAAGGATAAATAAATTATTTTCATGTCATTGTCTTCAAAAAGTCAAAAGAGAAAATTTATTTGGTTAGTTTTATGATTTTTTATTTTTCTTAAATTCTTAAATTATTTTGTTTCGACCTTTAAACTTTTAAAATATTTATTTTATTTGAACAAAAAAAACAATAATATAACAAGAAAAAATTGGTCTTTTTTTTTATAAAAAAAATATAGTTATGAATCATATGACTTACAAATATATAATACTATTAAATATGTGTTCATAATAATAGATCAATCTTTCTTTTTAATAATTATTTTATATATTTAGGGTTCAAATTGATTAATTAACAATTATTTTATTTTTGTAAAAGGGAGGAGTTCACATGCATCTTGAACAATATATTACATTTTTGTATGCATGCATTTTTATTATCACGGGAAGTACGCAAAAGTAAAGTTATACTGAATAGTGTAACGTCTCGGTATCTCTTATAACACGACTGTGTTTGTTCTTGAGAGCCACATCGTATTAGAAGGGGTTCCACTCTAATATCACTCGTAACACTTCATGTCCATAATTCATATCAAGATTTGGAATTTGAATTCAACATCATAAGATTCTTTTGCATCTCGTACGACATGACCATGTTACTTATGAACCTTTTTAACATGTCACCCAAGTTTAACTTTTGAGTTCTAATGAGTGAGCTACCGAAAAAGAAAGTACACCTTATTGATATTAATAGTCTCCGAATAGCATCCCAATATCATTTTTAAAAAAAGTTTACAAAAAGTGAAGGACAATCATGTTGTTAAATTAACAATAGATCGTGTCAAAGACTTGAACACTGCTCCTCTAACTTACTTTATTGGCTGTAAAGTTAGTATGTACAGATGTGTGAATCCTAAGAGACAAGTAAGTATCTTTCCTAAAATTAAGGATAATCTAACTTTTTAAAATATAATGATTAATGTAAATTTGAGAGAAATATAATAATTAAATAAATATGAGTTTTTTTTTTTAGCTACGATGTGAACTATTAAATAATCTAAATTGATTCGATTATCGAAGTTTAAAGTTTATTTTAATCGATATAATTTAAAATTTAAAATTTAGGAATATAAATTATTTAATTATTTTTGTTAAAATTGTGGTGGGTGCATGACCACGTGAGTTAGAAAGTCAAAGTTTTAATTTTGTTCCAATAATGAAGAAGGCAGCTGCAAGGTGTCTGTGAGCTAAAGCAACCACTTCAAAAGACCACACATGACTCTCATGCCATGTCATTGTTTTTTTTTTGTTTTTTTTTTTAAATTATATCTTTTTCAAGGATAAATTTGTAAAATCTTAAAATTAAAACGACCAAATGAAAATTAAATTATTTTTAAAATAAAAATTAGAATGTGAACTATATTCAAAATCCCACCCGCCATCAACTATTAATTTTTAAATTGACTTTGAATAAAATTTTGGAAATATTAATATGGTCGAGCTTTATTCTTGGTTAGATCACCCTATTTGACTCGACTATCAAACAAGCCAACACGTGTCTTTGACATTAAACGTGTGGCTCATATGTTCAATACAATTCAACAAGTTACAATATAACTAATGAAAATTATTACAACTTCTTAATTTTTTTTTAATTTTTAATTTTAAATTTGGTTGTTTATTTATGATATAAAATAAGAGGTTTTAGAGTTTATGTGTGACTTTAATTGGTATAACACCTTACTACCATTTTTTTCTAAAATATATATATATTTTTTTAAAAAGAAAGTTTATTAAGGGATGAACATAATAAATAAATAAAATTACACTTTTACCCTTAAATGTGACATTTTGGAGATGGAGAAGGGGAAGAGAAAGAAAAAAAAATTAATTTTAAAAATAAAAAAGTATTATTTTTTTTATAAAAAAAAAATTAAAAAATAACTAATTTGAAGATTACTTCTTATTAGCTAAATGCGACCAAATATGAACACCTGTTGAGAACTATGTTGTAATATTGAAATTTAAATTTTTAAAAATCATGTTAATAAAATAATACATTTTATACTTTTAGTTACGAAATATTATTCTATTAATTAAGATATTGTACATTTTTAATCAAAATTATATCGAAAAATGAAAATTATCTGATGAAAAATTATTTAAATAAATGTCTATTTTAAATATAAATAAATATTATTTTACGCTTATTTATGGTATTTTTTTTAAGTGTATTAAATTATTTAATTTAATAAACACAAATATAAAACTATAGAACATTAGGCCAATTTTGAATTGGATGAAATTTGGAGAACAGAAATTGCCGGCAGCGGTCAAAAGGGAAACTATTTATTAATGAAATAAATTGAGTATTCGATTCTTATACGTCTATCGTTTCTGCTTAATTAATTATAAATTTAGTTATCCATTCGGGTTAATTCTGTGCCTAATTTACAAATAATTAAACACGTAAAAATGGCGTCATCTGGATTCGAACCGGGAACTAAAATAATATTTAATCTTTATTTAAAATAGTTGTGTTAATGGGATTGGGCTTGGCCCAGTTATGGATAATTTTGTGGGCTTGACGGCATGTCTATTGGATTTATGTGGGCCGAGATTCTGAGTCGTCTCCTTATAACCAAACAAGATCTGAGCTTACAAGTCCGCATTTTCACTTGTGAAAGGGAATCGAGACGAACGAACGCAGACAGTCGAAGGAAGATGAGGAAGTTCGATCCATGGCCGGTGTTTTTCAGGCGAGAATGGAAGAGGAATTGGCCGTTCCTTGTTGGTTTCGCCATAACCGGGGCCCTTATTACCAAGATGACCGCCGGATTTTCTGGTATGATGATCGATTGCCATTATTTCTTGTTATTTCTTCTTGTTTTCGTTTTTTTTAGGTTTAATTTGAATCCTTCGATTCTTTATGTATTGATTACTTGTTCGATTAATTTTCAGAGGAAGAGGTGAAGAACTCTCCCTTCGTGCAGAGGCACAATCGGTATTGTCTCGAAACCCTAAATTGACTGATGCAGACTCACTCCCACGCCCCGCACCTTGGATTTGCTTATGAATTAAATCTATTGTCTGATACAGTTTCGATTTGTCTGTGGATTTCTGGTTTTAGTCTGAAAAGTCGCGAATCCATTAAAGAGAATTGTACATTTTATTGTTTTTGTGAAATGGGGGTTTTATATTTACTTGAATGTGGTAGTCATGAATTGTTTTTGTGCATGTATTCCACGATTATTTCTCACTAATGGCCATTGAGATATATCATCGCGGTTGCATTCTTTTGGAGTATAATTGTTGATATTCCGGTATTTGATTGGAAGGGCATTCTAGAGAGAGGTTAAAAATCCATCATATATAACCCGAAATCATCTCTGGAGAGAAATGAAAAGAGGGTGACTCCATTTTGACGATAATCTAAAAGTTATTTGGAGTTATTGCGATTCTTTCCTTCACATACGTTCCAATGTTTGTGGAGTGATTGATTTTTCTCTAGATGTCATTATACAATCACATCTCTTGTTTATGTTCATGTTCTAGTAATTTTGCATTATTGACCTTCTCCAGCAGAGAGATATATTTGGCTTTTCATTTTTTTTTCTTCTCTATTCCTTCCCCTTTTGTGGCGATTGTTGGTATATAACATAGGAATGTGCTTGACAAGTTAATGCACTGCCTGCTGCAGGTGAATCTTTTGAGGGGATTTGGTGCCATTGCAAAATGTGATGTTTTTATTTGTACAAAATAACAGATGCTGCGGTTAGTTTTCAAGCCATTTGAAGGAAGTCTTATCGGTACTTCAGTATTTATCAAATTTGTAAGGATTTTGTGATGTTGTTTGCTTACATGAACACGAGTTCTCTTTTGTAGCATCATTGGATTGAAAACTTTGGTGTTCTTTAATTTTGAATAATTGCCTTGAAACAATCTGGAAACTGATGTATCCCTTCTCGTTTCAAAACTGTTTTGGGAGTAGTAATTTCTTACAATGTCTTTGAAATTGAGAATTGAAACGCTGTAGGGGTAACTTAAAATAAAAATTTGAATGGTCATACCATTTTTTGTCATCGACACATTGTTTCAAGTTCTAAGCCAAATTTTAGGAGTCTGCTCTTGTATTTTAATTGCAAAATTTGGTACTGTTTTGTTCGGATTAGGAGATGCAAATGAGAGAGTTTAGTCGCTGTTGTGTTCTTCTTCCCTGGGTTTGAGGTTTAGTCACTTTGTATGTAGCAGCGACATCGGTAAGATTATCTAAGATTTGCCACGGCCATATATCAATTTATTTGATGTTCTACAATATTATTCTATTAATTTAGCAGTAAATATTTATATTATATAATTTTGTTTTAATCTTATAGTATGAAGGATATATTATTTGGCTATATTAGTTTTGTACATAATATATATATATATATATATATATAGTTCTTGTAATGAATAAAAGCGGCTAAGAAGTTTGAATTTGAGTATGGATGAACCCTCAAACATGCCCCTTTTTTAAATTTTTATAAATCCATAAGAATTAAGTAAATTCTAGGTTTGTGGAATTAATCATGCAGCCTAATATAATCTTAACTTAATTAATTAACTAATCAATAAATACCCAATTCAAAATTAAAGTTTTTATTTATTTATTTATTTTTAAATTTGCATGTATAAGTAGAATTAAGTGAGAGTATTCATGAAATGCAAAACAGAGGGCGCTCTAATTATTTATATTGACATTACAGTTCGGGAATGGAATGGGAAGAAAGGAATATTACCAAAACCACTCTAAACTTTTACCGCTTTCTTCCACCACCGCTTTTGCTGCCTGCACACCATCCAACTTTGTTTTATTTTATATTCTAAATTAATTTGTTATTTAATTAATTTATTTTTAAAAATATATTAATAAACAAACCTCTTGGCTGTGATTGTTGTGGCTGTATGTCTGGCAAGTCTTCCTGGATTCCTCGCAACTTTCGATCCTATATTACAAATTAATAAAAATAAATTCCTCCTTTTCACTTTATTTCAAAAATAAACTTGAAATTAAAAAATAATCCTACCTTATAATGTTTAAAAATATAAATAAACTTTTAAAAACAACATTAATACTCCAATTTTTTATAAACGTATTTTTGAAAGTAGTATTGAAACTTTGAGAGTGCAGAGATATTTTGATTAATATTTCAATTAGTTTGTAAATTAAATAAATAAAAAAGTTACCGAGTCGTAAACAGGCAGCTGGTTGCGCCAAAACTCCATCGTGGGCAGAAGTAATCGCCCTGAATCCATGAATTCAAATCCGTTATTAGCCATAACAAAACAAACAACAACCCATCAGCATTAGCCTCAACTTTGTTCTTATCATTCTCACCTGATCGTGATCGCCCATAACTCAAACATTCTGGAGATATCATACACTTTTTCTCCTCCCTTTGCCTTGCACGCACACCAACACCACTTCCCTGAATCAACAACCACCATCCCATATACATTTTATGAGTTTCTTCAATCGAACCACACATTATCACACCAATCCAGTTCTAATCATCAACTGAATTGACAAACAAATGCAACAATGGTAAGACACCTTGAATGCCAGAAATAACTTACAGGTGAATCGAAAACGATCTTCTTCTTCGCTTTCTTCCTAGATTCTTTCTCTTTTCTTCTTTTGTTTTCTACTTCTTCTTCTTGAATATCAGAACCAGTGAAACGAACTGGAGCTTCAGCTGCACTTGTTGTCTGCATCATATCTTGAGCCATAGAATCTCCTTCATCCAATACATTACCTTATTCACAACTTTTTCTCAGTTCTTACATTCATGAAGTTAAAATCAACTACAAATTTCTCTGTGATTCAACATATATCAAGGATTTTTCACATTACTAGGAGAATTCATATTGGTGAGAGTACAGTTGTTCATGTCAGCAACTGCAGCCATTGAAAGTTGTAGTAGGCGTTAGGTACAGTACTTCAACGATCTCAGTGGCTATAATACACAAGAACTAAAGCTTCCGGTTGTACCATAGAAGTAGGGGCAGTGACATAGGAATGGGTCATGGATATGAGGACACATTTATTAAATTATACATGCCAATAACTCACAAGCCAAAAAATAAGTATGATGTTCTTCACTCTCAGGATGATTATGTGAGATCACACATTGGTTAAAAAAGGAAACGACGCATTCCTTATAAGGATGTGAAAACCTCTCTCTATAGGACGCGCATTAAAATCTTGAGGGAAAGTCCAGAAGGGAAAGTCCAAAGAGGACAATATCCGTTAGCAGTGGGCTTGGGCTGTTAAAAATGGTATCAGAGCCAGACATCGGGTGTTGTGCCAGCGAGGACACTAGGCCCTCAAGGGAGGTGGATCCTGAGATCCCACATAGGTGAAGAGGGGAACAAAATATTGCTTATAAGGGTGTGGAAACCGCAAGGGGGTGGATTGTGAGATCCCACACGGTTGTAGAGAGGAGCGAAACATTCCTTATAAGGGTGTGAAAACCTCTCCCCAGTGGACGTTTTAAAACCTTGAGGGGAAGCCCAAAAGGGAAAGCTCAAAAAGTACAATATGGGTTGTTATAGATTACTAGGAAGAACTTTAGACCTTTTAGTCAAGGTCGATTGTGCTTAACAAGTGTTTGACATAAATCCAACAAGAAGAAGAGTGTCCCACATGTGCTTATCTACCAATAGTAATTAGAGAATGCACTTACTTTTCGATCTACAAGTATCAGAACTATTTACCCCAGCATCAGTATTATCAAAAGCTTCTCCCTGAAAGCAATTTTCTGCATAAGCTTCCCAGTCGAGAGGAAACCCAAACACAAAATGCTTGAAAACCTGTTTATAGTGAAACCTACATTAAACCCAAATGAGAGCACCAGGAAATACAGAAAACAAGTAGAAATCAAATAACCACAAATTTAGCAGTTGCTTATTTGACATCCAAACCTCGGCCGTGAAGCCATTATCAGTAGTACGAAGTTTGTTTATGAAACCCTTAAGCACAACACAGATCCCATCAGCAGTCTCCAGAGTGAAAACATCGAATCTCTTAACAATGGGAGCAGAAGAAAATACTCGAACAGGTTGTCCCCTAAAACAAACCAATAAAAAAAAACGTGGAAGAGCGCAGAAAGAAAACTCCAGAATAAATTTTCGAGTCGCTTCTCGAAATGGCAACAGATTGAGGCAAAATGTGAAAGAAAACAGAAACAATCACAAAGAAAGCCCTAGAACGGGAGACAAAGTATGATTACGGTGTGGATGTTAGCCCAGCGACGGCAAGCGATTTCCCATTGGAGTCACTTTCAGCTCTGATTAACCACCAATCGAGCAAACAAACCTTATTTTTCAATAAATTAGGCACACAATCAGAATCAGATCAATAAAAGTAATTAAAGGAAAGTTTGAAGGAGCGCTTACTGTTTTCTGGAAGTAAGAAACTGAAGCGCGGGTGGGGATTTTGGTGTCGCTGATGGGGGTTGTTGCTCGATGCAATTCTGGAGTAGAAGCCATGGCGTTTGCGAAATTCGACTGAGATTTTGACAGGGATTTGCTAACATTAGGTTTTTGGCTCTTTTTTTCTGGGGAAAGTTTTGAAATTCATCGAGGAGAACGGCACCGGCGCGCGGGAATGCTTTATAGCCACACTCAACTGTTTGTTGTGATATTTACAGTTCCCAAATTTTACAATTTTACCCTCTTCTGCCACGTTTGACATTTTATGTTATATTAATTTAAATTTGTCATCAATTATTTGCTTTATATATACTTTATTCGTTCAAATATTAACTAAATTCAAAAGTCAAATAATCAAATTGTGCTTCTTATATTTTTATTTCCAATAAAAATACTGAACTGTGGTTTTTTTATTAATTTTTTTTTTTAGCAAATTATGTTTCTAATATTTTTATTTTAAATTAAAATACAATGAATTATGATTTTTTTATTGCATTTATTTTTTTTAAATCATACATTATGAATCTATTGAATCTATTTAAACGTATTTCTATAACTATTAAAATTTCAATAACAACCAAAATTACGAGATTATGCACAAAAACCAATTGAGTTATGCACACACTCAGTGAGCTAGGAATAACTAGCCACTCCTAAATAACTTGATTAGGTGGAAATTTTAATTTCATACTCGATCACAAAATAGAAAAGCTAGTTTTTGTTAAAAATGTACGCAATCTAAAATATTACATAAGTCGAATACTTGAGAAGTCGTTTGAGTATAAGGAATTCAAATATCATTTGTTTACAAAAGTGAACGATCATAGAGTAAGACATCGAACCATAAATCTTTAGAACGAGAATAAAATGTTTTATCGACATAAAATATCATCGTGTTGAAATTCAAAGCATAGGATAGAGGGAAAGTATCAAATATGAATGCATAAACTAGGGAGTGATATTAAAACATTAAAGAGAAGACAATTCATAGCTTTTCATCACAAGGAACGGCCAAAGTGGGTTTGGCTTGATTGAATATCACAACCAAAATGACTTCATAATATGTTGGCATCAACAACTCAATGTTGGTCTCAAAGAAAAGAAGTTTACGTATAGAGGAAATTAATGAAACAAAAACAACCTTAAAATATGTCTTGGTGGAAGTGTCCTGAAACAGATTGTGCCCTCTGCAGATGGAGATTCAATGTGTAATTTCTTACCTGCACAAAAACAATTCATAGCAACATAAGAATTTGTAGCAAATTTTTGGCATTACTTCTCGTAATCTTGCATCGAGTAACAACTGACGAGGGATGACCATTGACCATTCAAATTATAAGCTGCATATTTCGACCGTCTAACTTCACGTAATCTTGTATCGAGTCACGGTTTATAAGATTCCCAAGCTATGGTGTTCTTATTCTATCATTTACGCGTTCTTTAATTCCAATGCGAATGATATCCTAGATACGAAATCAACAGGCACCTTAAAAATTGAGTCATAAAATCGCTACGTTCCTCCATAACATAACAAAAAATGTGTAACAGCTCAAGCCCACCGCTAGCAGATATTGTCCGCTTTGACACGTTACGTATCACCGTCAGCCTCACGGTTTTTTAAAACGCGTTTGTTAGGGAGAGGTTTCCACACCCTTATAAGGGATGCTTCATTCTCCTCTCCAACCGATGTGGGATCTCACAAAATGTAGCCTTCTAACATTCCAGAAATATTACCAGGACAGCTAAGTTTACGAACAAAACATATTGAAGCAACATACTAACAAGGATGAAGACGATGATGTAAAAAAAAGTTAGTGATTACAAGGATTTTAGCACATGTCGTGATAACTCGAAGCAAGAAAACTATGAATGAGTAAATCTGCATACCTCTAAACTTTGAATTTGTTCTTGATACTGGCATAAGACGTTCTTTAACTGATGGACTTCTCTCGTCTTCTCTTCTTGCTCAAGATTCCGCTCGTGCTGAATGGCTACGGCTCTCTTTAAAATTTGGTTGTCATTTACCAAGCTTTGCAAATGCCCCTTCAAAGAAGCATGCTTTAACTGCAAAACAATGTGGAGAGAAACGAATATTTTACATTTTACATTTCATCAAAAGGAGATTGAGAAGTCTATGGATAATAATTCCTCACTACCTCTTCTGATTCTCTTGAATGCACAGTTACATTATGTTCAAAAGCTTCTAAAATCCTTGCGGCTCGAATTCTAGCATCACCAACATCAACTGCGCTTCCCATTTCTTGCACAAACATGTCCACCCACTTGGATCCATGCATTCCATATCCTTCACCAATGGCCGAACCAGCATCGGTAGCTTCTTCGACCTTCTCGTGTGACATTTGGCTGCCTGATTTCAGAAATCCCCCCCGCCCCCAAGAAAAGACCCTATTCGATTAGAATAAGATATCCAGGCCATGTATATATTTTCAGTCATCAAACTTGTTCAAACCAATGTCAGATGACACACATGTATAGTAACAACTTACATGTAGCTGTTCTCTCATCCAGAACCGTAGAACAATTTCCAATCGTCGCAGAATCGACACGAGCACTAAAATCATCGAAGGAAGGCACCTGTAGAGCATCACTTGAATATTTAATCTTCAAGTTATGATCCTAAGAACAGTTTCGACCCGCTAAACATGCATACAAAGGATAACCAGATCTTCCAAAAGCTTGAATTCATGACAAATTGATTGATTATAATCCCTATGAATATCCTGATATCAAACCATCTTTATGTCATTCCTTTCTGATTACATCTAGAAGCATTGGTTACAAACAGACAGAATCAATCAAATGGAGAAGAAACAGTACTCCATAAAAAATTAAAAATAAAAACCTATTGAGATTTTCATTCGAAAATTTGATGGAAAGGCTGAAACCAATAATCCAAAATAAACTAAAAACGGAATTCATAAAACAACAACTGATGATCCTGGAAACAAACCTCAGTACCGACTCCAGGGAACATCTGAAGCAAAACCGAAGCAGAATCCTCATGTCCAGACCCGAACTCCGATCGGGTCGGGGATCCGAAACTGGACCATCGGGACCTCTTAGCGGAAGAACAGGCCGTCGGAGAAGAAGATCCAAAGATCTCCTCAAACCCAACCCGCTTTCCACAGACTCCAGCCGACATGGCCTCCTCCTCCTTAAACCCCCAAATTTGTCGGATCAAAAACCCTAGAACGAAATTCTCAAATACGAAAAGGGGGAAAACCCCCCGAAAATCAGAAATCGAAAGCCTGTATGAACCCAAAACAGAGATCGTCAGTGATCGAACAATCGCCGCAATTCTGGAGAGGCAATCTGTTTGAAAAAGTAGAAACAGATAGAAATAATGTAGAGAGAAATTGAGGGAATAGGGTTTGATTAAGGGAAAGAGAAGGAGCAGGTTGAAAGAGGGGAGGGTGAGGCAAGATTTTGGCGTTTAATGTGGGTTGGAATCTTTAGATATTTCCACCATTGAAGTTTACAGTTACGGTAGATGCACGAAAAAGATAAAAAGTATTATCTCTGCACGACATTATAGGGGAAACCAAATATACATAACTTTTTTATTTTTTTATTTCTTAAAATCTTTATCAAAATTTATGAAATTTTAAAAATTTAGGTTAAGTGTCGCGATTATGTTTGTCCAATATGTGTTTTACTCGTGGCCGCATATCGTCTTGGTCATATTTATCCATATCGTGTTTGTCCAATATGTGTTTTACTCGTGGCCGCATATCGTCTTGGTCATATTTATCCATATCGTGTTGTTCATAGTCGCATGCTCATACTAACCTATTTTTACTAGTTTTAGATATAGTCAGGTATTTACTATTCTTATGTCAGCATTAGGATGTGACTAGTTGTCAATTTATCAAAATAAATGTCTCACAATCGTCGCTTGACACTTAGCATATTCGACCTTTTTTTAAAAAAAAAAATTTAACTTATGAGAACTTATTATACACAAAATTAAAAGTTCAAAGACCTATTTCAAACAAGTGAGGGTTGACACATGTTAACATTACTAGCATTACTACCGAGTGGGATGCAAGTTGCTCCTAATAAAAGATTAGGGGACCAAAAGCCAAGGGTAATCAAGAGACTAGGTTCATTTTTTAATGCAATTATTGCAACAACAACAACAAAAAAAAAAAAAAAAAAAAAAGTAAACTTTGCACAAATCAAGATATATCAGGCCTAATAAGTTGCTTGCCTTTTGATTTAAAAAACAATCAAGGCATTTAAGTCCCTGTTTGTTATTTGAACTTACCCATACAAGTTTCTCAAGCTTTTGCACTACTCAGACCATAAACTTCGCCTGATTGCTGCAAAGTTCTTGATATCAATATAGATATATCGCTATGGATTTGATATCTAGTCAGTTTCTTATGCACAATAAGCATTAACCTTCGTTGAAAGTTCTTGCAAATCAATATGAATGGATGGATTCTCCAGTTTCAGCAGTTGATGCACTTCCTTCTCCATCGCCATTGTTTCTCTCATCAAGCATTCTATGCAAAACCCAATTGAACTCAAGCACTGTGTCATTTGGCCTTTCAGATTCGCCTCATCTTCACCATTTGTATAGGCTTTGCTCAGGATTTCATTTGCATGTTGGCAGAAGGAACCCATGATCTTCTCGATATCTTCTTCACTGAGAGCTAGAGCTCTGCATCCATGGATTTTGCTCTGCAATTCCTTCAGGGACTTTATCAGGCTCACCTTCTCCATGAACTTCAAAGAACATCCAACTTTTTTGCTGAATGCCTCCATGTCTTCACTTAACTTAGAACTGTTGAGTTCTAGAGACAGAGACCTCATTTCATGCACCAAAAATTGTAAGATATCTACTGTTTTTTGCAGAGATTTCACAAGATTATCGTAGCAGCTAGTTTGGAAAGGTGTAGTCCAGAAATTTGGCTCAAACCCAGCTTCTATAATGAATTTTTCTAATTGACTAACATGGGATTTCAGATTTTTGTGCTGTTCTATCAATGGAATCAAAGTAGAAGAAGATTCATTCGAGTTCTTATGGGGAATAAGGATTACCCTTTTGATGCAATCTTGAAGGAGCTCTAAAGTTGTTGAGAACTCTATTTTTGTCAAAGTTGCTGCTCTTGTTGGGTTGAAAACAACCTCCACGGTCAGATAACAGAGCAATCCAATGCAAGCTTCTATGATTCTAGCATTTGCAAACTCAGATGGAATGCCGTAGTTCTTCCTCCCAAGAACAAGCAACGCGCCTAATGCTGATGCGATTCCACCAGATTGACCATACATTCTGCTATGGATTAGAAAGCTGGAAAAAACAACCCAAGGGAGAAGAGGTAAGAGCCATAGATACTCATATTTACGCAAAATAAAACAGCATATGACGCCATAGATTGACCCCATTGCCGTCCCTTGAGCTCGAGCGTTGGCGACTGTAAATATTGCTTGTCTCTCAGTTGCAAAGCTGATGGCAACCGTCAATCCTGACCAATACCCATTCGGCTTTGTATAAGTTAGACCCAGATACACGGCAAGACCCAACGTAATCGAGCATTTCAGCGCAAAACAAAAACTCTTCGATGTAGGCAACATGTTCGACAAAATGCCCCAACGAGTCTTTTTGGTATAATGCTCCACCAACTCAGTTGCCTCTCCCCCATTGAGTCTCCGACCTATTTTCACCTCGGAGACAAGATTCCGGGAAGCCGCGGCGGAGGCGGCGGTAGAGGTTGAGTCATACAGAAGGATTTCCATACAACGCAAGAAGAACGAAACCGGCAGAATTTGAGGGATAATGGGAGAAATATTAATCGGCCGATGGGTTGAGAACGTGGGCTTCGTCTCCGGCGCAGTAGTGAGATTCAGCTGCTGTAGGTTTAAGATGGCCTTGGGCTTGAGATCGTTGAGCAAATTGCAGAGTTCTTCGTCCATTGCTCCGAATTCAATGGAAGGGGAAGTCAGGGCAGCTTCCATTCCTCTCATTGCAACTTCAATTTCTTCCAACTTTTCTGCAATGTCGATGCCCATCTGCGACCTCTCCCAGATCATTCCTCCCTGTGTTCATACCAACAAGGCTTGCATTAACCACTAAAATCCGAATCGCTACCGTAAAATTGAGGGTGAAGTTATCATACCATATTTGCTTTGATACTTTGAAGAAGCTTTGCTCCATATGTCGACAGCGACTTGGCTTCCGCCATTGACGCAGCTGCCTCTGCTTTGCTCCTCGCGCCCAACCCATCCACCATGGCCGCCGTTCTCTCGCAGCCATTCTCAATATAGCCCCTACTAAGTTTCCTCATCTGCACTCGCACCAAATCAATTTATATATTTTTAAAAAAAAGATATTATAATTTTATTTCCACGTCAAAAATAATTTCAGCTAATTTAAATGCTTTAAATTATTGAAAGGGTCCATATATTCTAAGAATGGCATTTTGTGAGAATAAAATTCATAAATATTTTTATAATTAGAGTTTTTATAGTGATCTTATAATGTTTGATTTATTAGATTTTAATGGGTTTTGTTTTAATTATTTATTCATTTATTCGTTGTCTCGTGCAAAATTAAAAGAAATTATAGGTCAAACGTTTTAAAATTTTAATATATTTAGTCATATGCTTTCAATAGTTTTTTTTTATTATGATGTGATGTTTTTAAAAAATAAAAAATAAATAAATAACATTTTATAGATATTTTTATTATACTAATACTCGAGTTTGAGCTACCATTTCAACATATAGCTCAAAGCCAAAAAAATAATAATAATATTACTGTGAGATCTCTCTTCCGTTAGGAGGAGAACGAAACATTTTTTTATAAGAGTGTAGAAAACTCTTTCTAGCATACGCGTTTTAAAAAACTTGAAGGGAAGCTCGAAAGGGAATGTTTAAAGAAGACAATATTTGCTAGTAATGTGCTTAGGGCGTTACAAATGGTATCAGAGCCAAACATAGGGTGATGTGTCAGCGAAAAGGTTGAGCGCCAAAGGTGGGTGGACACGAGGCGGTGTGCCACCAAGGACGCTGGCCCCGAACGGGTGAATTGTGAGATCTCACATCGGTTGGAGGGGAGAACTAAACATTCTCTATAAGAGTGTGGAAATTTCTATCGAGCAAAAGTGTTTTACAAATCTTGAGTCAGGAAAGGGCTCGCCTCCTTATTAAGACCAAAATACAAGACACTTTGGAGAATACTACTACTTTATATTGCTTGCGATTTTTTTGGTTTGAAAACGGTAGGGTGGAAGGGTATTTATACTAGAGCCTACGCAATCTATTCGTTACAAATCTAAATATTTTTCCTAAAATATCTAGATCTCTTTCTAAAATCTCTATATATGTTTATTCTAAAACAAATATTGAGTTTGACTCTATTGGGCTAGTAATGATATTTTAACACAGGGATGTCCAAAAAAACACAATATGTGATAGTAGTAAAATAAGGTCATAATCAAAATTTTATTTTAACTAAAATTTTGGTGGTGATTATGAAAAATTCTGGACCTTGATTTTACCTGGAAGGAGGCCAGCTGTGGATAGGGAAGCATCATGGCGGCGACGGCGGCGAGAGCTCCGGCAGCCGTACTGGACGCGACACGAATTGGGTGCATATAAAAACTCGTCCGACCACCGTGAATCACCGTCCCGACGTACACGATCACCAGCTGTCCAAACGCGATTCGCTTAGTCAGCAAGTGGGTCCGCTCCGGCAGAGCCACCATAAACGCACTGACGGCCACGGCCGCTGCCGCCGACGCGCCACCAGTGAACCGCTCCGGTCTGATCAGCCACAAGCACGGTACAGACGAGAGCACCACAAACGCCACCGCCCACATCACGTGCCACACGCCCATCACAGCGTCGCCAATAGAAACGGCGTCGGAAAGCAATATGGAAATGATGGTGACGTAAGAGAAAGCTGAGAACGCCAATAAGTGCTTCACAGGCGCTGGTCCGAACACCGTGATGGCGCCGATTATGGCACATGCCAAAGCCGCTCGAAGAGCCGAGCCGAGGCGCATCCTCCATAGCACCGCCGTCGTCGCCGCCACCGGCATTATCAGCGGTTGTATGTATTCGGGGTATATAAGAGGAAAAAGAGGGCTAGGAATTTAACAAAAGCTATATTTTTTTGTTGGCAGTGGGACTGACAAAAACTCTTAGCATAGATTTTATAATTAAATGACGAGAGAATTATGACATTGGAACACATTGGCAGCCCCAGTATTTCTTAGGACGACATGGTTATGTTAATTACCCCTCGCTCCTAAAAGTGAAAATTATTATAATATACCAATACAAATCTCTACTCGTGCCTCCATAAATTTTACATATAGTTGCTCCAATTAAAGCACATTAAATTGTAGAGTTCGTATGATTGAACCACTATAAACGAAGGTGCACCTTTTTTGTATAGATAGTAACTTTCAATTATTTTAAGTATTCTTTAGTCATCTTATTTTCATGATCGCTCTCATTCAAATGTGATTTTAGTTCATTCATATACCTTTCATTTACTCGAGTGTCACAAATGTCATAAATTTTCTTTCATATTTTTCCATTCTTCTTGTCATTTTGAGATGAATTCAACCGTGAATGTATAGCCCCAACCAAGAAATCTATATTTCATATATTTTTAACTCTAAAAATAACAATAATAACTCTATTGTTATTGCTTTTATAGAAAGTATTATTGAAATTATTAAGTTCTTCCCCTCTCCCTTAAGTAAGGTTTATTAATTTTTAAAAAATTTAATACTAACATTATATAAACTTCTTGTACACTCTCACAATAAATTGGGATATTAATCTTATAAGAACAACCATTAATATAACAAAAGATTTCAACTTTATCCCTCAATGAATTTGGTCATCAATTTGACCAAAACCTAAATATTTATATTTTGGAATATTATGGAATTCATATAAAAAAAATTTTAAAAAAAAGTAAATTCATATGAAGTGAAACTAAAATATTATGGAATTTTAAACTTAAAAGATTTTACTTTTCAACTATGATTATTTTGAAAAAAAATATCAACCAAGGGGTTGATCAAATTTCAACTATGTATTAAATATGATTAATTTACATTATTTATGTTTTTATATTAAATGCCAATGATTTATTGAGTTAGTTTAATGTCAAGTCATCACTTGAGTTTGTCAAATATTAACGTAGAAGGTTATTTTTGTCAATTTCCAATTATTCAAAATAGTTTTCATAATTATATTAAGCTTATTATTTATTTGAGGCCGATCATATAATTATCCAAAATTTTAAAAATACAATTTTAATACTAATTAATTAAGTTTGACCACTTTAATTTAGCAATAAGTCAATAACTCAACTTTTTTTTAGTTCAAATCAGTACTAATTTAATTTGGAGATCAAAAGTCTAATTGAGACAAAACAAAATGACAGATATTGGGAGAATAATGAAAGCAAGTTTTTTTTTTTAAATATATAAATAAATATTTTAAACTTTATTATTGAGTTTAAATCATTATTATATTATATTCGTGTTATTTATGATATTTTATTGATTTTTTTATCATATAATAAAAAGGTTGATTTACTCTTTATATCGACTTTGAATCTAAAAATATTGACACATATTTAATGCATTGAACACGTTTTTATAACAACTTAATGAATTAAACTATGCTGATTTAGCAAAATATTATTTCATTAAACACGTCATATAAAATTTAAAATAAAAATATTACTTTTGGAATGTTTAAATATTAAAATATATTTAGAGATGAAAATAATTATTTTTCTAAAATTTAAAGAAAAATTAAATAAGATTTAAACAAGGAAACAAAAAATATTTAGATTTAAAGCTTTAATATTCTTTTTATTAGTGATCCGGCTTCTGATTAATTGGACATGGTTTTTTACAGGCCCACTTGAATCTGGGTCTGGCCCACGATACTTAAAATTAATTTAATTTTTTATTAATATCTGTAACAACCTAAATATACGGTGGATAATAATACCTCTACCCCAGGGAACAGGGTAGGAAGAATACGTGGCAGATTCTGATTGATTCTCTGCCAGGTGGGTTACTAGTGGCCGGTCAGATAATATCGTTCGTGAAACTGACGGCTGTGATGAGTCCCAGACTTCGGGAGTTTTGCCTCTACGGCAATTGCGGGGAAGATTGAACGTACACGTGTATTTGATCTGTCTAATTTGTTTTTTTTGTTTTTTACTTTCATAAATATTTTAGAACCATTAAAATAATTGTTGGATCTTAGTTTATGTTTTATGGGTCTCAATTTTCATGAAAGAATTTCTAAGTCGAGGTAATTTTGAAATTATTATGAATTGTTGAGGCTAATATCGTAACTTTTGAAATAACATTAATATTTTTTAAATAATATGCACGGTTTAAAAGTAAGTTTATAATTTAGTCATACTTTTAATAGTCAGTTAATTTTTTAAATAATATACCCCGTTTAAAAGTAAGTTTGTAATTTAGTCCAGTTTTAACAATGTAATGATTATTTTTTATAAAGATATTTTATTACAAATATCTTTGAAAATATTATTTTTATTTTAGAATATGCCTTTAGATCTTATTTCAAAATTATGTATATCTATTATGGACGCGACACATTATTGCATTAAATCTCATCAACAAATCATAGTACCAAGGCAAAGAGACAGACAAAAATAATCCATTTTTGCATTACACTTTTTAATTTTTATAAATAATCTTTAGAATGATGTGGACTTCACATTGCTCTTAAATAACGATTATGTAGATGGCAATCAATGACTATTATAATTAAGTTATATGTCACGCTAATTTAATTTAATTTTTTTATCTTTTTATTTGTTTTATTTTCATCCAATCAATAGAGATACTATGTTAAATTATAGATTTTAACGGTCAAATTTTCATGTTTGGTATTTGACCAATTTATTAGCTTTATTTGTGTATTTAACGAGTTAATTATGTTTAAAAATAACAATTAAGTTTCTAAATTTTTAAATTTGTTTGTAATAAATTCCTAACATTTTAAAAAAAATTAAAACAAATAATTTTGATAGATATAAATTTGAATTTTATATATTGTAATACGATAAACTTTCAATTTTAAGCTTATTAAAATGTTTAAAATTTGGAAGAATTATTTGATAAAAACGTAGATAAAGAGAGAACATTTCAAAATTTGGTGAATAAATTTATGTTAAAATTTAACTGCAAAATCGTTACACGAACATCTAATTCAATAAACACGATCTAATTATTTAAAATTAATATATTTTTTTATTGTCCAACATAAATATAACTTAGCAATAATTGAGTTATACATGGTATCTAAAAATATAAAGAAAATAAAGTAAAATAACAAATGGCAATATAAGAGCCATTTTAATAGGGAATAGACGTGTCGGCCCAATTCACGTGGGCCATTTGCTACAGAATATAGCCCAATCCCTGCGGTCCATCTCTCAAAGCCTATTGGTTAGAAGGATCAGAAATAACCACTGTATTAATTTAATTATTAAATTTATAATAATACATAAATTTAGGGCTTTCATTAGATTTGTTGGTTAATACAATGATTAAGCTAAATCAGTGAAACATACCAAAATCAAATGTGTAGATCCTGCCTTAGTTGGAGAGGAGAACAAAACATATAAGGGCGTGAAAATTTCTCATAACATATGTTTAAAAGGAAAAGTCTAAAGATAACAATATATGTTAGTAGTGGGTTTGGGTAATTACAGATGTTATCAGAGCTGGACATCGGACGATGTGGACGTTGGACTCCCAAGCAAGGTGAACTGTGAGATCCCACTTATGTTAGCGAGCTCGCTGGCCTTCGAAAGGATGAATCGTGAGATTCCACATTGGACAATATCTACTAGCCGACCCTTTAGGGGATGGATTGTAAGATCTCACATTGAAAAATATCTTCTAGTGTTGGACTTGCTGTTACACCAAATTTCTTATTTTATTGTATTTTTCTATTTTTATTTACTTTGTACATTACAAAGTATTTATATCATAACTATGTGATACGAAAATCTTAAGAAATGTCAAAATTAAACTAATTTATTGTTAAACCAATTTAATGGTTGATGTTTTTTGAATTATTCTCAAATTAAAAAAATATTTATTTTGTATTATAATTTATGAGACATGTGATTAAAATGATAATTAAAAAAAAAAGAAAAAGAAAAATTTAATTTTGGTTCCGGATTCGCTGGATGTGATGCGCCAGGAAGGGGTGGGAAAATACATGGAGCGAGAGGGAAAGGGGGAAATCTGAAGACACTCAGACCTTGTCCAAGGCAATCCGACCGTTCATTCTCTTTCCAATCCAACGGGTCAGAAACACAATAGGGCTCCGAACCTTCTCGAATTTTTGAGTTCTCTGGTTATATATAATCATCTCATTTCCCTCTGCTTCGCCACTTCATATAACCTAGTTTCGCCCCTCTCGTCCATTTTTCTCTTCCTCCCAGATCTCCGTTTCTTCTTTCTTCGTTTCCATTTCTCTGTTCTTCCTTGCTATCACAGTAGCAGAACAAGAAAATGGCCGGCAAGGGAGAAGGTCCGGCTATCGGAATCGATCTCGGAACCACCTACTCTTGCGTTGGTGTCTGGCAGCACGACCGTGTTGAGATCATTGCTAATGATCAGGGTAACAGGACCACCCCTTCCTACGTTGCCTTCACCGACTCCGAGCGTTTGATTGGTGATGCTGCCAAGAACCAGGTCGCCATGAACCCGATTAACACCGTTTTCGGTAAGATCTAACTTCTTGTCTTGCATTTTGTTTTTCTTTGTTGTTAGATCTGTCGTGTTTGTTTAGTTCAGTTCGACTTTTCCACGGCTTTGTTATGACTACTTGTTCTTTATCATAGTTTCCTTGTTTTTTTTTTTTTTTCATTAATTTTGTTCCTGATGAATGTGATTGGCTCTGTATATATTCGTATTTTGTAGATCTAGTTTTATACTTTGAAGTTCTTCTGGATCTAAGTATTGTTTGAGCTTTAATATGTATCTTGTGGATCCGTTGTGTTCAGTTATATCATGACTTAGATATTTGCCATGACCGTAATTTAGTTTTGACTAGATCGACGAGAATAATTATTTAGACGTGGAGAGCACTTTTGTGCATTCTGAAGATTCTGTTGGCCTTTCTTACACTTGTACTGTTATCTGGGAATATGAAATTCATTTGATTTACTTCTCCAGTGTCGTTCTATTTTTTTATCATTAGGTCACAATGTGTTTTTGTAGTGTTACGTTAGTGACAAATATTTTGCTTCTGGCATTGAGGATTTCATTCATGTAAGAAACAATCGCATTGTAATGTTGATGTTGTGAACCTACCCTGTTTATGTCTTCGAATTCCCTTTTGATATGTTTGGTTATCTGAGTTGTCAACTAAATGACCTAACTGCGTGCAGATGCTAAGAGGTTGATTGGTAGAAGATTCAGCGACGCTCCAGTCCAAAGTGACATTAAGCTGTGGCCATTCAAGGTCATCGCAGGTCCTGGTGACAAGCCAATGATTGTCGTCAGCTACAAGGGAGAAGATAAGCAGTTCGCCGCTGAAGAAATCTCTTCCATGGTTCTCATTAAGATGCGTGAAATTGCCGAAGCTTACCTCGGTTCCACAGTGAAGAACGCCGTGGTAACTGTTCCTGCTTACTTCAACGACTCTCAACGTCAGGCCACTAAGGATGCTGGTGTCATTGCTGGTCTCAATGTAATGAGAATTATCAATGAGCCCACGGCTGCTGCCATTGCCTACGGACTTGACAAGAAGGCAACCAGTGTCGGTGAAAAGAATGTTCTGATTTTTGATCTTGGTGGTGGTACTTTTGATGTATCTCTACTTACAATCGAAGAGGGTATCTTTGAGGTGAAGGCCACTGCTGGAGATACTCACCTTGGAGGTGAGGATTTTGACAACAGATTGGTCAACCACTTTGTCCAGGAGTTCAAGAGGAAGAACAAGAAGGACATCAGTGGCAACCCAAGAGCTCTTAGAAGGCTGAGGACCTCTTGTGAGAGAGCCAAGAGGACTCTCTCATCCACTGCTCAAACCACCATTGAGATTGATTCCTTGTACGAAGGAATCGACTTCTACTCAACTATTACTCGTGCCAGATTTGAAGAATTGAACATGGATCTTTTCAGAAAGTGTATGGAACCCGTTGAGAAGTGTTTGAGGGATGCCAAGATGGACAAGAGCACCATCCACGATGTTGTTCTTGTTGGAGGTTCTACTAGGATTCCCAAGGTCCAACAGTTGTTGCAGGATTTCTTCAACGGTAAGGAGCTGTGCAAGAGCATTAACCCTGATGAAGCCGTTGCCTACGGTGCTGCCGTTCAAGCTGCCATCTTGAGTGGTGAGGGCAACGAGAAGGTCCAGGATCTTCTTCTCTTGGATGTGACTCCTCTTTCCCTTGGTTTGGAAACCGCGGGAGGTGTCATGACTGTTCTGATTCCCAGGAACACCACAATTCCCACAAAGAAGGAGCAGGTATTCTCTACCTACTCTGACAACCAGCCCGGTGTGTTGATCCAAGTGTACGAAGGTGAAAGAACCAGGACCCGCGACAACAACTTGCTTGGAAAATTCGAGCTCTCCGGTATCCCTCCAGCTCCCAGGGGTGTTCCTCAAATCACAGTGTGCTTTGACATCGATGCCAACGGTATCTTGAACGTCTCTGCCGAAGATAAGACCACCGGTCAGAAGAACAAAATCACGATCACGAACGACAAAGGAAGACTCTCAAAGGAGGAGATCGAGAAGATGGTTCAAGAAGCAGAGAAGTACAAGTCTGAGGATGAGGAGCACAAGAAGAAGGTGGAAGCCAAGAACGCCTTGGAGAACTACGCTTACAACATGAGGAACACAGTGAACGACGAGAAGATCGGTGCCAAGCTTTCCCCGGCCGACAAGAAGAAGATTGAAGACGCCATCGAGCAGGCCATCCAGTGGCTCGATGCCAACCAGCTTGCGGAGGCCGATGAGTTTGAGGACAAGATGAAAGAGTTGGAGAGCATCTGCAACCCAATCATCGCCAAGATGTACCAAGGTGCCGGAGCAGACATGGGCGGTGCTGCTGATGACAGCGTCCCTGCGGGCGGCAGCGGTGCAGGTCCCAAGATCGAGGAAGTTGACTAAGCTTATCACGGAGTCTCTCTCTTTCTACAACGTCGGTCATTGCCTTGCTTGTTTTTTTTTTCTTTTCGGAACATCGATTTTGAAGAATTATCCTTGTGGCTTGATTTAGTTAAAGCCACTCCCCACCCCCCCTCCCCCTGTTCACCGGCATATTTTATTTTTTGCTCTCTATTCTATTCGAAAGACATTGTAGTGGTTGAAATTAAAATTATTTTCATTTTCATTTTCATTTGAATGCCGATTGGTTATTTGGTGATGATACCAAACATTATTTTCTTCTCTCTATTATTTTGTGGGGAGAATTCTGGTCAGTTATTAGTTGCTGGCGGCCCCTAAGATTTGTGAGCTTCCTTCATTTGTGAAAAGTGGAAGGAAGTTACTCTGTCACTCTGTTCCCCTCCCACAGAAGTCAACTGATGGAGTGGGATATAGGGAGTTCAGAAGCAAAGAATCTTCCGATAAGAGAGCCACTAAAATGATACTTAGTCATGAGTGGACATCATAAGATATTACCCCCGTGATGGGTGCGAACAAGGAAGACAGACACCAACACTAGTCCTTTACTAAGTAAACCAAACTTCTTAATTTATATTTAACACAAAAACCTAGTTTTTGTGAATGGAAATGAATAACTAAATTGAATCAAGACAACAAAATCATTATTCTATAATCTGTTGAGTTGAAGTGGTTAATTCTATTCTTGGTAATGAAGAACTTGTTATTCTTAACTCTTGAGTTCAAGAGTGACTATATAATTACTTTTAATTACGTAAATTAATAAGAAACTAACCAAGTTGAACATAATAAACTACTTAATTGAAGAATAATTTTATAAATAATTTGTGAGTTAGAAAAATAAAAAAAGAGTAATAGAATAAAATGGTATTGAAATAGATAGTTGGAAGAGAGTTGAAGAGATTGGGTGCAAATCGTTGGACATAACCAACTCGGCTTGGTTCCACCACTATTGGGCCATATTAAACTCAAGCCCAATATTAAAGCTTAAACCCAGGCTCATTTGAGTTCTCAGACTAAAATTTTGAAATCCAATACATTCATACCATAATAATAAAAATAGTAAATAAATAAATAAAATTAATTATTGATTGATTGATTTATTTACATATGGTTCCTTAATTTATTTCCATTATATACCCATGCAAATATTTGAAAAAAATAAATAAAAGAGTATTAAAAATTTCATGTGGAACGATTCATATATTTAGCCTTGGAAAAGCTCGTATATATCTAGGCTTCTAAAACTCACATTTCTTACACTAATACTTTTTTTTATATTCAAAATAAAAATAAAAGTGGAATTTTAAACAAGAAAAAGAAAAATAAAATTAAAGAAAAAGCAAAAATAATGTTCCTTATTTTCAGAGGAATCTCAGTCCCTCAAAATAGAAAAAAGATAAATAAAATAAAAGGGAGAAAGAGAGGGGAAGTGATTCACTTTAATGAAGCAAAGATCCATGTAATATTATTACTTAAAATAATTATTTTATTGAAATTTAAATAGAAACACTTGCAATAAAGTTTTTATTATTAATAATATTATTATTATTTTGGTCTGAAAAAAATGACCCACATGACCCATGTGTGATAAAGGTTCATGCGGTCAGGTCCTTCACCTTTTGTAAGACCCCCAAAGCCCTAAAGAGACACCCTTAAGTTCAATTATTATTTTCCTCTATTCTTTCCAATTTTGTCCCTTCAAATTCTAAATCACTTCATATAATTTAGTCATTTTCCCAACAACAACAACAACAAAAAAAAAAAAAAAAATTTCTTAATTAGTTTTCACTAAAAATATTTTTAATAAAAATAATAACCAAATAGAATCGACCACTAGGTTCATTTGTGGTTTCATGCACTGTCAGGAATATATACTTGTCCAATACATAGTGTCTATGACCGCATGTCAGATGTCCCGGTTATGCTTGTTTAAGACATGTTGTCCCAGTTATGCTTGTCCATGACCACATGCCTATTCCAAACCCCCTTTTACATGCTTTCATCTTAGATAGATTTTTACAAAATCATGTCTACCCCACTAGGGTTAAAATGTCTCAAAATGTAGTATAAGGGGATATGACTAGTAGTCACTCCTTCCAACCCGAGTTATATGCTATCAAAGCCATTGTTGTAGCTTAATCGTTTTTAACTTATAACATTGTTTTCTTTCAAATTGTTTTCATCGTATTTACTCGCTCACGTTTTTCAGAACATTTCTCTCAAACGTGACTCGAGACTCGAACATGCGCCGACGTTATCTACAAAGTCTAAATTTCTCACAACTGACTTGTTCGCTGGATTAGAACAATCACTACACAATTATTGTTTGTTCCGTTGTCGTAAGAGTGCGATTGTGACCTTAGTTGATACTCGAAATTTAACACAAACTTATTGATTAAGAAACAAGGGAGCTTCTCCATCACAACCCTAAAAAAAACAAAGCAATAATTACAAAAAGAGAAAATTGGTGAGATTGTATAAAGTATAATGACATGAAACTTTCTCTCTCCCCCTCTTTCCCTCTCTCTCTCTCTAAAAACCCCATCAAAGCTTTTACAAAAAGAGAGGAAAACTGAAGAACAACAATGGTGTTTCCCTCTCTCCCATCTAATTATCTTGATCCAACAACCCATCAATGGCAACACCAAACCCCAACCCATCAATCTGGGACTACTATCAACGGAGGCACCACTTTTCAGCTGGTGTCACCGCCACGAGCGCCGCCGCAAGTCCGCCCCGGGTCAATGGTGGATCGTGCCCGAATGGCGAACCTGCCGGTGCCGGAGACAGCACTGAAGTGCCCAAGATGTGAATCAACAAACACAAAGTTTTGTTATTTCAACAACTATAGCCTCTCTCAGCCACGCCACTTTTGCAAGACCTGCCGCCGCTACTGGACCAGAGGTGGCGCCCTTAGAAGCGTCCCAGTCGGCGGCGGCTACCGCCGGAATAATAAAAGAACCAAAAGTACCTCCAAATCTCCGGTTAACTCCCAATGCCAACCGATTACTACCGGTACTTTCTTATACAAACTTGTGATATGTTCAATTATTGTTTTGTTCTAAAAAGTTATCGATTTTAATCGTCGAACATTTTTATCAGAAGATTTGAAAATTTAACATTTTGGTCGAGATTATTATAATTTCACTCGAAAAATGAGTAAATTAAAAAAAAATTACATCAAATTTCAGAGCTTTCAGGAGGAGAAACAATGAGATTAAATTACATACAAAATGAAGGAGGTATGGATTCAACTCATCCCCCCATTGGGATAACAAACTTCTTAGGGTTTGATCAAATTCAATGGAGGCCACAGCTTCAACTTCACCAAACCCAGCCAGCTCGGTTGCTCGGGATCGGCGGTAGCGACGCATCGTCGAGCTATAGCATTGTCGGGAAGATGGAAGCGACGAAAATGGAGGAAGATGGAGAACACCATGTGAATGTGGGAAAGCCATTTTGGGATCGCCATTATTGGAATGCTTTTAATCCTTCATCTTCTTCTTCCCATTCACAAGTATGAGAGTTTGATGATCTTCATCATTAAGAACTTTGGATTTTTTTTTTCTTTTTTCGTTCTTTCGTAAATTAGGGTTTCATGTTGAAGAACTCTTTTGGGTCGTTTTTAAATGTGAAGAGAGTGATTCGATTAATGTATTTGATTGTGTTTTTCGTAAAGTTTAAGGTTTAGATTTAACATATCTGCTCGTAAAAAATCTCGAGCCTGATCTCTTATGAGGAGATGAAGATGTTGTAGATTCATTTGATAATATTCTCGTTTTTTTTATATTTTTTATAGCTAAATTGAGCTGAAAATGTTTTTTTTTATGGCTATTTGTTGACTGAAATTAAAGAAAATGAAATATTTAATTTATGAGTGTTTTAGAAAATTATAAATGGAAAACAATTTGTATAAATTTTTTTTTTGAGCATTTCTTAAAAAATAAAAGATAAACATGAAAAATTATAAAATTTAGACATATCTAAAAGAAAATAAAAAAATTAAAGTTTTACAAATAATAAATCAAAATATTTGTAATAAGACACATTTTTAATCCTTTTTATGACTAACGCACTGGTTCCAGACGAGGAAGATAATTAAAGTTTTACTTTTACCTCCAAACTGATTGGAAATAAAGTTCTAATTTGGTCGTTTTTTTCAAGAAAAACAGTAAATTAATCATAATTTACTGTTTTTTTTTCCTTTTTTCTTTCTCTTCTTGTTAATCTAGAAAAGTTACCCTACATAATTACTTAATCATGACTGAATTATTAAAAATGGGTTAAATTAATAAAAACAACCTATTTTATTTAAAAAAATATCCATAAATTTTTAAAAAAATCTAAAAAATACTTGACCCTTAGTTTGACTAATTTTTTTTTATAAATATTGAACTTTTAAGGGTGTTTTAAAAATATCCTCAAATCTTAATAGTGTTTCAAAAATACCATTGAAAATTTAAAGATATTTGAGACAGTTTTTTTAAAAAAATTTAACGGTATTATTGAATCTTCGAAAAATTTAAGAGTATTTTTAAGATAAAATATAAAATTTTAAAAATATTTTTATTAATTTAACTTAAAAAAATAAAAGCATAATAACCGAAAAGTTTTTAAGAATGAAAGACTCAAAATGAAATTAATAACGACAAAATAATGCTGAAAATTTGAATGAAATTTTGCAATATATAATAGGGTATGTATTTCTTAAACAAAATTCAAAATTTTAATATATACAAAAGTAATTTAATAACGTTCATAATATATTTGGTGTGGTTTAGGTTTCAAAAACTAACGGAGTCGAGATGTTACACATTTTAAAGGTTTAAATCTCCTACTTCATATACTATTTTTAATTAATTTAATAACACATAAAGTGGTGAAAACAAAAAAAAAAAAAAGAATGTTCCTTCATAATTGATGAATCAAATACTCAATCTCGATAAATTACAAATTTAATGTGAAATTACGAATTCAGTCTCTAAATTTTGAGTTTGTGCCTACTCCACAAACTTATAATAAATTTCTAATTTTCAATTTTGTGTTTGGCAGATTCTTAACTTATTTAATAGATATTTTTAAATTCAATGATCTAACTCCTTTATCTTTTGAGTTCTTTTGTCTGATCAGTTGTTCAAGACCTTTGGTCTCTATTCGATGAAAAAAATGGGATCACTTCGGACATGTTGAGAGTGATTCTGATCTAGTTCATGACCTATTAAGAATCGAATGACATTGCTTTTTCGACCCAAACTCAGAAAAGATATCAAAAGTTCAAAAATAAAAGTAATTTTGCATTGATGTGATTTGTAGTAAATAAATGGGTAACATAAAGGCCTAAAGTTTGTCAGGTTGAGTAAGACCAAAAGCATTCAAAAGTGATAATCTTTAAAAAGCCACTGATTTTGGGCAAAAAACAATGCACCAAAATCTTATCTTTTTTATTTTATTTTTGGGTTCAGTGCTTCAATTAAAAGGGTTTTATGATTCCAAATTTGATAAACATATAAACATTATCTTCAACCAAAAGTTTATTATTATTTCATCCAGATACTAATAATTACACTATGTCATAAACATGCTCATAACCTTATTGTAGGTAATATATTTCAAAATTACGTGTAAAATACAAATTTTTTAGAATGATTAACACAACGTTGACTTGTAATAAATCTTTAACTTTTTATCCAACAGTTTTCTACGAAGAATATTTTTGAAATATTTATGAAGGGTCAAGGATAATATTGTAAATTTTGAAAAAAATAAGAATATAGTTAATTTAAACAAAGTTAACGAGTGTTTTTTATAATAGTCTAAATATTAACTTTATACTAATGTTAATGATTAATTATAAGATTTATTAAAGTTAAACGAAGTAAAATAGAATAAGCCTTGAAGTACTCGAATCAAACTAATATTTAAGCATAAATCTTGAAACAAAATGTCTAATTAGTTTGGAAATAGATTATCACAAAGTTAAGAAATTAAAATTAAAATTTATCTTGAATTATTTTAATAAAAATAAATAATAAAAAATAAGTTAAATTAGGTGGGTAGTAAAAATGAGAAACCTAGGAAGGTGGTCGGTCAAAAGAGGGAATTTGGGTGCGATTGGGAAGAGAATGTCGGAGGCTTTTGGGGGATATCGACGCGCCATAGTGGGCTGCGCTTTACACGCATCACGAAAAGACAAAGCTTTCTTTTGTCAGTATCTCAACTTTTTCTTTTTCTTTTTTTTTAATTTTCAATACTGTGGCTCACATCTCATCAGCCCCACGCTCCATCCCACTGATATGATCGCAACCTACACGAGCATACTATCAGATATTTATCTCCTTTCTTTCGTCTTTCTAGCCACTCTCAAACATGTAGGTAACAACTAAAGCCCACCGTTAGTAAGTATTATGCGTTTTGGTCCGTTATGTATTATTGTCAGTCTCATGGTCTTAAAACGCATCTACTAGGGAGAGTTTCCCCACTCATATAAGGAATGCTTCGTTCCCTTCTCCAACCGATGTGGGATCTCACAATCCACCTCCTTAGGGTACCAGCGTCCTCGCTGCACACCCACGATGTCTGATTCTAATACCATTTGTAACCGCCCAGCCCACTACTAGTCGATATTGTCCTCTTTGAGCTTTCCCTCAAGGTTTTAAAATGCGTCTACTAGGAAGAGGTTTCTGCACCTATTAAAGAATGTTTTGTTCCACTCTCCAACCAACGTGGAATCTCACAATGTCTTAACTCAGTAATGGTAACGGAAGCTACTTTTCTAACTCTACCCATGATTACACTTATTTCTCTGCTTGATTTCTCTGCTGGCTCGTCGTCTGTTATGTTCTCAATTCCTTGCTTTAAAGATTCCAGCCTTTTCCTGCATGAAAATGGATAAAAGACAACAGCTAAAGTCGATACATACCGAGTTACTGAAGTCGGTATAGTAGTCGGTTGTTAAACATGCAAGGACTGAAGTTTTTGCTACAGGGTGCATCATTACTGATTGATGAAACAAAAATCAGTCTTTAAACTACATATCAAAATCCTATTTGTGATTGTGATTCCACAAGCAGACCTAAACCAAGTGATAGAACTTTTCAGGAAAAAGGGTGTCAATGAACTAAATCAGCAGCTGAAAGGAAGATGTAGATTACTTGGTATCGGTGAGCCGACCGTGCGAATTCCATGCCTTCAATGGCACTAGCAAGAATCAAGTGTCTGTAGATCAAAACAGATAGATGAGTGAAGTTAGGGACATGAAACAGAGTAGTATTGCAATTGAGTCCCAGAAGTAAAAACGGGAACTGTGAGAATCCCACATTGGTTGGGGAGGAGACGAAACACCCTTTATAAGGGCGTGGAAACCTTTTCCTAGGAGATGTGTTTCAAAAATCTTGAGGGGAAGCCCGAAAGAGTAAAACCTTCTCATCCCACTCATGAAAGTTACCGCAGACAGACCCAAAGGGGAAGCCCGGAAGGATAGGATAGGATAGGATACTCTCCTCATAAAAGTTACCGCAGACACTTGAAAATGAATCCAAAGATGAGTAATTACAGAAGAATTGGCATAGGAACCAGAAACTAATTCAGAACCCAAAAACATCACAAGTTCATCAATTTCTCATCCCACTCATGGATCAGTCTTCAAAAGTAAGAGGGTTAATTTCTAACCATCATATCCAATCCATATCCATAGCCTCCTTCATCCACAGAGTAAAACCTTCTTTCTAACACCACCAAAAAGTTTTGTTGTAATAGGTCAAGCCCACTGCTAGTAGATATAGTCTTTTTAAGTCTTTCCCTTACGAGCTTGCTTCCCCTCAAGATTGTTAAAACGCATCTGCTAGGGAGAGAGTTTGAAAACGTGTCTATGAGATCCCACATTGGTTAGAGAGGGGAACGAAGCACTCTTTTATAAGGGTGTGGAAACCTCTCCCTAGCAAACACATTTTAAAAATCTTGAGGGGAAGTCTAGAAAGGAAAGCTCAAAGAGGACAATATCTGCTAGCGGTAGACTTGAGCTAACAGGAGATCTTGAACAAACAAAATTGAAAGACCTCCAGATTTTCTACTGAGGTTAGAGGCATCCTTGAATGGTTTCTTGTTTTACACTGATCAACATTGTTAACTTAATTTATTTGCAAGAGATGCAATTTCAGGTGGAATTATATTTGCAAACTTTATGATGTTTGCAATTAAATGAATCTCATTAGTCATCTCAAGAAATACATATTGGGATGAAAACTCTAAAGGATAAAATAGGGTCTCTAAATACAATATAGCTAATGGTTTTGAAGCTTAGGAAACATTCAGAATCAAGCATTCTTAAATGGGATGGTTAGTAAGCAATACAATCAAAGAAGCAATCTCTGGAATAATGAACACATTGAAACCACCATGAAGTCAATAACATTCAATGAGTTTATTATTCCAGATCTTCCAATCCTTGTTTAAAACAGGATGGGCTTGTTAACTAGTTTGCGAAAGAATCCATTTCTTCCAATCCTCTCCTCTCATATTCATCCAAACAAAGTATTCAACTACTATATATATGTGTTTGTGTGAGTAAGAACAAGCTATCAGATTCTGATCAGATAAAAACGAAGCTGATTAGAAGATGAAGCAAACCTCTAAAGTCTGAAACACGACTGATCCAGAAAATGAGGCACTCCGTTATGCACCGGATTCTGATCAGATTAACGTGAAGCGAAGCTCTGAAGTCCGACATCAATTTGGCTCGTCTCTGGAAGGTAGAAATTAGGAGATTTTTAACGGAAGAGCGCTTTCGTGAGAGAGGCCGGGAGAAGGGCTCAGTCGTGCGCATTACTGCTCGGCTCACACTGCATTTTGGGCTTGGGCTGCTCTGCCTAAGATTTTGGGCCTTCAATTTTCACTAAATAACAAGCATAGTTCAACGATAGTCGACATATACTCTTGTGGGATCCCACATTGTTGAAGAGGAAGACGAAATATTCCTTATAAGAGTACGAGAAACCTTTATCTTGTAGACTCGTTTTAAAACCGTGAGGAGGATGACGATATGTAATGGGATAAAGCGGACAATATCGACTAGCGGTAGACTTAGACTGTTATAAATGTTATCTGAGCCAGTCATCAAGCTATGTGACAACAAGGACGTTGGACCCCCAAAGGAAGAAGATTGTGAGATCCTAGTTGGAGAGGAGAATGAAAATATTCTTTATAAGAGTGTGAGAAACCTCTCTCTAGTAGGGCCGATGGGAAGTGGATTATGAGACCTCTCCCTAATAGACGTTGGACCCTCCAGGGGAGTGGACTAGGAGTTGATTGTGAGACCTCTCCCTGATAGATGTTGGGCCCTCTAGGAGAGTGGATTGTGAGAACCCACGTCGGTTGGAAATCTCTCTTTAGTAGACGCGGGCCTACAAAGGAAGTGGATTGTGAGATTCCACTGTCGCAGCTTCGAGCCAAGTTTGAGGATATTATTAAAATTTTAAGAAATTGATGAGGTATTATATGCATTTGAAAACCTGTCGCCGTAAAAGTTTGAGGTCACCAACCATCCATCCATCCATCCAACAATGGACTTAAAATCTGTGTTCTTTTTGCTTCAATAAAATAACCAAAAGAAACAGCACTCGGATTCACGGCAGAAGGGGTCAAATTCCGCCATCGATAGTCATAAATTTCACACAAAAGGGTCAAGCCAAGCAGTCGAAGAAGGCCCACTCCCCACGATTTTCTTCCGAAGGAATTCCCTTTCACAATCAGCGTTTAGCAGCAGCAACAACGCCCAATCCACCAGCACAACGACTCCGGCCAACCACCACACGTGGTGGCGTGTGAATCAGTTGCTGGGCACATCTCCATGTGCTGACGGCTGAATCCGGCCGGGAGGTGATGGGTCAGGGCCCGAGCTGCGGCGAACGCTTTGAAAATGGCCTGTTCCGAGCTGTGCAGAATGGGGATTTGGAGCTCGTTGATGCTATGGTAGAGACCGATCCAACTGTCTTGGAACAGACCACTCCTCGTATGAAGATGTCTGCTCTGCACATCGCAGCTGCTTATGGTCAGATCGAGGTGGGTCGCGATTCTTACTGTTTTTTTTTTTTTTTCTTGTTTGGTGAATCACTAACATTTGTATCTGATGGGTTTTTGCTGTCTAATCAGATTCTTTCTATGCTCTTGGAACGGAGTGTGAATCCTGATGTGTTGAATTGCAATAAACAGGTAATGATTTCATGTGTAGTTCTTGTTTTGGTTTTCCAATGAATCAATTTGCGCTCTCATCACTGAAATTGGATATAATCTTTGAACATGTTCTTGATTTTGTTTATGATTGACTTAGACCCCATTAATGCTGGCTACAATGAATGGGAAGATATCATGTGTGCAGAGACTTATTGAAGCAGGAGCAAACGTTTGTGTCCCAATTTGTATGATTTATTGAATGTTCTTGGTGTATGCTTAATTCAACTACAAAGTAATCATTAACAATGTGTTGTTCTTATGATTTCAATAGATTCTGATGTTTGATTCTCTAAATCGACGAACCTGTCTGCATTATGCTGCTTATTATGGCCACTCAGATTGCTTAGAAGCTATAATTTCTGCTGCTCATTCAGATCCAGTAGCAGCCACTTGGTCAGTCTCTCATTGCTTCAGATCATGATCTTCTGTATTGTGATGGTTTACTTACCTTGAAGTCGATGTCGTTGGCAGGGGATTTCTCAGATACGTGAACATTCGAGATGGAGGTGGTGCTACGCCATTGCATATAGCTGCACGTCGTAGACAGCCACGGTGCGCTCAGATCCTTTTGGCGAACGGGGCTCTTGTTTGTGCTTTAACTTGTGGTTATGGGTATATATCTAAGCAGATTGTGATGTAGATTGTATTTGTATTAGCTTATCTTTCATTATAATCAAGAGAGGTACATTGATTTGCTGCAGCTATCCAGGGAGTTCGCCTCTTCATCTGGCTGCTCGGAGTGGTTCTTTAGAATGTGTTCGGGAATTGCTTGCGGGGGGAGCAGAAAGATTACAAGTGGATGCAGCTGGGTAAGCTTTAGCAAGTTCTATGAATTGATCAATCTGTTTTTTGCTGCTATACTGTGATGTTGACCTGCATATTTGTTAATTTGTATCCCTCATTTGTTGAGCTCTTTTTCCAAGTCCTAAGGCGTTTGACTCACGGGTTAGGCTTGTATAGTTTGACGTTGTGAAACTGAGCCTTCTTGTAGTATGTGAGTAAATATTTCAAACCATAAGAGCCGCTAATTTGTAACATCCCAAGCCCAACGCTAACAAATATTGTCCGCCTTGACCCGTTACGTATCGCCTTCAGCCTCACGGTTTTGAAATCGGTCTACTAGGGAGAGGTTTCCACACCCTTATAAAGAATGTTTTGTTCCTCTCTCCAACTGATATGAGATCTCACAATCCACCCCCCTTGGGGGCCCAGAGTTCTCGTTGGCACACCGCTTGGTGTCTGGCTCTGATACTATTTGTAACAGACCAAACCCGCTAACAGATAGTGTCCACTTTGGCCCGTTACATATCGACGTCAGCCTCACGGTTTTAAAACGCATCTACTAGGGAGAGGTTTCCACACTCTTATAACGTTCCCCTCTCCAACCGACGTGGGATCTCACACAATCCCATGAGCTACACAAATCCAAACTACAAAAAAAAACTCAAACTTCTTAAGCCCACAACTTTGGCTACACACTTTGATGCCTCAATGCATCCTTAAATATTATCACAAGGAAAACTTCAAGAGGTTTTTCATTATGAAGTTTCTTTTGTAATACTGGAAAGAATCTACTTGGTTTGAAATCATGAACTTGTGAATCAAGTGATTATAAATACTCAATAACCTTAACCTTCTAGGACAATAGCCTCCTGGCAAGTTGCTGCTCACATTCAGTCACAATTTCTTTGAAAATTTAACTGTCAATGCTTGATTGCAGGAGAATACCCTACACGGTCGCTATGAAGCGCAAGAATCGGGCATGCGCTGCCTTGCTGAATCCTTCAGCAGCAGAACCTCTTGTCTGGCCATCAAAACTGAAGTTCATCAATGAGCTAAATCAAGAAGCAAAAGCTCTGCTAGAGAGGGCCTTGGTGGAAGCAAACATGGAGAGAGAGAAGGCCATATTGCAGCAGATTTCCTGCTCACCTCCATCTCCTTTACAATCTGATGTTGAGTTGGATGATGCAGAATCCGAGGTAATATCGATCTTAGCTATATTATATCTAGGCCAGCTAATATCCATATACCCGAAAACACGAAAACACAGAACAAAACATCGAGTTATGCTATAGTTGACTAAACTATAGCGATGTAAAGATATGATATAGTTGTCTCGAACTGCACGTAATCAGATTCTTATATTCGCTTGTGGAAATTTTCGAACAGGGATGCAATGTCGAGTTATGCTGCATATGCTTTGAACATGTCTGCACTTTAGAGGTCCATCCTTGTGGTCATCAAATGTGTGCGCCTTGCACCTTAGCTTTATGCTGTTACAAGAAGCCAAATACCTCGAGCAATAGTCCTACTGCCCCGCTTTGCCCTTTTTGTCGGGGCAGCATTATGCAACTACTCGTGGCAAAGATCAAGGTGACTGATAATGCCGAGTCTGAGGTTAGTTCATCAAAACAAAGGCGATCGAGAAAGTCGAATTTCAGTGAGGGGAGCAGTAGCTTCAAGAACTTATCTGCTTTGGGGTCATTTGGGAAGATTGGTGGCCAAAGTACAGGAAGGTTTTCGGTTGAATGTGACGAGGAGGTCGATAAGAGTTTCTAAGTGGCATCTTCAGCTCGGGATCTTGTTCGAGCGAAGCTGATTATTGAGTTGATATAAGAATCTTGGATATGGAAAGAACAGCAATGGTTATGTTCACTATATCTACAAAAATCTACTTGAATGCCTATGAAGCACGGGACGCTTCGTAGATGATCGAATCTGTCGTCGTCATTTTGTTCGTAGGTCATGAATGCTTGTCTGAGTACTTATGTTCTTGAGTTCCAATAAGGCTTCACAAATTGCCCATTAAGGCTTCACAAATTGCCCATTGATTCAATCATAGCCACTTTTGGGAGGTTTAATCTGATCATTTTTCCCTATTCATATAGAAAGGCATTAATCAACTGAGATTTAAGTACCATGATATTTAATCTAAGTTCTATAATATATCTACCATGTATATACATATTAAATGCTATATTTAGTAGTTGTCACATCATAGTTATTAAATAAATAAAATAAAGTTGTTGTCGTGTCATGTGACATGTCATAAAAGCGATAATGTGGGAAATATTGTTTTTTATTCTACATTTTTTAACAATTAATCCCAACTACATTAGATATTTTGTTTAGATAACCAAACTCAAACTAAATCACAAGTCATAAATGTTTTTTAAAAAAAAAAACACTTTTTGGTCCTTTGATTATCCTAACTTTTAATAATTTTGCCCCAATTTGTAACAATTTTAATATCTTTTTTAAATGATTTTGACTTTTTTTAACCAGGAAACAGAGATTTTTTCTTTTTTAAAAATATTTTTAATAATATTTGGTGAAATTACAAATTTAACCTCGGAGAAAATTAAAATTTAACCCTTATAATTTTTAAATTATAATTTGACTTTACAATCCTCCATTCAAACAAACTACTAGCTTCTTTAAGATTTTGGAGTCCTCGAACAAAGTACTCATTTTGTTTGACACTTGTGTCACTTTTGACTACATCTTCGAGACTCACAATTTTTTTGTTCGACACTTGAGGGTTGTATTGACACGGTTAAGTTAAGGAAATGATTTTGATGCCGAACAACAACTCTACACAATAGTATGATATTGTCCACTTTGATACCGAACAACATATCTTTTTTTAATTAGCTAACGTGTGACTTCTTTCAACGATAACTAAAGTGAACATTGTTCTTATATCCATCTGCGGAATCCTCTATAAGCCTCCTTAATTCTGGATAAACCTGATGTGCTGCCTAAGATATTATAAGACTGAATTGCCTGAATTTATCCATAGTTTATCAGCATTCTAGTACAAAAAAACATAATGTAATAATGTTGAATGCCAAAAATTGTTGGCAGGTAGGGTACATTTACTATACTTTCTGAAGTTCATATTTGCTGTATTTAACAATCTACAAATACAGCAGCTTTAGCCTTTGAAACAAACCTCCCGGCAGCTTGTATTTTAGCCCTATATATGTTGATCAGAACTCCATCCTAGTATACTGAGTTCACTGGAAGAGTTCTATATGGTAAAACTAGAACCAAATTCCCAATCCTATGGAGATCACCATGGGAATTTGTTTGGTCACCAATCAATTTACTCTTCTAGGCTGTTGGCCAGAAATTGGTCTGTCGTCCAATCCTACGTGGCAGTCCAAAATTCTGATAGGCCCTTATTTCACCTCCCAGCCCAGCAGTCACAATGACCAATCCCCATGCGGTGGCTGGGATGGCATGATGGCCATGGCTGTTACCGACATCAAACCAGGACCAAGAGGAAGACCAGGAGGAAGACGATGAGCTGTTGATAGCAGAAGAAGAAATAGAAGGCGAATCGCCTGACCTGATGGAAGGTGATGGAGTGAGCGATTCGCCAGTTTTGGAATCTGAGCGAGTCACCTGAGCTGGCTGCTGTGGCTCCTCATCTGGAGGAGTTGTTGAGGCACTATTGTTGTTGTTCTCTGCAGCGTTGTTGTTTTTCTTTGGTAGAGGTGGCAGCTGTTTCTTACTACTTCCAACCGAGCTGCCTTCTTCTCGAGTTGGTGAGCTGCAGGCTGAAGCTGACTGCGATGGGCAGCGTTTGGAATTTCTTTTCGAGTTCATTTGCGACAACGGAGGCTCGCCGCTGATCATGCCAGGCCATGCAATTGCTACAGAAACATCTTTACAAGGGAAGTGTTCATAACCTCTTGTTGCTATCAAACTTTTCTTTCCAGAATTTGAATTTCGTGGCTCCTCTCTTCTCCATACAAAAACTTGAGAATCTTCACTTGCACATATCACATATTTCCCATCTTGACTGAACGATGCTGTAAGTTGGCTGTTTGTGTTTCGGAAGCCTAATATCCCACAATATCAGTTCTATGGTAAACAGGCCATTTTAAGATGAACACTATTGGAATGAAGAATTATCCATCCAAGAGTTATCTTACCTCTGAATCTCTGAGTAATTTCGGTGCCTTCCAAGATTCGAATTCGAGAATCAGCAGAGGTAACCAGCACTTCAGTAGGGCTCCCTGGAACAAACTGTTCAGGTACCAAGTTATTACAGCATAGCAAGTAATAAAGGGAGGCTAGAAGAAAATAGGCATAATTACTTGGAAACCAGTGATCTTTTTTCCTTGAGCCTTCTTTTTGCTTTGCACATCAACCTGGTGCTTTTGTTCTAACTTGGAATCTATACTCCAAATAATACTGGTAAGTTAACTTAGAACAAAATTAATTATTATTATTATTATTGTTATTGTTATTATTATAGTTAATCGATTGGAATTTAATATCTATACCCTCTATGGTGTACATTCGGCAAATCCCCTTATGTGAACCTATTATGGCACCCTGCATAAGCATAACCATAGGCATGATTTAGGCGGGCTGTACATCTAATATTATCCACCAAGACAAATATGACCAAAAATAAAGGGGAAAATAACTGCGTATGTGATGATGAAAATAAATATAAACATGCATGTATATATAATGTGCCATAAATATCTATATACATCATTTATTAAGTAAATCAATGAAATGTGATCCCAAACATGCTAGCCAAATGTTTATATACTTATTTATATAAATAAACACTGCATAATTAAATTTTCCAATTTGACCAAGTTTGTATCTATATTGCTCTTGGTCTTTCTCAATAACTTCGAGCATATTGAACTACTCAACATTTTAAGTACGGATTTCATTTTACAACTTGAGTTTATAATAAGTTAATTTTAATTTGTAATGATTTGGTTTTTCCATCAAAATGTTGTTAAGATTTAATGAAATTTATTATACAGGTAATCATAAACTATTGAGGCACAAATATAATTTTAAACTATAAAATCTATTTTTTTTTTCTGAATAAAAGATAGGTTAAATTATAATAAATATATTTAAATTTTGTACTCTTTTTTTCTAATTATACCTTTGAATTTTAATTTTTTTTTTATTAATTCTCTTCGAACTTTACTTTCTTTTAAAGAAATATCCTAAGAATTTTATTATTAGTAGACCGAACCGAAAGTATCATTACGATTAAATTTTAAGAAACTATCGTTAAATTGTTATCTTAGACGAGAAGTAAATTTTAACCCCTTTTTGCTCCTTAAAAAAAACATGACTTTTTTTTTTCATACATTTACTCTAATTTTATGAAAAGAAGAAAAACCTAAAGTGATTCTCTAATTTTCGAAGCCACAAACAACGCTTCTATTGAAATTTCTTTTTCATAAAATAAAAAGTATATATTATTACAATCCTTTGACGTGTTTAACATATTTCTAGACTTTCAATTGGGTGAGAAGAAGGTTTCTAAATTTTCAATAAGTTAATTTCATTAATAGACTTTAAATATTTAATTTGGAATCTAATAATCATAAAACTAATGAATTAAATTTATAATTAAACCTAATAAAATTGTGAGGTTGCGATAGAATGTAATGATTAAATGCAATGGAGAATTAAAAGTTGAGGAGTCGGACAGTAACCTGGGCATCGGGTGTATAGCAAGCGGCAGTGACCATTTCATGAAGATCAGTCCAATCCACGACATACCGATCAGGGATGTTCCATATCCTCACCTTTGCATCAAGTGATCCACTGATGAACTGGTTATCATCCACCGGGTTGAACTGTATGCAGGTCACTGTAAAATAACAATAATTATATTCTTTTTCCGTAATTAAAAGCAAAAAAACATGTAAGATTACTGAAGGAGTCTGACCATAATCGTTGTGGGCGAACATTTTTAAACAGCTTTTGGTTTCCATGTCCCATAGCCTTACAGTTTTGTCCATTGAAGATGAAAGCAGGAGCTAAAATTCCATCACCAACAATGGGGATTTTAGATTATTTGAGAAACCAAATATGAATTGAAAAAAAATGTATGAAGCTGACCTGAGAATTAGAAGACCAAGAGAGATCAAGAACATCGTCAAGATGACCACTCAAAGAGCAGATTGGTTTATCGGAAAGTGAGAAAACAGATTCGGGAACATGAACATAATCAGGAATCACATTCCCTTTCCTGCTCCCAGAAAGCCCCTTTCCTTTCTTCCTCTTCTCGGATGGCAATGGTGAAGCATCTCCAATGGCAGTCCTATCAGGTGAGGGACAGAAAGCTGGGTGGAGCGGCGTAAGGCTTCCTTCTTCGTTTGGTTTCATCGACATTACTTCGCATTCTTGCACTTCCCATACATGGATTATTCGATCCTCACCTCCACTCGCTAACAATTTGGCATCGCAACTGAATTTCATCGTCCAAATTGAGCCCTCATGCGCTTGAATTTCCTGACAGAAATGCAGCGCCGAAAGCTCCTTGTACGATCTGCCGCTCTGTCTCACTTTTACCCACTCTGACGACGCCGGCGCCGTCGTAGAGGATGAAGGCGGAGAATTAGTCGATGATGCGTTCTTGCTAGGTTTTGAATCTAGCGCTTGAGAAAGTTCCTTTTCCCCCATTAAACCTGTCATTGAGCCCTTGATGTTCTTCAATAGAGCCGCTCCTCTTCTCTTACTCATTCTCAAGCTCTTCGATAACGAATTCATGTTGATCTTCTTATCGCCGAAGAATCCGTTCCCTCTTCGCATCATTTCCTTCACCACCGATGAATATCCAACGCATTTCTCGAATTCCTCCATCGTAAGCTGCTTCCCCGTCTGAATATCGCTGAGACGATTCCACATTCCGTCTTGGTCGTATCCATTCACGATGAATTCATTTCCTGTATCCAGATTCTTGATCAGAAAAAATGAGCCGAATCTGTTGTTTGAGATCACGGTCGACAGTGTCGCACCGTGCCTAATCGTTTGTCCACATTCGTTCGCCGCAACTCTGATCGACTCAGGATAATTACACATCCGAGCACTCGACGCCATTATCATCGAGTAAGTTCTCGTGAGGCGCTGCTTCGAGACATTTCCAATTAGTTCATCTTTCCGTCTCCTGGAAAACGAGAATGTGTCAATATCTCCATCAGATCGCGAACGGACGAGCACGATCGGTAATGGCGTTTGCGATGCGTCTTGCTTCTGGTCCACATGAGGAGATTCGACGGTTTCTGGTTGAAAAACTTGGACGTCCTCAAGTAATTTCCTCGAAACCTCCCTCTGGAGTTCTTTGCTCTGGATCCTCTGAAATTGTTTGCCGCTGTTCAGGCCCATTCCTTCGAGCAATCGCTTGCGACGTTCCGTAATCGATCCCGGTGCCGCCATCCAAATGTCGTATTCTGGTTTCATCGGTGTAGCCACCGCGAAGGCTCTGAAATCCTCGTGGTGTTTGGTGGAGACGACGGAGGCGAAGGACATTCTACTGTCTTCGAAATCGTCGTCGTCAGAAGAGGAAGCCAAATCCTCCGGCATGGCGCACGACATTCTCTCAATGGACTCGAAAAACCGGTCGTCGTCGTCGTCATCCTGCAGTCCAGCCCAGTTCATCGTCATCGTCTTCTTGCGCTCCATTTTGGACGCCAGTGTGACTGGAAGGAGGAAGGAGGAAGGAGGAAGCAGGAAGGAGGAAGGAGGAAGGAGGAAGCAGGAAGGAGGAAGCAGGAAGGAGGAAATTCTTGTACTGATATTTGACTTTTATTTACTTTTTCATTATTTATTTATTTCTTTCTTTCTCATTCTTTTATTATTGCTTTTTTTATATATAAAAAGTATTTTTATTTTCTTTTCAATAAGGAAATAGGGAGAAAAGTGGAAGAGAGGAAATCAAGGGTTAATTTACCGTACAATTTCTTCCGGAGGAAAAAGAAACGGTCAACGGTATTTATTAGAGCCCTTCCTTTTTTCATTTTCTTCCTTTTATTTTTTTTTTAATTTTCTTATTATCCAAATTTAGTTTTTTTTTTTCGTTATAGATCTTTTAGGAAAAGACACTAGCATCTATATGCTTTACATTTTTAAATATATTTATAATAGATTAACAAAATTATATTAATGACATTACTCACATTACTTATTAAGGAATTAATGTGAAATTATCTAAAAATTTATGTTTTAATATAATAATTTGTAGGTAGGATAGATTTGATATAAAACATTCCACGTGGGCACACGTAAAAAAAAATATATATATATATATATCTCAACTCATTTTACCATCCCACGGATCGTGGGCTTTGGACAACGGCCATTTAAAGGGCCTTAAGCATGGGCCTAAATAAGTGGAATTTTGGCCCATCTTTTTTCCTTTTGGACTTATAAGCTTTTGGCCCATCTTGTATTAAAATTGTTGTTGTTTTTACTTTTATAATATTATTTAGTGGATAACAGAGGTTGGAGAGTCCATTTCCCACCCACATTATTGAATTTTGAAAGATGGACTAATTAGTCATCAACCTATGACTATTCAATTTAAATTTTAAAGGTTAGGGTAAGTTCTTGATTTGGGTTGGGTTGAATTTTTTGAAAATTGAAAATTTGGATCGGTTTGTTGTTGCCATTTTTTTTGTCGGGACTCAAAAATATAGTTACAACCTTACCCTATCCCACTCTTTAGATTATTATGAAGATTATGAATATTTGACGTCTACAACCGATATTAATGATGTGTTGTGACTAATAAATATTAGATACTTAAATTTTATGAGATTTTAGTTTTTAACATAATAGGTATGATAGATAAATATGATTTTTTAAATAATTTTTAAGAAAGGTAAAACCCAATAACTCATCCCAACTCGACTGGGTTGGTTGTGAACTTTATTTGAATTGTTTATTAATTAACCCAAAATTTCGTGTTGGTCTAAAAGATTTTTCCAACTTAATCCATATACTCGTATTATATATATTTAAAATAAATCTATAATTTTTTCATTGAAATATAATTTATAATTTTACTCGTATAAATTATATTTTAAAAGATGCTCTTTTCATTAAAAATAAATAACTTAAATTTTATAAACCTAAATGGTAAACTCATTTATATTAAAGAAATATTCTTTGCACCTACAGACATGAAATAATAATAAACATATAATAGTATATTGTTTCAAAAGGTTTCATTAAATTTGATTTCTTTTATAACAAATAAAATTATTCTTTAATTATGTTTTTTCATCAAATTAATATTGAATTTTATAAATTGATATCAAATTCAATATAAATACCACAAAGTGGCATCGATCTAACACATAATAAAATAGTTTTTATTCATACAAAAATGATATATTTTTTTTATTTTATTTAAAATTTGAATAGACATACCGTTCTAAATCAATCATGAGATTCTAATTCTTCATTTAATATAGAAACCGAAATGATGATTAGAGGGACCAAATGCATCTTTTACTAAAATATACTAAACCCCAACATACTTTTAACAATCTCTTTAACTCAATCATATCTACATATGCCATCCCCATAATTAATTATTTATTTTCATTATTCTCGTTCAAAACTAAATTAAAAGCTATTGGGTATAATAATTCTTACCCAAAATAAAGCTACATGGTACCTAACTCAATACATACATTCTTTTTTACCAAAAATGTCAAACTTTCAATTAAAAAGTTTTATGATAAAGTTTTACAAAATAATTTATAAAGTTAATAATTCGTTCATTCATATCAAATTTAAAATGAAATATAAGATTGTTTACCTTTAAAATGTGTATTTTAGGATTATAAAAGAAGAAATAAAATGATTCATTTTCTTATAAACATCTAAACTAATAAAGTATCAAGTATCAAAAGATCAAAATCTAGGATCACAAATTGACTATAGAAACCATGTGGAATATCCAAATTCTTCATTGAGGAGCAAAAAGGCGTTCATAACTAGGCAGATATACATCAAAAAGAAAACGTGGAACTTCACAGATATTCATGGATTTTGTTCGTGCCTGGTCTCCTAATCGTCGGAGTTTTGGATCTTCGGATGATTTTCCTCTCAGGAGAAATTGATAGTTGATTAACTAATAAAGAGAAACTAACAATTTCATTTCATTCACCGGCATTACCGTTCTTCCGAGCTTTCTTAGTCTTCTGGTGCAGCAAATCGGAGCAGAAGATCGAGTCCGCGATTTCGTCTGAGATATACACTCGAAAACCTCTCCGAACACCTGAAGTTCTCGGCAAGGTTCTCGAGCAGGAGATCGGCTTCGGTCGTCTAGGAGCCGGCGGACAGTGTTGAACCACCGGAATCTTATGATCGGAAGACGTCGGCGTTCTGAAACCGTCGTCGTCGTCGGAGATCGAGTCTGGTGGAGCGGAATGATCGAGAGAGACGGAATCGGAGGCGAGAGGAGGATCGTCGTTTAGAGCGAAAATGAAATCGATCTGGTTCGTGGCGTCGTTCAAATTGACGCGGAAGGATTGTGGAGTAGTAATGGAGGTGAAGGAAATGCGAGGGTGCGTGAGGGGGGAGATTTCTTGGAATCCTGAGGCCATGATGACGATTGATGGAGAAAGGAGAAGGGATTTGATGATGAAAATGGAGGTTGTTGGTAGCTTAGAGAATGGGGAAGAAGAATAAATAATAATGGAGGTGTGATTTTGTCAGTGTAGAGAGAGAAAACGGTTTCATTCAACTGAAGGTGGAAATGCAGAAGGGAAGAAAGGAAAGCTTTAATGAAGCATTGGATCCTTCGCCTTCCCTCTCCTTCTAGCTAACGCTTTCTACTTTCAATTTTCTCTCTCTCCCTCCTCCTTCGCACGTGCGAATGTTGGGAATCCTTCATTATTTAGGTTTTCTATTCTCGTGATCACCTTCATTTAAATGTGATATAGCTTTGTTCATTTATCTTTCATTTCTTTCGGTTTATTTTATGCAAATAACTATTTAATATTATTTGCTGCATATAAAATTCGTGTGCTTTTATTATTAATATTTATATATTTTTAAGACGTGAAATGATGATTTTATGATTTATGATTTAAAAATGAAAGGCCTATGAAATGTAGCGTATTATTTTTGGTTGGTTGGTTTTTTTGTAATTGCCTCAGGTGTTATGATATTTAGATTAATAATTGCAGTTACATTATGTTAAAAGAATAAATAATGAAGTTAGCTTTTTGGGGATTTTACTACATTTGGAAATTGTTTTTTGGATTACTATATTTGTAATATATTCGTAATATTTATTTGAATCCGCAGCTAAACCGTTCAAATTAAGAGCTTGGATATTAAAAACATATTTAATATGTAACGTTTCATGCACATGATTCAATAAGAATTTTTAATCGAGATTCAACATCAAACAGTAGTTATCCATTTTTTATAAGAAATTTTTAATCATTATATTTTTAGGATCACTCTTATTCGAATAAGTTTATTCATATAATATTTATTTACTTAATCAATAATAATAATAATTAAAAAAAATAAAAAGAAAAAGGAAATGGATGAACTATTTGTTAATTCCATCACCGAAAGTACATGAGGTCTAGGAAGGAAGGACTAGTAGCTGAGGACCATTTATAATTTATTTAACATATTAAAAGACCTAAATGTGACAGTAATAATAATATTTCTCTCATTTATTGTATTTGGAATCCTATGAAATTTGAGATTGAATTCTTATCCTAAAAAATATTTTTAGTACTTGAATACACCCATTAATTTAAGTGAATTAATTATTGGAATCCGAAGGATTTGGGAATGGAATTGAATTTCATTTCATCTAAATTCCAACTTTATAATTCAAGTCAAAATTATGAAAATTAATTTATGTAATATAAAAATCGAGTTTAAAAGGGTTTTATTTTAATTAGGGAAAGCAAAAAAAAAAATAATAATAAATAAAATGTTAAGAGGTTAATTTAAAATTGGTGGAAGTGATTCATATGATTTTGTGATGCTGCCTCCCCATCGCCAACCATCATGTTCCACGTGTTGCAATTATCACTCCACCTGTCGACCTTCCCCATATATTTTCTTACCTTTTCTATTAATATATTTGTAAATATAAAAAAGGAAAATAGTTATCATTTTTTTAAATAGTAAAACCTTACTTTTCAAAATATTACACTTTTATTTTTAAAATTAATTTTTATTTATAGTCTTTCCATGTCAACATATTATATTTTTTTCCTTCAATGGCTCTTTCCCTTTTATTTTCACTAATTTTAGTCTGTGTTATTTTTTATATTGATAAATTTAAAAGAATAACTAAATTAGTTGGTATTAATTTTTTTAAAACTAATTAAAAAAAATCCACATCTTAATTATTTTAAATTAATTAATTGAAAGTGAGAATTAATAAAAACGTGAAAATAATAATATATAAATTCTAAAAGTACACATTTTTAAAATTAGAGATACAATGAAAATTAAACTTGAACTAATGGTAATAATAATATTTTAAAATTTAGATTAAAAATAATAATGAATTTATTATAACCTTTTATCTTCTTTTAATGCATAGTTATGTGGTTTTAATATTATAACTCAAACATAGAGAAAGATTCAAATGAGTTATAAAAAAAGGTTAATAACTTTATGGCCATGTGTGTATTATTAAAAATGTATTATTTTCCAACTTTGTAATACAGTAAAAATTTTAATTAATAAAAAAGAATATGAAAAAAACTAAAATTAAATATAAAAAAACATATATCTTTATCCTTTTCTTTTTATATAATAAATGCTTTTTTTTTTCAAAAGACATTTATTATATAAAGCTTATGTTTGTGCGAAAGTTTTGATATATAGTGTATGAAAAGCTCTAAGAGAACTATTTTACATGTATTTTATAGTATTTATTGATTTTAAACAATTGTAATTATTTATTTTAAATTTAAAAACATGCTTATTATTGAAAATCTTAACTAATAATTTAAGTACTATCTACAATATAAAAATACTTTATTTTATTGATAGACTCACAAATAAATATTAAATATTCTCAAAATATATTTACCCACAACATTTTTAAATCCTCACAACTATATATTTTTTTTTAAAAAAAAAACAAAACATAATATTATTTATTAAGGAAACACTTAATATTATAGAAGAAGGTAAAGTGTTAATCTTTGTCCATGGAAAAAATTCCTTAAACATAATTTAACCCGTTAAAATAGTTATTTTTAGTTAAAAGGTCATAATTTAAATTCCTCTAATTTCATTTAATAAATAAAAAAAATCAAATATTTAAATGAAATTTCTATAATATCCCTTGAACTTTTCAAAAAAAAAAAAAAAAAAATTTAGGAATATTTGTAAAGAAAGCTTGAAAAAAACAAAGTATAAAACATTACAATTATTGTAATTAGAAAACATATACGAAAGAGAGAACAATTCAATTTTATATTGAAAAAAATGAAATTACGAATCATCTACACTAATTATCCAATTTTCATTTTCGTTTATAATAACATGTGAGTGGAGGGTATTTTGGTCCCAGAGAGAGAACGACAGCTGGATCCACCGGCGACCCAGATCAAATTGACGCGTCATGTGGGCCGTAGATCCAGCGGTTATATCGGATTCTGGACCAAGGATCGGTCAGAATGAGACCGAATTTGAGGTGCATTTGAGTCGCATTTCATTTCGGGCTGAGCTTCGTTTCCTATTTCCCATTTTATTTTTATTTTTCCTCGACTTCGTCTTTTTGCATCGTCCGTTTTCCGTTTTTTTTTTGTATCTGCGATTTTCTTAAAAATAAACTCCTCGGGAGGCGGGTAGCTGCTAGCTAACAAATCAACTTCGAGCGAAAACGCTTTCGATTTCAACGGTTTCGAAAAAAGGTACTGCAAAATTTTCACTCTGATTGTTCGATGAATGCTTGTTTCTACATTTTCATCGTAATGTACTGATTTCGATTCTCGAATTTCTTTCCAAACGATCGGCATTTCCTCCTGCTCTATGATTTTCTGCTTTCTTTGGAGTTGACGCAATGCTTTGGTAGATTTTTGGATGTTCTAGCTTTAGATATGACTGTTTGATTGATGTTCTTCGCATTCTTGTTTTGTTGGCTCTACTGAACGGATATTGATTGGAGCTTGATTCTTCTGGAGTTTTATTTTTCCTTCTTATTTATTTGTTAATAATTTGATTTTTATTGAACTGGCGTTGCTGCACAGAAAGATTATTTCGAGTAATACTTCAGTAGCATAACGACTAGTTTCTCGTATATCAATAATCAAAATGCAGCTTCTTAGAATTTAATCATTGTGGCGTATTATTTGCCTGGATGTTTTTGCAATCAGAGTGTGAGTTTTCTGAAATGACTGTGCAGTACCGATCAGGCCATGATCTGCCGTATTCTGCACGTAGCAGAGGATAGACATTAGATATTTTACTTATGATTAAGTTGTTTTTTGAATATCAGAAAGGGTCATTTTATTTCCTTGCGTTGTTGTAATAGTGTATGTTTATTCTAGTCTCTCGAGTTCCCATAAGTTGCAGCTTTCAAATTTCTCGGATATTTTATATGTCAAGGATCTTAGGTGGATTGTGGAATTCCGACCTTTCAAAATTTTGTTGTTGCATACGGCTATCATGATTTATGAATTTGTAGACCGATTATTTTCCTTAAATATAAGATTGGGGATCTTAGCATATTGCTTTCTTCCTATCTCTGAAAGAACCATTCCACATTCACCTTTTCTTTTATATACGTTTGATGCAATCTAAAATTCTTTTGCAGACAATATAAAAGATGGCTGAGAACGAGGACATCCAGCCTCTTGTCTGTGATAATGGAACAGGAATGGTTAAGGTGATGGAATTTTACGTTCAGTTGAGGATCAAATTTTCTGAAAATTTCTATTTTATTTTAAAATTTGTAAATACAATGCTCATGAATCGATGCGTTAAATAAAAAATTTCATTCTAAACGATTAGTTGTGATCGTTCTATTCAACAGAAGAAAACTTAAATTGTAATTTTCCTGTTGTTTATCAGGCTGGGTTTGCTGGGGATGATGCTCCAAGGGCTGTCTTCCCTAGCATTGTTGGTCGCCCTCGCCATACAGGTGTTATGGTTGGAATGGGGCAGAAAGATGCTTATGTTGGGGATGAGGCTCAGTCCAAGCGTGGTATTTTGACTCTCAAATACCCTATTGAGCACGGAATTGTCAGCAACTGGGATGACATGGAGAAGATTTGGCATCACACTTTCTACAATGAACTTCGTGTCGCTCCAGAAGAACATCCAATTCTTTTAACTGAGGCACCACTCAATCCCAAAGCTAACCGTGAGAAGATGACCCAGATTATGTTTGAGACCTTCAATGCACCAGCTATGTACGTAGCCATTCAAGCTGTTCTTTCCCTTTATGCCAGTGGTCGTACAACTGGTAAGCTTTCTCATTGGTGTTTAAAATAGAACATATGTCATTATCTTCTGAAAAGTTACTTCTGTACTTTTTGCTGATGAAAAGTAGGCGAGTTGAGAGATTATATTTATTGAGCCTGCCTCGTGAAGTTATTCTGCTTTGTTGTAGGCATTGTGCTAGATTCTGGAGATGGTGTCAGTCACACAGTCCCCATCTACGAGGGATATGCACTTCCGCATGCTATCCTACGTATTGATCTTGCTGGCCGTGACCTGACTGACGCCCTCATGAAAATTTTGACTGAGCGTGGTTATTCATTCACCACTTCAGCTGAGCGTGAAATTGTGAGAGATATGAAGGAAAAGTTGGCCTACATTGCCCTTGACTTTGAGCAAGAATTAGAAACCTCTAAGACCAGCTCTTCAGTTGAGAAGAGTTATGAATTGCCAGATGGTCAGGTGATTACCATTGGCGCTGAGCGTTTCCGATGCCCGGAAGTCCTTTTCCAGCCATCCATGATCGGAATGGAAGCTTCTGGTATTCATGAGACAACATACAATTCCATCATGAAATGTGATGTTGACATCAGGAAAGATTTGTATGGAAACATTGTGCTCAGTGGTGGTTCAACCATGTTCCCTGGAATTGCTGATAGAATGAGCAAGGAGATCACAGCGTTGGCCCCGAGCAGCATGAAGATTAAGGTGGTTGCGCCGCCTGAAAGGAAGTACAGTGTGTGGATTGGAGGTTCCATCTTGGCGTCCTTGAGCACTTTCCAGCAGGTGAGTTTATTTCAAAGCGTTTTCCTTCTCATCACAATGCACATTACGTTTGATGTAGAGTCTCGAACTGACATATTTGGCTTGCTTCTATGCAGATGTGGATTGCTAAGGCTGAGTATGATGAGTCTGGCCCCTCAATTGTCCACAGGAAATGCTTCTAATCACGAGCAAACACGTGTCAAGTTCGGTACCATTTTACCTGAGAAAGAAATTGCTGCTTGATATTCCCTCTTTCGTTCAACTCCATTTTTCCATTTTTTTCCTTCTTTTTGTATCTTGTCTTATCATAATGTATGGTCGTCAACCTTTAATGGAAGGAGTGATAGCTGGACTTTTTGTCAATCATTCAGTTATCACTTATAATCCCTTTGGTGCCAAGCCTATTGTGTTTATTTTCATTTTTTATTCTTCTGAATATTGTGACCAGTGGGAAATTTTGAATAATTTATCCTTCTTCAAAGATGTTGTTTTTAAGTTTTAAGTAGTTTGTGAATATGGCTACATGCAATAATTTGGCCTCATTTTTCTTTTGAGAGGATTGTCAACATTTATTGATTTGAATTGGGTCAGGATCGGGGCTAAAAAAATATGGAGCTGATGGCGGCGGAGGTGGAATCATCGCCTGCCATATGCTTCCCGCGTAAACTCAGCGCGCATGTCAATTATCCCAAATTTCAATTCGGTCTTCATTCTTGATCCGAACCTGAACCCTAGCTTAGCGATGACTTAAAATTCAGATTCTTAATATTATCCATTTTGTTGCCCTGATTCAGAAAGATGTAGATTGTTCATCTCGCCAAGAATCTGAAACGCCGTAGCCGCCATCAAGAGTTTGTGGGTGGTTCCTATATCCATTCTCGTTTGCCGCATTGTTTCCGATCCGAACATGGTAAGTTTTTCGTCATATTCGTTTCGAATTTTTTAAATTTGGAGTTTGTTCGTTTTCAATTGCATTTTCTTAGTAAAATTAGCTAAAATATTGATCCTGATTAATCTTTAAGGACGAGATACTTCATGTACCTCAAGCTCAGAAATGCTGCAGTGGGAACTTCCGAAGTTGGGACCCAAAGATTTCAAGTCCTCCTGGACTGTACGTTCTTATCTCTCTATTCTATGATTCTTTCAACTACAAGTGTTGGCTCCTATTCTGGATTATTGTCCTGATTTGTATCCTTATTCAGCTTATAAGGCTATCGGTCTGTTCGTTTATTGTTTTCTTAATTTTTAGTTACTCAATTGTCCCCGCGAGGAATAAATAACAACTATTTGTCTATCATCAAGGTAGCATCGCTAGGACTTTTGGCAGAACTTGGTGGTAAATGATAATACATGGAACCTAAATCTTCTGAAGGTACTATCTTTCACTTGCCCATGTTGCTTCTTTGTTTCCTGCCATTGTCTTTACTCAAGCCGTACCGTCATTTTCTGAAGCTTGTTCCATTCATATTCTCCGTTCAACTAATTTGCATCATTTTCTGATAACTAGATCTGTATTATCATTCTTTGAAGCCCTTGATGTTATTAGATTCTTACGTGCTCCATGTCAGCCATTAATGTGCAAGTGGGGTTTGAATGCTGCTGATTATTTTGAAAACGAATTTGCATCCACCATCCTTTATTTTATTTTATGGCATAGTCTTTTGTCTTACAATCGCTTACTTTTTTTTCGGTGGAATTCAAACTGGAGATCCACCTACATGATCAATAACCATCGGAGGTAAAAGTCCAAAGAGATGTACTGGTTCTCCTTTCCAAAGGATTTATGACAGTAACAGACACCATCATAGGCAGGTTTCACACAAAATCTGATGTTTTCTCTGTTGTTGCAAAAGTGGAAGCAAGATCAATCATACTCACACACCCACGAACAAAAATAAATAAAGAGACAACGATTTACGTGGTTTGGAGAAAAGAAATTCTCCTACATCCACGGGTGGTAGCCAATCACCATAACCAAAGTGTTCATAAGTGTATCTCTACAAGGTCTCACTTAGAGAGATTTTTAAACCATATTGACTAAATATTAGAATAGATTTATAACTAATAAATAGCTAAAATGTTTTAAGCTATTTTAATTATGATTAATTGCATGGTAACCAAACAACGAACAACTCAGCCTGTGATGGATGCTTTGTGTAGTCTGAACAAGATTTCCATTTCCAAGAATATTTTAGAAAGAGGTGTTTGTTTTGTGTGGGTGGAGGAAGAGGATTGAAAGGCTGATTACTTTGCCTTTCTTTTCTTTTATTGGGAGTGGGACAAAAAAATTTGATCCCCAGCTCCATTTCCACCAACAAGCTCAAATTCAAAATAAAATTTAGTAGAGTAAATGTAAATGAGTGATTGTTTATTTTGGGTGGGTGGGTTGGTAGGAAGTCAAGACTCCTTCTAGAGAAGAAACTTCTTAAGTCTGCTAAACAAAATTGCTGAAATTTTCCAAACAGTTCTGCTTTGGAATGTATTTGTATTGGATGCAAGTTGCGACACACACACGCACGCACGCACAATTTGCGGTGGAAGACAGGCAGGAGGAAGCTGAACAACTCTACACTCTCTGTGTTGAAGGTTGAAGAAGAAGAATCAATGAAATAAATGGCAGAATTATTTGCCCCCACCTACTGTTGTTATCTTTGATTTCTATTGGCTAGTATCTCTATTTACATCAACCAATGCCAAATTCTTCCTTCTAATGAAATGATGATCACCGATACGTCGTCGTGGTACTTCCGCCGCTCACCTTGTGGGATATCAAGAAGCTCATGGAAGGCCATTCCTGCATGTTTTCCAAATCACATCAGTAAGTAAAGTTCATACTCTTAACATATATATGCTGTATTTGTTTCTTTTATTTTATCTTCCTTTCTTGTTTCTTACCATATTTTTTAGCTGCTCGGAACAATACTTCTTCAATGAGATGTTGAGCAGGATCACCTTCAGGGAAAGAAGCAATGAAGGACTCTACTTGAGCAACAGCTTCTTCATTTGTAAAGTATTGATAGAGTCCATCAGACGACAATATCAAGAATCTGTCGGTTGGGCTGAGTTTATAATGACACAGCGTCGGATCACAGGTGATGTATGGTGAACTTCCCACATAGTCTATTCTGAACATCTCTAGCAATGCATCATTCCACTTTGGCTGCAAAACACTCATTTCATTTAACATTTGGTATTCTGAAACTGAATAGTTTTCAGGCAGACTAAAAGGTTTGGAAATGTGGAAAAACCTGTTTCAGAAAGCCAGCTCCAAACGCCCGTGTGATTTTCAAGTAACCTTTCACCCTGTCATTCATAATTGCGGAAGGGTCGTCAGGATGAGCATTCTTGATCCTCTGAACTTCCTGATATTCAAGTTTTCTCTCATAAATGCATGTAATCTAAAGAACCCACATGAAAAATGCAGTGTTTTGTGGAAGATGAGTGATATTGACAAGAACATTACCTCCTCTGTGTACGTGCTGTGGTCCATTGTAAGCTGATGGGAAGCCAAGGCTGTTAATCTTTCAGGGGATTCTAATACTCGTAGTGTTCCTTCATTGATTCTCTCCAAGTCTCTGTATGGATCGAGTTGCTGCGCTACAATTGCACGGCTGTCTCCTACATTCATCAGGTACACATCTTCTCCTCTCATCAACATGACCAAAACACAAGAACCCATAAGAGCTAGCTCAGGATTTCTTGTGGCCATCTTGTCTGCATTCTGCAGATATGCTTCCTCTGTTTTTTTCAATGCTTGAGACAGAGCATTCAACACCTCAGAATGATTGACTGTTGTTGATTCATCCCATATGTGGTGGTGATCTAATCCTATGCTTTCCCTTTCCCTTTCCCATTTCCAATTCTTTGGATCCTGATCGCCCTTCTTCATCAGCTGACTCGTCCTACTTTCTGCCGAAAAGTTCTCTGTAGGTTGATGAACATTAGCCTGAGTTTTTATGTGGGTTGTTGCATGATCGTCTTCCTCGATTGAAGCAGAGTTGGATGAGTTCATGGAAGACGTAGTTGCAGTTGAATCGAACTTATCATTCCATATCAAACCCTTGAGCTCTTTGAGAACGGCAGTGTAGAGATTAGCGAGTAAGTAATCAGGAGCATCAGGGCCGTTGAATCCATCATAAACTCCGACAAAAACCCAACCATTATCCTCCGATATCACCACGTGAACTCTATCCTCACCGGCCTTCCCCTGTGCCCACTGTACGCCCTGACCGCCGAGAAAGTAATTGCCGTCGTCTTCCTGCGCCAAACTGGCGTGGCTGCTCAAATGAACACTGCTTTGAGTCTGAGCTGCATTCTCATTATGTTTGTATGAACTCGCAGCCTTCTGGTTTCGAGAAATGGTTTTGGATATGGCTGTCTTCAGAATCCGAATGAGACTTCTTCTTCTTTTCGATTTCGGTTGTCTATCTCCAACGCCGCCGTTAGAGACACTTCTCTGCAATTTCTCAGGTCCGCCGCCCTTCTCAATCGAGCCGGAGTAAACCACTCGATCTATCGGGCCCGATTCGATGCTCCGGGCGGCTAAGGGTCCGGATAAAAACCCTCTCTCCATTGGACCCGAAGAAGGGAATCCACTGAAATTTCCCGACATCGAGTGGCGCGGCACTGGCTGTAGCGGCACAGAGGCGAAGGAATTCGAGCAATCGAAAGCAGCGGCCCGATCAAACGTGGTGCTGTAAGGATAGAGATCGACCAGAGACGTGGACAGCGGCGTTGAGGCGTTGGCGCTTACAGAGGCGCCGGAAATCGACCGGAAAATGGTCGCTGGAGAGATGTAGTCATTGGGGAAAGCTTTGAAGGAAGAGAGGGTTTGTGGGTCGGGTGGGAGATAGTAAAAGGAGTGGCCAAAACCGCCGTCGTGGGTGTCGGAGATTATGTCGGCAGGACCATAACGACTGGAGATATCGCCGGCGCCGGCAAAGCAGTGGCCAATCTTCCCTATACGATTACCCATATGAAAAAAGAAAACAAAAAAAAGAGAAATAATTTTATCTTCTCTGCTGTTCGATTTGATTGATCATTGCATAATACTCTCTCTCTCAATGTGAGAGAGATCGTGCGCCTGAAACCGAGAGAAGAAGTTTGATAGCTCAGAAATTGTTGATGAGAGAGAAAGAGGAGAGAGAGAGAGAGAGGAGTTGACTTTAGAAGTGGGCTTCATATTTGTTTGTTTGTTTGTTGCTTTTTTAATTTTTCTTTTTTCTAAAAAATACTTGCTGCTTTATTTATTTATTATTATTTTATTCATTAGGTCGTTGACCTGCATTAAACTAAAGGCAAATGAATTGGAAATTTTAGGAATTTTCAATAAAAGAGATAGTTCGATTATTTTTCCTCTTTTATTTTATCATTATTATTATTATTATTATTATTATTATTTTTTGTAGGATCTTGGTAAAATCCAGAAGTCAATGTTTGAAATTTCATATCAAATAAATAACGAATAATCATTTATCTTAACTTAAAACCCAAATATAAATTAATTAATTTCCAAACTTTTAATTCTTTTAATTTTCAATTGCATGAACGTGCAGTGAAGATAGTTTCTATTTAACCAATCGGTATATGCCACGTCATATTATTTTATTTCTTTATTCTTTTTTTAATTTGAATTATTTTCATTAAGGTAATAGACATGGAAAGCTTATTAATTTTTTCCATAAATAAATTATTTTTTATTGAAAAGAAAATTGGTGACAGCCTTTCATTATTTGGTTTGAATTTAGTCGTAACCTATATGTAGCTAAATTACACGTGGAAAATAAATTTCACTCTTTCTATTTACGTAATTTTAGGGAGAGGTTAGGAAATTGATGCATTTTCAATTCTCACCTAACATTCCATTTAAAGAAATTGATGCATTTCTTTGTTTCACATTCATTTTTTATAAATCAAATCATTAATTCTATAAAAATGTAAGCATTTGAAGCTTCAATTGCTCATTAATGTTTCCATATTGACTTAATTAATTGAAACTAAACAAATATGAACGCTTTTTTTTTGGTATGAAGCATTTAAAAAATCATAATTAAATTATAAGTTTAATTGAATGAAGTGTTTAAATTGAAAGTTTAATTTAAAACTTTAAATTTTAAAACTTTCACAGTGTGAAGTTATTATAGATGAATTTGAAATTAAAGAAAAATAAATTAATAAAAAAATTAGAAACTAAGAAATGAAATTTTAAGGATTAAAACGATAATTAATTTTTTAGAATAAATCATAAATACATTAAAGAAACTATCTTTTTGGTTGGAATAAAATTGGAGACGATATATTTAGAGATAAACATTCAAAATATAAAGGAAAAAGGTTTACACGTGTCACTATCCAGGAATTCGTTCACTTTTCTCCTCAAAATACTTTCTAAAATTAGAAAGTTTCAATGGCCCCAAAATAAAAAGATAATGAAGTTGATGGCTAATTAAATTCCCGTGGTCCATTCAATGTAAACGCTTCTATTTTTCTGAAAGTTCGAAGAAATAATAATTTAAATAAATGAAAACTTTATAAATTTAATTCTCCTGTAATTAATTTGAGTTGAATTGAACGAACTCGAATTTATTATTATATTTAATAAATAATTTATCTTATATATACACATATTTATTTTATTTAAATTCATAATTATTTTTTCATTGCCACCCCTCTTAAAAATAATTCTTTTAAGTTTTGTAATATACTTTTGATATATATTTGAAATTGAGTTGCAAATCTCAATTAGGTGTTTGAAAATAAATAAATAAATTTAGTTTTATTAAAACAAAAAATTGTAATAAATGATTCGAATAATACGAACAATCCTACCTCAAATATTTTATGCTTGAGTCGGGTTTAGATATATTGTTTTAGGTCAGATCTCGTTGTTTCATGTAAATCTTTTATAATCAAACAACTTTTTTGACTAAACTCATAAACATTCTTAAACTAAACATGCCTAAGGAGAATTTTGAATGATGAGTGAGCAAAAAGGTATGGCTCTTCCCTTGGAGATGTATCTGAGGATATGGATATGGGCCGTTAGACATCAAAGCCCAAACCAAACTTCTGCAACCACTTGGGCTCGAAGCCTTTTTTATTTTACGAAATTTGTTAGATTACAAAATATTTTATATTTATTTGTTTTTATTTGTGCTGGAATTAGTAAATATATTAACATATATACATACATACATATATTTTTTTAGGGCTAAATATTTGAATAACCTTCGCGTGTTGAACTACAAAAATAACTAAAAAGGACGTGGAAATATATAATTTTTTTAAAACAGATAAAAAGATTAAAATTGATTTAAGACTATGAAGTATGGGATTAATGTCGGTTTGGTCTCTAAAGCGTTTATATAAAAAAAAAAAAAAAACTTTAGTCCGTAAGGTTTGTAAAATAATTTTATATCGTAAACAAAATTATATTTTTTAAAAATGTAAATATATAATTGAAAATGTAATTTATTATCGAACAAATAAAGAGTCGTAAAAATACAATAGGAAACTATATAATTGAAAATGTAATTTTTATTTTTTTGAAGTCTATAAAAATACAGATTTATTAAGCAGAAAATTAAGAATTTAAGATTATATTAAATAAAAAAATTCAATTATATATCCAATATATTTATTGAGTTAAAAAAATATCCCAAAAAAATGAGAAATTTTTAAATTTTGGTTTTTTCTAATGTTGAGACATTAAATTCATATTTAAACTTAGAATATTTAAGCGAATAATAAATAATAATGTATTGAACTCGTGGAAGTCAAAGTTCGACATGGGCTCTAAGGCCCACATCCTCCATAAGTGACCACTTTCATTCTCCACCCACCAAAATATCCAACCATTCGAATTTTTATTATTTTTATTATACTTTTTCAAACGAATAATCTATTTTTTCAAAATAATATTCTAACTACAAAATTATCAATTATTTCATTTCATAACAAAAAAAAAACATGTTAGTTAGTTTTCATTTAAATTTATGTTAATTTGTTTTTATTTTTAAAATTTTCTTATAATTCATCACTTAAAGTCAATTTATTCTTATTTTATATATCAAGATTATAATTATTAATTTTGCTTTTGTTTTTTTTCCTTCACAAAAAAATAAAAAAATGGAGTTATTTTTGGTGCCTTCCATAGTGGAAAAAAGTGAAATTCTAAGGGCCCATTTTCCATTACTATGGAATGTTACACTTTAGCATACTTCATCTTCTTCTTATGCTTTTTTCCTCCATCATTAAACACTTATAAAGTTTTCTTTTATTCTTCATTTTTTATTATTATAATTAACAAATCAAATGTTTTTTTTAAAAATTAATTATTTCAAAAAAATACAAAGTCTCCATGCCTGTGAGTATTTTTTCAATTTAATTTTTCACAAAATTTTAAGAGAATAAATACATTAATTTTAATGAATTTTTCAATATGTCTTTTGATTAAGACATTTATTGGGAATCCAAAAATAATAGAATGTTTACAAGTTTGAAAGAATCAATTATGGAGGAACAATGACCAACTACAAGAACAAACCCTTTTCTTTTCACTTTTTTTTTTAAATAATTAAAATTATGCTAAAATATTAGAATGGCCCCATTGTATAGTTGATTTTTAAATTTCCCTTTAATATTTTAATTTTTTTACTAAAGCACCCAACGCAATTTTCTTTTAAAAAATATTTGTTTAAATTTTATCCATTTTTTAAATGAAAATAATTATGAAAATTAAAAATATTAAAAATGAAAACAGACAAAAGTTTTATAAAAGTGATTTATTTAGTCGAAGTCTAAATACAAAGACAAAAGAATCCAATCGTCAGAGTTATTAATAAAAGTGGACCAACCGCTTAAGGACGGTCCATTTCATTGTGGCCAGCTTTTAAACCGGCCAACTCAATCGCCCTCAAAACGGTGTCGTTTTAGCAAGAAATTATTTGAGAAACCGTAAATAAGAAAAATTAATCACTATTTTCACTTAAAATTAGCTCAAAATTACTTAAATATAATTATTCAAATTATTGATTTTTTCCCCCAAAAACTATTCATTCTCTTCAATTAGCCACTAAAATCCTTAACTAACAAAATTACCAAATTATGAAATATATCTAAACTACACGAAATAAAAATATAAAAAAACAATTAAAAAAAGAGAATAATCGATTTAGAAAATTAGAAAGGAAAAATAAAAGAGAAATACGAAACCATGGAATAAAAATAATATTATAAACGGAATTTAGAAAAACAAAAAAAAAGAAAGTAGAGATGCGCGTTTGGGGATGCGAATGAGATCGCAACACGTGGACGGTGGATAGCATCCAACACGCGACTATAAATAACGCTTGAAATTGAGAGTTTGAAACCAGCAAGCTCTGAGTTGTTCGACCAAAAATCAAAAAAAGAATTTGAGATATAATTTTTGTGTACGAAAAAAGAAAAATGCCGAAGTGTGGATGTGATGCTGCCTGCAATTGCAGTCTCAACAACTGCTCGTGAGTATCTTCTCTTTCCCACCTTCCTTCTTATTTTCTGTTTGTTTCTCGAGAAAATTTGGGGAATTTTATTTTCCCGAGAAAATCAGAAACTGACTCTGTTTTTCATAATTTATTTTTTGTTGCAGATGCAAACGTGATGTTGGTCCCATGAAAGAGTACGAATCTCCATTTACATTTATATTTGTATATATTTTTGCATATAATTAAAAAGGGTGTGTTTTGTGAAAGCAGGAACTTTGAGGAGGGTGGGTGTGACTGCAAATGCTCGTGCGGAGACAATTGCAAGTGTGGGCCATGCAACTGCTAAAGCCATATAATTTAAGGCTATGATTTGAAATATGTATGAATGGGTTGTGTGTTTGTGTTTGTGTGTAAGGTGTTCGACGAAATGCCGCTTACAAATACTTGAGAAATAAATGGCACACTCATTCCTATTTTAATGCATCATCTGTCTTCTTCTTTTCTAATGTCCCACTGCCTCATTTCCATATTGCTATTTAAACTTTAAACCACACAACATATAACTAATAACCATACACGACACCCAAGAGATGGAATGGTTCCTTCAACCATTCCTAACAAAGTTTCAAAAAATACCTTTAAACCGTGGTTAGTATAATATTAAAAAGATAATTTATAAGCTTTTTCTTTGAATGAGGTCTCAATTCCAGTGACGGTTTCATTAGATATCTTACAATTGAAATCTCTCTTTTTTCCGATCCAGTTCCTCCACCACCGCGAACCCCAGTTAGATTCACGCATGATACACTTTTTAGTTATTGGGAGAACCCAAGTACTCTCTTCCGGATTCAGGAAATAGTTCTCATACATCTTTTTTTCATTTTGAAAGATACAAGAGCTAAACAATCAATCTATTGATATTGGAAGATTCTTCCGATATATCATTTCTGGGTCCAATGAAATTCATAGGTATAGGAAGAAACCCGATAGACTATTTTTATCCATATATTAATTTTTTTTTCTTTTTTTTTAAGTTAAGAGGGTTAATGTTATTTTTAAAATTTCATGTGTATTTTTTAAATATAGTATTATTAATGATAATGGCATTTTAGAACTTCTTTTAAAAGTTGAAGGCTATAAATAAGGATATTTTTGAAATAATGGTGAGGATATTTATGAGCATTTTTAAAAATTTAAAGGTATTATTGAAAATTTTGAAAATTAAAAAATATTTTTTAGACAAATAATAAAGTTTTAAGGGTATTTTAAAAAATTAGTTTAGCTTATATTTTTATACCATAATTAATTATTTTTGCTTTTATTGGAGGAAATATTTGTTATTTAGTTAAATTACAACTTTAGGTATGAACTTTCCATCTCTTTGATTACTAAACTCTCATTTTTGTTTGTTTACCAAATCTTGTAAACCCTAAAAATACATAATAAATTATTAAATTTTAATTTTGTATCTAATATATATATATGAGTTATCCAAGAACCTATTCAATATTTTAATAATTTTATGCTTAATACATCGCTCGCTCGTTGTTTACAATTCGGAGACATGAAGGACAAATTTGTAAATTAACCTTGTTATATCTAGATATGTTTATTAATTTCATCGTATGGGTTCCGAGTCAACAACGACAAAGATCTTTTTCTTCTCGACCGTTGAGCTTACAATAAATAGAACCCATAGGCTAATATATATATATATATATATATATATATGTATGTATATTTTTTATTCCTAGCTACCATTGTTTAATTGATCTCCATCGTCAATTATTTACTTGATCATAAAAAATGACTGAGTGTAAAAGTTTCCCTAAGAAGTAAAATTATAAATATCTTAGTTGGTTATTTACATGTCCAGCGGAAGGGAAATAATTCTGTATTACATACATAATAGCAACTTCTTGATTAAATAATATTAAAATTAGGGTTTTTTTTTAAAAAAAAAATAATAATAAATTTAAGAAGAAATAAACAAATTCCCATTATTTTCTGTGAAATGAACCAAGCAGGTAATTAAATGCAAAGAAGCTACACGGTATCCATTACGCATTACAGGTAATTCATTCACTAACCTTCCAAATATGGGCAACAAATTATGGAATTCCAAATGTGAAATTACCATTTTGCATTTAGTCACAAAAATGGCAATTTAGTATAAACCGATATTCTTGTTTTTTTTTCTTTATTAATAATAATAATTAAAAGCTACTTTAACCCTTGAATTGTGCTGAAATTAGTCTGGTACACATGATCCATCACTCAAAAAAAATTATATTTTTATTTTTATTTCTCTAATTTTTCAATTCTTATATTATATTTTATTTATTTGTAACGTCTAACAATACCACCCCCAAATCCTCCTTCAAAACCACGCCAAACAACTCGATTTCTCCTCCGTGTCAGCAAGCAATTCCTCTCTTCATCCAATCACTCATTGCCACGTGTCCTCTGCATGTGGGGTCTGAGATTATTATTATAGAGCCAAAGAAGTTGATACAATGCCTGCCTCCCCCCTCCTCCTCCTCTCTCCATCCCTCCCTCCCTCTCTCTCTCTCTTCCTTCTTTGATTTTCTCTCTCCCTCTGTGCTTTTGGTTTCTGGGTTGAAAATGGTGATCTGTGTGGAAGAAAACAGTGAAAGCAACAGAGAAGCAGCGAAGGGAAAAGGAGCCATGGTTCCAATGCATACACAATGGTCAAACCCAAGTGGCTCACTGTCATTACAGACAAATCACAGCTTGTCTCTCACTTTTCTCAGTGACCCTCAAGGGCAAGGGGTATTATTATTATTATTATCATCATTATTATATTAAAAATAAATTTACAAAAATAATTCATCCTTTAAATCTTTGTCTGTTTAAACCCAAAAGATTTTTGTGTTTGAGTGAAAGCGTAAAAAACCCACAAAAAAAAAAAAAAAAAAACATGGTATCAGAACAGGAAGACGGATCTGAAGATCTAACGAAGAACATAAAACCCTAATAAGAACGAACGAAGAACAGGGTTTGATGTTTGTTTATTTATTTTTGTTGGGTGTAATTTTGTTAACCCTAGATTTGTATATTCTTGTTGAAATTACAGGTAGTGTTGAAGATGTCTCAAGCACCTGAAATAACAAGGAATTTCATGACATTTCTTCCATCAGGCTCTCAACTCAAGCTGAGCTTACAAATTCCTCAACCCACTTCATTTCCTACAAACAGAACTTCGGTAATACCATTTCTTCATTCATTTAGAACTCAATATCTTGTTCATCATCATCTAATCGAGTTTAAGTTTTGGGATTATGAAGAATTGTGTCATAATTAGGGTTAATTTCTACTTGCATGTTGCATTTGAGACGATCTATGACGAAATCCGTAAATATTTAGGTTATTTCGTAACTATGAACATGTTTCGTTACTCGGTCATTTGTAAACATTTATATTTGTTGGTCGTTCTTAAGTATAAATATAGATAAAAGGTAAGAAGAGGAAAAAGCTTTTACATGGAAAGAAAATTTTGTAGTAATCAATTTAGATACTCGATAAAATCTAATGTTCGTTAATCGTTAACCGTTAATCGTTAATCGTTAATCGTTGATGTTTAAATCATGAACCGTTAATTGGTACTCATTAATTTGAACTTCCAGAACTAAAATATGTACTCGTGTACTACCGGTTTAATTATTAAAACGTATGTCTTTTCATGACTTGTACGAACATGACGTAGGGTTGTCTTTGATTCGTGATTATCAAAGAATTACCAAAGATGAAGGAACGTCTTGTTTCATTTTTTTTTATAACAAAAAAATTAAAATAATAAATTCAAATTATCCTAGTTAATTAGTTATTAGGAAAGTTGATCAATCATTGAGATCTTTGCATGTTCATATATATGGAATTTAAATGTTGTTGATTGTTTATTGCATCTTTATGTGTTTAGGGCAGTTTAAGTGGGTGATTATTGATAATATGATTATTGATTACATGTTAAGTTAGGTTTAATTGATATTTGTGTTTGTTTAGTCTCTAAACTTTTAATTTTTATAATTTTATATACAAAAAGTGTCTAATAGAATCTAATTTTTTTAAATTTTCTGTCTATTTAGTCTCTGAACTTGTAATTGCATGTCAAATAGGTCTCTAAACCTTTAAACAGTGTAATAGAATCTAAAACTTTTAATTTTTTAATTTTGTGTCTATTCAGTGTCTTAAACAGTTAATTTTGTTCAGTATCTTAAACATTTAATTTTGTGTCAAATATCTCTCTAAACTTTGAAAAGTGTCTAATAGAATCTAAAACTTTTAAGTTTGTGTTTATTTAGTCTCTAAACTATTAATTTCGTGTCAAATAGGTCTCTAAACCTTTAAAATTGTCTGATAGAATCTAAAACTTTTAATTTTATGTTTATTTAGTCTCTAAACTTTCAATTTCATGTCAAATAGGTCTCAAAACTTTAAAAAGTGCTAAAACTTTAAATTTTGTATCTAATAAGTCTCTAAACTTTCAATTTCGTGTCTAATAGTTCTTCAAGTTAAAAAAAAGCATATAATAGATTCTAAATTTTTTAATTATGTGTCTATTAGTCTCTAAACCTTCACTTTCCTGTCAAATAGATCTCCAAAATTTTAAAAAAATGTCTGATAGAATTTAAGACTCTAAATTTGTCTAATAGATCCCTAAATTTTTTAATTTCTCAATTTAAAAACGTACTAGACACAAAATTAAAAGTCAATTAAGTTAAAAAAATTTAAAATTTTAGAGACTCATACAACTACAAACTCAAAAGCTTAAATGATTAGTGATATAGAAAGAGTATAAGTTGGGAATAGAGTGTTTAAACATGAAGTTCTCTTCCTGTGTCTCTCCAATGGCGTCGTTTGAAGATTGAAAACGATGAGATTTGTGTAATTTGACCAAATAAATGTTTGTGTGAATAGTTTCTTTGATGAAAAAACGTACCCATCCAGTTTTGGGAACACAATGAAACCATGTTATCCACTCACTGTTTATATGACATTCAAATTTCTAACAACCAAATCCATCTTTTTCTTTGTTTCCTTCTATCCTTCTGTTCTTCCCTTTAGACCAAGATGCTTGATTGGAGCCACCCCACCAAAACTGCTCCTAATCGCTCTCAAATCATCAGAACTCTTAGAGAAGTGGTCAAAGTAAGCCCTCCCTCCCATATATACACTTTCTTTTTTTCTTTCATAAACCCCTACTTGTCTTCCTTTAACTTTGATTTTCGCAGAGGGCCGTGACCGAGTTTAGATTATCGTCGTCGCCGATGAACCTTAACGAAAAAGCCAACTTCGACGACGTTGTTGAAGCGGTTCCCGTCTCCTTTAGACCCCCTCAAGCACCCAACATGGATATGGTACAATCTCGATAAATTTTTTACTTTCCAAGTTTTTTTTTTTTTTTGGAGGGAAGATTGACAATTTTGTTTTTGAATTAGGTTTTGTCTCGGAAAAAGAGAGTGACGACGTTGCTCGTCGGGGAAACCCTAGTTTCGTTCCAACTTCCTTACAATTGCCCGTTTAATCTTGAGGATCTTGAGGAGGTATGCTTATGAATTGGGTAATGTCTTAATTTTACTTTGGAAGAATGATTAGGTTTTAATTGGAAATTATGGATGATAATGATTTATATAGTTGGTGGAAGTAGAGAAGAATGAGGCAATGGCTCTAAATACGACTGGTGAGTTTATTTATAATGTGCCTCGCTACACTTTCTTTCAAAGATTACAAGGCTGGAAAATGGAAAGGCGTCAACGCATTAATGGAAGATTTGACTTGGTATGTTTGACTTAGACCATAGTTTGTCAATCTTATTATAAAAAAAAAATGTTACATTTATTGATGATATAATATATGATGTTTTTGTCACAGTACTATCATCACCTACCATCAAGGAAGGTGTTTCGCTCGATCACCGAGGTTGTGAACTTTTTCATATACGAAGTTTATCCCGACAAACCTCAAAAATCTGCGGCCAAATTAAATCCGGGCGAGAGTCAATTTCCTGTGAGTTTTTCTTTTCATTTGATTTAGAATGATTTAGGACAGGTTTGCGAGTGATTTTGGAAATGAATGCAATTTATTTGGTTTAGGGTGAAAAAAGAGAGGGAAAGAGGGTTTCTCCATTGAAGAGGAAAGTTGAAGAAATGAGGGAGAAATGGCGTCCGATATTCTTTGGCGTTAATGGCGATAATAAGAAGGCAGCCCGTCCGTTTGATCTTAACGACGAACAGCAAAATGATGAAGAAGATGATGATGATATTGGTGATGATTACTTGGGAGATGATCAGACATGTAACCCGAAGGAAAGAGTGGAGAAGTTCTTGGCTGAATCATATCAGAATCTCCTAAATTTACCAAATAATGATACTCAGAAAGTCAAATCCTTGAGTTTTGATATCAATGAGCAAATTTGTGAGGAAGAAGAAGAAGAACAAAAAGATGCTAACTTATTCAATAATCCTAATGATCCGACTGTTGAGGAGTTGCTGGCTGAAGCTTATGATAACCTTGTAAATGGCGCCAAAGCTGAAGCCAGCTCCATAAAAGGTACTTCTTTCATCTCTCTCCTTCTCCAAACTCTTCAACTCATGATATTTATATATAACCTTTTTCCTTTTCCCATTCTGGATATTCTTCTTCTAACAAATATGGTCCTTTTTAGGGTTTTCCTTTCTCATTTGACATTTTTAGGCTTTTCCTTTCAGATTTTTCCGAAAGAGGCTTTCTCTTTTGGGTTTCCACCGCTAACGAATATTGTTCTTTTTAGACTTTTCCTTTCGAGTTGTCGTGACCCAAGTCTACCACTAGTAGATATTGTCTTTTTTAGGGTTTTCCTCTCATAAATATCATAAGAGTATATCATACACTCTTATGATATTTATATATAGTAACGGCTCAAACCCACCGCGAACAAATATTGTCATTTTTTATTTTTTTTGTGCTTTTCTTAAGGTTTTTAAAATATGTTTGATAGGGAGAGGTTAATGTTTCGTTCTCCTTCACAATTGACGTGGAGATCTCACTGTTGTTTTCTTTTCTTGGTAGGTAAGGAAAAGTGCGAAAGCTCCCCAGTGAAAGAAAGCAGCAAAAAATTTAAAACTTTGACCCTAACATCCCTTCCTTCTTCTTCTTCTTCTCCCAACGTTCCCATCAACATAAACTCCATTCCATTAGAGAAGATCACAGAAACAGCAGAAGAAGCCATGGAAGTGGAAAAAGCAGCTTCTATTGTGAATGTGAAACCTGAATATTTCGATATCATCAAAGAAGTGAATACTGAAAATGTCATCGTTGATGACAAACCGAGCGCAGCGGCAGCGGCAGCGGTGGTGGTGGAGACAGAGACAGAGACGGAGAAGATGATGGAAGGGTATGGTGGAAGCTGTTCTTCATTGGAAGCGGCCAGATCTGTTGCATATATGAATATGGATGAGTGTGACCTGATCAACCACATCCCAGAATCCTCGGACATGTTTGACCTTGCTATGTTCTTGGCCAACAACAGGGGGGGTGGAGGATTCTAAACCCTACAACTATATGTGTGCGTGTGTGTAATAAAAAGACTACAATAACCAAAACATGTTTCTGGTTAGCTCTGGAGAAACCGATGCAGTTTCCTAAACTAAGGTTTGGTTGGATACTTGATGTTGTTGTTGTTGTTGTTTTACCTTGTACGGAATGTCATGTCTGGTTTCATGCTTGACTGTTTATACCGTGTTTTAGTTCAATATAATAATATGTAATATGCCCCTATGTGTGTTTTATCTTCTAGGTTCAGCGATAGCGTCTTCAAATTCTATTTAGTCTTTTTCTCGTTAAAATCTATCTGTGTGCAGGCTTTTATCAATCCTTTAAGCTTTGATCTTGTGAATGAACGAGTTTAAGCTTATATAGACAGATAGAATTCGACTTTTTGTTACATCTGTGGAGAGGTGTTTTTTGAAGACTAATTGTTTATACAAAGATAACCTTTCTTTTTCTATTGGACTTTGTGCCACACCACTTCATTGAGTGAAAGGAAGGATAGCTCAGGTGGTCTTACCTTATCTTTTCTTACGTTTAGAGTTGTTATGGATTGAGAGACCTTATTTTACTTTCAGAAGTAGAAGAAGAGATAAAATGATTATATATTCTGAATAAATAAAAAAATAATAATAATAATCGAACAACCCTACAATCCAACTCTCTATTTTGAGTTGGATTGAATTACCAATCGAACCAACTTCAAACTTTTTGATTGGTCCAAAAAAAAATTTCAACCCAACTCGATCCACGTGTCTTTACCTCCAAAAATTCAAAAACAAAATTGAAGACAAAAAAATTGAATACTTTCAAAAAGCTATCGAGCACGAGTGAGAAATCAAAGACTAGATGAAAAGCTTCAGCATGTTCAAACTAAAAAACTTTCGGTAAGTTTAAAGTTGAAAAATCAACCTCGAGAAATTACATTTCAACCCTCGAATCAAATAAATATAATAATAATAATCTAAAACTAATTTTGGTAGGTGCTTATAATTCTTTGAATCATGCAACTTACATACTATTATATACCAATTTGATTTACAAATAATTTGCAAGAATTGGCGTCAATAATTCACTTCCACAAGTTCCAAAATTTTGCTTTTATATTTAAGTCAACAATAATAAAAACAAAATGACACGACATATTTTTCTTTTTATTGGTATTTCCCATTCTCAATTTCAACATAAATATAAATTAATGATTAAACAAATTTATACTTTTTTGGCTTTCATTTATTGTAATTGTTGTTTTATTAATTTTTTTATTTATTGAAAATAAAAAAAGTTATCTAGAAAGAGTGGAATAAGTCAACTTAGAATAGGTATTGTTTTCCCATTAGACCCCCAGTCCAAAAGGGCAACCAAACATACCCCACGTGCCAACGACCTTTGTTCCTAAATATTCCCAAATAAAATAATAATAATTTCATTAAAATGTGGTTTATATTTTAAAAAAATTGAGTGTTATAAACTTAATTGCTCTGCTGCGACCGTCCAATCCGATCATGTAGACTATGATCCATGGCTCAATAAAGTTGGTGATCTTTTTCGTAACCAAGTTGCCTTTCCATTTCTCGTCTTTGAGTTCATACAGCTTTTCCCCCTGAACAGAGCCCACGGAAGGGGCGATAAATTTGACTCTGTTCTCTTCAAGATTTCCGATCTCTTGAAGGCCTTGGGCGGTTTTTTAATCTGTTCGTCCTTCGTTTCGAAGCTGCTGCAAAATTTTGATTGGATTTTGCCGATGGGGGCGTGCTGGAGTGATCGTTCCAAGTCTGTGGGTACTCATACAGGTACTTATTGCCTCTGATTTGGGTTCCCTTTGTTCCTGATTCTTCGTCTTCTTAGCTTAGTTTGGGTCTTAGATTTCATACTTGGTGCTTTCTTTTTGTGGGTATTTTAGATTCTTTGGATTGTGCCGATGGGGGCTTGTTGGTTTCTATGAAGCCTTTAATTTGTGTATGTGTTCATGGGGTGTTCCAATGGTGAATATTTGAATTTTAGGTTTTAAAGGTTATAAGTCCAAGAGAGTAGATGGGGAACATTCTCATATTTCCAGCAGCAAGGTATCCTCTGCCTCCATTCCGGCGACTCCTCGGAGTGAAGATCAAATTCTTCAATGCTCCAATTTGAAGAACTTCACCTTCAATGAACTGAGAACGGCAACGAGAAATTTCCGGCCTGATAGTGTTGTTGGAGAGGGTGGATTTGGCTCTGTCTTCAAAGGATGGATTGATGAGCATTCCTTAACTCCCACCAAGCCTGGAACTGGCTTGGTCATTGCTGTTAAGCGGCTCAATAGAGATGGACCACAGGGTCACAAGGAGTGGTTGGTTAGTATCAGAACTTATCATGAACTTTTGAGCGCTTTCTAATACAATTAGTGTGTTAAATGGCTGTGTTTAAACCGATCCGTCGCGGTCGGGTTATGGCTCGATTCTGCATAGTTTGCTTAACTTATGTTATGAACATATAGGCTGAGATCAACTACTTGGGGCAGCTTACCCATCCTAATCTTGTGAAGCTGATTGGTTACTGCTTTGAAGATGATCATAGGTTGTTGGTTTATGAGTTTATGCAAAAGGGCAGTGCTGAAAATCATCTTTTCAGAAGTGAGTTGGGGCAGCTTAGCTTTTCCATGTTTTCTCTTGTTCAATGTTCTTTGTGTAACATGATCATAGCTTGTGTCGTCGATACAGGAAGCTCTCACTTTCGACCGCTTTCGTGGAATGTTCGGATGAAAATCGCGCTCGATGCAGCCAGAGGACTTGCATTTCTTCACAATAGTGATGCTAAAGTCATATACCGTGACTTCAAGACATCTAATGTTCTTCTTGATGCAGTAAGTTCTTATTAGTATGGCGAGTTATTAGTAGTTTATTTGAAAATATGACCGTTTTTTTTACTCGAAATCGATAGAACTACGACGCGAAGCTTTCGGATTTTGGATTAGCTAGAGATGGGCCAATTGGTGATCAAAGCCATGTCTCTACCAACATCATGGGAACTCATGGATATGCAGCTCCTGAATACTTAGCCACAGGTTCTTCTAATTCTCTGTTTCTTTCATGACTTCATAAACAAGTGACTGATTGGCCTCTAATTACATTCCTTCTTTGGAAAGGTCATCTAACGGCAAAGAGCGATGTATATAGTTTCGGGGTTGTTCTTCTCGAAATGATATCAGGGCGACGAGTCATAGACATGAATCGACCACCTGGGGAACACAATTTGGTGGATTGGGCAAAACCATATCTAGTAAATAAACGCAAAATTCGTCGTGTCATGGATAATCGACTCGACGGGCACTATGGGCTTGGACAAGCACAAAGGGCAGCTAACCTTGCATTTCTTTGCCTAGCCACAGATCCCAAGTACAGACCCAGCATGAATGAGGTTGTAGCAGTATTGGAGCAGCTTCAGAAACCATCTGAGATTTTGAGTAGTGAAAGAGAGGATCATAATGGTCAAAAGAAGGTTGAAGAGGCAAAGTTGTGAAATGAACAGCTGCTGTGATGAATATGTATTTAATCCCAAGCTTTTTTTTTTTAGTTGTTTGTATAAAATATATTGTAAACTTGATTAAAGTTTTCATCTAAATCGTAAGAATTGACTTGTTGTTAGTTTTTTATTTTCCTTGTTTGTTTCTAACACACCAAATGCATTCTTCAACTTGTTTTAGTCCCCATCAAAGTCTTGTCTTCAACAATAATCTCGTGAGTCGTCAATCTTGACGTGTTTTTAACTCTAATGATGTCGAAATCGATCTCTACAAAGTCTTCTTTGCTGTACTTTGAATATAGATTTAAAGCTTGTGGAAGTCCATAGAAAGAAAATTTATAAAATTAGGAGGATTCTATAATTTATTTTAAGGACAGATATGAGAGATTTCACATCGGTTGGAGAAAAGAACGAAATATTTCTTAGGAGCACGTGGAAACTTTTCTTTAGTAGACGCATTTTAAAATTACGAGTTTGATGGCGATAGATAACAGGTTAAAACGGACAATATCCGCTAGCGGTGGTCTCGGACTGTTATAGTTAGTATCCGAGCTAGGCACCGAGTGGTATGTCAGCAAGGACGTTGGACCCTCAAGGTGGGTGGATTAAGAGATCCCACATTGATTGGAGAGGGGAACAAAACATTTCCTTATAAGAGTGTGGAAGCTTCTCACTAATAGACGCGTTTTAAAACCGTGAGGCTGATGACAATACATAACGGGCTAAAGTGGATATCTGCTAGGGGTGGTCTCAAGTTATTACAAGATGGGTAGGATATGTCTTTAGTTCAACACAACGTTTCTATTTATATGGACTTATTAATCAACGAATGCTCATTTTTCCCCGACTAATATTAATTTCTACTCATTAGGACTTCTCAAGCCCACGCGTAAAAGAAAACGTACTTTTGAGTTGGTAGGTAATTCAACGATTTATCTTTATTTGGACAGTCGAGGTGACAGTATATATTATATATATATATATATAGAGAGAGAGAGAGAGAGAGAAGGTGGAGAGGGCGAAAGAAGGATAATGGAGGGGAAGAAGGTAGGGATGGTGATGGCGGTACTGGTGGCGATGATGTTTATGGGGTGTGTTGCGGAATGGACAAGGAACAATGGCAGGGTTGAAGAAGTGGTGTCCGATGGTGGAAATCATGAAGGTGCTGCAGAGGACAAGTTGTTGGTGTCTGTCGTTGATGATAATATGATGAGAAAAATGATGATGAAGGAGAATGGGCATGTCTCTGCTTGTGTTGGACAATTTTGCAACGCTGAACTCCCATGCGCTTATGGCTGCACTTGTTTGGGCATTCCGGGCGTGGCTGGAGTATGTGCCTAAACTCTATCAACTTTTATCTATCCTTCCCAATAATAATAATAATAATAATAATAATGGATTCTGTCTAGCCACTCGTGTCTATGTTTCTTTTAAGGTATGTGTCGTCAATGTTGCTTTGTTTGGTCTAAAGTTCTGTCTCTTTCTCTCTTCTCTTCACGAATGGTTGGCAATAATATCCAAACATGTTGATTCTGATTCGTAAGTTTTGTATGTCATTCTCTATCATCTTCTACGATGTAGGCTGATTTCTCACATTGAGGACAACGAAACATTGTTTATAAGAATGTGGAAACCTCTCCATCCAAACAGGAGCCTTAGGAAAAATTCAAAAGGTACCATATATGCTATTAATAGTAGGTTTTGGCCGTTACACTATAAAAGAAAATGAAAATGAAAGAAAATGGTAAATTTTAAGTTTCTTCTTATTTTATGTTTTATTTTGTCTTCCAAATCAAAATTGTTTAAAGATTAGGGGCATAGTTGAAATAACTCCAAATTGTAGGGTTATTTTTGTATAATTAAACCTATTTTTCAAAAACTAATTCGATATATCTAGTAAAGTTTGTTTTAATACTCGGATGGTTGAGTAGTGATGGGAAATTTGGGCTTATTTGAGCCCATTTGGTATAGGCCCAAACTTATCACATCAAATACATTGGGTATAAGATTTTCTACCACAGAAAAGATTGAAAATATTTTAAAAGTTGGGGGGAAAAGCCTAAAGCCCAAGAAATTACGAAAAAGACTGAAGCCCAATAAATTCTGAAAAAGCCCAAAGCCCAATCAATTATGAAAGCAATTCCGTAGTTATTGGGCTTCAGTTTCTTCGTAATTAAGTCGGTCAGTTTTTTCATAGTTAATTGGGCTTCAGTCTTTTTATAATTGATTGGGCTTCAGTCTTTTTTGTTATTAATTGGGCTTCACTTTTTTCATAATTAATTGGGCTTCAGATTTTTTTATAAATGATTGGGCTTCACGTTTGTCAAAAATTTATCATCAGGAGATTCTTCATTTAGAATTAATTGATATTAAAAACTAAATTAGTTAATTTTGAGATTCTAATAACAATATTTAAAAATTATATTAGTTGACTATTATATATTATTATATATATATATATATATATATATATATGTTCTTTTATGAAATATATTAATTTATTATTATTATTTTACAAATTTTTTAATAAAAATTATATCTAGAAATGAAAAAGATTCCACAATAATGTAATTTATATTTCTCAAATATATAAAAATTCCTAAACCTTTTAAAATTTTAGACTACAATGAATTGGAATAATAATAACACTTCTTTGAGTAATTTCATATAACATAACAACTTTTTACTGTATGTAGCAGTAAAATGCTGCGGGCTACACATTTTAGCATTGCAGCCACTTCAGCCTCTCCCCCTACACTATTTTCAACCGCGGTAATTTTCAAAACCACCACCGCTACTTGACATATAAAACCACACACCCTAACCCAAAACAATGTAAAAAAGTAAGAAGTTACCACACCTCGGCAACTTTTCCTACATCTATGATTCAAAATTAGACACACCATTAACTACTGACCTTTTTTTTAACCCTATAAAGACCCATTTTGACCGAACTACTTTTGAGTTTTACTTTTACCTCTTCCCACCGCTCCAAAATTTTCCCGGTAAATAAAAGGGAAAATTTTCAAAAAAAGATTAAAGAGGGAGGGAATTTCAAACGCGGAAATTCTTTCCCGTGAATGTCTGACCGAACTGCCAATTAGAAGGCGCCACGTTCAATGAAGTTGTGGTACGACGGTCACTGCCGGTGACACGGAAGGACAGAGACTGGCCCACTAAAACGGCGTTGGATTGCCAATTTTGCCCCCAGTTTTGGCTCATGCTCATCCAACCGGTTTTTGATCCTTTCACGCTAACCCTCACGATATCCCCTGCACCCGCGACGTTCGAGACCAATACCAAGTTGAAGTAACGGAAACCGTTGATTGTGAACCTGATTCCCCCTTGCTTCCTACATGGCACCCTGTGATGACAATAAATTATATTATTAACAAAAAGAATTAAAAAAGGAAAATAATAAACTCAGGAAGGGCAGTTTCGGGAATATGACCACTTTTCTTTTCTAGTGGTTTGATTCCAAAAAAAATAATGGAAACATTAATTTATAGAATCGTAAATAAAATATTTACTGTACTTTTTGTTTCTACCATTAGAGGAATCGAACATTATAGTAAGCAACAGAGACCGGGAAAATCAAGGAACGGCGTAATGGATAAGAAGCAGACTCACCGGCGGTAAGAGACGGGAACGATTCCGGCGCGGTACTCGGCGATTTTTAGGAACATAGGCATAGCGAGGTCGAAATGGGTGCGAGGAGGGTTACACCAGCCGCCATTGTCATTAGGAAGAGCGAAATTGGGGGGACAAAAATTGGTGGCCGTAATTAATATAGAAGGGTTACCGGGATGGCACCATTGGGGGTCATTAGCGCACTTGATCTCAAAGCAAGCACCACAGCTTAAGCCATTGTTGAACAGAGCAGTACTGAGAGCCGCAGTGCTAACGCCATACCCCTGGCTGTAGAGATTCCCATACCCACAAGCACCACCTGCAAAAGAACAAACCCGGATCAGCAAAAGAGATATCAAAATGTGATTAGAAGAGAGGAGAATAGGGAAATGTAGAAACCCATGGTTCCGGAGGCATCACTGCCGCCGTAGAAGGTGGCGTGGGCGTCCTGCCAGGCACCGGCGGAGTAGACGCCGGGAATTCTGGCGTGAGAGAGGAGGAAGAGGGAGGAGAAGGAGGCCATGGAAATGCAGCAGAGGAGAGAAAGAGAAGCCATGGATGATGGGTGTAAGAGAAGAAGCAAATGGGAATTTAGGGTTGCAGTGAATGAAAAAAGGGAGGGAAGGCAGAGGGGGTACTTATGGAGGGAGAAGGGGGAGGAAAAGGAGAGTGAGGGAATACGAATCCAAATCCAACTGCACTGCATACCCTAAACAAAGCTCCCATGTTAACACTTCCTCCCTAATTAATGCCATTTTCATATTCCTTTTTTGCCCCCCCACATATTTTCCTTTTACTTATATTATATTTTGAATTAAATGCCTTAATATGATTTATTTGGATATAAATAGGAAAATCTTAATCAATTACGCTGATTTTGATTTGTTTGAGGCCAAAATATTATACCAAGTTAATTCGTATGCTCTGAATTACGTAGGGATTACAATTACTTCAATTTGATGTATGACAAGACATAAACCAATTTATAAATCAACATCTGTTATTTGCTTTTATTTTTGTTGGTACTTTATTATAAAATCATCCACCAACAAAACAATGTGTACTTTAGGAAAATCAAGATAACACAGATAACATGTTGAATTATGCAATATATATTAAAAAACATTACTATGTTCCTATAGAACATGTTAATTCCCGAACTTGTTTCTGTCTACATAATCATTCAAATTTAAAATGTGTCTAATGAATTTCTAAATTTATTATTTCGTGTTCAATAAGCTAGTGAGCGTTGAAAGCTGTCTAATCATTCAATTTTGAGTTTTGTGTATAAGAAATCTTATATATCTTAAAACATCATATATCATACATATAATTTAGACTAATACAATGTATAATTCACGAACACAACTTTATTGAGTTCACTAAAAATTATTTGTGGATATATTATTAACGTTTTGAATTAAACAATCTTTAGTGAAAAATCTAACCATCAACATTTCAAAATGATGACGAATGTCTTACTCATTAAACTATACTCATATTAGCTTCTCGAGCATAAAATTACTCGAATTGAAAATATTTTAAAAGATGAAAAACTGGTTAAACCCGAGCATGATTATTGTTTAGACTCGGCAAAATTGGTTACCACAAAAAGCAAATAAAAAAAAAAAAATAATAATAATAAGAAGAAAACATAGGGAATCCATTCATTGCTTCAATCACAAGCTGTGTGAAATAGCGAAGGCTGTGGATTGAATGAACCAAAAAATTGCTTATTTCTTACTCCACATTCTCTCACACCAACAAAAAGTGAAAAAATAAAAAAATGCAAATATTACACAAAAACCATTTTCTTTACTCTCATACCCACAATATTTTCATTAATATAATAAATTATTTCGAAAGATAATTATGATGGGTTTTATTTTTTTAATATAATATTTCAAAATTGGCCAAACAAAAATAATGAACTAATTCTTGATTTTTACTGTTTTTAGGAAGTAGATTACCTTTTTAGGCTTCTGTCCTTAAAAGGTAACAGATAAGAGAGAAAATTATGAATTTGATTCTGGATACTGTTTTAATTTTTAATATTAGAGTAAGGAAATAATAAATAAATAAAATCCTTAACCATCCCCTAAATTTAATTTAATTTAATTTAAATTCCAAAAAGATGAAAAGAAAAATAGTAAAACACAAATGGTCAGTTTCGTATCTTTTAACTTTATTGAAAGTTCTACAAACGATTTTTTTTATTTCTTTTCTTTTATAATTTTCATTATATATCTAAATAAAATAATGAAGAGACGACACGTTAATTCTATCAAATATGGGATGAGATAATTACGCTTTCCAATTTTTTTTATTATATAGTTTTCTTATTTATTAAAAAATAATTATATTTAAAATTATTTTAAATTTATTCTTCATCTGACTAAATATATACGGAAAATGTGCTAATGTTTTTAATTTAATTGGTTAGTTAAATTAAATGTGTTAAAGTTGAGGGTAGTTTTAAAAATAAAGAAAATGAATAATTTTTTAAAATGGGCATAAAATAGCTTATAAACTATGTGCAAGGTTTGATCAAAATTAAAACTTTTAAAAATAAAATTTAAAAATTAAACCTGGAAATTATTACTCTCTTTTTTAAGGGAAAAAAATGCCTAAAAAATTAAATGGGAAGTAAATAAAAAGCGGATGGACGGTTGGAGTTGGAGAGAGAGAGAGAGAGAGAGAGTGAAAGAGCGTGCGCAGAATTTTAGGGAAGGCATGGGCCCCACCTTTGGGCAAATTTGGTAACTTTCAAACTGCCATCAGGACCCACCTCGAGCCTTGCGACCCTGATTTGTTGGAATTCGGAGTTGGGGCCCACCTAGATTCCTCCCGTTTTTACTCCTCTATAATTTTATATTATATAAAAATAAGGTTACATTGCAATTTTGTATCTATATATTCCTTCTATTTTTTTATATTTTCAATAAATCTTAAAATTGGTTAAAAATATTATTAAAGCTTAAAATTTGGAATATTTGCGATAAAAGAAAAAAGAATAAATAAATATTTGGGTTTACCGCCATGGAAAAAGCAAAACCCACTCTCCACGAACCAGTGGTGTGTTACCAAGCCTCAATTGTACGCTCTCCTTTTTATAAAAACTCATTTATTATTATTCTGCCACTAGGGAAATGACGTCCACACCCCTGCTGCTTTGTATTAATTACCTCACCTGTTCAATGAAGCCACGTATCCTACAATTTTACCGAAAAGCCCCCAACCCAACCAATGCAGGACATTATTCGGTGAATCAGATTCCACCGTACCAACGGCAGTAAGTAGTCATTATTTATTTATTTATGAATAAGAAGTAGCAGTTAAGTTGAATAGTCGGTGGGGATTTTATTACCATAATTACAGCACGAGAATTTAAGGTAGGAACAAAAATATTCGCACCATTATTTGTGTTTATAAAACAAAATTTAATTTTTACCAAGTTCCCATATGTAATTAAATGCTGAAAATTTTACTACCATTTTTGCAATTTCAATTTTTCCATATGCAATTAAGCATGACACGTTTTACTTGATCCAAAATGTTGCCTCCAGATAGCTTTAATGTTATGAAATATAAAATACTTTTTTTTTTATTTATTATGAATCCATTTTAATTAAGCATGAACTTCTAAATATTTATTTAGAAGGCTAGATGCTCCAAGCTCCTTTTGAGCTAATTTTTTTTTGTTTTCGAGCACGTGTTTATGTTTCAAACATTTATATACAACCGAGATTCGGGGTTAAGTTTTTTAGACTCGATTAAGGTATATTCAAATCCATTTTGTCACGACACCCTTTTCACTTTTAGGCTAAGTTGGCTCTTGGGGGTGGAATAATGGCTTATTTTAGAGAATTAATACAAAATATTAAAAAAAATGTATATGGTTGAGTAATGAAGAGGACAGGATTATTAATATAATTTACAAGGAACATAGTAACATGATTTCATCCTTAATCCCATGATAAGTTTGTCTATCATTGACTTTATACAAATTTAATTTCTTTATAATAATAACAATAAGATTCATTCTCGTACTCAAATACTTTGTCTATATGGTCAACTTTATTTTTAATGCTTTAATATCATTATATTTAACTATTGACTTGAATGAGTGGTTGCATAAAAAAAAAATAGTGGTGAAGTTAATATTATATTATTTATTAATTGATTTGTTCACTTTTTTAATTTATGAAACTAATTATTTTATTTAAAAAAACGTTTAGAGAAAAATGACAATAGAACTGAATATTTTGTTATTGAAATTTATGAATTTAGAAAAAAATTATTCAATAATTAAATTTATGCATTTGTGTCTAATTAAAATTAATGAGTTATGAAGATTTAAATTAGTAAAAATTAAATCGAAAGTAAATTTACAATATTTATTTAAGTTTAGTGTCAACTTAAATGAAAACGTTTTGAATAAAATTGATAGAACATTTTTAAATCGAAAGTAAAAATTGTTTCGAACCTGATAAAGAAATCGTGTCTATTTTACATTCACCTTAGCGATAACTATCTTATCTCCCAATCGATTGTGTATAAGAACGAGTCAAATAAGTCCAACGTGATTAGAATTATTCGAGATAGGAATATGTTTCTATTATGAAATAAAGTCTCTAACAAAAAAAAAAAGAAAATTGCAGAAACATAACACATGGGTCATGTCTGATCACTTACAAAGCTCAGACCCTCTGTCCCTTTTTAGTTGCAGGCTCTGGTTTCATGTGAAACCACATTCAATTGCTTGCTCTGTCTATCTCTTATCAACTGTCAACCAAATGGGTCTCGTGACAGTCAACAAAATCTTCACTGCCCAACTTTATTTATTTATTCTCTATCATTTAATGCAAAAAGAAATTCAAGATTGTTACAGTGTGATAGACTATTAAAACTATATTAAAAGTTCTTTCAATATTAATTTAATGTGTTTCTCTCATGCATTCAAGAGGGTAAAAATTGCTATAAATTTGAGATTATTCTCTTTTAAATATTCAATGGTGAAAGGTTAGATGAAGATAAATCGAAACTACTCATTTTACTCTGCATTCGGATAGAACTTAGAAGAAGTCAGATCAAGACCATTCCGCACACTTTTCTTTCTCTCTTCAACTCCAAAGACTTTACTAAAGAGTCATATGCTTCAAGTGACTAGCAAGCAGCACATGTAATAAGGTAAAACAAGTCTAGCAATAGATTACAACATCCAATAAGCTCTTCTTTAAGTTAAGTCTGAATTCAATTTGTATTAAAAAAATTTATTTAGGTATCTCACTAAGGTTAAATTATGATATATTTCCACTCTTAACATTAATGTAAAATTAGAAGGTCAATAATATATTTCCATTCTTAACATAGAAATTAATGTGTAAAATTAGAAGGTCAATATGACATTATTTATAACTACATAGAAAATTAAAAAGATATTATCGTATCAACTTAAGTGAGTAATGTCACATGCATTTTAATTTTACACATCAACCATCACGTGAATTTTCATTTTATTTTAACGAAAAAAAAAACTAAACTAATATATTTTTAAAACAAATATCAAAAGTTGAAGAGAAAAATAAAACTTTTTAAATTCTAGAGTTGAAAATTCATGACTATTTTGTATAATTCAACCTTCATGTAAAAAAAAAATGGTACTTAACACATATTTCATATGTGACCAGCACGACAAGGAAGCAAATTTTCCTATGCCTTCCCCTTTGATGGCTTGGCTACACCTTTTTGGAAGATACAACATTTTATAAAGTTTCTACCTCACAAACATCAAATCAACTAAAACATTTGACAGAAGAGCTGGGCTTCAAATAGAGTTATTCTATAATCAAACTATGACACCCATTATGATCTTTAAAGTTGCATACTAAAGCAGATGAAGACAGGATGAACCATACCCACACTCGTACCTTTGAATGAGATTACGAGAAAGTATTGAATCAGCAGTACCGACCATTTGGAAAATGTTGTCACCTTTCGACTGTCATCTTCTTTTCCATATTTCAATTGATTTCCAAAAGTAGGCACCCACAATCTTTTTATTAGCTTGAAAGTTACCTCCCTTCATTTTGTATCAAATATAAAGTGATGAACTATCGAAAAGCTCCATGATGTTTCCAGTTTCCTCCAACAAAGATAATTCATTTACAACCTACTTAACAGATTAATGCTCTAGCTCAAGACCAAGGTGATCGTACTTGATCTAATAACAACAATCACTGTGTAACAAACTAGAAGATACAAAAATGGCAGCACGGCTAATAGCCCCTGGTATAGAAGGCTTCAAGTAATTCACACCTTCTAAAACGACCCAAATTTCCACAATTAGCTGGGCATGTGGTTAAGATTCATGAAATGAATCTCTTGGTGAAATCTCGAGGTATCAACCCTGCAGCAAAGCTCGAGCTCTTTTAAGTAATTTAAAACAGTAATTCATTGTGCATGGATAAGAAAATCCAGAAAAAGTAATCGGATTTGAATCTAGCTTAGTCCATAAATAATTTGTTTTTAGCTTATGTTTTTAAAAAGAATACTTTTCATTAACAATGTCGTAGTCAAATATTAGAAACAAAACAAATGGTTTTCACTAGTTTGTGCTAAAATTTGGATAAGTTTTCTTTACAAGGGCTACTTTGGAAAAAAATATTTTTAGTAAACAATTGGTTTTTTAAAAACAGAAAGAGAAACAAAAATTGCAATTGAGTTAATTCATTTTTCCAGGAAAAGTGGCATTAAATTTGGAGAAGAGTACTAACCGTGAAAGTTCAGGGAGTGACACCTTCTCATAAAACATTTGACTTAAGAGAACCTCACATATCTACCGAATGATCTCCTTCAGAGAAAGAACATCATCACGTGGATGGGCATCCACCACTCGAACTTGTACTTCATCTCCAATTTCTGCTCCAAGAGAAACCCATGCAGATGCTTGAAGCCCCACCTACAAATTCCGAATGCATAAGACACAAAATGTAATGATATTCATACTTAGAGAGACTATTTGCACCGACAAAACTATATACAGTTCTATTTCGCTTGAGCAATGGATCTAACAGTGAAACTGATGATTGGGGGGAAAAGAAAGTAATTTCTGCATGCATTTGATATTGTCATATGTTTGTGAAGCATCAAGTGGGGCAGTTTATCTTTTGGTTCATGGGCCGAACCCACCAACCAGGAGAGGTTATTGGCAATCGACGATAATCAGCACAATGTGAAGAGGCGAACCAGTGGAAACAGAAAATAAATCAGATGAGGATCAAATCAAATTCAAACGTGGAGAAAAGAGAGTTTCCTTTTTTCTTCTTTAAGCCCAAGTCAGAATGAGGATTGCATCACAGTCTGAAAGCTTTTATCAATCAATACTCACCTCAACCAACAGCAGGGCTGCAATTCGATCTTTAATGAACCTAAGAATCAACGCTCGATATCTGTTTTCTTTTGGTTGCCGTCTCAAGTACTCTAATACCCAATAACGATGACTGATGCTTGAGAGTCTCTTTGCCAATTTAGTATTTATATTTACAGTAGATGCCATCCCTTCCAATTGACCATGGGAATACGGAGGAGAGTCGCCTCTAAGGAATGCCTTAACCTACAAATAAATATAAGAGTAAAACTAAGTTAAAAGAATAAAAACTCCATCTACAAAGTCTTGAAATGAATGATTATTAGTCATGCAACCAAAATCATACACAATATAACAAGATGATGTTACGAGTATGGTTGCAATGATGGTGAATCGGCAATTTAAAACTAAAATTCCTGAGGTAATGAGCAAGTAAATTCAGAACTAATACTTTTAAAAATGATGACACTACTAAAGCCGCAAGCTTCAAGAAATAGTTCCTCTAAGATAGCAGGTGGGGAAGAGAGAACCAGAAAACCATCTAATATGAGCAGTAAAGGTGTTTCAGACAACAGAATGGTCTATCACGAATAAGGTCCATTAATATACATACATACATATATATTACCATATTACAATATGAACATAATACTGTTCTCATCTTTTCTCAAGAAAGGATGTAAGAGATCCTAAAATGTCCATGACAAATGGGTAGTGCAGGCTTGATTAAAAAATAAAAATCCACAGGACTCAGGAAATTAGAAGAAATACCTGATAATGTGCAACGAGGTCCAAATACCTACGGATGGGAGATGTAAATTGGACATAACCAGAAATTCCCAAAATCCCATGGCGTATAGGCTTACTGAAGTCAATTTCAGCAGCACGCATTGTTCTAACTATTGCAGAGCTCCTAACTGGTCCTTCTGGAAGATGTGCAAATGCAGATACATCAATATTTGTTTGAGGTTGTCCTCTGTAGGGTAACGGAATGTTATTGCGAGAACCAAAAGTGGCTATAACTTCTCCACATAGGATCATCATCTCTGAAACAAGTCGCATGGCAGGGTTATCTTGGTTTTCTACGTAGAGATTGATTTCAGGATCCAGGTCTTCTGGATTTGCTACCTTGATCCGTGTCTCCAAAGAAGGCATGTCGATTGCACCCTGAAAATTTTATAATATGACGCCACAACATGGAAGGCAGATAATAACTTACATAAAAAATTAATGCAAGTAGATCTTATAGGAATAAGATCCCATCAAACTTGTCTATAAGAATTCCGAAAGTGATTCTAATTAAACAGTTTTTAACAGAGCCTGATTGATAAACAACCAACATTCTAGTCAATACTTTAAGCCACCTGTTGCCTTCGCCATGCTAATCGCAAAGTTGCAGCCTCAGATAGAACTTTAAGTTCAGCCTCCTCTTCCAAGTTCAAACTAAGCAGCTCCGACGCACTTTCATATGTCAGCATGTAAGTTGGTTTGATGATTGAGTTTTCCACAGAGTATTCTGCAATGCTATTAATTCATAGAGTGTTAGCGTTCCCATGTTTGCTTCCTTTGTAAAGATATCTTAATGAATGCCATAGTTTCAAGAAAGCAACAATTCTATTCTACAGTGTGAACGCCATCACTCTCTTTAACTCAAACAACAACAATGACAAGCACAGACAGGAAGAGTTCTCATAGCAATTGAAAGTACACAGATAAATGCAATTAAGAAAAGGAAAGAACAATAATGTGCTAACAACAACAGTAAAAACTTTCACATATGATTTTATGATTTGAACACATAGAACCATCAAATCTTCTGGTTGTATAATATCAAGAACAAGCTTCACAAACTGTAAACCTAATACAAAAAAGAAATGGCCAAAAAAAACTTCCAAGAAGCATACAATCCCATAGAAAAATTTTCTTTTTTTTCAGAACTAAAATAAATTGGAATGGCATTCACCTCATGGACATTTGTCCCTAATAAAATTTTTAGTAAAGTATCCTCATATTGAAATACATTACGGTAATAACAAGCTTTGATTTCCATCAAAATATAATAAGGAAAGAACACGCTTTGATTTCCCTAGTATAAATTTTTTAGTGAAGTGGTCTCATAATAAAAACAACTAAGTTCGTAAACAAGCTTTACCTTCCATCAGAATGAAGGACAACAGATACAGTAACTGCATTGCAAATCTCTCCCTGTTTTAAACTCATTCCATCCATTGCTAGTTTCTCTGGAAACATAGGGTATGTGGCTGTAGGAAGGAATATAGAAGTTCCTCTTTCCATGGCCTCCCTACGAATGATAAACAAAAAGAAAGTGAGCATGGTGCGAAATATCACAGGAAGTTTAAGCTTTAAGGATTACCTGTCTACTATGCTCCCTGGTTGAACAAATCTAGCTGGATCAGCAACATGAATCCATATTTTAATTCGACCATCTGACAATCTTGTTGCACTCAATGCATCATCAAGCTAAAGTATTGGATGATAAGAACGTGAGATGGAAATCTCCCAAAATTTCATGAAAGAATTATAAAAAAATAGAAATTCAAAATCATCACAAAGTCAGAGTGAATAGACTAACTAAATGAAAAATACAAAATAAATTATAATTGAATTATAAAAGAAATGGAAACAACAGTTTGAATAGGATATACTTTTTAATTTTAATATTATCACCTCATCTGCTTCATCAACATCAATGGCATAAACCTTAAGATGTGTGAGATTCTTCCTGTCAACCTAAACAAAGAGGGTATCATATAGCACACGTCAGAGGCAACATATGAAATATATAGTAGCAGTAAATCATGAACTACTAATGAAGATTTTACAAGTCCTGGATGGAAATAAATGTTGACAAATTTATAAGGATCTATAATGTAACAGGCAGGGAAGCAAGGGAGAATCTCAAATGATAATATGGATACATAACTTCTTATTATATTGTTCTCACACATAACAAAATCAGTGATGGAACTTGACGCTACCTCATCGGGATCAGATGCCCCCAGTAAAAGTGATTCCGCAGCTGATATAATCTCATCTGAATGATATGTCCGAATATTGAACTTCTGAAGATCAAGATTAACATGCCGAGGGAAATACCCTATATCTATGAGAAGATTTACTGCTGATGATGTTGTTCTCACCAGTCCCATAGCCTTGAGAATCTAAAGAAGAGATTATCAAACATAGTAAGGGCGATGGATGATAAAAATGTATTTTTCAGTCATCAAACAAATCACATTAAAGAGTTACCATCCCAGCTGTTTTCCTCTGTTCATCATCCTTGCAAGCATCAATAGCATAAGATTCAAGTGACTCAATCTTGTGTCTGGTTTTCTCTTCAGCTGCCCAGGATGATTTAGGTGGTTTGGACTTCGAAGGCATTGCCTTAGCAGATTTCAATAATTCTACAAACTCTTGTAGTTCTTTCTCAGCCGCCTCCTTTGCAAGCTTTTTACGTTGAAGTTCTTCAACCTGGCTTTCAAACAAAGAATTAGAAAATATTTTAGACTAAAAAGACACTGAATCATTAACGGATGATGTGATAGACAGATTCATCAGCACAAAGATTTGTCATGTGACAGATTATTTAATGTAAGACAGTGAGAAAAGAGTGAGATGCAAAAAAGGATGAAGAAGATTCATTAATGCAACTAGAACCTATTTATCACCAATAAAAAGCTTCAAGCAAACTAAGGGTAAAAAAAAGAGTACAAAAATAGTTGAACTATCATAAAATTCTAATTAAGCGCATTGACTGATGGCTCTGCTATGAGGGGTGAAACTACACAGGGATTGGACTTCGGGCATTATTATCTCATTATGGATCTGTTCTACTGCACCACCATCAGTCAAGAACATGGGTGAGGTTAGGTAATGGTAAACAATAATGTGACGGAGCTTTACAAGCAGAGAGTAACACCAAGATAGTGCAAAAGCACAGAATACCAATGAGGAATGAGAACATTAGAGTTAGTTATAGGGCACATGCAGAAGTACACCAAGAGACCTTCAATTTTAGGGCTCTGCCCCTTGTTTTGGGTTTTGGTGGTTTTAGGTTCGTTTGACCCAATGTAATCAATATCCTGAGTTGCAAGCACAGCCTCATGGATTACAAAAGTGGCAAAACCATGGGAAATTTTCTGGAAATCGAAGGAGATGTCCACTTATCTGAGATCATATATCACCTTTTGACACATGAATAGATTATGGCCTTCATCACCTTCTAACACATCTTATCTTGTTTTGATAAGCTACACAATATCACATCTACAGAAGGGACAGGACGAACTATGGAAAAACCTTGCCAACACGCAAAATGGAGAGAGGAGAAGAAAAATTATAAATTTTACAATAGAAAACGTCTCTTAATAGGAATAAGAGATGGCCTAGGGATTGTTGATCTTTAATTATTCAGAATTGATAAATTGGCACCACATAAACTTAGAGAAAACTCAAGAATGCTGTAAATGCTTTCTACCAAATTATTATCCATTACAATTATCTTTTTAAAGCAGCACATATTAATTTCCAATCGTTCTTAGAACATGTACATTCCAGAAAGCCCCACCATAAAAATCTAGTAGCTCGGTTAGATAATCGTTAAATAAAAGAATGTTTTGAATTAAAATATAACGCGTACTTGGTCAGTAGGTCTTGGACCATAAATAGATCGCGAACCTTTTGTCTGCAGAACAGTGAAGTATAATTCATCTCTTGATAACAACAGATGCGCACAGTAGCTATCAAGAGGTTCTGTACTCCCAAATATCATCTGTAGAAGGAGCTATAGTCAGTAATGGAACGATTGCCAATAGCTCTAGGATACCCAGAAAATTTCATAACCTCAGCTAATTCTTCGGTAGTCACTGCCTTATTTTGTTCAAGAAGCTCAAGCCATGCAAACTCCAGCAGTGACGGGTCCTGCACTCATAATTATTGGCTCAAATCAAACTGAGAATCACCACCAATCACATGATATAGGATCTTGTTTTCAGGCAAAGAACAAACCAAGTTATCCCCAGCTTTTTTAATGAAGTCTGCAATTTCTGTCTGCTCAAAATTTTCAACACCTGGAACAATGTATGTAACTTGTTGTGGCTTAATAGATGAAGTGACACCATTCTATCAAAGAAAAAGTGATGGACCAAGAGAAAATTAGAGTTATGAACTGAATGCTTTGCTTCAGCTTTTTTTTAATAAAAAAAAACACAATAAGCCATGAATCAACCTAGTAGCCTATTCAAAATGGTGCGCTAGTTGTTTTTACTAGAACCTGATCGAACACCATCCAGTTTTTTTTCCCATCAGGTCTCTGAGCAACTGCCAGTAAGACTCTCTCCGAGTCCTTCTTGAACTCCAGCAACAGTCCCTTTTCCAATGTTCGGTTCATAAGCTTATCTTCAGTACCATCATCACTGCTCATGCCCACCATTCCCATTCTGGATACATAAAACTTTTTTTTGCTCAATATTGGAAAATGGGGGGTGCTCAACTTCCAAATGATTGTACAAGCTTTAATAAAACAGTACTTAGCAGTAGCAGAAGTACTAGAAATTATAAGAGAAGAAATGGAGAATGTACGTTCAAAGAAAAAACCGAATGCACAAACAACTAGAAATTATCTGGCACAGCACAAGAGCCAAAAGAAAAATACAACAATTGAAGAACAAAAACGTACTTAGCGGTAGCAGAAACTTTCATTCGCCGGCGCAGAGCTTCGAGCTCTTTGAAAACGCTTTCAACAATACTGTAGAAGGAGTAGAATCGACCTCCACCACTCCTAAAAACTTGGTGTTTATGCCATAATACAGGAGACCTACAGTTTAATTTCGAGCTCCATCGAAACTGAAGGTTCCTGGGATTGAAGTGGCAGCACCGGAAGGCAGAGAGAGGCGGGGACGAAGCAGAGCGGAAGACTGAACAACTGTTAACAGCTCGAAATGCCATAATCGTTTGCAGAAAGAGAGAATCGACGCTCAAGTAGTTAACAAAATTGAAGAATAAGGATTTCTAGTTGTTCGGCATCGGCCTGGAGTTGACATCGATTTGGTTTCTTCTTCACCAAGAGATGGGGATAGAAGGAGAGAGCGAAAAATGTGAAGCAGAAGAAGAAGAAGAAGAAGAAGAGCGAGTTACGCAGCTGATGATAAAGCCGCGCGATAGGAATGGTGCCTTTGGTTTACTATTCGATGAAATCTTATTCTTTTTTTTTTCTTTTTTCTTTTTTAAAAGGACTTTTAAAATTTAATTAAAATCATAAACTAATAATTATTTTAATCCAAGGCTTAAACTTCGACAAATTATTCGATTTAAATCATCAATTTTTTTTAAATAAAACTTATTTATCTCCGATTATTGTTAAAGAATTACATAATAACTTTTATAGCTACTATGGTTGATTTTTTTTTAATAGTAGTTTTATTTACGTAATTTTTGGCTTATTTTAAATAAATCAAGCTTTATTATAAACCCTGACAAATGGTCAATATTAATATTATTAATTTGTTAGGTTAGATTCGACCTTTCAAATTTAGATGAGTGTTGCAATTTTAATTTCTTATCGATTCTCGTTCCAAATATCTTTTTAAAAATCTATGATGTATTTAATGAATTATAAAATCTCTAGTTGAAACTTAAATTTAAGATTCGATTTGATGAAATTGAATATGGAGAGATGATAATTTAATGGCCTAACTTTTATTTTCTCCCAATACTTTCAAAGGTTGTTAGAGAAAACTTACGGTTATTAGAGAACAGAACACTTAACGCTCGAATCTCTATCTAATATTACTAGAAAACAGTCGTATTGTAGCAGTCTTATTAATAGGCATTGACCCGAACCCAAAGAAAATAGACTTAACAGAAGATTCAGTTCAAGCTAAGCATACATGACAACATTGTCAGGGCCAATTTATCTGCACTGTCTCCCACACCCACCCATTAGCAGCACAAGGATTTGAGGACAACGAACTCTACCCAATCAGAAACTCGTGGTGACTTGAGAGAACAAGGCCTTGAAATCCTTGGTTGGCGTGCCTACTCCCTCAGGCTTTGAGGCTAGATCAAAGGCCTTGAATTTGGCCTCCTCAAATTGCAGTGCCTGTTCATGATGAGTTCAGAGCTGGGATTAAATGCTAAACAGGAAAGAAAAGATGATCCACTGTCCTTGAGTAGTGTTCGATCATGAAGAGGACATGTAGACAAGTACCTGAAGGCAGACTTCTGCAACGTCCGCCCTGGCAATGGTTCTCGTCTCTGTTTGAAGAAGTTCATCGTCCTTCCCGACTAACAGTTCTCGGATCCCCCCATCCTTGTCCTGCAGACCTCCAGCCCTGAGAAAGTGTACTCCGATTCCGTAAATTGACAGGTTGAAGGCATTTACTTGTAAAGAAAGAAGAAAGAAAGCTTAAAAAGCTTACCCTCAAGATTTTAAAACGTGTCTACTAAGGAGAGGTTTCCACATCCTATGAGGAATGCTTAGTTCCCTCTCCAAGGGAGAGGTTTCCACACCCTTATAAAAAATGCTTTGTTCCCCTCTCCAACCGATGTGAGATCTAACAATCCACTCCCCTTGGGGGCCTAGCGTCTTCGCTGGCACATCGCCCGGTGACTGGCTCTGATACTATTTGTAACAGTCCAAGTCTACCACTAGCAAATATTGTTCTCTTTGGGCTTTCCCTTCTGCGCTTCCTCTCAAGATTTTAAAACGCGTCTGCTAGGGAGAGGTTTTCACACCCTTATAAGGAATGCTCCGTTCCCCTCTCCAACCGATGTGGGATCTCATTCGATCATGCTTAGTCCAGTAACTTTAACAATATTTCCAACTAAATGTGAAGACTAAACGAAGCAGTTTCTGAGAATCTCAAGTGTTTATGATTTGAGCGAAGACACAGAACTCTTCGGGATGAAGATGAATATGAAATGCAATCAACGACGTACCTTATAATGGTGTATGGAACACCGGAATCAGCCAAATACTGCTCAGCCTTCCTTTTCCAAACCTATTGTGTAACAAACAGATTTTGATACTCATTTTGGGAGAAGGACAAGCTCAGTTTCAAAAAAAATTGTAAAGAGATACTAACCAATATGTTCCCATTACCCAAACTGTTCAAGGGATGGTTGATATTAGTTCCACCCATAGAGCCGACCAAAACGATTTGTTTAACTCCCGCAGCCTTGGCTGTTTTGAATCATTATAGCATTTTAAGCTTGTGAAAACAAAAGCACAAAAAGAAAGGAGCAATTTCATCACTCACCAGCATCAATCTGATTCTTCTGCCCAATCCAATCAACCTAATGGCTAACTTCCATCAGAGAGTGAAATACATAAAAAGATATGTAATCAAGAAAAGGAAAGTTCAGGTACCTACCTGTTCAGGATATGCTCCATCTTCAAAGTAAAACTCAGGCCTGCCACCTTTGGTAGGATCAAACCCCGGCTTCATTTTCGGCACAGCGCTCGTAAGAATGATGAGTGCATCAATGCCTTGAATTGCAGGACCAAGGCTATCTGCATCCCTTATGTCGCCAACGAAAAGATCATCCGCTGCACCGATACTCTGCTTGCTCTCTTCAGTTCTGACCAAACCTCTTGCAATGTACTGATCTGACCTCTCATTTAATTTCTTGTAAACTAGTTGACCTGCCAAAAAGGTCCATTAAAACCATATTAAGAATTTGTCCACCCGTTTGTTCTTTTTGAAAAGCTACATAACTGGAACATGCCTGGAATTATGGATAGCATTTTAATGTTTGTTCTGAAAAACAATTTATAAGAATGTCCGGGAATATTCAGTACAACCATGTTTGTTTTGCAGAATTTGTGTATGAGCATGTCTTATGATTACGTGGTTTACTTTACTATCAGTGTTTGCCCAGGCCTACCACTATCTTTCCCTTTTGAGCTTCCCCTCAAAGTTTTTAAAACATATCTGCTAGGGAAAGGTTTCCACACCCTTATAAAGAATTCTTCATTCCCCTCTCTAACCGACGTGGGATCTCACAATCCACCCCTCTTCGGGGCCCAATATTCTCGCTGACACTCGTTCCACTCTTCATTCAATGTGGGATCTCACAATCTACCCCCCTTCGACGCCCAACGTTCTCGCTGGCACACAGCCCGGTATCCACCCCCTTCAGGGCTAGGCTAGTGTCCTTGCTGGCACACTGCCTAGTGTCCTTGCTGGCACACTGCCTAGTGTCTGGCTCTGATACCATTTGTAACAATCCAAGTCCACCACTAACATATATTGTCTTCTTTGTGGTTTTCCTTCCAGGCTTCCCTTCAAGATTTTTAAAACGCATCTACTAGGGAAATGTTTCCACACCCTTATAAAGAATTCTTCGTTCCCCTCTCTACGATCTCATAATCCACCCCCCTTCGGGGCCAGCGTCCTCGCTGGCACACCGCACGGTGTCTGGCTCTAATACCATTTGTAACAGCCCAAGCCCACCACTAGCAAATATTGTTGTCCTTGAGTTTTCTCTTCTGGGCTTCCCCTCAAGATTTTAAAAACACGTCCGTTGGAGAAAGGTTTCCACACCCTTATAAAGAATGCTTCGTCCACTCTCCAACCGATGTGTGGATCTCACAATAATGCCGTTGTTGAAAACAAAAGTAATAGGACTCTTGGATTCCCACCAAACAAACGACCCCATACCGAGGAGGAGGATTATCCAAAGTCTTTCTCTCATCTTCACTATTTCAAGTATAGTAAATTCTATTACAATTAGAGGATAGAGGATAGCAAGGGCTTGAAAGTCCTATCTGTAAAGGATATATCGACCCTAGGGAATAGAAAGCTTAGCAACATCATCCATCTAAAGTACTATGGTGAAACTTGAGAACTCCCACCATCCATTTATGTCATGTTTGGAACCAATTTCTAAGTCCAATGTTTGGGGACAGGCAAACCAATTAGATATTCTACAAAAAGCTGCCCAGATAAGAAAAAGACGTTGATATATAAATACTTAGAGGCCGATTGCCCTAGCAGCATCGTTATCCTGTAATATCGAACGTCCCAGACTCCCATGTGCAGAGGAATTAAGTCAGAGGCACCAATTTATAAATCAAAAACCAAATCCTAAGAATATAAAATTCCATACCCAGAAGAAAAAATCGAAACCCCACTACTCATTGTGTCTTAAATTTCCCTACAATTCTCTCAGCATCCAAGAACACGCTAAACCAACTATATTACACAAGCAAGCAAAAAAGAACCAAAGGGAAAACAACAGCGCTACCGGTTCTGCCACCAGCTCCGGTGACGAGGACGGTGCTCAGACCAGAATCCGCCATTGCAACCACCGAAAGAGCACCGACTCGGCGGCTTCTGAAACCCTTCTGGAAGGTCGGGGAAATGGAAGAGGCAACGATGTGAAGTGATAGAGATGGGATTGAACTAGAATTGGGTACCAAACAACATTTATGACATTGATGAAAGGCCAGTGGTGGTAGAAAAAGTGTAGCCTTCGGGTTGGTGTAGACTAATGGGACACGTGTTAGCATAGCCATGGATCGAAACTGTGAACGCTAACATGAACTGGATTTCTCTGGGTGCCTCTGGTTACGACATATAAAGCTCTTTCCGGAAGCAGAGCACGGAAGAAAGAGAAAATTATGAGTTCAATTATTTTTTGCTCCGATAATTAAAAAGAAAAAAATATAACCCTTTAAAAATAAAATTATAGTTTTTAAAAGTTTCATTTTTTTTCCTCCAATAATAATAATTTATAATAAATAATAATTTATAATAAATAATAATTGGTTTCATTTTCTATGGAATAAATTTTATATCCACTAATTTAATAAGCTATTTTCTGTTTGTGGAAAATTTTGTACTATATTATTGGAAGAGTCGTTTTAAATATTATTTTGGACTTTTTATTTTTCTGCAAACTGCTGAATGTTGACATATATTAATACACCTCCAATTTTGTTATACTTCTCCATCATCAAATATTTATGCACACGTCATTATTTTCGACCATTATTGGTGCCTTTGCTTCGTCAAATCAAATAAATATCAATCATTATGATCGAGCTTACTTTAAGAGTAATTGACATATTAATTTTTTTAAATCGGATATTCAAATCTTCAAACTATTATATTTGTTGTATTACAAAAATTAAATAAATACTCTACTCTCGATAATCCTTTTAGAAAAAAAGTGATCTGATAATAGCATATTAGAATCAAAGTCCACCGCTAGTAGATATTGTTCACTTTGACTCGTTACATTTCATCACTAGCTTCACAGTTGTAAAATACATCTACTAGAGAGAGGTTTCCACACCTCTATAAGGAATGCTTCATTTTCTCTCCAACAATGTCGGATCTCACACTTTCTTTTCCTTTCGTTGAAATATTGCCATTGCTCCAGTAGGGTTTAGCCCAATAATTATTTAGAAAAATAATTTAGGTATTTTATAAATAAATATTTAGATGTTTTAAATAAAAATTGGTTAATATTTAATATAAATACTCTCCCACCTTATTAAGATTTTCATCCCAATAAATTTTAAGCAATTTCAAGTATCAGATTCATCAATTGCTATTTTTATCGATCAGATTGATCGACGGCAATATAGCGTTATCAATATATACTATTATTATTTTTAAAAAACGTGGTTAAGATTGTATTATAATCACTTTTAACGCTCTCAACCTCCATCCCAAACATAGTCATAATTTAATACACATAAATAAGAATATAATTAAAGATTAAAGACAACTAAATTAAAAAAAAAGAAAAAAAAAAGATGAGTACGTTTCAATGGCTTTCAATAACCCGTTGAATACAAAGTTATATTATTATAATTATATATTTATATCATATATATAAATCTTTTATATTTCCCAAAAATATGAAAAGTAGGAAGGTGCGAAGGTAGGACACGTGGACGGCGATGGAGGAGACATTGGAGGCGAACGGTAGGATGAACAGAAGGACGAATTTGAAAGAGTGTTGTGATTGGTTGATGGATTTCGGATCATCCATGGGACCACATCCTCGAGCAACCCTTGTGGCCCAGTTGCTTCTTTTGGGTTGTCTGGTGGTAATGGGCCTGGAGTCATGAAAGTTGGCCTTTTGTGGGCTTCCAGCTCTGGGCTGAACATCTTGGGCTTCTTGGTTGGAGATTGGTCTTGTGGGCTTTGGCCCATTAGGAAGAATGGGTAAGCAAAGTGGAGGTGGAGGCCCTCGTAGGTAATGACGAACGTGTCTGGATCTTCTATGGACCTTTCTACTTGCTTCTTTGCACTGCATCTTGGGTTCGAGCACCTATAATAGCTCCTAATTTTGTCCACGAAAAACAAAGAGAATTAATTAATTATTAAAAAAGGTTCAATATTTTTTTAAGTTAATAAAAAACTTAAAGAGGGGTTGTTTCATAAAGGTCACCAGCAAAAGAGGCTTAATTTCTTAATTTGTACTAATTAATGAATTAAGAAGGGTAATTTTGTGGTTAATTAAAGCAAAATAATGGTAGATAAGAGAGTGGTTTGGGAAGTTAATGACATTGATTTAGTTGCATCATTGATTAAAGTGGGTGTGTTAAGTAGATAAACATTATATTAATCTTAGGACCCGAAATTGTTTATTCATTTTTATTTATGACATGTTTCTTCTATCTTGTCCACTCCCATTTTGACTATCATTCTTAAATAAAAAATAAAAAAAACATTTTCTAAGGTCAAAATTGTCCTTAAAAAGCCAATAAACAATAAACTTTGATACTATTTGCAACGCTCAATAGGGAGCAGCCTCACCATTTTCAAAACGGGTAAAATAGTTTACAAAAAATACTTCGTTTACCTCTCTAACTAATATGGAATCTCAGGTAATGATTGATCAAATCACTAATCGAGACAAGTAATTCATGAAAAGATGAAGATACAAGTAAAAAAAATTACCTAGGATTGGGGCTGTTCTTGATGGACTTCTGACCATACTTGCGCCACTTATACCCATCATCAGCCAAAGTATTACCATCACAGCTCTTGATTCTGAGGCTATATTTATGTTCAACATTATTCACCGTCACTCTCTCCCGAATTGAAGACCTGCCATTAAAACAAAACCCCTCGAATTAAATTCATCTTAATCCCATTAAAAACAGACACTCCTGGTCCTGCATTTGAATATCACTTACCCAGCAGCAGCAGCAGTACGAGGAATGTGCGTGCTTGACTGCAGGTTTCTTGATCTGGGGGTAATGGAGAGCGCATTCTCCACAGCCCCAATTGTCGGCCCGAAGTAGGCCGTACTACCAGGGACAGGGAGATTGGTTGCTCGATCCATGTCGGCGGCTTGGGGGACGAGGAAGAGCGGAGAGGCGGCTGTGTCGTCGTCGTCGTGGAGAAGGTCATTGAGGCTGAATAGGTGGTCATCGGAGACGGTGTTGTAAATATCCGACCAGGGAATGGCTGCCAGCGACTCCATGAAGATGAACAAGAAACACAGAGATTGAAATTTCGAAGAAGAAAAAGAGAGGATAAAGTGGAGTAGATGGGAATTGAGGATATGCGGAGAGGCTTTTACGTCCGTCGTTGGCATCTTCAATTTGACTTTTTTTTTTTATAGTAATTTCACTATGATTATGTTTTTTTTTTCTTCTAAAAAATAATATTAAATTATTTTTGTACATTTGACTTTTCAAAATTTTGAAAATATGCTCTTATAAAATTAAAATATAATGGAAGTGTTATGTATATATGAAATGACAACTCTGCCCTTAACAAAAAAGATTTAAAAAACAAGTTTAGGTCTAGTCACAGTTGACCTTCTCCACTTTTATTTGTTTTTATGCATGAAGAAATTATATTGGTGACCTTAGGTTATAATAAAATTAATGTGTGCATTTAATGGGGAGAAGGCATAGAACCATAGAAAAAAATAATTTATTTTGAGCTTGTTTGTATTGTCTGGTTATTTTGTTTTTTGATGTGATGGATGAATTAAAGTGGACCAAACCCTACCTGACCCATGAACCCCTCCCCCATCTTCAACTAATGCAAGAGTCAACCACTAAACAAAATATATTAATTAATAAATCAAATTATATATATATATATATATATAATATTGTTTAATCAAATTATATATAATATGTTGAGTGCATAATATGAAAGTTAACATTAAAAATAAATAATATTTAAATAACTTTTTTTAGCCTTCCCATTGATGGAGATCTACCTCTATTATTTAGGGGAGATTTTCCTATAAAATAGAAAAATCAAATCAACAATATTGTAAATAGCATACAATTAGCCACCACAAGAAATTGAAAATAATCACATAAAGGGCAGTAAATGCCACTTTTTTACAAAAATGCCCCATATGGCAAAGCCTACAACTTACCTCATACACTAGTCTTTTATTGTATAATACTGTAATATTTTGGGGGAAATAACTATTTATTTATTTTTTATAATTTAGTCTACCAACAATATTTTTGCTATGTCATTTTATTTTTGTATTTTGAAAATTTTCTAGAAATTTAAATGAATATAATAGTAAAAAAAAATTTGTTATTGTGAGAGTTTGTCTTTTGATTTACTCGGGTGAATAGTTGATTCAATAAGCCTATCATTTTTTAGATTTTACTAAATAGGGAGCTGGAAACATAATTTCACGAGGTATAATTCACTCTCACACGTATCAACAAGTAGACGAGTAGTTGTTTTAAGTGTTGATTTTGGTACTTGAACAAGGGATTTCCCACCCTTTCACAGGTCGAGAGAGACTTAATTTATAGTTAAATTATAAACAAATTGTTCATTTGAATATCAGTGATACTTAAGAATGTAATTATAGAAGTAAAACAAAATTTTAATTAGTATATGATAAATAACTCAGGAAAAATTATGTAATACTAATTGATCTATAATTAATGAATCAAAATTGATTAATAAGAGAGTTTAATTAATTTATTTTATATAATAAATATGTATACAAAGTTTTGTAGCAAATGATACATCTCATTGACATAAAAATATGATGTTTTTTTTATTTTTTATTTTCTTACCATTTCAAAATTTCTAAAACTTTTAGGGTTTTTTCCTTTTTTTTGTTTTGTTTTTTTTGTGTTCTTTTCCAATAAAAATTTGACATCATCCAAATCTATTATCACACAATTCAAGATTGTTTGTAATTATTTTAATAAAGAAATATAATATGGCCTCATTTAAGACTATTGCTTTTTTCATGTCAAATTTTACTATCTATGTTTAATTATGACATCATTTACGATTTTTTTTCATGTCAAATTTTACTATTATGTTTAATTAAAACCATGGACTTTCATTCACTTTTTTATTCCACCAAAATATTAAATTTGAAATATGAAAGGTAAAACTATAGGCTAAACTAAAAATAATAATAATAATTGAGGTCAATTTTATATAAATATTTTTTCTTACATACCATTATATTTTTTTCAATTTTGTTATAAATATATGAGATATATTGTTTCACATTTCCAACATAATTTTATTATTAATATCAGCTTAAACCACAACTAAATTGACAATGTCGCTGCTTTTAAAAAAAAAACTTTTATTACAAATGTTTAGATCTGTTACCTTCTTTTAAAATATTACTTTAAATAACAAATTTATTTGACTAAATTATATGGAAAGTAATTCTATTAATTAAAAACATGTTTTATTTTTGTTAACCTTTTATTAAAACAAAACAAACAAACAAAAAATATATAATCTTTCTACACATTGTTTTCACCGACAATCTATATTTGTTTTTTCTTAAATTTTAAGTCAGAAAATTTAATAAATTTCCTAAAACTTTTTAAAAAATTAAAAATAACTTTTGTATTTGAAGTTTCATTAAATAACATAAAATTTAGTCTTTAAATTCTTAATTTTGTATTATATAGATATCGAACATTAAACATTAAAATGTTTATAATAAGTTCATAAAATTTTCAATTTCATATTCTAGTTTCTAAAATTTTTAATAAAATTTTCAACTTTATTATATTTGACATTTTTTTTTGATCTATGAACTTTTATTTTTATATATTCTGAACATATAATTTTGTTTAAAGGTATAATAAATCAATGTCGTATTAAATATAAAATTAAAATCCTAAAAACAAAATTAAAAAATTAAAAATTCAAATCAATTTCTATTAAAATTTGAAATCTGACGAAGTTAATTAGTAATTTTATTAATGACATTAAACGCACACAAAAATATATTTTATTTACATTTCTTCAAACAAATGTAAATTTAAAATGTTTTATTGAAATATAAAGTAATAAAAAACTGCACACACTTCTCACTTATATGGCATGTTAAATGTGAAATCATGTTAAATGTGAGATTTCACATTGGTCGAAGGTGAGAACGAAACATTTTTTTATAAAAATGTGGAAACTTCTTCCTAAGAAACACATTTTAAGATCACAAGATTAACAACGATATGTAACGGATCAAAACGAACATATTTACTACTGATAAACTTAAACTGTTACAAATAGTATTAGAGTTAGACATCAGGCAGTGTGCCACCAAAGATGTAGGCTCCAAAAGGGTAGATCTTAGGAGAACGATATATGCGTTTTAATATCGCGAGGCTGACGGCTTCATTCACATCGACCAAATTGGAAGTTATTCAAATAAAATTGAAAATTTTGAGGATGGTTATTATTATTTTTTACCATGTAAATATAAAAAATGAATATATATATATATATATACACTGAGGGTTGTCTACTACAGCGCAGTTGCATAACGTAACCCCACCATGGGTGTCTGTCTGATTGGTTTACTTCAAAGTGAGCGAAGGTTTGTCTGTTTGTGGCTTTGACTTTGTACACACGACATAAAACCCACCCGACCCTACAAACCGGACCGGCGGTTTGACCAATTGTCAGGCTTCGAGCCTTAGCCACGGTACCCCCAAAGCAACCAGGTTTGGGTTTCAGTGTCAAAAAGTCAAACGTATCTGCGAGACACGTGTAGAAGGGCCCCACATTTTACTCGAGGATCTCGTGTGGGAAGGATGGAGCGGCTCCGAGATGTCCCCGTCCTGCTTTGGATCCGACACACCTGACCACGACCCGTGTCGGATCCTTCTAGATCCAAACAAAAAGAAGAAGCGAGATCCCCTCGTCCACGCCAACCTTTTTTTTTTTTTTTTTTTTTTTTTTTGGTGTTGAAAAATAAAACTGGGAAGAAGGACAAAATATAAATTTAGTTGCTCCATATGAATTTGGATGTTTTAAAAAAAATAACATTTGGAACGGCGAGCAGATGGACGACATGATATAATTACTCGGGTCACTTTCAATTATCACATCTACGACAATTTATCGTTGTTTTTATTATTATTTAAGTTTAAAAATTCATTTAAAAAATGACTGGTGATCTATCCTTCGTTCTCGAGAGCACTAAATCGACCTACGGAAAAGGGTGTGTGTTGATGTCAAATGATATCTGAAAAAAAGAAATAATATCAAATTGTGTATATATTTCAAATTTTGGTCCATATAATCTGACTTAGTTTGAAATTATTGTAGTTTTTAAGATAATGACCGGTAATCGTACGGTTAATTATCTTTTTACGTGGGTAAGATACGGAATACAAAGTTTACCCTTTAAAGCATTGTTGGGCTTACAGAAATTTGGGCCGAAAGTCCACGGGTATATAACTGCGAGGCCCATAATTTAGCGGATCGAGATGTCGGTGCGTCAGGTGCATGGGCTCCACACGTATGCCATGAATGGCGGTCGGAATTTGAAGGGAATTTAAACTTTTAATTTTGTAATATATTATCAACCTGTTCCATATTTATTAAGACTTGTACACTTACTTCTGATAAAATATAAATTTTATATTATTATCAAATAGAAAGAATCAATTAATTTTAGAAAAATTTGAATAAAATAAAAAAATGACAACCCATTTCTGAACCTTCAAAATTTGAAGACTAAACTTATAATTTAACAGTAAATCATGCTCATAATTGTATTGCCATCATTTAAGGATATATTTCTTCTCATTAGGGTAATTTAAGTTTTTATTTATTTATTTATATTTTTATATTGAAAATATTTAAACCCTGAAATTTTAAATTGAAACTTTTGGGGTAAGCGAAAGGACAAATGCAACCGGCAATTCAATTTCCCACCAAATGTTTAAAATTTCTGAAATTTCAAACCCACTTTACGTAAAACCCTCAAAAGACCTTTCCTTCCCGTTTTTTTCTTTCGCGGTTCCCGTCTTCTTCAACGAGAGAAGATTAATAAGACAATAACGGCCTTACACTTTGGAAATTTCGCCGCCGGAAATGGAGAAGACCGATTCCAGATCCGATACGAACGGCAAGGAATGTCTGACGCCGAGGAACTGCGCTTGTAGAATTCCGGCGGCATCCAAATGCCCGCCACCGCCGAAGAAGAAAGCGGTCACTGGCCGGAAGCAGCCCCCTCCGATGAGCGGTTATTTCCACCCTCCCGATCTCGATGCTTTGTTTTCCATGCCGCCTTCATCACGATGGGAAGCTTGTGTTTAGATGCATCACGGTATTCGATTCGTCAAATTTACAACATATTTGAAATTTTATCTGTTGGATTGATTCGTTTATTTCTTTCGTCATTTTGGATCCTCCGTCCGTGAAATTTGGCGGTTTATTGTTCTTCATAGGGCATAGATTTAGTACTTGATTTCTTGTAGGCAAAACTTCAATATATGTGTTGTGAATGAGAATTAGTTTGGAACTGTTAGACGAAATAATTGGATTGCATAAACCAGTTCGGTAGAATCTCATTTGCACACATCACTTGAATTGAATTGTATTACACTTGCTGAAATTCTTTCATCTTAAAGAACAAGCAAACGCACACGCACACTTCAAATTCGTTGAAAGTGGATACAGAGATTCAAGATGTTAAACATCAGGGATCCAGGGATGGCAAAATCCCAGAAAAGTACTGCTCAAACTCTTGATCAATGGTTGGTGTGATAATCTTGGACTCTCCCTCTGCATATTTGAATGATTCAGATCTAATTTGTGTATGGAAAAAGTATAAAACTCACCAAACATCACAAATTTTGTGAAAAAAGAAACGAAAAAAAAAGAAATCCTATGATCCCTGGTGTCATCTCTTGAACCGTTTTGTTCTCTGGTTTAAATCTTAATTCCATCATTGAATTTTGCCACTTCATTTAAATCGTTACATAACATGCAAAGATGAACTGAGAATTTCAATACCTGGGTCTATGCTCCATCTCCCAGATGACAAAACTAAGTCATGCTTGGAGTCTGCGGGGAGGAGCAAATTTTGGGTACTGTCACTGCAACATTGCTCATAAATGCTGGCAGTTCCATGGCTTCCAAATTCCAGTAGATCTTCCTCGTGCCCATAGTTTCGGTCCAACTTATGTTTGATGCCATCTTTCTCACCCTGTATTCGAACCTCTTCTGTGGACATTTCCTTACCTTCTGTGGCCACTTTTGTGAGGCTGCTTTCTCCTTTTTCTTTTGGGCGTTTTTTGTTAAACTTGAAGCTATCTTCTCCATCGGGATAGCTAATCGAACTTGAACTTGGACCCCAACATGGTAGCTTAGGTGTGGGTAAACTTAGTTGCTCAAACAGTAGTTTTCTTTTCTTCTTTACATCAAAGCTTTCAGTACTCCATGGTTGAAAGCCAGGGAAGCTGCAAGAATTTGAATTTTTCTAAGTATGTCCATTGATGTCGGTTTAATTACAATTCTGACAAGTTTCATTGCATAGTAATTTAGGGCTGATCTAAAGTTCTATGTTTATTCCTAACCTTGGAAATTGAAGAAACCTTAGATAATGATTTTGTCGTTTTTTTTTTAATCTGACCAGGGCTTTTGTAAGGATCAAAAACCATAAATAGAAGAAAACATCCCAAATATCCAATCATTAAAATATCTAAATTTCTAAAAGATAGACAAGACATCAACCCGAAACGTCAAATCCTACCCTCCAAAAAAGGCACTGAAACCATGATTATCAGCCAGGCCAGGCCACTAGAAAACCAGCATGGTCAAATCATAAAAGAAAGTATGAATTTACGATAAAATGAAGAATTATAAGTTAGAGATTAGGCATAGGAAGCCAATTTTCCCCCTGAAAGATCAAAGCTCCCCCTCAAAACACAATCAAAATGTAGAAAACAGAGAGAAAGAGATTGAAACTTCTAAGAAACAAACAAACCCAGAACCCAACCCATCAAGAAACTGCACATAAAGGCAGAAGCTTCAAGATCTGTGTTTCGTTTCAATATGTTTTACATCAGCTTGGTTCACAATCAGCCATGGCGGCCAAAGCAGAGAGGAAGGTTGAAAGAGGTGTACGACGTACCTGTGAGTGTCAGAGTGAGATGGATGATGGCGGTGGTGGTTCTCTTGGTCCATCGTGGGTGAAGAAAGAGAAATGGAAATGGGAGGAAGGCAACAACCGGAGCATCTGGTTTCGATGGCGTCGATAAATAAAAGGAAAGTGGGGGAGTGGGAGGAGAGGTAGGATTCGAGGACTTTGAGAATAATATTTTAATTTTAGTATTTGTTTATGCGTCGTATTTATCTATCTCTGTTTTTATGTTTCTTTAATCCTTCCGATGGCACCTGGCTGAGGCCGAGGAAGCAGAATGCACATGATTGCTTGACTCGATGCTGTGCGACGACGTCGTCTTATCATGATACAGCCTTCTTGGTTGTCGTCGGATGTGCGACTGGCACGCATTTGCCTGCCTTCTTCTGACGGCACATGTGGACTGTACACACTCTCCCTATCCATTCTTCCTCCTTTCTCAACTTTTTTTTTTAATTTCTTAATTTTCAATTACGTTTTACATTTGTTTTTTTTTTAAAAAAACTTTTCAGGGGATCAATCAATATAAACATATATAAATTAGAATTTTATGCTACAATGAATTAAGATTAAAATTTTAAAGTTGCAACTATACAAAATATTAAATTTGAAGACTAAATAATTAATAGTATTTATAATTAATTGATTTATATTTCATTTCAAATAAATAATCATACTAATAAGTTAATTATTAATAGTTTTAAGAATATATTTGTATGATTAGATAATGGATTGATAACAACGTAGTTTGAGGAAATTAATTATTTTATTTGACCATACACAATATATATAGTTTCAATTATATTTAAACATAATATTAATGATATTTATATTTATTTTTTTAAAATCGAAGGATATTAATAAAAAAATTTAAAATTTAAGATATTTTTAAAGTTAAATAAAGTATTAACTATGTCTAAAATTAACGATTGAGACATTTTTAAAAAATTAAGAATATTAGTGGAAGTTTCGAAAATTTGGGAAAGGAGAAAAGTGATGAAAGGCTTTATAGTGAATGAATTGATCCAATACAGATATAATTCCTGAACCGAAGGATGAAGAGGGTTCCCGAATCATCAGCTTGCCGCGTTTCTTTTATATAAATCGATCTTGCCGTCTTCGCGCTTTCATTCTTACCATCCCTGAATTTTGTACTTCACTGCAGATTAATCCATCATCTATTATCTTGATTAGTTAGGGCTTCCTTCGATTGCTAGACGGCTATGGCGAAAGACGGTCCCAACTGGGATGGGTTGCTCAAATGGAGTCTCGCCCACTCCGACGGAACTCGCCCTAATCGTAATTTGAGGTTCTCTCTCTCTCTCTCTCTCGACTTGTCGATTAATCAAGAACTAAGATCTGCTACTCGCCTTTGTGTCTGTTATTGTTGGCTTTGCCGGATTCTTGCTGTAGAAGCTGTTGGGGAGCTTTTGCATTCTGTTTATCTAGTGGATGTTACTTTAAATGGTTGTTTGAGTTGCGAGCAGCAATAAGAATTATTTAGCTGGAAGAAAACATTATTTGCTTAAACCTGCTATTTCACTAATGGAATTGATTCATGCGATCACATTTAAGTCGTATTCTAGTATTTTTAGCATAGCAATCGATATCCAGGATTGTGTTACCATGTTCGCGCATTCTACAGTTGTTGTTGCTGATTTTGAAGGTGTGAACCTTGGTTTCAGATTATGTTCTGTGGCCTTGGTTAGGTTTATCTGTTTTGGGCGACATGTTTTCTGCGTAATTTCTTAAAAGATGGTGTTGATTACGTCTTTTTTTTTCCAGTGAGGAGGATCGGAGATGGTTTATGGAAGCAATGCAATCCCAGAGTGTTGATGTTATTAAGCGCATGAAAGAGATAACCCAAGTGATGCAGACTCCTGAGCAAGTCTTGGAAGCTCAAGGTGTTAATCCAGAAGATATTGAAGGTACTTTCATTTTCAGAACTCTCCTTCACCCCCGTCTCCCTGGGCAGGGGTTCTATTTCCTCTTCAAGGACATTTCCTAAATTATTTCGTTCCATTTTTTTTATCCTTGCAGATATGCTTGATGAGCTACAAGAGCATGTTGAGTCGATTGACATGGCTAATGGTAAAGTACTTTCTTTATTGCCTTAAGAAAATAATTGTTGGGCAGATGGGGATTGTTTCTATGATCCCAACGAGGAAGCTTGATATGCTTTCATTTTTAAGGGAAAAATCACTTGGTAGAATCTACAATTTGTCCTCAATTGAGCATGGCCCTTGTAATTTCTACACGCTTTTGCGACGGATAGGGATTTTCATTGCCCCTGAATTGAGAAGGTTGATTGCTATTAGGTTAGGCTCCTAGTTTTGTATATCATGCAATAAGGGGAGGGAGAAGTTGGTGTAGTTTCTGGCATACTGTCTCCCATAACAACTACTGTAGCATTTCTTGGGGTTCTTTTACGAAGGAAAATTAGAAATGACTTTGAATGGGTTTCGAGATGTTACTTTCTTAGCAAGGGTTTATGAATTGTGGAATGGTTAGTGATGAACTTTCTTCCAGAATAAAAATATCACTATTGAGTTTATGGTATCACTTCTTTGAGAAATTATTTCTCATCCTCTTCACATTAATTATATTGCGCTGACAGACCTCCACTCTATCGGTGGATTGCATCCGCTTCTTGGATTTCTTAAGAATTCCCATGCAAATATTCGAGCCAAAGCTGCAGAAGTCGTGACCACTATTGTTCAGAATAATCCACGAAGTCAACAACTGGTGATGGAATTGAATGGTTTAGAGTCGCTCCTATTAAACTTTGCTTCCGACCCCGATGTCACTGCTCGGACCAAAGCTCTTGGTGCTATATCCTGTAAGTACATAGATTCCTTTTTGTGAAGAAGTGTTCAATTTGTATCTCTGTTTAGACCTGGAGGCTCTCGTATAGGTTGCTGACATTGGCTTCCGTTTTGTTTTTGCCCCCTTTGGCTGCTTTCTATGCAGCTTTAATTCGACACAACAAACCTGGTGTTGCTGCATTCCGACTTGCAAATGGTTATGCAGGCTTGAGAGATGCTCTTGGCTCCGAGAGTGTGAGATTTCAAAGGTAAGTATGACAGAATCGTGACAGATCACCTTCAGCCATCTTGCCCTCACAACTTTGAGAAAATCCAATTTCCTCATGGGGGTTTTAGGGGCTATAGGAATAAATATAATAAAGATGTTCATTACTTTGTTGCAATAAAGTCTTTGGTTTGAATTGCAAATTGTGCAATTCCCTTTGTTCGGGGATAGCCTTTTTAATTGATCGAGTCTGTTTCTTTGTTATACAACTACTCATTGAGGGAACCATTTTTTTTCAGGAAAGCCCTTTACTTGATCCATTACCTGCTGCTTGAAAATGCTTCAGATTGCCACATCGTGAATGAGCTCGGATTTCCTCGCATTATGCTACACCTTGCATCCAGTGATGATGCTGAGGTACGGGAGGCTGCTCTTCGTGGCCTCCTTGAACTTGCCAAGGATAAGACAGGTGAGAATGGTGGAGGATTAGGTGAAGATGATGACAAGTTAAAACAGCTTCTTGAGGAGCGGATAAAGGGAATCAGTTTACTGTCACCTGAAGATCTTGCGGCAGCTAGGGAAGAAAGGCAGCTTGTTGATTCACTCTGGAGTACCTGCTACAAAGAACCATCATCTCTCCGTGAAAAGGGCCTTCTTGTTCTGCCTGGGGAGGATGAACTACCACCTGATGTTGCTAGTAAGCATTTTGAACCTTCTCTGAGAGCTTTGTCGGAAAGGCCTCCTCCGCCTGATACAAGTCCTAAAACTGAAAAGAAAGAAACTCCTTTATTGCTGGGCTTAGGTCCTGCACCCGCACCCGAGGCTAGAGATGTTACTTCCAGTTCCTCAGCGAATACAAACAGAGACGTGGATTCGACTTCATAATTTAGGCTGTACATTTAGTAATTTCTACACCAGTTCAATGCTCTTGCTTTTCTCTTCCTCTGTGCTACAAAGCTGCCATGGTTGAACTTACACAACAACCGAGGCGGTCGATGTCTAGAACATCAAACTGGTAGCGGCAACACCACTCCTTTCTTCTTTATAGTCAAGGTTTCACTGTAGTTTTACCGTTTCTGAGATATTTACTAGCAATTCCTTTGTGATAGAATTCTAGTTTTGCGACTTGTTGGATTTAGAATGAAAGATCATGTGCTGTGAACTTCAGAACATATAAAAGGAGAGTTCAATTATGGTACTAGATATTTGATTTGATCGCTTCCAATTTGCCTCACCAAAATGTGGCAACTTTACAGTTGTAAAACTAACGAAAATTCTCTCCCATTGATAGAAGGATTTTCCCATTACAGTTGCTTAAGCTAGGAAAAACAAAACCTTAGCGATGAACTAAAAAAAGCAGAAGACACTTAGCCTAGCAGCCATCTATAATCGAGGAGGGCAAAAAGTAATGACATAACGAGAAGCCCTGCATCTATTAAGACTGGAGGAATCATCAAAAGCGTAGCTATAAGCCTTGGGGCATATGGCTTTAAACAAGTGAGCAAACAGAGTAGGCTTGCAAGTATTTGGATTTGCATATTGTCCCGTGCAGCAATACTCTGCCGATTGCATAGCCAAGCAAGCGCTCTTGCAGCCCACCACCTTGCTGCCCCTTCTCACCTCCAACGTCGATGGACAACAAATGTTCACATCAACCTCGCAAGACGCCACCCCACACCCAATCCCTCCCCCCACCGGCTTCATCGACACTGGTAAGTTGAACCCATCCACCAAACTCACATCATAGAAATGTAGGGCCGATGTGGATGACCCTAGTGTCATTTCCACCAACGTGGCTGGCGGCTCACCCCCAACTCCCCCACAATGTAGTCGCCCACCGCAGTCGCCCGTCTCGCACGAGCCTTTACCATTGGAGTCAAAGTTGCAGCCTTGTCTGCCCCATATCCTCCCCGACCATTTCTCGGGCACGTCAATGACTACTTCCTGGCCGCTTCCAAGTAGAAAGCCGCCATCTTTGGGCGTGTTCTGCCCAGCACCGCCAAGAATCCCCGGCCATATGCTTTCGTTACAGTTGTTGACCATGATGATTTGTTCCCCATCTGCACAAAATGAACACAAATTAGTACACTGCTACGGCATTTTGGAAAGAGAACACATTGCATTGAAGATAGGAGAAGGAGAGAGTAGTACTAGTGATGAAGAAGGGCATTGATAAGCAGAGAAGCAGAGAGATGGGAAGGGAAACAGTTGCCATGGCATCAGAAAGGTTTAGATCAGACTGAAGTTGAAAATGGGCATTACTGAAGGGCTATCCCCATTTGGTTTACAGATAAAGGGCAATATTCATTTCTTCTGAATGGGGCTTTCTTTTTCCCCTCATTGTGAATTAGTTGTACGTGGTTAACCCACTAGAGTAGTTGGATTTGTGTCCAACACACGTCCATTTTGAATCTTAGAACATGCCTAATTTTCTTTTCTTATAATTTGCTGTGTATTCTTACGAGGTTGTGGCCCAAACATCTGTTTTTTCCCCTTTTCTTTTTGTAAAGACAATTGGGATGGGTGGATTTATATTCAACATCAAATTCATTCTCTCATCTCATTCATTTGGAAAGTATTTCAAGATAGAGAAGGGAGGACTAATCAACCTAAAGGTCCCTACCCGGGTCCTCACTAGCTAGTTCGGGTGGACCCAAAATGCAACCGTTTTTTTTACCTCGTCTCATCACGACTTTAGTTTTTGGTTTTTGAAAATTGTGGTTTCCTCGAAATTTCTTTAGAACGGTCTTCATATTTCAAAACTAAAACTAAGCTTATAAATTCCTACTTTGACACATAATTTTATTATTTTATTACATATTTTTTTAAAAAATATTTATGTGAAATTAAAAATGAAATGGCCTCAAATCTTAAACCTTTTCTTTTACATTAAAGAACAAATTAAAGTAAATGGTAAGCTTTAGATATAAATTGAAATAATTAAGGCTGTTACTTTGAAGGATTATTTATTTTTAAATTCCGCGAGGAGCATAATTAAAAATAAAAAACTAAAAACAAAATGAATATTGAACGAAGACTTTAATTATTAATTTTAAGAAATGATGCATTCCGCTCTCTCCACTTCAATAGTTGTGGTCCTTCATTAATACCGACGTCGGGCTTTGAGGGCAGCGAGAAGATTGAACTGCTTCCAAAACGGCACGACATTTCATCATCCCATCCTATAAAATTTAGTTCCACACCACATAAAATCATCAATCAAATATAAGCATCCAAATAAAAAAGATGTAATTTACCTTATGGGGCTGGTTGAAGACCCTCATAAAATATGAAAGAGATGGTTGAGAAGTGACTGGAGGAAGCAAGTCTAAACAGCACCAAATTGTGGAGAGGGCAATTAGGCTTGGCTTGAAAGGCATGAGCCTATAATCCAACATAGCTCCAACAAGCAGCTCTGTGATGTTCGGCATCAATAGTGAAGACTCCAAATTGAGACCCAGAAGATGAATGTAGGAATAAGGTGTTGGGCAACAGAGATGCCAATCCAATGCCTTTAGCAATGTCACCTCCATTCTTTCTATCGAGCTTTCATCAAACACATGATCCATGTATTCCTCCGTCTTCAATTATATTCCACATCCAAACAAATTCATTGTTAGGTACCCTACAATAAAGCTTTCCTTTTTTGTTTTCTTCCCGTAATCTTCATCCTAAAACTTTAAGAAAAGTTACCTGAATTTGAGTCAAAGTTGGAGGATAGGTCTCATGGAACTTGCAGGCTACGGATAAGCATGCAACGCCCAATAATTCAACCATCCAATCCTTCCATTCCTGCCATTTCAATTATATTCCTTTTCATAAACAAACTTTTGAATTGCTTAAAGTGAAAAGTGTTGATAACATCATGCGTGGAGTAGTTTATAAGTAAGGAATACCATCTCTGTTAGTATGAGATCCGTGATTTTTAATATGGTATCAAAGTTATGCTCTTAACTTAGTCATGTCAATAAAATCCTCAAGTGTCGAATAAAGAAGTTGTAAGCCTCGAACGTGTAGTAAAAAATGACTCGAATAAAATGTGCACTTTGTTCGAGGGCTCAAGAGAAGGAGTCGAGTCTCGATTAAAGGGAGGCTGTCCGAGGGCTTCATAGGCCTCAAGGAAGACTCTATAGTGTACTTTGTTTGAAGGGAGAATTGTTGGGAGAGGAGTCCCACATTGACTAATTAAAAGAAAAACCATGTGTTTATAAGAAAAAGAATATTATTTCCATTGTTGAGGAAACCAAATGTAAAGACATGAACATTTATTAAAAGTGGACAATATCATATTATTGTGGAGATCCGTGATCTCTAACTGGAAGCATATATTTTTATTGAATCGGAAATTCAAGCTTACTTTGGTTATGTTCTTAGATATGAAACGATCCAGGTAATTTGCAGCCAGAAAAACAGTTTCATGGGAGAGATTCCATCGACTTCTACACTGAGACATAAAACCAAAACTCGTTAGAACCGAAAAAGATCAAAGTAAAGAACTGAAAATGACCAAAATTTGACCTTGAGAAGCCATTGAATACATCTGAGCCTCACAAAAACAAGATCTTGAGTTTCAAGAAACTCCTTATAATGAGGCTCAGGCATGTAACTCATCTCCTTCTCCATGCAAACCGACACACCCGCCTGCTCTTCATCTTCATCTTCATCTTCCTTCGTACCTACACACACCAAACTCAGCCTCTTCCCATGAGTCTCAGCTGAAGTTGAAAGCCAATCCTCATCGCAAAGCAAACCTTCCATTGGTAGAAACAGAGAACACTACAAGTCCTGAGACAATGCAAATGGCGAATTTATAAAGCTGTAAGGTTTGAGATTGAGAGAGAGGAATTAAGGAGGAGGAGGAGGAGGAAGGCATCTCCCACATGAAATGGGTTAATGAGAAGAGAAGGGTATGCGTAAGGTTTGGGATAATTGTTTTTGCTATCAATTACGTAAGAGCACGAGGGGTATGCTGGTTGGCGTTGGGCCCTTACAAAGCCCTAAGGTTGAAGTAATGAAGCTCTGAAAAATAGCACTTGTGGCTCAGAAATCAAAGCTGTGTTCAAGTACTCAATTGACAGCTCCACCTCAAATCAATCACTTCTTTCCCAATTCCTCATACTTCTGTTTCAATCATTTCAAAATGTATATTTGAATCAATTCAACCTTACTTTTTAACCCCAAAATGTTTTGCTTCAATTATGGGTTTTGATTTGGAACTCAATTACACCCCAATTTGAATTTGTTGTAACAGCTCAAACTCATCACTAGTAAATATTATTTCATTTGAACTTTCTGTTTTAGCTTCTTTTAAAGATTTTAAAATATTTATACACAGATTTACACACTACTCTAAACAATGCTTCGTTCCTCTCTTCAACTGAGGTGAAATCTCACAAAAAGTCTTCCTCTACTCCGTCCTCGTATCCAATTTCAAGTCCTTTTCTCACAATTTTTTTTCTTATTTTGCAAAATATCGAGGTCGGAATTATTTGCGGAGAGAGGGGATTAGATTCCTACTAAATTTTTTTCTCCATTTTTATATATATTAAAAAAATATTTGTTTCAAAGAATTTTTTAAACATAGTAATAAATCTAATAATATTTCAAAAACGAAAATATACTCAAATTTCAATATACCACATTCTTTCGTGATTAAAAAATAAAAATGAAAATAAATAATAATAATACTAATAAATTAGTTATGATGTATATTGATATTTATATATAAAAAGTGAGGTCAGGTAGGACGGGATGAGAATTTAGGTGGGGGCAGAATGGGGATGGGAATGGAAAATATAATCCCGTCTCCAATCCTATTTAGTTAACACCAAGAAATCTCTCATCACTCCCTCTCTCATTCGCCTTAATGGTTAAATTGATATCTCTACGCATGCCCGAAATAGCTGGCACCGAGATGCTCGGGGGGAGTTATTTTGTTCATCTGTTGGAATATCTCAACTACCAAAGGGTATTGGTAATGGTAATGGTAAAATGTAATTGAAGAGAGGGTGAAGTTGAAGAATGAACAGTGTAGTTATGCATGAGAGCCATTATTTGAGAGTAAGTGCAGTGTGAGGCGGCAGTTATCCATAAATGGGCCTTTGCTTTTGCCATTATTGTTCCCACACATCCAATCTTCATATGGGGAAGATCAGTTCATTCTCATACACCCGCACCATCTCAATCCACTGTGCCCTCAGTCTTCACCCCTGCAACTATCCACACGCTCCTTTCCCATTCAATTTCATGCTAAATCTCCAAGCGTCGAACCAAGATTTCAACCACTAATTTGTGAACCCCACTGCCAAAGCAGAGGAAAGCTGCGTTTAATCTCTGTGCTTATAAAAAGCATTCATAAGCCACTGATAAAACCGCCACTACCAGAGAACCAAACATACTAAAAGCGGCTATGGTTGATCCGTCCTTGAAGATAAAGTCCAAAGAATATAATATCGGGTAGGCTTGGACGGTTACAAATAGTATCAAAGCCAAATATTGAGTGGTGTGCCAGCGAGGACACTCCGTCCCTAACAGGGTGAATTGTGAGATCTCATATCGATTGAAAACGGGAACAAAACATTTCTTGTAAAGGCGTGGAAACCTCTCCTCAATAGACGCATTTTAAAACTGTGAAGTAAACGGCAATATGTAACGTGCTAAACCAGACAATATAAGCTAGCGTTGGGTTTGGGCCATTACAAATGGTATTAGAGTCAGTCACCGGACAGTGCGAGGAACTGGTCGGATTTGGGCTAGACTCTCTCCATAGTAGATGCGTTTTAGAATTGTGAGGCTGACGACCATACGTAATGGACCAAAACAAACAATATCTACTAATAGTGGACTTGGCCTGTTACAAATGGTTTCAGAACTAGACACCGAGCGGTGTGCCAACGAGGACACTAGGCTCCTAAAAGGAATGAATTGTGAGATCCCACATCGGTTAAAGAGGTAAATGAAATATTCCTTACAAGGGTATGAAAACTTCTCCCTAGTAGACGTATTTTAAAATCGTGAGAACTTGAGCCATTACAAAAACTCACCTCAATTCTGCAAAAGCAGCTTAAGAGGCGAAAACAGTGACCCGAGTGGATGTGGCCCAAAGCATCATTATGAAAGTTATTGAACATCCCCATTATCTTTGTGCATCACAACCATTGAAAGTGGCCTCATATGAATTCCTGTCCCATCAGAAAGTTCAGGTACATTTAATTCAAGTATAATTCAATAGATAAGACATTCATTACCATTTTAAATATAAAAAATTTTAATCTCACAGTTGATAATCGTGGAACAAAATAGAGAACGAAATTTTTCTCGGACCACCGACCACCACTCGTCATCGTTGATTAGAATTTTAGGGACAAAAAATGAATAATTATCACACTTCAAATGGCCCCTTAGTGTTTGACGTGTTCATTTCATGGAATCATGCGACCCTTGTGCGACTAAATTTGGTGAAATGTCACTTCATTTCTCACTCCAAATTTAATTTCTTCCTTATAAAATAAGTGGACACAATTGTTTTTCCCACGTTTTCAAACATTTATTTATTTATTTATTTATTTTCACTAAAAGGGTTGAAAATGGAATTTTGAAATAATAAGGGCATAAGTCAATTCATATTAGGGGTATAATTCAAATATAAGATTTGAGTAAGTTTACATATCAAAACTCTTGCTACATTTCTTGTTTGGTCTCCCTTTTCTACAATATTCTTACCGCACTTTACACGCTAAAATTTTACCAAAATCAATCCCAAACGTAACAAAAATTATTAAAGTAAAAAGTCTTCCGCCATCTAAAACTAAATTTACCAAAACACTCATCCATGGTTGCTTTATGCTCTTCATCAATGGTCGGTCGGAAAGGAATTAGCTCGAGTACAGACAAAGTCAAATTTACAGGGATCATGTAAATACATAGACTCTTTTACGGAATAGATTAGGTGATAAAAAAAGACACTTTTTCAATTAATAGTCCGTCGAAGTAGTATGAGTTTTTAACTTTCAATAATGTGATACGTGGTTATCGTACAAAGAAAAGAAAGAAAGTTGATGGAGAGAAGTCCACATTAGTGGTGTATGTTGTACCGAGCTGACATATATCTAAAAGAAACGTGGATGAAAATATAGATAAAATATTTGTGGTGATCAATATTTTTGAAGAGAAATTAATTTCAATAAATAAATTTTAATCTTAAATTATTTTATTTGATCTATATTTATGATAAATTGATTGATTTATGTAAATATGAAATTTAAAATCAAGTTTCTGTTACAGCTAGAAAGGTCTATCTAATAGGTTAGAGACCCGTCTGAAATTAAATGAAAAATCTCCGTTTAAATGGAAAATGCGACACCAACTAAGAACGATATTCTCAACTCCGTGCCAACTTAAGATTCTACTCATGGATTTTGTTGGATGTTCATCGTTGTCCTTTTTGATCGACCAATAAACCACCCTTCCTTTCCCTACCATCAAACCTTAATTTCTCGATCATGGCATCCTCTGTTTTGTTCATCAAAATTTTCTGTGTTCTAATTTTTCTGTCCACTCAAACGCTGTCTCAGCTCACCCAACTGTTCTATCCTGGATTCAATGCTTCCACCAACTTGACTTTGAAGCAATATGCAGGAATCGAGAACAATGGAGTTTTGAGACTCACCAATTATTCCCCTGATATCATCGGCCAGGCCTTTTACGCCTCTCCAATTCAGTTCAAAAACTCCACCACCGCCGCACACGGCGATAGCCACGGCAAAGCTTTTTCTTTCTCCACCTGTTTTGCCTTCTGCATCATCGCCGAGGACGATAACTATGTCGGCCATGGCTTCACTTTCGCCATCGTACCTTCTAAAAATCTCGGTGCTCTTTCACAGACGTATCTCGGCCTCTTCAATAGAAAACCCTCAACCCATATCTTCGCGGTTGAATTCGATACCATCGAAACTGTTGAGGTTAAAGACATCGACAACAATCATGTGGGTATCGATTTAAATAGCTTGATTTCGAATGTCTCTAAACATGCTGCTTATTTTGGTGATTTTGGTGAGCTTCACAATCTGAATCTGAAAAGTGGGAAGCCTGTTAAAGCTTGGATTGATTATGATTCTCGTGAATTCACTCTCAACGTTACGATTTCCCCTTTTTCTTCAAAACCCAGAAAGCCACTTCTGTCGTACAGAGTGGATCTTTCGTCAATTTTTAATGAAAAAATGTACATTGGATTTACTGCTTCAACGGGTATACTGGCTCAAAGCTCGCAGTATATTTTGGGGTGGAGTTTCGCCATTAATGGCGAAGCTCGAGATCTTGAGCTCTCTTCGCTTCCATTACCCAAGCAGAGGAAAACAGGAGCGAAAATCAGTCTCTCTGTTTATTTGTCTGTAACAACGGCGAGTTTTTTTGCGATCTCTGTTTTCGCTTTTGGTATTTATTTCTTCAGAAAGCATAAGAAATCTAATGAAATCGAGCTATGGGAGCTTCAAATGGGACCCCATCGATATTCCTACAGAGAACTCAAAAAGGGTACTAAAAACTTCAGCGAGAAGGAGATTCTTGGGTTTGGCGGATCTGGGAGAGTATACAGAGGAATCCTTCCGGTTTCGAAAACAGAAATCGCCGTGAAGCGAATTTTTCACGATTCGAAACAGGGTCTCCGGGAATTTGTGACGGAAATCGCCACAATCGGAAGGCTCCGTCACCGGAATCTGGTTCAGTTGCTCGGGTGGTGTCGGCGGCGGCAGGATCTGCTTATTGTTTACGAATTTATGGCGAATGGGAGCTTGGATAACTACCTATTCGACGATCCGAAAACAATTCTGAATTGGGAACAGAGATCCAAAATCATTAAAGGGGTTGCCTCTGCTCTGCTTTATCTTCACGAGGGGTACAAACAGGTGGTGATACACAGAGACGTGAAGGCGAGCAATGTGTTGTTAGACGGCGAATTGAACGGGAGATTAGGGGATTTCGGGCTTGCGAAGGTGTACGATCATGGGTCTGTTCCGGTTACGACTCGAGTCGTCGGAACTTTGGGTTATTTGGCACCGGAGCTGCCAAGAACAGGGAAATCAACGACGTGCTCCGACGTATACGCGTTTGGGGCTCTGATGTTGGAAGTGGTTTGTGGGCGGCGGCCAGTGGAGGCGAAGGCGCTGCCAGAGGAGATGACGTTAGTGGATTGGGTTTGGGACAAATACAGAGAAGGGCGGCTTTTGGCCGTCGTCGATCCGAAGCTCCGGGGAGTCTACGACGAGGTTGAGGCGGCAATGTTGTTGAAATTGGGGGTTATGTGTTCGAATAATGAACCGAAGCAACGGCCGAGTATGAGGCAGATTGTGCAGTGTTTGGACGGAGAAATTGGCGTCGCCGATGAGTGGAAGGCGCCCGACGGGGGGAACAACGGTGGGGCGGTGGGGGATTTTGTCGTGTCTTTTACGTCTTTATCCATTAGCTGATAAAGCTCGGGTAAATTATTATAAGCATGATTATGCTAATTTTCTCTTCTCCTTCCCATCTTCTTCCTCACCTCCGGCAAAACTTGTCACTACCGGCCACCGCCGTTCTCTTCTCATTGCCATTATCGCCATTTATTAAACTCAAATTTCTAATTGATATTTAACTTCTTTTTAAATAAAGCTAACTGTATTTTGTAATTCATAACGTAGAAATGTTTTTTGGTAAAATATTGATAAAAATAGTGTGATCGATAGGTTATAGTCAGTTTTATCTATACCAACGTTCAAAGTAAGTATAACATATGGAGTATATATGTATACATATCATAAGAAACGTATATATACAATCAAACTAAAACTAAACTACCCAATTCAACGTCTCTTTTTATTGTTGATTAGAATTCCGGTGATCTTGCGTCTGCCGATTCTCAAACTTATATATGCAACTCAACCCCACCAAAATCTCTACAATGGCGGCGTCCGTCTTCTCCATGTCGGAATAATGCAGCGTTTGCATCAGCAGCGTTGTCGGACTGGTGTCGAACCTCTGTTTTTCCATGTTCCTTTCCGACTGCCACCGCATTGTGTCGTGAGCCAACGGACCCAACCACCCCATCATGTCCTCCACCGCCTCCTTCCACCCCGCCGCAAGCGACTGCGTATCCCTCTCGCTCCCCATTTTCTCTTCTCCTCCTTTATTCATCCAATTGTTCCTTCTCAATTTAGCCCTCAAATTTTCCTTTATTTTTGTTGGCAACATCTCGTAAAACTTCCCACGCGCTTCTTCCCCGATCGTCGTCGGAGAGTGCAGGCAACGCTCCGCGAAGAGTATCACGTTCGCGTAGTTCAACGAAAGCCCTGATCCCCCCACCGTCGTTGGTGGCGCTGATGTGTATACTCTGTTATTTTCCGACTTCGACGAATTGAGTTCCCCGGGCCCAAATCCGGCGACGTCTTTTGCTATAATCCCACTCGGAAATCGGACCAATTCCTTTTTCCCCCTTTTCGGAATCGGCCCAGATTGTGTTTCGAACTTATATTCGTTGTCGCCGCTGTCGGATTTCCGATGTCCGCCATAGAAATTCCACCTCCAGAATCTGTCTCTGAAGATTCCAGTTGGTGGGTTATGATACGAAGAACAACCCTGATCGGGAACATACGGGCCAAAGACGGTGGAAATTCTCGCGTATATGACGCAGATGAGTCGCGTCATCATTCCAACGGCGTAATCGAAACTCTGATTCCACAACGAAATTTCTTTGGAATGTTTCACGTCTTTCCTCTGGGTAGCAAGTTTTTTCTTTAACATCTCGAAATTCACAGGTGGGTATTGATTTGGACTCGACGTTCTCCAATTCTGCAGCTTCTTCTCCGACGCCTCCATTTCGAACAGAGCTTCCATGGCAGAGTGAAGCTCTGCCGTGGAAAACACCAGCTTCTCCATTCTTACGATAAGTTTAGAAACGTTCTTGAAACCCGAATTGGATTTGATGGAATTGAATATTCCAATTTTCATATTGGAGAAGACGAGGTCGAATCGGGCGAGGCCCAAATCGGCGCACTTTTTGCTGAGTCGAGAAACAGAGGAGGCAGCATTGTTCAATTCCTCGAGCCGCTCGGAACAAGCGAGATTAAGAAGAAACTCCTTGTCTTTGGAATTCAAATAAGCGACACCCTGGGAGCGGACGACGACGTTCCGGAGCTTGAAAATCTCGTCGTCGGAGAGAGATCGGTAGAGAGAAATGAGGGCAGCCATGGTTTTAGCAGTGTCGAAGGAGAGGATACCGAGGGTAGGAGGAGGGGATTTTTCATGGAAGAAGAATTGAAGGGTGTGGTGGGTAGTTCCTTTAATGGTGCCTGAAAGCCACGGCATGGTGGCAACAACCATGGCCTGTGAGAAGAAACAGGAAAAATGGGGGCTGGGCGGTGGAATTTAGGATTAATGGAGGAAGAAGAAGAAGAAGGGGATGGAAATGGGGTGGCGATATTTGGGAGAAACTCGGACATTTGGGAGGTGGCTCATGAAGACGGGAGATCGGACAGTTGGGATTTGCGAGGCCGACAGAGCGGCGTTCCAATTCCGAACAGGAAAAGGAAGAAACTTTGGGTCGCTCTAAAGATCAAGATATGAAAAACACGACCAAATCAAGAGCTGTAACTAAATATTGAATTTAAATTGTTCGTGGGGAATGTCTGGATGATCGGAATTCAATTGCTTGGTCAAACTTCAAACCGGTTTTTTTTCCTTTTATATCGACCGTTTTTTTTTTCTTTCAATTTCTTGGCTTAAATTATGGTTTCGGAGATCATAAATCGTAGTTGGAAACTGCCAGTTTCTGATTTTTTCAAATTCAAAGTTTTGTGGTCGTCAAGGTCAACTCCGACAAAAGACTTCGCATAAAAACACGCCACTTTTTTCGGTGTCTAATCATTTTTATTGTTTTCCACCTCAATTAGCTCATTAGCGAGAATAAAATATGATACATATGGTGATCCGAAAACTCATTATTAGGCCTCATTTGGTTACATGGAAGTTATTATTATTATTATTATTTTGTTTAAAATAATGTATAAAATGTTATATTGTGTGTATAATAGGTTATTAAGACAATAATTTATTATATATAAGTTTCCAATATCCCCATATATTGTGATGTCCCATGTGCCCAGCGCTGAACTCTGAACTGTTCCTTCTTCATTACCCCTTTCTCTTTCATTTTCTCTCATCACATGCATCCTACCAAACAAAATCCCATCAAAACATTCTTCAATTATTAACCTTTTCCTCCTAAATATTTTTATTCTTCTTTCCTTTCTCTTTTCCAACAACTATATTTCCCATCTCTCTGCGTGAGTTTAATGCTGTCACACACATCCTTATCTAGTGCGAAGGTATATTATTGAATGAGTTGTTTGTTTGGTTTTGGGTTGAGGCAAGGCTAATATTGATGTTAGGGTTCCGTAAGGGAATTGGAATTTATCCATTTTCATAAAACTTGTGAGGGTTTTGCAGAATTTGGAAATGGGTGATTTTATTGCACAAATACAGACAGAAGAAGGAACAAGAAAGTGAGTGAGATGGCGACTACAACACGTACTCCAATATTTGCATTACTTAATTGTTGATGCCAAAGTTTTGGACTCATATACTCAGACTAATAAATGGATCTCTCATGATGCCTCGAGTATTATAATTAAACCCTCACAAAAAGGGAATCAATGTTCTCAACCATCCGACTTTATCTCCCTTTCCTTTCCTTTCCTTTCCTTTCCTTTCCTCCTGTATCAAGGGTTTGATGTAATATAACACCTAGCTATTATTACTACCTGATATTATTATGAATGGTTTGAAACACGAATGTATCTATAAGGGCATCTTCAAATCTTAGAAAGCATCCAAAACTTGACATCTTGGGGAAGCAAATCTCAAGTAGAACAGAAGAAAATGATCAAATGGGGAAAAAAGAAATGGAAATGCATAGAAATGATGGAACTTTACAAACTCTTAAATATTCCACAATAATATTCTCACTTCCATCGATGCGCACCTAATTTACAAATGTATGTATGTATGTATATGGGTATTTTATTGAAAGCAAGAAATTTTCTAACTTTTTTCAATTCGTTTTCAATCTCCTTGTAAGCAAGAAACAACTGACATGAACAGAAGAAGACCAAAAAACAAGAGACAGAAACAACAAAGTCACGGCGGTGCAATTTTATTTATCTGCCGCCGCCGCCAAGGCGGAGCTCAAGATCCAAATCCTCAACGGAGGAATGGGTAAGTCCAATTACCTCTGATCGGAAAAAGAAAGCCACCGTGGAGGGCACATGATCGGGTCTCTTTCTCTTGCAACAAACAGCGGCGTCATCCTTGAGGAAATCATGGCTTGTTTTAGGGTTTGCAGATGGGTGTTGTGGAAGATCGATTTGGGGTTTGAAAGATTGATGCTTTAATCTAGCCCGATCACGGCGGTGGACATTCATGTGACCACCCAGAGCTTGAGCCGACCGGAATTCCCTTTTGCAGAAGCTGCAAGAGTAGGATCTGGGAGGCCAAACGCAGCCGCCGAGATGACCGGCAGCATCCTCAGCAAAGGCTTGTTCTTCCCATGAAGCTTCGTTGATTGTAGTGCTCAAATTCTTCTTCTTTTTGTTCTTGTTTTCCCACACCATCCAGCATAGTTTGGACTCCATTGAGGTGAAAAGGTATGGAATTGAGATGAGAAAATTGCATTAAATTGGATATTTAAGGTGAAATAGTGGGGGTAGGGTTTAGTGTTTGAATGATCTCTATTATACCCCTGCCTGCCTCTCATGGACTAAATGCTTCCATTTTAATTCTTTTAATTTTCTGGGGAATTTACAAAACTCATAGCATTTAAAATATTCAGTTTGTCTGTGGGCCCTTCAAACTCATGTTTTTTGGGGATTCATCACAGGGTGTTGCCCTAACTCAACTTATCTCACTCAATGGATTATCACTAAACACAACTCATTACCTACAAATTAACTCACAACTCTCTCTCTCTTCTTCCATTATCAACCAAAATTTCATTCCATCCCCTTCGAAGCTCAACGTCCTCACTGGCAAAACACCCGGTGTCTAGCTCTATACCCCATTTGTAGCAGCTCAAACCTACCGCTAGCTAATATTGTCCTATTTGGACTTTCCGTTTCAGATTTCCTCTCAAAGTTTTTAAAACGCATCTTCTAGGGAGAGGTTTCCAAACCCTTATAAAGGGTTTCGTTCTCCTCTCCAACCGATGTGAGATCTCACAATCTACTACCTTTGGGGGCCCAGCATCCTCGCTGGCACACTACCCCGCGTCCACTCCTTTTCAGCGCTAAGCGTCCTTGCTAACATACTGCCCAACGTCGGGCTCTGGTACCATTTGTAACCGCACAAGCCCACCACTAGCAAATATTGTCTTATTTGGGCTTTCCCCTCAAAGATTTTAAAACACGTATGGTACGGGGATGTTTTCACACTCTTATGAATGGTTTCGTTCTCCTCTCCCACCGACATTAGAATCTCACAATTATTAATCATTAGTGTACTAAACATGCTTAAAATTGTCTAATTAATTAGGCGTTTTGGTAGGAGGGAGAGATTTTGAATGTTTAAAAATATTAAATATTCGTGTAACTTAATTAATTAGACAAATTTTCCTAGTAAAATCATTGAACTCATTAAAAACAAGTTTATTGTTATTAAACTCATTTGACATAAAATTAAGTGTAATTATCTAGGAGATGAAAAACCGAACATTTTTACATTAAATATTGCATCATCAAACAATTATTCCACGTACATGTGTGTATATAATTATAAACATAAACAAATCATGTAGTCAAAATGTTTAGTTATGCTAAATAATATTATTTAATTTGAATTAATATCATAATATTTATATCCCAAAAAAATCAATTTAAAATGAATTGAAAAATTCCTAATAGGCCCCCATGATTTCTCCAATTTGCGTAACTAGTTAGCCTATCTATTGGGCAATAAACCAAGAATTCAGAATTATAATAAAGAAGTCGATTTCTTGTAAGTTACAATTTGATCATTGTCGTCCCTTAAACTCTCCATTATTCAACTTAAATTATTCTTATTTAATTTGGAAATTTACTTAATCCCTACTCAACAAATTAATTTTTGTTACAATCTCATATAAGTACGTATAATTTGTATTGATCAATTTTATATTAATGAAAATATTGAAATATTTTATAAATAAATTGGCAGCCGAGACAACTATCATGTCATAAAGTGTGCGTGCATTGCGGGGGGTTTTCAAACGACATCAACATTATGAAGGCGTCAGCAAAATTTAGACTTAGAACGACATTTGATACGATTCATAAGAAAGCGATACTTCAAAGTCATGTACCATGCGGTTTAAAGAGGTCATAAACTTTTTAATTGTTATATTGAAAAATGATTTGAAGTTTAAAATTTCAATTTATATATATAGGTTTATTATGTTTAAATAATTAAATTAAATTAGTAAGATATAAAATAAAAGGATTGTGAAGGAAAAGAATGAAAAAATAATTAAAATGTGAAACCTAGCCTAAGAAAATAACAGTATATATTACAAAAGATGTGTGCAAAATAGCATAAGAAAATATAATGTGACAAAAGTTTCAACATTATTGAAAATGTATTATTATTATTATTATTATTAGAACATATGATTTCCTTTGCAACTTGCTTCCGTAAATCGAGAGGGAAGCTCCATAAATAATTTGAAGAAAATTCGAGAAGAAGTGAGCTTATCTTAGATTTTAATATATAATTGAGAAATTATTTTAGTGTCGGCACGAAAATTGTTGTGTTAAATGATTATAAAAAAAGGGAGCAAAGACAAGAAATTGGTCATATTTTTATAATATAAAGTTTTTATTTTTCATGCATTCCTTTGAGAGAGACAAATGGAAAAACAATAATATTTCTCTCTTATTTTTCTTACTCTAACAATATAGTTTAGATCTGATGATATTAATAAGATAAATCGGATCAAATTAAATTATTGGATGTGTATTGACAAGATATGGTTCAAAGATTTGAGGGCAAGCAAAGGAAGGTGTTCTTGCATGTTTCATGGGATGTGCTCACTTCTAGATCAACCCTCTCATCCACTTACCACCAAAATTACTTTCTTTTTGTCACTTCTCAAACCCATCTTTAATTTATCGTTTTTACCACTAATAGATCGTAATTATAAAATATAATGTATTTGCTTCAAAATCTTGCATTATATAAAAATATTAATTCATGCAAATTCTTTTGTAAAATGGGATCTTGGGTTGAAAACAAGCCAGGCCCATTGCAAAATTATGTCCGTTGGGCCCAACGTGGGCAGAGATTTTTTATTTTTTTATTTTTTTTCAAATTATCTACTTATGGCTTGTTATTACCTTCTAGATATTGCATGTAATTATAAATAAAATTATAGAAAATAAAAAAATAAAAAGGCACACCGAAGGACAAAATAGTGTATATATATATGTTTTTGAAGGACAAAAAGATAATGAATCAATTAAAAAGAAAATGTAATTATTAAATTGATTTAAAAAATAATGATAATTAAGCGTGGCATACGTGGGTCTATTTAAACCGTCGATTGAGAAGTGGCAATCTCCAAAGCAAATCGGTGTATAAACAAATGTCGTACCCACGTGGCAAGCATTTGGAAAGTGTTCGGATTTGAAAAGTCTTTGGCTTCCAGAAACTTCCAGCTTAATCTTGTGGCGATCTCAAACGCCGCCCTGATTTCTCCACGTGTCCACTTACCACGTCGATATCCGACGTGGCTCACGTTACATCTCTGTAAATGATACGATCCATTCCTTTTAAATTATTTCGAAATTTACCTTTTTCGTTTTTTTTCTTCTTTTTTGGCTGAGTTTTCATGTGCAGATGCATCGGAATACAAACAGAGAAAGATGAAGTAAAGCTTTCCGTTTCTTCTACAAAATAGTTTTTGTTTTCTGAATAAAATTACAATTTCTCTGAGTTGTTATTTATCGGTTTTGAATGGATTAGGGAGCAGAATGCAGCAGGACAGAACGGTGCAAAAATGGCCAACAAAATCGATGCCCTCGTTTTTATGTGGGGTTATCTTCCCGGAGCCTCGCCGGATAAATCCCTTTTGCTCTCGCCGGAGCCCGTGAGGCTTCCGGGTTCGATCGACGGCGGGGATTCGTGGAAGGAAGTCTGCGGCGGTGGTTGTGGGTTTGCCATGGCCATTTCAGGTTTTAAAGCTCTCGATCCTTGGAATCTTGTTCTTATTGTTTTCTGGAACTCGGGGGTTTTTTTTTCCTTTGAATTTTTGTCGATGAACGGTTCATGGATTTGGGTTTTAGATTCTGGAAAGTTAATTACGTGGGGTGCGGCGGATGAGGAAAGTCAAATTTACCTGACTTCGGGAAAACATGGGGTAATGTGGATGTTTGAGTGAAAAACTTGTTTGATTTTGTTTTTATGCGTGGTCTTGGAATTGATTTGGAATCTTCTTCGAGCTGCAACATTGTTAAGGAGATTCCTGAGGCGTTTCCTCTTCCAACTGAGGCTTTGGTGGTGAAGGCTGATGCCGGTTGGGCTCATTGTGTCTCAGTTACAGGTACCGTTTCATTCTCTGTTTGCAACCTAAATTTGTAAGGGGATTTCAGATGATTTCTTGTTTCTGGGAAGGTGTTATGTTGATGATATGATAGACTATTTTTGAGGATTGAAACATGTTCTCTTCCATTGTAAAGGATATTTCTCTGCTTAAGAAGTTATAACAAATGTACAGAGGCTGGCGAAGTGTACACATGGGGCTGGAGCGAGTGCATACCTTCCATGAAAACATTGCGAGATTTGGCCATTGGGGGAGCTATGTTAAAGGATTCTACTGGGAAACAAGCTCTACCCACAACTGAGCAAGGTAATTTTCAAGTTCTTGTGAAAATGGGCAGGGGAGTTCGCAAAACCAATAGATTATATGTATTCTTGATATTGTATCCTGGATACTAATTTGATTCATGAAATCCAACAAGTGAACTGTTTCGAAGTTTTGGTAGATTTGATTGTTTAAATGTATATGTTCTTCATAGTCGAACCTCAAGACTGGAATGTAGTTGATAGAATGGATACCCAACTTGACAACAAAAGGGTTGGAGAGGAAACTGCAAAGCGAAGAAAAATCAATTCAGTTAAGGAAGATGCTGAAGTTTCTAGTCCAGGAGATGAGCTATTTACTGCATTACCATGTCTTGTAAATTTTGGGCCAGGAGTGAAGATTGCTTCAGTTGCAGCTGGTGGACGCCACACTTTAGCTCTATCAGGTAAATCTCTGATGCAGAAGCCACCCACATGCTCACGATTTGCAGACGTAATTTAGCGTTTTGTGGTTACATTGCATAGTTTTGTAGGGTATATGAAGTACGAAGCTATGGAAGATTTTTGATGTAAAGAAAAAAGACACCCTGATGCATCATTATATTAACTGAAGTTTCAGATATGGGACAGGTGTGGGGTTGGGGCCATGGAGGTGAAGGACAGTTAGGTTTGGGTACTCGGGTGAAGATGGTATCTTCCCCTCATATCATTCCTTGCATTGAATTGCCTACTTCTGCTAAAGATAGGTCTTCAGTAATTTATCAAGGATCCAAAGCGGCTGCTGGTAAAGTGATCGGAAATTATGTGAAGGGCATTGCTTGTGGAGGTCGCCATAGCGTCGTAGTAACAGGTGAGAATATACGATATCCTTCTTTGTTTAGTCTAAAAGTATCATACAGCCAGAGCTTTAGTTTTAGTGCCATCAATACCTCTTCTTTTATAGTCTGTTCACTCTGTTTATATGGTTAACTTATCAGATACTGGTGCATTGCTTACTTTCGGATGGGGACTATATGGACAGGTCTGTTTCCTTTCCCTATTGTCTTTCTATGGCGAAGCTCTTCTCGAAGATCAAATTATAAGCCATTTTAAGCAACAAAATGCCCTAAGAACTCTACTGCAAGCATGCCCTTCTTATTGCGTTAAACGTACTAATATTGTTTAGTTATCTTCATATGACGGGTTTTATTAATCCAGTGTGGGCAAGGGAACACCAATGATCTACTGAGACCGACATTTGTGTCTTCTTTATCGGGTACCCAAGTCGAAAACATTTCTGCTGGATTATGGCACACTCTTTGTATTACTGCTGAAGGTCTTATCTATGTCTTTGGGGGCAACCAGTTTGGACAGTTGGGAACTGGTGCTGACCAGGGTGAGGTACTTTTTCTGTTCCTCAAATCTTAATTTGATGCCTGAGCATTTCCGTGAATTTTATAAGTTATGTAATAATGGAAGCGATGTCATGTCTAGATGAGAAGGGAAGAAAGAACAACTAAAGTTGTCAAACTGCTTGGATTAGATAGTGATTTTACCATCAAAGAACTTGTGATGAAATGTAGGAGATGAAGCATTTGAATAGTCTTTAGTCTTCATAGAATTTCCTTTTATTTTGTTACTTTAGACTGTACCAAGGCTTTTGGATGCTCCGATCTTGGGAAGTAAGCGTGCAAAAAGGATTTCTTGTGGCGCTCGACACAATGCCGTACTAACAGGTATCGTAAGCATATGATTTTACTATTCAATCTACTGAAATGAATGCGGGTTGAAGTGATCCCATGACACCGTTTTGTTGACATTGTATGTGTTATTTCTTGCTCTAATCTTGTCCCTTACTGATTGTTCTTAAAGATGATGGCCAGTTATTTTCATGGGGTTGGAATAAATATGGCCAGGTACTGATTCTTTCAGCTTAAGAAGTCAGTTTCGATGTCCTGCTGCATTTATATCGATATCTCACTTTTTCGCAGCTTGGTCTTGGAGATTCAATCGATCGCAACATACCATCTAAGGTTCCCATCGACGGATGCTTACCGCAAAATATCGTTTGTGGTTGGTGGCACACGCTCATGTTGGCGGAGGCTGAACCGTCGAAGTAATTGTTGTAAGTTGTGAATCTGAAGGAGGTAGAACCATATGATCTGGTTAATATTTTGATTTGTTTGTTTAGACTGGTTAGTTGAGTAGCAGTAGATATCAAACTTGCATTTTCAGTTTTACATTGTGTTCAGTAGGATATAGCCAGATATTGTTGTTAACTGGTTGAATCTGGGCTTCCATTCTAGAACATGAGTTGAAAAAAGATCTCTAAACTTCTTCAAACTCCACTTCTGTAAAATATAATTTAAACATAATTTTGGGGGTTGGCCTTTCAATTCTGTTGCATCATTTGTTTTTGGTATGATCAGGTGATGGATTTATATTAGGTGCTTGGTTGAGAAGCTTCATTATTGAGGCTTCCCTCTGAAGGAAAATCATCTTGATCTTGATATTGATATTAAATTAGTAGCCAACTATATAACTTGTTCCATGGGTCTCATCAAAGTTTAAACCCAGAAACCTGTGTATATATGAAAATAAAAGGGGGGGAATCATTCAAAAATTGCACGAGAATTAACATAAGATATGTCCAAAACAATAGATACATTTTAGTTCCATTCATATAATGTAGTAACTTGGAAGTAGTGGTCGTCAAATCCTTGTTCATTTCACTCTCTACCTTGAACTTCTGCAAGAAAAATTCTCTTCAATGGCAATGGAAAAGGATGGCTTTGATCAATTTCAAATGGTATGATTTGAACGATGACTTTATCTACTGTAACTTTGAAAATTTCCTTTTAAGCTCACTGCTAGTAGATATGTCTTTTCTAGTCTTTTCTATGTCCACTGCAGGCAGATATTGTTCTCTCTAGAATTTTCCTTTCAAGTCCACCACTAGTATATATTGTTATTGTCCTCTTTTGAAATTTTCCTTTCAAGTCCATCGCTAATAGATATTGTCTTCTTTGAAATTTTCCTTTCAAGCTTGGTGTTATATATTGTTCTTTTTGAATTTTCTTTCAAACTTGGTAGCAGATATTGTTCTCTTTGGAATTTTTCTTTGAAGTCTACTGCCGGTAGATATTGTTATCTTTGAAAATTTTCTTTTGGGTTCTCTTCAAAGTTTTTAAAACACGTCCCTGTCAGGGAGAGATTTCCACATCATTATAAAAATGTTTTGTTTTATTTTCAACCGATGTGAGATCTCACATCCACGATTCGAGTTGATAATCTCATTTTTGATAATCTATGCTTTGAGTTACTTCCCATCTCAAATGGGTTTAAGGTGTACACTATATATATAAGCAAATTGAAACCCATCCGCTGATATGAACAGTGCTCAAGAATAATACAAACAAGCAAACCGACGAGCCTTGAGTCAGAAGCTAATACCAAGAAAACCCTCCAAAAATAATAATATTAATAAAAAACCAAACTTGAAAACAAGAAAGAAAAGATAATTAATAAAGAAATGATATTTGGTGGAAGATTGCAATGCCAAATGGAGATTTAGTTTGGATATTGCTTTCTGTAGCTATCAGAAGGGGCTTGGACTCGATTTTGGCCAAATCTTGATTGTGGGTTAGCGTGAGAAGCTGGAGTCTTAAATCCAAACAAACCCCATATAAGATTTCATCGCCCAAATCTTTCAATAATCCTATAAACCAAACCCATCTGCTCTCTCCTCTTCAAAGAAACCAAATTAAGTAAGACGCTTTGCGGGTGTAGAGAAAGATGGAGGGCCTCATTCCATTCCTTTACAAAGCCATTGTCCAGTACAGAAATGGCAATAGCGAAGCCGATGGCCAACCGTCATGGCGCTGCGACGAGTCTCCCTCTGCTTCAGCTTCATATGTAAGACTTGCAGGTGATGAACAAGACAGCGCCTCTTCTTCTTTTTCTTCTTCTTCTTCTTCTTCTGGTGGCAGTGTCAGGATATCAGCTTCTGGGATTCAATCTCCTTTGCGTCGTTTGGTTCCCCGTCGACCTGCTGCTTGAAATGAAAATTAAAGTGAAGGAAAGTAGAAGGCTTAAGTTTGGTGATCAAGGATAAGTTGTTGCTTGTAATTTAAGTTTCTAGCCGTTGGCTTTGGAAGTATGAGGTGTGTGTGTGTGCAGAAAGAAATCTCCGAAGGGAGAGCTGTGTGTACTGCAGCCTGAAAATAGTGGCTGTGAGTGATGGTCCGGCCAAGAGAGCCGTGTGTATGGTGGTTTGTTCAAAGCAAATATATATATTTTCAACTACTTTTATTTGTTTAAATATTTTCAACTAATTTTTATTTAAGCTATAAATTTAATCTACAAGTGTAAATAGTTTTTTTTTCTTAATTGCCACCATCACATTTATACTTACAAGATAATCTAAATGATTAAAAAAAAAAAAAAGTAAATACGTGACAAATTAATAAATTAATTAAAAATTAATTAAAAAACAACCTTAGAAAAGGAACAAAACAATTAATAAAATAATAGTTAGGTAGGCAATTTATTTGCTTTTATATTAAATTAAGTAAAACGTGACAAATTGGAAGTTTAAAATATCTACAAGTTGATATACTCATTTTTATAGAAATGTCGATAAAATATCAATAGAATATTTATTATAAAAAATATAAAAGCAGTTTTTATATTTAGATTAATAAATAATTAGTTTAGACTTAATAAACTTGATAAAAGGCTAACTATTTATGAAGATTTTAAAATCATATAAACTAAAATTAGAAAAAAAATATATATATATCACGTAAGTAACGGTAAGTTTAGACTTTATATCTGACTTTTTTTTTTAATATCTAATAAATATATAAATTTTGTATTTTGTATTTAATATATTTAGATAAAATTAATTAATTTATTAGATATAAATTTAAATTTTATTTCTAATTTAATTCTAAACTTTTTATGTGTTTTATAAAATTTAAAAATCTAGAGATTAAATTTATAATTACGCAAATAATGACTAATTTTGGAATTTAACCTAAAAGATATTATCAAAATTCTTAACAGTTAAATTAAGACATTAAAAAATATTTATTATTTAGAAATCGGGATAACCCTAAATAAGCCACTGAGATCACCAATGTTTGAACTATGTAAGAAACAATTATTGATTAAGATCGTTGAGACTCATTTAAAAGATAGACCAATTATTTTGTTCGTCTAGAGGGAAAATGACGCAGCTCTAATGAAAGAATATGTCTTTAATTTACACACAACACATAATTATTCCTCAAATTATGTTCTTTTATCTTTATACAATTTCCTAGGGATAGGTTGTTTCATCCTACCCCCAAAGAGACAATTATTCACGACACATCTCGAGCATCACAAAAGGAATAAAATTATGTTTAATGGTCAGTTTGATCGGAGAAATGAATATGGTCATTGTAACGGCCCAAACCCACCGCCATTAGATATTTGTCCTTCTCGACCTTTCACTTCTAGGCTTCCTCTCAAAATTTTAAAACGTGTCTATTAGAAAGATGTTTCTACACCCTTAACTTATATGAGATGAGAGTGGTTGGAACGAGGAAGTTTGTTGTTGGCAAATAAACGTGTGTTTGAGAGAGAAGAGATCCTCATTTTATGGCGCAACTCACTCAAAGGGAAAACAATGGAATCCATATAAAGTCTTCGACAATGGAAGACGAAGAGACGACCAGAAAAAGAAAACCCAATTTTCTCCATTCATTAATAATACCCTTTCTGTCTCACCAAAAACCAAACCAAACAAAACAAAACAAAAAAGGTAACCCCACCTCTGTTTTCTCTGTTCTCTCTGTTCTCTCTGTTCTTTCTGTTCTTTCTGTTCTTTCTTTGGAGCCAAACTTTGAGAATAAACAACGTTGGAGATTCAGAAGCCGTGTACCCCCAAAAACATGGACAAACTCTCGCATTTTGATCTCAACACTGGAGCAACCATTCCGGCTGTCGGCCTCGGAACATGGAAAGCCCCTCCCGGCGAGGTCGGAGAAGCTGTCAAAACCGCCGTCAAGGTTTCTCTTCATCCTTACTTATCTAAATTACACTTAGTTTAGACTAAAAATTGATGGGTTTTTCTGTTTCTATGTGCAGGCTGGTTATAGGCATATTGATTGTGCTCATGTCTACGACAACGAAAAAGAGGTTGTCTTTCCCCTTCTTCTTAACATAATTCTGTACGAGGAATTCATAAACTCTGTTGCAGGTAGGAGCAGCATTTAAGGAGATGTTTTCAACGGGCGTAGTGCAGCGAAGTGAGATGTTCATCACTTCTAAACTCTGGTATCCCATCAAATTTCATTACTTTTTTTGTTTTGTACTAAAACCCCATCATGATTCCATCGAAACTAGTAGTGATTTTGCGTTGATTTCAACAGGTGTAGCGATCAAGCACCTGAAGATGTCTGCAAAGCATTGAGCAAAAGCTTAGAAAATCTTCAACTTGATTACATCGATCTCTATCTTGTACGCCTTTTTTATACCCTATGAAATGCTGATGTGACTATTAGGAATCACGATTGCTTTTGGCTTTCCTAGAAGGTCTCGTACCAATGGGAATAGTATTCCTTACTTATAAACAAACCTGAATAGGGACATGTTTATTTCAGGTACATTGGCCATTCAGGACGAAACCCGGGTCAAGAGGGTTCGCTCCTGAGGTCATGGCGCCGTTGTGTATTGCGGAAACATGGAATGCCATGGAGGGGTTGTATGCATCTGGGCAAGCAAGAGCCATTGGTGTAAGCAACTTCTCAACAAAAAAGCTTCAAGATTTGCTCAAAACTGCAAAAGTTCCACCGGCTGTTAACCAAGTTGAATGCCACCCAGTTTGGCAGCAGCCTGCTCTTCACAACCTCTGCAAATCCACCGGTGTTCATCTTTCGGTACATTTTCCAAATCCTTTAGCTATCAATAATCAACAGACACAGAACTTTACATAGAAAATTGGATGATGGGTGCAGGCATATTCTCCATTGGGATCTCCAGGGAGCTGGGTGAAGGGTGAAATCTTAAAGGAGCCAATTCTCATAGAAATTTCAGAGAAGCTCAACAAGTCACCGGCACAGGTGGCCCTCCGATGGGGCATCCAAAGTGGCCACAGTGTTCTTCCAAAGAGCGTAAATGAATCAAGGATTCTTGAAAACCTTAGCTTATTTGATTGGTCCATTCCCCCTGAGCTCTCCTCAAAATTCTCACAAATTCATCAGGTAAGTAATTGATGATATTCAGCTCAAAAGCCATAGAAATTAATCTCATTTGTGCATGGATTGTATTATGCAGCAACGTCTTCTTCGCGGGGATTTTGCAGTCCATGAAACTCAAAGCCCTTATAAAAGCCTTGAAGAGCTTTGGGATGGTGAAATATGATATCAATATCCATATCAATTTGAAGCAATCATTTGTAATAAAGATCGTTTTGGTCATTCTTTTAGGACGCCATTTCATATTAATTCCGACATTGTTTTGTAATAATTTATGTTGTTTTTTTTAACGTTTTAAGTTCTTAGTCGTTCTTGCACATTTGTCTTCTAAAATCTCAATTCATTGTTCCAAGTGTGGTATTAATTCTATATATTTAGTTCCTTTTTGAAAGAATTGTGTTATAGTCTTCATTAATTTCTTGGAATTATATAATTTATTTGTTTGTTAGTTTAATAACCGTGAGATCCGATATTATTCATTTTTAAAATGATAATTGATATCTTATCTACTAAACTAAGCTATGCTTGAATTGAAAATACTTAAATTTAATGAAAATTTAATGGCTAAATCTTAAATATAAAAAATTTGAAATGTAATAAAATTTTAGGAACCAAAAGACGAATCTCAAGACAATTTTTTTTTTTTTTAGAATTAAGCTTATTTACTAACAATTCCTTTTCCTTCGTAATAATTATCTAAAATTTGAACATGTTCTTTAAATTTAGTAATTTTCAAAAGATATAATTTTTTAAATTTGAATTCTTAATTGAAATCAAAGAACTAAAGTCTCATATCTGCTAATTCAGGGAATGATCATTTTCTACATTGGTGTAAGGCCTTTTACGGAATCTCAAAGCAAAGTCATGAGCGGTCATGCTGAAAGTAGACAGTATCATACCATTATCTTTAGGAGATATATTTTCGTATAAGGGTTCAAATCTTATTTACTTGTCAATGAAACTCATGGATGCAACATTAGTGAAAAATTGCTCCACGAAGAGCTGTCTCTCTTAATAATAACTATCAAACATATGGATTAAAAAATCTACATATCTCTAATAACCATCGGATACAAATTACAAATATTTGTATAGTTTCTCCTTCATACACTCGAGAATGAAAAAGTATCATCCAATACGAGATAACGCAAACATACATAAATGAAGGCAGGTTATTCCATAACCAAACAAACCTCAATCCCCAACGGGACTGATTTATTAGCTCCAATTACATATTCCACACTTCAAACCCAGAAAAAACAACACACCATAAGAACTAAACCCCAAAAAGAAGGGAAGAGATGAAAGAAGCACCGATACTCCCCGTCACAGACGAGAGCATGGACGTCAACATCCTCCCTGCGTTTGGCCCATGGTTTTGTTGATGATATACAGCATAAGGATATCCTTGGTAAGGATGATCATAAGGAGGATATGGATACACATACCCATGATAATTGTATGCATAAGGAGGAAAAGCTTGGTACTTGGGATATCCTTGATGAGGGTAAGGATATCCATAGTTGTAATAACCATATGGATTCATGTTTGGGACTGGCACACCCTAGAGATTGTGGGATTAGGGTTTTGTAGGCAGATGAACACCACCTGCTAAGATTATAGTTAGGGGTGGGAAGAAGTCTTCGATCACCAATTTCTTATATAAATAAAGAAAGACCAAGACTTTGGAAGGTTCTTACTATAAATAAAATTTATTATTTTTTTAAACGGTTTTTCTTTTCTATATTATTCACAATCTTAAATTTCTTAATTAAATTAACAGTTAATTTTACAATTAGAAAGTGACATCTTATTAAAATAAAAATAATGTTGTCTTTTTCACATTAACCGACATATTACGTATCGTTGTTAGTCTCATGGTTTTAAAATGTGTATGCTAGGGAGAGGTTTTCACACCCCTGTAACGAATATATCGTTTCCATCTCCAATCGATATGAGATCTTACAATCTACCCTTTTTGGGGTCAGCATCCTCGCTGACACACTGCCTGATATCTAGCTCTGATACCATTTGTAATAGCACAATCCCACCGTTAACAGATATTGTCCGCTTTGACCCTTTACGCATCGTCGTCTGCCTCACAGGTTTAAAACACGTCTACTAGAGAGAGATTTCCACATTTTTATGAGTATGAGGATTGATTCGTTCCCCTTTCCAACTGATGGCGGTTGGAAATTTGAAATATGTTCTAATAGTATAAGTATTGTTTTAACACAAAATTATTATATTCCTCTTAAATGCACAAAAAAAAAGTAATTTTTTAGAATGAAAATTAAAAAATCAAGACACTAATAAATACTAAAATGGAATTTTAGAATGAACAAATCGAAAAATATATAAATTTGGAGATGGGTCCCATAAACTTCTGACTTTGTAGCACATAGAACGAATTAATTAGATATTTGATTACTGTTCATTTGACTTTATTACAAAACATTTATTGCTACGTAAATCATGCTGTCGTGTCGTGCCATATTATCCTAGACCTGGTCATTATATAACTATATATATCCTTAAAAATTATAATGTCATTACATATTAAAAGAAGGCTAAAGTTTAAGACGTGCAGAAATTCATAAGATATTGTATGTAAGTAAGTACTCATGCCGGGGTTCGGGTTCTTCTTCCATTCATATTTTTGCACCTTCAACTTTGACGACCATCGATAATGGACCGTTACTTGTTGAGCTTAACCCAACGATGAATCTTAACTTAACTTGGAGGTTACGACCTCATATTATATATTAGCTCTTCATTTAATAGTTTTCAATAGTTAAAACATGTCACTTTTCGTAAGCGGAAAAAAGACAAATTTGAGTGATAGCACCAAATTTTTTGCCCAAGTTTTTCCAACTCTTGGAGATATCCATACACGTCACACCGACTCAATCTAATAAATTAATAAGTTGGAGCTGATTTTGGTTGAAACTTGGGAGAGAAGGCAAAGACATAGTCATCTTCCAGTCGAATTAATAATTAGGTTTTTAGTACTAAAAAAACTCAGGAGGATTGTGTGGATCCATACAGTATTATCCCATCCCACCGAAATCCTCGGTTCGTTGATTTGTGATAAAAACAACGAGAAAGATCTATCTATCTTCACATGGATATGATATTGCTCATTCCCGGTTAACATCTAAATATATCACAAGTATAATTTATGTTTAGACAGGACACGACTTACAACTCATTCTTTGTTTGGAATCTGAGGATTTTCTTCCATCGTAATTAGGTTTAGACAACGACTCTAATACCAATTGACAAGAATAACAAAACCTTCACCTATCTCTATATTACTAAAACCTTCACCTAAACGTTCTTCATTTTAGGTAAAGGTCTTATGGATTTATTTTTTGTTTTAACTAAAATGTTTGGTCCACAATTATATACATGGATGTGACAACCGTAAATGATAAGTACATGAATGTACCAAAAGTCACATTAGAATGAGAGCGATCTTGAAAATAAAATGACTAAGAAAATCTTAAAAAAATTGAAAGTTACTATCGGTCGAGTAATTTCCAATTTTCTCTTCCATTTCATACATTAATTAACATTCTTAATTTACATTTATTCATACATTCAAACAAGAAACACAAAGGAAAGAAAAGACAAAGCAAACGACAGAGATCTTCTTCGTACGAAATATCACTAAAAATTTAAAGGCATCCCAAAAATGGAACTGGTAACTGCACCCATGGTCAGTTTACCCACCAGAGAAAACATTGATTTTGTAAGCGTTCTCTCACGTGGCGGCGGTGGCGCTTCATATCCATAATGACTTGCTTGATAATAACCATAATTATTGTACGCATATCCATAATCAAATCCAACAGGATAGCCAAAATAAGGGACGGCGAAACCATAAGGAACTGGAGGTGGCCCAGTTGGCCCAGTTGGCCACGGCGGCGGCGCAAACGAAATCCCACGTGAGGTAGTCCCAATCGGCGGTGGAACTGGAGGCTCGGTCGACTGAGCGGCCGGCGAGTCGTACGGCTCCAAAAGGCAGTCAAGATGGATATTGAGTTTACAAATATCACATCCATAGACCCAACGAGATGAACAATCAGTTCTGCAAACATCACAGCTTCCAAAGGGCAGCTTTTGGAGCTTTAAAGAATGGTTTTTGTCGATCGCATGGTCAAGCTCTTCGGGGAGTTGGGTGCACAGTGGGTGGGCGTCAAAGTTGCAGTCTTTACATCGGTAATAGATGCCCTCGACGGGGTCCAGGCAGACGTCGCAAAATCGGCCGTCAGGGGCTGGAGCTTCGGGTTTAAGGACGTCCAAAGTGAGATGGTGGTGGTGGATGAACAAGGACAACTTTTCAGGGCAATTGGCGCAGAATTCATGTAGGTCGAAATCGCAGCCGTGGCATCGGAATCGGCTGTCGGAGCCGAAGGTTTTGCAGCCGTTGCAGTAGTAATCTTGATCGTCGGAGAGAAAAACCAAGGGGTGGTTTGGATGTGTGAAATGAAATTTGGTGTTCTTTGCCACCGGAGCCATCTTTCTCTGATGATCTTTTGGTTGTTGGATTTGCTAAGCGGAGAAACAAGACCTATTAAATGCTACAATAATGCGTTTATTATTATTATTATTATTATTTTATGATTTCCCGCTTCTTTTTTTTTCTTTCCTTAAATGGGTTAAAAAGTATATATATATATATATATAGAATCACTACTTTCAAATTAACTTTTATCGTGAAATACTTGTTTGAATTCAAATCATGAATGATTTTAAACATGCAATCTAAACTATATAGAATTGTAAATAAACTTAGTTGCTATAGAAAATTCAAAGGCTTCTATTACTCCATTTTTCAAGCTATCTTACAAAAATAACATATATGGTTTTATAAAACTCTTAACCTTACGGGAGGCTTTCTAAAGTTGTAACTTTCACATTTGTATGACCATAATTAACCCGTATGTATTTTAGGGCTATAATTAACCAATACATAAATAAGCCTTAAAATACATTAAAAAAACACAATAACTCTAGATTATCATCGTCATAAATTTGTAATCATCTAAAAATAAATGAAGCCCCATTTAAAGTAACTTGAAGTCTTGAAACTTGATTATTCTTAATATGGTATGATTGAGATGCCTTAATTCTATTTATATATATATATATATATATTTGTGTATTTAGTTATTTTAAACAATTAATTATGGATACAATAATCCATTTTTATTTTATTAAATTATGCTTCAAAAGTAGATAATTGTTACCATTTTAATCTTAAAATTTTAAAAAAATTTAATTTTTTTCATTTCGAATGATTGTTGAAAAAAATATGTGTTTAATCATAAATTTATTGGACTTTGGAAAAATATATTTGCTAAATGTAAAGGCATGATTCTTGGGTTCTTTAGTTGACTTTAATTTACCAAATTGTGATTAAATAAAGACTTTGACTTAGTTTTGTTTGGCTTACGTTATTATCAAATTATAGTTCTAATCTGGGTAATTTGTTCTTCATTTAATTTAATATATAGATAAGATCTAATTATATAATCTAAAAATTCTATTTTTAAGTTTCATTAGACATAAAATTCAATTTAATATCTAATAGGTCAATTAATTTTTAAAACTCTATACATGCCAAGTCAAAACTAGCCAAGTCTAACTCAACTCGATCCAAGCTCAACTTAAAGTTATAGTTTAGTCGGTTTAGTTCAATCCAACCTTTTCACTAAATGGATTGGATATGAATCACTATTTTAAAGATTGAACCAACCCTTTTAGATCATATTTTAATTTGCCTCTCGAGTTGGCCCAATAAATTTATCATTAAAAGAATTAATATTCGATAGGCTTATCCAATGGATTTAGTCAAAATTCGACTTAAGTTTGACCCAAACTTTGATCTAATAAGACAAACTCATGAATTAGGTCATGGTCTTGATTGTTGAAGGTTGATAGGTCTAGCCAAGATCGAAATAATTCCCCTTAAACCTACTGGACTTGATTCGACTCGGCTCCACCTAATGATATTAGGAGAATTTGTTAGACATAAAATCAAAAATTTAGAGATGTGTTCTACAAGACCCACACAGAGAAAGAGGAACTAAAATCCATGGCAGTGACTTGAATTACTTGAAATTCAAGAAGATGATGATACAATATTTAACACTCAAAATTGTAAATAAATCGAAAATTATTATTACTAAAAAAAATAATACAGATAAAACTGAAACTAATAATAAGTTAGCACTAAATTTTGACATACATTAATTAATAAAAGGGATTAATTGGAGAGAGATTAAAAACCAATGATCCAAAAAGAAAACCATTGATAGCACCTGAAGCTATACTTCCAATTAGAGAAAACATTGTATTCCCAAACAGTGATCCCCAATTTGACGACGACGAAGAAGATTCATGTCCATGCCCATGCCCATGTCCATGCCCATGCCCATGTTCATGTCCTCCACCATGATTTGGCGGATAATTGGGGATATTATTATATGGAAATGGATATCCAGGATACCCATAATAAGAATTCGGAACACCCCAAGGGAATCCATACCCATAATAATAATTCCCTCCATAACCAGGCGGAAACCCACCATTAAAATGAGGCTTCTCCGCCGTCGACGGCGGTGGAGCATGTGGTATCCCACGTGTCCCCCTGCTCTTGTTTTGACCGTACGACTTCCGAAGACATTTGATATGTATGTTGACTCTACAAGCATCGTAGCCGTACACCCACAAAGAAGAACAATCAATTCCCAAACGACGACTTCTGGATGATGTGGCGCACCTTCTCCGGCAGCTGCGTACAAAGTGGGTGAATATCGAAGTCGCAGTGGCTGCAGCGGTAGGACACGCCGTCGATGGATTCACGGCAAATGTCACAGATGGTCGTCGTTCGGTGATGGATTTTGTCACAATATCTCACGACGGGTGTGAATAAATGTGAAATTATTATTAGTCAGGAGAGGATAATACTGAGAGAATTGAAAAATGAAATATTTACTGTGGCTTGTGTTTTACTGAGAATAAGGCTCCTATTTAACCTATAATAATTCCTATAAATAACTCCTACAAATACTCATCTCAACTAACTCCGATAAATAACAATTGGACTAAATCAAGCAATAAATTGCACTAATTTTGACAGGGTTTGGGGTTTAGAGAATGAGAGAGAGTGGGTGGCTGTGGAAGAAGGAGGAGAGTTGGTGGGGGCAATTGGCGCAGTACACGTGGATGTCGGCGATGCAGACGTGGCATTGGAATCTGTCGCCAAAACCGGTGGTTTTGCAGGCGGCGCAGATGTAATTGGCTTGGTCGCTTGTGTTGTGAATGAGCTGGTGGTTTGGATGGACATGGGAGAAGTGGGCCATTTTCTGTGTCTGTTTGTGATAACACACATTGAGTGGGAGGCGTTTATAGAGAGAAAACAACGCGTTTTGTGTATGCATTATACTACCACCACCATCCTCTTATCATCTCTCTCGTTGACTTACAAATTAATTAAACCCCAATACTTTTTCTTCACCAACCTTTCTCAATAAAGTTTGGATTTTTGTACTTGGAGCCGAATGACTTAACTTATTGTAGAGACAAGTCGGTTGTGTTGCAAACGATTAAACATACATGTACAAGCGGTATGTGCGGTCGAACAAGCTTGAAATCCGTGTAAGCAATGTTCGGTTGGTGAAGACAAACCTCGCCTAAGGTCTGACGAAGTCACAATATAAGGCGAAAAATATACATAGAACTTGAGTTCTCCTGGTTGTGAGGATGTCAAGATTACGATGTCGCATGGTTGAAAAATACGACCGTAATAGTTGGTATTAGAATCACGGTTTATATGTTCATTTGAATAAGAGAATCTGTTAGTGAATTATATTGATCTATACTATGTACAAAATCAACGAACTGCAAATAATAAGATGCAAAAAAAGACATAAAAATTAAATAGGCGACAAATTCTTACTTTTTTATATATAAAAAACATTAAATTTTTTATATTATATTATTAAAATAGATCTAAAGTGGATTTAAAATAGATCGAAAGTGTAGATAACTGGTTCGAACTTGTTATAAAATTAATATTATTATTATTGTTTTTGAGCTGTATTAAATTAATTTATAAGAGTTCTAAGTCAATAACGGTGGCTCTTTTGAAACAACTAGGACATAAATACAGCCTAATATTATATAACACCACAAAATAACAAGTTCTGAGCAATTTCCCGGAAAGTAAAAAAATGTTGGGGCTCATTCTTGGAATCACCATAATTATTTTCCTCTTTTTTAAAAAATAGTTTTTAATAACTCATTTTTATTTTTAGGATTTCACTAAAAATTCAAAATTAAGAAAAAAACAATCTTAATAAAACTAAATAGTTACCAAATATTAATTAAAATCAAATAAAGAAATTACGACCTAATTAGCCTTCTTTAAGAATAACCTTGAATATTCACGTGTCCAAGGATATAATCGTAAATTCTCATCGTTTTGAGCTTTTGAATCACTCTTTTTTTTAATTTGTTTTCTAAAAGGATCGTTGGGCTTAAAAAGCTTGGGCTAGAGAGATTCTCTCATAATCCACCTCTTTAGGAGCCAAAGTCTTTATACATACTGCCTAATGACTACCTCACAATCTACTCCCTTAGTGTCCTTGCTGAGCTGGCACACTGCCCGATGACTATGTCACAATCCACTCCTCTTAAGGGCCTAGCGTTTTCTTTGGCAACCCGGTGCCATTTAGCACACCGTTCGATGACTATCTCACAATCCACCCTGTTTAGGGACGTAAGGTATTCGCTGGCACACCGTTCAGTGACTAGGTCTGATACAATTTATAATGGCTTCAAACTCACAACTAACAAATATTGTCCTTTGTTTTTTAATTTAGAGACTTCCCCTCAAAATTTTAAATTTAAAACGTGTCTGCTACGGAGAGGTTCCCACACAATGCTTCTTTCCCTTTTCCAACCGAAATGAGATCTCACAATTTTGTTGTAACTCTCGTCCATTATTGTTTCGTCTACGAATAATTTCTTAGAACACATCATCACAATCAATCTTTGTAATCAATCAATTAAAATAGAAGTACAAAATGAACATAATTGTTGGATATACACTAGAAACATTTGATTATATTATATATCAACACAATGAAAAGGGAAAAGAGAGGGAACAATGGAGGTATTGGAATTTTTCAAGTGGGGACGATGAACAGAACACCATTAGAAATTGAAGGATTGAAAATCAACCGAACCGAAAATAAAATCAGAGAAAGCACCAATCGCCAAATTCTCAACCAGAGAAAACATTGTACTCCCAAACATCGATCCCAAGCTCGGCGGATGATTATTGTTGTGTGCAAATTGAACAGGTCCAGGATACCCAATCGGGTAATTCGGGTATCCCCAACCGGGAAACCCACCGTGGTTAGGAGGTGGCCACGTCGCCCACTGCGGCGGTGCATGGTGGTGTATCCCACGTGACCCAGATGGCCGGTGGGTGTTCTCCCGCGAACCGAAGGGCTTTGGAAGGCATTTGAGATGGATGTTGACTTTACAAGAGCCGCAGCCGTAGACCCAGAGAGAAGAACAGTCAGCTTTGCAAACAGAACAGCGGCCAGAGGAGAGCTTGTGGAGAAACAGCTTATGGTTGGGGTCAATAACGTGGCGGAGGCTGCTGGGGAGGTGGGTGCAAAGTGGGTGGACGTGGAAGTGGCAGTCCTTGCAGTGGTAGAAATTGGCGTGGATGGATTCGCAGCACACGTCGCATACCCGATGGGTCCGAGAGGGAACTTGGGGGTTGCGGATCATGTGAGCGAGCGGGTGGCGGTGGAGGAAGGAGGAGAGTTCGTGGGGGTAGTCGGAGGAGATATGCATCGTCGGAGGACGGTTTGGATGGGCATCAGCCATTTCTCTCGATCAGTAGCCACAAAAGGAGAGAAAAATTGCGCCTTTGTTGCTTGGGGAGCACTCTTTTTTATATGGGTGTCGTTGGTTTTGGCAAAGACGATGACTTTTAAGGCTTTTTAATTAAAAAAAAAATCCCTTTGATTTATTGTTACTGGTCACTCTTAGATGCTTGTTTTCTTATATATTTTTTCCTTATAAAACGATGAATGAAATAGAATCCATGCACATCTTTCTCTCAAGTTGAATTTGTATATTGGGATGTTCATTTCAAGCCATTTGAATGACATTCAAACCTATAGAGGTGAAAGTTTAAGCCCAAATAATTATATATATATATATACACACGTCGCGTAGATATTTACTTGTTCGATAAGATTTCAAAACGTACCATTTGAATGTATGTTAATTGAAAAAATAATTTTAAATAGTTTTTATATTTTCTCTAAAAACAAATTTTAAATTTGCAACAAAAAAAAAATCAATAATACTCTTAATTTTTTAAAAATAAATCTAAAAAAATATTTAAAACTTTCATTAAATTTTTTTTTAATTATAGTTAATTTAGAATAAAAATAGTTAATATTTTATTTGAAAAATACTTTTAAATTTTAATTTTAAAATACTCTTTAAAAAATATACTTAAATTTAATTTTTTTTTATTAAATATCTCTCAAATACTTTTACTCGTTAATACCGTCTAAAAAAACATTCATGAATTCAAAAAAAATAATATTAAAAATTTTGAAATTTTATGGATATTTTTTTTTTTTTTGAAAGTTTTTATATTTTTGAAACATTATTAAAAGTTTTTTAGTGTTTTCGAAATAAAATATTAACGTGTCTCGCTCAAAAATTAATAATAAGAGTTTTTTTTTCTTTTTTTAAAGTTTAAAGGTATTATTAGATTTTAAAAAATTTAAGAGTATTTTTTAAACTAATATTATTAATTTAGATAAGAGGGAATCCGAGTAGAATAGAGAAATAGATAAAAAAAAATCTAATTAATTCCAAAGTATTAATTAACAAATTAGTTAGATAAAAAAAAATTACACAAACAATTTTACTTTATTTTTATTTTTATTTGTTTTTGCTTTATCTTTTTTGTCTGGATTCTGAGTTTAATAGAGACAGCGAATTACTAAATCAAATTTATAATGAACTAACAATACTTAAATTAGTAATTTATAAGTTTTTGTGATAATAATTGACGTATTTTTATTCGAATATGCTCGAATTTGAATTGAAATGAAAAAAAAAAAGTAGGATATTTTCAATTTCCAGTTACAATAATCGAAATCCGACTAGAAGCCAATAGGGAACCCAAAAATAACACTAGACATCACGCCAACTGTCAGTCTGCCCACTAGAGCAAACATTGACTTTCCAGGCTTTCCCCCACTGGCCGACGGCGGCGGCTGAGCTGCATTCACTGCTTCACTTGTCTGATGATTCACATTACTGTGCACAAATCCATAATTTGGATACATAAAATGGTAATCGGGAACGCTGTAAGGGGCGGCGTAGCCATAAGCCCCATTATGCCCTCCCATTCCAAAATTACCGCAAGGAAATCCCCCACTATTCCACGGAAACCCGCCGCCAGGAAACGGAGGCGGCCCGGCTGCCCACGGTGGCCGTATCCCACGAGACGTTGTCTGACTCGGCGGCGATACGTCCGGTCCAATCAGGCAGTCAAGATGGATGTTGACTCTACAGATCTCGCATCCGTACACCCAAAGAGAAGAACAGTCCTGTTTGCAAACAGAGCAGCTACCGTACGGAAGCTTCTGGAGCTTCAAAGAATGTTTGTTGTCGACCACATGGCGGAGCTCTTTGGGGAGTTGGGTGCAGAGTGGGTGGGCGTCGAAATCGCAGTCTTTGCACCGGTAGAACAGCCCCTCAACCGGGTCCCGACAAACGTCGCAGATTCGCTCGTTCAGGCGTGCGCCATTGGGCTTACGGAGAACCAGAGTGAGGTGGTGGTAGTGGATGGATGAGGAGAGTTTGTCGGGGCAATCGGCGCAGTATTCGTGGAGATCGAAATTGCAGGATTGGCATCGGAACCGGCTTCCGGAGCCGGGGGTTTTGCAGCCATCGCAGGTGTAATCATGGTGGTTGTCGGAGTGATACAGCAAAGGGTGGTTTGGATGTGTGAAATGGAACTTGGTTTGCTTCGTCACCGGAGCCATCGTGGTTTGGGTTTCGGAGAAGAGCAGAGGAGATATTATAGGCGGAGGAGAACGCGTTTTTTTATATTATTTTTATTGACTGCTTCTTTTGGTTGACTAGCAAGTTGCCATGATAATAAAAATATCAATTATATTTGAAAATTTTAATGTAATAAAATCTAAATTTTTAATTTTAAATGCATATTCATATTAAAAATATAAGAAATTTAAAACCTATAGTCATGTTATCGATTGAATTTACATTTATCATATTGAAATAGGTTAATATAATATATTATATTAATTATACAACTTTTTAAAATATAAAATATGTTAATAATAAGAAGTTATACGGTTTTAAGTCTTTACTTTGATCTCTTCAATATTTTTTTAAACGTGTGATCTATATAAAAATGTAAAGTCCTTGTACACAACTTTTTTTAGGTTAAATTAATAAAAATATCTTTAGACTTCATATTTTATCTAAAAAAATATTTCTAAACTTTTAAAAATTTCAATAATATCCTTAAAAAAAACTCAATCAATTTTTAAAATGATGTAATACCTTTAATTTTGTAAAAAAGTTAAGAAAAATTATTATCATAGACATGAACAGTGGACATCCGACTTATAGATTATCTCAAAACATTTTAATATTACTTCTGAAAGTCTATAAGTAATTTTAAAAGGTAAGTTTTAACAAAAGTTTACCGATGTTTTTGGAACTTTTGAAGTTTATAAAAATATATTTAGTATATTTAATACATCAAGTATTAAAATATAAAATAGATATTTAAAATTTGAACCAGATTTTTTTTCAAATTAATTAAATATGCAGTGAGATATATTTATTTAAATATGATTTAGATAGAAAAAAAAAATATATTATATAATATATATATATTTTTTAAAATATTGCAGAAATTCTTGTAAGCTGGAGAAAATTATAATTGTTGGGCCTTAGATTCAATCGTGGCCCAATAGAAACGACGGGGTGAAGCCCACGACCGTTAGTTAGTGGTAGAACAGAGATTATTAATTTTTAAAAATATATTTTATATTTGAAAAGCGGAACGCAGAATCTGAGAGTGCATCTCCGCTAAGATCGCAGGAAATCGAATCCTGGACTCATTATCATTACTTCCACGAATGGCTTTGTGCCGCATAAATCTTCCTCACCGGTGTTCTCCCGGAACACCGCGCCTTGGCCCCACTTGGTCCCTCCAAAGCCCTAATCCTCCTCCTCCTCCTCCTCAATTACTTTCTCTTTTTCCATCTCTTCTCAATTCCAATAAGGTAACGCCTCTTCCCTCTTCCCTTTTTTCGCCTCCCCGATTCTCCCAAACTTGTACTTATTTATCTCCAATCTTTGTTTTACCATTAGTTATCCTATTCCAGAATCCGGCACCGAAGCTTTACTGCCATGAACGCTCACATGGCCACGGAAGCCAAGCCTGTTTCAGATGATAGAATGCTCGTTAGTACTTCCTTACTCTTATCTTCTTTTGCATTTTTCTGTTTCGCTTAATGTGAGGCTTATTATTGTAGGTTGTATGAAAATTCGCAAGTACTGATTAGAATTTTGTAAAATGTGTAACTTGTTTTAGACTGCTGTTGGACTTACTGGAACAATTTAATTCGTTTTTTAATTAATTGTTAATTAAGTGTAGTCGATGGATTTACAGGTTTATGTTCCTCCTCATCCGTTGATCAAGCACTGGGTTTCAGTTTTGAGGAATGAACAAACTCCTTGCCCCATTTTTAGTGAGTATATTGATGTAGTTCTTAAAGATGTCTTCTTATACTACTGTAGATGTAGTAAAAATAACACCTTGTACTTTGCAATTATATGTAGTTTAGGTTGCATGTTTAGAATTATTCAAGCTTGACATGATCAATCTGACTTGTGGAGTGATTTGAATCTCAAACGAGTGTTCTTGCCTTAAGATATTAGATCAACAAAGTAATCCAAATTTTACTTTTCCTTGGAGCGATTTCTTATCATTAGGGCTAAGTTTTTTTTGCAATTCTACGTAGTTTAGGTTATATGTTTAGAATCATTCAAGTTTGACATGATCGATCTTGCTTGTGGAGTGATTCAAATCTCAAATAAGTGTTCTTGCCTTGAGATATTTGATCAACAAGGTAATCCGAATCTTACTTAAAGTTGTCAATAACCATTTTCATTTCTGAGCCATGAGAAAAACTCCAGATGTGAAGTTTTCAATTGAAAAACTGTAGGATGACTGAGATAATCGAGTTGTGTATTTGAGTATTGGAAGGCAGTTTTCTCTAGTAAGCTTTCGCTTCTTGCCTATGCCATCAATAATTTGTGGAGGATATTTATGCTTTATTTATTGCAGAAAATGCGATGGCAGAGCTAGGAAGACTGCTTATTTATGAAGCTTCAAGGGATTGGTTGGTTAGTTCTTATACTACTTGAATATTACATTAGAGCCTTCCTTAGTAAAGTGAAACCATTAAATGCTTAGATAAATAAAAATAACTGACTTATAATTGTTTATGATTATTATTATTTTTGTATTCATGTGATAAAAAAAACTTTTCTGATGAGAGAAGAATAAATCATGTCAGTTTTAGTTTATATTTGTATTTACTTAACAAATTTGTGGTCCTATTCGTATCAGCCTACTGTAACGGGAGAGATACAGTCACCCATGGGTGTTGCGTCAGTTGAGTTTGTCGATCCAAGAGAGCCTGTGGCGGTTAGACTTCTTTTCTTTTCCCCCTACTCTCGTTCTGGCCTATTGATTAATGTTTATACTTCAAGTTTGTTGCCGCCACCCCCACCAGAAATAGGAAAGAAAAGGACAGCAATATTGCTGTTTTATTTCGGTGGAATTTCTTGCATTATAGCCTAAAATTGTTTATTTTACTTTTGCCTTTTCAGATAATTCCCATCCTCAGAGCTGGTCTAGCTCTTGCAGAATACGCATCATCTGTATTGCCTGCAACAAAAATGTACCATCTTGGTAAGGGCAGTAGGATAATGCAATGATGTTCTGATCAGAAAAGATATTCATGCGAACGTGTTGTAATTTTGTTTGATCATCTTATATTCTTTTAAATCAATTTATTTAGTTGCGTCGATATGATCTCAATGTTCATCCCTTTTAATTTCATATTTTCTTTCAAATTAAAGGGATAAGCAGGGACGAGGAGACTCTTCAACCAACTATATATCTTAACAAGTGAGCTTTCCAAGTCTTTAAACTATTACTTCATTAATGACACTTGTTTGTTGCATTTTTCATGCTTTTTCTCTACGCATTGTTAAAGTTTTTACTTCTTATGGTCATCTCTGTTCTATGACCCTGAGGTAAAGCAGTGTCAACTTTCCCTTGTTTTACTAGTAAAGCTCTAGATGAATAATGAGGTTAGAAATACCATACCAGTCTTTTTCCCTCCGTTTTTTTTTCAACAAATTGGGGTGAGCATTCAAACCTTTGACGTTTTGTTTGAGGATATGATGCCTTGACCTCTTGAACTATGCACAAGAATCTATATTAACTCTTCACAATTTCATTTTATGTTGTTTTGACAGGTTACCTGAAAATTTTCCTGAAGGTTCTCGAATTTTTGTGGTTGATCCCATGCTTGCAACAGGTTAGTACTACACTAATTAATGGAACTCCTTTTTTCTTTTACAATCTTTGGATAATCATGGTTGCTTAGCTTAGTTGATGTGTACTCGACTTATTCCATGAGACAACTACTTGAGCCAACAACAAATGGTACTGTAAAGCTCATAAGATCGTATATGTTTTGCCACTGCAGTTTAAATTCATATCTCTGAAAGTTGGGCCAATTGATGTTTATTTATTCTTTGTATTGCTTGGTAGTGATTCGATTGATGAGAAAGTAATTCTGATCTCTGTAGAATTGAACTTTTTATCTTTTGCCTGTTGTTCTATTATTACTTGTTCCCCTTTCTTTACTCGCTTGTCATTCCTGTCATGACCTCATTTAGAAACTATGTTGTTTGAGAATGTTATAGCATCCATGTAACTTGTACTTGTGTGTAAAGTTAATGTTTACGGGGATCATCATTTAATATAACCGTGAATTGGGCAGTTATTTTATTTACTTTAATATGTTCTTCCGGGTATCATAATTTTAGGTGGCACAGTTGTGGCAGCTCTTGATCTCATAAAGGAACGTGGAATTGACAACAAGCAAATAAAAGTGGTATTGAAATTAGCGGATCTCTTGCTTTTCTGTCAAGTTTTTGGGTATTAACTATCAAAAAATCAATGCCTCATGGTTTTGCACTGCAGCAGTAATCAATAATTTTGGATATTGTGTGTCCTTGATGATGGCCATCTAAATAAGTCTCCTTAAGTCATATTCAACTTTCAATCCGTTCACTGTGAATATCTGAAGTTCTGAAGTCCATTATATACTAAAATAGGATTGTCACATTGCAGATATCTGCTGTTGCTGCACCTCCCGCCCTAAAAAAGCTCGGCGAGAAGTTTCCAGGGTAATCACCTGTTCTATTTGATTCAATCTTAAAACAAAGTCAAAAGTCTTCCACTAATCCTTGGACGTTTGTGATCTTCAGGCTACACGTATACACCGGAATTATTGACCCAACAGTTAACGAAAAAGGGTTTGTTTTATTTCCAAATGATTCAGTCTTGATGTTTAGCAGTTTGAAAGTATGAACAAATCTTGCGCACAGTACAGAGGTTGACTAATTGGTTGTTTGCAGGTATATAATTCCTGGACTTGGAGATGCTGGCGATCGCAGCTTTGGCACATGAAATTGTTTCATTGATCATCAGAAATTCTGTTGCTTGGTAATGATCTACTTGATTATATGGCGATTGTAAGATTACGTATAATCAAATGATAATTTCTGAATGCCACGGCAATGAAAGAGTCAGTGTAGGAGAATTAGGGGAAAAGCTATATTTATGGATTGAATCTTTCCTCCCTCCCCCATCGATTTTAGTTGTAGTTGTGTTTTTCTAAACTAATATGGTTATTTACAATGCTTGGATTTTGTTATGGTTTCTGAAATCTTTACGATCTAGTTCCTGTAAGTATAATCTTTACAAATCCTTTACTTTCTTGCCATGGTCAATAGCCAGTTGAACCTCCACTGCCACCGCCATAGACTGAGCCACCACCTCCTCCTCCGGTATCACATCCTCCTTCCCCGCCACCATTACCACTGTCATACCCTCCTCGCCCACTGAAAATTGTTCCGTCGTCACCTTAAACAGGACCTCGGCTGTTCATCTAATTCTGATGTACTTCCCACCAACCGCATAGAATTACCTTTAAAACACCAAATAAGAAAAATGGGCCATTGAGTCAATTGCCTTCCATGATCTCCGATCACCTCTCAGCTGCTGCAATGAATCAAACACTTTTCATTTTATAACTAAAAGGAAAATCTTCACATTTTTATCACTTCAAAAGTTTATTTATTTTTTTATTTGTCAAATTAATCTGATTAGTTCGGTTGACTTCGGATTATTTGAGGGATAGAAGCCATTGATTGACCTATTAAATATTGGTTATAGTTTCTTGGTCGTTTATTATTGAACAAAATGTTTGTGTTGGAGGATAATATTATATTCACAACCATATGGTCAACTGTTGAAATTATGGATGCAAGTTCATGGAAATGAGAAATTTGGAAATTTGATTGAAAATTGTAATTGTTTTCTTACCATTTTAGTCATGGTGATGTGTTTTTTAAATAAATATTTGAGTTTCTTGGCCAAATTCTAAGGCAAAAAAAACTTTTTAAAACTATTTTTTTAACTTTAAAAAATTAACTTAGATGAAAAACTCTTTTTTTTACTGATATTTGGAGGAAAACTTAAAATTGCAACACTTTCAAAAGTTTAATATTAAGTTTTATCTAAACTGATAAATGTAGGACTAAAATTGATACAATTTAACAAGATTAAGAGTCAAAATTGGTTTAGTAGTAATAATAATAATAATAATAATAATAAATCAAGAGAATCAAACAAACTAATTTATTTCAACACAAATTCTTTACTAATTTTCTTTACTTGTACACCAGATATCCATTCCAAACATAAATGCTGCTACCCTTATCATCAATCGCCACAGCCGCCTCCGCCGCCACAACCCCCGCCACCCCCGCCACCCCCACCTCCTAGTTCTAGTTGAACGCCAGCGCCACCTTCGGCGCCATCACCCCCCCTGCAGAGGAACTGCAAGAAGACGCCAACAATAGCAAAGGAAACGAAAGCCACAATTACTATAATAATGGTCCGATCAACCATTTTTGGTATGAACTTGAAGCTTGCATTGCAATATGGATTCTCAAGTTTTTATAATGAAACAAAGCAACCCATAGCCAGAATTAGGGGTTGAAATTTCCAAAGAGTTGCATCTTACACGTAAACTCAATTGTTTTATAAACTATTATACATTCAATTCAACCATGGTTTTACAAATATCATCACTTCTATCATTTCTCAAATCTTCACATTCAGTCTCCAACTTTTCTCCCTATTCAAATCATATAAAAATAAAAGAATATGGATGAATCTGTTGACTATGTCATTGATAATCAATATAATTTCTTAAATTCTTTTTTTAATTTTATAATGACCAAGTTTTAGATCGTGTTATCCAAAACTCCATATGCATGTCACATCATAAGTTAGAATAAAATAACTAAATACCATACTTAATAAATATGAATATAATTTGAAGTCGTTGATAACTTCATATTATAATCTCTAAACTATATAAGTTTTAGAATTTATTATAATCTCAAAATATTAGATGTTAAATCTTTTTTCTTTCACGTAAGCGCACAAAGATATTTTAGGCGGCCAACAGTAATTATTACGAGAGCCATAAGTTTAACTTTTGTATTAGTTTGCATGTTTTAAATGTTTTAGTCATGAAATCCTTTTATTTAAAATAAGCTTGAAATTTATATTTTTTCGAGAATTTATGTTTTTTGAAACTCTTTAACGGCAGCCATCTATGTTTGTATGCGGAAATTAAAAGCGAATGGCACATTCTTAGCTCTTGAATCGTGTGATTGATTTTACATATAATTAAGTTAGAGACATCTCGATTTATACCATTTAAAAAAATGATACTTTTTTAGAATTAGGTATGTTTACGACACAAAACATCAAATTTGATAAACCTTATATCTATCTCTTTTGAATTAGAACACCAATTTTAAAAATTAATTGATTTAATAGAAATAATTTTAAATTTTAATTTTAAAAAAATGAAAAGACGAGTGACTAGATTTATTATTTTCGCACAAAACTCGAACTAAAAAAATTAATCAACTAAAATTTTAATTTATTTCGGTGATAAAAGGGAAGAGAAAACAATTACAAACAAATTTATTTATATTAAAAGAATTACCATAATACATATATATACGCCCACCTCTGAAAGAAAGAATTAACGTCAACAGCCGCCGCCGCCACCACCACCACCACCGCCACCGCCACCGCCACCGCCACCGCCGAAGCCGCCGTCGTGTCCTCCACCTCCAAAATGGGCTCCTGCGAGGTGTACGCCGCCATGTCCATGATGCTGTCCATGATGCAATCGTCCACCATGGGCAGCACCTCCTTCGCCGTTACTGCCACCCGCTGTCCCCTGGCAAAGTAAACTCAACAACGTGAAAACTACACAAATCGAAACAACCACTGGGATTACAATAAACGCCGGATTAACCATTTTTTTTTTTTTTTTTTTTCCTTTCCCCCACGAACTTGAAGGTTTGCAATATGGATATGCTTTTCATTTATATGAAACTCAGGTGAGAGATTGGATAACGCATTTTACACGTAAATGGAATTCAGTTTTGAAAGATTCACATCTGTCATTCTGGAAAATTCATTCCTTCAAGCTTTGACCTTTTCTTACAAAACCATATGTTGGATTAAAAAAGTTTGAGTCCGCCTTTGAATGGGATGTCTAATATCTGTCCATGTGCTAACCAACTACACCCACTTGGTACATAAATGATATACAAATCGAGATTTTGAATGCTAACTACCATATGAGCTATATCCTCTTGAATTTGAAGACTAAAATTTGTAATAAAAATGGAAATGCAGGATATCGATCCTCGTGCAAAGCAAGCATTCTCGCATGAGCAAAGCAAGCATTAAAATACTACAATTTTGTTCATTTATGAAAACTAAAGCTACGTGGTCAATTAATGAGTGGTGGATTAATAATTTTCTAGCAAATCAATTCTTTTGGTAAAAATTAATTAATAAATTAAAAAGTCAACTTCCACACGTAAGAAAAGCAATTGAAATTAAAATCATTTTATGAATCAAAATAAAATAAAGAGGAAAGAGGAAAGGAGAAATAAAATAACGAAGAAAATGAAAATTATACGTGAGCGGCAGGATTCGAACCTGCGCGGGCAAAGCCCACATGATTTCTAGTCATGCCCGATAACCACTCCGGCACGCCCACATACTTGAAGAATGTTCGGAAATTTAATTATACTTAATTTTCTTTAATACCACAGAAACAAATTGAAATAACAAGAAAAATGGAGATGCGGGGTATCGATCTCCGTACCTCTCGACCATCTGAGCTACATCCCCAGAAAAGGCGGCGTCAGTAAAAGCAGGAGGTCCGGTGGCAGTGAGCACGCAGGCGGAGGCGAGAAATATGGCGTGAACCGGAAAGGCGACCTTGTGGTTGTGATTGCGAAAGGTAGGCCTAGTTGCCCTGATGACGCCCATAACCGATTGCTCATTCACCATTTTTGTATTGCTTTGCACATTCTTTGTTCTTCTCCAATTCAATTCCGACGGACCAGAACCAGAGGGAGAGAGAGAATGACTTTCGTAGCAACAAAACTTTTTAATCACTTATTGTTGTTAATTTTAACTCAATTTTTTAACTTTCATTTTTATCCATTTATATTTAATAAATATTTAGATTTGAATAATTAAATTAATTTGAGACTTTCCAACAAACAAAAGTTAAAAAATTTATATTGGAATGAAAAACACTATAAATTTTTTTACTATTAGGCATTAATTTTAAATTTATCAACTACATTTTACTATAGTTTATTCGACTTTTATATAGGGTATTCATCCTCGTATCTCTTGCATGTTAAGGCGCTCTACCATTTGAGCTACATTCTCTTGAATTTGTAGACTAAAATTGTAAAGTGATCGATCCTCGTATCTCTTGCATGTTAAGGCGCTCTACCATTTGAGCTACATTCTCTTGAATTTGTAGACTAAAATTGTAAAGTGTCGATCCTGTATCTCTTGCATGTTAAGGCGCTTGTAAGTATAGCCACAAATTTGTAATAAAATTGTAAAGTGATCGGGCTTATGCCTTGTAAGTATATAAAAGAATAAAAGTTAATATAAAGCTAAAGTAATTTAAGTTTTAAATAGCTAATTTACCCCTGACCAAAGGTGGATTTATGTTTTTTTTTTAGCTATCTAAATATCAATTTTTTTCACCAACCAACTAATGAGAGTTGAATTGTTCATCAAAATAAGATTTAAGGAATAAATTATAAATTAAAAATCCACATTACAAAAGCAATTGAAACTAAAATCATTTTAAGAATCAAATTAATCCATGAATGATTAAGTACATTCAATTTAATTCAATTTCTATAAGGATCATCATCAAATTCTTCCCATATGTACCAAACAAAACTTTATATAACAACTCAAAAAATGAACCAAACAAAATGGTAATTAAAATTAAGAAAAACTTTGTTTTTTTAGTTTATGCTTATTTCAAATCATGTATTTAAAAACACATGGAAAATAAAATAAAAGAACACATGGAAAATAAAATAAAAGAACAAGGAATAATTTCAAAAAAAAAAAAAGAAATGAAGACACCGTGAAGCGGCAGGATTCGAACCTGCGCGGGCGGAGCCCATCATGCCCAATAACCACTCCAGCACGCCCACGTGTTGTTAATTAATTGGAAATAAAATAAATCTTCCTTAATACTAAGACATGGAAAATAAAATAAAAGAACGAGGAATAATTAAAAAAAGAAAAAATATATAAATAAAGAAACCGTGAGCGGCAGGATTCGAACCTGCGCGGGCAGAGCCCACATGATTTCTAGTCATGCCCGATAACCACTCCGGCACGCCCACATGTTGTTAATTAATTGGTAATAAAATAAATCTTCCTTAATACTAATTATTTTAAAATTTTAAGAAAATTGGAGATGCGGGGTATCGATCCCCGTACCTCTCGCATGCTAAGCGAGCGCTCTACCATCTGAGCTACATCCCCTTTGTTGTTCTGTTGGATGATTAACTATTATATAATTTTTCAACAGGTGTAAATGTAATTTTGAAAATTTTAAACTTAACATTTTTTTAATGTTAAAAAAATACTTCTATAAACATATATTTAATAATTTAAAATCAAAATATTGTTTTACATTTTAGTCAAAATTGATTTTGAAAGTTTAAATGTATGTGTTTGGAGAGACTTTGAAGTGCAAGAAAATAAATATTTTAAAATAACTTCGAAACATATCATTAAATTTATTCAAGAAAATAAAATAAAACAATACAATAAACTAAAGGTAACTCACAAAATAATCAAAATGAAATTTTTTAACATTTAGAGTTAAAATAAAATTTTCTGACCATTTAGAAATCAAAATTATTATATCTTAAAAATAAAAATCACAATGGAACAAAAATAAAAGAACAAATAAGTCTTGAATTTTTTAAAAGGTTATAATATATTTAAAAGTGTAAATTTTAATTTTATGTTTAATTGGTCTTCAAACCCTATTGACTTTGGTATTTTTTTAAAAAATTTACAAAATTTATAGGGTCCAAAATTGAAAATTAAATGTATAATTAGACATTAAATTGAATTTTTAAGACTAAATTAGGGATTTAACCGATAATAATTTAATTTAAATTAACGAAGTAATTTATTTGTTTTTAGTTCAAACAAGTAAACACTTAATGGCAATTTCCAATACATTATATTCAATCCTTTCACTTTTATATTTTTATGATTAATTACAATTGCAACCTCATTTCAAAAAAAAAAAAATGTAATTACCAACAAACAACTCATACGACATGTCGTCTCAGAGGCTGACTTCACTTTGTCGCCTCGTAGCTCTAATGTAACATATAATCGCCACCAAAAACGTGGTGGCGAGTCCGCCCAATATCACGCCACCGCCGGCGACAGACTTATCTATCGACTTATGATGCTCATGATTTTCCAACTCATTCCCACTACCACTGTCGTTCGCCGTCGAGATCCTCTGAACTTTCTTTTCACTTCGCGGTGCTTCAGACGGACTCGAAAAAACAACCGCCGTACTGTGATGCTTCCCGAGCTTTCTGCCGGAAGGTGGTTCGGCCGCGGTCGGTGGTGGAGCGGCTCCGACGGCGACCGAACTGAGAAGAGCATTGGCGAAGATGAAGAGAAGGAATAGAAATGGAGCCATATTTTTGGAGGTATAATTTACAGAGTTTGGGAGATTGGAAATAAATAGGGTTTCTGGATCCGACATTGGAGTGGGCGGTGGGCGGAAAGGAAAGTTCGTCGGAGAAGCAGGGGTCGATTTTTAATTAATAAAATTAATTGGCACTGTTTGGGGAAAAGCAGGAAAATTTGGGGGTATACACGTGTGGTGTGACGTTGAAAATATAAGATATAGAATTAAGATTGCAATTGAGGGAACAATATCATTTATGTATAAGTTTTATATTTATAATAATGTTTATAATTATTTAACCAAAAAAATATTCACTATTCTATGATGAGCAAACCACATTGCTCATTGACACATTATAATGGAACCAACATGTTTTCCTTTTGTATTTTTTTTAAAATTAATATCTGAATATTTTATACTTCAAGTTTTGTTGTTTTTTTTCTCCTTTTTTCCAATATTAATAGATTGATATTATGAGCTGTACTGTAGTGCAGATTTTCAACAATCTAAGAAAGGAGACAGCCCCGATCTTCTAAAATTTTATATTCATATTAGAAATTGTTTCCGTAACCAAACTTTTTCCATTTTATTTTATCCTTGATTTATTTGACCTGTGTGCCATAGTTTTTTTTATAGATTAAATTAATAAAAAAAAATCTAAAAAAATACTAATAAACTTTTAAAATATTCAATAATATCTCTAATTCGTTTATAGATTTATTAAAAATCAAATATATACAAATTTAGAAGATAAACTGTATCTGAATTATTTTATTTTATTTATTAGAAATGCATTTGTCATGTCATCTTTTGAAATTTGAAATAATAATAAAACAAATTTGTTTAATTTTTTTGAAACCGATAGAATTTGAGTATGAATTAAAAAATAGATTAAAAAATCATAATTAAGCAATCTTTATTTTTTAAAAAATATAAATAAAAATAGAATGATGCTTAAATGATATTTTAATAATTTTTAAGAAAATGTTTATAAAAAAGTTATTATTTTTAATTTAAAAAACATTATCAAAATAGAAAAAGGCCATTGGCCCCTTTACATTACGGGCTTTTCAGTACTCGCCTAGGATATCGAAGACGTCCATAGGGCCCATAAAATCCTACCCGCCACCCAGTGCTGCCATCACTGCAACTGTGAATATCTCGACGGCGACTCTTCCTCCACCGTTTCTTCATCACTGCAACTGTGAAAACCATTATTGCCACTTCATTTCTTCAGCTCCAAAGTTCCCGCAAAGAAATGTCAATTCTCCCAATTTGTCTCGCAATTCCAAGCCCTCTTCTTCGCCCTTATTCTCTCTCTCAGTCTCTTGCTGGTTCAAACCACCTCTCTTACTTTCCCAATCGAATTCCGATCGTTTCTAAGGCTCCAACCCTAATTCGAATGGGCGTAGGTCCTAGAAATTATCCTGGTGGAGTTCGAAGTGGCAGTGGAAGCGGATGCAGTCCAAGAAAGCTAAGCAGCTGCTTAAGGCTTGGCTGTGCCGCGAACGCCAGATATATGAGATGCGTAAGCGGGCTGAGTTTAAGACGGCTGTCTCCGAGCTGGAGAGGCCGTAGGAGACAGAGTTCCTGGTCCTCGGGCACACAATGGTAATAGACAGTATGGAAGAGGCAAGGATTCGAGGCGATCCAGGGGTTCACATTCTGAAGTACATGATATGAGTTTGGAGCAAGATTACAGATTCCAACCAATGAAATTTGGTCAACCCTGAAAGACGTGGCTCCGGTTAAATCTCGAGAGGAGTCATTTCAGTGTTGCAATCATATTGGCTGAAGAAGAAATTTCCAATTTGACTCTGTAGTAGAATTGCTGCAGCTGAACTGGAAAGGCCACCGTGATGAGTTTTTTGGCTGATCATTGTCTCATAGGCTGGTTATCTGAGGTAGATGCTACTTTTCAAAGTACGTATGTCATACATTCTTGAGCATATCCTATTTACATGTGTAGTTTTTGAGATGACTGAGAAATACTTTATTTTCATATCCCCTTTAAATGTCTTGTATAATGCACTAGCTTATTAACTCTCTTGTTCTATCAATTTACTATACAATTTCTTGTTACTTTAAGTGTGAGATCTCACATCGGTAGGAGAGGAGAACGAAACATTCTTTATAAGAGTGTAGAAACCTCTCCCTAGCAGACACGTTTTAAAAACTTTGAGAGGAAGCACGAAAGGGAAAGCCAAAAGAGGACAATATCCGCTAGCGGTGGGTTTGGGCCGTTACAAATGGTATCAGAGCCAAACACCGGGCGATATGCCAGCGAGGAGGCTGAGCCCCGAAGGGGGTGGACACGAGGTGGTGTGCCAACAAGGAGGTTGAGCCCCAAAGGAGGGTGGACACAAGGCGGTGCATCAGCAAGGACACTGAGCCCTGAAGGATGGGTGGACACGAGGCGATGTGCCAGCAATGATGCTAGGCCTCGAAGGGGATGGATTGGGGGGTCCCACATCGATTAGAAAAGAGAATAAGTGCCAGTGAGGACGCTGGGCCCCAAAGGGGGTGGATTGTGAGATCTCACATCGGTTGAGGAGGAGAATGAAACATTATTTATAAGAGTGTAGAAACCTCTCCCTCGCAGACACGTTTTAAAAACTTTGAGGGGAAGCCTGAAAGGGAAAGCCCAAAGAAGACAGTTATCTGCTAGCGGTGGGTTTGGGTTGTTACATTGTTACAACTTGCATCTTGCATGTAAGCAGATGTTAGTTTAGTTCGATTCTCCTTTCATAAAAGCATAAAAAAAAAAGTAGGAGAGATTTTATAACGGCAGAATGCTTCAACCATGAACGGACATAACATTCAAATTTTTGTGGCAATCAAGGTTAACAAGAGAATCCACAAACTGATAGAAACGGTAAATGGGAAATTCACCATGTAAAATTGTCGCAACAGTTTCAATAGTTTTCTATTAGACCTGTACCTGATTGATCGAACCATCTTACTGATAAGGCAAACCCGAAGTTATTTTATTGAATTCAGAAATTTTTATGCTCCCAAAATTTGTCTAAAAGCCTTTATCACAATCATCTAAACTTTGTCTAAAGAAATACTCCTATCTTTAGCTTGTGTTGGAGCTCCAACCATCCAAATGCTCATCAAATGGTGTTTAGTGTTTACTCATGCCCGGCCAGTGCCCATGTATATGCATATTTGTGGGTTGATAACAGTAACACGTCCTCTTTTGATGACATATTATAAATTAGCAGCATTGCATGGACAGCCTTTCTCAAAGTACATCAACACTGTCTAATAAGGAAGAAGGCATTTCCGACTTGGAGCCGCCAGTCAAAATTTGATTCTCTTTAGCAGTTTTTCTTGAGGTGCATTGGTTGCTCACATCTCTAACTGGTTATTTTCTTCTTCATAGAATTCATCTTCTTTACCAGTAAATAATGAAGTCTCAAATGATCACGTCCGCCACTTAATTGTATTTTCTTTTCCTTTTTTCTTTTCTATTGAATTCAACTTTTAAGTCTCAAGGACTTCATGAAGAATAATACAACTGTTATTATTGGGATTGGTAAAAGAGTGAGTTTGGCCTGATCTATGGATTTCAGATAATATTCTTTCTCAAAGTTTTCCCAAGCTATTGAATACCTCAGTGTTGGAATGCTTAAAACAATGATTGATTACTGGATCTAAGAACAAATCTGATGATGAAGATTTGGAATGACTGATCCTTATGGATCTAGGGGTAAAAATATAACATCTTGATACTTAAGGATGTAATGAAAACTGTACTCAAAATTTACGGACCAAAAAGGAATTTTTTTTTTATTAAATGTTTCTTTCAATTTTATCTTTCAAGCCTTATCGGCTAACACTATGACAAAATTCAAGGCTGATATCCAGACATGCTACTTCAACTAAATTGGTGTATGCAGATTATGTATTGCACCCTTTATGAGTTTATGGCCCCAACCTTTCGGAGAAAAAGCTGAGATCCTTTGGTTTAATGCTATGTGAGCGACCTTTAGTTGTAGTGGCTGGAGAAGAAGAGAAGAATTCATGTATGGATTTGCAGGATTGGGGGTAAGTTTGGGCGTCTGTTAAAATCCAATTGTTTATGTCATAGAATCTGTACAAATGCTCTCTTATCATTCGCTCCGCTGGGTGATTGGAAATAACTTGAAGAATTTTTCTGAAGGAACTAAGCATGTGGGTGGGAGACATTTGGGACACCCACCAATATGTATACATTCTTCTTCTATGATCACTATCAATGGGAACACGTTCTTATAATTCCTTAAGAGGTTTTTGTATATTTCATTATTGGACATGAAACTCTACATTTCTTATCATGCGCAAATGGAGGAAAAAGGAAGAAGAAACAGTATTATTTGAGCATTAAGGAGTATTATACCATTCAAGTCAGCCATGAAACCCAAACGAGCTTCATTTTCTTATCTGTGATCCCATAGCCGATCCGAGGTCTATCCTCCAGGGATTCATATTGTGGACTCAGAAATGGATTGAATGCTGTCATACTTTGGATGTAAACAGGGTTTCTGGCTATCTACTTATTCCAAATCAATCTATTTTAACCTTTCCCCTTCTTGGAGCATCATGTGTGCGGCTAATGCTAAGTATCCTGGACACCTTCTTGTGCATTTCCCTTTTGCTTCCTGTTATTGGTTTAATTATCTTGGAAGCTTTTGGTTGGTCTCTGACGCTCCCTAACAACAGTTTTGATCTCCATCTGTTTTGGTGGGTCATCCTTTCACTGTGTCCAAAGAAGATTTTGTGGCGGTGAAAGGAACAGTCATATTTTCAGTGATATCTTCTCTTCTTTTGATCGTTTCATGGACTCTGTTCTTTCTACTGCTTTGTTTTGTTGCGAAAATAGGTATCCTTTTAAATCATTATAGTTTATCTCTTTTAGTCTCCAATTGGAGAGCTTTCTTGTAATTTACCAATAGCTGTTGGAGTTCTTGCTCCTTTATTTCACAAGTCAATGATATAGTCTCAAGTATATCAGATTACTTGGTTCTGATCTTGTGGTTGATATCTTTAAAATTTAGAACCCGAATTTCTTATAGTCAATCTTTGTAATTGAGTGCTAAGTAATGGATTGGTGGCGAAGTCACATTTGGTAGCTAGCAATCTCTTTATACCTTTAGTCATTTAATGGCCTCGCATCTATTGATTGACTTGTATTGATAATATTAATGGCGCACATATCTCATGCACTCGATGTCAAATAGACGTATAGGAACTCTAGCATGCTTAGCCTGATAAATTGGAGATATCATTTTCCACAGGGATGGAATGTCTTGATTGGACATAATCGCTGTACATTTGTTGATGGTTCATTTGTCTTCCTAGCCTAAGAAATATGTTCAATTGTGTTAGAAATAGTTCTTTCTCATTCATTGGTCCAATAAGATGAAGCCATAATACCTTTCATATTAACCATCATAATCCCTTCCATCTTCTGGTTTCCACATCCCTTCAATCTTCTGGTTTCCACATCTTTTACATAAAGTGTATTTGCATTGTGGGTTTTTATGCATCTCTTCTTTAAGCCACTCGAGTTTATCTTAGTGGATTTTAGGTTCTGTCACAAAATGCCACTAGTGCTATTGTTAGATAAGAAATTTGCATGTTGCAAAATAGTTTTTGTTATTGGCTCTTGGTAAGAAGTTGACTTCTGCATAGGTGGGCGGCTATTTCAACCTTTTTGCTTGAGTAGGAAGAATCCGTGGATCTCTTGGATAAAGAATAAGATATATTCATCCTGTTATCTCATGGATCTCTTGCATATACAGCTCGGAAGTGTTTTTAGATTTCAAAAGCTCTCATGGCTTTCTAGTCATTGAAAAGTGCGGAGGATTGGTAAGAACTGGTTTATTGTCGAGTTTTATGATCTGTCTTGAAGATAAGCCACTAATCTGCTTCCGGCATCTTCTATTGGTTTAAGATAGTTGAAGAGATATAAAGCAGTAGACTCCCCTTTTATTTGACAACGATAGATTGTAATCACTTCTATTTAATGGATTACTCTGTTTCTTTACAGCATCGGCCTCTAGAAGGTTCAGAACCAGAATAGAGATTCCTTATCTTTCATTCGTGCTTAAAGCACCAGCAATCAAAGACCAACGCACGTTCCACAGAGACCCCAATCACAGTAAGTCATTATTATGGCATGGACTGACCAATCTTGGTTTGGATTACTTGGGATCACCATCTCTTTCTCCTACTTGGATAAGGTAAATTTTCTTTTGAAGGGCCATCTTCAACTATCAGAATGATTCAGACCCAAAAGTTTTTCTCTTTTGTGGGCAGGGCAGGTATGTTCTTCTAAGTTGAAACTTTGGTACTGTAACAGCCTAAGCCCACCGCTAGCAGATATTATTCTTTTTGGGTTTCCCTCAAGGTTTTTAAAACGTGTTTGCTAGGGAGAGGTATCCACACCCTTATAAAGAATGCTTCGTTCCCCTCTCCAACCGATGTGGGATCTCACAATCTACTCCCTTCGTGGCTCAGCGTCCTCGCTGGCACTCGAGCCTCTCTCCAATCGATGTGGAATCTCACGATCCACCTCCTTTGAGGGCCTAACATTCTCGCTGGCACATTGCTCGATGTCCACCCCCTTCGATTGGAGAGGGGGTAGATTATGAAATCCCACATTGGTTGGAGAGGGCAACAAAACATTCCTTACAAGGGTGTGGAAACCTCTCCATAACAGACGCTTTTTAAAATCGTGAGGTCGACGGTAACACGTAATGGGTCAAAGCGGACAATATCTACTAGCGATAGGCTTGAGTTGTTGATATATTAAACTATTATGTGTTTAGGATAGGATCTTCTCCTCCACTTGGGAGGAAGAGTTCCAATCTTACCGATGATTTGAGGGGACAACACAAGCCACAAGCCACAAGCCACTACCCCTTGTATTAGTTGATTTGATATGGCCAAACTATGAACACTACACGTTGTTTAGCTCTAAAGATGATTCCGAGTCAGCTACCAATATATTGTCCTGTCGGTTTTTGTGATGTTAATCCAAACAATGCCTTTTTGGGGTTAATTATGAGCCATACGTTTATGCTAATTTGTTGTTTGTTTTGGTTTAATATTTTTCATTTAGATGGAAAAGGAATACCAATTTAGGTGTCTCAATTTAATTTCAACTTAAAATAATATAGTATTCAAAAGTTAGGATGGTGGAAGTCTTATATTAATTATTAATACACTTGGGTGTGGGCTGCTAGAACCTAGCATATCATTCAAGTTTATCTCTTCTTTATAGCCTTGTTGCTTTGAAACATCTTGTCATATACCATATGAACTCAGGTAACATTTCACTCAACTTGCATACGTGGGTAATTATAAATAGCTCCCGCTACTAGATATAGATATAGTTGACAACTCTCTAAAGTTTCAATGTAGTAATATCATAAACATGAGGGAAGCAACCTCGAGCTTGAACAATCTAAGATACATGTGGGACAAATGTGAATACTTCCTAGCTACTAGAGGTAGTTGGCGATCCTCTAAAGTCCATTATAGCATATCGTGTGTCACGACCCGTACATTATAATAATCGTAAATAGTTAAGCTCGATCCTATCTAAGCTTTATTTAAAATATCATGTATCATGGTGTAACAAGTTGTCGATTGGTGCTCGACAGAATTAACGTCTAAATTTGAATTTTGTATTATAGAAATAAGATAATTACACATTAATTTATTAACACAGTAGAATTTAGTCAAAAGTAGAGATGTCCATAAGATGGGAACTTATCCCCACCTCCTATTTCAATCCACATCATTTTCATTTATTTTTTTTTGTAGAGATCGGCCCAAAGATTCTTTATGAAAAATTCGTAGACATCGAGTTTTTTTTTTTTATATAAATATTAATTTCAAATATTTCTTTAAATTAATAATTTCCTTTTTTTCAATACCATTTCTATTAAAAAAATATAAACATCATAATAAATTTTATAATATTTCATCCACAAAAATATAATTTCTATAAACTCAAATTCAAATAGTACAACATAGTATTCTACGAGAGGCGAAAGCTAACAGGAAAAAATCTCTTTCCGCTCTCTCCCTCGTTCTTCATTTAACCGTAATTTTCCACTTCAAACTACAACTTCACAGATTAAATGGACATCTCTAATCAAAGGCTTCAAATTACTTGTAACCAAATTGATTATCAAACCCAACTTAAACTTAACTCACTTCATTAAGTTATAGGTTAAAAGTTCGAATCTTTCCAAATGTTTTTTTTTTTTTTTTTTTTTTGAAAGTTTATATACATTTTGGGGTGGAAGCCATGAAAAGAAAGAAAAAGAAGTGGAGGGTTTAGAGTAGTATTGGATTGGAGATAACGTTGTATCATACTCATTGACTCAAGATTTGTAATATATTCCTGAAAACAAAAGAGCAATTTAAATTTAGGAATGAATGAATTGGGATTCAAATCCAATTATGGAGAGAGAATCTGAGTGAGAACGATGGATTTGACCTCCATGAATCTCACACGCATCGCCAAAACCAAAGCTGCGGCTGCCTGATGCTGTTGCTGCTGCTGCCTGATGCCTTTGACTCCTTCTGTTTTGGCTTCATTCTTACTTTTTCCAACAAAATGACAAATAAACCTTAAGCTTTTCCCTTACACCCTAAACACACCTCTCCTCACCTCTCCTCATTGGTGGGTATAACAGAAATTCTCCTCTTTAGCCCGTTACGTATCGCCGTTAATTTCATGGTTTTAAAATACGTTTGTTAGGGAGATGTTTCCACACCTTTATAAAGAATGCTTCGTTCCTCTCTCCAACTGATGTGGGATCTCACAATCCACCTCCTTAATGACCCAACGTCTTTGCTGGCACACCACTCGGTGTTTGGCTATAATACCATTTGTAACAGTTCAAGCCTACTGTTAACAAATATTGTCCGCTTTAGTCCATTACATATCGTCATCAGCTTCATAGTTTTAAAACGCGTTTGTTAAGGGGAGGTTTCCACACTATTATAAAGAATGTTTCGTTCTCGCTATGAATCATAAATGAACTTAAAGAAGATGAATATTATTGTAATCAAACTCTGTTTGAGACGCAAAAATTTTATTCAAATAAAGTTCTCTTTGTTTTAACTAAATATATAGATTTGACATTGTATGCATCATTATTATTCACTTGGAAGTCAACATATAATGCTCCACTAAAGGTTGCAATAAAACCTCACACACTATTGAATTTGATCATATGGCTAAGCCATTAGGTGGGTGAGAGAGCAAACTTAAAGATTTTCTAAAAGAAATTGATATCATCTTTAAAGAGAGTGGTGTGACCACAATCAAAAGTAATACCCACCTAAATCTCTTCAACCTTACCCGCTTAATTGTTTAAGAGTGTTCATATGACTTGATGATTCGAATTATCTAAACTACTCAATCCAATAATTTGATTGGATTAATTACTTTTTCGAGTTAAGTTGGGTTGAATTTTCGAAAAACCAATAGAATTTTTTGGTTGGATCAACCTCTAATCAACTTGAAAATAATGATTACAATTCAAATCAACTCTATCAGACTAAGGAGACTAAGGATGTTAGTCTTTTTTTAATTCATTTAATAAATTATTGCGGAAAAAAAAAGGAATTAACCACCTGATTAAGTTGCTAAATAAGATTAATGATCCAGTTAATTTAGTTTTTGTTCAAAAGTTTGAAGCATCATTAAAGATGATATTGGATAATTGCATCATCCATCATATTATTAGAGGCAAAAATAATTTTTTTTAAAATTAATCAACAAATTTAATGTCCATGATTATCCTATCTCATTAAACACAACAATATGGATTCCTTCTTTGTCCTTCTAGATTTCATAATTAATAAATAAATTAATAGATGATGGTGGGTGAATTTTTTATTTATTTATTAATATTCTATTAAAAATGTGATTAATAATAAATAAATAAATAAGTTATTAAACGAGTGAATGATTAGGGGAAAATTAAGGGTCAATTACATGGGAGACGGCTCTTAATTTATTAAATAATTTTCAGTGGGGAAAATGCTTCATTTTTTTATTTTTTAAATTTCTTAATGGCTGATCTGTTTGACTTGAATATTATATTCTAATTTTTATTAAAAAAAATTCAAGACAAATCTACATAGATTTATTTTTTTAATTCTTATCTTTAAAATTTCATATCTGCTTAATTGTATTATACTTCAAACTTTTAAATCTATTAAAATAATATTATTTTATATTTTTTAAAGCTAATTAATTTATAGTATCTTTCAATCTTGCGTCTAGTAGATTTTTAATTTTTAGAAAAATCGAAAATTTAAGAATTAATTTTATAATTTTAAACTTTATAAACCAAATAAATATAAATCTAAAAATGTATGGAGTACTAAAATTTATAAATAGTTAATAAATGTAGATTTATTAATTTTTTTCTATATTACAATATAAAAAATAAGTACAATACAGCTATATATATATATATATAATACAATAAACTCTTCGAAAATCCACTAATTTGAACGAGAAAAGTTTTGATAATTTATATCTAAAATTGATACACCTTATCAAATTCAAGAACAAAATTTTACCGTGGAGGGTAAAAAATAAAAGTGCAAAATGTTGGGCTATATAAGGAGTGGAAAGTGAAGCAAGTAAAGTCCAAGATATTGGGCGGTTGTTGTCCTCATCCAACTTATTGGGAGAACTTACAACCAAATGTCTGAGATGGTAAAAAGCTTGGATTGTGAAGCTAATGGCGGCGATGACAAATGGGTTGCTGATTCTTCTCTTGATTACAAAGGGAGACTTCCTCTCCGAGCTTCCACCGGCGCTTGGAAAGCCTCTCTGTTCATCATCGGTATAACTCGCTACTTCTTCCTCTGTTCTTCACCGGTGGATTAATTTTTCATTAATTAGTTAACAAAATTGAAATTTGGGATTGCAGCCATCGAGTTCGGTGAGAGGCTGAGCTATTTTGGGATCGCTTCGAGTTTGATTATATACCTAACCAAGGTGCTTCATCAAGAGCTGAAGACGGCGGCGAGAAGCGTCAATTACTGGGCCGGCGTCACCACTTTGATGCCTCTCCTTGGCGGCTTTCTCGCCGATGCTTACTTCGGCCGCTACTCCACCGTTCTCCTCTCTTCCGTTATCTACGTTCTGGTCTGTTTCATTTTCAATACCCCATTTTATTATTATTATTGATTCATTTTTAATACCCAATTTTAATATGTGATTCTTGAAACAGGGGTTGACTCTGTTAACCATGTCGGCGTTCGTTCCAAGTTTCAAACCCTGTGGAAGCAATGATCAGGTGTGCCCAGAGCCACGGAAGACCCATGAGATCATCTTCTTCCTTTCAATTTACATGATCTCCATAGGAACTGGCGGCCATAAGCCATCTCTCGAGAGCTTCGGAGCCGACCAATTCGATGACGATCATTCAGAAGAACGGAAGAAAAAAATGTCTTATTTTAATTGGTGGAATTTCGGCCTCTGTTCTGGCCTCTTGTTTGGCGTTACCATCATTGTTTATATCCAGGATCACTTCGGCTGGGGAACTGCAGATGTCATTCTCACGGCGGTGCTGGTGGTTTCTGTCGTAATTTTTATCGCCGGCCGCCCGTTTTATCGGTACCGAAAGCCGTCGGGAAGCCCCTTGACGCCGTTGTTGCAGGTTGTTGTGGCGGCCATTCGGAAGAGAAAGCTTCCACTCCCTTCGAATCCTTCTTTGTTGCATGAATTTCCCAAGACAGCAAATAACGCCGCCCATGGGAGGTTCTTGTGCCACACCCAAAATCTCAAGTAAGCAATAAAATCAAAATATTTTTATTTAGCATTGAGGATTGTTGGAGGGAGCCCACGTCCGCAAATTTAGGAAATGATCACGAGTTTATAAGAAAGAAATGCATCTTTTCTCAATTGTGGAGAGAGTCGTGATTCCTAACATGGTACCATAGTCATGTCTTTAACTTAACTATGTCAATATAATCCTCAAATGTCGAATAAAGAAGAGTCTCGAAGGTGTAGTCAAAAGTGACTCACAAAGAATAGCCTCAAAGGTATAGTCAAAAGTGACTGAAGTGTCAAACAAATTGTGTATTTTGTTCGAGAACTCAAGAGAAGGAGTCAAGCCTCGATTAAGGGGAGGTTGTTCGATGGCTCTATAGGCCTCAGGGGAGGCCCTATAGTGTACTTTGTTCGAGGGAGGGCTCCATAGGTCTCAGGGGAGGCTCTATAGTATACTTTGTTCGAATGAGGACTCCATATGCTTTGAATATAAATAAATCTCTATTGGTACGAGACCTTTTGAGGAAGCCCAAAAAAATAATATCATACCATTCAGAGAGTCGTGATTCCTAAATGTCCTAACACTTAGTTCAAATTTTTTTAATAGAAAATGCTACTAGCGAGAGAAACAACTTCAAGAAAATTAAACCCAAATTTCAATCTCCTAAATATTGTGCAATAACAAAATTGTTGTTTGGGTAATAGATTTCTAGACAAAGCGGCGGTTTATGAAGACAACGGGGGATCGGCAGAGAAGCAAAGTCCATGGCGGCTAGCGACGGTGACGAAGGTGGAAGAAATGAAGCTAATATTGAACATGATACCCATTTGGTTGGCCACTCTGCCGTTCGGAGTCACCATAGCTCAAACCTCGACGTTCTTCATAAAACAAGCCGCCAACTTGAACCGGAAGATGGGCGACGGCTTGATCCTCCCGCCCACCACCATCTTCTGCCTGACTGCCATAGGAATGATCGTGTCTCTCACCATTTATGATAAGCTGTTGGTGCCCATGCTCCGACGAACCACCGGAAACGAGAGAGGTATCAACATCCTCCAAAGAATAGGCATCGGAATGCTGTTTGTCATTGCTACAATGATCATTGCAGCCTTGGTTGAGGAAAAGAGACTCCAGGTATCCTAAATGCATTTTTTTAAATTAACTCTTTAATTTTTGTTCTTACAAATTAAATATAAAAATGTTAACCTTTTAACCGTGTTTTTAAAATATGAAGTTAGATTTTTTTTTTTTTTTTAACAAATATAAAAATTTAATTTAGATTTGTTTAGTTTGATCCGCATTTGTTGGAGAGCAGAACAAAACAATCCTGGTAATTCTGTGAAAACTTCTCCATAGTATACAGGTTTTAAAATCGTGAGGCTTCCAGTGATACATAATAGGGTAAAGTTGACAATATCTGTTAGTAATAGACTTGGGCCGGTACAAATGGTACAGAGTTAGTCACTAGGGTGGTGTGCCAGTGAGGACGTTGGATGCCGGTATCAGAGCTAATCATCAAACGGTGTGCCAGCGAGGACGCTGGGGGCCGATATTAGAGCTAGTCACTAAGTGGTGTGTCAGCGAGAATGTTGGGCTCCAAGGGGGTGGATTGTAAGATCTCATATCGGTTGAGGAGAGTAATGAAGCATTCAACAATACCTAATCGGTATCAAAACTAGTTATAGGGCAGAGTGGGCCTCCAAAGGGGTGGATTGTAAGATCTCATATCAGTTGGAGAGGGGAATAGAGCATTCAGCGATACGTAACTAGTATCAGAGGCTAGTCACCGAGTGGTGTGCGAGTGAGGACGCTGGGACCCAAATGATGAATTGTAAGATCCCATATCAATTAGGAAGGGAAACGGAACATTCATGAATACACAACGGGTGTATATTTTCATGTTTAAAATTTGGAACTTTATTCTAACTTGCAATATTCACTGTGTAGACATAATTTAAACAAATCTAAAACTTTTTAGAGATGTGAAACTAATTAAATTTGTAATTAAACCAAAGTTCTGTAACAATGAGTTACAAGGTTTTGCCCAATTTTGAACCAGGTGGTGGCGGAAAACCCAAAAACAGGCTCCCTAACAATGTCCGTATTCTGGTTAGCTCCACAGTTTCTGATCATCGGATTTGGCGACGGCTTCGCCATCGTCGGCCTCCAAGAGTACTTCTACGACCAAGTTCCTGATTCAATGAGAAGCCTCGGCATCGCATTTTACCTCAGCGTAATAGGGGCCGGAAGTTTTCTCAGCAGCTTGCTCATCACGGTGGTCGACGACATAACCAGGCGGTCCGGTAAAAGCAGCTGGTTCGGCAAGGACCTCAACAGCAGCCGCCTCGACAAGTTCTACTGGCTCTTGGCCGCCGTCTCAGCCGCAAATCTCTGCGTCTATGTACTCATCGCTCGCCGCTACTCTTACAAGAACGTGCAGCGGCGCGTGTGCGTCGCCGATTGTAACGAAGATGAAGCGCGTGAAAATGGAGAATCATTGGCTTAAGACTAATTGGGACGCGTTTTAACTTTGGTAATAGTGACTAATGGAGATTTTAGTTTATATTTTCAAGGGGTAAAATAGTAATTATGTATTTTAACAAAAATAAAGTTGCTATCTAATTATGTGCAACCATTTTTATTAGTAACAATAAGGATCATCCTCATCTATCATCTTTTAAAATTATTTTTATAAAAGTTTTGATAATTTGTGTACCTACTTTAGTGAATAAATCAACGCTGCGTAACCGTTTAAGTTTGTTACTCAGACTTTAAAACATATATGTTAGGGAGAGATTTTTACATCTTTATAAGGAATGTTTTGTTCCTCTCTCCAACCGATGTGAGATCTCACAATCCACCATTTTTAGCTTCCTAGAGTCCTCCTTGGCACGCCGTTCGGTGTGTTTGGCCATGATATCATTTATAACAGTTTAAGCCCAATATTTATTCGTTTTGGCCTGTTATATATCGTTGTCAGCCTCACGATTTTAAAATATGTCTATTAGGAAGAGGTTTACAGTTTACACGCCCTTATAAAAAAAATGTTTCGTTTCCCTCTCCAACTGATGTGAGATCTCAAAATTACAAAACTCATAAAACATCACATTTCTTTTTGTTAATTAATGAACTTAACGAGACATGTTCGGACATTATGAGACAAATATAATAAAAATTGTCTAATAAATATGTGTTACTTAATTATGTATACAAGAATTATAAATTTAGAAAAAAATTGAACTTTATTAAAACATATTAAATTTATAACTGAACATATTAAAAGAAAAAGAGAGTGAAAAAGGTAAAAGCAGCCGTCAGTAAAAATACCAAATTGTCCTAAAAGAACGATAATTTACCACAGTAAAAAAGGGTAGATTTGGTGGGTGAAGCCGCCAACAGTGACTGTGACATTAATTACGTGCATCATCAACTCCTGTCTGAATCCGCGATTCGAGGATTCATTGGACGGTTAAGGAACATAATTAAGGATACCCCTTCCTTAGCTAAGGGCACTCTGAGTCCCTTATTGATTGGGTAAAGTTGTCTTTCTTTTTCACCTACATTTACTCTCCTCATCATCTCATCACATGACGTCACTCCAAAGTACTTCCCCTTTCTTTCTTTTTTTACCCCATGGTAACTTTATTTCCTTATTCATTTCCCAATATTCATTAGGAATCGTACCTTAGGGACCCAAAGGTATGACCTTGACCCAAATCATATGTCAGATTTGAAACCGGCTCCAAATATTTAATATGATTTGGGTTTGAGAAAGATTAGAATTTGATAACCGAGTCGAGGGATAATATAATATTGAAAAGTTCAAAGTTAAATCAAAGTCGGTCCCGTGCGTATGATTTTGTCTCTAACTAAATCATCGATTAGTTGGTTTAGGGAAGCTCGATTTACCGTTTTTTTAATATCCTATTTTCTTATGGGCTCCTAACACAAACATTAATTAATTTTCTATAAAAAAAATCCAAATTACTTGTTCGAAAAGATAAAACTTGTAACAGTTTCGAAAAAGAGATATTTTGATAAATGAAAAAATTGTAAAATAATTATAACAAAAATTAGAATAATATTATTGAAAGGTTAAAGTTAAATAAAATAATAATAATAGAATATTAAAAAGTCTAAGGCCAAATAGGAATAAAGACGAAAGTTGAAGCATACAATATGATTCATTCCTATAGAAAGCATTTAAAAGAAAAAAAGGCAAAGTATAAAAAAGTACTTTTTCAAAGTTGTCTTATGCCGAAAATGTTCATATTCTTTCAAAAAGTCACGATCTTACTTTAAACTTTTTAACTTAAATGTGTTAGATAATATTTGATAGAGTTTAAATAAAATTTAAGATTAAAAATTGGTTTGACGACTTAGAACAACCGACACATTATAAAAAAAATATTTATTTATTGTACTTCGGTTTAGACAAGAAAAACAAGGTAAATTAAGAGTAAGAGTAATTTAAAATAAGAATTAAAATTGGAAAATAGACACATAATTAGTGAGGTCCACGAAATAGGGAGGACAAAGAAGCCTTTCATGTTTCCATTCCTACATGCTATTTCAATATTTAACACCTATTAATTTTTATGGAGATTGAGTTCCTTACGAGAAATCTTTTGATTTATATCAAATTTCATACTCACATATGAATGGATGCATTTTAAAAATCGTGAAAGCTACAAGTAATATGCAACAAGTCAAAACAGATCATATGTATTAAATGTGAGTTTAGGGTGTACGTACTAAAGAGAGACTTCCATAATATTATAAAAAATATTTGGTTGGGTTAGTAAAAAGTAAAAAAAAGGGAGTAAATGAAGAATATTAGAGTAGGGAGAGAAGAGAAAAAGATGGTAAAAAGTGAAAGAGGGGGGTTTAGGGTTCGGTGAAAAGTAAAAGACGGGAATTTGGAGGAAATTGGTAAGGTATTATTATATGATGGGCATGTGAAGCAAAAGATATTATATGTGAAAGAGAGAGAGATGAGGACGTCACCTGAGACACCGCCAGCTCCCTCAACAGTGCCCCTCTTTGTTTGTTTTTTTGTTTTTATTTTCCTTTTTAGGGGAACAATAATTTTGACAAAAATAAATAAATAAATAAAAGGACTGACATTTTTGGAAAATTGTTCATATTTTGTCTAACTTACTACCGCTCTGGGATGTCTTAAAAGCACTCAGTTCTGGATATTTTGACCATACAATCCCTTTCACTATCAACCAAATCTCCCTTCTTTCTTTCTTTCGATTCTCCGTCCAACCCTTATCCCGATCGCTCTAGTTGAATTTAGGGTTTTATTCTATTCTAAATCCTAAACTTTATAAACGTTCAAAGGGTATATGTCAAAGTAGTAGATGTTATCCTATTTAGCTTTCTCTCAACATTTTTAAAACATGTCTACTAGGTAGAGGTTTCTCCACCTTTGTAAATGATACTTTGTTCTCACTCGCAATCTACCCTCCTGTAGAACCATCGTCTTGGTTGCAAGGATGGCACAAGACAAGATGGGGCCAAAAATATTTACTGTGCTTCAATTTAGTACGTTTACAGAGCCCATTTCAATCATGGGGTATCATCATCAAATTAAAATCCTTTGTTTATTTTATTCAAAACATAATTGACTGTCCCATGTCGTTTGTTTTTTATTTTCTTTTTAAATAAAAAAAATATTAATCTTTCCATTTTAGCAAGTATAATATTCTCAGCCTTATTTAAGTAAAATTATATATAAAAAAAAAATGGTCAAAATGAGTTGATGGGTGAAGAGTGTGTTGAAAGGGGTAGTTTGTATCCAGGACCTTTGTACCATGTATTTTGAATTTTTGTCATTTCTCCTTCGTTTTTTCTTTATTTTATTTATTCCATTTTCCAAAATTTTAACATTTCTTGTACAATCTTGGAAAAAAAAATCTCTCGTGACGTCCTTAGCTATGTATAACCCATTTAATACATTTTTAATTGAGAATTAGAGTATATAAAACCTTAAAAAATGACATAAAATTATATAATAATAACATAAACACATGATAAAATTATAGGACAAGAATCCATGACTGGAAAAAGCAAATCGACAAAGAAAAACAAAACATCTCAACTTCTGAAAGACATAACACAGAACCATTCGAGAAAAAGAAAACTCCATTGGAAAATGGATAATATGAAACAATAAATATAATTAAAGTCCAAAAAAAAAAAAAGTTTGAAGTGAATTAGATTCTCCTGGTACAGGAACCCAATGGATAAGTGGAGAGAAATGGGTAAGTGATCCAAAAAAATCTCTGTTTTTATTCTACCTACCTCACGTGCAAAACCCACCGCACATTTCACTCCCTCAATTTAAATATTAATTAATTAATTAATTTACACAACATAATATCTACTAACAGTATGCTTAGTATGCTTAGACGGGGACATACAACATAATATCTACTCACAGTATGCTTAGTATGGTTAGACAGGGACATACACGGACGGAGGAATAGGATGGGGAATGGAAGAGAGAGGGAGAAGAAAAGATGGGATTTTTATTTGAGTGGTAACTTCTGAAAGTGTGTATGAGTTTGTGTGTGTTTTAATTTATTTGTTACAGAAACTGATAGAGAGAATCCCACGCCTCCAATCCCCAATCACTTCTGAATTTTGCAGCAACCCCACCTTCTCTCACCTCTCTTTCTCTCTCTATAATATTATATATCCAAAATTCTTTAATTGTTTTGAGTTGGGGTTCTTGTTTGAGTCGGCCATGGCGGAGGGTTTTGAACTCTACCATGTCCCACAGCAAAGCAGGCGAGACAAGCTGAGAGTCGCTTCTAATAATCCTAATTTCCTTCCTTTATATCATCATCATCATCATCATAATGGTGATGATCCCTCTTCTTTAATCTCCCCCGATTTTGATTTTCATCAAAACCCCTCTTTTCCTCTTCATAATCATAATCATTACCCTCCTACTAATCCCCCTGCTGCTTTCTCCACCGCCTCCGCCCACCATCTCCCCCCGCTCCTCCCCGACCAACAACCACCACCCTTGTCCCTTGACCTCAACCTCCAGCACCGCTACGCCTCTTCCCCCACCGCTTTCTCTCCTCTTCTTGCCTCCAAATTCTTGAAGCCAGCTCAGCAGCTACTCCACGACCTATTTCACTACGCCGACAAGTTACCGCCTGATTCTCCCCTTGTTGACCCTCTTCTCGAGAGCTTGGGCGGTGATATTCCCACCGCCGCTCCTCATCATCATCCCACCGACGGTGGAATTGAAAGCCGGAGGACAAAATCTAGGCTTATTACCATGCTCCATGAGGTACATATTTTAATTTCAGTATCATACAACATATTATTTTTTTCTTTTTTTCTTTAATTATCCCGATGTGGGGTTTCCTTTAAATTTAATTCAATTGCTATTGTTCTTGGTATGGATCTTTTATTATTGCTTAATACTTTATATACATGCATTTTAATATAATTTCAATGTTTTTTACTTCTTACCAAATGAAATGACTTTCACCGGTTGACGTGACGGATTTTGATTGGACTAACGTATTAAATTTAAGTTAATACTATAGCCTACCATTTAATTTCTTCAATTCCTAAAAAAAAATTATAAAAAATGTCAAATGGAATCCATGATTGACTCTTAACTACTCAAAAGAAAGATCTTTAGTATAATTTGGATGTTGGGCATTGGTTAAACCGACATGGAATATGTTAATTTGTTTGGTTATTAAATTAATGGGGTTTTGAATATGAAATAATCTCTCTTATTTTATGTGCATTAGATTCTTTGTACTGAGGAGCTGAGGATCAAATGTGTGGTCTTTGATGTTTTAAACAACCTATGTCTTTTTTTGATAAAGTTAATGAAAGGGAATATATGCACAAACATCCTTTGTTTCTTATTTAAGCTGTCTGATCCACCACACAATCCCGGTTCAACAATTCTTAAACCAAGTTTAAGAGGATAGATATGTTTGTTGTCTAAAGTCATTAAAAAGGGAATCTATTTTAATGGATTTTTCAACGCTTTCATCATGATATTCCGCATCAAGTTGTTTAAGTCGTTGAATAGATGTCTTAATCACTGAGCTGTATTCATGGCCTCGATGATAGGTTCGTTTTTTCTTTAAATCTTTTAGCTGGAATCAAAGCTTTAAAGAAATTTCAATATCAATACTTTAATATGAAAAAGTTTCAAAATTTATTGATTCTAGTGATTGAAATTCTATCAATTGTTCGTTCTCTATTGCATAGGTTTATAGAAGATATAAGGTATACTATGAGCAGATGCAAGCAGTGGTGACAACATTTGAGTACGTTGGTGGGCTTGGCAATGCAGCTCCCTACGCGAACTTAGCCGTGAAAGCCATGTTTAAGCACTTTAGATTCTTAAAGAATGCCATTGCCGACCAGCTCCAATTGAACAAGCAGCAGCCGCCGCCGCCGCCGCCGCCTTACAACCCATATTGCCAAAGATCTATTCACAACAACAGTGGCGGATTCCTGGATCACCAACCCGTTTGGCGCCCGCAGAGAGGGCTCCCCGAGAGTGCTGTCACCGTCCTTCGAGCTTGGCTGTTTGAACATTTCCTCCATCCGTAAGAATTGTGTGGAAGAATATGAATGAAATGATTGAGCTTATGTTAACCTATTCACTTAGCCTTTGGTTTTTACCTTACAGTTATCCTACGGATACCGACAAGCTCATGCTGGCTAACCAGACTGGTCTCTCCCGAAGCCAGGTGTGTTTCATTTATATATTGATTAATATAAAATAATGTCAATAAAATCTCACCAACTGTCGGATTCCATGTTGGTTAGAGAGATAACAAAACATGGAAACCTCTTTCGAGTAAAAGAGTTTTAAATTTAGAGAGGACAATATTTGCTGGCAGTGGGCTTGGACTGTTACAAATGATATTAGAGCTAGACACCGGGCCAACGATGACGTTGGGCCCCCCAAGAGGGTGGATTGTGAGATAAAATCTTGAGGGAAAATCCGAAAGAGAAAACACAAAGAATGACAATATCTGCTAGTGTTGGGTTTGAGCTGTTACAAATGGTATCAGAGCCAGACACTGGGCGGTGTGCCAGCGATGACGTTGGGCCCCCCAAGGAGGTGGATTGTGAGATCCCACACTGGTTTATGTGAAAATCTCTGTCTAGTAAAAGCGTTTTAAAACCTTGAGAGTAAGTTTGTAAGGGAAACCCCAAAAGACAATATCAGCTAGGAATAAGCTTGGGCGATGAGAAGCCGACCTTGAGAGTAAGTCTGAAAGGGAAAGCCCAAAAGACAATATCTGCTAATAGTAAACTTTGGCGATCGTTGGGCCCCCAAAGGGTAGATTGTAAGATCTCACATTGGTCGATGTGGAATAAACCTCTCTAGTAAAAACATTTTAAAACTGGAGAAAAGTCTGGAAGGGAAAGGAAAACCTCTCTCGAGTAAAAGTCTTTTAAAACTTGAGGAAGTGCGGGAGGGAAAGTCCAAAGAAAACGATATGAACGTAGTTGGGATTGTGTAAATATTTGTTAGTTTTCATTATTTTTGTAGAAACTATGGAAGGGTTGAATAGAATATATTATTAAACTGTGGTGGGAGTTTTGTTCAGGTATCAAACTGGTTCATCAATGCAAGAGTGAGGCTATGGAAACCAATGGTGGAAGAAATCCACATGCTAGAAACAAGGGAAGCTCACAAATCTCAGCACAAGGACGCCAATAATGGAACTCCCTTAAACAACGATCATCTTTCATCCACAAACCAATCATTGAATAATGCATCTTCTTCAAACCATGACCAACACCCACTCGACTTATCCAACTCCAGTTTCTTTCCGACCCACCACCCTCACGCGCCTGCCGGACCCGCCACGATGGGCGGCGGCAACGTTTCCTTAACTCTGGGGCTCCACCAGAATCACGGCGGGATCACTCTCACGGACCCGTTCCCGATCAATGCAGCTCAGCATTTTAACCTTGGGTTAGAAGCCAACGGTGAAGGGTTTGTAAATGAGTGGTTTTGAGCGATATATATATGTGTGTGTGTGTGTGTGTGTGGTTTGTTGGGTAAAGATGTTCAATTTTGGACATCATGGGCAGCCAGGTTGTTAATTCAGCATTATACTGACAAGTTTTGAGCTACGTGTAAGAATTTTATATTCTGAGCTGAAATTGGAGTTGGCCTAATTTGTTTCCTTGTAATGTTGAATCACTTGTTCATATGGCTGCATCGGCCTACAGGCACTGTATATATATATACACACATATACGTACGTAACGTGTTTATTACAAACTTTGTATGGAGGAAATCATCGTGAGATCTCATATTTGTTGGAGACGAGAACGAAACATTTTTTTATAAAGGTATGAAAACCTCTCCTAGCAAACGTGTTTTGAAACTGTCAGAATGACAGCGATATGTAACCGGTCAAAACGGATAATATTTGCTAACGGTGGGACTGAACTGTTACAAATGGTATCAGAGTCAGTCACCGGGCGGTGTGTTAGCGAGGATGCTAGGCTCCCGAGGGAGGTAGATTGTGAGATCTCAAATCGGTTGGAGAGAGAAACGAAACATTCCTTATAAGGGTGTGGAATCCTGTTCTTAGCAGACACGTTTTAAAACAGTAAAACTAACGATAATACATAACGGCCCAAAACAGACAATATTTGCCTGCGGTGAGATTTGACTGTTAGAAACATAAAAGAGGGTAGTTTTGTCACTTTAATGAGTTAAGTTCAAGAAACTCTGAATTTCCGAACTTAGGTTCGAGGAATAGGTGACGCTAGTAAAAGTGTCATTGTATGTGTCAAGATGATATTTTATAATCGAGTTGGTTAGCTAATAGGGCTGGTTGGCCCTATCAAGTATGGGCTCTCTCCCAAATTGGACAAGTACTTCCTCTTTCTTGGCCAATTTTCTTAGGTCCCAAGTGCCCCTCACATTTGACGAGCATAGGTTCATTCTCACATTTATTAAAATGGCAATTAATTTGATGTAACTTCACAAGTATACGATCACGATCACAGTATATAAGTGAGGGATATCAATGTCTATAACTTCACAAGCATACGATCACGGTATATAAGCTAGGAATTTGTTTAAGAGTCTCGATATGCTACTTACTTGATTATGAACTCATGTTTCCTTGTAATGTACTCTTAATAGGGTAACACTATCACAATCTCTCCTAATTAAACCTACATTTTACAATTTTCAAGATAAGTATAGACCAATCTTAATAGAACAGATCAAAATAAGTCAAATAAGATAAACCGAACAGGAAATTGGAGTTCTCACATGCCCTAACAATAGCTCCCACGTGTCTGAAGCTTCGGCCAGTTGCGTTTTCACTCACAGCCCACGTGCGCGTGTCTCACGCGCCCGTCGTCTTCAACCTTACCCCTTCTACAACCCCTGTCCTTCCGCGGCCTCTTATTTATTTATTTACTCTTTTCCTATTATAAAATTATTATTATTATTATATACGCATTTATTTATTTATAACTAACAAAATTTCTATTTATTTCCTTTTTTTTTACATGTACAATTTACACTTTTTTGTTCTAATATTTTAATTCTCAAAGTCAAAGAGGTTATTATTTTTTATTTCCTAAATTTGATTAAGCATTCCAAATTTTTGTCTAAGCACCAAAGTTCATGGAAATGGAACCCTAATTATTCGGCTAATGACCGTTTAAGTACTTAAAAGCCACTTTCTTTTTAATTTCTTTTGCAAATAAGATATTCAAATATATCATATTATTATTATTTTAAATACAAAGCATACAGCTAAGATTTAGGTGGCATTGCTATTCTTATTCTACTTTAAAGTTTCCCCTAAGAAATTCAAATAAAACTTTATATTATAATGCAGACCGTAGAAATAAAAACACGTTTATAAGTCAAATTATTTTTTAATTTATTGAAAAGAATATGTAATGGCTAAAGTTTTGTATTTTTGTATTATTTTAAATTAAGTCAACATTTACATTTTTTTTATTTAAATGAAACAATCGAATATTAATGAATTTAATTTTTGAGGGAAGGTTATATTTATTAAATGGACTGAAAAATACAAAATATAATATTTTTACATATAATTGAAACTATTTAAAAAAAAAAAATTACACAATATATTATTATTTTAACCGTGTAATGCAATTTCGTTGAAAGTAATATTCTGTTTCTTAGAAAAAAAAAAGAAAAAGAAAAAGAAAAAGGGGTGGTTGTGGAAGTCGGCTCGCTTGGCTTATTTGTCAAAACTAAAACCACTAATAAACCCATCAGGTCAATTTTCCATAGTCCACAAGTCCTGTTCTTCTTGAGGTTTTCTTCTTCTAGGGTTTTTTTTACTCTCTCTCTCTCTTCCACGGTCACTTTTCTCCCAAATTCTTGATTTCTTTGTCTTTTAAGACGGATGTGAGATCAAGATCAGCCGTTCTTGTGTCACCTTCCAGGACGGTTTGAAAACGGCAAATGAATATGGAAGCTCGAGTTGGTGTTGTGGTCGAAGGAGGGCAGAAGGCTCTTAATTCTACTCACGGCGCCGTCGTCGATGGCGGTGCTAGGAAATATTTACAGCAACAAGGCCAGAACAAGCCGTCGTTGAACCAGCAACCGCAGATTGGCACGGTGCAGCAGCTTCTAGCCGGTGGTATCGCGGGTGCCTTTAGCAAGACGTGTACGGCGCCTCTTGCTCGCCTCACTATCCTCTTTCAGGTTTGATTCTTCTTTATCCGAGTTTTAAGTCGATTTCGGAAGGCTTTATTTATGTTATTTATAATTTTTGGTCTCTTTTTTAATCATTACCTGGGAAAGAAGAAACTTGTGGGATTGGGATAATAATTTTCTTGCTCCTTGTTTATGGGTCGACCAGGGTTCTTTTGTTATGTATGTTGCTTCGGGTTTCATTAATAGATGGATGAAGATGAGAAATGCTTGGGCATTAAATTCTTGTCAGGACCTAGCTTTGCTTAATACTAGGAAGAAACCTCGATTACGCCATTGTGTGAATGCTGGGTTTCACTTGATAGATTAGCGTGCTTTTCTTGCTCTGACCCTGAATTAATTTAGTTGTTAACTTCCTTGCTCGATCCAACTTTACCAGGTGCAAGGTATGCACTCTGATGTTGCAGCAATGAAGAAAACCAGCCTATGGCATGAAGCTTCACGTATCATCCATGAAGAGGGATTCCGTGCATTTTGGAAAGGCAATCTGGTCACTATAGCTCACCGCCTACCGTATTCTTCAGTCAATTTCTATGCTTATGAACAATACAAGAAGGTGAGCAATGAGATCTATGATATTGTTTGAGTAACTTTGTTGGTAATTGGTGGCCGAGAGCATTCGAATATTTTTCCAACCGTATCTTGTCTTTTCTCTCCTCTTTGCAGTTTCTTCAGTCAATGGTTAGGGAAAGATATCAGGGCAATGCCAGCGCAGATCTTCTTGTGCATTTTTTTGGCGGTGGTTTGGCTGGAATAACAGCTGCCTCTGTTACATACCCACTGGACCTTGTCAGGACCAGACTCGCTGCACAGGTAACTATTGTTATTGTTCATGTTGCTGCTGCTTGTGGTAACCATTATTTATTTCTTGTTTGGGACAAGAAGTAGAAATTTCAATGAAAAGAGGAAACATACGCCGGTGGGGGTGGGTTGCAAAATACTGCATTTGCCTAAAAACCATCCAGTTTTTCGTTAGATCATTTCACTTGTAGTCAGTAAAAGGAAGGTTAAAAGTTTTTACACCAACCAACGGCCGGAATAAAAATGTAGTGAAGGCGAGAGTTTTTGTTTATGAAGGTTCTATTGCTCCTTTTAACCGAGTCACCAAAGGTAGACTCTGACCACCCAAACCTACAATCCTTTTCCCTTTTACGAAGGGAGTGGCCCTAGCCAAGTTGTTTTGGGTGTGTGATTTGTTTTGTGGTTGGTTTGCCATTTTTGTGAGTTTGCTTTTGCTTATACTTGAGGTGACAATATTTCTTAACTTTTCAATTCCTTATTGAAAAGTTTGGTTGTATCTCGAAAAAAAGAAAAAAATCATTAGCATGGCATGTTGTAGTTATAAACTTATAGCATCCAATCCTTGTGTTACCTCTTTTTTCCTTGTTTGAGTAACCCTTTTCATAATTAAACTCCACAGAGAAATACCATTTATTACAGAGGCATTTGGCATGCATTCCATACCATTTGCAGAGAAGAAGGTTTCTTTGGCTTGTATAAAGGACTTGGAGCAACCTTGTTGGTATGCATTTTGATAGTTATACATATACCTGCATATTTGCTCCATTCATTTCACTCAACGGCCTTGTAACTGCGTGTCGGACAGGGTGTTGGACCAAGTATAGCCATCAGCTTTTCAGTTTACGAGAGCTTGAGATCATTTTGGCAAACTAGAAGGTAAGAACTTTATGGTTAGGTTATATTTGGGTGTACTCTATTTAAAAGGTATTCACATGTTGGTTCTATACTTGTGGGTATTGGTACAATGATCATGTGATTTGACACCAGGCCTCATGACTCCACCGTAATGGTCAGTCTTGCTTGTGGTAGTCTTTCAGGCATAGCATCATCAACAGGTAAATTTGGTTTCTTTCAATCCTACTTATTCATTCTCATTCGATGATTTTGGTATAGTGAATCATCATATTCTGCTGCAATGATAGTTATTTTGTGTTTACCTGAATTACTAGTGAGCATATTTGTCTTTCTTCCTGCTTTATTTCAGCAACATTCCCTTTGGATCTTGTGAGACGAAGGATGCAATTGGAAGGTGCTGGCGGTCGGGCCCGTGTTTATAACACTGGCTTGTATGGAACATTTAAACACATAGTGAAGTCAGAAGGTGTTAAAGGGTTGTACCGAGGGATTCTGCCAGAGTACTACAAGGTTGTCCCAAGTGTAGGCATCGTCTTCATGACATACGAGACCCTGAAAACATTTCTATCACAAATTTCCTCCCGTTCATAGCTGCTCTCAAATGTGCGATTCTTCCATTTGAGTCACTGTACTATTTCCAGCCGAGTATTCATTAGATCTAGACCAAGATCTGATCTCCATTACATGGTACCAAATTGAGATACGTAGAAATAGGTTACTGGTAATGTCCCACTCATTTTTTTCCTTAGAAATTTTGTGGCAGTAATTTTTTTGCTCCTTACTGCCAGGAGAAGACTACTTGTATTTTTTTATCTTGTACAGGAAGAGCTTAACCCAAAGAGTTGCCAATTCCGAAAACATAATCCATCCTGGGTGGTCACGCCTTTGTATACCGTTGCCTATTAGAATGATTCCTTTCAATGTTAATATAATGAATTTTGTCTGAATGATTTATTTGATATCAAAAGTTTAACAAAAGAATTAGATAGTCGTTATGGAAGAAAGAACTCTTAAATTATATTGATTTCATTCATGCATTATCTTCTCATTCTTTGGAAGCGAACGAACCTCATTGTCAAGGAGCTAAATCTCGAAATTGGCTTAAACTAAATACAATCGAACGCGTCTTTTGATTGTGAATGCCTCCATAATGGTGGAATAGCTCACATATGTTCCTTCACATAAAAGTTGTTCATTGTTTCAATAGAAAAGAGAAAAATATAATATTAGCAGCGACAATATTTAACAAAAATCTACTTATTTTTGGAACGACAAAAATTTGGGTTCATCCACGACTTGGTTAGCAAGCGGAAACTTGGCTTGGAGAAAAAGGAAACTTATTCTGTAAATCACCCGTTCCATTCTTGCTTTCCTTCAACCATCCCGACGAAATCAGCCGCCGCGCCCATCTTTTCTCTCTGATTCTCTCCCCAAGGTATGCATTTCTCATCTGTACTTCTACCAACTGTCTTTTGACGGACTGTCTACTGAAAAGTCTACTGATCTTCCATTTTGAATTGCGGAATCTGTATATATAATCTCGATTCTAAGCTCTCTTTGCCCTTTTGGAAATGAAATTTCGGATCCCTCCCTTTCGTTCATTCTCAATTCAAACGCGGTGTTGTCCTACTGAATCTGTCGCAAGTTTTTATTGTTGGTAATGGTGCATTAGGTCTGGCGTCTGTTCTTTTTTATCCTTTAATTTGGTCATTCTTCATTTCTTCTTTTGACCTTGTATGATTGTTATGCTTTCTCCGAACAAACAATCTGTGCACTTAGAGTGGGTGAGTTTGTTATGTACTTAGGTTAGAAGAAGAAACTGCTAAACAATGTTTATTATAAATTTTTCTCAGAACAGCTAAACCTGTTGAAACAAGTAAACAAACACATGCCGCAGATAAGCCAGGGACAGAGAGAGAGAGAAAGTTAGCAGCATTGCTAGGGGATGGGGGAAACGAACCAAAAGTCACATACAAATTTTCTGGAAAAAATTGTTTTTGAAAATACTGAATAAACTACCCGTACATTGGGGCTTGTTATAATTGCAGCAATAAATTTTCGATTCAAACAATTACACTCTCTAAGTTGCATTGGTGAAGAAATTTGATAGGTATCCATTATTTACTTAAGAATTCTCCAAAGAGACATACAACCTATCAACTATGACCAATTGGAGACGGTCACAATCTCCACACTTGACTGACTTCCACAAGACAAGAACTAAAATTGCTGTGTTTACAAGACCACTACATATGAGTAGAACAACATAACCAGCACAGGAAGTTATAACTCCCTAACACACAAAATTCAAATATAATAACTACTAACAGTCCCATAATAAACAACTGCTCATCCTTGTTGCTTGAGACGAAATTGCCTTTTTGCTTTTTCTAGCATAAGCATTCCAATTGGAGGTTTAACAAAATTGTACCCTGTTAGTGTTTCTGTTTTAAGGTTTTACTTGTCAGCACAGCATATACATATGGTTCTCCATTTTTGGAAAATGTCACGGTTTCATGCTTTGGAAAGAAGATGTGAGGTTAAACTGAGAAGGGCAAAATGTTGGCAAAGGGAGGCCAAAATGTGTTAAATTGAGAGAGAGAAAATGTGGTGGAGACATAGAAGTAGAGAGAAGAGATTGTAAAGGAGAGATAAAGGTAGAGGTAAATAGAGATATATTGAAATAAAGAAGAAACTTTGTGTGTTAGAGATATGAAGATAGAGGAAATATGTTCTTCCTCTCTGGTTGTAGCGCTTACTATCTTGATTTCTTCTCTCTGCCCTTATCTCCCTAAGGTCATTTTCGTTTTCCTACATCCCTCATTTGGCCTCCTCGTCTAATTCCATCTACTTGTTATTATATAAAATGCATGAAATCTTAATATTTTAGGAAGCTGGAGACTCATTTGAGCTCGTGTCTGCTGCTCACTCATCCATAGTTTTAAACAGAAACACCACAAGCAGTAAGGGTCCAAATTATTCCAGATCATTTTGAGGTTTTGTAGTTTTATGTTTTTGAGATTTGTGCTTGTTTTCTCCCAATTTTCTTACTACAGTTTTCATTTTCCTTGAAGAAACGTTTGAATCGTAGTCAAATTATCAAAACAAAAACAACTAGGCTGAGTATAGTTTTATGGCAATTGACATGTACTATCTCTATTCAGGGAGATAAGGGCAATTCCCCCTATCCCCTTTGTTATACATTACTAAAAAATTAATCCAAAAACAAAAACAAGTTCTTAAAAACTATATATATATATTTTTATTTTTTTTATTTTTATTTTTAGTTTTCAGAACTTGGTTTGACTTTCGAAAACATTGTTACAAAGTGGATAACAAAATAAAGAAGCTTATTTGTTGAAGTAGTGCTTCTAAGATTAGTTTTCAAAAATAAAAAACCAAATGGTTATTCAATGGGGTCTCAGTTACACAACTTGTGTGGTGTAATTGCTCAAATTTAAAATTTGAGGGGACAAATGTAATAAGTCTTATAGAACTGGTGTGTTTTGTGAAATTTTCCCAAAGCTTTTGAAAATATGATGCGTCATCATATTCATGCCGTGCCATGTTTGCCTCCCATCTCCTTATCCATTGCTAATTTGATTGGGATCATCATCCCTGCAGATTATCTATCCTCAATTCTCCGTTCTATTTCTTTCTGTTCAACAGAATATCAGAAAATGTCTCGAAGATATGATAGCCGAACAACGATTTTTTCTCCTGAAGGCCGTCTTTATCAAGTTGAATATGCAATGGAGGCAATTGGAAATGCAGGTTCTGCAATTGGGATATTATCTAAAGATGGAGTTGTGTTGGTAGGTGAAAAGAAGGTTACATCCAAACTCCTGCAGACCTCAACTTCCACGGAGAAGATGTACAAAATTGATGATCATGTTGCATGTGCTGTGGCTGGAATTATGTCCGATGCCAACATATTGATCAATACTGCAAGGGTTCAAGCCCAACGATACACTTATGCTTACCAAGAGCCAATGCCTGTTGAGCAACTGGTTCAATCTCTCTGTGATACAAAGCAAGGATACACCCAATTTGGTGGTCTACGCCCCTTCGGCGTTTCTTTTCTTTTTGCAGGATGGGATAAAAACTATGGCTTCCAACTATACATGAGTGACCCAAGTGGAAACTATGGTGGCTGGAAGGCTGCTGCAATTGGTGCCAACAACCAGGCAGCACAGTCGATGCTTAAACAGGATTACAAGGATGATATCACTAGGGAAGAGGCCATACAGCTTGCACTTAAGGTGCTTAGCAAAACCATGGACAGCACAAGTCTTACATCTGAAAAGCTTGAATTAGCTGAGGTTTTCCTCTCACCTGCTGGAAACGTCAAGTATCAAGTTTGCTCACCCGAGTCTGTAAGCAAGTTGTTGGTGAAGTCTGGTCTGACTCAACCAGCTGCTGAGGCTTCCTAAATGAAACACACCTTATTTTAGACTCGATGTGTCCTATAGATGTCGAACAATTTCATCGTACTTGGCCTGACATGTCTTATGATCTTCATATTACTTGAACTGATTATGGTCGTTGGATATGTCGTTGGATTGTTGGATTATCTTTACCAATGCTGTAAAACTATGAAGTGAGATATTTTATCGAGTTATATCTGGTCTTTTTTTTCGAAAACAAGACTGTATGTCTGATCTTATCTAGTGGTTGCTGTCAGCGCCCCTCCCCCATCTCTCTGAAGGCCCCATCCCTTCCACGGAAGAAGGCTCCATTGTTGTAGACGAATCTGAGAGGGAGAACCTGTTCCATCTTTGATAGAAGAAAGGGCAATACTTTCCACCTGTTGGAATAAAGAAGTTATGCAAAACTGGCTTCATTTAGATATATTCTGGAAACCTCTGTCATGAAGCATTTAGGTTGAATTGGATACTAATTTAGCAAGCTGTTTAGAAGAGGATCTGATCCCCCGGTTCTAAGTGGGTTGTACCACAAACATCTGTTGATGATCTTCCTCTTAAACTACTTGTAAATAGTTATAGAATTGGTTCATGAATATGATTGATGATGATGTTGAGAATGGGACAGAGGCCCTGTGTTTTGGCATCTGAGCAATGATGGAAGGCACAACAGAGACGACGAACGGGAAGCAAGCAGCAGATAAAAAGGAGGAAACAAAATTGGTGCTCCTTTTTGGATGGATGGGCATAAACATAGAATAATGAAAGGGGCTTTTAGAGTGTGTAAACAAAAGCCGATGGTGACCATCTAATCTATACTTGAGATATAATCCCGTCACCTATTCCTTTAATCAATTAATGATTTCCAGAAGGAAAAAAAGTAGAAGAATCCCAGATCATTAGACATGTTCATTAAACCCATTTTTTTGGGTTCAAATAAATTAATAAGCTTCTATATCACTCCTTTTACTTTCCTAGAATAGCTTGTTTCTCACTCGCATCTTTGCTTCATTGGAGATACCAACGATAGCGTCGCTTTAATGTAAAGTAGTTAGCATCAATACTTTTGTCTTTAAAATTAATTCCTTCTTAGTATGGTATTAGAGCCCGTTACTAAGTAGAGCTAGACCTTCTCTATAATAGATGCATTTTAAAACCGTGGGGCTGACGACGATACCAAATAGGTCAAAGAGGACAATATCGGCTAGTAGTGGGTTTTGACTGTTACAAATGGTCTTAGAGCCAGACATCAGGCAATGTGTCAGCGAGGACGTTAGGTCCCCAAGTGTGGAAACGTCTCCCACGTGTTTTAAAATTGTGAGAATGACAGTGATAAGTAACAAGTCAAAGTGGACAATACGGCTAGTAGTGTAGTGTAGTGTGAATTTACCATTCTGCTTACACATTAAGATTTGGGTCTATGATAAAAAAAAGACATGTCATTACTCATAGTATTACAGCCAAGTTAAGAACAGGAAGTGAACAACACATTAGAGGGATTCTTTTTAGAGGCAGCTAGAGTTTTTTTGAAAAAAAAGGACAGATACTGTTTGAAAAAGCAGTCAAGGGAAGAAGAACAATGATTGTGCAAGAAAAGAATGGGCATTTAATCATTCACTTTGGGCAGCATTAGAACAAAAAGAATCATCATTCTGTTTCAGAGGCATCACCTTATCATGGATGGGTATCCACTTAATAATACATTGCAATATTAAATTAAGATTACTGGGGGTATCAATGGCCTTTACAACCCTTATAAATTCTCATCATAATGCACAACAACAACACCCTCATATCCTTTTCTCTTCTTCTTCTTCTTCTTCTCCTTCTCCTTCTCCTCCTCAAAATCCCTTCATTTTCAATGATTGATTGAGTTAGGATCTGGTAATCTGCATCCTGAGGTTTAGGGAGTTCAAGATGTTACTTATCCTCTCATGATGTGCTTCGCTGGTCCTTGGGATGCAGATTATCTCTTCCTGATTGACAATATCCATGTTGGTTCTTGACAAAGCTTCCATCAAATCATATATAAATATGATTCACATGCTATTTGAATCAGAACTTGAATTGGATCCCAACAGGAAGATTATGAACAAGGTAAAAAACAAACCCTTCTGGGTTATTTGCTCATTAAATTGATTTTATCTCTTAATCTTGTTGCTTGTTTTATGTTCTAAATTGTTTATCTTTATTCTCTTATTCTCTTCATATCTTTTTTTTCTTTTAATTTTATCTAAGTATTGATTATTGAGTAATTATTAATGGATGTTTATTTCATTAGGGTTTTTCTTAGTTTAAAGCTCTATTGTTTTATCCCTACGAGTAAAGCTTTTAGGGTTTGAGATTAATGTATTATTGTTGCTTCATTTCATGACTTTAGATTCTGTTTTCAGCTGATATATCCATGGTGCCTTGATGCTTATTTGAACCATTTTATGTGAAAGTTGTGTAAATAATCTCTCCACGTCACATCGGTTGGAGATCGGTTGGAGAGTGAAACAAAACATTCCTTAAAGGCTGTGAAAACTTCTTCTTAGTAGAGAAGTTTCAAAACTTTGAGGGGAAGCCTGGAAGAGCGCCTAAAGAGTACAATATCATTACAAATGGTGTAAGAGTCAGTCACGGGACCTTGTGCCAATGAGGATATGAGCAGAAGGTGGATTGTGAGATCGAGGACATAGACAGTGAATGGATTGTGAGATTCCACATCGGTTAAAGAGGAGAACATGGTCATCAAACGGTACGCCAACGTAGTATAGAGGGTCGTGAGATTCCACATGTGTCAGTGTGGTATAGAGGATGAATTATCAATCCATCAAATATGACTTGGAAGCCTTACACTTCCAACCCAACAAAAATGTACCGAGTATCATGAACCACACTCGCACTTTGCTCTAGTAACTTACAAACACGTGAGGGCTTATAACATTAAGGATCGCATTATGAATATCGAGCTCTGGTCTCAAAAATTACAACATTTGAGGATTTTATTGACATAACTAAGTTAACGAGAATGACTCTTTTGAGGATTTTATTGACATAGCTAAGTTAACGAGAATGACTCTAATACTATGTTAGGAATCACAAACCTTTTACAATGGTATGATATTATTTACTTTGAGCATAACTTTTCATGTCTTTGCTTTGGGCGTTTCGAGAAAGCCTCAAAATCCATGATCATTTCCTAAATTAGCCAACGTGGGACTCCCTCCCACCCATCCCCTAACCGGAATACAATAATATTACAAAAGTTGGAGACCAAATCATTCCAGAAAGAAACCCACGTTCCAGGAAAGCAACATACTGAGTGTTTGCTTTGATCCATCATTTTAATATTCACTATATTCTTCCATATCTACTAATTACAACTTCATCCCCTTTTCTAATATAATAATAATCTTTATAAACAAAGATATGGTTTCCATTCATTTTTTTAATCATAGTTTTGCTGGAATCATATGCCATAGTTAATATTCAATCTTACCATATATTTATTATATATACATGGAGAGCTGGCTCTAGTTAACATCACATTTTAAAAAGTAATGTTTATCCATTCATATGAACATGAACATGAACATGAACAAGAAAACGCATGGAATTTCCAGAACAAGAAAACGCAGAGTTTTCATTTCTGAAAATCTCCCAAGAAAAACAGAACCAAAAACTCTGCTGTGTCCTAAAAACAGAGGATAAAATGTACAGAAATGAAGTTCATAAATAAAGTAAAGGTACCATTTTTATTGATTACCCATATTTCGAGATCTGAGCAAGAAGATACTGAGTTCTTGTCCCGGGCACTCGTCCGGGTTGATAAGATGGAACGATTCCGAGTCAGCACTCCCCACCACGTGCTCATAATTAGCTCTCATGTACATTACCTCCTCCGTCTTCGATCCCAACCCGAACCCGAACCCGGATGGCATTACTCCGGCTCCCACTGTTGTCGATTGCATTGTCTTTAGCATGGACCGGATCGAGTCGCCGGGTTTTTTCTTCGCAGCGAACCCGAGTTTTCGCCCGTTGCAGGACATTGCCCAGATGGGGATCGAACGGAGCGGGCAGAACCCGAGTTCGACCCGGTTGCACTCGAGGGCGATTCGGACGAGTCCGAATCGCATTTCGTTGACGAGTTGGTGAGTTAGAATCGGAAACTCGAGTAGGAGAAAGGGTTTGTTCCGGAGACGGTCGTGTTGGACGCAGAACCACACATGCCCGCGCCGATGGCCAAAGATGGTTCCGATCACCATAGTTTTCGAAGGCCGTGGTGGGGCTACGATGGCGGCGGTCGTGGCGAACTTCGGCGTGACGCTGTCGGGAGTAGTGGCGGGAGAATCTTGATCGTGGGTTGGACCGCCGTTGGCGGTGGTGGACGCGGAGATTTCTAAGTCGTCACGAAGCGAGGTGCTTAGACGTTTCTTGGGGGTTGCGGAGGCGGCGGTGGCGGTTGTGGCGGTGGGAGGAAAGAAACAAGGGAGGAAAAACCGACGAAGGGCGTCGATCTTGGCCATCGTTTTTTGGGGGTTTGGATTTTTGGCTTAAAAATGTGATTTTTGGGAGATTTTATATAAAGGCTGTGATCGGAGAGGCTTTTCTGGGAAAGAGGTGAGAATTTAACGAACAAAAAAAAAAAGAAACACTGAAATACAGTCTGTTGAAATATATATATATATATATCTGACGCGGGAACTGAAGTAGCCGTTGGGATTAAATTTTAGTTGCCAGACAATGAACACTTGTCAGCTCATGAATGGTCCACGTCCTCATATTGCTAATACAGATTTGTTAAATTTATATTTAATTAGTCTTCAAATTTTAAGTTTATTCTAGATTAAATTAAATAAGAAAAGTTACTTTTAAATTAGGCTCAAAACTAAACAATTATTCCAAATAAACACAAAAATGGAGCAAATACTTTATCTTCTCGTTACTAAATTTTTTTATAGATAAGTTTAATAAAGATAAGTTTGTTCATGTAAAAAATGACTATATTTATAACCAAACATAAAATGAAAAGCAAAATATCAGGCAAAACATAGAATCTGAGATCATATCAAATCTAATATTTAGAACTAAAACATAAAAATAAGAAATAAATCTTTTTAAACATTTCAATATGAATCAAGAGAAATCAATCATACAATATACTTCAATAAAAAAATGTTGTTGAAATTATCAAAAAGATATTCCAATTCATGCCAATCGAAGAAAAGTTTTATTATTATAAATTTTGGGTTTACAATTTAGAGTTATTGTATTTCATTAATATATTTTAATACTTTTTATTTACTTTAGGTTACAATTACATCATGGCCATAAAGTATGGATGTTACAACCTTTGGAATGTCTTAATAGTTTTTGAGGCTATATAAAGCCATGTATGTTATATTTGTAAGGAGACTTGGAAAATATGTTAAAAGGAGCATTTGTGCGCTAAATTTCTTTCCAATTCTATGTAGTTTAGGTTGCATGTGGAATCATTCAAACTCGACATGATCAATCTTGTGTGTAGAGTGATTCGAATCTCAAACAAATGTTCTTGCCTTGAGTACCAAATTTTCATATCACATTCCCTCAAACAAGTATATTGTATGATTGATGTCTCGGTTCATATCACATTCCCTCCAACGCACAGCTAAATCTCTTTTATTGTACCAAATTGTCTTTAGTTATCCTATTAAAATAGGTCTATAAATTGTTAAAAAAATAATAATAAAAAAGAAGAAAAGAAAAAAAAACCCTGAAAGTATCAATCATATATACATATATACATATACATATCTATATATAACTGGTTGATTATCTACGACCAGATTTTTGATCCATTAACTGATTTTCGTGAGGCTTCCGCGGTGGATCAACGTTGGGTTTGGGTAAGAAATGAGTGGCAAAGAAGCGGAAGTAGAAGAAATTGAATGCCGCAATCACACCCACCACGTAGAAGAAGTAATCGAGGCGGTTTTTATTAAGATCATTACCTCCAAGCCATCGACTTTTTCCGCCCTCCACTCTGTTTATTTTGCTCACAATAGCCATAAGAACAGAGCTCACATAGCTAGCTAACGACAAGCTCAGGAAGAATATAGCTCCCGCCACCGTCCTCAGGCTCTCCGGTAAGTGCGTAGTCAGAAGCTCCATCACAGCAATGGCCGCAAAAGCCTCCGTCAAACCCGACAGAGCAAACTCCGGTATCAGCATCCAAACATGCAACGGCGAAACAAACAACTTATTTTCCACCGCCGAGCTACGGCGGACATTCTCGAGAATTCCGGCCACTACCATACATAAAACCGACATCACAATCCCAATTTCGATCCTGGTTTTCATGGAGAATCGTTTGTTTTTATGGGTCTTTTTCTTCATGAATTCCACGTATTTCTCGTAAATGTAAATCCAAATGGACAGAGCAATCATGGGTGTGAGACTCATCCAAGCCGGTGGGATTTGGAAATGAGGTCCGATGAATCTGTTCATTTGAATTGCTTGTAGAATCCCAAATGAACCCATTTGTTGCATTGAAATAAAGCATGGAATTCCGGCTGCCCAAATGGGGACAATCCCAACAACGCACTTGAATTGCTCCACTTGATGAACACTACACAATCTCCACTCGTTCTTGGATTTCCCCTGTTCGTCCAATTCGGTGGAGGAATCAACCACCGTAGCCGCCTTGTCAAATACCAAAAACCTGTCCGTGTGAGCCAGCTTAGAGGAATCCATTGGAGGGTCATGTAAGTGATCAATTTGAGTGACTTTTGGAACTTTGCGCTTCCGACACGTGGCGACCAGGACTTTCGCCATGTCGGCAAAGACACTGCCTTGAGGGGCCTTGCAGATGTAAAAGCGGCGGCCCAAGAGAAAGATGAGAATGGAGAAGACGAAGCAGGCGGTGGGAATGGCGAAGCCGAGGGTCCAACTTATGCTGGTTTGGACATAGACGACAAGGGTTAGGGCTATGACGAGGGCGACAGAGAAGAGGAGATACCACCAGTTTAAGAAGCTTTCGAGCTTGGCTCTGCCCTTTTCAGTGTTGGTGTCGAATTGGTCAGCACCGAAGGAGATGTTGCAGGGTCTTATGCCACCGGCTCCGATGACAAGTAGTCCGAGGCCGAGGTAGAGGAAGCCGAGTTGCCAAAGGTGAGGCTGTGGGCAGTTGGACTCGCCATGTCTGCAGGGTGGGGGTCTCATTTCGGGGAAGCCAGCGCCTAGTGTCAAAACTCCCATGCCCTATTATCAATCAATATCACAACATAATATTATAAGGCTTCTTGTTTTGTTTAGAGAATTGACAAGGACGCGGCGCATCGCCTAATGTCTGGCTCTATACCATTTGTAACCGTTTAAGTCACTGCAAGTAAATATGGTTCTTTTTGGCCTCTCCCTTCTAGCTTCCTTTCAAAGTTTTAAAACGCGTAGGCTAGGAAGATATTTCCACACCTTTACAAGAAATGTTTCGTTTCCCTTCACAACCGAGGTGGGATTTCACAATCCACCCCCTTAGGGGCCAGCGTCCTCGCTAGCACACTGTCTAGTGTCTAACTCTGATAGCATTTGTAATCGTCCAAGCCCACAACTAGCCGATATTGTTCTTTTTGGTCTTTTCCTTTTGGGATTTCTCTCGAGGTTTTAAAACGCGTATGCTAGAGAGGTTTTTATACCCATACAAAGAATGTTTCGTTCTCCTCTCTAACTGATGTGGAATTTCACAATCCACCCCAAGGGGCCAGTGACCTTGCTAGCACACAGTCTAGTAGTGTCTGGTTTTGATACCATTTGTAATAGCTCAAGTCCACGACTAGCGGTTCTTTTTGGTCTTTACCTTTTGGACTTCCTTTTAAGGTTTTGTTTTAAAACGCAGAAAGTTTTCCACACCTTTACAAGAAATGTTTTGTTTCTCTCTCCAATCGACGTGGGATCTTACATTAACTTTAACCAACCTTAGATCAACTTACCATACAATCGCTAAATAATTCAGTAATCATATCAAATCATCCATGAATTTTGAAAGGTGAATATGTATACTTGGCGAAGAGGGGTGGAAGAGAAGAAGAAAAGTACCAGGAAGGAGGCGAAGGAGCCAAAGAGGAGAGTATAAAACCTTCCCAAATAAGCATCAGCAAGAAAAGCCCCGGCGAGGGCAGCGAAATTGGTGGTGCCACTCCATATTTGGAACACATAAGCCGAATCAACGCTGTCCAAATTGTACATCGTGTGCAGATACAATACCAAATTGGCTATCAAGCTCATCGACGCCAGTTTCTCAAACGTCTCATTTCCTTCCACAAAACCAAAAAAACTTCATAACCCCAACAAAACAAACAAACAAACAAATTTGATTCACTTACCAAGTATGAATCTGACGGCTCTCCATCCTCCAAGAGCTGCCTTTGGAGCATCAAAGGAAGAATGAAGCCTCCCATTCTCCATACTTCTCTCTCTTTTTCTTTCTTCCTGTTCTGTGTGGAAGCTTTATAATGTTTGCGTCCTTCCCATTTCTAATTTTAGTGCCTCTGCAGGCTGCTCAGTTGTAAACCACTCCAATTTCTATCTTCCAAATTCAACAAACACTTCTAATAATACCAATCCAACACAAGCTGTAATACCTTAAAAAAAGAGGCTTGCCGGCCATGAAATGGTCACATTTATAGAACATGTTCTATGAAGGAGTCGAGTGCTAATCAGATTTGAATCGAGTTGCAGAACACGATTAAGTTTTTGGTAAGTTTTCGATTCGATGGCATTGATAGAGGAACATTTAGAACAAAAATCATTAAGGAATTGAAGTCTGAAATGGCCTCAAAAAAGTGAACCCATAAATTTGATTTTTAATCTCCAAATTTCTCTCTCTCAATTCTCTATGGAATTGGATGATTCTTGGACCAATATGATCACAAGGAGAAAGTCTTAAGTTTTGGTGACAATACAAATTTGAATTGAGCCTGGAAATCTCATGAACAAAGCTCAAACCAGCAAATTAGAGAGGATCCACACGTGCCCTTGTTTGAAAAGTTGAAGAAGAAGGTTGACGTGGTCGGTTCAAGTGAACCAACCCTCCAACGATCCAACCAAACCAAATTCGTGTCTGTTTAATATAGTATGGATTTGAGGGATCCTCTAGTATGCATGAAGGGGCCTTAGAGCTAGATACCACGCCAAAGTGTTGAACCTGATGATGTTTAAGAATCTAGGTTAAGTTTGTGTTATGCCCTTTTGGATGACTCGTGTCTAGTAGATTATAATAGGAGACGATTAAGGGGCTCGCAAACTCATTCTTAATCGTGAACTTGGCTCGAGGGACAAGGGTCCATTTGGTAATATCATTTTATGGGGTTACCCCTACAGGCTCTATGATGATGTGAGGACTAATAACTGATGGTAGAGCGTTTTGATGTTTAAGTGTTTGCTTAGCATGTGAGAGGTACAAGGATCCATACCTTGCATCTCCATTTTATTACATCTAGTTGATATGTTTTGGATCGGATTAAATAGACCAAAGACTAGAAAAAAAAATCATAAATGAATTATTACAAATTTTAGTTTAAAAATCCAAGAGGATGTAGCTCAGATGGTAGAGCGCCCTCTTAGCATGCAAGAAGCACGAGGATCAATACCCTCCATCTCCATTTTAATTACATCTAGTTGTTATGTTTTGGATCGGATTAAATAGACCAAAAACTAGAAAAAAAAATCATAAATGAATTATTATAAATTTTAGTCTAAAAATTCAAGGGGATGTAGGTCAGATGGTAGAGCGCTCGCTTAGCATGCGAGAGGCACGGGGATCGATACCCTGCATCTCCATTTTATACCTTGCGTTATCAAGGATATGTTTGAAGAGTGTAATGATCTATTAAATAAAAATATTATTTTCATTACTATTTTAATTTAATTTAATAATTCAATAATCTAAAGATTTATTAAATATAAATTGAATAAAAATTAAACTATGAGCATAGACCAAATTTATAATTTACTTAAAATTAACAATAATAAGTCATTAAAAAGTTTTCTTGCTACAAAAGTCATTTTGATGACACCATTAGTAGACGCCCCTTGCATAGAGAGCCACGAAAACTTGCTCTCTCTCTGGTTCTGGTCCGTCGGAATTGAATTGGAGAAGAACAAAGAATCTGCAAAGCAATACAAAAATGGTGAATGAGCAATCGGTTATGGCCGTCATCAGGGCAACTAGGCCTACCTTTCGTAATGACAACGATAAGGTCGCCTTTGCGGTTCACGCCATATTTCTCGCCTCCGGCTGCGTTCTCACTGCCACCGGACCTCCTGCTTTTACTGATGCCGCCTTTTCTTCTCCCTCAAAGGGTATGACTTCTTTGTTTATTGAAAAAAGAAAAAAGAAAAAAAAAAGCATTAGTTTCTTCCCATATTTAGTGTTTCTGAATCTTGGATTGGGGTTTAGATGAAGTTAGTATCGAGGGCTGGAACGAATTAGAGGATGAGTACGCATACGTTTACGCAAACCTTGAAAAGGATTCTAACTGGAAGAAAGTGATAGTGAAGTGCCTGGTGATGAACGGGAAATTGCTTATTGATGCCTTGACTGATGAGAATTCCGAGCCGCTGCATCTTGAAATTGAGTACGCTCTCCCAGATATATGTGTATTGGCAAATTAGTACTTCGTCCTGTTTAGGTATTGAGTGATTTTTTGTTCCTATTGTTCTTTTAGCGTTGAAGAAATCGTCAATCCGAATGGGGGAAGTAACTATTCAACGCAGTACAGAAATTTGGATTCACTGGTGAAACGCTTGGGCTTGGGAATATTGTCAAAATTGGATGGTTCTTCGAAAGCCACGACAAGTAATCCAGCAAGGTAGTGATTAGTTCAGTGATCAACACGTACGGTCATTTTAATTCTTCATTTTTCCTGATGTTATTGAGACGATTACTCTTTTTTGTGATTCTTATTTCTTGGCGTGTTATAAAGATGAATCGAAATTATGTCTCTGGCAATCGTTCTTTAATCTGATTCTTGGCGGTCTACATGCTTTTTGCAGGGCTGAGACTGAGAGTAGTGGAAGATCATCTGTAGTTGTAAATGAGCCTACTTCTGGAATCTCTGAAACTTGTAGCCCCCGATCGAATATTCCTCGTTTTGGAATTCCTGAGCTTCCTGGTCCACTGCTCGATCCTTCCGGGTCTTTCTCTCTATCCACACTTGCGCAATCACAAAATGCCATGACATAATTTGAGAAATATGTTGGGTCTTGACTTAAGTTCTTAACTATTGTATGCTACCATGATTTTACGTTTGTGTTGGGTGCTATTATCACTGTCTCCAACATTCAGATTCGCTAGCTTTTAAGTTTCTAACAGTAATTTGAATGCATTTTCTTTATGATATCTTGTTTTCCCCTTTATGGGTAGATCAAGAAGATAATGGTTTATATGCTTTATGCTTTGATTGATTTGATACCCAGTTCCTCTTAGTGGTTTATATGCTTTGATTGATTTGACACAAGAAGATAATGGTTTCCTTTGAGAGAGATTGTAATAGTCTTACTTAATGTGCAGGAGTTGTTTTTGCTGAATTATTGTGACGGTCAAATATTTAATGGCAAGCATTTTGTGCCTTTGTCCAATTCTTAATTGTATAATTTAGGAATTTTCTAAGGTTCCATGTTTACAAATAATTTAGCTATGAACCTGTATCACATGAGTGAGTGAGTTGACATAGTCTGAATGTGGCTGTTTTTGTTATTCTCTTAGAGTTGTAATTCCTCCTATTAATCCCCTTGGTGGTGGCGATCTTTTCCCTGGACCTGGTGCTGGAATGTACCCCGCTGGGTATTTATTTATGTTTGTCGATCATTTGTGTACATACGTGTAACAACTCAAGTCCACCGCTAGCAGATATTATCTTCTTTGGGTTTTTCCTTTCGGACTTCCCTTCAAGGGTTTTAAAATGTGTCTGTTAGGGAGAGATTTCCACACCCTTGTAAAGGTTGTTCGTTTCCCACTCCAATCGCTGTGGGATCTCACATCGATTGGAGAGGGGAATGAAGTATTTTTTATAAAGGTGTGGAAACTTCCCCCTAGCAGACGCGTTTTAAAAACCTTGAGGGAAAGCCCGAAAAGAAAAACCCGAAGAGAACAATATTTGCTAGCGGTGAACTTGGGCCTGTTATAATACGACCGCCAAGCCATTGATGCAAAATATCATGTTAATTTTGTTTTTGTGTTTCTTTTTTTTTCCAATTGATTACAGAGGTGGTTTCAGCGGCGATGGAAGCATGCTTTTAGGTTTGTGAATTGTTATTCTATCTTCTAGTATTAGACTGAAAATAAGCGTAATTTCACTATTTTATCATGCAGGACCTAATGACCCGCGATGGTTAGGAATTGGTAGAGGACCTGGTTTTCAAGGCGGGCAGCCGTGAGTCAAATAGCTCTCTCTCTCACACACACACACACACACACACTCACAAACACACACACACACACACACACACACACACACACACACACACACACACACACACACACTCACAAACACACACACACACACACACACACACACACACTCACAAACACTCACCTTTGCATTATGACTGCTGCTAATTCCAAGTATCTTGAAACAGGGGTGTTCCTCCAGGTGCTCGTTTTGATCCATATGGTCCACCTGGTGTTCCTGGTTTTGAACCCTTTCGGTTTGTTAGGTATATGGAATTTTCCTTACCGTGTCATTGCATATGGGGGGGCTCTCTTTAAATCACTAATTTCTATCAGCATTTATCATTTGCTGAATGCTGCTTTGACAACGACTAAATTCAAACCATGTATCTTGTCATTCATAAAAAATAACTAAGAGTAGACAACTTTGAAGAAACAACTTGTTTGTGAATACATTTTGTATGGAGCGGCAGAGTAATTAATTAACTGGGATGCTTCTTCTTCTTCTTCTTCTTCTTCTTCTTCTTCTTCTTCTTCCCTTTGTTACAGAAATCCTGGGAGACCTGGAGGGGGGACTCATCCGGACCTGGAGCATTATGGAGACGGTTCAGATTTCATATAGTCCGCCATAGTTATAAAGCTCTGAAAGTTGTTAAGTGTTAGGGAAATACACGATAAATTTCAGGGATGGATGGTCTACCCATTTTATGCATATACTTGTATTGAGTTCCTTCCCTCAAGTTCTTTTTTTCTTCTGTTTTAGGTGGCCAGTAATGACTGTATGTATGGTGAATATAGGAATGGTGTTTACTGAATTACCTCCATTTTTTTTTTTTTTGTCATTCTATTGGATTTCGTTTCATGATTTACTTATGGAAACCTAGTGTGGCATTTGTTATTATTTTTATTAAAATAATAGTTTCCTAATTATTAAACAAAAAATGTTTTAATTTTTTCTGTAATCATTGAATAAAAGGTATAATATTTTTGGATTATAAACTATCCAGTATAGTATTTCATTTGAACTCTAGATATAAAAAATTGTCATTTAAACTTTCCTATATTATTTTGTCAATCTTGATAAACATTTGTTGCAAGGAGCGAGGTGAGCATTTTATTTCTTTTATTGCTTTTTTTTATTTTATTTTCTTGCACAAATCTAAATTAAGGGCATGATTAAAAGTGATGTTGAAATTTATTTTCTTCCACAATTTTACGTTCAAAATCGCTTTTAAAGTCAATTTAAAATCTTGATTACATTGTGAAATCAATCAATTTTTTTATTTTGAATTATTAAATATTTATTCATAAGTGAAATATAAGAAAATAAACAATATTATATTAAATTAAAATTTATATTACCACCAAACAACAGACGGGGATGTAGCTCAGATGGTAGAGCGCTCGCTTAGCATGCGAGAGGTACGGGGATCGATACCCTGCATCTCCATTTTATACCTTGTTATTTCAATTTGTCTTTTCTTTGGTATTAAAGAATATTAAGCTCATTTCCGAATATTCTTCAAACATGTGGGCGTGCCGGAGTGGTTATCGGGCATGACTAGAAATCATGTGGGCTCTGCCCGCGCAGGTTCGAATCCTGCCGCTCACGGTTTTGTCATTTTTATTTTGTTTTCCTTTTTTTTTATTATTCCATTATTTGGTATAAACTAGACTTCATTTTGGGGATTTTAAGCTGTTTTTTAATACATTATCTCAATATTCTAAGCTATTGTTCAAACACTTCATTTGAAATATTAATAAACTGAAATACAATCAGCCATAATTTTCTTAATTTTAATTAACATTTTGTTTGGTTCATTTTTTGGGTTTATTGAATATTTTGTGGGCATCTGATTATACTCTTTGGTTTTTTTAAATTAATTTCTTTAGTCCTTTAAACTATTTAAATTTTTTTTATGTTTTGTATTTAGCAAATTTATACAAACAAAAATTCACTCGCCCATTTAATATTCAATTATTGCGTCTAAAATTTGACATCTACGTACTATAAATTGTCACAATGTGATACGAATTCGACAACTGATCATTTGCATGGACTCGAAGGAACAATTACAAGAAGCTATATAAAAAAGATTCAAGTATCAAATAAAAAAATAAGGGAGTGGCTGACATCGAAAAGTGATTAGAAAGACTTTGTCTTTATAGTTGAACTACCAATTAAGACAATTTAAGAATGCTTCTTTTCTTTAATTTGTATTTACTAGCTTTTATTGGTAGTTGTTGTTTGTAGTTAGTAGATGAACTTTATTATGTCACGGTTATCTTTTTGGCCTATATAAAGGCATGTAATATTTATTTTGAAATCAATAGTTGAATACAAACAAAACCTTTGTGTTTTTCTTAATACCTTTTTGGTGTTATTGTTTTTCAAACCTTACTTTAGGTTTGATGTTTAAACAGATTCATTGAATTAGTTTTGATCAAGCTAATTCTGGAGTGAGTGTTGGAATCTAAGAATGACCATCATAGATTCCAAGTTCGATCTAAGAGTCATTCATCTTCTAACTAACTCTTGGTTGGAATCAATCCGTTACGTTAGCTTTCTCTGTGAACGTTACAAGGATTCTAGAAGGATCCCTAGCTTTGTAAAATCTAGCATTGTTGGCGTTTATCATTTGGTATCAGAGCATTTGGTCGACGTTCTTGGCCGCTCTATAGGTGAAATATCTTTACTGTTATTTTTTTTCTATCAATTTTTTTTTTAGTCTCTCAAATTATAAAAAAAAAAAAGAAGAATCAGTAGAAAAAAAAAATCAGTAGTAAAAAAAAAAAATCGTTCCGAAAATATATATATATATATATATATATTCAATTCTTATCATTTATTTGAGTTTGTTCAAAATTTTGAAGCTCTTGATCCTTTAGATACTAGTCTTAGCTTGTGAGAGTTGATTATAATCCAGCTTAAAGTAAGATTGCACCCAAAAAAAAAAAAAAGCCAGCCTTTACATTCTTAACCTATACCAAAAGCCTACGTTTGAGTGTTAAACACGAATGTCCTGAGTAAAATTTTTGTGAGAAGTATGGAAAGATCCCTATTACTAATAACAAAATGTCACATCATGGAAAAAGAGTACCACCAATACCCGATCTTAATACAACAATTCTTCAACCAACTCAAGATTTTGCAAAAAAAAAAACAAGATACTCGAAGAAAGCAAAAAAAGAAAATCTACAATCTAGGAATCATTAATTTAACTTTAGACATTTTGATAATACACGAAATTGATAACCGAAGTGCGAAAAATCTCTCTCCATATATAATTGTATTTAAAAAAACGTTAATCTTGTTTTATAAAAACAATATTCAACAACTGTTTCAAATGGGGATGTAGCTCAGATGGCAGAGCGCTGGCTAACATGCGAGAGGTACGGGGATCGATACCCCGCATCTCCATTTTTCTGGTTATTTCAATTTGTTTCTTTCGTATTAAACGAAATTAATTATAATTTCCGAATATTCTCCAAGCATGTGGGCGTGCCGGAGTGGTTATCGGGCATGACTAGAAATCATGTGGGCTCTGCCCGCGCAGGTTCGAATCCTGCCGCTCACGCTATTTTACATTTTCCTCGTTATTTTTCCTTTTTCCTTGCTCACGTTTTCTTTTAAAGACTGAAATTCAATTATTCATTTTTATTTTTAATCCGGGACGAGTAATATATTTGCAGATGAAAAGACAGGCGTTTGCGTGCAAGAAACTTCATCAAATTTCTTTTGGATTTTACTTTTTTGTAATTAAAAGGAGATTTTAGTAATTTACATATAATTGATTATTTAAAAAAATAAAGTTGCTTTTTAATCCAAATATGTTTGGGCTGGAAATTGGATATGGGCCTTTGTGGCTCCAAACCCAGTGAGACAAGGTGAGACGAGGTGGGATTTATATTTTCTTACCATTTTTTAAAAATGTTTTTATTTAAACATTTCACATAATTTCATTTTTACTGTATATTGTTTCTATAGTATAATAACTAATAAATATCTATTAATAATGATGTTGATGGACATTTATCATGACCGACTTTTCACACACCTATTGGTTGGAGCCTTCATTTAATACTAAAAACTTCGTAATGATACTATGTAACACCCAAGACTATCGCTAATAGATATTGTCCACTTTGACCCGAGCTTACGATTTTTAGAACGACTGAATGACCCCATTATGTATCACCGTCAGCCTACGCCTTTTAGAACGTAAACATGTTTCCACACTCTTATAAAAAATATTTCATTCTCTCTCCAACCGACGTGAGATGTCTCAATCTACCTCCCGTAAGAGTCCAGCTTCCTCGCTGGCACACCACCTGGAACTTGACTCTGATACCACTTATAATACCAAAGACCACCATTAGCATATATTGTCTGCTCTAACCCGTTACGTAATGTTGTCACCCTCACGATTTTTAAAATGTTTTTGTTAGGGGAAGGTTTTCACACCCTTTAAGTAATGTTTGGTTTCCCTCTCCAACCTATGCGGAATCTCTCACACCATTAGTTTAACTCCTCGATAAATATTTATTGGTAAGGGTTACACTTTGTGAGTACCCTATGATGGGTGTGTCACATCCGGAGTTGAAATCGACAAAAAAAAAAAAAAAAAACCGTTTTCTCCATCAAATGATGTTTCCAGCAAAAACTCGACATCAGTCCGACGGAACAATGTAGCGGCAAAGATAGGCACCGACAACTTCCTTCACGTGCAAACGATGACAAATGGATGCAATTGGGCGCACGAGAAGAGCTTGTCGTTGATGGTAGTGTAGAAGGGCAACAATGGTGGATTGTGTTGGGTGACATGACGGTCTGGGCTGGAGCAAAAACATGCACATAATCGTTTATGGAAAATAGGTATAAACAGTCTAAATTGATTCACTTAAAAAAGTTTAGAATTTAAATTGATAAAGTTAAATATAAATTCGTGAAAAATAGTAAGATAATAATAATAATAATAATATATATGCTATTAAGGATGAAGATGATTGATATTGTTTTCTGTCACCCTGTTGGCGTCCCATGAAGAAGAGACATTTGAACGTTAGAAATGGCATCCTATCTTTTATTGGCCAAAATAAGAAATGGATCCCTTTTGCTTTTCTTTTATGGAAAGCATTTATATAGAAATGGAAATAAATTCAATATTCATTTAATCATTTGGTCATAATTGCAAGTCCAAATCTATTGCTGGTTCCCAGATATAGTTCTCTTTAGACTTTTCTATCCAGAGTTTTTTAAAGTTTTAAAACGCGTCTACTAGTGAGAGGTTTCTACGCCTCCAACAGATGTGAGCTCTCACAGGTTTTTTTATAAACATAGACATAAAACAATCTTTATCTCGAAGAATATTACGATAATGTTTTTTTTATTATTAAGATAATCATGCGCACATTTATTACTTACCATAATTGTCATTGTTATTTATAACTTATATAATCATTTTATAAAGCAACCTTTTATATATGTTATTTGTTGTCGGTGATTTTGGATATAAAGGACGAGTCCAAAAAAGGAAAAAGAAATTAAGGATAAAACCATCTTGTAAATGTATCGAGATGTAACCTAGAACATAATCAAGTTTTCGAAAAAGAGGCAATTGGATGAAAGACAAAGTGGCCCTATCGTCCTTAGCCAAGGAGGCCGATGACAAGGGCTAGGTCGAGCTATAAGACCTACTTCTTGTAGAACTCCTATCCAAGGCGCCATCCGTTGACCTGGTTTCCTTCTCTATTTAAATTTGGGAGGAAAACGAGAAATTCTAAATACTTATCGAAGAGAAGTTAAATTTCATTTTCTAAACTTTTATTATCCACTAAATATTATATTAAATATATGCTATATTAATTAATGAACAATTTTTTATATTAATTTGTTTACACTTATTATTTTACCATATCATTTAATTTAGAATATATTTTTATTGAAACAAATTAAGTTTATAACATAAAATGTTATATTTATTAAAAAAATCATATTTATATTTTAAAGTTTCAAATTCAAAATTTAAATACATTTGTTTATTTTTTTAAAAAAAATTTATAAACGTCTTGTTCAGAATATGATAGAAGTATGAGAAAGGGTTTGAATTAAAAAAAAAGCTTGAGTTGTGAAGAAACCGTTGAAAAGAAAGGGAATGTTGAGCACATGGTTAGTGCAGAAAGAAGGTGGCAAGGGAAGTGGGTGAACGTCAGGCACATACCAACCCATGCGGCGGCCCTCTGCGGCAAAGCCCCAACGGCCACGCGGGGCGGGGCCTCCCCTGTCGCCATCTTCTAATAACTCTCATTTCAATCCCACTTGGATCAGTGTAATTCAAATCATATCCTTTTCACCAACATTTCATTTGAATCCCACTTCGTTTAATCCATTTGCTCTCTTTTAAATCACACCTCTTCCATCCTTTCAACTTTACTGCATCTCGTTCACGTCATATGGGCCTTAGGGAAGAGGGTGAACAAACACTTTTACTTTTATGACCTCCACAACATCAAAACATAACCCAACCCGTGAACTAGGGGCCACAAATCCTTGTTTGAAAATGAAGGAGGTCGATTATATTCCCTCTTCATGTCCCTACCCCAAATCTTTCACCATTTGTAATAGTTCAAGCCCATCGGTAATAGATGTTTTGGCCCGTTACGTATCAACCTTTCTGAGGGATGCTTCGTTCCTCTCTTCGACCAATATGAGATCTCACAATTCATCCCTTGTGGGCCAACGTCATTTAGTATATATTTATTTGTCTCTTTAATTACTTTTTATATTTCTTAGTAAGTAGACTAAGACTATATTGTGATATTACATTTTGAATTTTTGGAGATATTATATTTTTAATTATGAAATATTTTTAGATTTATTAAGTTGTTTTATTTTTTTATTTTTAAATAGAAATTAGGTTGGAAATTAAAATGATCAATTATTTGAAACATAAATTTACAGACCTTTTTTCATGATGTAATCGAAATAAGAATAAATTATCCATTTGAATTCCAAAAATATTTGTATTTTAAAATTGTGATTAGATTCTTATTAAAATTTTGAAAACCATTTTGATTGTATCAAATTCTTTGATTTTATTTTTATAATTTTTAAACTTTAGTTATCAAAATCTAAAAAACAAATTTGAATATTAAATCTATTTAATTTATTGAAATTAGATTTCAATAATAATTCAATAAAGAATCATTGTTTCAACTAACAAAGCGACGCCTTTTCTTTTCATTTTATAATTCAACCACTATTATTAAATTCATCTTTTTAATATAAAAATTAAATAAACAAAAGGGCAAAAAGGTAAAAGGCATGTTGTGGGGAAAGTCAAAAATAGCTTTTAAGAAAAATAAAATAAAATCATTTGAGATTAAGCTATAAATTTTTTTTTGTCGTTATCCAGTGTCGGATAAATCGTGGCAGCAAATGATTGGCAGTTATTGGGTGTCCCACAAAGAGGACTTACTACTCCACGTGTCATTTATCCAATCAATTCATTTGACAGCTTGAAAGTCGAGAAAAATAAAAATAAAAAAACAAAAAAGAAGAAACTTAGAGAGAGAGCGAGAGATCGAGGGAAATGAGAAATTCGCAGAGATTTTGACAGAGGTCTTGAGGTTTTGAATCTGTGTTTTTCCATTTTTACAATCTTCCTTTCCTTATAAATTTGTGGGGGAAGTGGCGGTTTCTTCATCATTTCGATTCTGCGTTCCAGCATTCCCCTGTTCTTCCCCTTCCCTTCTCTGCTCCTCTGTTTTCCCCCCATTTCCATTGCCGGACAACACAAACCCTGCAATCTTCGTCTCTCCATTAAAGGGGTTCATCCCGACCCGAGTTTGATTGAAGGGCTACTCTGTTTTTCACCGATTAGGATCCAAATGGAAGGAAAGAAGCATGTGGGTGCCGACTCCGACTCCTCTTCTTCTCGCACTACTCACCCGTTTGGTTCCAAAGACACCTCCTATTCTTCCACCACTGGGATTTTTGGCTCTATATTTGCTCCTTCTTCCAAGGTTTGTACCACTGTCCCATTCATTCTCATTGATTTTTCAGGGTTTTGTTTCTATTCTTCGTTTTTCTCCATGGATTGCGATTCTGCTTGTTCTTATTCAGGTGTTAGGGAGAGACTCTCTGCTCTCTCAGGCCAAAGTGGGAGAGAGGGATTCTGTGAATGGGCCATGGATCCCCAACGCTCAAACTCAAGGTTTGTGTATCGTTTTAGTGTTCTTAATTTCTTAATTTTGAAATAATTTCAAGTGTTCTGAAAGGGTTGTTACCCAGACATGCTTGCAATATCCAATGATTCTGAGCCAGTTTCTGATTGCTTACGCATTAACTTTGTTCTGAAAATTGCTTGATAATATTCTGTTCAAAAGATAGTCATTGAGATGTATCTGCAGATGATAATGGTAGGCATAGACAAAAGGAGAGTCAGGAGAAGAAGGATAAAGACATGAGTACCATTTATCAGGAACAAGGAGCTCAACCATGTCATCTTAGCTCATCAATCTATTATGGTGGCCAAGACGTTTATGTTCATCCTCAGAATTCCCACAATTCCGAGGTGAACTCTGTGGTGAATGCATTAAGCACATCAGTTTGTAGCTTTATATCTTTCATCATATGAACATAATTCACTGCCTACTTTCAGATTTAACAAATTTCGTATCGTTTCTCATTCGTTTTTTGGTTCATATCTTAACATGTGGTGAATATGATCTGCTTTGACTTATTTTGGTGATATGTTTTCAGTTCAAGGAGGGAGGAGAAGATGATTCTGGGAGTGCTTCAAGAGGAAATTGGTGGCAAGGTATGAAATAGAGAAAAATGTTGAAACTTATCTTTCATTCAAACACTCATATTTTATAACCATTCCTTGTTGTTTCAGGGTCTCTCTATTACTAGACCACCAAACTCCACAAGCTCTCCTTAGAATTTCAAAGTTAGTTTGGAGTATCTTATATCAGTTTCTTATCGAACTTTCGTTCAAATTTGATTCGATCGATCGATATCTTTGTTCGACTTTGGCTAAGATGGTGTGATTGATTAGTATATTTATCTGTGACAGGTTAATAAGCAGGTACATAGGATCATAGAGCTGAAGAACTACTTCTACTTCAACTCTTATTGTATGAAGGTAGACGCGAGCGAGATCGTTGTGAGAAAAAGCTGGTTGTCGTTTTCCAGCCGAAACAACAGAATCTCTTTTAAGTGAATTATTAATAGTTATAAGCATCTTTCTCAATTTTACTGTAAAGAATGCTGCTACTGCTGCTGCTTCTGTTTGTTGTTGTTTAAACCTCCATAAAGGAGATCTGGGTTGCTGTTTGTTTATTAGTATCACATTGGAAACTGAATCGAAATCTTGAATATACATATATCTTTCTCATAATGAACATGGGTTGTTTGGTAGTCCGAAAACGGCTCAAGTTCTTGACATTGGTTGAAGAGGAGAACGAAACATTTTTTATAAGGGTGTGAAAATCTCTTTCTAACAGACGCGTTTTATGGGTTGTTTGGTAGTCCGAAAATGGCTCAAGTTCTTGACATTGGTTGAAGAGGAGAACGAAACATTTTTTATAAGGGTGTGAAAATCTCTCTCTAACAAACCTTGAAAGGAAACTAGGAAAACCTTGAAAGGAAACTAGGAAACTAGAAAGGAAAAACCTAAACAAAATGATTGAAAAGATGGTGGGATGGGGACAGAGATTCTGCTGCCACAATTGTTGGAAATGTTTGATGTTACTTTTGGTTTTGTTCTGTCCACACCACTCATACTTCAGACAGCAAACCAACATCATCAATGAATCTTACGTTAATTTTTTATTACCTTTTTGTTTCATAGTCAAAACATGGGTTAGTCAAGAAGGAGATGAAGCATTTGATTTCTCATATTGACAGTCATTCACACTTCATCAACACAAATACAGCTCAATCTGAAGAGAAATATACATCTTCTTATGCCTACAAAATGAAATGCAGAAAAGTGATAATTCAAGTGGGAAAAAAACATACAGCCATGAATCTTAGCTTCCTCAAAACCATCCTTGGATTTCACTCGTCCGCAACCGATCCCTGTCTGGGTGAGCTTGCTACTCCTCCTCCCCGGTACTGAGTGGCTTGCTTGTCGAGTTTTGAGTTTGTGATCGACTCGGGTTTTTCAATTTTGTTGCTGAATTCTTTTCCTCCTCTCGCTTCAACACTAAGATAGTCAGTTAAAACCTTTTTTACTCCGAACCCGCGCTGGGGAATCTTGGTGCCGGGAATGAACGGTGACCTTTCTCCCTTAGCAGGGCTGGCTGCTTGTGTAGGTGAAAAGGTTGGAGTGGCAAAGGGTGTTTTATATGGAGTTCCAGAAATGGGCACTGAGAAATGCAATGGGCTGTTCTTGTGAGAAATCACACCAAGTTTAGATATAGATGAGAGTTGATCCGAATGCTTTGTGAGATTATCCACGTAAAGCAAATCATCGATACGTGCAACAACGTTGAATGCTAGACTCTCTAAAACTCGAGAGTAGCTCTCTAAAATGGATTTCCCGACGTCCTAAATTACAAAAACAAGTGTTATCTACTCAAGTTACTATGGGTTAACTGAGTTGAAAGCTTACAGTATTGCAGTAGGGACTGACCTTATTGTACTGGATCTTGCTCATATCTAAGGTTGTCTGTGGAAGACCAGGAAACCGTTGCTTCAAGCAAAGTAGTAGAGTCTCTGCTCTCTCTGCAAGCAACTCCCTTTTTTCGGAGTCGACCATCAGCTCCTTGACCATTTCCCACGACGATTTCGAACTTTGTTTGGTGGAGTTAGTGGCAGGTTTTGAGTTTGTTCTTCTCCGCCATACATAGATCGAAGCCTCAACCCGGTTAGCAATCTCTATAGCTTGATGTTCAGAAGACATTTCAAGGCAGTCAAGCAAACATTCAGGAGAGAACTGGTCCGACGAAATATATCGATATATAAGATCACCCAAACAAGCTCTTCCATTCTGTAATCAAGTAGGATCATAAATAAGCAAATCATATTGCTTTCGATATCAGAATCATAGCCATTTTCGCATCTCATACCTTCGGTAAGGCTTCAAGATATGGTTCAGGAACTTCAAGATCAGCCAGAGTCGTACTGTTAATCGCCATTGCAGCTTTTAGTATCTGATTTGTGCTCTCGCGCTTGTGCTGCAATTGCCTTCTTGAGTCTTCACGGAGACCATCGGGAGGAACTCGAGGAACGGGAAGCCACCATTTTCCTTCTTGACGCTGTAGTGCTCTTTTCAGAGAGGACGACCCATCAGTCTCACGGGCTAGTATCCCTTGATCAACATACCAGAACTCACAATCTTCAAAACTATCTAATATTTCCTGCACAAAGAGTGTTTTGCAAAATTTAGAACAGATCTCACAATTCATGGCATTGGAACACAAGCTAGTGAGTGTTTGAGAATCATACAAGAAGCATATTGTCCAGTTTTCTAAGAGCAGGAAGATTTACATAGAGATCCGAGCGTGGTCTGCAAGCCATAACCTGCAAGATCATAAGAAACCATCTTGATGCTTTACAGATACACAAGCATTTAAATTGTAACGACCCAAGGCCACCGCTAGCAGATATTGTGCTCTTTGGGCTTTCTCTTTCGGGCTTCCTCTCAAGGTTTATAAAACGCGTCTACTAGGGAGAGGTTTCCACACTCTTATAAAGAATGTTTCGTTCTCCTCTCCAACCGAGGTAGGATCTCACATAAATTCTCTCGGTTTCACATTCTTACGATGGTATTGAACAAAAAATCCAACTCTAATAGTGAATCCAAACGAGATTTGAAGTTCTTCTGTACCTCAAGCTTGCTTCCATCAGGAAATGTTTGCCAAGTAGGCGTTAATTCGACAATGTGATCGCTAACACAAAGAAGCCAATCCATCTCCCTTCTCCACATCAATTTCTTCTCTGATGGAAGAGGTTCTAATCTCCATAGTTGCCCAAACAGAGTGGCTATGACAAGGGGAAGGGCATCAATATTAGACACACTGGAAGCATAGCAGTTAAGGCAATGAATGAGACAGAGACAGAGACACAAAGACAAAGCATACCACAAAGATTGGTAATGGCATTAGATATAGCCAATGCTGTACAAACCCCATTTCCACAGCCTGACATATCTTCTCCAAGCAGCAGTTTTGAAAATCTTTCCTTCATCATTTCAATCTCTATAACCCCATAAACAAATTAACACAGTTTTCAACGAGAAACCCCATAAACAAAAGAGGGTCTAAATTACCTGATGATGAGGACACTTTCTTCTCCAGCTTCCTATTATCAGCACCATTAGCTCTGATGCAATCGGGTCCCTCAGCAAATCGAGTAGACCAACTCAATGGAGAAAGGGAAGATGACTCCTCAGAACCACTGTGACTGTGCTCCTCCTCAAGCCCTGTGGTTTCTGATGTAAGAAAATCAGAGCTGGAACTACTCTCACGCCCATGTTCTTCAATCAAATGGCCAAGCGTCTCATTTTCAGGCACAATGTGGCCAATGCTTAGGCCTTTTCCACTCACACTCTCTTCCATTACAATTTCCCCTCCTCAATCACAACCATAGCACAAAAACAGAGCAACCCACTTCGATTCCACCCACTCGAAGCCCAAAACCAAGCTCTAAACACAAATTTCGAAGGAGATTCCAACACCCAGAAAGCTAAATCAAAGAAAATGGGGCTGGAAACGATTTGGGGTCATGATTCCGCGAAAAATGGGGTGGGTTTCGTTGGATATAAGCAGAATCCAAAAGGTTTGATCCCAAATCAAGCATGCCCCAGATAATGAAAAGGGTATGAATGTATAAACGGTTGAGTCAAATAAAGAAAGGAAAGAGGTCGGTGAATTGAAATAGAGGTGGAAGTCATGATTAGTGTGAGTGGATCAAACACATGAAGTGAGAGAGAGAAGGAGAGGCGCTGTCCGCCATTGATATTTATGAGAGCTCGACAGAGCATCCATGGTCCCAGGACTTTAACCAGACACTAAGATGGCGGTGACCCTGTGTGTGTCCGAAGGCTGTAGCTTTGCCCTGCCTTCCTTAAACGAGGGTTCTTGAATGATACATGTTGTATAGCCATTAAAATAACTTTTGGGGTTTCAAAATTATAATAAAATAACCTTCATCGCCTCGAGTTTTACAATTTTGCTTATTATTCCCTTTCTTCTAACTCTAATTTAAAATTTTGAACTTAAATTTAGATACTTGTTCGTATTTAGTCTAAAAATTATTTATGAACTTTTAAAAATAACCTAAATATCTTCAAAAAAAATTTTAAAAAATTAAAGAAATTTAAAGATGATCTACAAGATGTAGACAAACAATTTCTATCTATATATATCTACATTTAAAATTTCATAAGTATTTTTTAAACATACGTATTTTCATCTATTTTTGTTTTTTTTTTTTTGAAACTTTTAAAAATTTATGGTATTTTAAAGACAAAATATAAATCTTATAAATACTTTTATTAATTTACTCAATAATTTATATATGATAATAAGTTAAAGCATAAAAATAATTAATATAAAAAATTAAAAAGTTAAAAGAAAAAAAAAGGAAGTTAATAAAATGAGAATGATATTTAGAAAAGAAAAACTGAAAAATGAAGGAAAGAATATATGGTTAAAATCTTAAATATAAAGCAACCAAATCATTTGCCATTTGGTAAGTACTCTACATACGAAGCAAACCCTAAAAAGAGTAAAAAAACAAAGAAATAAAATTTAAAAAGAAGAGGTGGTTGTAGTTCAAATATGGAAGCCTAGTTTTCGTTGCTTTAATTTGGTACCTACTCCTTTTTCTTACCTTTCCTTACAAGATTTGTTTGGTTATCCACCAAATCACCAAATTTAAACTAACTTAACCATTTTTAAATCTAAACCTTCTCTTCCCCCAGCTCAATTGGTAAGATCTCACATTGGTTGAAGAGGGTGTAGAAACCTCTCTGTAGTCGACGCGTTTTAAAACCTTGAGAGAAAACCCAAAGAAATCAATATCTGCTAACAGTGGTCTTGGGCAATTACAAGTGGTATCAGTGCCCGACGCCGAGCCCTTTGTCAGATTGATCCCTAAAGGGGAGTGAATTATGAAATCCCTTATTAGTTGGAGAGGCGAACGAAATATTTGCTAGAGGTGGACTTAGATTGTTGTATAATGAACCGATATATATCACCCATCAATTTACCTATTTCATGAATTTTATTGTAATAATTTCTTTTAACACATAACGTAGTAATTTATAATGATGCCTTTGAGTTCTATCGTATATAATTTTATTTGTTATAAATTAATATTAATTGAATATAAATTTTAAAGTGTTATTCAATAATATTTTGTGAGAAAATATATATTAATAAATAATGTTTTTTAGTTTTGTTTTTATATACGGTGCCAGATCCATAAATTATTTGTTTAACCAATATCTAGATGCATAAAATAAATCAGTATCTCGATGCAAAAATTATTAATTGATTAATTATTTAATATAAAAATGTGTAAAATAATACTAACTCTAATTCGTGGGTGAAGTATAAATAAGTTAGTAACATTATTTTTTCCGTTAATTAATTAATTAAATAGAATTTTATGTGAAACAAATTGAGTTTTATATTCGTTGCATTTTATATGATTTTTTTTTATATAAGCATAGATGTAATACTAATAAATGAGAGTTACTGATTAAAAAAAAAAAAAAGGGGTATTGAACGTAATTTCATTAATGAAAATTATAATAACGCTAATTAAAATGTCAAAATTTTAAATTTATATTTCTCTCCTTTTAATTTATTCTAAATTGATAACATATTATTATCAAATAAGTTATATTAATACCCTAAATTAAAAGTATACATACAAGATGAAATAATCACCGCAATAATCATTATTAAGCTATGGTAGAAATGACCAATCAACTTGTGCACCTTCATAATCTATTAATAAATTCTATTTTTAATTATTTTTTTCAAAAATGATATTTTCAGATCCAACGACATTAACATTTGGTCGGCCAATTTGTGGGTTGACATTTTTTTGTCGAGTCAACCAAATCCTACTTTTAAGATTATTATGAAAATTAATATGTATAGTTATGACAACCCAACCCAACTCAACCTGTGAATTGTGAACTCTATTTGTATTGTTAGGGGTCACCAACTCAAGTGCATATCGAGAACTTTAGAAAAAAAATGAGAGAAAAAATCAATTTAGACCTGAATATTAGGTGAGGTGCGGATGAGGTTCTAGAAATGCACTCGAGTTGATTAAATGGTAAACAAATTTAGATTAGAAATAAAAAAAATGATGGACCTTAATTAACTCACCATTATTATGATTATAAATAGGGTTAATTAAGAAAGGGAACAACTTGTTGATCTTGGGTATTAAACTACTAATCTTGGTATTTACTTGAAAGAAAATGGGGGAAGAATTGCAGGTGTTTGGTTCCCATGTGAGTCCCTTTAGTCGGCGAGTGGAGTTGGGTCTCCAACTCAAAGCACTACCATACCAATATATTGAGGAAGACATACCCAAAAAGAGCCATTTGCTTCTCAAATACAACCCACTTTACAAGAAGGTGCCCGTCCTCGTCCACAATGGAACACCCCTTGCAGAGTCTCTTGTCGTCCTCGAATATCTTGATGAAAATTGGAAAACCAACCCTATATTGCCCCAACATCCTCGTGAGAGAGCTCGAGCAAGATTTCTCGCCAAGTATATCGATGATAAGGTAACATATTTTGGATTCTATCATGTTTGTTTTGACCCTCGATCCAAACACAATGAAACGAATAACCACGACGGAAAGAAACTGAATAAATAACACAATAACCTGAGAGGAGAGATTTTTGTACTAAAGTAACTCGAGGATAATGTTCTTGTAACAATTCAAGCCAAACGTTAGCGGATCTTATCCTCTTTGGACTTGGGCTTTTTCATACTTTTATAAGAAATACTTTGTTTTTGTTTTTGTTTTTCGGGTTTTTCCTCAAGCTTTTAAAACGCGCCACCTCTTCGTATGGTTACAGGTCCAGTGCTTATCGCAACGTAGTAGCCAATAGGTGATTCAAGACCTGAGATAAAAGAGGCAGTAAATTATATACTCACCTTAGTGATCTCTCGGTGGTGGTGGCTTATTGGTAGGTTCGAATCATTAAGGTGGACACTACAATTATGACATAACAGACACGTTTTAAAACCTTGAGTCAAAACTTAAAAGAGAAAATTTGTCCTAAAAATGCTTCCCAGCTAGCAATTCCTACTACAAATACCTAGGAAATTCCTCCTACAAATACCTAGGATAATTTCTCCTCCTAGGAAATTCCTCCTACAAATACCTAGGATAATTTCTCCCGCAAATACTTTGTGTACAAATCAAGCTTATTAACACTTGTTTGGTTCAGGTATTTCCTTCGTGGATCAAAGCTGCAAGAAGCGGAAGAGAAGGGAGAGAGAAGGCTGTAGAGGAAGCATGCAAAGCATTGGAACCACTTGAAAATGAGCTTAAAAGCAACAAGTTCTTCGGAGGCAGAGCATTGGGTTCGTCGACATCGTTGGCATCTTCGTAGGCTACTGGATTCCGATCATGCAAGAGGCTCTCGGGTTTCAGATTCTGACCGCCCACAGGTTTCCAAAGCTAACCAAATGGAGCGAAGAGCTTTTGAAGCATAGCGTTGTGAAGCAGACTCTGCCTCCAAAACATGACCTTTCTTCTTATATTCAAGCTCGTTATCCACGCAACCTGAGCTCTAAGCTGTGAGGGCCTGGCTGATGGTTCAATTATTGTATTCACTGTATCAGAGAATTGATGAATGCCCAAAACAGAGTGTTCTAGAGATGAATGGATAACCTTTCAAAATTGGCCAACCAAAAAGTTGCCCAAATTTGGTGTCTTTTGGAATATTCAGTGTGTAAGGGAAAGGAAAGAAACCCTTCTTAGAACTAACAAAAACCCTTCAAAACTACAGCTAATCCATTTTCTTTGGAAGTCCCAATAAGATAAGAATAAGTATTAATTGTATTGAATCAGATCGCAGTTCATCATCCATTTTCATGGAGCTTTCTCATACCCATCATGTCCTCCTTTTTCCCTTTCCGGCCAAAGGCCACATCAACCCCTTCTTCTCTCTCGCTCAGCTCCTCTGCAACGCCGGTCTCCGAGTCACCTTCCTCAACACCGACCACCACCACCGTCGCATCCACGACCTCACCCGCCTCACCGCCAAACTTCCCACGCTCCACTTCGACTCTGTTTCTGACGGCCTCCCGCCGGATGAACCCCGCAATGTTCTCGATTGGAAGCTCTATGAATCCATTCATCAAGTCACCAGCTCCCTGTTTCGAGAGCTTCTGGTCTCCTACAACAATGGAACTTCTTCTGGCCGCCCGCCGATCACTTGTGTTATTACAGATGTCATGTTTCGTTTTCCGATTGACATAGCTGAAGAATTGGGTATCCCTGTTTTCACTTTCTCTACTTTCAGTGCCCGTTTCTTGTTCCTTTACTTCTGGATTCCCAAGCTTCTTGAAGATGGCCAGCTTCCACACCCAGGTAACTCGTGGGTTTAATTTTTTTGGTTGGATAATAAAATGGAAAATGGAAATTTGAGTTTAGACCCATTTCGTTTACTCTGTTTCCAGTCGGCAAAGCAGAGCAAGAACTCCATGGCGTTCCTGGGGCGGAAGGGTTTATAAGATGCAAAGATTTGCCGGTATTTTGGTCAGTGGAAGATGTAGCGCAAGGAGATCTAATGAACTTTGTGAACCAGACCTTAGCCACGTCTCGATCCTCTGGTTTAATTATCAACACATTCGACGAACTCGAAGCTCCATTTCTGACGAGTCTTTCCAAGATATACAAAAAAATTTACAGCCTTGGACCCATTAACTCTCTGTTGAAGAACTTCCAGTCCCAGCCCCAGTATAAACTTTGGAAAGAAGATCACAGTTGCATGGCGTGGCTCGACTCCCAGCCACGAAAATCCGTCGTGTTCGTCAGCTTCGGGAGCGTGGTGAAGTTAACAAGCCGGCAGTTGATGGAGTTTTGGAATGGATTGGTGAACAGTGGACAGCCATTTCTGTTGGTGTTGAGATCAGATGTAATTGAGGAAGGGGAAGAAATGGTGAGAGAAATCATGGAGAGGAAGGCAGATGGGAGATGGGTGATTGTGAGTTGGGCTCCACAAGAGGAGGTCTTGGGCCACGACGCCATTGGTGGGTTCTTGATGCATTCTGGGTGGAACTCCACCTTGGAGAGCTTAGTTGCTGGTGTTCCTATGATCTCTTGGCCCCAAATCGGAGACCAACCCAGTAACTCTACATGGGTCTCTAAGGTCTGGAGAATTGGGCTTCAATTGGAGGATGGATTCGACAGCTCCACCATCGAGACCATGGTTAGGTCTGTAATGGATCAGACAATGGAGAAAACGATTGCAGAGTTAGCTGAACGAGCTAAGAACAGAGCAAGTAAAAATGGGACGTCTTATCGAAATTTTCAAACTTTAATTCAGGATATCACAAACATAATTTAAGTAATAAACTCAGCTCCAGATTTATGAAAATTTCAAACTTTTACATATTTATTCAAGTCCATTCATTACATATCAACCAAACACCGCCACCCACCGGTGATCAGCTCGATTCTATCTCTTCACCCGGAGATTTCAACCGATTTTACCGCCGGCTTCTTCTCCGGCACCTTCGGAACGGTGACAGTCAGAACCCCATTCTCCATCGCCGCCTTGACCTCCTCCACTTTAGCATTCTGCGGCAGTCTGAATCTCCTCAGGAACTTCCCTTTGCCTCTTTCAACGCGATGCCACTTCTCGTTTTTCTCCTCCTTCTCAACGCCCCTCTCGCCGCTGATTTGAAGCACGCCGCCGTCCTCCACCTCCACTTTGACTTCCTCCTTCTTCAGCCCCGGCAGATCGGCCTTGAAAATGTGGGCCTCTGGGGTCTCTTTCCAATCGACCTGCGTGTTGGCGAATGAGGAGACTTCGTTGGCGGTTGTGGGTGCCCATATGTCAGACAAGAAGGGGTCGAAGAGGCTCCTGGTGCCGAATACACTTGGAATCAAAGACATTTTGGGTTGGATTTGAATGACAAGTGGTTTAATAGAATGAAATTTCTGTTGGTGTGGTGTGTGATGGGGGATGGGGGTTTTATAAGGGGTGAGATGGGTAATAAGGAGTTTCGGGGATGTTCTTCGGAGTTCTTTAATGGGTAATTGCTGGCAGTGTTCTTCATCCTTCCACTGCCTTCTCCTACCTTCTTCCTCTGCATGGCCATGGCTTCTTTTGGATTCGGTCAGCAACTGAAGCCAGCATCATCGAGGAGCTTCTCGCGACTTCCTTCGCAATGGATGCAGCCCAGCTGCTTGGAGTTTGGGCTGTCCGCACCAGCCCAGCCCGTTAACTTTTTGGAAATTGGACCTAATTGATCGAGCTTATATCGAAACCTCCTCCTAAAACATAGTTGACATCTGGATTCAAGACATCAAACAGTTTGCTCACTATTGCCATATTACTTTATTTTCACATGTGAGAAGAGAAAGTAGCCAACAATTTGCTTTCTTTTAGCTTCTTCTGAACCTTAATGGGTTCCCTTCCTTGTGACTTCATTGATGCAGCCCTTAATGGTGCTATGGGGATAACCATTTGAATGGTGCTATGAACTTTGTTAAGTTGAGACGTCTAGGAAAGAAAACGAATGTCTCTAAGGCGAGGACGCCCAAACCAATGATATTTTCTATTACATGAAAGGGGTTGAGCAGATTGACAGGTTGTTAGACCTACCTTGACATCTCGTTCACGAACACCTCAGAATTCTAACATAAACTTCAAGGATGTTTTAGACGAGACTAATATAAATAGATGAATATCGTCACCATCCAAGATATGCAATTCTACTGTGCTCAACTCCACACCACTTCAACTAGGTACTAACTTAAGCATTGGAGCGTGTTAGGCATAGCACCACACAAATAAGATTAGTGTGATTTAAAGAGACAGGAAGAAGCCGAGTTTGTGAATGAAAATGTAAGAGTCCAGCCCACTACTAACGGTCCTCTTTGAGACTCCAGCCCACCGCTAGCAGTTCCCTTTGGAACTTCCCTTCAAAGTTTTAAAACGCATTTTCTAGGGAGAAATTTCTACATTCTTATAAGGAATGTTTCATTCCTCTCTCCAACCGAGGTGGGATCTCATAATTCATCCCTCTGGGGCCAGCGTCCTCACTGGCATACCACCCAATGTCTGGCTCTGAAACCATTTATAACAACTAAAGTCCGCCGCTAGCTGATATCGTTCTCTTTGGGTTTTCTCTTTCGGACTTCCCCTCAAAGTTTTAAAATGCATCTACTAGGGAGAGGTTTTCACACCCTCATAAGGAATGTTTTGTTCCCCTCATCTCATATATGTCATGGTTCTTTACTTCGACAGGGTATTTTTTAGATGTGGGATCTCAAACAAAAGCACAAGGTTCTCTTCTGTATATATGTATTCTCCTTCAATTTCATCACTAGCAGCTGAAGAAAGTTCAGAACCAGACAAGCGCTACACAACAAAACAAACCCCATCAATCTTTGGGCGGACAACCTAATGACTTAACTTTTAGCTAATCGCAACGTTAAACTGCTGCTAATTAAACGTCTCCAGTTTGGCTGAGCCCTGTCTCTGATCTCCATTGTTATATATATACTAAGCAGCCAAATCACATCTCTCTCTCTCTCTCAGGTTGACAACGTTGAGAAATGGAATCTATGCCCATGTCTCCTCCAGCCATGGATGGCAACATCAGCATGAACAACTCGACCAGTGATACTCCAATGATGATGACGATGAGGATGCAGATGAGCTTTTACTGGGGCAAAGATGCTGTGGTTCTATTTTCTGGGTGGCCTAAAGAGAGTCTTGGCATGTACATATTGGCCTTCTTCTTCATCTTCCTGCTGGCGTTCGCCATCGAGTTCTTGAGCCACACGCCGCCAAGCAAGCTTGGCAAGAGCCCTGTTGTCAGCGCCTCCATTCAGGCCATCGTCTATGCTTTCAGGACGGGCTTGGTTTATCTAGTCATGTTGGCTGTTATGTCTTTCAACGTTGGGATCTTTATAGCGGCTGTGGCAGGCCACACTCTTGGATATTTTGTAGTCAAAGTTCGTGCTCTTACTGTTGGAAAGAGGACTGATTCTAATGAAGTTTGAGTGATCTGTGGAGTTGTTACTTTTATTTTCTAGTCTTCTTGAACTGCTTGTTTTCATTTCCTTTATGCTGATTGTGTAATGTAAAAGCTTCCCCAGCAGCGTATTATTACCCGTATCTTCGCCGGAGAAGATGGGGTTCCAAGACTCCCTGTGTGTTAATTGATGCAGCCAATGCAAAATCAATATGTTCATCTTTAAAGTTCAAAACTTCCAGAAGTCTACCGTTCTTATCAATTTGATGTACGGAATCTATGACAGGATATTGATATCTTCAAAGAAAAATGCATCAAAGAAAGCAATGACTTCTAGTAATTGAATAAAAGAACATGAAACTTTGCTTAATACTACTTGCTTGATATTAATCTGAAAATATAGAACATTTTCAATGATGATTTCTAAAAGTGTAACGACCCACCGCTAGCGGTGCCCGTTACGTATCGTCGTCAACCTCACGGTTTTAAAAAGCGTCCACTAGGGAGAGATTTCCACACCCTTATAAAGAATGTTTCGTTCTACTCTCCCACCGATGTGCAATCTCACAAAAACACTTAAATATGGAAATTCAGAAAGAAAGAAAAAATCAACTTGGGGTAGAGCACCACTTGATTGGGAAAAGGTTAAGGCATCTAGCATTGTTCATTTTGGATGAGGTGCAAAAATTCAAAAGCCGAAGTCTACAGCGACAACACCAAGAAAAGATGCCAAAAATGAAAGGAGAGAAGGGAAGGGGAGAATAGAAGCAAGGAGCGAAGGAAGAGGATAAGGGTTTTCCAAAACAATGTTTTAAGATTTTTACCCTAATCTTGAAAAACTAATATGGATGATTCTTTATCCTGCATTTCTGCTTAATCTTAATGCCCAATATCCAATTGGATTATAGTACAACTCATGATTCTAGTGAAGCAAAGGTGAGCTACCTCTAATATGCTCACTTCTCTCTTCATAACCTATAGTATGGAACATCTATTCAACCCAAGGGCTGCAAATATTCGTCTACCAGCAGGCCCTAAGCCGGATAACCAATCCCTTCTACTGTACTATCATCACTAAATTCAGAAGATTTGTCGTCCTCGTTTTGTTCCAACTTATCAGAGTTCTCTTGGATTTCAGGAAAAATACAAATAATTAAGGCCGAAAACCAGAAGTAATTGTGATCATTAATGGCCGACGGGAACTAAACAAAACAGCAAGCTCTAGTTGTTTTATCAGAGCACTAGACAAAAAGAACAAACAGAAACTTCCAGTGTGACTGATCTCAAAAAAGGTTGCAGACCGGAGAAGAACGAGACGTGAAAATTACCTGAATATCAAAGGAAGGAGATGAATTTGAAGCTCGCAGAGCCAATGTCCGGGAATCCAAGAACAGCTTAACCACGTTTGTTCTTCGTCGGCCTCCTGGTCTGAAGAAGAAAACCGGTGCGGACGACGTGCCCGAACAAACTTGAGGCTTGGGCCTGAGCCTGGGGCGAATTGGGCCCATGAAATTGGATCCAATCATTTGGACCATTCGCAGGCCATTATCTGATCAAACTAACTTTCATACATTTTTCTTTTCTAATTTATAAAAATTACTTGTTTAATAAAAATCGTACATTCAAATGGGCAATATATTTAATTGTATTAATTATTTAACGTGTCTCATTAATATTTATTCTAATGATTATTTAATTTAAAAAATTCAGCGGTTCTTTTCGAACGTTTAAATCTTTATTTTTAATTAATATTTTAAATAATTAGCTTAAATAAATTTGATTTTGTAATATTAAATTATATTCACAATTACTTTTTGTGGAAGTTCGTTCAACAAATAGTTGAATAGGATAAGCATGCCATCCTATAACCATCAATACAAGTTTGGAGTAGTTGAGATTTGTTGGTAAATTTTAAGAGCTTTTTTTTTCAAAAATTGATCCAATTATGAATCATATTTAAAATTACCTTAGACATTAAGCAAAAAACAAAAAAATATATCCACATAGATCAATTTCAAAATTTTTAATTACAATTACTAAATTAAATAAAAATAATAAATCTCGTTTATACCCTTGACATAACAACTCACAATCAAATCGCGTCTCTTTAAATGACATCGTAATGATCGTCATAGAAACCTAACAAGACTCGGTCTTATACTAAATAGAATAACAAATCATTCATCTACTTAATACATCAAATCCATGAACATTCATATTGGAAAAATGAAAATCCTCACAATTTCTATAAAGATAACATGAGTTACCCTCTAATTGTCGAATGGTTTTGAGATTGAATCTCGTGTCGAAATAGATAGTTAATTACAAAAATTGGGATCCTACCCGAGATTGGTTAACCCAATAAGGCACCATTTTTTTGGTTACTCTTCCTCATTACAAATTATTTTCTTTAAATGGAACTTCATATTTATTTAATAGACATATTATCATGCTTTTAAGGAAGTGGTGGTTCGAGCTCCTAGTTGGGATGGGTAAACCCCGCTTTACTTTCACTTAGACTCGGCCCAAATTAGTGAGAAGATCCTCGTGCTGGGCTCCCTCCCTAAAAAAGAAGGAAATCTCACAAACCAATCATGTGAATCTAACAGAGTCATTTTGAAATCAAATGATGAGGTTGACAACCATATGAAATTGGTGACATAATAGGTGAAAGGAATAATATTGATTAGAGGTAGACTTGAGACGAGCAACATCATAGAACATTTTGGTATCATTTGGTGAAGGGATGGATATACATGAATGGGAAGCGGGCGAAATTGTTGGGAGAAACGAAGAAGGAAACAAAAAGGAAGTTGAGTGGAGAAGTAATCAACATCAAAGACAGGCGAGGGGGCAGGAGAATCGTGATGAAAGCGACTTGCTTGGTTCACCGCAAAGTGGGAGTGGGGTGGTGCTTGTGTGGCGCTATGTGAGGCGCCCCGCCCCGGCATGCCCGCACGCACGCACGCACGCACATAACCAACCCTAAACGTGCCACGCGAAGAGCGGCAGTGGGCGCGCGCCGTGTCCTTTCCCTTGCTTCTCCAACCTTACATTGGATCTAAATATCCCTTGTAATCTAAGTATAATGTTAAAACATAATTGATAAGGAATTTGTATTTATTTTGAACACATTATTAATATTGAGAAGATATTTTCTTTCCATAAATTAAAAAATAAAATAAAATAAATAAATCAATCAATAAAAAGCAAAAAGGGTGTAGTGTCAATGAAAACCTCACATGGCCACCACTTGCTTTTCATAGAAACATAATAATGAGGCATCTAATAACCCTAAATTCCTATTTCTTCAACTTTTTTTTCAAAAATAAAAATTGTTCTTAATTATTTAGTTTTTATTTTAGGAGATTATTTTTGGGGGAAAAGAAAACAAAATAAAGTTAAAAAAATCGAAAATGAATTGAGTTAAAAAGGAACACAAATCTTCTCGGGGCAAGAAAAAGGCAATTTATTCTCTCCATTTTTATTAAAAAAAATTATGATTAAAATTCATAGCTTTATTAATTTTCCTTTGAAAGTTCCCATGCTAAGCTTAGGTTTTCTTTTACTCAATTTCCCTTTCATTTTTTATTTAAATAAATCATTTGTTTAATAGGCTTCATGGTCGGGTTTTTTTTTTTCTAACCAAGAATAATTTATATATTAATTTTAGGAGTTCATTTTTTTAAAAATACTACTTCCAACTCACTCCAAATTTAATAATAAAAATTATTAATTTAGTCAATCAAACTTTGATCAGTCAAAGATTAATCTCTAATCAACTCATTTTTATTGTTTATAAAATCTAACTTAAATTACAACGTTTCCTCTACTCGTATGTCTTTTTGTAAATGTTTAAACTTTTATTTTGTGTTAAAGTTTAAATTTTTTAGAAAATTAATTAATATTATAGATATAAATTTAAATTTTATTCTAAATAAACTTAAATTTTTTAATTTAAACATTATTAACCAATTTTTTTCTAAATACAAAACCAATAATATTCATTATTAACAAATTATCTACATATGTGATGATTTTCTTAGTTTATTTAATTTTTGGTAACCGTTTTAAATAGAATAAAAAAAGTCATTTAAACGGAAATCGGGAAACTTTTTAAATGAAATCCAAGATAAAGATTATAGTCCTCGTCTCCCTCAACTTTATATACAAACATATACTCATTATAATTAAAAGACGACGATCTTAACATTTTTTATTTTTTAAAATTTTTAAAATTATGTTAGTATAATATAGTTAATAAAATATTATTAAATTTATTAATAAATTTGAATTTTTAAAATAAAAATTATAGTACAGTCCCATTCATCTCTATTTTGATTATTGATTAATGTACCAAAATTATAGGAAAAGAAATGAAATATGTCGCAAGTATATTTTTTAACCATTATAATAAGGTGGATATCCATTGTAACATGATTGAGAATAAATAAAATTTAAAAAAATGATTAAAGTTATAGATCTCAATTACGATTATAGGTCTCTTGTGAGGATTCCATTTTCACTTTATATTTTTTTCAAAAAATAAAAGAAAAAGGATAGTAAAAATTAGTTAATATATTATTTAATTAGTGCAAGGGCCCACTGGACAAATTAGAATGCTAAACAAAGTTCCTAATCTGCCCCTTCCACAAAATCAACAAAACGAACCCAATCCTTGATTAACCCCTTCTCTTTTGCAGAGTTTTCCAACATAATCAAAAGAACAATAAAAACCCAACTTAAACACATCTTTATTTCTTCTAATCTTACTCCTAATCCCAATTAACCAAAACCCCTTTTTCTTTTCCCCCTTTCTTTGCCTTCACTTTCCTGTCTTACCCTTTCCCTATTAAACAAAATACTCTATCCCCCCCACCTCTAATAACCCATTAATCTAACACAGCGGTTAGCGCTTCTAATTACCCCCCCCCCCCCCCTTTTTTTATTCTAATCCCGGTGTTGTCGCTTCAGTAAGTCCACTCCTGTGGAAGCCGGATGTCATGGTTTACTTCCGGCACCGTCGCCGTCGCACGGAGACTGGTCTCATTCCGAAGCCTTGCAGTTACATCTGAGATTAAGGAGAATAAACACTAAGATCAGTAAAAATGGTGAAAATAAAATGGGGTTTGAAGAAATGAGGTTATTAGAGATGCCCCTTCTTCTTACCGTTGTTAACTGCGTTGAAAACGGGAGGGGGACGGGATTGAAGCTGCTGGGGCTGGACACGCTGCACGTACATGTCGTCTAAGTTGAGATTCAGGGCCTGCATAACTCTAGTAGGAACAAGAACAGTCGAGCATGCTGTGGATGATAAAATCTGATGTTAAAATGGGAAAAGAAGAACTCAGTGAATTCGGGATTCAATGGGGGAAAAATAACTTGTTACAGACCTGGCTTCTTGCGATTTTCGGAGACGGTGCCACCTTGTTGTCGTGGCAAAAACACCCCCGTACCGGCGCATTCCCTCTTCCCACCGGGAGTCCCGAGAAACACCGCCCTCATGCCGGAGACGTTCGGCGGGGGTTTCACAGAGTGTTTCCGTGGAGGAGGAGCCCAAGTCGTTTGGATCTCGAAGCGAGTTGTAGAGCGACAGTTTCTGCCATTGAAGAACTCAGTATTTCTTCCCTTGTTCTGCGGCACTTGGGGCTGATATTGACCAACAGAGCACTTTGTCTGTCCTATACGAGCCACCGAGTTCATTTGTTCAATAAGCTGTTGTCGTCTCAGATGCAGAAACTGTATAAAGACAAAATCCCATAAGAGACAAAGCAGAGACGAATGAAACCTCCGGGAAATCGAACGTGGGGTACTATTAGTACTTACTTGGGAAGCCTGCAGCTGTTGGTAAACTTCGGCGTCGGACTCGAGGTTTTTGAGCGGAACAGAGACTGGAACGGGCTTTCTAGGTGGAGCGAGAGGTCGAGGAGTGTTGCTAAAACCGTATGCTTCTTCACTCATGCGCATCTTCGAGACTTCACCGGCGGCAGCGTGGAGTAGATCCAAAGTAAGTTGAGGATGAGACGCTTGGAAATGGCCATTGGGACTTCCCCTGCTAGAGCCCTGTTTACAGCCGCACCCACTTCCCACAGAGCACAGCGTTGACTGTGGTGAGCCAGAAAACCCCCAACCCTGTCAAAAAAGAAAACCCACAAATCAGAAAGAGGAACACAAAAACAGGGGATGAAAAATTTAGTAACCAAACACATCATCCAACACATACATGAGAGTTGTCGAGTCCAAAACCATCTTCCAGAGTGGAACGCGCCATTTGATGTGTCAATCCAGCGATGTATTCCTCCTCGTCACTCTCTGTTTCGCTGGAACCAACCAGAGATTCAACCGGCGAACTAAGATCAGAAGTAACCCCAAAAGCCCCCAATCCAAGAGGAAACTCATAAGGGTACAACCCAACTCCAGCTCTCCCATTCTTAACATCACTACCCTCATACTTCCCCTCAAGGAACAAGTCGTCGTCGTGAAGGAACTTAGGAGGAAGCCAAAACTCCCCATCGTCTAAACTATCAGCCATTTCAGAAAGCTCAAAAAAGACCCAAAAGAAACAAAGCTATCAAAACTCCACCAAAAAGAAAGAGAGAGCACTCAAAGCAGAGTATATTTGGGATTATGTTTTGCGGCTTGGTTAAGGTTTTAATAATAACAAGAAGAAGGAAGAAGAGAGAGTATGAATAGGGTTTGAAGGAAGTGGAGTGGCGCCCAGCAAAGCCAAAAGGGCCCCAGTCAAAACAGAGGAAATGGGGCGAAAGGGGTGAAGGGGTCACAGTGGTGGGAGCCCTAAAAGAAGGAAAGTGAACTGGATGTGAATCAGAGAGATGGAGAGCGACTGGGATGGGACCGTATATGTAGAGGAGAATATAACATAACAATAAGAAGGAGAGGAAAAAGCCAGAAAATACAGAGAGAAACAAAGAAGGAAGAAGAAGGGTCGGAAGGGAATTCCTCGGAATACGTTTTAAAAGCAGAGGAAGTGGAAAAGTTCATAAAACAGAGCCTGAGGCCTCACGCGCGTCTGTATGGAGCGTGGTGGATACTCGCAGGCGTTAGTGGGACGACGGTTTCCTTCGTGGCCGGGCAAGTTATGGTCCATTTAGAAGCAGTTTTGTGGGGCCCACTCTAGCAAATGGATGCCACTCGCTCCACCATGTGACTAGCTTCCTTATTACGGGGGGTTTTTTTTTTTTTGTTTTTTTTTAATATAAACAATAATAGTAAGAAAATAATTAATGTTAAATTTTTATTTTATTTTTTAAAAGAGAGGAAACGGTGCGTTTAGTAGAAGAGAGTGGATATCCCCAACAAAACCGCATTTTAAGTCAGCGACTTCTAAATTAATAAGATAATTTAAACATATATATTAATTTTACTTTATATACTTAATCCTCATCCATTATGTACTTTCTACAAAATATTAATAATAACAATAATTACTTAGTGATTAAGTAAGATTTTAGTGGGTTTCTATCGTTAATGTGTTTGGTATTGACATTTGTTTTTTAATTTTGTTTACTTACCAATAATTATTGAAAAATCAATGATATAAACTAAAATAATTAATTATACAAAAATTTAGATAAAGAAATTGAAGGTAATAAGAAAACGAAAATTAAATAAAAGTTAAAAAAGGGGTCGCCGAATTGGTGGGCAAACGACATAACGTTTCAGGTGCAAATAGAATGACGTTTTTGCCCCCGTATAGCGTGCAATGCGTTTATGTCATAATGTTTCAGGTATGAATAGAATGACGTTTTTGCCCCCATGTAGCGTGCAATGTGTTTATATCATAACGTTTCAGGTACGAACAGAATGACGTTTTTGCTCCCATATAGCGTGCAATGTGTTTATATCATAACGTTTCAGGTACGAACAGAATGACGTTTTTGCCCCCATATAGCGTGCAATATGTTTATGTCATGACGTTTCAGGTACGAACAGAATGACGTTTTTCCTCCATATAGCGTGCAATGTATTTATGTCTTAGTGATAAGAACGTGATACGATTCAGTTAAGGTAAGCACGTTTAATTATTCGACTTTTAAATTTATTAGAAAATTTGATTGACAATTTTTAGTTTAAAAAGATTTTCAAAATATGGTAACCGTTCTAAATAAATATTTTTAAAGAAAAAATATAATGATATATAGAATGCATAATTATCGAATTATTTTAAAATTAGTATAAATTTTGATAAAAACAAACAAAAAAATGAAAAACAGTTAAAATTTAATATAAAATTGTTGTTATATATTTAATTGTCACATTTTTCTCTAATTTAAATTAATATTTTTAATTTAAATGGATAAAATATAATTACTTTAAAAAAAACACTCTTCTCCCTCTCCTCCCCCATTATTGAATATTATAATTTAAAGAATTAACATTTTTTTCAAAAGAAAATCCCCCCATAAAAATTACCGTAGTAAAAATGAAAAAGGGAGGTAAAAGAGGGTAGCAGCCACGTTGGCATATTAATTACACAGGAAGGAATTTATGAATATCATGAATAAATGATGAATATTACAGGACACGTGTAGTACTCAGCATTCCCTTGAACAAATTCTGTACCATCTTAAATATTTTCTACTTTCCCACTTTACCCCCGCCTCGGTCAAACCCACTACAGTTAATTGTTTTCCACGTCATCACAGAAAATAAATAGTACACACATATTTAACCCAGAAAAATAACAACAACAAAAAAAATAATAATAATAAAACGAAATCTTAAGGTGGGGGAAAACAGCCGGCGTTGGACGGCGGAATTTAATCGGCTCCGTCGTGGACACCAATACTAATCCATCAACTAAATTTGAATTATTAAGCTGACGTCCGAGAATTAAATTATTACAGCTATTATTAAGATTTTTAAAATACAAAAAAGAAAAAATGTAGATGACGTGGCGAAGACGTGGGAACCTGGGGTTAAAGGTCGCAGTCGTTTGGAATTGTTTCCCACCGCCATTTCGGCGCGTGAACAAAACGGAAAGGACGAAGTGGGTCCGACCGGTCGGCATGGTGCTCTCTGATTTTCTGCGTGTCTCTGTAGTCTGTCCCGGTCGACCCAGTGATTTCAAAAAGTAATTAAATCAATTACTAATTAATAAAAATCAGGAAAAATGGTTTTGGATTTTCTTTTTTTTTCTCCCCTCATTTAACCGCACCGAAAGAGATTTATTATTTTATTTATATTTTACCGCTTCAATTTTTATCTCTCTGCTAATATTACGTTAAATTAATTTATTAGTATTATTATCAATAATAAAAAAATATTAATAAAACATAAAACAAAGTCAAAAACTTCGTTATATATTCTCCTTTGACATTCATTGTCAACCATTCTTAAGTTTGATTATAAATTATTTAAATATTAATGAAAATGAATAGGTGAGGAGCTAGGGTTTGTGTTGTGGATGAATTCGCCGCCGTCGTCGTCCATAAAACAGAGCAAATGGACGAAACAGAGGATGCCGGCGGCCGACTTAGGGGAGACCAGACCATGCAAATTTATGTTAAAAAAAAAAAAAAGAAATTAAATGTCACAGCCGCTTTGGTTCTGTCGTTTTTGGTAACTTAAATGATGAATAATAGATTAAGGAAAGACATTAATGAGGAGCATTCCAACAACGTGCCCACCATTTATTCTTGCACTCGGGATGGTGATGTGAGGCCATGATTATGGGTAGCATGTTTGAATGATAAGGGGGTGACAAAAATTATAATTTAAAAAAAAAAATCAAATAATTACTATAATCATGGGATGCCAGCAAAATTAAATTCTCTAATTTGTCCCCTAATTATCTTAAAGTTTTATGGAGATTTATGTCATTTGTAATTATTGAGATTTAAAGGGGACAACATGTTGTGTTGTGTGTTAATCCTACATGAAATTATGTTGTCAATTCTTTCTTTTTTGATGCTTACGTTTGAAGCTGTCGTTCTATAAAAACACATATTTTTTTTTAATGAAAATCATAATATTTTTTTGTTTAATATTTTCCAGGTCATATAATTAAAAGGTGGGGCTAGAAAAACAACATAACTATAATGATTAATAAATAGATTATTAATGGCTTGATCATAAACAGTGATTTTCTCACAATTAATCATTTAATTTAATTTAAAGCAGCGTAAATCAACACAAATTTTGTAAACCAGCTGTTAATTAAGTTTCGGAATTGCGGCCGTGAGTGGCGGAGGAGAGGCAGTGGTGTCCAGGTGGCTCCGGTTTTTTTTGTTTTCCACCGCCACCACCATAGAAGAGAGAGAGAGAGAGAAAGAGGAGAGAGAGAAACCCTAAATTGGTGGTAGAGGTAATAATTTAGGGTTTTTGAGTGAGTCTTAAGATTGTCCAAGCTTAGCTAGATATAATAATTTGTTCTTCATGTATTTCTCTGCTTTTCCCCCCCACTTTTTAGGGTTTCTACGAAGATACACCTAAAAAGAAAAAAAAAACTAAACAATTTTTAATTAATGGCCTAATTTTAAAATGGAATGATTATTTAACCCAATATAATTTAGATCGTTAGACTATAGACCGTTTTAAAACGTATCTGTTAGACAAAGGCTCCCACACTCTGAATGTTTCATTTCCTTCATCAACGAATGTGAGATCTCATAATCCACCCCCCTCTGAGAGCCTACATCTTCACTGGCACACCGCATGGTGTCTGACATTAATACCATTTGTAGCACATATTGTTTGCTTTGTCCGTTACGTTTAGCCATTTAGTCTCACGGTTTTAAAACACATCCTTTACAAGAGTTTCATTCTCTCTCTTCAATCGAGGGGTAATCTTAGAATAATAATTAATGTATTTGTTATGTAGTGAAGTGTAGTTGAATGGAGAATTGGTGTGAAAAGCAGTCATGAATATTAAATAAATAAATAAATAAATAAAAAGAAGGGAGAGAGAGGTTAGGTTGGGTAGTTAAAAGCAGCTTCTATTCTCTTTATGTTGTTTTCAAGTTCACTTTATAATTGCAAGAAAATCCTTTTGTAGGGACCAAATGAATGGGATTTTGGTTCCCCATCCAATGATTTCATGTAATGTCAAAATATTCTCTCTTTTTTCTTCTCCTTTTCCTTTATAACTTCTTAAAATCCACACCCTTTCACATGCTTAGGGATGCCCTCCCACGCCTAACTTTCTTCTTCTTCGCTTCCATTAGGTCTAAATAATTTAATTTTAATGTTTTTATACGTTACATTTCATCAAAGAGATTTGAATTGCTAGCTTGTTCGACCTAACTCACTTATGAGTTTGTCACTTATGAGTCTGTTTGAAATGACTGACTAAAACTAATTTTTTAAACATTGAGTATAAGATTCAGTGGGTAAAAAACACAAAAGATAAGACTGCCTAAAGGTGTTCGACAAAAATCCCCAATCGAAAATTCCCAACCCTCCGCCTTCAATTTCCAAATTACATTCTTTTATCAACCATACAATTTCCCCCCTCTATTTCGCCCCTCTTTCAAATTGGAAACTACGGAATGTATATTTGTCGCCCATGGAGATTTATGAGTTTGTTCCGCCATGAAAGGAGGCGGTCGGTGTCACGTTCAAGGTGTGTTGTCTATGGCCGCATGTCGGATGTCCAGTCTTGCTTATTCAAGACGTGTTGTCCATGACTGCATGCCCGTTCTAAACTCCTTTCACATGCTTTCATCTTAGATATGTCCTTACTATTTCATGTTGTGTCAATACGGGAATATATGACCGTTCACCATAATCATGTCTACATTCGTCGGGCCTAAAATGCCCCAAAACATATAATAGGAATATGCGACTAGTCGTCAATTATTCGTATCCTAAGTTATATGTTATTCAAGTGGTTGTATTGTTTTTTTTTGCTTATAGCCATTAACGTTGTTTTCAATCTTCCGTGCTTTCAAACTCTCTTTCGAAAATCTCTCCGCCCCTGTTTTCTAAAACATTCTTCTCAAAATGGGGTCAGAGTCTTGAGTATACGTTGCTTGGCCATAAACGACGCAAATTCAAATTGGCTTGACTCGCTCGATGTTGGAAGTGAGTGCTACACACTTAATAAAAGTTCACCGTCAAGAAAAGTCCGACGGTAGAAACACAGGGGAAGGGGAGGGGGAAGTGATTAAAGAAGTATGAAAAAAAGGAAAAAGTGGGAGGGAGCATGTGGGTTGATTAGCGGGAAAAGGGTTGGGGATGGGCTAGTTGTTATGTCGTTTAGCTGTCGATATTGGTGTGTTTGAGCATATTCTTATTCCAAAACTTTGACCATCTGTCCCCCCACCCTCCTCTGTTACCATTCCATTTCCAATGCTTATAATAATCTTACAAATTTGAACTGTTCCAATGTAGCAGAAGCCCACTTTCAGAACAAAATTAAGGAGCCCAATGTCGACGGGGCTTACCCAAAAACGTCTAATTCACTGATTTTAATTTAGTACAAACCAAGTAGTAGTCCACGTTCATTTGGAAGCAACGCTTTTGGGTCCAAACTGAGACCACAAGACGGCAAGGAGGTGAGTCCTCGGGGCGGACGGCTTTCAACACTAATATATATTATTCACTTTAACCCGTTACGTATCATCATCAACCTCACAGTTTGAAAACGCGTTTACTAGGAAGAGGTTTCCGCACCCTTATAAATAGTGTTTTGTTCTTCTCCTCCAACTAATGTGAAATCTCACAATCTACTCCCTTGATATCCCAGTGTCCTTACTGGCATACCGTCCGATATCTGACTGTGATACTATTTGTAACCGCCTAAGCCCGCTGTCAATGATATTGTTCTTTTTGGACTTTCCCTTTTAAGTTTTCCGTCAAGGTTTTAAAACGTATTTACTATGGAGAGAATCTAGCCCTACTCCGATCAGTGACTCACACTGTTCGATAACCTGACTCTGATACCATTTGTAACAGCTCAAGTCGGGATAATATCCGTTAGCAGTGGGCTTAATATGTGTTACAAATAGTATCAAAGCTAGGCACCAAGCGGTGTGCCAGTCAAGACGCCGAGCCTCAAATGATAGGTGAATTGTAAGATCTCATGTCAGTTTAAATTTGTATATAAAAATGTGGAAACATTCCTGTAACCAACATAGTTTAAATTTGTGAGGTTGACGACTATATGTAAGACAATATCTATTAGCGGTGGGTGCATGGGTTTGGTTGTTACATGACTTGTACTGAACAAGTACAATAACAATGGGTTTTCCGCCATGGAAGAAGGCAGAGACCTTCTTGTAAACAAGGTTAAATTTACCAGAAAAAACTGTCTTATGGGTGGAATTATTCAACTCATCCAATTTATTACTTACATAAAGGACTAACATTTAGTTTCAAAATTTCCAATTAGCTTGCATAAACGCAGCAATCTCATGTTTGGGAGGCAGAATCTCCTTCACCACGCCATGCTTAGCAACCTCTTCACTCCATTTAATCAAGTTAGGGAACTTATCACTTCTCAGCACCTCAAACCCAAAGCCTTCTTCAATGGCAGGAATCCATCCAGCAATCACAGTCCCAACAACATCCACAAACCCAACCCTCTCCCCTCCAAACAACTTCCTGCTTTCAAGCTCTTTCTCAAGCGCTCCCAATGCCTCCCCTGCTTCCTCCACAGCCTTCACTCTCTCTTCTCCTTTGCTTCCAGCAGCCTTCACCACTGCGCCCACAACCTGATTCAAAACCAAAAACAGAGCTTCAAATTTAATACCCATTAACCCAAGAACTCATAAATTTGTGTACCTTGTCATCGATGAACTTAGCCCAGAATCTGGCAAGAGCCCTCTCATGGGGATGTTGGGGCAATAATGGGTTTGTTTTCCAATTTTCATCGATGTACTCGAGGATTACAAGGGACTCTGCAATGGGTTTTCCATTGTGGACAAGAACAGGGATCTTCTTGTGAATTGGGTTGTATTGGAGAAGCAAATGGCTCTTGTTGTGGGGCAAATCTTCCTCGAAGTATTGGTATTCGATGCCTTTGAGTTTGAGAGCTAGCTCCACTCTGCGACTAAAGGGGCTTTCCCAGAAACCGAACACTTGAAGCTGTTCCGCCATTTCGCTGTTCTTGCAATTTCGTGCCTGTTTCGAATGGAGCGGTTTAATTTAAATATTGGGAAGAATATATTTAAATAATGCCAAAAGTCAAGATTTGTTTCGGTTTCTTGGGGCGGAGGCTATGGGTGCCGTCAGCCGTTACGTAAGCGGTGGAATAGTCGCCGGCAGCCGCTGTGGGATGCGTGGAATTGTCGCGGTCGGGGTAGTGAGTTCTTGACATTTCAATGGTCGTGATCATGACTCGTTTTCCGAGGTGACATCGAGATTTGATTGGTGTTGATTGATGGACCTAAATGGTGCATTTGTTTCGAACATTGAGGATTTAATTAGTCTAATGATGTGACGATTAACATTGTTGCATGGTAGTTGAAGAGAGTGGAGCTTACCATTTTATTTCTATTAGGGTCGGGAGCTCGTTGTAGTCGGTCCAATAAGAAAGAATTCCACATTCTTGCGTGCTTCTCCTTTCTCCATTTCGTGCACGACTCTTGCTTCTCACTTCTTCTTTTTCCTGTTCTACTGTTCAAAACAAGGTTGTATAGAGTATAGTCAAGTAGTAAGTCATCGTAGTCAACCCCAACAAGAAAGATCCCGGTATTCCTGCACCGCTCCTGCTTCTCCCTTCCCTCTTGCCTCTTTCCCCGTTTTACCATCCAAAATAAGGCTGTATGGAGTATAGCCAAATAGCAAGTCATCGTAGTCAACTCAACAAGAAACATCCCTATGTTCGTGCACGACTCTTGCTCCTTCCTTCTCCCTCTCCCTATTCTATCGTCCAAAACAAGGTTGTATGGAGTATAGCCAAGAGGTAAGACATCGATTTTTTGTACCGACATGCAAAGGTTTGAATTCTATTGACACCCGATTATGAATATTGGATCCAATGAAGAACGAGCTAACAATAAAAATTCTAGCCAACCAACCCGCAGAGTTGAACACAAGCTCTTTTTTTAAATTAACAAAAATGTGCAAGTTTTATATTAATTTTTTGTTGAACGTCGAGGAATACCAAACATCCCAGAGTTATGATGATTTTTTAAAAGTGTTTCATACTAATAAAGAAAGTGTATTTTATTTAGCCAATATAGCACTCCAACAATCTTCCACATACATATTTGTTTCAAACTAATTGTATTCGCTCCCAACTTTAGATTGCTAATCTACTCCAGAGATGAAAGGACACACTACACAAGAGTGCAATTGTGACACAATCCACACGATCTAGGCGAGAACAGGGCGAGGTTCTCGTTATTGTTACTTAAAACCAACCAAAAAAACATAAAAGTGTTCATGATAACATAATCCAATCTCTAGTTACTGCTTAGAACAGTTCGCAAATAAGCCACGAGCTTATCTTTTGGCGGCAGAATCTCTTTCACCACGCCATGATTCACAACCTCTTCACTCCATTTCTTCACATTCGGAAACCTGTTACTTCCCATCACCTCAATCCCAAAAGCTTCATCAATGGCAGGAACCCAGTACGCTGCCATAATGCCAACAACATCCACAAACCCAATCTTCTCTCCCCCAAAGAACCTCTTGCTTCCAAGCTCCTTCTCAAGCGGTTCCAACGCCTCCCTTGCTTCCTCCACGCCCTTGTCCCTCTCTTCAATTTTGCCTTTCGCAGCCTTCAGCACCGCAGCCGCAACCTAAAACCCCACAAAATTCAAGCATTAGGATCAATTACGACATTTTCATTCAACAATTCTCTCAATTTAACCCACCTTGTCGTCAATATACTTAGCCCAAAACCTGGCCAGAGCTCGTTCGTACGGATTTTGGGGCAAGATGGGGTTGTTTTTCCATATTTCATCGATGTATTCGAGGATCACAAGAGACTCAGAAATGGGTTTTCCATGGTGGACGAGGACAGGAACCTTCTTGTAAATTGGGTTGTGTTGGAGCAGCAAATGGCTCTTGTTGTGGGGCAAATCTTCCTCCAAGTGTTGGTATTCGACGCCTTTGAGCTTCAGAGCAAGCTCCACTCTGCGACTGAAGGGGCTTGCCCAGAAACCGAAGACCTGCAACTCTTCCGCCATTTGTTGTCTCTGTAAAACACTCAGAAGCTTGGTGGTAATGACGGGGAGTGGGTTATGCTACGAATTTGTATAGGCAGAGAAAGTGGAGTTTGTAGCTGAAGAAAGGTCGAGACGTGTATATTGGTGTCGTAAGCGGCTATGTAAGCGGGGAACGGTCGTAAGCACTCATGTTATGTTAATATGATGGGACAACTTTTTTATTTTTATTGGTTTCTTAATTTTTTTAAAATTTATTATATTTTAATCTCTTAATTTTTTTAAACGTTATCATTTTTATTTTTACCATAGTGCTTTGTTCTATATTCATATATAATTTTTTTTAACTCAAATTAAAATGTCCATAATTAAAATAAAATAATTTTTTAAACACTATACTAAAATATTAGCTAAATTAATAAAAACCACCCTATTTTATCTCAAAAATATTTTTAAAATTAAAAAAAAATAGCCTTAAACTAAAACAAAATTACAAATACTTATTTTAAAAATATTATTGTCAAAAGTGTTTCAAAATTAATTTTAAAAAATTATCCTTAAACTAAAAAAAAGTTACAAATATTATTATTATTTTTTTTGGATGAAACAGTTAATAACTTATTTTAAAAATATTCTTGTCAAAATTGTTTCAAAAAATAATTTTAAAATTTTAAAAGTTTCATTAATATTCTTAATTTTAAAAAAAAATTAAAAAAAATTTTAAACTTTTAAATTTTTTTTTTATATGTTAATTTTAAATTTTGATGAGTATTTTTTAAAACATAATACTAATCGTAAAAAATGTTTTTTTGAAATTCGAGAGTGTGTTTAAAACACAACGGTTTTTATCCAAAACTAATGATAAATATATTTTTAAATACTTTTTTTAAAAGTTTAAAAGTATTATCCAAATATTTTAAAAAATTTAAAAGTTTAAAGAGTATGTTTTAAATAAAATACAAAGCTTAAAATATATAATACTATTTATTTTTTTTCTAAGGAGCGGTTGTGGACCATATTCTTGACTAGCTAACCTTAGATTAATTTACTCAATCATCGTTACCAAGGGTTTTCCCTATAGAAAATTATATCCTCGATTTAATAAATATAAAATTAATTTACCTATACCATCTCAGTCTAAAATAGGACACTAAAACGTATAATATGTGATTAAATGATATATTACTTTATCTTATACACAACCCTATATTATTTAAAACATTTATGTCAATGACAAAGGATGAAACGATGTAAAATATTAGTTTTATAAGCTTTAATTGTGTTATGTGTTTGGATGATAACGAACCTTTAATTTATATTCTTAATACGATTTCCACACGACGAAGTTAGGACTCAAAGAAATTTTGAATGTAAAATCCTATATGACATGTGACACATTGGACCAAAGAGTTGAGTCCTTTGAAAACCCTACAATCCCTCTCCAAATGCACCTTCACTTCAATAACCCCACTTCCCCTTTCCGCCACCGCCACCGCTCCTCTTCCTCCAAATCAACTCCGGTCGTCACCAAAGCCGCCATTTTAAGAAATGGACTGAAACTTTTGACTTTTGAGACTTAAACTATTTCAATTTATTGCCATCTTGAACATATCCCAAACTTGTCCTAAAAGAAATGGACTGAAATTCAAAACAAATTATTGAGCAGATGGAAGCCAAGTCAATAAATATAATAACGTCCAATAATTCATAAGCCATCATTCCTACATAGATCGACTTAGATGACCAGAAACATTCAATAATTCCTAATCTTTTGCGAACTCCATTTCCAACATTCAATCACTTCAGTTCAATCAAATCTCTCACTGATATGGAGCAACTTCATAGAATTCATCACTTCTTACCTTCCCAATAATTTCCTGTCTAACAAATCATTGCCTGTATTCCCAGCTATTCCTATGCCACCATCAAACACTTCCACACAATCTCAAAAGAAGTCATCAAAAGACCTAAAAAGAGTAGGAACCTTCGTAAAGAGACTCCGACAAGGTTACCCCAATGATCCGAATTCGAACTAAGAAAGACACATAGATGGTATTCCATGAAGGCCATCATCTTACATTGCTGCTCAATTCACACTCAACCAATGAAATAGGAATTAACTAGAATGGGTTTGTTCCACAAAACATCAGAAACATTACCTGTTTTCCTCGTCTCTCTACACAAACTGAAATCCCATGAAGTAGTTCCATAGCCCTTACTGATGCAGCTACGCTTCACCTTGGTAGGAAGTCAACATGGGAATTAATAAGGCTCCTGTGTTAAAAATTACGGACCTTCCACAATAGTTTTGATTTTCCACAACTTTGCTTTTGATTCCCCTCCTGTGTTAAGAATTACGGACCCTCTTGTGTTAAGAATTGTCCACTTTGAACATAAGCTCTCACGACTTTACTTTTGATTTCCTCAAAATGTCTCATACCAATGAAGATGTATTTCTTATTTATAAACTCATGATCATTCCCTTAATTAGCCAATGTGGGATTCCCTCCCAACAATCTTCAACATAATAAATGAACGCATAAGAAAAACCACCCCTATCATGAACAGACAAAATATAAAATAACCAATCATGTTATCCCACAAGTAAGCATTCAAATTCCTCACCAATTATAGTGATCTATATCTGGCAAGCATCAGGCATCACATAAAAAAGGATTCAGTGTTATGCTAAATTAAAACTAACTAGTCAGAATTATCTATAGATCTGTACGACAACGACAATGAACGTTGTAGCTTCAATTCGCCCTGAAATAGAGAGTTGGAAATTGAAGGGGGCAAACGAAAGAGAGTCAGAAAAGAGATGAAATATCCAATGAAGTTATAAAGAACCAAGAGTATCGATGCTGCATCTCTAAAATTTAAAAAGAAAAAGGAAAATGTGTCAAGCTAAGACTTCTGAGATAACCTATAAAGTTGCACTTGTGTAGCCATTAGAGCACCAGATGAGCATTGGCATTCAGACTGCATAGATGTGTTAAAGCTTTTCACATCACAAAAAGGTCATGGAATCGCCATTTCAAGAACATGTCCATTCATGTCAAGTACCTATATATATCTGTTATGAGGGTAGAAATGCAGAATGCAATCAACCATCTCTGTTATCCGTGCTTCATTTACTTATTTCTTGCTTTCATTATTTGATTCATTTTCTCATATATAATGAATTCAGGTTCATACAAGCTCTAGGGTCGAGAAGGCATTTCACATGACCCGAAGAATCAGGTTATACGTACTACACACAAGCAACATCCATTAAGGAAGGAAAAAAAAATGCTATACTGAATCCGAGTTCCCAGCGACATTATTAAGAGCGAGAATATGCAACTGAGGTAGGAGAATCATACCTTTCCATTATATAGTCATCAAAGGAGATTCCAGGGATGCTCATCAGCTGGAACAATGTTACAAGAAACTTCAGGAACTAAGTTGCTGACAAAGTTTGGGCCCTCTTAACACCAAAAAGTTTCATTTATGTTCGCAACATTTTCAAACTCGTGCTTGTGGTCATAGACAAAAAGAAAAAGGAAAAAAAAAGGACTTAGGAAACTTAGACATGAGAGTTGCTTTACTTCCCTCTTATCCACGATTCCTGGCAGCAGAGACGAGCTGTACAGGTGGGAAACGTAAAACTAACTAATCACAAAGCAAAGTACAGATCGAGTAAACCCCAAATGCTTCTCCAGTGGGCTTAAGAAAACGCCTCCCATCAGTGCATAAATATATAATTCAGGCCAATTCATGTAGTATGAAGGGATCGCATAAACAATCCTTGTTAAAGTCAATCATATCTGGTAGAGGCTAGTCTACTATTCGCCACTTCAAAGTGAATGTCTCTCATAAACGTCCCATTTGCATCTGAGAACCATTTAATCTTCCAGCCGAATCTCCCATTGCTCTAACACTTCCATTCTCCAATCCACTTTTCAGCCAAGCAAGGTTACTTATGTCAGTTGCAATTGCAGCTAGTTCAAAACTGGGAAAGGATAGTGGAGGCTCTGAGAAGTCCACAAATTCTGGACCTAATAAAGAGTCTAGAGGAGATCCCTGGTTATGACTCTTGCAACAACCATGACCACATTGATGAGGCACTGATCGATCACCATATACACCTTCAAGTAATTTGCTAGCTTCAACTTCTGGTTTTGATGCTTGAATCAATGGCCCCTGCATTGGGACAGGTCGTATAAATGCCCTCAAAGATGCTTGGTCATCCAAAGGGTTATATACACTAAAAGCACTTACTCGAGCCACTGGCCTGTAAAGAGTAGGCTGTTCTTTGACTTCATGAGTAAATTGACCCTCGCTAGCAATAGGGACCTTGTCTTCAAATTGATCATCCATATGCTCCCGTGAGCTGGCGTCTTTTCCTTCAAAGGATTTAAAGGAATTTACATCCCCACATGAAAGGGTTTCTTCAGATGATCCCTTGGTTTTCTCGAAACTAGCATCATCCACTACATTCTCTGATTCTAACTTGATTCTTTCAAGCTCTGTGCATCGACGTCGTAAAGTGGAATTCCAGTGATTCTTTATAGCATTATCTGTTCTCCCACGCAAGAGTCTAGCAATTGCTGCCCATTTATTTCCATGTACAGCATGGGCTGCTACAATGATCCTGTCCTCCTCATCTGAAAACACATGGATCTTTACGCCACTTTCAGAAATAAAATTGCATATTTTTACCCACCCTTAAAACATAACACGACAAGGATCAATTATCCCAATGCATATTTTTACCCACCATTGGAAGCATTGATATACGCAATACAGATACATAACAGTAAAAATGCTCATATCACATAGAAACACTACAAGAGAAAAGGTGTGTCCTTTATGCCGTATGCTTCATTATTTTCATTTGTTCGATTAACAATCTAAGTATAAAGTTTAGATCACATTTCTTTAGTTTTCAGTTAAATATTCGCTACCAAACTAGATCATATTAGTCTCATGCCTATGTCTAAACATTTGAGAACGATTTTAAAAAACTACTACATACACAAAGAATGTTGAATTTCAGGACAATGAACCTGCTGATATCTAAATTTAGCTCATAAAAACGATTACCAGAATAGAAAGCAAAATAAGGAGAAAATAATTCATGTCATACTTGTTCCTGTTCAACTTGAGTGGTTTACCTCGCACTGAACTAGACCAACATAACAATTTAGGCTTCGGAAAAAAGAATATACATTACGCAAAATTAACAAAGATCAAATATCAGAATTTTACATCAAGAAGCAAATAACTCAATTCTCTTCTCCACACGCTTAACACTAACAAACATTCAAAATCGGGCCAATGAAAGAAATAAAAGAATCAGCCAAGCAAATAAATGATTAGGGACAGAGTCTAATACCAGTAAATGGCTTGCGTTTCACGGAAGGGTCGAGCTGATTACACCACCTAAGGCGACAAGACTTCCCCGATCGCCCAGCGATTCCCCGAGCAATCAAGCTCCAATTCCTCGCACCGAACTTGCTCACAAGGCGGCTGAGTATCGCATCCTCTTCAGGAGACCAAGGTCCCTTCACTCTATCTTTGCCGCCACGGCCACCAGTCGTTTCCCCCTCGCCAACCATCGGCACTGCCTCGTCCCCGCTGCCGCAGTCGGCGACGGAAGCGACGGCATCGCATGCATCTCCTCCTCCTCCTCCTCCTCCTTCGGCGGCGGAAGCACCAACCTCGGTGGCGGCCGCGTCCTCCATCACAGTGTTGTCACCGGCAACTGTCCACGGAACTCAGTCCCCGTATTGACTTAACCGCTCTCCTTTCAACTTTCAATACAAAACAAAGACGACCGAGTGAATTTATAGGGCAAATGTTCCGCAACCTCTTTCTTGCCCAATTCGCTCCCATTTACCAAACCGTCCATTTGAAATTACTTTAATACCCTCCACTCCTCAATCGCTTCGCTTAAACCGAGATTATTTGGAATTTTGATCGATAATTTACATTTTTAACCACCCAATCTTTTTAATTTTAAACAAAATGCTTTAGAAGTCTAATAAGTTTTTATTTTTTTTAATAAATTATCCAACTTTTAAATTTATGTTAAAAATTGTTTATTTTAAATTTATCTAAGTAAACTCTCTTGTATCTAAAATTTTAAAATAATAATAGATTACTTAAAATTATGATTAAAATTTGAAATTTTAGGAATTATATTAAAACCAAATACAAAATGATTATAATATATATATATGTATGTATGTATGTATGTATGTATGTATGTATGTATGTATGTATGTATGTATGTATGTATGTATGTATGTATATAATTTAGTAATTTACAATTGACAGCTTTTTTATTCATTTTAGTAGAATTCGCCGACCCTGTCAGGCTATTTCTGTAATTTGCTCATTGTCCCTCTAATTTGTTTGAATTAAAATGACGATAACGCCCCTCGAATTTGAAAACTTCACGCCATACGGCGACTAGAGCAAATGAAACGAGGCAGATGGGCTCATCTTAATTAATTTCAGAGCCCAAATATTTGGAATGGGCTCCATTTTCGGCCCATTATAGGACTGCAGGGTCCAAAGGACGATACAGTCCACCATCTCTAACGACATGTCGTCTAACGAACACATTCGCTGGACGGCAAAGATTCTCCAAACTTAAATAAATATTATTTAAATTTTTATTTTTTCTATGTATTCAATTAATTAGAAAATATATGTACGACAAAAATTAATAAAAATAATTTTTTTATTAAATTATTCTATTTGTCAAATTTATTATTGTACGGGAACTTTATTTATTGAAATTAACATAAATTAAACGAATATTTATTTAAATTTAATATCAAAATCCATAAATTTGGAGTGAAATTTGATTTTTTCTTTTAAGATAATATCATTGAAAATAAAAAATAAAATATTTCCCATTTGACTTTAATAGTCCATTCATCTACACTGTGAAATTCTTATTATAATTGTTTTGCTAAAGCTCAAACGTGTACGAAATCCAGAACCATAATAAAATACAGTCATAATAATTACACGTGTCCATAAATTAAAATTATTTATTTAACTTAATTATTAATTAGTAAAAAAATCATAGTAATCAAATTTGAAAATTTGGAAGGGACAAACTTTGAAAGAACCAAAATATGGGACAATATCGAAAACTACTATATATAATAAAGTTTGTTCAATTTTAAAATATTTTGTTAGTTAACAACATTGACTTCATGATGTTAATATTTTTTTTTTTTTTTGAAGAATATTTTTAATTTCGATTTTGACTTTGACTTTTATATAGGGAGTTAACGAACACCAAAACTTAAGGGATAAGTTTTGGACGCTATCTAATGGTTTTTATTTTTTATAAATATATCGTAGATTTAGTAGACAACAAATTAAAAGTTGTAATTTATTAAACACCATTTAAAATTAAGTTTAGAAATTTTTTAGACACGAAGTTAAAAGTTTAAAGATTAAACTTATGGTTGAACATTATATTATTGATGATTCTATCTGTTTATTAGTCTAATTTTACAGTTTTCCAGATGGTTATGGTCAAAATTGAAAACAAATAATATGATTTAGGGTTTAGGGTTTCAAAAAGTCTAGCCTTACATCGGTTGAAAAATGGAACGAAACATTTTTTATAAGGGTGCAAAAACTTATTCTTAATAGACGCGTTTTAAAATTGTGAAGCTGACGACGATACATAATAGGTTAAAGCAAACAATATCTACTAATGGTAGGCTTGGATCTTACGCTATTTCACCAAATAATTTTAATTTTACTAGTTATCAAGTTTGTCCGTTTTATTTTCATTCCTAATATTAATTTTTTAAGATAAATATTATTTTATGGGTGAATATGAAACGTAAGGAACACATTATAAGATACAGTAAAATTCGAATAAATAGCTGAAACGGGCCCAAAATTAACGAATGAAACTCGAGAGCTAACTAATCCTTGTATAGCTAAAGACATATCGAGGATGTTGATAGGGTGGCTTGAGATGAAAATGACTTTTTCGTCCTAGTTTCCTCCCTAATTAAATAAGTGTTGAGGACTAAAATTGAGATTTTGAAACTTTGGACCAACCCAAACATTTATGTCCTATTATTTGTTGATTTACTATAAACAAATCCCAATCATTTTAAAAGAGAATAAGACTAATGTTGATGTAAAAGAGAATAAGACTAAGTTTTACTATAAACAAATTCCAATTATTTGTTGAGAATTGTTGAGAGAAAGTCTCGCTAATTTAGGGAATGATCATGAGTTTATAAATAAGGAATATCTCCATTGGTATGAGAAGCCACGAGAGCTTATGCTCAAAGTGGACAATATCATACCAGGTTGAAAACTATAAAAGCCCGTTTTTTAAAATATTGTTCTAGTTTTTTAAATTAAATTTTAAATGTTTTTTTTTTTAAAGAAAAGTGAAAATCAAGGGGTAAAAAATTAAATTGGGAGAAAATAATTACAATATCACTCAGATTTTGTGTTGAACATATCCTTAGATATATTCATTTTTAAGAAAAAAAAATTAACTTTTTGACGTTAATTAATCTCTCAATTTTTGTGTCTATTAAATCAATAAATTTAAAAAAAAATATTAAATCTGTCAAAAGTCTATTGAATATAAAATAAAAAAGTTAGAATTTTATCAAATTTAAAATGGATTAAAGGCCAAATTAAAATTTTAAGAATTTAAATAAACAGTTTTGAAAGGATGAATTAAAATTGTAATTTAACCTATTAATCTTCATGCATCTGAGAAATTAATTTATTTTGTTTCAATTTCATTTAAACGGGTGCCGTTCTCTCTCTACCTGTAGGTGGAAGACATGACCGTTCGACGGCTCTGTCGTGACCAGGTGATAACGGCGGTCAACGATGAATATCCCGGTCCAACCATTCATGTTCAAGACGACGACGTTCTAATCGTCCATGTTTCCAACAATTCCCCCTACGATTTAACCATTCACTGGTAATTTCTATTAATTACAAAATTGGGAGCTCTAATTTCTATTATTTACAGGTTAAACCAAACACTTTTTTATATTACAAACAACTTTCAATCACAACCGTTCATCTCAAAAACAAGCTTTTTATATCATTTTCAGGCATGGAGTATTCCAGCTGCTAAGCGCGTGGGCCGACGGTCCGGAAAATGTAACCCAATGTCCAATACGCCCGGGTGGAAACTACACGTACAGATTCAAGATCAAAGGACAAGAAAGTGTTGGATGATGAAAGTCCCACATCGACTGATTTAGGGAATGATCATGAGTTTATAATCAAAGAATACACTCTCCATTGTTACGAGGCTTTTTGGGGAAGGCCAAAGCAAAGCTATGAGAGCTTATGCTCAAAGTGGACAATATCATACCATTGTGGAGAGTCGTGTTCGTCTAACAGACGGAACTTTATGGTGGCATGCCCACTCGTCTTGGCTACGCGCCACCGTCCACGGCGCTCTTCTCATCCGCCCCAAGTCCGGCCTACCGCTGCCGTACCCAAAGCCCTACAAAAAGGTTCCAATATTGCTGGGTGAGTGGTGGAATGCCA